>CM070657.1:26345853-27795481 GCA_036346575.1 Dendrocalamus sinicus | reverse complement strand
GATATGATCAATATCATGGCCTTAGCGCATTTCCTTGGATGTGCGACACGAAGGATCATAACAAAGCATTTAGAGACTCCACCCCAACCATTAGCCCCTAGTAAGCTACCTACACCTTTATTCCAACACGGTGAATATACAGACACAACGAATGGGTGTGGAGGTACACCATTGGATTTCGAGCGGGAATCGTCTATGACGTGGCCTAGACATAGTGACACTCTCCACCCAACACACAGTCTAACCTATAACATGAGGAACCCAATGTTGAAACTTCTGGTAACTTACTACGCGGCCCTTCCTATTAGGGCATATGGGCATCACGATTAGAGCTTAGTTCAATGACGCACAAGGCAAAGTCCTTAATTGTCCAATGCAAGACTACCCAAGTACCCAACATATTAAGCCCACAGAACTACATAGTCCACCACACGTAGCTTGTCACTAAGTCATACCACTCACCCAGTTTATATCGTATAACCACCCTTATTGATTATCACCCATCACCTAGTTGATCACATAGTTATTCCATAGTCATTAGTCAAGTGTAATATTACCATTCAATATGGTACCAATAACCCATTATAGCTAAGAATCATGCTACATTAGTCGACCCGTTGGTTCTACAAAATAGTTACCAACTAATAATTAACCATCTAGGGTGACAAGTGATCATGGGACACAATCAACAAGGTGATATGATAATAGAGGGCTACATAGCTACTCGAAATAATAAAACATTTGATAATTGAAGTAGCATGCAATAATTTAAAGACAAGGTAATTTTTGTAAATTGGGTGCAATATAGTCAAAGCACACAACTTGTCTTGGAATAGCTCTTGATCCTATCTTTGAACAAGCTCTTGGCCTTCATAAGCTCCGTGGTGACAATGTCTATGCGAAAGCAATGATGGGAAGCAAATAAATAATAAGCAGAGGCAAAACAAAACTCTAGAAATAAAATAAATATCTGAAAAGGTAGGGAATGATTTTATAAGAATTTATAAACTTGAACGTACTCATTTGGAGTTCATATGAGGAGAAACGGGCTCTCGGAAGTGGGTCGGTCCATTAATTCACAAAATTAATAGGGAGAGAAAATCGAGAGGCTACGGTGGGACCGAAGATTATTATGGGAATCTTTATTTGTGAGAATTTTAGCTCGGAGATTGACAAGTAGGACCATGGACCAGTCTCTGAGCTAGGGTTACGGTCTATGGTGCAAGGGTTCACGGAATAGTATACTAACATGTGGGACCCACGTGTCATAGGCTAGGCTCTCGGTGGACCCGATCCACACTGTTTGGATCTAGGGTTTTGCACATGTGGCGGCGGGGCTTGCGTGGCGGATGCATGGTGCTACGTGGCGACCACATCGACATCGCGGCGGCGACAACGGCCGACTCTAGTAGGTCTCGATGGCGGCGGAGGTGTGGGCCTTGGCAAGGTAAGGGTCCTATCTTGGAAAACACGAGGCGAACTTCGATGGCGTGGGTGGTTTTGCCATGACGATGGCGGCGGAAGGCACCACGTGCAATGACCCTGACAATGGGAAGGTGAGCACCGAGTAAAACACAAGGCAAAGAACCCAAAGGTGAGGTCAACGGTGGCGGAGACTCACCGAGCGGCGGTGGGTTGACGGTGAATAGGCGAAACAACCCTATTTGTGCACACGACGAAACAAACTCAAATTAATTTGAGGATATATAGATCGAACCCTAGAAAAGAAGATGACGTGAATGGATTTGTGATTGACTCACCGGTGGCGAGGAACATGATGGGAGCGGTGAGCACGGGGCTCTTGTCACTAGAGTTGGGGTGAGACAGCAGCCAGTGGCGATATTTTTCGGTCGATGGCCATGCTAGGCGGAATGGGACGCATAGCACACGAGGCTCGACTTTTAAAGGCGGATAGGATTTAGCGACCACGGCATAGCGTCAAAACATCAAGCGGTGGCGGCTCGGTTTGGGTGTCACGTAACAGGTACAAAGCAGAGTGGAGGCGAGGGTAGTGGGTGCAAGGATGCGGGTGTGTGGACAAAGCGGAGCAGACTTGGTTGGCGGCGTGGGTGTGTTGGCGAGAGAGGGAAAATGGGCCACGGCCTGGAGAGCACGAATAAAATAGAAAATCCACTCAAAAATTCCTAGAAAAATATGTAAATGCTTCCAAGTGCAAGGAACTCAAATAAAATACTTTTGAAGTTTATTAATATTCATATTATTCACATTAAATGGTTTTCAATTTGGTAAAGTTACGTTTAAGCTTTATTAGGTGAACAAAATTGTGGAGAATTTTAGGAGAGGAAAAATTGGGATGTTATAGTGTACAACTCATACGAGTTTAAATCAGTAGTCCATTATTACACACACGTAAGTATGTTTTAGTAAAAATTTTATGATGTCATAGATTTATCCTCAAACTCCCTCATTCTAGACTTGTGCTAAGAAAGAGTATGTAGGGTGTAAGCGGGCGGATATTTCCCGGCCAACCGTCCGTCCGTTTAAATTCGGATACAATTGGAGCATTTTTGGATATCCGGAATTTTTGTCGGATCACGGATCTGGATTCGGATATTTTTGTCGGATCTGGATCTGATTCGAACAAGCGATATCAAGCGGATCACGGAGCTATTGGATAATTTCGGATAGTTACGGATTATTATCCGTAATTATCCGAATAACGATGCGGCCCGCCCAATGCATCAAACGGACGGCGGCGGCCCACTCGGCGAACCTAATCCTCGCCTCCTGCATCCACACAGCGGCGGCGCCCAAATTGAAAAATTAGATCGAAATTTGGGTTCTCGCCCCACGGCCGCTCGCGCTTTCGCGGCAGCGCGCCTCTCGCCCCCGGCCGGCGCGCCTCCTCGCCCGCGACTGTCCGCCGCCTCCGCCCCGCGGCGCGCCGCCTCTCGCCCCGCGGCCGTCGCCGCCTCTCGCCCGACGGCGCGCGCCTCTCGCCATCTCGTCCGTGACCGGCGCCTCTCTCGCCCTGCGACCGGCGCGCCTCTTCGCCATCTCCGTCTCGCAAACGGTGCCGCCTCTCCGCCATCTCCGTCCCCATGACCGGCGCGCGCCGCCCGCCTCTCCCTCAGTCCTCCCCAAGCCGGAGCAGCCACGCCGCCGCTGAGAAAGATCATCGAGCATTTGATAAGGTATCATCATTAGGGTGATTGCATTTGATAAGTTTGCTATAGGTCGAGATTCATAACGTATTTTCTTCCTTATGTGCCTATGGATTTAACTTGAGAGCCTATTTGATAATTATCATTTCATAAGCAAGATGAATTGCTTTTGTAGCTCGGATGTTGGAATTAATCGAATGATATTGCATTAAGAAATCGAAAGACTTAGACCTTGAATGATCGGCTATTTAAACTTTAAACTCTTGGCTTGCTGTGGACCTGTGGTAGGATGCTTTGCCATGACAGCTGAGCTTAATCACCAAGCTGATATATGCACGGCACCTGCTGCAAAGCAGATGTCATCTGATTAATCCTTGTTCTTAGAATTGTATTGCATGCATATATTACTACATTTCTATTCTTTGTATCGGATGCAGGACATGTAACTATCAGCCATGTAAATATGTAATCAATGTTGCACTGATTTCATAATATTAGCAAATTTGTAATTCTTCAATATGTCCATTTGTTTCTGGACTTTTCACTTCGTTGCCAGAAGAATCTTTAAGATCATCATACAAATTCTCGTCGATTGCTTCCGATTTAAGGTATCTATAGAAAGTTGATCACTTGTTTCCTTTCGATCTTTGAAATGTGTGTTTACCATGAGGCTTTCTGTGATTGCAGTGTTTATTTATGTAAAGTGTGTTTATTTGCTCCTATATCCACATCACGCTTTTAGGTATTGATGTATAATGTGGCTAAAGTAAAATAAAAACGAAATAGAAAATAACCGTATTTGTTCACAATCCTACGTGATTATTTGAGTTCGAGGTTTTGGCGTGAAAGCACTGCCCGAGATGTGATAATGCATAATCTTCTTCTAATTTGGTTGTAGGATATTGATA
Organism: Dendrocalamus sinicus; assembly: GCA_036346575.1. NCBI lineage: Eukaryota > Viridiplantae > Streptophyta > Magnoliopsida > Poales > Poaceae > Dendrocalamus > Dendrocalamus sinicus. Next base: position 27,791,448 of record CM070657.1, on the reverse strand, counting down.
ATTTGAGATGGTCTTTTGCAAGTGGAAGTGCGAGCATTTGTGCAAGCACGGGAGCATCCTGCGGCACTTCCACAGCAGGTTGAGTGCGGGCCACTCAGCGCCAACACCATCGCCACCGAACGCCTGGTGCATTGATAACCACACCCACGGGAGGTGAAGAACATGTGGTTGTTGATATGGATGAAACGACTTGCCGGAGAAGTTGAGCTCTGAGAAGAAGCGAAGAGGTGCACCTCAAAGGTTTGGGACCACTTTACTAAATATCGATGGTATTGACACACCAAAGGGTGGAAAAGAGAAACAACTTTGGGCACAATGTCATAAATGTCCTCATAAAGCTCGATGTGAGACCTCAGGGCACGAAGGCTTTATGGAATCATTTGCTAAAGCATGCCATAAAGCTAGCCAGACAACAACTCCAATATGAGAGGGTGATGAAGATAGTGCAGGGAGTTCGGATATTGGGTATGATCCGAAGCTAGCCTCAAGAAGTTCTATGTGGCAATGGTTATGCACGAATATCCATTTTGTATGGTAGAGCATGAGTACTTCATTGATTTCATCAAGTCTCTACGTCACGGTTTTTCATTCAAGTCGCATAACCACTAGGAAAGAGATATTAGAAATGTTTGGAGATGAAAAGAAAGGTTATATGACCAATTAAAATCTCTTTCTTGTCGGTTTTTACTGCAACTATGGACATGTGGACATCTAATCAAAATAAAGGTTATATGTGCATCATCTTGTGCATTGGATTGATGATAATTGGCAAATGCAAAAAGAATAATTAAGTTCATTCATGTCAAAGGAATCATACAGAAGTAATCTAGCAACCGAGTTTATCAAGGGTGTCATGTCTTGGAATATTGAGAAGAAGTTATTTGCTCTCACTCTAGACAATGCATCATCCAATGATAAATGTGTTAGAAAGTTGTGATAGAGTGCATAAGCGTTCTCCCTTGATCTGTGATGGTGCATTTTTCATGTGAGATGTTTATGTCACATACTAAACCTTGTTGCCCAAGATGGCTTGAAAGTTATTGCATCTTCATCCAAAATATTAGAGCTCTTGTTGTTATTGTGAAGAATTCTCCATTGCAATGGGAGGAATTTCAAAAGTGTGCAATAGAATGTGACTTAGATAATACATCCAGTCTTCCATTGGATGTGCCTACAAGGTGGAATTCAACATTTGAAATGTTGTCACAAGCTATTTATTACAGGAGGGCTTTTGATATGCTATTGTACTTGAATGAGGGTAAGTATGATAAGTGTGCTCCATCAAATGAAGAATGGGATATGGCGAGAATCATTATGCAAGTGTTTGCAGAAATTTCATGATGCTACCAAGCTATTTTAAATCAATATCCAACAACAAACTTGTTTTGGTGGAAATTTTGTGAAATTAAGTTAGCACTTGCGATTGGTGTGAAAGTCTTGATGTTACTATTTAAATCTATGCGAGGCTATGAAAGCCAAATATGATAAGTATTGGGACAAGTCCAACATAGCTCTCATTTGTGGCATGCTTTCTTGATCCTAGATATAAGAAAAAGCTTGTGGAGTATTTCATGGGAGGATTTATCATGAGAGGGCTGCCCATGAAGTTAGTCGCTTTATGGATGTTGTGACCAAATTATTTCAAGCTTACATGTCCAATACATCCGAAGCTTGGCTTGACCCTCCTCAAGGACCTTCTCACCACTTGGTGATCGACTTGGGCCTTGATGACATTGAAACGATTCTTGTATGAGGATGTCGCTCTGGCACATGGTAATATAAATGAACTTGAGGTATACATGCAAGAGAAACCAATTTGATGGGTTGATCCTACGGGTAAGGGTGCACGATTTGACATATTATCATGGTGGAACACACACCAAGGAAGTTTCTGTTCTCTCACGACTAGCTCGTGATGTGCTAGCTATTCAAGTGTCAGTATTTGCTTGATCGGCTTTTAGTGTTGGTGGTCGTGTTGTTGATCCATTTCGTAGTCGATTAGAGCCGAGATGGTTGAGGCTCTAATATGTACAAAAGATTGGATATCTTCATCTAGGAAAGGTAAATAATAAGTCATTTAGTTCACCAATTGTACAGCTTACAACTTTTGTTTATTAACCTCATGTTATTTTTGAATTTTAGATTGCAAGGAGAAGATAGCATCACTTATTGATGAGTTGGATTTGGAGCTAGATGATAAAGAATGTGCTACCACAAACATAAATGAGAAGGTTTGGTAATCCTACACATATATACACTAATAACACTATTCTTGCTTTCTCTAGTTTGATGGTTATTTACTTCCAATGAGTTAATGACATCTTGACGGAGACAGTGAGTAGAACTGAACTATACAAGTATTAATTTTGGGTTTCTATTCTTCATTTAATAATTTTGGATTCCAATTGATATTTTATTGTAGGACGAGATAATGACCGAGGTTGAGCTCCACTTGAAACATGGTTAGAGATGGCTCCTTGCCTCCTTGTTGGCTTTTGCTAGACAAAGATCTGCGTTGTGGACTTATCATGTGATGTAAATGTGATGAACTATGATGAACTAGTGATGTACTAGACTACTTTATGAGCAATTCGTACTTTGAACTATGTTGCATGTAGGCATGTAGCTAGTTAGCTACTAGACTACTATTTGTTTAACTAGCCTCTACAATTTACTTGCTAGTTGCTACTTTGCTAGTTAGAATTTACTAGTTGCTTAATTTGTCTCTGTCATCGTGTAAAATTTGCTTCGCGCATTATCAGACTAAATATTCGTGGCCAGAGACTAACCGTATCCGGCGGCATGTATTCGATCCGTATTCGTGGACCAGAATATCGCGCATTCATATTCGTATCCCGCACTATCCGTATCCGATTCGAACTCGGACAAAAAATATGGAAACGGATACAGGATGAGCAATATCCGTCCGTATCCGATCCGTTTTCACCCCTAAGAGTATGCGTGTGCATGCATGTAATGTAGCTACATGGTGGTATGCGTGTATATGTCTTCTTATTATCGCAAAAAGCGCCTCATCTTTCCTCGCGTTGGTGTGCCACTTCCTCAACGTTTTCAGCCCATGCCCACCGTCTCTTCTCCTCAAGTGCTTTCATTGGCTTCTTGTGTTCGCTCGTTTTCGGGAACAAATAGCACGTTGGTTCCTGCACCAATCCTTGTCTGGCTCTGTGCATGCATGGAACCGCGTTTGGTTGCCCTCGTCCGGCTCATTGCATGCAAAAGCACCTTTACGCTTTGGCCGCGTGATTTTCGTTTCTCCCGGCACGGTGGGAGCCGAGAGAAAGGCAGCAGGTGGCGGGGCGAGACCAAACGCTTTGAAAGTGAATCCAGTGTTTTTGGCTTCTGACACAATACGCTTCCTCCGGTGGAACAAGTATTTCGGAGAGATGTTTCTAAATCAGGAAGCGGTTTGCTACCCGAAGAGAAACGAGCCCTACTAGCCTTCAGACGGAGCCACGTCACACAACCCAACCCCATCCCCGCCGCATCAGGCGCGTGAAGCGCCGCCGCCGCCGCAAGGGATGTCGCTCTGCTGCTGCAGCGCCGCCCGCCGCCGTCTCCTCCTCCCTCGCCTCTTCCTTGGCCAACACAACCAGGTCCACCGCTCCCTCCTCCACCTTCGCACCACCACAACCGCCGCCGCCTCTTCATCCACCGGATCCTCTCGCCGTCGCAGCAGCGCCAGGTCTCCATCTACGTGGACGCTCTCCTCGACTGGAACCAGGTCCTCTAAATCCCCACTGCTCGCTCCCACCCTAAACCCCAGCAGCTTACACGGCCGTTGGCCGTCCTATGTTCTCTTCGCTATTCAGAGGATGAACCTTACCGCCGTCACCGATGAGGCCGAGGTCATGACGCGCCACGTGGCCGACTCGCTCGCCGTGCTGCCCCCGCTCGAGAGGGCATACCGCGCGCATTCCACCTCCGGCGGCGGCGACATGGATGAGATCAGCCTTATCGACGTCGGCTCCGGGGCTGGGCTTCCCGGTCTGATCCTTGCAGTTGCGCGGCCAAGTAATCACCTCTCTTTTCTGCTTGATTGGTTGTGAGACAAAAAAAATTGCGTTTTTGGTTGTATTATTGTTGCAATGTGAATTGGTTTCGTTTGTTTCAGGCTGGAAATTTACTCTATTGGAGTCGATGCGGAAGCGGTGCTCGTTCTTGGAGCATGCCGTTGGGGTCATGGGATTGTCAAATGTGGATGTGGTGTGTGACCGAGCTGAGGTATGTTGGATTTGAGCTAACCTGTTGCAATGAATTGTTGCGGATTAGACTGAACTGTTCATTTCATTGGAGCATGGAAACAATCTGCTTTTGTTGCTCAACCGGAGTCAGATTTTGAGTTCGGCACATGCTGGTTTTCGAAAGTATCGACGACATGGAAATTTCCCGGATGGAACACATTTTTTAGAACACATTTTTTATGTGCTTTGTGGTAGAAAAGATTCATTCCTGAAAATATATCTAACCTTTACCGTGAACCAACCTATGCTTATGCGAACTAGTGCCATAGCTGCACTGTTATGTTTTGATCATTTTACGTACATTGTCTTATAGGACAGAACGTTGGCCAAAGTCTTGATTTCAGAGATGCATTTGATGTAGCAGCTGCAAGAGCTGTTGCAGAACTGAAAGTTTTAGGTATTTGATATTTAGATTTTTCATTTTTGTTACGAGGTCTGTTATTGCAATTAAGTCTAGTTTCTCTTTTGTAGCTGAGTACTGCATCCCATTGATTCGTGTTGGTGGTTTATTTGTAGCTGCAAAGGACACGATCCTCAAGTAAGTCTTGGATTCTTGGCCTATTTTGCTCACTATCTGATACTATTGTACATCTACTAGATACGTATGCTGTAATAAACTATGTCTCTTCTACGTCTATATATATATATGCTAGCGATGCAATCCTAAAGCCTCATTATGGCGAGGTCATCTACAATACATTCCAAGAAAACCAACATAGCTGCAAAGGGACATGATCCTTGTGTTGGGAGCCTTTCTACAATATATGCTGATTTCATTTCACGCCTTTTTGTACAGACTGCTTTAATTTCATTTACTTTGTTGGGACAGGAAGAAATAGAAAGTGCTAAAAGCGCAGTAAGGACATTGGGTGCTTCCATCCTTGAATTGTGTAATGGTACGATATCCACCTCCATCTTTTAAGCTTGTAAAGGCATTTTACTGAATACTACTTTGTATCCTGAATATCATTCAGTGACTCATTCAGTCTGTCTACATGGTATTATTGAGCTAGTAGCTCTTATATTGATTGTTTTTCTTTTTGGCTAATGGCAACTTCCCCACTATGATTTCTCTGAATTATAGCATTTTAATATTTTTTAAACAAAATGCGGTGCTGCTTCTGTTCTGCATTCTTTTAGTTCTTTTACCATTCCTGCGGTAAACAGTGGAATGTGGCATCCGTGTTGATTGAAGGGTAGATACAAGTTGAACCGATTCCTTTGCCAATTCTAATGCACGATTATGTTTCTGCAATTTCTTCCAGCCATCCAGGTTGTGCTAAACATAGAAGTCCTAGTAACATGTTATGCCTCTCTTTATTCTCAGTTGAATCAATGGGGCCTCATGGTCAACGAACGGCTGTTATATACTTAAAAGATCGTGCTACTCCAAAAAAATATCCGCGCCATCCAGGTAATCCCAATATGCCATGATGAAAAGCATCTCATTTAGCAATTTAATATTTGTTTAAAGATAAATATGTGGTTGGTTGCGTCCAGGTACCCCCGAAGATGCCATTATGAGAAACATGTGATTGTGGTTGTACACTTGGCAGAATAATTCTGTCGCCTTGAAATACAATATTTTCTAGCAAAATTTTGTATGGAGCATTTGAATTCAGCAGAATGAATCTGAGGAGTTTATGATTGCCCTGCAACTGTGAGAATGGGAAATGTCTCAAGAATGGGAAATGTCTTAATAGTGCAATAGCATGAACTACCAGTTATCCAATTGTATCGATCTCTATTCCTTTCATGACACTATTTCTTGTGAACACTAGTAAGCGTGCACGGGCAATGCACATCTTGGTCAATACTTGGATGACAGCAGCAATTGCTCCGTGAATCAATCATCTTAACTACAGTTTTGCTGCTTTTGCAATGAACAATGGGCATCCCGTGTTCACAGCAATCAGTCCATTGCTCTATATTCCTCTTAGATCCCTCTCCTAATGCAAGCATGTTGCTGCAGCCCCACACCATACTAAACCAAACTATTAAGCATCAAACCAGCAAAGAAGATGCATGAATCACACCCTCCCTAGGTGTAGCACCGTATCATTTTCAGTTTGACATTACATGAATTATTCAAAACTGGTGTTGCAATGTCAGTTTGAGAAGATCTGATAATATATGTACAAGACCAAATGCTTCAGAAGTTCAGCACAATTCTCTAACAATAATTAGCGCCGAGAAAACTGTGAGCACATAGTCTTGCATTGCACTCGTTGATTTTGAGTGAACTGAGGAACTCTTACATAATAGAGGGCTTATTATCATATTCAGTTCTCCTAAAATAATCTGTAACATGGTGCTTATGATCCTTCTTCTTTTGATCTTTTTTTGCACTCCTTTCACTTCTTTCCCCTGATGCACTCCATTCTGTACTTTGGATTTCCTTCTTAATAGTGGTAGCAGGCTATAGCAGTCCTCCAGATCCCACTTCAAAAATAAAATCATTAAATCAAACAATGAACAGTGGTATAACTGCTTATAAGCAACACAACGAATGCAGTATATCTGAATTATTCTTTTTTTTAGCAAGCTTAGAGATAAAATCAACAAGTTTTAGATATACCAACCACAGATACTTAATCAAAGAAAATTAGCAAAGATAAAATCTGAAATGTTATGCTTTGTATTTTTATTTGAACGCCTGCTAGCTAGGCTGTACCTACATAGCAAATCATCCTTATCACTCTACAAAGGAAATATATATATGGCTGCAGAAGAGCCTCCTGAAGATCAAGACAAATGCTACCTTGTTTAATCTACATTAATAACATGTATCTCCAGCGCCAAATAGCAAGCTACAAGCCATGCTAAATGTTGGATATTTTATTTCTCTGTGAGATCTGAGTCAATAGCTAATGAGGCCTTTAGCAGATGTACTATTGATTATTGGACAAGGCATGGAGCCGTAGTCTTCAACTGCTCCGGCTCCAAGTGGTTATGAAATTCGATGTTCTTGTCCGTACTTCAATGACTCTTTCCATTTCTTTCCTGTTTGTTAAACCACAGTTTAAGAAATATTTTTCTTACATGTAAATCAACACTATTAAAAGCTCGTTGCTTTGCTTGAACACACACACGGCCATTATCAATGCTTTTCTTAAACATCCTCTTTTTTGTGTGTGTCTGTATACCAACCTGCAAAACCAAAATTAAACTAGTGCAACCAAGTAGAAAGAGGCTTCCCATTTTCAAAAAAGAAAAGAAAAGAAAAGCTTCCCGGCTCCCCGACGTGGCCGTGGTCCCGCGACCGCCGCGGCGACCATCGACCGGGTGATGCTGAGCAAGGTCTTCACGAGTGCGTTCGCCCGGTGGTCTGCGGCGACGACGCTCAACTTCACGGAGACCGCGTCGGGGTCCGACGCCGACACCACGATCGGCTTCTACGGCGGGGACCATGGCGACGGCGAGGCGTTCGACGGGCCCCCGGGCAAGTTGGCGCACGCGTTCTCGCCGACGGACGGGCGGTTCTACCTGGACTCTGCGGAGGCATGGGTGGCCGGGGGGCGACGTGACGCAGGCGACGTCGGACGTGGCCGTCGACCTGGAGTCGGTGGTGGTGCACGAGATCGGGCACCTGCTGGGGCTCGACCACTCGTCGGTGCAGCCAGGGGCGGTTTTTACCGTATATATAACGTATATATAAGATGTGCTTTTTTTTAAATTTTTTGGTTTCTGTTCTTGGCTCTTGCTTCTCTAAAAATTAAAAAACCAAACGTTAAGACATAGCAGGCTCTTAAAATGGATTTTTCAAATAGTTTCACGAGTAGAAAACCGTGTCGTCATACTGCATCGGTGTTTCTCTCGTCATTGTTATGTCAAAAATGCAGACAAAATCATCAACCGCAACCCAAAAAGATACCCCCATAATTGCATGTATAATTTTACCTCTGATTTGCAATGAAGTTGGTGAGTATTTCAATTTCTAAAAACCCAAATTGAACCGTTAATTTTGAACCCTACAATTTGACAAAACCAATTAACAACCATAACATTCAAATTATAACTTATAAATTCAATCTATTTGCTTAAAGAAATGGAAAGAATCGAGAGAAATTTAGAAATACCTTACGTCGATTAGGACTTAATCCATGTCGCCAAGTGCTCGGCGAGATGATTAATGAGTGATTATCGAACCAGTTTTCAATCCGAATCTTCATGTGTTTCATCGCACTAATCCACGGATCGATGGTTAGTGCACAGTACATTCTTGAATCATTTCATACATCGCATAATCAACCATTATATTACATAAATTGAAATCGCCACGTCGGATGATAGAGTTTACAAAAGGGCGATCGGGCCAAATATCCTTATTACAAATGCATACAGTGAAATACAGCAAAAGCAAACCCAAATCCACGGGCAAGCGATGGAAGTCTTGTGTGCATTATATGTCACCAGCTAACTAGTAACATACGTGCACACACTGCGGATGTCCACTTGTCGCGTCTACTTAGACTTACGCCTTAGTTTCCTTCGTCATTCTTCTCCTCCGTGCGGGAGCTTCCTCGTAGGCGTAGTGGTCTTGTGTTCCGCTTACGGATTTTTGTCAAAGCGAGTATGAGCACTCAGACCCGTGCTCGACAAGCCAATACACGAGAATGCAATATGTAACATGTATGACTAACCAAGGGATGACTTAGGTTTATTTTATTTTTCGAAGAGTGCTTTTGAATACAATTATATAAAAATTCCTAAGACCTAGCAATTTGAACACAAGTATATATTGTGAATGAATGCAATATTAATAGTGACTCAGATTCCATCCACCGTTACATGGCATCTGCACCATATAGCCATTCTTGACGTTATAGCCGCTTACATTACCACTGGACAACACCGGACAATTCCAAACGAGGCGATCCATCGCCCTTCCACTTTTCCATTCGGTTTTCAATATTTTAAAGCAGAACTATATCTAGTTAAGTTCCCATATACGCCCTTGGCCGGTGGGCACGGCTATTCGAATAGTTTTGACTCTGCGAGTTTGCACACTTTACCCACAAGAGATAAATCCACCCGTTGCCCCACATGATTCCTTAGCCATGCGGTTGAGTAGACTATCACGAGTTGTTACAATGCATAGTCCTCTGTGGTTACGCCCGCTAAGGTCTATCTTCCGTGAGGATCGACCATCCTCGGGAAGGGTCCTCGTGAGCCATCACGGGCAAAGCGAGATGCGACCATCCATCCCTTTGCTCGTGTTCATACCTTCACGCAACCACCTTAGAGCCATACAAATTAGGAAACCACGCCTACATTTTTGCGGCTTGCGGTTGTGCTTGTCATGCAGGGTGACATGACAAGATTCATCCTTAGGGTTATCTCAGGCGATGCCACTATCCCAATTCGGTCCATCATTAACTCAATTTTGTGCTTCCTTTGCACCACACATATACATACACATACACGCACACGTACACACCCTCGAACCAATCCGCCGGACATTAAAGCAAGTTGGGAATTTTGGGGCATAAAATAATACTACCAAAATATGCCGGTTATTTCCACTATGACCGCCCAACGATTTCTCACGATTAAAAGTGATAATGATGTTTGGGGTATTTCTCGCCCAGTACTTATGCATATTGAGCGTAGCATAATATTAGGGACTTATTTTTGAAATGTAACCATTATAATTTTACTAGGGCGACAAGGTTCATACATCCAATCATTTCAACAGAGGGTGTAATATTACTTAAGTAAACAATGGCATATAACTAGAGTACTAAATTAGCATGTATTTGCATAAAATAATAGCATGCAATTTGCTAAATTAAAACAAAGTAATTTGCATGAAATATAGGTTCAATATGATCAAAGTATTGACTCGCCTTGGTCACGATGGTGGTCTTTGGATTATCCGGGGCTTCTAGTGCTGCGGCCTCGAACTCTTCCTCTTGAGCTTCGTAAGCTATTGTAATCGTGCGCGAAAATTTGGATAAAAAGAAAACATCAAATCAACAAAATATCACCAGAAATTCAAATGAATTCTAAAAATTATGATTTCAGTTCCATTGGGTAGATCTTGAATTTAGAAAAATTTAGAAATTTGTCTCACTCAATTTGGAGTTAAAATGAGGAAGTTATGATTATTTGAAGTTCTCAGTTCAGTAAATTCCAAAAATTATTAAGTTTCTGACAGTGGGACCCACATGTCATTTTCTTAATTTTTATCTTTTTCTTTAATATTTCTTCTCTGTCCCTATGGCGAGTGGGGCCCATATGTCGCGTGTGCAGTCAGCGACATGTGGGACCCAACTGTTCGATGGGGTCCACTGTCGATGCGGGCTCTGTGAAGGGTGTCAGCGACCGTGGGGCCCAGCGATCGATCGGTTGCTCCAGCACCGAGGCCAGCAGTGGGGCCCACCTCGATGAGGAAAAAGGAAATAAATGCTCGGCCAGCAGCGCGAGGCGGGGCTCGAGCAGCGCGCACGCGAGGAGCGAGGAGGAAAGAATGAGCGGCGGTAACCAAGTGGGTGGGAGGCTTTGCCTACCCCATAAGAGTAACTACCCTTTTGAGTAGCTCAGCGAGGCGGCCGAGCGAGAAGTCGGGCGGCGGTGGCGGCGGGACTGCCGGAGAGGCTCGGGGCTTCGTGGAATATAATCCTGCGTGGCGAATCTTTTGGTGTAGCGGCCGGGGTGGAGGAGCACGGTGGCGGGCGGCGGCGTGTGGCAGCCCGGTCAAGTGGGAGCTCGGTGATGGCGAGTACGAGCTCGGGAGGTGCGGGAAGGCCGGGGTTAGCCGCCTCGCTTCCCGATGCTCTGGAAGCTTGGGATGGCCAGGGCGGCCGGAATCGGCGGGAGCGGCCGGAGCTCGGGAAGAAGGGCGGCGGGGGTGGGGCTTCTCGGTGCAGTGCGGGCGGGGAGGGAGAGGTGATGCGTTGCGGCGCGGTAGAGATCCCAGGCGGGGTTTTATAGCCGGAAGGGAACACGTGGCGAGCGGCGCGGCCTCGCTCTGCTCACTCCGGCGGGAGATGAACCAAATCCGCCGGGATTTTGTAGGAGAGGTGGCGGGAGAGGTGAGTCCCCCTCACATGGCTGGTTCTTTAAAATACCCGCGAAGTGAGAGAGGCGGGGATTTCTGCTTGAGAGGAGTGGCGCGAGGAGGGAGGCAGCAGCGCGTGGAGAAGAGAGGAGGAGGAAGAAGAAGCGGGGCGCTCGGGCCCATGCGCGAGAAGCAGCGGGAATGCGGGGCCACCGGTGGAAATGTCGCGCGTGGGGCGGATGGCGTGGCGCGCGAGTTGCGGCGGGCGCGGGCCCGCGTGGCGAGCGTAAGCGCGGTGGGCGCGGGTCCACCGGCCGGCGGAACGGCAGCAAGGCCCAGGCGCAGTGCTTGGCAGCAGCGTGCGGAGAGAGGGGCTGGGTAGGGGTGGCCAGCCCGGTTTTCCTTTTTTTTTCTTTTCCCATTTCTTTTACTTCTATTTTCTACACTTCCATTTATATATATACATATATACTTATAGGCATAATTCTAATTTTAATTGCTCTCTTAAATTTTTGTAGGAACCACTGTCATATTATACATAGTTGTATGCCTATATTTATATACATATACACATATATTTATATTTGTTAACGTTCTTATTTTGTATACTCCTTTACTATCTATTCCATTATTTTTAGAAGTGAGATTTCATGGTTTAAACCAAATATTCTCCCTTACCTTTATGGATCGTCTTTTCAAATTCTTTATTTGATGCTCATGCTTTATTATTTTATGTGTTGATTTCTTCCCTCTTTTTATTTTTTTGAAATTCCTTTATATTTACAAAAAGCCAATAAACTCCAAATTTAAATAAAAAGCAATAAAATAATCCAAAAACTCCATAACTTATTATTTATATTTTTCGGGATGTTCTGGTGATGACGACCCGAGAGGCGTGGCGGTGGTGGGGCAGCCCTAGGCCTCCGAGCTCGATGCGATCAAGCAAGAGGTGGATTTTACTTTCGCGAGGCAAGGCGGAGGTGGGATGGAATGGGGCGCGTGGCCCAGGGCAATGCGATATGCGTCTTTGTGTGGCCTTTGCTGTTATCTTCTATTTGTAGATTGGTTTGGTTGGCCCGTCTTGGGTCATGCTTATGTTAGTTGGATTGCACTCGTGTATATTAGATTGCATGTCTTGGATCTTGATTGGTGTCGTCTTGGACTCAACTACAGGAGCACCAAGTGGAGCAGTAGGAGATCAAGAGCCTTAATCTTTAGGCTGGCCAGAAGTCCTTTAATTTTTATTAAAAACTTATACATAAATTTATAAAAACTTTACAATAAAAAATAAAATTGAATCGGGTATCCTCCGCACCCGATAGCCCTATTTGGTGCAGGGCGCCATCAAGTACCCGACCATCACGTCGCGCACGAGGAGGGTGGACCTGGCGTCCGACGACGTCGTCGGGATCAGAGCCTGTACAGGAGCAACCCCAGCTTCAGGGCGTGGCGCCGCCGGCGACGAGCAGCTGGGAGATGGACAGCGGCGCGCGCCGCTCCCGGCCGTGGAGCTGTTTGGTTGGCGGCGTAGCTGTGGCCGTTGCGCTGGCCATAGCGTTGTAGTACGAAGTTGTAATTTTGGGTTGACCATGTGACTTCTACTTTCTGCTGTTTTGGTTGGTAAGAGTAATTCGTTCGTTTCGGAGGTTAATTCTTGTGTAGATACATAATTGTTTATTGTTACATACACATGGATCGTATATGGAATCGAATGTTATAGAAAATTAGTGTTTCCGTATTTATTCCAGGTAATAATCGGCTGACCAGGCCACGCGGTCTCCACGTGTGTGGCCTGCGACGACCAGCCCGACCAAACAACGCCGACTGTGCTGCGTCCGTGCGGCGCAGGAGAGCGGAGCAACGCATCTAGAGCCGCCTTTTTTTTTGCACGAATTTCTCCTCCTTCCTTTTGCCTAGGGTCCGGTCTAACTAGTATACGGTTTAAATTTCTAATTATGACTTTTGATTTATAGTTTAAATTATATTATAGTGCTATTAACGTTTTAAGGAAATAAATAAAAATAAAAAACCGTTATAAACAAGGTAAAGAAATATCAGAAAAAAGATAGAAAAACCAAAAATCCCTAAAAATCAAAATAAGCTGAAATTAGAAACTAACGTATTGTAAGTGGCTTTTGGCTAAGCCAAAAGACCAAAATAAGTTAGAAACTAAAACCTTTTAGAATGGGCTAATTCTCGTTTGGTCGACGCTTGCTCATCCATGTGCTCGGCCTTGACTCTGATTATCTGCGACCTTTTAACATATTATTATTATTATTTAAACATATTGGATGTATCTTTTTTTTATTTAGATATAAATTAATATTATTTTAAATAGGTATGAATAAAATTAGATATACATTTAGATTACCGTGACCTGTCGTGGCATCCCTAAGTTAGAGCCGTCTTTTTTTTGCATGAATTTCTCCTTCCTTTTGCTACACCTCTTCCGGCCGACGCTTGCTCGTCCACGTGAGCTCGACGCCGGCTACAGACATCCGCGAGCCTTCGACGCGCTGTGTTTTTTTGGTCGGCGTCCACCGACCACCATCCGTTAGAGCCGGCCGTAGGCCAGAACCAAACAGGATGCGGAAAAGAAAAGCCGGTTACCGGCTCCAGAGCCGAACAGCAACGCTCCTTTCCACGCCTGGAATCGCAGAGTAACAATCCACACAAGCCTGCAATTTTATTGGATTATGGGCTGTTCTTTACAGCTGCAGCTTATGGTTTTGCTGAAAATTTTAAATTTTAGTTGTTCATGATAGATATTACAGAGAGATCTTCGCACGATTTTAGTTAGATACGGATGTTGAGCTTTTAACATGTACTACAATTAACTTATAGACCCGTCTTAAAAAATCTCCGTTTAAAGTTAGATCTATAGCAAAAATTAAAAGCTGATTTTAGAAGCCGCAAAGATCAGGGCCCTATTAATGAGCAGATCAAATTCAATGAGGCCATAATATCTTCCATCGCAGCAATCTCGCGTACCGCAAGCATTTTTAGTAGCATTCCTCTCGCCCAGTTCACGCTGCCCAGTCGGTCGCTGACAGGCGGGCCCGCACGGCCGCTGGTCCCGCTCGTCGGTGTCGCCCTAGCCGGAAGCTTCCAAGCGCCGCACAGTCAGCGCGTTGCCTGGTCCAAACCCCCAGCTCGAAAAAGTCGTACACCTTCCAGAACGCGTATGCATCATGCATGAGCTTTCTCATCTCCGCGGCTCCGCCGCCCCATGATTTCCCTCCCCTCAGCTGTCAAACACCGCAATGTTCTTTTAGCTTCGCTTCCCGTCTATAAAAACACGGATCCGGAGGCCACAAGAGCTACGCAACATCTCCATTTCTTGGTTCTTGAGGCAGAGTTTGTTTGTTCGTCTAGCGGCTATGCAGCGGAGCAACTCGTTCGGGACGTCGTGGGCGGACCAGTGGGACTACGGGGCCGACCCGAGCCCGCGGGCGCGCTACGGGAAGGACGGCGGCGGCGGGAAGCAGAGCGGCGTGGAGAAGACCAAGGCGGCCGCGGCGAGCGGGCTGAGGAAGGTGAAGGAGGGCACGGCGCAGGGTTCCAGTGGATCAAGGACAAGTGCCAGAAGAAGAACGGCGGCGGCGGCAAGAAGCAGGGCGAGCAGCAGAGCTCCGAGATAGCGGGGTACTGACCGTGAGTTCCTAAGATGTTCTTGCAGCGGTTTGTATGAAACTGCTGCAGTTAGACAAGATCAAGCCATCGCTTGTTGTTCGTGTGCATAGACTATATATGGAGAGGTGTGCTCTTTGTCGAGTAGTTGTTTTCTTCGTGCTTGTGTGATCTGCTCAGTTTGGTTCTGTTTTCAGACACTTCTCTTGTATATAAACAAAGATTTGCTTCGTTTTCATTTGTCCTTGCATGATTGTTTGGGAGCAGGAACGCAATAACCTCCCTCCCCGATGCTCCCTCTCTTTCTCTCTTCTCAACACCGGCGTAGTTCTGCACCTCTTCTTCACCTCCCCACCCCCATCACCAACGGCAAGTAGCGACCTCGCCGCTCCACCATCCCTACCCCCACCGCCTCTCCTCCATCCAAACTAATTTCAGTGTGCCGTCTCATCGTGTCTCCCTCTATCGTAACCCGTCACCCTCCGTGGCCACCGAGTCACCGACTATCGGACCACCGTCTCCTTAACCTCCCTCTAAATCGGAGGCGCAGGCTATTTGTAAGATCCAAAATGGCTGCTTCTTTATTGAGCATGTTATCATGTTGTTACTACTTAATTGTTCTTTGTACTCTGCTGTCTATGCCCTGAACTATCAGAAACTACACCAAATGTCTACATTTGCAATTGCTTGCAATTTTGGTTTCATGCCAGTTACCAAATGTAAATTAATACATCCTACATTGGTGCCACCACCTCCCATCTTGTCCTAATATTCCAATAATTAAATATCACATGGTATCTAACTGCACTTGTCTCATCTCTTCCGAAAGTATGTTTCTTGTTATTATAACTATGAGGTACAGAAATCGACGTGCTGGTTCTTAATAATTCAGACTCCCAGACGTTCTGGCAAATAAAAACAAGTTGAAAACAGACTGGAAACAGCACAAGAACAAAGACCAATCAGCGAGTTTATCGCCATCAAAGAAGAGGAAATTGAAATGAAACCGATTTTTGAAAAAGAATTGGAATTGCGTTTTGATTTCCCTTATCCTTAGCTCAATCTTGCACGAATCTTAACCACTTAAGCTCCTAATCCACGCCTGTACTGCTTGAACGGAGGAGAACCGCGCCGCCTCTGATTTTTTTTCTTTCCTCTCTTTCTTTCCATTTTCTCTCTCTATTCACTTTCTTCTTCTTTGAGTCGTTCCCATCCAGACCCGAGCGTAGCCGCCATGAACGTGCGTGTGAAGCTTTTCAAAACCCAAGATTTTCTCCACTATTTTTTGCGCAATCAAGAGCATTCAATTCCTCTCATCAAGACTCTTCTATTCCTAGCCTTAGCCCCCAATTTCGTGTGCACATTTCGCCGGAATATGCCATGCCACCGAAAGACATGCTAAATTGATCTCCTCATCTGGTCCACCTCTGCACCTATAAAGGGCACTAGGTGCCCCTCCTCATCCTTATTCACCCTCAAAAATCTCAAGTCCTCCTCCCTTCCTCCTCGCCGCAATCGGTATTTTTCTCTCGCCAACCAACGCCATTCCTCAGCCGTTTGTGCGGATCTGATGGAGTTCCGCCACCTTTGACCACATTACGGCTTTGCCTTCGCGCGTTCTACATGGTGCTTCCTCGCCTTCGGAGCTTCGCGAAGCATCGGCGGAGCACCACGGCCAAATCACGCCGTGTCTCTCATCGACATCGACCGATCGTGCATGTTCCACCACAACTAATGTGAGCATTGTGTTCCCGTGTCCCCCTCTTCATTTCGCGCAAACCTCACCCGCTAACTCCTCTTCGTTTGCGGGCGCTAATGTCAACCAGCGGTCGCGAAGGTCTTCTCCACCGTGTTCCGTCACCATCGATGTCCTTTGGCGGCTGTCTATACCATTGAGTTCGCCTCAACGCGTTCTCGTCGTGCTTCCATCGCTATCACATGAAGATTTCGAGTCCTCGCCGACCTTGTCGAGCCATGACACTAAAGCGTCTCTTGCGTACACCACTTTTCGGTGAGCTATTTGATTTTTGTTCGTGTCATATCGTGTCCTAGCCTCTAAGCAATTTATCTACCATTTTTACTTAATTTTCGTGGAGCCAATCATCAAAAATTGTGCTTTCATGAAAATGGCTATTTTGACTTCCCAACGTCGATTCATCGCCTCCGGTGAGTTTTAGCCTATGCCATCACCACTGTCGAAATTGTCTCATCGCGTTCTACTGTGCTTCCCTCCTTTCCTCCAAAAACCATCCACAAATTTTTGCCTCGGACACCTAGCCATAGCCACCTAGCTAGCGCATCTCGCGTTCCCATCTATCCGGTGATGCTTTCTCCAATTCTTTCACGTCAAAATGTGCCAAACCATCCCGTAACTACCTTCCAAGTGGTTTTAGATTCACTTCACCAGTACCAAGATATCATGTTTTCCTTTTTCTCTACTGTCGTTGTTCAAGCGTCGATTGCATCGTCTTCGATGAATTTTCAGCAGACAATAATTTTCCTAGCTTCACCATACTATATTCTACCCGTGCTCATCTTACATCTCCACGTTTCATACCGGTACTATCTCTCTCCAATCAGCCATTTGTCGCTACCACGCCACTTGCCATTTTCTCTCACCGCGGTGATTGCCGCCATACTGCGTCACCACCTTTGCCTCATCAGGGGTTCCTTTTTGCCCGTTCGCGACCACTTGTTGCTCTACTCATCACATGTAAATTCCAACCATAGTTCTTGGATTTTCATCATTTCATGTGATATCCAAAATTTTCAGATATTCGTTCTCCCTCAAACGTACTCCGAATCCATTGATTCTTTCTCCTAAATTCATCTAAAAACATAATCTATCCCTCAATATATATTTGTAGGACCGAAATGGCAACAGAGGGGGGGGGTGAATGGTGCATTCTAAAAACTCCCCAAGTACTCACACGACAAATCGGGCGAAAGAACTAGCTTCTTCGATCGAACACACGTGGTCGTAAGCCAACCGATGGTCGAACACTTGCTCGGCCGACAAAAGAAATCAAGCGGTGATAATCGAGAGGATGAACCAAGAATGAAGGACTCGAGGCGCACAATCATCCGGTAAAGTGAACTTCTCTAATTCGACTCTGCTCTCGGGAATGAACGGCCAAGTGGCCTTGAGGCAATTCCCGTTACGAGCTAATCAAAGCACACAAAGGCAGCGGACTCACGAAGAAGAGAGGAGAGAAAGGATAGCAAGAAGTCCAAGCTCTCAAAGCAGATCGCAAACAAGTCAATCACAACATCTCAAGGCGAGAGAAAACAAATAGAGGAAGAGAGATGAATGATTGATAATGGAGGTTTCTGACCACTCCAGCTGGGAGATACATGAGCACACTTGCTCCATCCCGAGAACCCACACACTCACAAATAACAAAGGAAGAACAGAGCAACTCGGGGATCGAGAATCTCACAAGTACCCAGAGCTCTACCCTCTCTATTTATAGCCACACACTCACACACCAAGAGGGGAACCCGCAAACCCCACCTAACACGGGTTTTCAACTCACTTTACCCACTAGCGAGAACGAGCTCCGATGCTTTACCCGTTACACCAACGGCTCCTTTGCTTTGCCGTTAGTGCCAACAACTCTGTGCATTGGCGAGAACACAGCCTTCCCTTTGCGGCTTTCGCATTTCTCCAAAATGCCACTCCACTGCCTTCGGAAGCTTCCTCCCGCCTTGCCGATCACGCTTGCAACCACCTTGAGCCCCTAGTCTTCTTGGCTTCACCCGGTCGTTCGGACCTCAACATCTCCCATGTCTAGTCCCGACCACTCCAAGCCTCACCAAGACTTGTCTCAAGATCCTAGTCATAAACTCCTCCAGACCGATCGGACCTCAACTCCTCGAGCCTAGTCCCATCCGTTCCACTGCGCCACGACCTCACCCGGCACGACCGATCGTACCTTATCTCCTCCCCGAGCCTAGTCCGGTCCACCTCACCGTTGCCGTCGTGTCCACTTCGGTAACTCTAGCTCGGTTCCTTGTCTCCGGCTCACAACCACCTCACCAAAGATCGATCATCTTTGGCGTCTCCGGCCGTCGGACCTCAACACCTCCTGTGCCTAGTCCCGGTCCTCCGCGCTCACCATGAAATAGCTCAGAAGTCCTGCAGACCACATAGACAAGCAAACCGTTATATAGCACCGCACAACACAATGTGTCTGAGACATCTGCATAAAAGGAACTCAAAACATGCTTCACAAGGTCGTACATTCACTACGATCGGTCAAAAATACTTAAACATTAATTCTCAAGACCTACGATCGTTACCATAGACCATACGACCACCCGGTGGTCCTTACGACCGCCTTAAAGCTTGCTACGACCATCACAAGTTTCAGTTCCAACTTACCACCAAGTTGTACCAACTTATGATGGTGAAACCATAGATCAAGACTTTCTTAAGTCCTCGACCATATCTCAAGATGATACGACTACCTCGAAGTCCATACGACCGGTTCCCGAGACTACGACCAAAACCAGAGATTCCATCGTGGTCGAACCACTTTCCGACCACGTTCATCGCTTTCCACCGTGGTGAAACCCTTCTCGATCACGCATTTACTTGGTTCATCGTGGTGAAGCCCTTCCAACAACGTTTGAACACTTCCGACCGCGATCGCCCACTTGCGACCACGCTCCAAGCTCGTCGACCGCATCCGGCCGAGCTACGACCATGTTCGCCCATAACGTGGTGAAACCGCTTCGTTCTTAGGAAGTGAAGTCTGCGACAACGTGGTCGTATGACTGCTTTTGACCACCGACTACGCCTTACGACCGCGTTCTCCGTCGGTGTGGTCGTAGCGCGCTGACCACGACCAAGCGTGGTCGTACTGGCTTCGACCACGGCCAGCGTGGTCGAATAGATTTTGACCACGGCAAAACCGGTCGTGAACTTCCACGGTGACCTATGACCAAGGTCGAGTGGTCGTAACGCCATGTGGTCGCATCTGACCTTCCGACCACGGCGTAAAGAGTAAAACATTGTTTTCCGCTTTATCGCGATAGAGTGGTCGTAAACAACCCTGGCTCCCGATTGGCGACAATAAGTTCATAACTTGCCCGCGAGCTTCCGACCACAACCAATGTGGTCGTAGAGCCTCGACCACGATCGAAGCTACGACTTTGCAGCGAAGCGATTCCGATCACTTCTAAGGCTATGACTTGGCAGGAAGAGCCCAACCCAAACTCAAACTTTCTAAAACAAGAGTCAATTACTCATCACAAACATGTGGTCACCTCCACATGGACTCTCAATCTCCCCCTTGATGAGTATATTGACAAACCCAGAAAAACCATGAAGATGAGTTTGAGTTTTAAGAATCCAACATGGTCCAAAGAAAGAGAATGGAGCTAATGACCATGTCGACAGAAGGAACATTAGAGCAACAACTGAAAGAGCAAATTGATCTCCAAAGCTCTAAAATGATCCCAACAGACTTTTCTTCTCTATTCTCCCCTTTTGGCAATAAACACATCAAGATGCAATAGAGAGAATATGACATGTCAATAGATGAATATGGCTGAAGTTTGTTTATTTAAGCATTTAGAGCCATGAGAATTATCCATAATGACAATAATGTAATACACCAAGCCATAACTCAATAAAACGCTATCTAGATCATGACAACATATATATAAACCAGCTAGAGCACATAGATGACAATCTGAAATGTAATGCATTTAGTGAGCAAGTCAAGTCATCAATGAGCAAAGTCTAACTAGAGATATCTAAGGATGATGCAGGCCATGTCAATAAGCTAAGCGTAACTAAGAAGCTCAAATTGAGGCCAAAAAGAGTGCTACAAGTCCGAGAATGAAGTATTTGTTGAAGTACTTGATTCTTGTTGTGGCTTAAGCAAATTGAGCACAAATGACATATTTTCTTTTAAAACTGAAGGTTGTTGACAACCAGATTTTTATTTTGTCATGTGCTAGACCTCAAGCCTTATGCAACTACTCCAAGCGATAAGCTTAAGAAGATAGTCTAGGTCATCCAAAACTCCCCCTAAGTTCATGCCAAGTGCAATGGCAAGCCGTCTCATAGGAGAGAATTGGTGAGATCAGTTTTTCGCACAAAGAGATCTTTTGCATTTTTAACATGTAGTACTAACTTATGCATCATCAAAAGACTACAATAGCTCAATCTAAGGCTCGATAGAGATTCAACGCTCAACTTAGCCTATTTGACATGGCATGAATCATAAAGGATAGCTAAAGCAAGACTAGACTCAAATGCGAGCATGACAAGTTTTAATTCAAGTTGAGCAATTTTAATTAACTTATCATGGCAAAAGCAAGTCTACACATATGAAGTCATGATAAATCTAGCAACTGAAGCATAAATCATGGCGGGTGTAAAGCATTAAAGCATGTCATAACGGATAATAATCAAGGCTCAATGCAGATTGATTATAATGCGAAATGCTGAAAATGCATGAAATCCAGTTCCCCCTCAACATGAGATGCAACTTTTAGTTCAAGTTAAGTTAGGTCAAAATTAAGCTCGAGCTCCCAAATGAACTCCCCAACGAAAGCAATAAAAATGAGAAGGTGGCAAAGAAAATCCAAACGGGCAGTCCTTAAAACATAGATAAGATATAGAGACAACTATGGCTCAGACTGACTCTCATCTACCCCATATGACTCCGGGACAATTGGCTAACATAAATCACACACTAGAGAGCAAACACGTACCACCTCTGCAGGGTGGCCCAACCTCGCTAGAACCTACAAGAAGTGAGTGAGCTCGACCTAGTGAGATAAGCGACTAATCCTGGAAGCACAAGATAAGAGTTAGAAGTCTAAGCATCTCGGCAAGAGAAGCACTCTAACCTATCTTTGAAGGACTAAACCCAAATGCACCCGAGTGCAATGCAAAGAAATGAGACGAAGCATAATCAATATAGTAAGCAAGAAAGCCCAAAACTCCTACTCACTACGATCAGTAAGGACAAACCACCCAAGCTCTCCTCATGAGTGAAAACCTCGAATCGTCCAAAGGCTTGGTGAAGATATCACCAACCGGTGGTCACTCTCCTGGCCCGGAGCACTATGTCACCCTTCTCTACATGGTCTCTAAGGAAGTGGGCGAATATCAATATGCTTGGTCCGCGAGTCTTGCTGCGGGTTCTTAGCAATGTTGATAGCGACGTGTTATCACAAAAGAGTGGAACAACGTCTGAGGCTAACCCAAAGTCTGCGGTCGAAACCATCCAAAGTACTGGCTGCGACAATGGCGGCGACAGCGTGCTCGGCCTCTGCGGTGGGCTGCAACAGGATCGCTTCCTCGAAGACCAGAAGCGAGAAAGTGCCAATGGTGGCGGTCAGTCGGAAGTGCTCTTCCTATCTATCCTACAACAAGTGAAGTGCGCATCCGAAAAGGCTCTCGGGAAAGACAGATGAGGAAGAGTACCGGATACCATAGTCAATGGTAGCTCGAAGGTGCCAAAGATGCGCTCGATCGTACAAAAGCGCACACCCGCAAGTGAGCAGGCTGCCGCCAAGATAGCGGCGAATGTCGTGTTCTCCACGGGGACTAGATTACTGGAGACACAACCCTTAACCAAATCTAAGTCGCACGAGCAGAATTTAAGACTAGCTGCAGATTCTAGACTAACTAAAAGGAACCGAATCAAAAGAGAGAAACAAAGAAAGAGAAAGGAAGAGCTAGGAGTGCGACCTAAGAATTCTTGGATGAGAGGAGGAAAGAGAGGAGTAATCTGAGAAATAACTCTACTCCGAGAAGGACGAGACTAAGGAAGAAGACTATCCAGAAATAACAGAAGGGAAGCTAAGGGTAGAGAGAGAGAGAGCAGAAGAGAGAATGAGGCTAGGAGTAGGCTGGAACTACCAGATTAGATGAAGCAGGGCAGAAAGAAGGAAAGAATAGAAAAGAAAGAATAAAGAAAAGAAGACTACAGAAGGGGAGTCGAGCAAAGGGGAGAGAAAGAACAGAGAAGAGAGGAGGGCTAGGAGACAGGTTGACTTGCAGAAGCGAAGAAAATAACAGAGACCTACTAGATAAACTCTAGAATTCTAAGAGAAGGGAAGAATAGAGAAATAACTAGGGAGGTAAGAAAACAAGAACTAGAAGGACATAGAGAGGAGAAGAGAAAAGAATGGATAACTATCTATGCAGAGAGAGAAGAAAAGAATTAAGGAGAAGAGAGAGCGCGTGAAAAGAAGTAAGAATAAGATGGCGCAGTAGACTAACTGAAGGCAGGAGAACAGACTAGGGAAGAGGCTAACTAACAGAAGAAGATGAGAGGTGAGACAGAAGCTAGATAAGAGAAGAGAAGACAGATAGCTAGGGGTCAGACAGCAAGAGAAGGAGAGAAAGAGAGCAGACCTCTAACCTTACCAAGAGAAAGAAAGAGGCACGCTAGAAGGACTAGAGCGCGGGGCAAGAGAAGAGATCTGAAGGTAAGAGTGAGATAAGCGAGAGGAAGGAAAGAAGAGAGCGCGGGAAGGGAGCAGATCTAGGGGCGAGGGAGACGCTGGGAAAAGAAACGAGGAGGGGAAATAAGCTCTGCTAAACCCGACATTTCAAATCAAACAAGAGAACAATCACGAAAAGCAAGGAAGCGTAACCATGCAAGCTTTGCTACTTGCAGAATCAAGAAGGTAATCCTAACCGGAAAGACATTAAATCAGCATTAACATTAAACATATACTAACATAACACGGCATAATAATAACATGAGAACATAACACGACCATTAATGGATAAGCCTGAAAGAAAGCTTAGATCTAACAAATTCACAAAATGAGCAATAACAAGAGAACTTAACAGATCTAAACTATTATATGAATATGTATTTTTAATCATTTTTATAACAAAGACTACAGATCTGCATTCTTGATTTAACACTAACAGAGGCATGGAATCTAAAGCGAAAGACAATACATCATCAAGGCAAAATATTAAACCCACTAACAGAGGAACAAACTTAAGTAAATCTATCCTAGCATCAAGTAATAATTATCAATATAACGAGAAGTCGCATCCACGAAGCTTCTCGGACAAACCAGTTCATGAACAATACTCAAAACATCCAGATCCACACGGACACATGCACATAAATGATCCATCACATAGGCATCACGAAATGCATTTACGATACTAGAATTAAAGATCGAATGGGTACAACCTGAATAAAAGCGTCACGATTCTCGTGAGGAAGCGTGAAGAGGTAGCGAATCCGTTCGTTGGAGAGTAGACCCGACCATGGAAGATCAGCAATGAAGCAGGTGCCGTGTAGAAGTAGTAGATCGGCCGAAGAAGATGTAGATGTAGCAGATCCCGCGAGGTGAAGAAGCCGTAGACGTTGTAGATCGGAGAAGAGGAAGCAGATCATGGCGGCCACCGTAGAGGAGGCGGATCTGGCGTAGATGTTGCGGATTTGTCGGAGATTAGCGAGATCCGAGCTAGGGTTTCAGATTCCACCGTGGGTGGCGGATCTGGGCGAGTAGCCAATGGACTTAATTCGGGAGAGGGCTAGGGCGGCCGAATGGTGAAGGGTTTGGCGCTATGGAGGAGGAGATGAGCGAATGGGGATCGGTTGGGAGTTCTTGGAGATGGGAGGAGGATGAGTGCGGCTGCTCGGTCAGGAGAGGTGCGGCGTGGTGGAGAGGTGGAGATCGGTGGAGGCTCTGGAGAAGATGGGTGGCGGCCGGCTGTGGAGATGGAGGCGATGGGTTTCTGGTGGCGGCGTGAGGAGATATGGTGAGCTCTGGTTGGGAGGCCCTCGAGAGGAAGCGGCTGGGTATGGAAGATGAAGAGGATGGGTGGTGGCGGCTGGTGTTAGCACTTGGTCTCTCCCCGTGGATGGTGTTGTTTGCTGGCTTTTATAATGCGGCGCCCCCCTCTTCTGCTGGCTAGGGTTTCCAGGGAATTGCTGCGGTGGGTTAGGGTTTTTGCTGTGGTTTTGCATTTTAATCCCTCCCCTTCCACTATATTGCAACCATTGCTCATCCCATGCTGATATCTGTGAAGTTTGCGCCTATTTCGCGCCGCCCTGCAAGGATATTACAAACCACTGTAAATTGTCCAAAATGAGAGCAAAATGTGTATAATTAATGAATTTATGGCTAATTTGAGCTACTAACAACAGGGTTATGGTGTGAAAATTTGGTGTTAATATGATGCATATCATATACCCCCAAGCTTAAACATTTGATTGTCCTCAAGCACATGATATAATGATATCGAACCCAGGGAATCCAGACAAACATGAATGGATATAAGTGAATGCTTGTAGCTAGTCAAATTGCACTTCATAATTCAAATAGGACTGCCTGACTTGATTTTTACTGGCTATTCAGATTTAGAATCAGAATTACAGCAAAGATATCAAAGTGATACTAGAGTTTTTGACCAAATCAAGTTACTCAAAAGTGCCAAATTGCACTAATTGTTTACATGGATCCCACCAGAATTGAAAAGCATCAAAACCAGATATCACAGTCAAGAATAAGCATATCCTAGAGTCATACTTAGGCATTTACCATTCTAGATGAAGAGACTAATGTTTGCATGAAGTTTATGAAAAAGCCTACACTTGAGCCATGATACTTTACTTTTGCTGATTTTTAACAGGTTTAAAACACACCATGGGCACAAGTGCCACTTATTCCACTTTTGGGCATGCTTGCCACTTATTCAGACTTTCAAACTTCATTTGGGCAAATTTGCCACTTATTCAACCAATGTGACAAAGTCACTTATTCTACTCACACTTTGCAAAACCAAAACGAAATAAAGATCTTTTCTTTCTTTTCTTTCCCCCCTTTTTTTTTGTATCATTAACCGGTTTTCATTATCCATAAGATATAGATAATTCAACCATGTTATTGGCTCAAAATA
Source organism: Dendrocalamus sinicus (assembly GCA_036346575.1). Lineage (NCBI taxonomy): Eukaryota > Viridiplantae > Streptophyta > Magnoliopsida > Poales > Poaceae > Dendrocalamus > Dendrocalamus sinicus. The sequence goes on along the minus strand of CM070657.1, from coordinate 27,765,653 downwards.
AGGCTACCACTTTCACAAACTTTTCATTCAAGCAAAAAGCATCAACGTCTAAAATAAAGTATTATGCCCAAGCATGAATCCTAGGATATGATCATTCTAGAAGTGATAACTAGAATCAATACAATTCTCTAAAGGTAAAGATACATGTGTAACTTGCTATGAATCAACAACCAAAGGATCACAAGATTTCTAAGCAATCAAAAGATTTCAATGTAATCAAGAGTAACCCAATTGGATATCCAAAGAATTGATGCCATTACTAGATCACTTAAACAAATTTCAGTTTGATAATTCTGGATTACACAAGACAGTCACATATTTCAGTCAAGTATTCAATTAGCAGTCTAAAACAGCTCATACTAATGATCAGGGAAGGCACAAAAATCATAAGACATTTGGTATGTGAACTGTACTGACCGAAAATCATCAACTCCCCAACCATCCACAACAGAGTTCAATAGTATGACAAGAAAAATATGCTAAAGAATCCCTTTTATGCCCTGTTTCATACAGATTTCAATCAGCAAAATTATAACAGCACATATTAATGATCTGGGCAGTCACATGTATTCAGCAATATCCCAACATGAGAATGATACTAGCCATAAATCATCAATTACACATCACCAATTTCAGTGCCCATGAGCATTCCTCAACAATAGACAGATCTCTCCCCCAAGCTTGAATTAAGCATACACTAAAAAAAATAGACATTTAGTGTTGGAAGCAGTTCACCTGGTGCAAAAGCTGAAATAGGCAGTCTCACATCAGTCCTTAAGCTTCCTGCCAGTCTTGATTGATGTTTCTGCAGGTGCCTGAAAATGGAAGAAACAAAAAGGAAAAGATAAACCGACACAAAGGTAAAATAACAGAGAAAAAACTAAAGTAAAACAGAAAGAATAAACAGCTCAGGTTGCCTCCTGAGAAGCGCTTGTTTTAGGTCTTTAGCTTGACCAACAAATGACTATCATGTGGGCTCAAAAGAAATTGGAGGATCAAAGTCAGATCTGACTTGATCTCCAGCAATGTCCTCATCACTGAGTTCAGGAAAAGGATCTCCAACAAAATAATGTTTCAATCTTTGCCCATTAACCTTAAAGACACCCCCAGATTGACTCTCAACCTCAAAAGCACCACTACCAAGCACTTTCTTGACTACACAAGGCCCAAACCATCTAGATTTGAACTTTCCAGGAAACAAATGGAATCTAGAGTCAAAAACTAAGACCAGCTGTCCAGGGTGGAATTCACGCCTCAAAATGTGACGATCATGAATCTTTTTAGCTCTCTCTTTGTAAATCCTTGAGCTTTCATAACATCAAGTCTCAATTCATCTAATTCACACAGCTGCAGCTTCCTATGTTTTCCTGCTAGACCCATGTCCATGTTGAGCTTTCTAATTGCCCAATGTGCCCTATGTTCAAGCTCAACAGGAAGATGACATGCTTTTCCATAAACCAACCTAAATGGGGACATTCCAATAGGAGTTTTGAATGCTGTCCTATAAGCCCACAATGCATCATAAAGCTTAAGAGACCAATCATCACGGATTTGGACACAACCTTTTCAAGAATTTGCTTTATCTCTCTATTGGAAACTTCAACTTGCCCATTAGCTTGAGGATGATAAGGAGTGGTTACCCTATGATTATGGACCCCATACTTGGCTAGAAGAGCTTCAAACTGCTTGTGATTAAAGTGAGACCCTCCATCACTTATCACAACTCTAGGAATCCCAAACCTAGGAAAAATGATTTGCCTAAACAACCTACACACAGATTTTGAATCAGCATGGACGGTGGGAATAGCCTCAACCCATTTGGACACATAATCCACTGCAACGAATGTGTTTGTACCCTTGAGAAGAAGGCAAAGGTCCTATGTAATCTATTCCCCAAACATCAAAGAGTTCTACCTCAAGAATACCATCTTTGTGGCATCTCATGGCGTCTTGACATGTTCCTGCATCTTGACAGGATCACAAGACTGAATGTATGCATGAATATCCTTGAACATGGTAGGCCAATAGAATCCAGACTTGGAGCACCTTAGCTTGAGTCTTAGCGGTTCAGCATGGCCACCAAAAGGTGCGAGAATGACAATGAAAAATCACATTTTGAACCTCCTCAAGAGGTAGGCAACGTCTAATAACCCCATCTGCACAATGTCTATACTGATATGGGTCATCCCAAAAGAATTTTCGTGCCTCATGAGTAAACTTCCTACGCTTTGGGTAGGAGAGATCGGGAGGTATAGCATTGCGAACCAAATAGTTCACAATGTCCGCATACCAAGGAGTTTTAGATTGAACAAGAGAAACTTACAAAGCTGGTCTCTGAAGAGAATCTTCAATTGGAAGAGTAGAGACTGGACGAATGGGGTAATCTAGAAAGATGGTCGACTACCAAGTTCTCAGCCCCCTTTTTATCTCTAATTTCTACATCAAACTCTTGCAGCAAAAGAATCCAACGAATGAGGCGAGGTTTAGCATCCTTTTTACTCAAAAGATACCTAATGGCTGCATGATCTGTGTACACTATGCATTTTGAGCCAACTAGGTAAGATCTGAATTTGTCAAAGGCAAATACTACACTAGCGATTCTTTTCAGTGGTTGTGTAATTAATTTGGGTGTCATCTAAAGTCCTGCTAGCATAGTAAATGACATGCAAAGCCTTGTCATGCCGCTGCCCCAAAACAGCCCCCACAGCAAAATCACTAGCATCACACATAAGCTCAAAAGGAAGATCCCAATCGAGATTGCACAATGGGTGCAGAAATAAGAGCAGCCTTGATCTTACTAAATGCATCCATGCAAGCCTCATCAAACACAAAGGGACATCGCAGCCTAAAAGATGAGTGAGAGGCGAGCAATCTTAGAAAAATCCTTAATGAATCTGCGGTAAAAACACATGCCCCAAAAAGCTGCGAACTCCTTCACATTAATAGGAGGTGGCGGCGCTCAATCACCTCAACTTTAGCTCTATCCACCTCAATCCCTCTAGAAGACACTAAATGACCAAGGACTATCCCCTCTCTAACTAGAAAATGACATTTCTCCCAATTGAGGACCAAATTGGCCTCAAGACAATGACAGAAGACAGTTTCAAGGTTGGCCAAACAGCTCTCAAAGGTCTGTCCATAAGCAGTGAAATCATCCATGAAAACCTCCATGATTTTCTCAATAAGATCAGTGAAAATGGACATGACACAGTATTGGAAGGTACGGGGCGTTACAAAGCCCAAATGGCGACCTACGGTATGCAAAGGTACCATAGGGGCGGTGAAAGTGGTCTTTTCTGATCGATGGATGTATTGGAATCTGCAGAAAACCGAATATCCATCGGATAACGAAATAACAATGACGGGCCGTCTCTCTAGCATTTGGTCAATGAAAGGCAATGGAAAATGGTCCTTGCGTGTGGCTTTGTTGAGTTTTCTATAGTCGATACACATGCGCCACCCGTGGTTGTTCTTGTGGGAATTAGATCACCTCTTTCATTGGCAACCACCGTTATGCCCTCTTTCTTAGGCACAACATGAATGGGGTGACCCACCGACTATCGAAATAGGATAGATGATGTTAGCACCTAGAAGCTTGAGGATTTCTTTCTTGACAACCTCCGCATGTGAGGATTAAGCCTCTCGCTGGTGCTCACGAGTTGGCTTAGCATCATCCTCAAGGTGAATACGATGCATGCAGGTGGCTGGATCAATGCCCTTCATATCATCTATAGAGTATCCAATGACAGCTCTATATTTACGAAGGATCTCAAGAAGTTGGTCAGTCTCTAAAGGTGTCAAATGGGCACTCACAATAACAGGACAGGTCTGATCTGGTCCTAAGAATTCATATCTCAGATGATTTGGAAGTGGTTTCAGCTCTACCTTTGGGGTGTGGGCTGCTAAGGTTTGGGATTTGAGAAGGCTCTACAGGAGCATCAATGACTGCCACATGATGAGTATCTACAGCAGTGCACTCATCCTCAATTGATGTCACTTTCTCAACATTTTCATATGTCTCAACAACACATTTGTCAACCAAATCAAGTGAAAAACACTGATCTGGACAGTGAGGAAGATGAGTGGGGTGCCTCATATCAAATGCTAGCTTCTCTTGACCAAATTGGAGAGTAAGCTTAGCATCTTTGACATCAATTACAGCACCTGCAGTAGCCAGAAATGGTCTCCCAAGAATTACCGGTTCACTTCTATCCTCCATCTCTAGGACAACAAAATCCACAGGGAATGCAAAGGTGCCAACTACCACAGGAACGTCCACTAAAATACCAGCTGGGTGACGATATGTGCGATCAGCCAACTGCAATTTCATGGCTGTTGGCTGCAGATCGCCCAAAGGGAGCGCGTCTGGGCGATAATGGGAGGACACTAACACTTGAGCCTAAGTCACAAAGAGCTCTAAAGTTCTTGGAGCCTAAATTGCAAGGTATGCAAAAGCTACGGGGTCATCTAACTTAGGAGGTAGCTTATTCGAATGATTGCACTACACTCCTTAGTTAGAGTGACCACTTCAAGCTCATCCATACTCCGCTTCTTGGTAAGCAACTCCTTGAAGAATTTGGCATACATAGGTACATGTAGGACAGCCTCTAGAATGGGAATGGTGATCTGAACATCCTTCATCCTCTCTAGGAATTTAGCAAGCCGCTTGTCCTCATTTGACTTTTCTAACCGCTCAGGAATGGCAATTTTGGTTTTGTGGAAGGGACAGCTGCTGTAGTGGATGATGAGGGAATATCGGTGTTGGTTCAGTGCGGTGGAGCTAGGTTGGTGCATTCTGCTGCGTGAGTCGGTTTCTTTGGCTGGACAGACCTAAAGGCGGGGGCACATACACGGGTGGTGTTGGAAGAAGAGGTTCAGATGTGGTTTTCCACTCCTAGTAGTGATTGCTCCACAATGGCCACGAGGGTTTGCCTCGGTGTGCAGGAAGTCTCCAGTTGGTGGATGAAGCTGTGATGCTTGCAAACTCTCCACACGACTAGCCAAATCAGTCAATTGAGTCTTTGCATCATTATATTGAGATTCCATCTTTGCTACATGTGATGCAAGGAGCTGTTCTATTCAGTTAAGCGATCGACTGAGTTGTGGGAGGATTTTGGTTGGGAACATGCATCATTGGCTGCTGGAATGAAGCATGAGAAGGGCTTGTTGTTGCCTAAAACCTTGAGTGATGTTCCCACAGGAAAGATGACACACTAGAGTTGGTATTCTTGTAAGACAGATTTGGATGACGCCACCTGGGTTGTAGGTTTGAGAATACGCCCATGGGATTGAGCATAGTTAACCGGATGATTCAGGTGTGGAAGTTAAGGGACACTCACTGGAGTATGCCCTTGAGATCCACAAATCGACATCCGGTGGCTATATGGGCTGAAGATGAGGGCATGGTGTGCCATTTGGCGTGTGAGAACCTAAATCTGGTGATAAGGCATCATTAGAGCTCACCTCATAGATACCGGGCGTGGAGGAGCGAAGCTCTCTCACTGGACCATTGAAAATGGTGGGAGGACATACTCTCAATCAAGTGAAAGCTTCATCAAGAGTTTGTTCATTATCCCTCCTCCTGCTGCAGAATCTACAAAGGCTCTTGTGTGGTGTGTAAGTCCTTTATAAAAATCTGCAGCACCAACCACCTTTCAAGGCCATGGTGAGGACACATCCTAAGCGGGGTTTGATACCTCTGCCAAGCATCATACAAACTCTCACCCTCAGTTGTGAAAATCTAGTAATCTGGTCACGCACTGCTGCCTTGGAGGGAGGAAAATACCTCTAAAAAGGCTGCGGTAGGTGTTCCCATGTGTCCTTAAGGTGCGAGGGCGAGAATGCAACCAAGTCTTAGCACCATCTCTAAGAGAAAGGGAACAATGAGAGTCTAATGGCATCGATTGTGACTCCATTGTACTTCAAAGTGTTGCAATATTCTAAGAAGGTGCGAATGTGTTCATTGGGATCCTCGGTGGGAGAACCTCCAAATCTGTCTGTGGACCATGGTAATGAGTGCAGAGTTTGAGCTCAAAGTTGTTGGCTTTGAATGGCGAGGTTGGACAATCCCGGGAGCTATACCTTGGTCTCTAGGAATCCAAAGGTCACGAAGAAGAGGTTGGGGATTCGATCACCCATTTCTTCTTGATGGGGAGTTGATTCTCTCTTTTGACCTATGAAATGTTCGCTCAATCTCGGGATCAAGAGAGTCAATGAATGATCTCCACTCCTGAGCATAAGCTGAGAGTTCAGGTCTAAAAGGAAGGAAGAAAACTAAAGAAATGACTTAGTCTATGGTCTAGCGCGATCACCAATATCTAGTCCCGAACGGCGCCAATTTCTTGATCGCACAAACGCACACCAAAGTGAGCAGTGCCGCCAAGATAGCGGCGAATGTCGTGTTCTCCACGGGGACTAGATTCTGGAGACACAACCCTTAACCAAATCTAAGTCGCACGACAGGAATTTAAGACTAGCTGCAGATTCTAGACTAACTAAAAGGGAACCGAAGCGCAAAAGAGAGAAACAAAGAAAGAGAAAGGAAGAGCTAGAGGCTGCGACCTAAGAATTACTGGGTGAGAGGAGGAAAGAGAGGAGTAATCTGAGAAATAACTCTACTCAGAAGGGCGAGACTAAGGAAGAAGACTATCCGAAATAATGAAGGGAAGCTAAGGGTAGAGAGAGAGAGAGAAGAGAGAATGAGGCTAGGAGTAGGTGGAACTACAGTTAGATGAAGCGGGCGAGAAAGAAGGAAAGAATAGAAAAGAAAGAATAAAGAAAAGAAGACTACGAAGGGGAGTCGAGCAAAGGGGAGAGAAAGAACAGAGAAGAGAGGAGGGCTAGGAGACAGGTTGACTTGCAGAAGCGAAGAAAATAACAGAGACCTACTAGATAAACTCTAGAATTCTAAGAGAAGGGAAGAATAGAGAAATAACTAGGGAGGTAAGAAAACAAGAACTAGAAGGACATAGAGAGGAGAAGAGAAAAGAATGGATAACTATCTATGCAGAGAGAGAAGAAAAGAATTAAGGAGAAGAGAGAGCGCGTGAAAAGAAGTAAGAATAAGATGGCGCAGTAGACTAACTGAAGGCAGGAGAACAGACTAGGAAGAGGCTAACTAACAGAAGAAGATGAGAGGTGAGACAGAAGCTAGATAAGAGAAGAGAAGAGATAGCTAGGGGTCGAGACAAGAGAAGGAGAGAAAGAGAGCAGACCTCTAACCTTACCAAGAGAAAGAAAGAGGCACGCTAGAAGGACTAGAGCGCGGGGCAAGAGAAGAGATCTGAAGGTAAGAGTGAGATAAGCAGAGGAAGGAAAGAAGAGAGCGCGAGGGGAAGGAAAGCAGATCTAGGGGCGAGGAGGCGGGAAAAGAAAGCGAGGAGGGGAAATAAGCTCTTTGCTAAACCCGACATTTCAAATCAAACAAGAGAACAATCACGAAAAGCAAGGAAACGTAACCATGCAAGCTTTGCTACTGCAGAATCAAGAAGGTAATCCTAACCTCAGGAAAGACATTAAATCAGCATTAACATTAAACATATACTAACATAACACAACATAATAATAACATGAGAACATAACACAGCCATTAACAGATAAGCACTGAAAGAAAGCTTAGATCTAACAAATTCACAAAATGAGCAATAACAAGAGAACTTAACAGATCTAAACTATTATATGAATATGTATTTTTAATCATTTTTATAACAAAGACTACAGATCTGCATTTCTTGATTTAACACTAACGAGGCATGGAATCTAAAGCGAAAGACAATACATCATCAAGGCAAAATATTAAACCCACTAACAGAGGAACAAACTTAAGTAAATCTATCCTAGCATCAAGTAATAATTATCAATATAACAGGAAGTCGCATCCACAGAAGCTTCTCAGACAAACCAGTTCATGAACAATACTCAAAACATCCGGATCCACACGACACATGCACATAAGCAGATCCATCACATAGGCATCACGAAATGCATTTACAATACTAGAATTAAAGATCGAATGGGTACAACCGAATAAAAGCGTCGATGCAGATTCTCGTAGAGGAAGCCGTGAAGAGGTAGCGAATCCGTTCGTTGGAGAGTAGACCACCATGGAAGATCGCAATGAAGCGGTGCGTGTAGAAGTAGTAGATCGGCCGAAGAAGATGTAGATGTAGCAGATCCCGCGAGGTGAAGAAGCCGTAGACGTTGTAGATCGGAGAAGAGGAAGCAGATCCGCGCTGGCCACCGTAGAGGAAGCAGATCTGGCCGTAGATGTTGCGGATTTGTCGGAGATTAAGCAGATCCGAGCTAGGGTTTCAGATTCCACCGTGGGTGAGCAGATCTGGACGAGTAGCCAATGGACTTAGTTCAGGAGAGGGCTAGGGCGGCCGAATGGTGAAGGGTTTGGCGCTATGGAGGGAGGGAGATGAGCGAATGGGGGATCTGGTTGGGAGTTCTTGGAGATGGGAGGAGGATGAGTGCGGCTGCTCGGTCAGGAGAGGTGCGGCGTGGTGGAGAGGTGGAGATCGGTGGAGGCTCTGGAGAAGATGGGTGGCGGCCGGCTGTGGAGATGGAGGCGATGGGTTTCTGGTGGCGGCGTGAGGAGATATGGTGAGCTCTGGTTGGGAGGCCCTCGAGAGGAAGCGGCTGGGTATGGAAGATGAAGAGGATGGGTGGTGGCGGCTGGTGTTAGCACTTGGTCTCTCCCCGTGGATGGTGTTGTTTGCTGGCTTTTATAATGCGGCGCCCCTCTTCTGCGGCTAGGGTTTCAGGAATTGCTGCGGTGGGTTAGGGTTTTCTTTGTGGTTTTGCATTTTAATCCCTCCTTCCACTATATTGCAACCATTGCTCATCCCATGCTGATATCTGTGAAGTTTGCGCCTATTTCGCACGCCACTGAGGATATTACAAACCACGTAAATTGTCCAAAATGAGAGCAAAATGTGTATAATTAATGAATTTATGGCTAATTTGAGCTACTAACAACAGGGGTTATGGTGTGAAAATTTGGTGTTAATATGATGCATATCATATACCCCCAAGCTTAAACATTTGATTGTCCTCAAGCACATGATATAATGATATCGAACCTAGGGAATCCAGACAAACATGAATGGATATAAGTGAATGCTTGTAGCTAGTCAAATTGCACTTCATAATTCAAATAGGACTGCCTGACTTGATTTTTACTGGCTATTCAGATTTAGAATCAGAATTACAGCAAAGATATCAAAGTGATACTAGAGTTTTTGACCAGATCAAGTTACTCAAAAGTGCCAAATTGCACTAATTGTTTACATGGATCCCACTAGAATTGAAAAGCATCAAAACCAGATATCACAGTCAAGAATAAGCATATCCTAGAGTCATACTTAGGCATTTACCATTCTAGATGAAGAGACTAATGTTTGCATGAAGTTTATGAAAAAGCCTACACTTGAGCCATGATACTTTACTTTTGCTGATTTTTAACAGGTTTAAAACACACCATGGGCACAAGTGCCACTTATTCCACTTTTGGGCATGCTTGCCACTTATTCAGACTTTCAAACTTCATTTGGGCAAATTTGCCACTTATTCAACCAATGTGACAAAGTCACTTATTCTACTCACACTTTGCAAAACCAAAACGAAATAAAGATCTTTTCTTTCTTTTCTTCCCCCCCTTTTTTTTTGTATCATTAACCGGTTTTCATTATCCATAAGATATAGATAATTCAACCATGTTATTGGCTCAAAATAAGGCTACCACTTTCACAAACTTTTCATTCAAGCAAAAAGCATCAACGTCTAAAATAAAGTATTATGCCCAAGCATGAATCCTAGGATATGATCATTCTAGAAGTGATAACTAGAATCAATACAATTCTCTAAAGGTAAAGATACATGTGTAACTTGCTATGAATCAACAACCAAAGGATCACAAGATTTCTAAGCAATCAAAAGATTTCAATGTAATCAAGAGTAACCCAATTGGATATCCAAAGAATTGATGCCATTACTAGATCACTTAAACAAATTTCAGTTTGATAATTCTGGATTACACAAGACAGTCACATATTTCAGTCAAGTATTCAATTAGCAGTCTAAATCAGCTCATACTAATGATCAGGGAAGGCACAAAAATCATAAGACATTTGGTATGTGAACTGTACTGACCGAAAATCATCAACTCCCCAACCATCCACAACAGAGTTCAATAGTATGACAAGAAAAATATGCTAAAGAATCCCTTTTATGCCCTGTTTCATACAGATTTCAATCAGCAAAATTATAACAGCACATATTAATGATCTGGGCAGTCACATGTATTCAGCAATATCCCAACATGAGAATGATACTAGCCATAAATCATCAATTACACATCACCAATTTCAGTGCCCATGAGCATTCCTCAACAATAGACAGATCTCTCCCCAAGCTTGAATTAAGCATACACTAAAAAAATAGACATTTAGTGTTGGAGCGATTCACACGTGCAAAAGCTGAAATAGGCGATCTCACATCAGTCCTTAAGCTTCTGCCAGTCTTGATTGATGTTTACTGCGGTGCACGAAAATGGAAGAAACAAAAGGAAAAGATAAACCGACACAAAGGTAAAATAACAGAGAAAAAACTAAAGTAAAGCAGAAAGAATAAACAGCTCAGGTTGCCTCACGAGAAGCGCTTATTTTAGGTCTTTAGCTTGACCAACAAATGACTATCATGTGGGCTCAAAGAAATTGGAGGATCAAAGTCGATCGACTTGATCTCGACAATGTCCTCATCACCGAGTTCGGAAAAGGATCTCCAACAAAATAATGTTTCAATCTTTGCCCATTAACCTTAAAGACACCCCAGTTGACTCTCAACCTCAAAAGCACCACTACCAAGCACTTTCTTGATGCACAAGGCCCAAACCATCTAGATTTGAACTTTCCGGAAACAAATGGAATCTAGAGTCAAAAACTAAGACCAGTTTGTCGGTGGAATTCACGCCTCAAAATGTGACGATCATGAATCTTTTTAGCTCTCTCTTTGTAAATCCTTGAGCTTTCATAAGCATCAAGTCTCAATTCATCTAATTCACACAGCTGCAGCTTCCTATGTTTTCCTGCTAGACCCATGTCCATGTTGAGCTTTCTAATTGCCCAATGTGCCCTATGTTCAAGCTCAACAGGAAGATGACATGCTTTTCCATAAACCAACCTAAATGGGGACATTCCAATAGGAGTTTTGAATGCTGTCCTATAAGCCCACAATGCATCATAAAGCTTAAGAGACCAATCTGTCCTGGATTTGGACACAACCTTTTCAAGAATTTGCTTTATCTCTCTATTGGAAACTTCAACTTGCCCATTAGCTTGAGGATGATAAGGAGTGGTTACCCTATGATTATGGACCCCATACTTGGCTAGAAGAGCTTCAAACGCTTGTGATTAAGTGAGACCCTCCATCACTTATCACAACTCTAGGAATCCCAAACCTAGGAAAAATGATTTGCCTAAACAACCTACACAGATTTTGAATCAGCATGGACGGTGGGAATAGCCTCAACCCATTTGGACACATAATCCACTGCAACAGAATGTGTTTGTACCCTTGAGAAGAAGGCAAAGGTCCTATGTAATCTATTCCCCAAACATCAAAGAGTTCTACCTCAAGAATACCATCTTTGTGGCATCTCATGACGTCTTGACATGTTCCTGCATCTTGACAGGGATCACAAGGCTGAATGTATGCATGAATATCCTTGAACATGGTAGGCCAATAGAATCCAGACTTGGAGCACCTTAGCTTGAGTCTTAGCGGTTCAGCATGGCCACCAAAAGGTGCAGAATGACAATGAAAAATCACATTTTGAACCTCCTCAAGAGGTAGGCAACGTCTAATAACCCCATCTGCACAATGTCTATCTGAGATATGGGTCATCCCAAAAGAATTTTAGTGCCTCATGAGTAAACTTCCTCTGCTTTGGTAGGAGAGATCGGGAGGTATAGCATTGCACACCAAATAGTTCACAATGTGCATACCAAGGAGTTTTAGATTGAACAAGAGAAACTTAAAGTGGTCTCTGGAAGAGAATCTTCAATTGGAAGAGTAGAGGCTGGACGAGAATGGGGTAATCTAGAAAGATGGTCGACTACCAAGTTCTCACCCCTTTTTATCTCTAATTTCTACATCAAACTCTTGCAGACAAAAGAATCCAACGAATGAGGCGAGGTTTAGCATCCTTTTACTCAAAAGATACCTAATGGCTGCATGATCTGTGTACACTATGCATTTTGAGCCAACTAGGTAAGATCTGAATTTGTCAAAGGCAAATACTACAACTAGCGATTCTTTTTAGTGGTTGTGTAATTAATTTGGGTGTCATCTAAAGTCCTGCTAGCATAGTAAATGACATGCAAAGCCTTGTCATGCCGCTGCCCCAAAACAGCCCCACAGAAAATCACTAGCATCACACATAAGCTCAAAGGAAGATCCCAATCGGAGATTGCACAATGGGTGCGAAATAAGAGCGACCTTGATCTTACTAAATGCATCCATGCAAGCCTCATCAAACACAAAAGGGACATCGCAGCCTAAAAGATGAGTGAGAGGCGAGCAATCTTAGAAAAATCCTTAATGAATCTGCGGTAAAACACATGCCCCAAAAAGCGAACTCCCTTCACATTAATAGGAGGTGGCGGCGCTCAATCACCTCAACTTTAGCTCTATCCACCTCAATCCCTCTAGAAGACACTAAATGACCAAGGACTATCCCCTCTCTAACTAGAAAATGACATTTCTCCCAATTGAGGACCAAATTGGCCTCAAGGCAGTATTTGTAAAGACAGTTTCAAGGTTGGCCAAACAGCTCTCAAAGGTCTGTCCATAAGCAGTGAAATCATCCATGAAAACCTCCATGATTTTCTCAATAAGATCGGTGAAAATGGACATGACACAGTGCTGGAAGGTACCGGGCGTTACAAAGCCCAAATGGCAGCCTACGGTATGCAAAGGTACCATAGGGCGGTGAAAGTGGTCTTTTCTGATCGATGGATGTATTGGAATCTGCGAGAAAACCTGAATATCCATCCGGATAACGAAATAACAATGACGGGCGATCTCTCTAGCATTTGGTCAATGAAGGCAATGGAAAATGGTCCTTGCGTGTGGCTTTGTTGAGTTTTCTATAGTCGATACACATCGCCCGACCGTGGTTGTTCTTGTGGAATTAGATCACCTCTTTCATTGGCAACCATCATTATGCCCTCTTTCTTAGGCACAACATGAATGGGGTGACCCACCGACTATCTGAAATAGGATAGATGATGTTAGCACCTAGAAGCTTGAGGATTTCTTTCTTGACAACCTCCTGCATGTGAGGATTAAGCCTCTGTTGGTGCTCACGAGTTGGCTTAGCATCATCCTCAAGGTGAATCGATGCATGCAGTGGCTGGATCAATGCCCTTCATATCATCTATAGAGTATCCAATGACAACTCTATATTTACTGAAGGATCTCAAGAAGTTGGTCGGTCTCTAAAGGTGTCAAATGGGCACTCACAATAACAGAGCAGTCTGATCTGGTCCTAAGAATTCATATCTCGGATGATTTGGAAGTGGTTTCAGCTCTACCTTTGGGGTGTGGGCTGCCTAAGGTTTGGGATTTGAGAAGGCTCTGAGGGCATCAATGAGCGCCACATGATGAGTATCTCTGCGGTGCACTCATCCTCAATTGATGTCACTTTCTCAACATTTTCATATGTCTCAACAACACATTTGTCAACCAAATCAAGTGAAAAACACGATCGGGCGGTGAGGAAGATGAGTGGGGTGCCTCATATCAAATGCTAGCTTCTCTTGACCAAATTGGAGAGTAAGCTTAGCATCTTTGACATCAATTACAGCACTGCGATGGCGAAATGGTCTCCCAAGAATTACTGGTTCACTTCTATCCTCCATCTCTAGGACAACAAAATCCACAGGGAATGCAAAGGTGCCAACTACCACAGAACGTCCACTAAAATACCGGTGGGTGACGATATGTGCGATCGATAACCGCAATTTCATGGTGTTGGTGCAGATCGCCCAAAGGAGCGCGTCTGAAGCCGATAATGGGAGGACACTAACACTTGAGCCTAAGTCACAAAGAGCTCTAAAGTTCTTGGAGCCTAAATTGCAAGGTATGCAAAAGCTACCAGGGTCATCTAACTTAGGAGGTAGCTTATTCTGAATGATTGCACTACACTCCTTAGTTAGAGTGACCACTTCAAGCTCATCCATACTCCGCTTCTTGGTAAGCAACTCCTTGAAGAATTTGGCATACATAGGTACATGTAGGACAGCCTCTAGAATGGGAATGGTGATCTGAACATCCTTCATCCTCTCTAGGAATTTAGCAAACTGCTTGTCCTCATTTGACTTTTCTAACCGCTCAGGGAATGGCAATTTTGGTTTTGTGGAAGGGACAGTTCTTTGTTGTGGATGATGAGGAATATCAGTGTTGGTTACAGTGCGGTGGAGCTAGGTTGGTGCAGTCTGCTGCTGTGAGTCGAGTTTCTTGGCTGGACAGACCTAAAGCGGGGGCACATACGGGTGGTGTTGGAAGAAGAGGTTCAGATGTGGTTTTCCACTCCTAGTAGTGATTGCTCCACAATGGCCACGAGGGTTTGCCTCAGTGTGCTGAAGTCTCCAGTTGGTGGATGAAGCTGTGATGCTACAAACTCTCCACACGACTAGCCAAATCAGTCAATTGAGTCTTTGCATCATTATATTGAGATTCCATCTTTGCTACATGTGATGCAAGGAGCTGTTCTATTCAGTTAAGCGATCATTGAGTTGTGGGAGGATTTTGGTTGGGAACATGCATCATTGGCTCTTGGAATGAAGCATGAGAAGGGGCTTGTTCTTTGCCTAAAACCTTGGTGATGTTCCCACAGGAAAGATGACACACTAGAGTTGGTATTCTTGTAAGATGATTTGGATGAGCGCCACCACAGGTTGTAGGTTTGAGAATACGCCCATGGGATTGAGCATAGTTAACCAGATGATTCACTGTGGAAGTTAAGGGACACTCAGTGGAGTATGCCCTTGAGATCCACAAATCGACATCCGGTGGCTATATGGGCTGAAGATGAGGGCATGGTGTGCCATTTGGCGTGTGAGAACCTAAATCACGGTGATAAGGCATCATTAGAGCTCACCTCATAGATACCGGGCGTGGAGGAGCGAGCTCTCTCACCGGACCATTGAAAATGGTGGGAGGACATACTCTCAATCAAGCTGAAAGCTTCATCAAGAGTTTTGTTCATTATCCCTCCTCCTGCTGCAGAATCTACAAAGGCTCTTGTGTGGTGTGTAAGTCCTTTATAAAAAATCTGCAGCCATCTTGAGTTTCCGGAGGATGTGAAGCGGCAACCATCTTGCCGTGCCGGCATGGAGAGCAAACAAGGTCTTTGACCATCTTGAGTTTCGGCAGACCACGAATGAGATCGTGGCCGCTAACTCGGGTCAAATGATCAAATCCGATATGACCAAGTCTCCTATGCCAGAAAGAAAGGGTCGCGGGACTCGAAGCAACTAAACACCTGAGAGGATCGCCAGAAGACTCAGAAAAATCAGCACGAAGGATCCTCCCATAACGAGAAATCCATAAACGGACTACAGAAGAATCAAGAATTTTACAAGCATTTTCTTAAGGCTTACCTCGAAACCCTCATCGGTGGTGAGAGGTGAAAGTAAATTGTCTTGCAGCTTACTAACCAAGGCCACATCTTTCGAATGAAAGAATCATTAATCGCACGATATCTTTGGCGATGTGCGCGCGGATGAAGCATCTCGAAGGTGATCGACTCATCACACGGAGCACGGGCAAGGGAAGAAAACCAGCGGGAATCTCGGTCATGTGTCGTGAACACCGGAGTCTCTGAGCTAAACCTTTCCCTTCCTGCCTGCGAACTGAGTCAAGCAGTAAAGTCTCGATCTTGGGGTAAATCAAGAGAGATTTTGGCACCCAATATCTGAACAACACGTCGGCGGATGAAGTAGTCAAGCACGGCCCGACCTCTATCTACCCTACGCTCTCTGTCACTCAAGCGAAAGTGCGTGAGCGGACTGAAGGCTGTGCGGGGTCCAAGCGCTCACGGAGAGCGAGTGGAACACCGGCAACATGCGATCACGCCCGCGGTAGCTATCTCGGCGGGAAACCGAGATCTACCCTCGGGACGGCGAAGACACGACCGAGGGCAGCATGAGGGCGGAAAGCAGAAAACTTCGGAAAAACCAAGTCCTCTATCTTTGCTTAAACTCGTGCGAGAGCAAACCTAGACCTCGTGTTGGTCTTAGGTGTACTCGAGAATGGGATGACCACGAATATGCCTAAGAGACACAACACGGTCTCACGTGCGATCTTGGCGCGCTGAAGCATCGATCAACGTGTGTCCATCCTTCCGACGAGAAGGTGCGGTGATACTTCATCCTCGGAGAGGTAGAAGTAGCACGGTCGAGCTCGCCCGAGAGGCGGCGGCGGTGCAACCACCTTCTGTCGAAATCCCTGGACATAGCCCGCTGACTTAAATTGGACTTTCTCGGTCTGAGGCTCGGTCTCGATCACACACAGGTGCTATGGGTCCGAGCACGGCGGTGGATGCTTCCTCATGTCCTCATAATAATCATATCCTAGACCACGATTAAATTTGCAAATTTTAGACGGTCGAGAACAAGATTAAGCTTCTTCTTGCCTTCTAAAATCTCTCGAGAGTGTTCATAAGGTGCCGACACTCCGAAAGAGAGAGGTGCAAGAAGAGCGAGGGGAAGAGGGAGCAGCGGGAGATAAGGGAGCGGATGAAGAACCAACGGCGAGAGGAAGAATGGCTTGTGCACGCACACCGGTAGGCTACGAATGGGCAGTCCTACTGCTAGCGAGGTTGGTTCCGCGTTGCTAAGCGTCTCAACCTTACCACAGGGCTTCTCCCCCTTCTCGGCATTCACATTACAATGAGTTAATGGCTTCTCTAATAAATCCTTAGTTAGCTTCACATTTATCATTCAAAGCAACGAGTTCAAGTTTTAGTTTATCACGGCTAATGCATGGTGAGCTAACGGGGTCCTTAGTCGCATATTGAGCCAACTTCCTATCATGATCAATCTTATCTTGAAACTGTTTGGAGACGACTTCAAGTTCACTGATTAACCGGACGGTTTAAGCATGAGTCAATCGGCTCAAGTAAAGAAGCACGCAACTCGGCAATTTTATGATCTGCCCGTTTAAGTTCATCTTCAAGTTATTGCAATTTTACATGACTCGGGCAGATCAAGGAGCATGGCATAAGGTCCTCTAGCGACAATGTCCTTATCCTCACATGAGGTAGGAGAAGTAGTCTCATCGGTAGTAAGTAGGGTAATGACCATCCTACTCAACTCTAACTCAGCAAGTAGACTAACATTCTCCACCTTAATAGAATCAAGCTCGGAGGACACACTATCATGAGAGGTCCTTAATTTCTCCAAATCACCCGACAAAGCACGGCATGTATCACGATCGTCACGGGAGGAGTAGATATAAGTAAAGTAAGCTCCGTGAGTCTCTCTACTTCCTTCTCCAACTCGCTACATCTAGCTCAAGATCTAGCATGAAATCCTCTAGCAAGGAAAGCTTCATTAAGTTGGTCATAGGAGGGACATACCTCGTCCGAGTCGGTCTGACTCATTGTCATTGAGTTAAGCCCTCGAGGCCATGAAGCACATGCCGGAGAAGTCGTCGCTGCCATCCTTGGGCTCTTGGTCACCCGTCCCATCGTCGTCGCTCCATCCCTCCACCTCGCTGAGGTCGAGGTCGTCAGCGGTGAGGCGCGGTGGAAGAGCTTCTTGGCCTTCCCGGTTGCGGAACTTCTTCTTTCCGTCCTCGAGCCGGAGTCTTCTTGTTGCGGTTCTTGTCGGTGTAGTCGTTTTTGCACGAACCGCCGTAGTCGTTCTTGCCCTTCTCCAGCTTGGGACAGTTCGCTCGAATGTGGTTGGGGCCACCACACTCGAAGCAAATCACGGGTCCTCCTCTCTTTCTGTCTCTCCTACCCTTGTAGGCATGGGAAAACCTTCGGGCTAGGAGGGCGGTGATCATCATAGTCGCTCTAGCGATCATCGGTTATGTCACGAGAGCAGCAAGGGAGAAACCGCAAGAAGAATCAAGAGAGCCGGAAGAAGAAACGGGATCGGTGACCAAAGCCATCGATCGTGACCGACCGTCGAGAGACAACGTCAATCTCGTGAGTCTTGAGCGCGAGTACGGTAGCGTCAAGAGTCGGTCGAGAAGTCTGTCGTGTCTTTGATGGTGGTCACTTTCATTTCCCGACACGAAGATCGAGTGCGCGAGCATTTGGCGGCGTTATCCGAGTCGGGGTATGTAAGACCGACCGCTCGGAGGTTGCTCAAGATTTTGTGAAATCGCGAAAAGCACTCATCGAGGACTCTCCAAGCAAGCATCTCGAATTTGTTGTATTCGGCGCTTGAACCGGTCTGTCGGACCGTCTTAATCGGTGGTGCCCTCATGGTATGCATCGAGGGTCACCGGATGTCGATGCGAACGACAGGTGAGAGATGCGATCGAACTTCGCTTCTACTCAAGCCCTAGATAATGATGTTCCTTGCCTTCGCATTTGCCTCAACATCGGGCATGTTTGCCACATTGATGTTCTCATCGGCAGAACAACGAATCGACCTTCACCTTCCGCCAAATGGCATACCCCGAGCCCGGATGTATGTTTCCATTCGGCTCTTCGGAAGGGATAATCCGAGCCATCAAAGACGGAGGTTTGGTCGAGTACTTGTCCGTCGCCATGGCTCTTGAGACCGGTTAAGATCTATTTATTAGAGCTAACCGGCTCGATACCAATTGTAGGACCGAAATGGCAACAGAGGGGGTGAATGGTGCCTTCTAAAACTCCCAAGTACTCACACGACAAATCGGGCGAAAGAACTAGCTTCTTGATCGAACACACATGGTCGTAAGCCAGCGATGGTCGAACACCACGTGGTCGAACACTTGCTGGCCGACAAAAGAAATCAAGCGGTGATAATCGAGAGGATGAACCAAGAAAGAAGGACTCGAGGCGCACAATCATCCGTAAAGTGAACTTCTCTAATTCGACTCCTGCTCTCGAGGGAATGAATCGCCAAGTGGCCTTGAGGCAATTCCGTTACGAGCTAATCAAAGCACACAAAGGCAGCGGACTCACGAAGAAGAGAGGAGAGAAAAGGATAGCAAGAAGTCCAAGCTCTCAAAGCAGATCGCAAACAAGTCAATCACAACATCTCAAGGCGACAGAAAACAAATAGAGGAAGAGAGATGAATGATTGATAATGGAGGTTTCTCTGACCACTCCAATGGGAGATACATGAGCACACTTGCTCCATCCCGAGAACCCACACACTCACAAATAACAAAGGAAGAACAGAGCAACTCGGGATCAGAATCTCACAAGTACCCGAGCTCTACCTCTCTATTTATAGCCACACACTCACACACCAAAGAGGGGAACCCGCAAACCCCACCTAACACCGGGTTTTCAACTCACTTTACCCACTAGCGAGAACGAGCTCGGTGCTTTACCGTTACACCCAACGGCTCCACTGCTTTGCCGTTAGTGCCAACAACTCTGTGCATTGGCAGAGACACGACTTCCCTTTGCGACTTTCGCATTTCTCCAAAATGCCACTCCACCGCCTTCCGAGCTTCCTCCCGCCTTGCCGATCACGCTTGCAACCACCTTGAGCCCCTAGTCTTCTTGGCTTCACCCACTGTTCGGACCTCAACATCTCCATGTCTAGTCCCGACCACTCCAAGCCTCACCAAGACTTGTCTCAAGATCCTAGTCATAAACTCCTCCAGACCGATCGGACCTCAACTCCTCGAGCCTAGTCCCATCCGTTCCACTGCGCCGACGACCTCACCCTGCACTGACCGATTGTACCTTATCTCCTCCACGAGCCTAGTCGGTCCACCTCACCGTTGCCGTCGTGTCCACTTCCGGTAACTCTAGCTCCGGTTCCTTGTCTCCGACTCACAACCACCTCACCAAATCGATCATCTTTGGCGTCTCCGACCGTCGGACCTCAACACCTCCATGCCTAGTCCGGTCCTCCCACGCTCACCATGAAATAGCTCAGAAGTCCTGCAGCCACATAGACAAGCAAACCGTTATATAGCACCGCACAACACAATGTGTCTGACATCTGCATAAAAGGAACTCAAAACATGCTTCACAAGGTCGTACATTCACTACGATCGGTCAAAAATACTTAAACATTAATTCT
The DNA here is from genome assembly GCA_036346575.1 of Dendrocalamus sinicus. NCBI lineage: Eukaryota > Viridiplantae > Streptophyta > Magnoliopsida > Poales > Poaceae > Dendrocalamus > Dendrocalamus sinicus. Next base: position 27,745,386 of record CM070657.1, on the reverse strand, counting down.
CAAGACCTACGATCGTTACCATAGACCATACGACCACCCCAGTGGTCCTTACGACCGCCTTAAAGCTTGCTACGACCATCACAAGTTTCAGTTCCAACTTACCGACCAAGTTGTACCAACTTATGACTGGTCGAAACCATAGATCAAGACTTTCTTAAGTCCTACGACCATATCTCAAGATGATACGACAACCTCGAAGTCCATACGACCAGGTTCCCGAGACTACGACCAAAACCAGAGATTCCATCGTGGTCGAACCACTTTCCGACCACGTTCATCGCTTTCCACCGTGGTGAAACCCTTCTCGATCACGCATGCGACTTGGTTCCGCGTGGTGAAGCCCTTCCAACAACGTTTGAACACTTCCGACGCGATGCGCCCACTTGCGACCACGCCCAAGCTCGTCGACCGCATCCGACCGAGCTCGACCATGTTCGCCCATAGCGTGGTGAAACCGCTTCGTTCTTAGGAAGTGAAGTCTGCGACAACGTGGTCGTATGGCGCGCCGACCACCGACTCGCCTTACGACCGCGTTCTCGTCGATGTGGTCGTAGCGCTGACCACGACCAAGCGTGGTCGTACTGGCTTCCGACCACGCCAACGTGGTCGAATAGATTACCGACCACGGCAAAACCGTCGTGACTTCCACGGTGACCTACGACCAAGGTCGAGTGGTCGAACGCCATGTGGTCGCATGACCTTCCGACCACGGCGAAAGAGTAAAACATTGTTTTCCTGGCTTTATTGCGATAGAGTGGTCGTAAACAACCCGGTGGCTCCCGATTGGCGACAATAAGTTCATAACCTGCCCGACGAGCTTCCGACCACAACCAATGTGGTCGAAGAGCCTCGACCACGATCGAAGCTACGACTTTGCACGGAAGCGATTCCGATCACTTCTAAGGCTATGACTTGGCGGGAAGAGCCCAACCCAAACTCAAACTTTCTAAAACAAGAGTCAATTACTCATCACAAACATGTGGTCACCTCCACATGGACTCTCAATATTTTATAAATTTTGGATTTTATTTGAATTTATTTTCTTTGGTACGTCACATGTAGACTGCGACGATTTGGAAGAATTCGATGACGACTGACACCAGACTGCAGAGCAAGGCAAGTCACACAACTTGATCATGTTGATCCCAGTTTGTGAAATAAAATTATGTTGTTTTAAATTATTCTGCATGCATATTTTTATTTAATGTATTTCAATTCAGTTTTAAATTTAGTTAATACCTGTTTGTTATTACCTCCTTTCATATTGAAAATCCTTACACCTTGTCGTCCTAGAATAAAACTCCAGTTAGTACACTAGTATTGGTTAAAGAGTTTTATATCAAATGCTTAGGCCTGCTTAGACATAATCTTTATTTTGGGATAACCTTTTCACATAAAATGATAAAATTTTGAAATGTATTCTTGACTTTGGTGAGTCAAAAAGGACTATGAAATATTTTAAAATAAAATATAAAATCTAGTTTAGATTTAGGCTAATGGTTAGGTGGTGGGTGCTGGCATGTACTATTGTTCGGAGACACAGTGTTGATTGTCGGACACGGGGTATGTGGTTGAGCCTAAGTCAATTAAGGTGGTGCAGTGAGCTCTTGTTGCAAAGCCCTATCGTACTACCATAAGGCTGGTATGGGACAGTCCTTGCTGATTAATTTGCGGGTCCCAACATGAGTCTCGTCGTAGATTGAAAGTGAGCGTGGCGTAGGCCATAAGAAGTCTCACTCGGCTCAAGAGGGGATCCCGGTCTAGTGGATTCCTTACTGGGGTGAAACCTTAGTGTTGACTTGGTCAGATTGAAGGCTTTGCATTGTAGAAGTTTTATCATGATCTCTCCACCGCACACCTAAAGGAGTGTGTTAATCACGTGGCAATATGAGACGATCATGTCTCGTGGGTAAAGCTGTACAATCTCTATAGAGTGTATAATCTATCCTGGATAGCCGTGCCCATGGTCATGGGCATGCTGAGTAAAGTTTTTCACGGATTAGACTTTATTTTTTAAAATGTTTTATGAAAAGCTTATGGATGGATAGAATCTATGAGGGATTGAAAGCGTATGGATGGATGGAATCCATATGAGATCTTTTGGAAAAGATGGTCCGGGTGGGGATGCCCGTAGTTAGGTTAGTGTTTGGTCGGAGCTTGCACTAATGGTATTAATTTCAACTACAGCTACTGTTTTTACTTATTGTATTAAATTCAACAGTTTCAATCTATTTATGTTATTTCTCAAATTATTGCTTTACGCTCAACTAACCCTATATGCCTTCCCTTGATGCCTTTAATATTATGTTGCATTTTTCCATGTGACTTGCGGAGTACAAGTTTGTACTCACTTTTGCTATCTACACACAGAGGAAGATGACTTCGACTACGGTGAAGACTTGGACGAGTAGGCCGTGTCTTACTGTCGTTTGCCTGTGGGCAGGCTCAGTGGGTTTCTTTTGCTTCAGTGTTTTTTTTCTTCCGCTGCTATAATTTAATTTTGGCCTATGTGCCATTGATGTAAACTTTGGCAATCATGCCCATATTTAGTTAATAAATGTCATTATGCTTGATATATATATTTGTTGTCCACTATGTGCATTAGCTGACCCTAGACTAGTGCGATTTACATAGAGGATCCGAGAGTTGTTGCTCCGGGGTCCGACACTCCCCCAAGGAAGTCTCTTTTTGAAACACTAGAAAACGAATGGATGATTGGATCTCACCAACCCCTCCCACTCATAAAGATGGAGCAACCAACCACCATATAACCCCAATGGATACTATCCAGTAGCACAACCGGGGAACCCATTAAACCCCCACACATTGGGTATTATATTCACACAAGACTTACACACACTTTTCAAAGTGCATAAGCCCAACCCGCTACGGAGCAAGCTTCCATCCACTTTGCCTTCTTTGCACCTCTTTGATCTAAACTACTCTCCAAACGCCCTCCAAAAGTCATGGTTTTAGTCCCTTTGCCATTTTTGGTATTTTGGCATTCTTGCCAAAACACTGCCACTTTGACCGTGGATCTCACCTCTTCCTTGAGCTTAGTCCATGGTCATATCTTCTTTTGCAAGTAATTCCTATGCTTGCAACATGTAAGTTCACCAATGGTTCATGCATCGGCAAGTTTCTCTATGTCAGTTCCCCCTGACCGTGCCTCACTTTTACCAACCGCACCATACGATGACCATTACTCGAACCTTTCCTTCAATATCCCCTGTCTTCTCCTGAGACTCGTTTGAACTCAACCATCCCACCCGATTTCCTTAACTGTACCTCAGCTCATCCTAGAGCCTAGTCTCTAGCCATGCTATTGACCATGGCTACCTTCAAGCACGTGCACATCAAAGACCAAGAAACTATTTTTCGACATAAGTTCTTAACAGCTTGAACAACATTTGTCTAAACATGCATCATGCATCATGAATGCAATGACCTAGACCCAAAAACTCAACCCACGACTAATTTCCCATAAAATCTAGAATCTCTTGGAAAGAACTGGTCATGGCGGTCGACCGCCATTGGCATCTGGTCATACCACTTCCCTTAAGCCAATTTGATAGCCAAGGCAGAGCACTAGAGCAACCCTCTTTGGAAATTCGGTAAAATGCTATCTAGTTTTTGCTCAATCCTCCATTTGAGGTGATACCTAGTGCAAAAATATTTCAAGATACTCCTACATAAGTGTTTGGTGTCCAAGGGCCAAAAGTCAACATGGCCAGTCTGACCGCTTGACCCAACTGGTCAGAACACTCTAACAGAAATGCCTAAGTGGCACCCGGCCAATCTAACCAGCTCTGCACAGTGATCAGACTGCACCTACAGATTGGTCATACCAACCCTGATAGGAAGAACTAAAAAACTGTAAACTTTCACAAATGTAGATTTCAACTCGACACGATTGCCAATTGCCAATTGTTCATCATAGATAAAACCATGGATATTCTTAACATGGTTCTCCAATTTCTGACTACTCTCTAGCCACTTCATAAGCCTAAGGATGATAACAAGCTTAAGACAAAGAGTCACAACCCATCTACCAAAGGTTCTCTCCAAGAACCCTAACTCCACTCAAAGGCTTAGTCTAAACTCTCTCAAAGCTTAGCACACAAACTACCTCTCTCCTCCTTATATATGGAGGCTCACAAAGAAACTTTAATTAGCACCTCTAGCTAGGTTTCACCTATTTACATGGGCAAACCCATTAACCCGACACCAAACTAGGTTTCACACTCACACAAGTATACTTTTCAAAGCACACATACCCATTAGCCCATTAGTGAATAACACTTGATCTACTTAAAATTTTTAGCACATTCTTGACCTAAACCACATGTCTTGAGCCTACCCGCATTGTGGTTTGATCAAGTCCTAACTTTTTGGTTTGGGGCAAAAAGATCATTTTGCCCCAAACCACCTTCCACGAAGCTTCGCACTCCCTCAGCCTTGAACAGCTCCGCACTTCATCTCAACTCCATGTGGCCCCAATAACTTGCTGCCAAGCCTCTCACATGTCTGATGCCAAGTCACTTGACACACCACATGCCTTGTTGTGCACCATGATGGCACCCGGACTTACCTGACCGTACGGACCTTAGCTCCTCCTTGAACTTAGTCTCGGTCCCTTGCCGTTGCCTATCATGTCCACCACCAATAGCTTCTGCTCTGGCTTCTTATCTTCTTAGGTTGTAACCACCTTGTAAGCCTCAATCATCTTTTGGTAGCATCTTGATTTCTCTGGACCTCAACTCCTCCTGAGCCTAGTCCCAATCTCTTGACCGCTCTAAACCTCAGCGCCCCTCGCCTAGACCCAATCCCGTCCGACTCATCATGACCTAGCTCCAGAGTCTTACAATCAACAACAACAAGCAAACTATCATGTAGTATCACACCATACAAACATCATCAATTGACCCAATTGATGACACAAGAACACTTATCTCAAGCTTTGATCCCGAAGCTCCACCACAAAGCATGGCGTGCATCTCCAATGCATCATGGTTTTGCTCAAACTCTGCCCATCCATGGTCCTTGTCCATCTTGTGCCTTGCTTAGGCTTAACTATCTTACACGACCATCTTGACCACTCTGGATCTCGGTTATCCCTAACCTAGTCCGGTCACCCATCGTTAACCATATGTGCCTCAAGCATCCATGCACAATAATAAACCAAGCAACCATTTATGGGCGCAAGTTATTCCCAATTTGACCCACATTAGTCCACACAATGCACCATGCAACATGTATGAACCTAGACCATTGATCCTAATCCCTAGGTCAATCCTCCGAGTGGTCGACCGCCAACCACCGGCGATCATTCGCTTAACACCTCTCTTGGTAACAGGGGAGCGGTATGACTACTTGCTCAAGGCCGATACTACTGCCCCGGTAGCACCACCATGTAAAGTCCGGTCCTACCGTTCTCTAGTAGTATCGTGGTTTTGCACCAGTACTATCGGAACTATCCATAGCCCAAAACTGTAAAAATGACCCCTCTCTGAAAATAGCTACCACCATCTAGAGACCAATCATACCACACCTGCGGTAGTACCGTTTTCACCAGGCCGGTTGATCGTGCAAGAATAGCACACCCACAAGTGCACGGGTTGCCACTGAAATAGCGGCGAGTGTCGTGTTCTCCACAGGGACAAGACTGAGGCTACCGGTGCTCAGCTAAAGGTACGTCAATCGAAACGGGGGAGAATCTAAACTACAACGACTACTGAAGCAATCGAATGAACGAACTCTAACTCACATAGACGAAACTACGAATGAACAAAGGACGACGGGATGAACAACCGTACGAATTGGCGTCGTGCGACCGAATGAACAACATGACAAAAGACTAAATGAGCGACACACAAGCGGCGACCACGAATGACACGGCGACTAAACGGATGAACACGACTACCAATCAACGATCTAACTAACTATCGATCGCAAGAAAGAAAGAGGAAGTCGAGAAGCCTTTGGCGATCTAGAAGCACGGAGGAGTCGAGAGAGAACGGCAGAAGAAAACGATCGATGGCTAACTAGATGGCGGCGGCGGGCAAACAAATGACTACGACTAACGTTATGCGACTTAACTACCGACGGACATCGGGGTAGAAGAAAAGAGGAGGTCGAGAAGCACAAGGGAGGATCTAGAAGCACTAGGTGGGGCGAGACGGCAAGGGAAAGGAGCGGTCGCCGGCTCGCTAAATCGCTAGACAACACACAAGCACGATCTGAAACAAGCGCAAAGGCGAGCCTACACGGCACTGATCACAAACACACACACACACTAACCTAATGCCAACAAAGTCAGACTAACACAAATCACAACTCACATGCACAGTAGACATCTAAACAGAAAACACAAAACATAACTAAATAGTGATCACAAGCAAACATCACAGTATAACAAGAACATTCACGGTTGCAAAATTAGAACATTTAACAATTAGAACAGAGAAAAGTAAAGGGAAATGAGATGTCAACTGAGGAAGAAAATGTAGCAGGTGGTGGCCAAGGTGAGGTTGATGCAGAGGAGGAAGTCACTGGAGATGTCGGTGCAGCAGAGGCCATCGGTGAAAGGGATGATGCAGCCGGCGCAGGGGTGGCGATGCAGAGGGAGATGCCGGGGTAGAAGGCGGCGGCGGCCGGCGGTGGCGATGGCGGAGAGTGTCGGCCGATGCGGTGGCGGGAGGCGGCGCTGATGGAGAAGATCGAGGCGGGGGTGCACCGAGGGGCGAGCGGTGAAGAGCAACGAGAAGGTGGCGGTGAAGAAAGTAGGGGGAGGAGAAGAAGCAAGGGGAGGCCAAGGCAAGAGGAAGGGAGCGGCGCTAATGGAGGATGCGGCGGCGCACGGGTGGAGATGTGGTGGCCGAACTAAGGAGAAGAGGAAGAGGAGCGGCGGGATGTGAGAAGAAGGGAGAGCAAGGCAGTGGTGGATGCGGTGGGCGCGGCGCAGTGCTGCGGAGGAAGCGCAGGAGAGCGGGGTCGGTGCGGTTTGGTGGCGCCACGGGTGGAGAGGTGGCGGCCGAGAGCTGTGGCGGTGGAGGCGAGGAAGGAAGGAGTGGAGAAGGAGGCGGCCGAGGTAAGGCGACCCTCGCCGCGCGCCAGCGATGAGAAAGAAGGGGAAGGGAGGAGAAGCAAGGGGATGAAGGAGGAGGAGTTGAAGAACAGTGCCGGGCTCCGTTCCTTCCACAGGCGATGGCGCTGGTTTTGATGAGATCGGGGATTTGGAATTTTGTGATTGAGCTCTCGAAAAATCTAGGGTTTATAATTAGGTCCTTTCCCCATTTGATTTCTTCTGTTCTGGCCATCTGGAAGTCCGATTTCATCGCGGTTTGATCCTACGCATCCGTGACGACGCGTACTTCTGTATGGAGCAGTCCAGATTTGTCGTTTATGCGCCTAGATCGCGCCAGCCTGCTGAAAAGCACAAAAAATGTAAAATGGTCCATTTCGAGCAATTAAATATAGAAAAGCGTGTAAGTGGCGATAAATGGTCCCAAAATACGAAAAATATGAGGGTAAAATGAAGGCTAAACATATGCAAAAATGACGCATGTCACCGGTACTACCACCATTACCAAGCCGGTACTACCGCCTGAACCCTAACATCAATCGCCAATTAAAGCTCAATCACCTGCAATCCCAGTGCAACCGCCACCATGGCTAGTCACACTGGCCACAAACCACCAATTAGACCGTTGGCCTTCCCTTGCTCCACCGAAAGTCCCCAGTGATAGAACACTGGTCTGACCGCACCCCATATGTCGGTCAGCCTCTCCTGGCCGGTCTGACCAGGACCCCATAGCAATTTCCCAAAAACCAAACTCAAACTTCATAAATTCTTTTACCAAAAATCAATTACTCATCACAACTAAGGGGTGACTTCCACATGGTCTCACATTATTTTTCTTAAGAAAAATAATTAAAAAAGAAAAGAAAATCTCAAGTGACCCCACCTTAGGATTTTCCAATTTTCTATAATGTCCTCTTTGGTCAAATTTTTGAAGAGTTCGTTCTCCCTCGTTTTAAATCCAAATGATTTAGTTTTTTATTGTAAATTTGTGTAAATTGAAAATATTTCCAACAACACCAAAATAAAAATTTTAGAATTTATTAGAATTTTATTTGAATTCATGTTGAATTTGCGTACTTGTGTGTTTATAAAATTTGACACTTTAGACGCCCTCATCACACTGACAAACATGATCCTACAATATCCAAAGTTGGCAAAGGCAAGTTCTTATGATTGATCTTGTTGAACTTAGATTTCAAATGCAATTACTTTGCTTTTAAATTACAAATTATATGCTTATTATTATTATTTAATTAAAGGCTATATTAAATGTTGATGCTTAGTTATACCATATCGTTGATGTGTATTATCCCATTCCTTGATTATTTATATTATCTTTACTGTGTCGTCGTAGGATACTTATTATAATAGTATTCTACCTTGGTTAAACTTTAATAAACAATGGTTGTGCTTAGAAATGCTTTAGTGGTAAATTGAAATACAACACAAACATTGCCAATGTACACTTGAGACATTGAATAATAATTAGGTTACCACTTGAAATGGGAAAATATTTTGTAAAATGGTGGAGACTTGAGCGATGATTGGTATGAGACCGTTGCATGGATTGCACAAGATCTGGGATTGTTGGTTTGTCTCGCTTGAGTCGATTAAGGACTGAATCTTGTGCCGCTCTTTTCTACACCCCAACATACAATCACAAGTCAAGTATGAGTTTGATCTAGCCAACTAATTTGCTTAGTTTTGGTGTGACTTCTATGCATTAGATTGATAGGTGGATTTCTGGATTTATATGGTGATTATTCTGGGTGTGGTCCGTAATGGTCACTGTCCCGTTTTGGATTTCTTTTAACATAAAAGGTTGTAGACTTCCTAACATTGGGGTCGCTCATCGAAAATGTAGTTGAGAAGGGAACATTCTGGGGGTGGGCTTAACCCGAGAAGGGGTCGGTCACTATTGCCAGTATTAAGGGATTTCACCCTGGACTAGGAGGAAGCATCAGAGCTAAGCCTTGTAAAAGTATTGTTATGATTTGCTCAGTCGCATGCCAATGGAAGCGTATAGTAACTGATATTATGAGTTAACCATATCTTTGGGTAAAGTTGCACAACTTCTATATAATGTTAAAAATCTATTTGAATAGCTATGTCCCTTATCATGGGCATAGTGTAGAGTAGCCACACTTGCGTAGTTTTCATAAAATAATGGTTATTGGTTAATGGTGATTATGGATAAAAGTATGAAAAAATGGTTATGATATCTTGGTATGAAAGTGGAATTCGTTTGATAAGCGTAGAATAGAAATGGAAGGCGAAAGTGAAGGAATTCGCTCTCATGACAATATTGATTTAAATGGACACTTTTGTTTTAGTTAAAAATGGCTAAGTTATATATTTAGAAATTAGTTATGATACCTACATTAAAATTTGTTTTTAGCTAAAAGAACCTATAACATTCCCTCATCAAGCCGTGCATCTATATACTTACATTTGACATAGGGACTTACTTAGTACTTTACTCATGCTTGTTTAATATATAGATTTAGATGACGGACACTACTACAAAAATACTATTAGTAGGCGCCAAATCATAGACGATTTGACAAAAATTTACTGTGATGTACACTATCACCAACATTTTAATTTGGAGACCGTTTGTGTTTTGGTGTCGAAAAAATGAGTATCACATACGGTTCTTACCGATGCACCGTGCGTGATCTTGGAATATCACTGAACAATTTTATTAAAAGCATGCGTGATAATCTGAAATTATCACGATGGTTTTTTATTAAAACCGTTTGTGATAATCCGACTACACATTTATTGCGCCGCTTCGGAACGCATCATGTTCATTTCGATCCGGATCTAGGCGGTGCTGCACTGGAGGAGGCAAGGCTTTTAGGCGATTAATTTGGTGGCGGGAGGCGGAGAGCTTTGAAGATTCATACGTTCTGGTTGCCTAGATATGGTTAGTAATGAAATTTATTTTTCTTTGCATTACAAATTAGATCTAAGTTTTGGTGAGTGTTATTGGACATTAATGGCGTGTATGCTTTTACAAGAGTCATCGAGGAGGATATGTTGAATAAAGAGGTGGAATATATGTACTATCCATACACCGACTACGAGAATTTAAAGATGTTTAAGAAGCAGAAGCGATTGAGGCGCACTTGATTCGGAGGATTTCAAAAAGGGTTATCGTGTTGGACCGATCATGGCGAAGTCAATGATATGCCACCGGACATCGCGGTGAAGTGAATGATATGCCCCTGGATGATGTCGATTGTTGTTCGATTCGAATCGTTGCACGATGACAATCTGGATCAAATGCTTTGCGATGTAGAGAACTATGATATGAGAGAGCATGTTAAATTCGGGGCTTGATGGAGGACTCGGAGAAACTTTTGTTCACGTCTTTGCGGTCAAAGTAGAAAGTTGCGGCGTGCTTGAACTATTGAAATTGAATGCAAGCAGCGGTTGGTTCAACAAGAGTTTCACGACGGCTGCTAGGTCTTTTAGCGGACATGCTTCGGAGAAATGAGTTGCCTACAACCATGTATAAATCCAAGAAGGTTCTTTATCCATTGGAAATGGAAGTAAAAGAATACATGCATGTTTGAGCATTGCATCCTCTATCGTAAAGTATGCAAACATGCATATATGTCCGGTGTGCAACGCATCCCGATACAAACGTAACAATCAATTACATGATGGTGAAGGAACAGAGGTGAAGAAAGGACTTTCTGGTAAGGTGGCATGGTATTTTCCTATAATTCCTGTTTGAAACAGTTTTTGCAAATCCAAAGGAGGTAAAGCATTGCGTTGGCACTCGGAGGAGCGCAAGAAGGATGGAATGCTAAGACATCTTTACGATTCCTTGATGGAGAACATCGATAGGAGTTTTGCGGACTTGGTGCAGAACCAAGGAATATAAGGTTTAAATTGAGTGCGGATGGAATGAATCCTTTGATAGCATGAGCGTGACATAGCACTTGGCCCGTGTTGCATCTATAACCTTCCTCCTTGGTTGTGTATGAAGCAAAAGTATATTTCTTTGTCGATACTTATCTAAGAGCCAAAGCAACACAGGAATGATATTGATGTGTAACTAGCACCGTTGGTGGAAGATCTAAAAATCTTGTGGAGCGAAGAGTGCAGATATGGGATGCATACAAATGAGAGGACTTCACTTTGCGCTCCTTGTTGTTCTGCACCATAAATGACTATCACGCCCTTGCTAACTTTGTCGGGCTAGAGTACAAAAGGTGTCAAAGCACATACTCACTTGTTTAGATGGTACCGAGAGTGTGTGGCTGAAACACTCACGCAAAACCGTTTACATGTGTCACCGCCGGTCCTTGGAGGGCTCACCCATCTGCAAGATGAAGAAACAATTTGTGGAGTGAAGGAGAACGGTTCAGCTCAAGGCATTTAAGCGGAAAAAGGTTTATAATATGGTTAATGATTTAGATGTTGTCCTTAGAAAGGGACAAAATTGAGGGCTCATGAGAAGAAGATGCGGAAAAGAGATCAATATTTTGGGACTTACCTTATTGGGAGTACCTAGATGCATCGATGTCATGCACGTAGAAAAGAATGTATGTGACAACTTGATTGGTCTCTTCTTGAACATTCGTAATAAAACAAAGGGCGGCGTCAATGCGGCTTGACTTAGTTGATATGGACATCGGGCTGAGTTAGCACCGATAAAAATAGATAATGGACGACGTACCTTCCCCTCGTGTTACACTCTGTCTAAGGCCAAGAAAATAGAATTGTGTCGATGCTTGCATAGTGTCAAAGTTCCATCTGGTTACTCGGCAACATGAAGAAACTTGTTTGATGCAAGATTTGAAGTTAAGCGGCATTAAGTCTCATGATTGTCATGTCTTGATGATCTGATGCTCCATATTGCAATTAGAAATATTTTACCGATCAAAATCGAGAGACAATCATGAGGCTATGTTATTTTTTAACATAATTACTCGAAGGTCATCGATCTGAAGGACTAGGCGCTCTGCGAGAATGAGGTGGTGATGACTCTATGTCGTCTTGAGATGTATTTCCTTCTTTCATTTTTCGATATTATAGTCCATCTCATTGTTCACGTTGTGTGGGAGATAAAAATGCGCGGGCCCGTATTCCTACGTAGCATGTACCCTTTTGAGAGGTTCATGGGAATTCTCAAGTCCTATGTACGGAATCGATCTCGGCCGGAGGGCAGCATCGTCGAAGGTTATGCAAGCGAAGAGGTCATTGAGTTTTGTGTTGATTATATGGCTCAGATTCAACCGATAGGTGTGCCTCAATCTCATCATGTGGGGAGGCTCAAGGGTATCGGAACTATCGGAAGGAAAGCAATCACTCCAGATATGGACGTGTATACCCAAGCCCATTTCACGGTCTTGCAACATATGACTGAAGTGGCGCCTTATGTTGACTAGCACAAAGATATGCTTCGGCAACAGAATCCGGAGCAGCCGAATGTTGGATCATGAGGCAACACAACAGTCAGTTCAACCAATGGGTTAGTTGCTGCAGCCAGGTACTTTGGATGGCTTCGACCCTGCGGGACTTGGGTTAGTTATAGACAGTGTTCCACTCTTTTGTGATAACAATTCTGCTATTAACATTGCTAAGAACCCAGTGCAACACTCTCGGACCAAGCACATTGATATCCGATATCACTTCCTTAGAGACCATGTTGAGATGGGTGACATACTGCTCCAGTTTGTGGAGAGTGACCACTAGTTACATACGCATTGATCATCATGAAGGGCTAATTTTTAAAGGAAATAAGCAAGTGGAATGAGAATGTGCGATATATATGTGGGCATTTGTATTTATGTATATAACAATGCATGTATATGATGTATATATGAAAATGTGTGATATATAGGTGAATTTCGAGAATGAGTCATACATATGTATCTCTATGTTCATTGGGCTATTGTAAAGAAATACACTCTGTGAGGTCTTATTACAGTGCCTGCTGGGTGGTATAGGTGAGAGATCATGTGGAGGTATCCCCATGTTTGTGATGAGTAGCCAGCGGTTGTGTTAGAGAGTTTGAGTTTGTTTTGGGTATTGTAGGTTTGAGTACCTTTCGCTAATGCTATTGTTGATTATCTTTGTTTAGATGCGGTGCTATGTGACGGTTTGCTTGTCGTGCATTGCGGGACTTGAGCTAGGTCATGGTGAGGCGAGAGAAGCGAGACTAGGCACGAGGTGTTGAGGTCGGATGGTCGGTGATGCCAAAGATGATCGAGGCTGCTGAGGTGATTGCGAGTCGGAGATGAGGAACCTGGCTGGAGCTACGGTTGTGAACCTGACGAGCAACGGCGAGTGAACCGGGACTAGGCTCGGGGAGGAGTTGGAGGTCGAGCGGTTGGATGTCGGTTGCGATTGCGTGCGATAAACAGACCGGGACTAGACTTAGGGAGAGTCGAGGTCGGACGGTCAAGGTGCCGTGGCGGGAAGCTTCGGGAAGGTGCTTGAGGGTAATTTGGAGAATTGACTCAAGTTTGGAGTGGAGAGGCTGGTTTCCTCCATTTCTATGTGTGTTGACTTTGTCTCAATTGTGTGTGAGGCATGGAGTGGTTTTGGGTTGCCTTTTCTTGATTTTTTCCTTGTGGTGTGTGCATGGAGTTAAAAGGCGATTGGTTGTGGAGAGTGAAGTAAGCAATGGGAGAGAGCCAGCGAGAGAGTGTTCTCTGTGAGTGTAGTGCTTGTGCTCTGTGTGTGTACGTGTGTTCTCGGAGGAGAAGCATGTAGTGAAGCTTGTTTTCCAATTGCGTATGGGGATGTAGATCTCTTGCTTGTAATCATTCATCTCTTTGTATCAATCTAAGATGCCTAGTATTTGAGATGGGTGAGTTATTCTTTCTGTGTCTCTTGTTTTCTTTGTTTTTGAGGTTTTTGATTTGAATCTTTCTCCAAGAAGCAGCAAAATTTTTGTCTCTGAACTGGGAGATACTCCAAAGCCATTTGGCTAGCCATTTCCGAGAGCAAAGATTTTATTACCCGGATTCTTCATAAGAAATGGTTTCTGCACTTCCTCTGTTTTCCACTATTCTAGGGTTTTGAAGACAGAGGATGTTTGATGCTTTGGATTTTCCTTCAAAAGATGGCTTGAGTTTTGTGCCTTCTTGCTCTAATGTTAATTCCTGCTATAATTCAAAGCTTCATGAGCAAAGGTTCCAAGATTCATGAGTATTATGGATTTTGCCTCATTCTGCATGTTCTTTCTGGCAAATGTAGTAATTTCTGTTCTCAATCTCTTTTGGCTGCATTCTCTTCACTCTGAGATCAAGGAGGTAATTGGATTGAAGTCTTGATCGGTTTAAGTGGAGAAGAGCAGCAAGTATTTGTTTATTTTCCTTGCTCTTGGGTTTCTGCAGTAGCTTTTGTGCTTGCGGTGTTTTCGGTTTAGTTTCAGTTTTTCCTCTCTGCTGTTTCTCTCGCTGGAAGTCTACCCGGTCAGACCGGCCCCTCAATGGCGGTCAGACCGGAGCCCTGCCAGCGGTCAGACCGCTAACCCTAGCGATCAGACCGGCCAGGCACTGGCGGTCGAACCGGCTAGGCAGTGGCGGTCAGACCAATCGAGGGCTTGTGGTCGAGCCGCCGAGTGTTGCGGTCGAACCGCCCATTCTTGCTCTGTTTTGGTTTGTGGTCTTTGGCTCTGTTGTTTATCGATGTCTCTTTCGCTTTTTTTGTGAATTTCCAGAGAGCATGAATCCTTTTCTTCATAGCTTTTGTAGCTATCGGAGAAGAGTGTCTTTTTAGTGGATACTTGAGGGGCGATTTGTAAAGGGCACCATTCACCCCCCCTCTATTGCCATTTTCGATCCTACAATAGGTAATAACTCCAGTGCGTGGGAAGGAAAGGGCTTATCACATACGGTTCTCAACTAGAACCGTCTATAATAAGCCTTCCTATATATACCCTCAAGTTAGGGTTTTGCACGTACACTGCAGTTATAGCTATACCAACCAGAGCACAAAGACATAATGCCGTTGCTCTCCGATCGAGCCGTCGCCGCTCGTCCCAGAGCCGTCGTCAGCCGCCTTCCCTGAGCCCATCGCCGGCCGCCATCCCCGAGCCCGTCGCCAGCAACCGAGGTGCTCAAATTCCCCTCTAGGGTTTTTCTGATTTGGGCATTTGGCAAGATCAAGAACTCAAGAGTGTTTGAGGTGTTTATCTTGTGCTTGTGAGTGGTTCTTGGCCGAAACTACTTGTGGTCTTGTGCGGCATCCCTGTACCTCAGCTTCCTTCTTGGCTTCGGCTGGGAGGAAGAGTGACATTGTATCTCCGTGAACCATCTTCCCGCTTGCCACAGTGGGTTGATTGTTTTCTGGGACATCGATTTCATCGTGCCTTGCCATTTTCGGTTTATTCAGGTGATTTCAAATATCATTGCATAGTGAGTGTCTTCTCTGTTCATTCTGTGATATGCTGTTACTAGCTGATTATTGTGAAAAGAGATGCTTGTGGGAACTGTCATATGCTCTATGAAGTAACTGGTCTTGTACTTAGATTGGATCACAATTCTTGAGTTCTAGATTAGTTGTCCTTTCGATTTTGCTAGAGTAGTCAGAATTCTGTGCAGTCTGTGATCACCTGTTCATTTCCTTATAATCTGTTAGCCATTTCGGCTTATTGCATAAGCGGTTCGATCGAGTCTATACTCTGGAACTTTATCAAGTTAGTTGGCTAAATCACATATCTATTTGGTGATCATTTGTTCTCTGTTAACTGCTGGTCGAAAGTTCATGTTGTAGAGTTATTTTCAGTGATCTTTTCCTGTGGCCTTACTACTGCTAAAAGTAGTATCTAACGGAATTTCTTAGAGCTCAAGGTTTGATTCACATTTGACATATTCAATCAGTGGAGAGTATAAGACCGTAGTAGCAGGACGGCCAACATTAAAATCTTGTGTAACCCTACATCTGAGAGCAACTAAAACCACTTTAACATGCTGATTTTAGTCTTTTATGTCTGGCTACTTTTGATGGAAGCATGTTACTTCAATGATCTATGTCTCAAATCTGAATATATGCTGGTTTTAGACTATTGCATGATATGTTATTTAGATGGCTTAATATTTCCACTGTTTATATCTTGAAGAAGTCATCTTTATATCCAATTTGTCTTGCTTGGGCTATATTACATTATGCTGGAATTATAAGTAAATATTTGCTTATATTGCAATATTCTATGATATTGATATATATATATATATATATATATATATATATATATATATATATATATATATATATATATATATATATATATATATATATATATATATATATATATATTACATTAAGCTTTTCATATATGAGAAGGCCAACATGTCATCCGCGCATTCTTCAACATCATCGCGGATGTGTCCGCTCCAAAATCAAAGCGCCAAGAGGACTATCGAAAAAGCACGAGGACCGATTTACCATCACGAGGGTCGATGGATGCAGGACCCCTCTCCTTCCTTACCGAAGCGGCATGCACATTTGAAGAATGATCGGAATAGTTGCGAGCAATTGAGATCACATTCGATTCATGGAAGACCATGGCGAGACTTCGGAAACATGAGCTCTTGTGAAATTTTTGCATCATTCAAGATCCCAGATGAACACCACGACTCTGTGCAATGACATGCCTTGCTAGTGGCGTGCAAAACATGGAAGAACTTCAAAAGCATGCTTGTCAAGTAGTACGTGGAGAAGGATCTAACGCCCTTTCATAAGTACCCATTCCTGGAACCACAATGGGAAGAGTTTAAGACGATGAAGACGACCGAAGATTTTAGAAGTGCAAGTGCGGCGCACAAGGCCCTCTAGGCAAAAAACACACCCCCACAAACTTGGCACAGCTGGGTATGCGGGTAAAATCCCTCAGTGGAGGACGGAGGACGAACAGGCAATCCTACAGGACACCGCCCCGCCATTTGCCACGATCCCGGATGAGCACGCTCGAAATTGGATTTGAGCGTGGTCATCTACCACGTCATCGGGGGACATCGCCTTCCAAAACCCTACAGACCAGGAAGTGTCCACTTTGGTAAGATATCGATCGAATTATGTAGCTTGTATTTACTCCACAACTTCGTAGGAAGTGAAATGACATGTTGGGCTCTTACAAGAAGCGCTGAGTGTAGAATCTTCCGAGGGATCATTCTAGGCAACTAGGGAGAAAGATATACTCTCTGCCACAGGAAACAAGGAACACCAAGGTCGTACGAGAGGTCTTGAGCTTTATGTTCCTTGGAAACATGGTTTCTCAGATGACTCCGAATTATATCAGAGTAAGAAGAGAACCAAAGTCGAGCATGAGGCATGGCTACAAGAGGAGATCAAGGCATCTCTTAGAGAGGAGTTGGCTGATTACGTCAGAGATGAGATGCAAAGATATACACAAAATCAACGGTAGTCGCGCTCAGTGCTAGCTTGACCCAGCTGTCGGAGTAGTTGCGCGTCCAATCCTCGACGGAAAGAGAGGCGATTTCCTATGGGCGACATCACGGTAATAATTATTATCTCTAGAATGCTCAATCCGTTGATAGGCCTATTGGAGTAGCTAATTTTGTATCGTTATATAGAGCCTCTGAGTGCAAGCTCCAAGTGAGATATGTCTCCATTCCGTTGTCTTGTTGTTTGGAGCCGAGCATATTAAATGCGCTCATGGGGCCATGGTGCACCATACACCTTTAGCATCAGGCTTCAGAAAAATTCATGTGGATGGTGTGCATGCCAATTTCGAGGTAGTCCCACTACCGAAGCCCCTAATGACGAGATCGTGATTCTAGGGCAAGCCATTGGAACATTCATCCAGTGCCCCAAAAGCGACATCGCCTGAGGCTTCTTCAGGTGGCGAGTCCACAAGGCGATCGAATCGAGCTACATGCACTGTGCCATCTTCACAAGGCCTATCTCCACCATCGCTACCTGCACCGGTGCCATCTCCACGGGTGCTATTCTCGGTGAAGCAACTTGTACCGGTGCTACATTTACAGTCGACTACCATGAAGTCGACCTACAATTTGAGCGATGGGGCAAATCAAAGAAGATCGATGATGATATCCGTACTTGCCATTGGCTCGCAAATTCGTGCTAAGCGAGCGATGATAGTCATGAAAAGCGCCTCCTAACCCTAGGACTTAGTTGCGGAGATTACACGCTTGGTATATGGAACAGGCCAATAAGCCACAGGGAGAACGTCGCTCAGGTATTACTGTCAAATTCAGGCGAGATCATTTACAACACGAAGTTCATGATTGTGTCTTGCGGTGACCTTTGAGGATTTATTTGATCTTTTCACGCTTAACGCTCGACATCTTACTCGTTCGATCTTTGGGCCATTGTAAGTGTGTACAATCACGATCTCCGTTCATGTAATACCGATATATGTCATATATAATTTGTTGCTTTTACGTGTGTGTGTGTGTATATATACACATGGTGGTGAAGCTAGATCATCTAAATCATCAATTGGTTTCTGGACCCACACTTGGTCGCCATGGATATCATTAACGAGGATGCATCCTTCGTCGAGAGGTATATTACAACAACAACTGTGGCTCACCGCAATAAAGAATTTGTACTTATGCCCTACAATAAGGGGTTCCATTGGATTTTAATTGTAATTATATCAAAATAGAACAAGGCAATATACCTTGATTCCTTAAGTAAGAACAAAACCAACTACACAATTATCGGCCAAGTCTCGATAGGTAAGTACATTTTCTCTATACATAACTATATTGTACTCTTTATTTCCTTCCGAATGACTAAGCTAACTTTTTTGAATCACGAAGGTCATTCGCCACGTATGTTGCAAAGACACGTGGTTCAACGGAAGGGGCCAAGCCCTTGCAACATGTTCAAAATTTTCGGGTATTCGCTAGTACACATTAATTAATCATATACAACACTTGGTAGTAATGCCTCTTGAATTAACACATTCTATTTTTGCGGTGCCACGGCGGTAGGAGCAACACGTGTGGATTCTACGTTTGTCACCATATGAAACTACTACTCGATTCCTCGAAGATCACCAATCCTAAGGTTTGTCAATCTTCCCACAATTATTTCATATTTATCAGGTTATATATGTACGCACATTGATATTCCTATCGACAGGCTGCGTCCATCTCTACAACTGTATTGCAACAGCCCGACATTGCACAAATTCAAGGAGAGTGCGCGTACTTTTTGATGGCTGGAGTCATAAAATCAGGTGGAGAGTTCCACAACGTACAATGATTTTTTTGTTTGGGATAAGATTGATATTGATTGTAATTGTGTATTTGTTAATGGATATTTTATTTCATTTCAATTAATTGATTTGCGAAATAGATGTTTTATGTTTGTGAAATGAATTGAGATGTGAATTGGATGTATACATGTACATGTTGATCTGCTTGTTTGAGAGGGCATTGCTAGCATTTCTGAGGCTAGCCAATAAGCGAAAATAGATTTAGGGTAGAAGAGAATAGCCTGAGCGGTTTTAGCTAAAACCGTGCGTGATTATCAACTAACACAGAGCGGTTTTTAGTTAAAACCGTGCGTGATATTTATACCATAGACGGTTCGGCCGTCTATGATGACCTCGTATCATTCGACCCATAAATTGATGACTCACAAAACCGTTTGTGATGGCGTTTACGAATCGTATGCAATATGGTTTTACGTAGTAGTGGGAAGTGATGACCCGTGCATGAATACTTCTATGCCACGGACTACAACGTTGAAGACGATGACTTGGACTAGGTTTAGCTCCAGTCGTTTGCCTGTAGCAAATCATAGAGACCCTTTTGATTTATTTACTTTCTATTATTTTATGTGTACAAACTTGGCTTGTCGACTTGTTTTACAAAACTTGATCGTAAGATCTATCTATAAGTGTCTATATAATATTAAGTCCTACTTTTTACTTATGTGCATATACAAATGTTATATTCATCATTATTATACTATATAAGTTAACTCTTGGTTTAGAAATTAGTCCAAAATACACAGAACCAAATCCGAGCGCTGGTCCCACATAAGTGGCGGTCGCATCTTTCCTTTCCTCACTAGCGCGCCTCGCGGCTCGCCTAAGAGCAACTCAGCGGGGCCCTATTTGAGCCCTCATCCTACTTTTGAGGCGAGGGAAAAAACTCACTCCAGTGAGCTCTACTTGAGCCCTCAAAAGTAGAGGCCCTCAAATCTCCCCTCGAGCCCTCATTCACCGGGGCTGGGAGGAAGCCCCTACTTTTGAGGGCTCAAGTAGGGGCCCTGCTGGAGTGAGTTTTTTACCTCTCGACCCTCAAAAGTAGGATAAGGATGAGGGTGGGTCCTATGTGTTATCCCCTCTAAGAATGAATTTGAGGGTCCTATTTTGAGGGCTCCTGCTGGAGTGTAGCCCAAAAAATAGAGCCCTCAAAAATAGAGAGATCTCTCAAATAAAAAGTAAGGGTCCTGTTTTGAGGGTAGCAACCTCTTCCATCTCCGATCTGTACTGCTCCAACCATGCACCTCAATTCCCATCATTAAATTAACCTCGCGATCACGCCCGCAGCTTAAACGGAGCACACGCCGATAAAGCCACTCGCAACACCTCTCGCTCCCTCCCAGGCTCCCACAGTCCCACGCAGGCGCAGCTCCATCTCCACCAAGCCCCCGCTCTCGAGATCCAAATCCAGCGTCCATGCCCGAGGCGCCGTCGCCGATGATTCCGCCGCCGGCCGTGGCGAGCTCCCCGGCCTCCTCCGTGCTGCGGGCGAGGCGGCGGCGCAGGGGGTGGCGCCGCCCGCGCGGGCTGCTGGGGTGGGGCGCCCTGGTGGCCTTCTTCTTCGTCATGAACTGGTGGATGTTCTCCCGCCTCCAGGACCCCGCCGTGCGCCCGCACTTCCGCCTCCGCCGCCACCACCCGCCCCGCGCGGTCGCCGCCGCCAACTCGTCGCTCTCGACTCTGGTAATGCCAGCTTCTCTTACTAGCTGAGTGCATCCGGTTCGGCTGCCGTGACTACTAATGGGGGAATGGAAACGTGAAACGTGATGACTGATGAGTCGGTAATGAACTATTCAATTGGTTAGGCTAACCATGGCTGCGTGTGACGTTGCTTGCTTTCATTTCGCAATCTGGATTGGTTTATAAGTTACTCCCTCCGGTCACAAATATATGTTGTTTTGGACATCGATACGCTCTCAAAAACGTAACTTCAACCACTAATTTATATTGTAATATATTTATAAAACCTAAGAAAATTATAATATGATGAAAGCACTTTTTGAGATAAATTTGTACATATGATTTTCATATATCCAATCTAAATATTTAAAAGATATTGATAGTCAAAATTTCAAAAATTTGACTGCATGTACCATAAGCGATATGTATTTGTGACTAGCGAGTATTATAGGAGCTTGGGAGCTAGAACCTTGAAAGTCCAGCGTTCTCACGAATGCCATGCTATTATCAAAATAAATGTTGTATTGGTCAATTTTAAGTTTGTAATGCTATATCTACTGCTATAAGCCTGCAATATCTTGCCTTAGTACTATTAGCTAGGTCTTTTTTCCCTAATTACTGGCATAAAATTATCTTTGAGATAAAGTGATATATTATTTTAGGATACTGTCATTCTGGGATGCCACTTTTTGTAAGCAAGAAGATATACACATATGCTGTTGGATTTAGTACAAAATTGCTGAGGCATAATTTTTATTGTTCCAATGTTTGAAGGAAGAGGTGGGTGGCGTTGGAAGAGAAAGAGGCCTCACCAAGTCATGCTCACCCGCCTGCTCGCTTTGGCAGCCCATGCCTTGGCAGAGGTTACATTCATAAATGCATCTGTGTGTTCTTTGCATGTTCACAATTGGATCACATGTTCCCCAAATTTTGTCATCTGTAATGTGTAATGTTAATTACCTAGGCTGAGACCAGACCGAAACCCAAGAACTTGTGGAAAGAACCAGTAAATGCTACTATGTGGAGACCTTGCTCTGACCAACGGAATTGGGAAGCATTAGGTAATATCAATTTAAGTTACCTGGTGTTGTTCTGCATTTACTCTCATGCTATTATTGATTTTGTGTCTTTTCCCCATTTTATGGTTTATTGCTTTGTTGTTTTAACTTGCCTCCTTTCTGTTGATTGAAGAGGGGACCAATGGTTACATCATGATCAGTGCAAATGGTGGAATAAACCAGCAAAGGGTGGCGGTGAGTAGTCCTAACCAGGATAGAAATCCCACCGTAACCGGCGGTTACGGTGAGAACAGATTACGGTGGGTACCGGAAACAATTTACCGACTGAATTTGTTTAAATTCAAATTTGAATTTTGAATGTAAAGTTGGATTCCTTAATGATGTTTACATTGTTTAACATTAATTCAATGTATTAGGACCTCCGTGCTTGTCTTGATGCTTTTGCTATGAATGTATTAGGAATTTTCAATTGTTAATTACCTATAACCGGTTTTTAGCGGTTTTTTGACGGCAACCGTCTGGTTTCTTGGGTTACCGGTTTCAAACATAGTCCAAATTCAAATTTTGCTATTCGAATTTTGCCTAGGTTTTCCGGTTTTCGAACGACCGATTCTTATTCTCGCCCCCGGAGATTTCCTGTAGCGATATTTCTAAGCGTGTAACATCAAATATGCTCTATTTATTGCCCAAATGTTTAGTGCAAAATAAATGTGTGGTTGTCGCATGTAGATAGATGATCAGAAGAGGACACTGTTTCTTTTGTCCCTTCCTTGATTGGAAAAAGATTACGATTTGTTTAAATTCTAACATCATGCAGGTTGATTCACTACCTGAATAATGGGAACAATATCACACCATCCTTTATTTTAGTGGGTTGCATGTGTAATGCAACTTCTTTTCAAAGAAGTAATCAAGTATGACTTATCCAGAGACTGTACAGTAATGTCCTGTATTAAATTTGCACATGCTCTATAAAAAGGTTAGACATATCATGTCAAAGCAACTTGGCCAAGAGTGACAAACATTCTTATTGGCGTGAATCTAAATCCAACAATTTTGCTTGATAGTGGGTTCAAATGGCATACAGTAAGAGACTTTCATGGTAGTGCTAATATTAGGAGATGTTTTTATCTTTTGTAATTTGAAACACCCTTTAGTTTTGTTGGCTTAGACCCTGTTTCAAATAATGATGGCTTCTGAAATCAAAAGCCGTTTGGAGCATTGGCTTCTTAACATGGCTTTTTTTCTTTTTTCCTTTGTATTATCTATAGAGATATAATAATATTTTTTTATTATTTTCTATCTTTTCTTCATTTTCTTTAATTGAATACCTCAGGAAAATTTAACAGTCGCTACAATGCCATTTCAGCCAAAAGCCAATACACTTTTGAACAGGGCCTAAATTTTAACAAATTGCTTGAAGGAAACTGCAGCTCAATTTTTAGATTTTTTTTTGTGTAAGCTAGTATTTAAACTTTTTTCTTTAATATCATTTTTAATCTATTTAACAGATCTGTAATGCTGTTACTATATCTCGGTTGCTCAATGCAACTTTTGTCATTCAAAATTCTTGTACAGTAATGTTTGGCTGGACAAAGGTATGTTTCTCTGTAGAAAACAAATTTGCCTTATTCTCATGTTTCAGTTATTGAATTTTTATTATCTCCTAAAGTGACCAATTCAGTTCAACATCTTAGCCAGTTTGGCGATATATATCAGGAGGATTATTTTATCAATTATTTGAAATCTGATATTCGGATTGTGAAGGAGCTTCCTGTGGAGCTGCAATTGTTAGACTTGGAGGCGATCGGTAGCCTTGTAAGTAATCTCAGTTTTGTGAAAGGCTCTAGAAAGGTAGAAAAATGGTTTTATGCTCATTCTTTATTGCCTAAAACTCTTATTCTTCTGTAGGTTAATGATACAGATGTCATGAAAGAGGCAAAACCAAGTTTATATGTAAAGAAGATACTACCAATTTTACTGAAGAATAGAGTTGTCCACTTTGTAGGATTTGGCAATCGTTTATCTTTTGACCTGATACCTTTTGACCTTCAGGTATTGCCATTTTGTGTGGATTACTACCATTTACCTGCAAAACCACCTGCATGTCAAATTCCATTAGTTCATTTCATATTTTGTCAAGTCTATGTTGCATAAATACTTGTACCTGGCAGTGTATGTTTACAAGATGCATACCGGGTTATGACATGGGTTCCAACTCATATATTTCATTATGAGGCACAATAAAGAAGCTATAACTTATTTGTTGTTTGCTAAGTTGTTCATTTCTCTGTGGCTATATATCAAATGCATCTTCTGACTATATATGTTATACTCTTCCACAGAGACTGCGATGCAGATGTAATTTTCATGCTCTTCGTTTTGTACACAAAATACAAGAAACTGGTGCATTACTTGTGGAGAGGTTGCATGGCCACAGGCCCCATTCATCGCCTTTGGAGGATAATCTTTTAGGTCATTTTGCTGGAAAGTCTGTCTACAACGGGAACAGGAATGATGTGTCCAAATATCTAGCTGTTCATCTCAGGTTTGAGATTGATATGGTTGCATACTCAATGTGTTACTTTGGTGGTGGAAAAGATGAGGAGGAGGAACTAGAGACGTATCGTCAAATTCACTTTCCCGCTCTGACAGAAATCAGGAAGACAACAAAGTATGTATGCGGTACTATGTATTCCATTTCCAGTTCTTTTTTTTTCCTCCTGCCCTGTTTGCATACACATGACTATGAAATGATTTTTTTCTATCTAATTGGAAAAGTTTGCCATCCCAAACCAAAAGCCATCCTATTATTAATCTACTGCTGCCTTTTTAAAACAACATCTATTTCTGAAAGACCCACTATCATTCAGGTTGTCCTCTGCTGCTTTCTTACGATCCGAAGGCAAATGCCCCCTTGCACCTGAAGAGGCTGTGCTTATGCTTGCTGCTATTGGTTTTAAGCGCAGCACAAATATATACATTGCAGGTGCTGAAATTTACGGAGGGAGGCATAGGATGGCTGCCATAAGTCGTTTGTATCCTGCCTTAGTAACTAAAGAAACCCTTCTGTCTCCATTGGAGCTTGAACCATTCAGAAACTTCTCATCTCAGGTAACTTTTTATAAGATGTTTTATTTGATCCCTTCTTGCGTAATATAGGTAGAAAAGATGCAGACAGTGTTGGTACACAGGAATATAAACTTTTAACTATAAATTAGTAAATATGCTAGTTGAAGGCGTGTAGCCATAGCTGAGTACAGAACATCAAGAACAAACGAATTTTTTAGATCTAACATACAATGTGATCAAAATATATAGAAGGTTGCATGTGCAATGGCAGGGAAACGCTAATTTTATATTCAGTGACTCATGCGAGCAGCGTAAGTTCCAAGTTCCAATGACTAGAGTGGCATACAGGATAAGACAAGGAATATGGCAATTGCTGAATTTACATTAGCATCTTATGAATTCTGGTTACACTTCATGAAATAATTTCTTTGTGCTCCTGCCATTTGCAGCTGGCAGCCCTGGACTTTGTTGCATGTGCAGCTGCTGATGCATTTGCTATGACTGACTCAGGCAGCCAGTTCTCTTCTCTTGTCCAAGGATATCGCATGTACTACGGTGGTGGGGACCTTCCCACAATAAGACCAAACAAGCGCCGGTTAGCGAGCATACTTGTGAAGAACGCCACAATAGAGTGGAAGGAATTTGAAACTAGAGTAAAAAAGCTCATACAACAAACTAAGCAAGTCCATGAGAGGCCAATTGCAAGGAGCATATTTAGACATCCACGATGTCTGGAGTGTATGTGCAGAACAGATAATTGAGACATTTTTATAGTTTCTTGTGCCTATAGCGATATTAAACAGCCAAAGCTTGTTTTTGGCGCTTTGGCTAACATCTCGACATATATCTTGCCCCTGGAAGTACTGTTGGAATCAAGTCAGGAAATGGGGTGATTGAACTCTCAATTCTAGCAGAAAAGCAATTGTGCATTCTAATTATGGTTCCAGCACAGCTGATTAGGATCAGCTTTCATTAGCTGACCACCGTACTCAGCTAAATATCGTGCTGGATTTGGATTCCTCAGCAGATTGTTGTCTCCTGTGTGATGGATGTAGATCAAGTACTAAATTTTGCATCTGGACTTGGGAGCTGCTGCCGCTATATTTTTGATAGGACTCAGATCAACAATCTTGTTACTGGTAGTGCATTATCTGCATCTGACCAAAGGAAAAGCAATTATACTATGGCTATGCTGAGCCTGGTGAGCAGCAGCTTTCTAGCCTTATTTCTGTTCAGAGGATCTATCATTTGACAAGTCAGGCTCCTGGCCTTTTGCGAATTGAGTATGGCATGTCCATTTTGGTTTTATTCATCATTTGATGAGTCAAGTACTCATGTAGTCTGTTAAAGTGGCTGCTTGTTTTATTTTTCCCCATTATTTTATTAATCGAGTAGTGTTGTGTTATACGAGCCGTAGATAACATTATTGTAACTTGTAAGTTAATACCAATGGACAAAGTTATCGGGCCTGTTCTTTTCCTCCGAAGCTAGCGGCTTTTGGCTTTTGCTACAGTACCTAACTTTCAAACGGAGTATTTTCTCAAGACAGAGTCTACAGGTTAAACGATCTACAAGTTAAAAGCCCAACATCTGTACCAATCAAAATTGCAAGTGAGTATCTGTCTCTTCGTAATCTGTACCGTAAACAGCTAAAATTTAAAAATTTCAGTCAAAAGTCATAAGCCGCAGCCGAAAAGAACAGGTCCATCATTAACAGCGAGAGAAATGTTCTTTTTTGTGCCTATGCATGTTGTATTCATTCAAGGGAAAACTCGCAGCGCTATGGTTTGTCGTGCTGCTGCTACGAGGACGGTTTTCTTTATTCTCTTTTTCGAAATTTCTGCAAATAGTGAAACGCAAGTTGGTCTGGTGAATGAGGCTCAGAATCACCTGACAGCGAGTGTTGGCTAAAATGCTACTGAAATTTGCGCGCGGTCTATCTGCGCCACTTGCAAGCCCTTGTTCTTCGGTTGTGACTTGTAGAGGGAGCAACTCCCATTTGATATGTTCCATGGCTATTTGAAGATATCAAGCCTAGCAGAATTCGTGTTGCAATATTAGCAGTTTAAGAAGCAATTATCGGATGTTGGTCGCTGTAATCCTCTGTGATAAGAAATTTTAGAATGCGGCTATGGTTGACTGATGTGGCATAAGGACTTGTTGACCAAGGCAAAGAAATTGGCCAGCGCTGCCTTGTAGAAGGGTGTTCAGATGAAACGACTTGCTTCCCAAGTGGTAGTAGTTGTTACTCCTTTAGTCACATGATAGATACGTGGGGGGTGGTTGGAGCTTTATACTCGTTCATTGTTTTCGCTTAAAAAATATAATATCTAATATACCAAATATAAAATATAATATCTAATATACCAAATATCTGATTTGTATTTTGTTTGCACCGTTGTGTTCCATACGACGAATGGAACAAAAGAAGGTTTGATACGTTTAAACGATATAATGATAAAAATTCCTTGTCAACTATATATTGCTGACATCTCTCTATACTAGTTGCTAACAGTTCTACATATTACTTGTTAGCATTTTTTAATGCTTAATGACAATTATCAATAGGGGTAAGTCTACTTTAGCCCCTCACTACTACAGAAAGCCTAGTAGTAGACGGCCAATCGAGACGGTTTGACAAAACCGTTGTGACTAACACTAACACGAGCGGTTTTAATTAGGACACCGTGCGTGTTTGCGGCGTCGGAGAAAGCGAGTATCACGACGGTTCTTAACTATGAACCGTGCGCGATAATTAATATCACTGACGATGCGTATTAAAAACCGTCGTGATGATCCCAGATTATCACAGACGGTTTTTAATTAAAAACCGTCTGTGATAAGCTCGTTATCACAGACGGTTCTTAATTAAAAACCATATGTGATAATGGCAGTAGACATTTATTACGCTGCTCGGCAGTATCTGTCTTCATTTCGATCCGATCTAGTGGTTGCTTTACTCTTTCGCTCTGGAGGCAAGCTTGGCGATTTGAGCCACTTAATTTGGTGGGAGGAGGCGGATATTGAGCTTTGAAGCCACTTATATTTTCTGGTTGCTCTAGATATGGTTAGTAATGAATTTCATTTTTTCTTTGCATGCATTCTGATTTGCTCTAGATATGGTTAGTAATGAATTTCATGTTCTAGATATAAGTAATTGGTGAGTGTTATTAATTGAAGATGGTTTGCAAAATTGTTGGTTATATAATAGTTATTTGTGTTTATAATATGAATTGAGATAGCAAATTAAGCCTCAATATAATACATGTGGCGATATATATGTAGTAATAATTAGTTAATTTAATTTGTAATACTAAGTTGTTATATAGGTACATAACGTAGGACCAAGGCTGGATGTATGCCGTGAGCCGTGTGAGTGAAGAGTACATTAATGGCGTGTCCTTTTACAAGAGCGCGAGAACAGGATATGTTGAATAAGGGGTGGAATATATGTACTTGTCCATGCAGCGATGCGAGAATTTAAAGATGTTTAAGAACCGAGGGCAAATTGAAGCGCACTTGATTCGGAGGGGTTTCAAAAAGGGTTATACGTGTTGGACCAGTCATGGCGAAGTGAATGATCAAATGCCGTCGGATGACATCGCCGGTAAAGTGAATGATATACCGCCGGATGACATCGCCGGTGAAGTGAATGACATGCCGCCGGCTGATGTCGATTATGGTTCGATTCGGATAGGTTGCGATGATAATCTGGATCGGATGCTTGCGATGTAGAAGAGAACTATGATGAGAGAGTATGTTAAATTCCGAGGCTTGATGGAGGACTCGGAGAAACATTTGTACACGTGCTGCAAGTACACGAGGTTGTCGCCCATGCTTGAACTCTTGAAATTGAAGGCAAGCAACGGTTGGTCCGACAAGAGTTTCACGGCGCTGCTAGGTCTTTTAGCGGACATGCTTCCGGAGGGAAATGAGTTGCCTAAAACCACGTATAAAGCCAAGAAGGTTCTTTGTCCGTTGGGAATAGAAGTAGAAAGAATACATGCATGTCCGAACGACTGTATCCTCTATCGTAAAGAGTATGCAAACATGCATATATGTCCGGTATGCAACGCATCCCGATACAAATGTAACAATCAATCAGATGATGGCGAGGGAACAGAGGCGAAGAAAGGATCTCCTACTAAGGTGGCATGGTATTTTCCTATAATTCCCCGTTTGAAAAGGTTTTTTGCAAATCCAAAGGAGGCAAAGCGCTACGTTGGCACTCGAGGAGCGCAAGAAGGATGGAATGCTAAGACACCTTGCTGATTCCGCGCGATGGAGAAACATCGATAGGAGTTTTGCGGACTTGGTGCAGAACCAAGGAATATAAGGTTTGGGTGAGTACGGATGGAATGAATCCTTTGATAGCATGAGCGTGAGCATAGCACATGGCCCGTGACTCTCTGCATCTATAACTTTCCTCCTTGGTTGTGTATGAAGCGAAAGTACATTTCTTGTCGATACTTATCCAAGGGCCAAAACAACACAGGAATGATATCGATGTGTTCCTAGCACCATTGGTGGAAGATCTAAAAATCTTGTGGAGCGAAGGGTGCAGGCATGGGATGCATACAACCGAGAGAACTTCACTCTGCGCTCCTTATTGTTCACACCATAAATGATTATCCTGCCCTTGGTAACCTATCCGGCCATAGTACAAAAGGTGCCAAAGCTTGTACTCACTATTTAGATGGTACCGAGAGAGTGTGGCTAAGACACTCACGCAAAACCGTCTACATGCGTCACCGTCGGTTCCTTGGAGGGCTCACCCATACCGCAAGATGAAGAAACGATTTGTGAAGAGAAGGAAGACGGTTCAGCTCCAAGGCATTTAAGGGACACGAGGTTTATGATATGGTTAAGGATTTAGATGTTGTCCTCGGAAAGGGCGTAAATTGAGGGCTCATAAGAAGAACACGGAAGAAGAGATCAATATTTTGGGACTTACCTTATTGGGAGTACCTAGATGTTCAACAACGCATCGGCGTCATGCGCGTAGAAAAGAATGTATCGACGACTTGATTGGTCTCTTGCTGAACATTCGTGATAAAACAAAGGGCGGCGTCAACGCACGGCTTGACTTGGTGATATGGATATTAGGCACGAGTTAGCACCGACACGCGCGATAATGAGCGAGCGTACCTTCCCCTACGTGTTACACTCTGTCCAAGGTGAGAAAAGCAGAGCGTGCGATGCTTGCATGGTGTCAAAGTTCCGTCGTTACTCGGCAATGTGAAGAAACTTGTTTCGATGCAAGATTTGAAGTTAAATGATATGAAGTCTCATGATTGTCATGTGCTGATGACACAGATGCTCCCTATTGCAATTAGAAATATTTTGCCGATCAAAGTCAGAGACAATCATGAGGCTATGTTATTTCTTTATCACAATTGCTCGAAGGTCATCGACCCGAAGTACTAGATGCTCTGCGGGACGAGGTGGTGATGACTCTATGTCATCTTGAAATGTATTTCCCTCCTTCGTTTTTCGATATCATGGTCCATCTCATTGTTCACGTTGTGTGGGAGATAAAAATATGCGGGCCGTATTCCTCGTAGCATGTACCCATTTGAGAGGTTCATGGGAATTCTCAAGTCCTACGTGACGGAATCGATCTCGTAGGAGGGCGAGCATCGTCGAAGGTTATGCAAGCGAAGAGGTCATTGAGTTTTGTGTCGATTATATGGCTCGGACTCAACCGATAGGTGTGCCTCAATCTCGTCATGAAGGGAGGTGAAGGGTATTGGAACTATCGGAAGGATATTGACACGTATACTCAAGCCTATTTCACGGTGTTGCAACACATGACTGAAGTGGCACCTTATGTCGACCAGCACAAGGATGTGCTTGACAGCAATGTAATCGGAGCGGCGGATGTTTGGATCATGAGGCAACACAACGATCGGTTCAACCAATGGTTGAAGGAGCAAATCGCTAGGAGCTCGCCAAGTGAGATCTTGACATGGTTGGCAAAAGGGCCAACATTTACGATTATGACATGGCAAGGATATGACATAAATGGGTACACATTCTATCGCATTCTCGGGATGTAAAGAGCACTAACGAAATAGCGGTGTCGCATAGATGCGTCTGATCGATGGGTCGAGAAACTCATACTATGGGTTCATAGAAGAGATTTGAGAGCTCGACTACGTGCTTTTCAAGATCCTATTATTTCGCTGCCGTTGGGTGCATCTCCCACAGGTGAAGGTTGACAAGTACGGTGTCACTACCGTGGACCTCCAACGTGCCAGGTACAAAGACAAACCATTCGTACTCGCCAACCAAGTTGTTCAAGTTTTCTATGTAACCGACCCGGCAAATAAGAAACGCCATATAGTTCTTCATGGAAAAAGGAGAATTGTTGGAGTAGAGAATGTAGTGGACGAGGAAGAATACAATCAATTTGATGAGTTATTTCCTTTTGGAAAAGGCATAAGAATTAACGACGTCGAACAACGTGTGAAACTAGTTATGTACGCATTGATCATCATGAAGGACTAATTTTTAAAGGAAAAAGCAAGTAGAATGAGAATGTACGACATATATATATATACACACACACACACAACAATGCATGTGTGTGATGTATTTAATAATTTACATTTATGTATATGTGAAAATGTGTGAAGAAATACATTGTGTATATGTGAATTTGCATTTATCTTTGGTTTGTGTTGTATATGAATGCATTTGGTTAATTTGTGTTGTGTGTATGAATCGCAGCAATTGGTTGGTGTTGTCTTAATTACTACGATCGGGAGGCTTATCACGAGGCGGTTCTAACGTAAGAACCGTCCGTGATATCCATATCCTGACGGTTCTACATTTAGAACCGTGCGTGATAGTTGACTATAATGACGGTTCTACATTTAGAACCGTGCGTGATAGTTGACTATGATGACGGTTCTAAATGTAGAAGCATGCGTGATATTATATCACGAGCGGTTCTTACTTTAGAACCGTGCGTAATAAACCTCCTACGTATACCCCTGTCTAGGGTTTTCCGCGTATCCTGCACTTACTAAATCTCGCGCCTCCTCGCTCCTCCGTCGCCTCCCGGCGCGTCACGCCTCCTCGAGCCCGTCGCCTCCCGACCACGTCATTGCCTCCCGAGGCCGCGCTCCCCGCGCGTCATTGCCTCCTCGAGCCGTCGCCTCCCCTGACCGTGTCGCCGCCTCCCCGAGCGCGTCGCTGCCTCCCCGAGCGTCGTCGCCTTCCCGAGCGCGTCGCCGCCTCCCCCGAGCCCGTCGCCGCCTCCCCGAGCCCTCGCCGGCCACCTCCCCTGTGCAAGTTTGTTAATCTTCCATATACTGAGATTGCCTATGGGATTTACAGTTGCTCGATGATGATAAATTCATATCTTGAGATTGCTGTGGGATTCTGATTTGCTCGATGATGATAAATTCATATCTTGAGATTGCTGTGGGATTCTGATTTGCTCGATGATGATAAATTCATATACTGAGATTGCCTGTGGGATTTACAGTTGCTCGATGATGATAAATTCATATACTGAGATTGGTTCATTCGGTCTTTGAGCTCTAATAGCTGTCGGTTCATGCAGTTTTCAGGTTATAGACTAAATTATTGGGCAAAGATATTAAATTGATCTATTAGGATTTAATCTTGACAAGTTAAAAGACTGAATTATTGGGTAAAGATAACTTGTATGGTCTTGATCTGTATGAATACTGCTGTTTGAATATATGCATGCTGAATATATCTTGATCTTGAGATTATAGAGTTTGTATCTAGAGCTCAAAAGACTGAATTCATTATTTGACATAACCAATCAAGGAAGAGTATATGATTTAGTAGCGGGACGACCAAGATTAATCTTGTGCAACCCTACAATTTGAGAGCACAAATTAATCAATTAAAACTTGAGCTTGTTGCTAGTCTTAATTGATACATGCCTTTTACATTGTCATACATATTCATGTTTAGACTGTTATTGATTCTATTATTGATGCTTATTGATTTTTAGAGACCTTGTAGTAATAATAGATAGATATTGATTCTATATATGTATATATGTAGGTATATATATGTATATGTATGTATGTATATACACACATATATGTATTGTAATCACCTATATTGAGCGAAATAGATAGATATTGCACTTTCTTATCTTATTCTAATAGACCCACAAATTGAGCAAAATGTCATCCGCGCATTCTTCAACACCATCGTCGGAGGCGTCCGCTTCAAAATCAAGACGCCAAGGAAGAGGGCTATTGAAGAAGCACGAGGGCGATTACCATCACACATGTCGATGTATCCGGGTCCCTCTCCTTCCTCGCAGCGACAAGCTCATGGAAGAGCATGATTGGAATCGTTGCACGAGCAATTGAGATCACATTCAATTCGTGGAAGGGCGTGCTGCGACTCGGAAAAGAAAGTCGTGGACAGAAATTTTGGCATCGTTCGAGATCCCGGAAGAACACCAAGGCGCCGTGCAACGACAAGTCTTGCTAGGGGCGTGCAAAGTATGGAAGAACTTCAAGAGCAAGCTTGTCAAGGACTACGTGGAGAAAGACGAAACGCTCTTTCATAAATACCCATTCCCGGAATCACAATGGGAAGAGTTCAAGGCTTGAAGACGGCCAGAAGAATTCAAAAGTACAAGTGAGGCGCACAAGGCCCTCCGGTAAAAACACACACCCCACGGACTTGGCACGGTGGGTATGCGGGTAAAATCCATGATGGGCGAAGGAGGATGAATAGCGACCTGCGGACATCGCCCGCCATTTAGCAATATCCCGATGACCGCGCTCGAAATTGGATTAGAGCAAAATCATCCACAACGACATCGGGGCGTCTCCTTTGAAACCCTGCGGACCGGCAAGTGTCCGAGCGCTGGTAAGATATCGATCGAACTCGTGGCTTGTAATTACTCCACAACCGTGCGAGTGAAATGACATGTCGTGCTCTTGCGGGAAGAGTGAGTTTTGAAACTACCACAGGATCATTCCAGAGAACAAGGGAGAATGATATGCTCTCTGCGTACTGGAAACAAGGAGCACCAGGCGTCTGAGAGGCCTTGGCCTTCGTTCCTTAGAAACATGGTTTCCAAGATGACTCAGACATGTATCGGCGCGGAAGAGAAACAAAGGCGGCGTGATGCACGGCTACGAGAAGAGATCAAGGCATCTATTAGAGAGGAGCTAATGGGTGAGCTGGCTCATGTAGTTAGAGATGAGGTGCGAAGCAGACGAGAAAGTCGGCGCGCGCCACCGCTCCTATGCTAGCTAGCCCGCTGGCCGTCCGAGTAGTTGCGCGTCCAATCCGACGCAAACCGATGCAGTTTTTCGTGGATGACATCCTGGTAATAATTATTATCTCTCGAATGCTTGCTCCATTGATAGGCCTATTCGACTAGCTAATTCAGTATCGTTATGTAGGAGCCTATGAGGTGCGGGCTCCAAGTGAGATATGCTTCCATTCCCTTGCACGCGCTGCTTGGGGCGGACATATCCATCCGTATCGGGTCATCTTTGCACGGTCAAGCTTTAGCGCCGAGCTTTGCAAAGTTAATGTGGATGGTGTGCATGTCAATTTTCAGGTCGTCCCTGCTCACAAGCCCCCAACGACGAGATCGTGACTCTAGGGCGAGCCATTGGAATATTCATCCAGTGGCCCAAATCGACATCTCCTGGAGGCTTCTTCACGGTGGCGGGCGAGCTAAATCGCTGGTGCTATCTCCACAAGTGCAGCGCGAACGAGCTAAATCTTGCGCTGGTGCTATCTCCACAAGTGCAGTGCGAACGAGCTAAATGCGCTGGTGCTATCTCCACATGTGCGGTCACGCGAGCTACTGCACGGTGCTATCTCCACGGGTGCTATTCTCGCCAAAGCAACTTGCACCGTCTGTACCATTACAGTCGACTACCATAAAGTCGACCGACAATCGAGGCAGTGGCGAGGGCAAATCAAAGACGAAGGATGATGACAATATCTTGCACCTGCCATTGGCCCGCAAATTCGTGCTAGGCGAGCCGATGATATTCCCGGAAGAGCACCTCTTAAAACTAGGACTTGGTTGCCAAAGATTCCACGCTTGGTATATGGAACATCCAATAGGCGAGGCGAACGGCGCTCGGTATCATCAAAATTCAAGCGGAACATTTCGTGCATGAAGCTCATGAATGTGTCTTCCGGTGATCTTTGGCGATATATTTGAACTTTTCACGCTCAACGCTCTCGGCGCCTCACTCGTTCGATCTTTGGGCGTAAGTATGTACAATCACGGTTTACGTTCACGTAATACCGATATATGTCACAATTTGTTGCTTTTACGTATATATATAGATTAATCTTGACCGAAGCTAGATCATCGAAATCACCAATTGGTTTCCTGGACCCACGCTTGGTCGCCATTGATACCATCAACGAGGATGCATCCTTCGTCGAGAACTATATTACAAAAGCATTGCTGGCTCACCAAGATAAGGAATTTGTTTTTATGCCATACAATGAGCACTTCCATTGGATTTTAATTGTAATTATACCAAAATGGAACAAGACTATATACCTTGATTCTCTAAGTAAGAACAAATCCAAATACACAGCTATCGCCAAAATACTCGATAGGTACGTACATTGTACATTGTACTCTTTCTTTCCTTCCGAATGACTAATCTAACTTTTTCGAATAACGAAGGTCGTTCACCACATACGTTCAACAAACACGTGGCTCGACGACAGGGGCCAAGCCCTTGAAACATGATCGCAATTTTCGGGTATTCGCTAGCTACACATTAATTAATCATATACAACACTTAGTAGTAATGCCACTTGATTTAACACATTCTATTTTTGCGGTGCCACGGCGGTAGGGCAACACGTGTGGATACTACGTGTGCCACCATATGAGACTACTCCTCGATTCCACCAAGATCACCACTCCTAAGGTTTGTCAATCTTCCCACATTTATTTCATACATGTCAAGTTTTATATGTGCACGTGTTGATATTCCTATCGACAGGCTGCGCCCATCTCTACATCTGCATTGAAACAGCCAGATTTTGCAAAAATTTGAGGAGAGTTCATTTGATTTTTGTGGACTAAAGTCGTAAGATCAGATGGAGAGTTCCACTGCCCAGAATGATTTTTTATTGTAATTCTAAGTGCAAATGCAGTGTAGATCTTTTACAATTGTGTATTTGTTAATGGATATTTTATTTCAATTCAATGAATTGATTTGCGAAATGGATGCTTTATGTTTGTGAAATGAAGTGCGTTGTCAATTGGATGTTTTATGTCTGTGAAATGAATTGAGATGTGAAATGTATCTGAAATGAAATGAGATGTGTGAATTGTATATGTTTTATGTCTGTGATTATCTGCTTGTTTCAGAGGGCATGTCTAGCATTTCCTGAGGCTAGCCAATAAACAGAAATATATTTAGGGGTTGAAGGAATATCACGAGCGGTTTTGAGTAAAAACCGTGCGTGATAGCGATAATCACGACGGTTTTACCTAAAACCGTGCGTGATGATCGATATCACGACGATTTTTAACTAAAACCGTGCGTGATGATAAATATCACGACGGTTTTACTCAAAACCGTGCATGATATCGCTATCACGAGCGGTTTTAACTCAAAACGTGCAGCGATTATCAGCTATCACGCACGGGTTTTACTCAAAGCGCTGCGTGATAGTGATAATCACGACGATTCGAAAACCGCGTGGTGACCTTCGATTATCACTGACCCATAAATACAGACGGTTCACAAAACCGTCTGTGATGACGTTCTCGAACCGTCTGTGATGACATTTTCTGTAGTAGTGCCTGTAACTATCACATCTGTCTAAATTTCAACCTTCAACTACAAAATCAGGCAACCGACACCTCTCAACTGTTAAAACCAGGTATATTACCCCCTGAGGCCATTCTGCCCTGTTTTCGTCCAACGTGGCGCACACTTGGTAGTGGTTTTGGCACATGATATAGTTTTGAGATGATACGGCAGCCAGTTAGCAAAACAACAAATAAAAAAATTCCCAAAATCATCAATTTTCTTCTTCTTCAACCAACTCCATCTCTCTCTCTCTCTCTCTCCTCGGCTTTGTGTCTCCCGCCTTGTCAGCAAATTGAGACCATGGTCAAAGAGGGTCGTGAACCGGGTGCACATGCTGCCCTACCGAGGCTACGACGAGTGAAGCTGAAGTGGTGCGGCGTCGGTGGCAAACTATGAGTGGGGAGGTCGTCGGCGATCTTTGCGATGAACAAAGCGACAAGGAGTAGGGTCTAAGAGCATCAATGTATGACAGAGATGCCATAGGTGCGCTTCGACTTGGTGGGACATGGCTTGAGGAGGTCGGCACCGTGCATGGTGAAGCGACGGTGAGGAACATGGTGGCGGTGAGATTTCGGCAATGGCGTGGCTCGGGAGAGGGTTGGTAGGCTTATTGAGGACGAGGCGACCACGGTGATGTGGTTGGCTTGGTTGGAGATGCACTAGTGCGAGAGGGCCTCTGCGGTGGCTCAACGACAAGTAGATGGCCGCCAGAACATAGTGATGGAACAACTCCAATGATGGGGTCTTGAGGAAATGGATTGAGATTGCTATTGTGTGAGGAGGATGAGGAATGATCAAGTTGAGGTTTTCGACAAGGGCGACAAAGAATTTTGAGAGGTGGTGGCTTTGGGGTGGAGCGATGCTGGGGCTGTTTTGACAGCGGTGACATAGAGCTCAAGCATGGACCCAGCTACAATGGCATCGCTCGATTGAGGGCACTGCTGCGCAGGAGCTCATGACTGCCCTTGCTCCAACGTCATCACTGTAAACTAACACACCGTACACTGAGTCTCATTGTCAACCTCGGCCTCACTGCTTGTGCCGCTGTTGCTTGCCATCCTCACCACTTCAAGTCGTTGTTGCCGTCCCCTGCACCCCAACTGTGCGCCACGGTCGCACGCCGTGACCTACTTGCTGCCGCGCATGCCTAGGCCTTCACGGCCTATCTTTTATTCTCCCCTCACTTTTCTCTGCCAACCTGCTTCCCTCGTCACCCATGAGATTGAATCCCCAAATCCAAACAAAAATGAAAAGCAACATCAAGCTAACATGCAATAAAGCAACCAAGCAAGAAAGGATAGAAAGATGGGAATGGCTAGATCTAAGGGGATCCATGGACGGCGATGTGCTTCCATGGCGGCCGGCACGTCCTAGCGGCGTCCGGCACAAGGACTAGTCAAGCGGCGGCGCTTTGGGCCATAGTTTTTGCTGGCTGAGTAGTGAGAGAGAGAGAGAGAGAGAGAGAGAGAGAGAGAGAGGATTACGTGAGATGGGTAGAGGCTGCCATGTGAGGCCTTGGTGATATGTTTGTCCACATGGCACAAATGGTGAAATGGTGGCCAACAGAGCAAAGACCACTTATGAAATCAGTCTCAGGGTTTTTTTTAACTAGTTTTAGAAGTTGAGGGTTGTAAAACCTTCGGTTTTGCGGTTCAGGTTTTTTAACCAGTTTTAGAAGTTGAGGGTTGTAAAATATTCGGTTTTGCAGTTCAGGGTTGAAACTTAGACTTTCGTAAGAGTTTAGGGGGTAAAGTAGACTTATTCCTTATCAATAATTTGTGCAATCAAATACTAGTAGTGCTTGTTATTAATTGCTAGCTCTACATGTTACATGCGACATTTGTTCTAACAATATGTTACTTGATACATTAGTTGCTAGCAGCATGTTACTTAGTATATTAGTTGTAGCATCTCTACATGTTATTTGTTACATTAATTACTAGCAACCTCACATTAGTTTGCTATCCCTACATATTACTTGCTACATTAGTTGCTAGCAACTGTACATGTTACTTGCTAGCATATATCTATTACTTGATGACAATTATCAAAATTTGTGCAATCAATTACCAGTGGTACTCTACATATTACTTGCTATATTGTTAGCAGCTCTATATGTTATTTGATACATTAGTAGCTAGCAACTCTATGTATCATTTACTAGCATCTTTTTTTTTACTTGATGTGCCTGGCCTTCTTGGGCAACGACAACTGCGGCTTTTCGTTGGTCTTGCCGTTTTTGGGTAGGAGATGAGATACTTCCTCGCAACCTCCCGCGCAAGGTCGCGGTGGCCTCCAGCACAAGGTCACGGTGCTCCTGTTTGCCGAGCTCACCGACGAGGCCGAGGTCGGCGTTACGGGCAGGGGCGGGCCCAGCGGGTAGTCCATATAGGCCCAGGACTACCCGCAACAGTACACAATTTGGCCCAAAAATTTTTTTTTGCCCTAAGCCTCTAACCCACGCGGAAGCCAGTAGCCACGCCCCACGCTCCGCCGCCGACGCACCGCAGCGCAGCGCCCATCCGCCTCCACTCCGCCAGGCTCTCTCGGCGCGGCCTCCGCCTCCGCGTCGGCGCCTCCGGCCTCCGCCTCCGCCTCCGGTCTCCGCCTCCGCCTCGGGTCTCCGCCTCCGCCTCCGCCTCCGGTCTCGCCTCGCCTCGCCTCGGGTCTCGGTCTCGCCTCCGCCTCGGTCTCCGCCTCGCCTCGCCTCGGCTCGCCTCGCCTCCGGTCTCCGCCTCCGCCTCCGCGTCGGGTCTCCGCCTCGCCTCGCCTCCGCCTCCGTGCCTCCGCCCTCCGCCTCCGCCTCGGCGCCTCCGAGCGAGCCAGCGAGGCGAGCTGAGGGAGAGCTGAGCCGCTGAGGGAGGCCGAGAGAGTCAGAGAGCTGAGGGAGGCGCTGAGGGAGGCCGAGAGAGCGAGGAGGCCGAGGAGCCTGGAGAGCCGAGGAGGCCGGGAGCCGGGAGAGCTGAGAGAGGCCGAGAGGCCGAGAGAGCCGAGGTCGTCGGGAGAGGGAGGCGCCAGCTGCTGCCGCCGAGGCGGTCGAGGCCGACGGGAGGGATCAGGGAGGAGTCGGGAGACTGGGAGAGCGGATCAGCGGAGAGGCCGAGACCCGAGAGGCCGACTGGCCGAGAAAGAGCTGAGGAAATGAGGATGATGCCGATTTAATAATTTTCAATCCCGGGGAAAATGAGGAAATGAGGAAAAAAGAGCTGGGTGCTTGAGGGTAATTTTTCTCTACTTGTTTTTTTATCAATTTAGTAATTTAGACTTTAGATTTTAGACTAATAATTTAGATTTTAGATTTTAGCTGCGGTCTGCATTAATTTGGGCTATAGTCTTGCATTGTTAGACTAAAATCTAAATATTTTACATGCTAAATGGTTAATATGATCATTTATTTTTTTAGATCTACAACACACATTAGCACTGAATTGAGAGGCTAGAGGCATGAAGAGGAAGAACGGAAGTATTGCATTGCTTTTTCAGAAACATGAAGCAAAAAAGAATGTATCTTGTGCTCCACCACCACCAATTTCAGCTTTAGATGAACAACCGTCTGATCCTATTGTAGATGATAATTCTCTAATTGAAAAAGGGCCATCTATAGATGATAATTCTCCAATTGTAGTGGTGACTGAAGGATCAGGTGAAGATGTAATAACACCACCTGCAGATCCAGTGGTGGATGAAGGGCCAACTCAAAATGAAGAAGAACCACCTTTGGTTTATAATGTTGATTGCCTTGAACATGATCCAGGTTTAAGGGTGCCTATTTCAAGATATGATGTCAATGATCAAGATGCGGCCAGAAGAGGATACATTCTAAAAGGTCCATGCCAACTTTGGGCCTATAATTACCCCATTAGAAAAATTTATGGTAAAGATCGCCGCTTTAGTATTATATGGTTTCATAAGTACCCTTGGATTGAATATAGTGTTGAGAAGGATGCAGCATTTTGCTTCATATGCTATTTGTTTGGCAAAGAGAGTGGAAAATTTGTAATGGATGGGTGGCATAATTGGAACATAGGAGCTAAATCACTTGACAAACATTGTTGCTCAACTATTCACAAGTTTGCTCAAGACAAATACAATTTATTTGTGAAAAAGGGTACAAAAATTGATACTGTCATTGTCAAGGTGTCGAGAAAGGATCGAGTTGAGTACAAGGCTAGATTGATTTATTCACTTAGATGTTTGAGGTATCTTTTGCATCAAGGATTGGCTTCGTGGACATGATGAAAGTGAAGAATCTAACAATAGAGGAAACTTTCTTGAACTTTTGAAGTGGCTTGCTGGAAATAATGAAGAGGTTAACAAGTTGGTGTTGAAAAATGCTCCGTAATTGCATTTTGACTTCCTCATATCTGAAGCAAATTATTAGATGTTGTTCTATTGAAACCACTAGATACATAATTGAAGAACTTGGAGATGACCACTATGCAATCCTAGCTGATGAATCTAGTGATATATCATATAAAGAACAACTTGCTGTTTGCTTGCGTTATGTTGATAAACTTGGGAGGGTTTGTGAGAGGTTTCTTGGAGTAGTTCATGTCTCTGGCACCACTTCTTTGGAACTTAAAACAGCAATTCAGTCCTTGCTTACTAGTCATCACTTGACTCTTACTCAAATTCGTGGGCAAGGATATGATGGGGCTAGTAATATGAAAGGAGAGGTTAAAGGGCTGAAAACATTGATTATGAAAGAGTCTCTTTCTGCTTATTATGTGCATTGTTTTGCACATCAACTTCAGTTAGTTCTTGTTGCTGTTGCCAAGGGAAATGTTGGTTGCCAAACCTTTTTTGGTCAAGTTTCACGCTTGCTGAATATAGTTGGTGTTTCTTGCAAACGTCATGATATGCTTCGAGATGTTAGAGCTCAACAATTGAAGAAGGCACTTGACTTGGATGAAATAGAAAGTGGAAGTGGGTTAAATCAAGAGATGGGATTGGCTAGGCCCGGTGACACTCGGTGGGGTTCTCACTACAAAACTATTTTGCATATCATTGACATGTATGATACAATCCGGGAAGTACTCATAACTCTTGGAAATGATCACACCCAAAAGGATGATTGGCCTAACATACATGCTATGGTTCTTACATTTGAGTCATTTGAGTTTATTTTCAATGCACACTTGATGCTTGTCATTCTGGGTTACACAAATGAGTTGTCTAATTCTTTGCAAAAGAGAGACCAAGATATTGTTAATGCGATGACACTTGTGGGTTTGGCAAAGAAAAGAATGCAACAGATGAGGTCTAATGGGTGGGAAGGTTTCTTATGAAAGGTTACATCATTTTGCATCAAATATTCCATTGATGTTCCTGCAATGGATGCTAAATATGAACCTCATGGAAGATCCCATCGTTTTTACCCTGAACAAACAATTGATGACCACTATAGAAGAGAGGTATATATTGGTGTCATTGATAGAGTTCATCAAGAGCTTGAGAATCGGTTTGATGAGGTTAGTATGGAGTTGCTTCTTTGTATGTCGGCATTCAACCCCTCCGATTCATTTGCCTCTTTTGATGCACAAAAAATACTTAGACTTGCAAGTTTTTATCCCAAAGACATTGCAAGCTCTGATCTCATGAAACTTGAACTCCAACTTGATACATATATTGATGATATGAGAGAGGATGATAGATTCAAAGGCCTGAATAATCTTGGTGAGCTCTCTATTAAGCTTGTTGAAACAAAGAAGCATGATCTTTATGATTTGGTGTACTTGCTCCTCAAATTGGTATTGATCTTACCGGTGGCAACAGCAACTGTTGAAAGAGTATTCTCTGCAATGTGTCTAGTGAAGAATAAGATGAGAAATAGAATGGGTGATCAGTTATTGAATGATTATTTGGTCACTTTTATTGAGCGTGATATCTTCTCCAATGTCGACGAGGATGACATAGTTCACATTTTCATGGCCATGAAGAAGCGGAAAGCAAAAGCCTTAAACTAGTGTTGCAATCTTCTATTTATATAAGACACTTTCATGCTTCTTTACATTTGAACAATTTATATTATCAGTTATGCAAATTTCGAACTTATTTGTTGAATTTAAGGTATTATGAGATCTTTTAGATATATATGTTTTTTACCGAACCGTTTACCGAATTTTTGTATTAGATTATATCAACATAGGATAATATTTTTTTAGTTAGGCATACCCTGGATTCAAATCCTGGGTCCGCCATCGTTCTGGGGTTCTCGAAGAAGCCCACTGTGAACTCATGACATGGAGGATCCGTCGGACGACGTTGTGCCGTTCTGCACCAACGTCGTGAAGCCGTTAGTGAACTCCATGTATGTGTTACGGATCACGACCTGAACACATGCGTGTGGAACCGTCAACATGCACCTCATGCCCTGTCGCCGCTCTCAACCATTGGCCTTCCCCATCGTAGCGCCTGTTGATGATCGCGGCCACTCACGATCATCATCCACAAGAATTGAGGCGTTGGGTGAGGCCACTCAGAATTACGATTACCCAACAAGTGCATTGTATCTTACAAATATGTGTTTTTTTTTTTTGCATCGTACTGAGTGTTGTGAATATTGCTTACGAGTATTTGCTTCAAAATCTTTTGAATTAGTTTTCAAAATACTATGAATGTTTAGTCTATGATGAGAATGTGGTACATGGCCTGGTGTTCTTGCCGTTATCCAAGTCAGTGATTTAGGGTGAAGATCGACAGGGGAAATCAAATACTTTTTTCTACATCCTCTGCTGTAAGTAACAGATTATAGTGTTTCTGTTGGCGTGTTCTGTTGAACCATTTGGTCACTCTCCATGGGTGAGACCAGAAATACAGGAGTAATCTCAATATCGTTACCACTACCATATTGCACTGCAGATGCTGTTTATCATCTGCTTACATTCCAAGGAATATGTTAAGGCTAGCTGCGCAAATTGTGCAGGCAGCTTGGCTAGTTATTAGAACAATAGAAAAAAAAACCATGATGTTCACTCTCAAAGGTTAGAAGCTCCCATGTAAATCAAAGAAAAAAAAAGAAAATATCTAGTTTTCCATCTGGTGGATCCAACTTATAATAGGTTTGATTAAAAGATAGTCTATGTCAAGTACAATAAAAACTAATTGAAATTCAGAATAGAAAATAAAATCAAATTAGTAATTTGATTTATACACGAACTTCAAAAGAGTCGACTTCAAGTACAATAAAAAACTAAAATTTGGAATAAAAAAAATTAGCAATTTGATTTCCATGCGAACTTTAAAATAAAAATAAAATTCAGAATAAAAATTAAATAAAAATTAGTAGTTGGATTTGCATATAAATTTCAACCTTAAACTGAAATTCAAAATAAAATATAATTAGCAATTTGATTTCCATATGAACTCCAAATAACTTCAAAGCAAAACTGAAATTCGGAATAAAAATTAAACAAAAATTAGTAATTGCATTTTT
The DNA here is from genome assembly GCA_036346575.1 of Dendrocalamus sinicus. Lineage (NCBI taxonomy): Eukaryota > Viridiplantae > Streptophyta > Magnoliopsida > Poales > Poaceae > Dendrocalamus > Dendrocalamus sinicus. Next base: position 27,701,042 of record CM070657.1, on the reverse strand, counting down.
ATACGAATTCCAACATAAAACTGAAATTCAGAATAAAACTAAAATAAAATTAGCAATTTGAGGGTGTTGGGCTTGAAGTAAAATGCATAAATATATAGCTTAAATTTGGAATAAAAATAAAATAACAAACACCGGTTGGATCTTTATACGATTCCATCGTAAATAGCTTAGCTTTTTTTAGATAAAGGATATAAAATCCGGCCTCTATATCCACAAGGGATATACACAGCCAAAAGTTATACGAGCTCTTAGGCCCAAAGCCTCAACACTGAGGAGTACATAACAGCAAGAAAGCGATCTTAAGGACTATGAAAAAGCTAGAAAGACTAAGCTTCAGAACTTCTTCTCCGTCCTTACTTTCAACCAAGCCCCCAATTTTCTCCAAATGAGCCACCCAAAACTCCGGTCTATCCTGAGTGAAGATGAATCTCCGAAGCGACGTCTTCAAAGAGGCGACGAGGGTCGCCGACGCCGCCCGCCTCACCGAGACAAGGCTTTCACCTGGAGAACAGCGCACATGATGGCTATGGAGTGCCATGACAACCCTTCAGGAAGGAAAATGGCGTCCATAGGCGTCATAGTTGTCGAGACCGGTAGGAACACCGGCAAGGCTTTCGCCAGCACAACCACAGCAAACCACGCACACCCTCACACAAAAAAGACCACCACCAGGACACCGGGGTTCTGCACGCCTCAAGGCTATGGCATAGCCATCCAATGAACCCACCACAAGCCGCTTCCCGCTCAAGCAACGTCGCGTCAAGGAACTCTGGACGACTCAGCAGCCACCACTCCAGCCGCCTCCCGGCTAAACACAGAGCTTAGCTCATCGCGAGAGCCAAAATCGATCTCGCTTGCCGCGGTTGCATCAACAAAATGCACTCGAACTAGTCGAAGGTGATGAGTCCAGCGAGCAACAATAACAACAAAAACATCGGAGGAAGCGGCGGCGAGGCGATTCACGCGCTCTCCGCCTCTCTGCGGCGGAGAAGGAGCGGGAGACGGCGGCGTGCGCGAGGCACGAGCACGAGACGCAGCGGAGCGCCGCGGCTTCGGCGGTGGCGCGGCCACGGCGCGCGCGCGCGGCGCGGGAGGAGCGATCCGGCGTGGCGAGGCCGGCACGGATCAGCGTAGGAGGCGCGCGACCGACGCGAGGCGGCCGGATCTGGCGAGGCAGGCGGATCCGCGCGAGGAGGCCGGAATCGAGTCGCGGCGGCGGAACTAGCGGATCGGGCCGAGGCGGCGGCGGCGGGCGCGGCGACGAGGCGGATCCGGCGGCGAGGCCAACCGGGGCGGCGCCAGGAGGAGCGGCGGATCCGGCGGGAGGCGGCCGAGACGACCGGATCTCGCCCAGAGGCGGCGATCAGCGGCGCCGATCCGCGCGGCCGGACTCGAGAGGAGGTGGCTGGATTCGTGCGGGACACCGGATCCGGCGGCGGAGGCGACTTCGGGTGGAGACAGCGGACGGCGGCCCTATCCGCGAGCGCGGCTGGCGCGGCGGCGACGCCGCGGGAGCGATCGCTCCGACGGCTGGGAAGAGGTGGCCGCCCGGATTAGCTCCTCCGGGGCGGCAGCGGAGGATGCGGCGGCCCAAAACCAAACAAGCCCTAAAGGTTGCGGTGAACACTCGGTGCTCATCCACGTGTGTGCACTGCTCAAACGGAGAAGACCTTGTGTGTGAAATGCATGTATGGTAGCCTAAATAGCTTAGCTTAGGTTGGGAGAGTACATGCTGGGCGTATCCAGCATTGGTCATGTGAGGGTGTTGGGCTTGAAGCTAAGAATGTGTAACTCCATGAGTGGCAATTGTTACACGTGACGGCGGAGGAACGAGCGAAGTAAACAAGATCAATCACGAGACACACGAGATTTAACGTGGAAAACCCTCCCAATGCGAGAGGAAAAAACCACGGTGCCGGCCCGACAACGATCTTCACTATATCGGGTGAGGTTACAACGCCGGGAATACAACTCTAATCTCATATCCCAAACGTGACTACAGAAAATATATATATATATATATATATATATATATATATATATATATATATATATATATATATATATATATATATATATATATATATATATATATATCATGAAAACCCTAATTCGACTAGGATCCATACGCTCGGCGACGCCTCCGCTACGCTCCGTCAGTGCTGGCCTAATTAATGTATAGAATTTGGATCACAAATCAACAGCAATGAGGCAGTCAATGAGGTGGAAGTTGTCGAGGATGAACTTAGCAATGTGGCCACCTATTCCACACTATCGCAAGTTGGGCCAGGAGGAGCATGAAGTAGATCGAATGCTCAAAGCGGAGGTGAATTGAGATTCTTTTTCGCAAAGACTAAGTTGAAAAATGAAACTTTTCAGGCTTAACTTAAATGGCCAGGGTTTCTAGTTATGGAGAGAGAAAAGAGAGAGACGTATATCCAGACAAGTCCTCGTCCTTACAAACACACGTATTATATGCTATCGGCTGTGGCGTCTACTTCTCAAGGACAGGACGATGACAGGGCACTTGTCCTCCCTCTCAATGTTCGCCTTCTCCTTCTCAAGGTGCGCCGCGACATTACGCGCAAACTTGTCAAAGAGCTCATCGAGTATGGATTCTCGAAGTGACTCGCAAACAGCGGCCCCATCACAGCTCTGATGTACTTGGCAACATTCTTGCCGCTCCGCGCGACGTCTTGCACGGCGTCGCCGCCTTCTGAGTCGTCGTGGGGATCCCAGTTCGACTCGAACATTTCAATGTGAACGATGTCGAACAGCTCACTCTGCTCCACCACTGCCTTCACTTCGTCAATGTATGGCTCATACATCGGTAGATTGAACGAGTCCAGATTTTCCTTCTCCACGAGGCCCTGGTGAAGGAAAAATCACATAAATCTATTTTGAAATTTTGGGGTCTTTCATAAACGACAGCACATTTTCTCTTAAGCTTAATTTCATGCACCAGCTAGAAGATAAGTATTGCTAAAAAATAAAACTAGTATTAGAGATCAGTGACATCCTAGCTAGTTGTGCTCAACCATGTAAGCGTGCATATTGCATATATACCTCCTTCACAAGAGATTGCAGGGACTGTGAAAGTAATCCGGACATGTGGTTCAGATCTCCGTTGTATACATCCTCCCTCTCCCTCCCAAGAAATGTCAGAACCAATTGGCCTCCAATCACAAGCTCTTCAGCACGCAGCTCGAGGAAGAGCAACAAGTCCTTCTGGAATTGTTCCTGGAACAGCTTCACCACGGATGGGGGCGTGGTGCTTGCGATGTAAATGTTTCCTTCATTCTTGTATTCCTCTGCCTTGCCCTCCATCTCCTTAAACATCTGCATATGCAGAGCAGAGTGATTATTGTAGGACCGAAATGACGACAGAGGGGGGAGGGTGAATGGAGCCTTCAAAACTCCCCAAGTACTCACACAGCAAATCGAGTGAAAGAACTAGTTTCTCCGATCGAACACACGTGGTAGTAAGCCAATTGATGGTCGAACACCACGTGGTCGAACACTTGCCCAAGCCGACAAAAGAAATCAAACAGAGAATACTGCGCGGATAAAGCAAGAACGGAGAAGGACTCGTTTGCCAGATTTCCGAGTAACTAAGACTCTCTGGTCATTTGATCCTCAAATTTGAGACACTGAAAGAAACCAACCTCTGGAAAAGAAATTACCAAGAAAAAAACCAAAGTCTTAGCTATGCTCGGCTAGAGAGACATGGTCGAACTCGAAACAGAGGACTTGAGGCGCACGACCATTCAGTTAAGAGAACTCCTCTGATTCGACTCCTGCTCTCGGGAATGAACTGGCCAAGTGGCCTTGAGATAGATTCCCAGTTCTGAGCTAATCGAAGCACACAAAAGAATCCAGAAACACGAAGAAGAGAAGAGAGAAAATGATCGCATGAAGAACAAGCTCTCAAAACAGATCGCAATCAAAACAATCATAACATCTCATAACGACAGAAATTAACTTGAGGAAGAGAGATGAATGATTGATCATGGAGGTTTCTCTGACCACTCCATCGGAGGTACAAGAGCAACCGTGCTCTACCTGAGACAACTCATACAAATAGAAACGAAATACTCGAGTGACTAGGGAACAACCTCGCGAGCACTCGAGCTCTACCCTCCCTATTTATAGCCTTCTCACACGGGGGAACCCGTGAACTCCCATCTAACACCGGTTTACCACTCTCTTTACCCACTAGCGAAAACAAGCTTCGATGCTTTACAGTTAAGCCCAACGGCTCCACCGCTTTGCCGTTAGTGCCAAACAACTCCTGTGCATTGGCGAGACACAGCTTCCCTTTGCGACTTTCGCATTTTCCAAAATGCCACTCCGCTGCCTTCGGAAGCTTCCTCCGCCTTGCCGATCACGCTTGCAACCACCTCACGGACTTCGCTGCTTTGGCATCTCGGCCGATCACGACCTCAAGCACCCCGTGCCTAGTCTCGACCATCCACGCCTCACCACGACTAGTCTCAAAGTCACGCAAACCATCACGGACAAGCAAACCATTACATAGCACCGCTCACAATAGTATCCAATCACTTGAGCGAAAACAGAACTCAAATCATACTCTTACCCGATGCGTATACCGCCTCGACCCGATCGGAAAAGAGAACAATGAATGCACACGACATACGACCACAAAATCAAGCCATACGACCAGATCGATGAGTCTACGATCATCGCTAACTTGCTACGACCACCCACAACTCGCTACGGCTTTAACTCAAAGTCTACGACTTCAACCAAAGTCGTTACGACCAATCAAAAAGATAAACCAACAAATGCACAAGGTCCCGACTTCATCACAAAGCCCTACGACCAATTTCCAGCTCAAATGGTCAAGTCGGCGGAGTCATACGATCGATTACTAGATGTCTCGACCACGCTCAACCCTCCGTGGACTTCGACCGTTTAGCGCGTGATCAAAACACCTTTCGACCACGTACAACGAGTTTTACAGAGGTCGAGACCCTTTCCGACCACACCCGGGCGCTTGTGAGCACATCCGACCGCAGCCAACTGTTCTCGCCCTCGGTACCGCATACGACCACGTCCAACCGAGCCGACCCCGTCTGAGCTCGAACCGACCACAGTGATCGAAGTATCGACCTCCGACTACCTCTCGCGGTAACGTGGTCGTAACGCGCCGACTCCTCAACGTGATCGTTCATTCGAGCGCCGACTTCCGACCACGCGATGCCACACGACTTGCGACCACGCACCACGATCCAACGTGGTCGTAGCTGAGTCGGGAGACTTCCGACCACGCACAAAGTGGTCGTAAACTTGCTTCGACCACGGCCAACGTGGTCGTGGCCTGCTTCGACCACGACCAACGTGGTCGTACTGGCCTTCGACCACGGCCAACGTGGTCGTGCTGACCTTCGACCACGGCCAACATGGTCGTACTGCCTTCTGGTGCCCTTCGACCATGGCCAGAGTGGTCGTAGACCCCTCGGGTGACCTTCGACCACGCCCAAAATGGTCGTAAAGCTGCGAACCACTTCGCGAGGCTACGACAATGCGAACTAGCACAAACCTCAAAACTAAACTCAATCTTCCTAGATCAAGAGTCAATTACTCATCACAACCATGGGGTGACCTCCACATGGTTTCTCAATCTCCCCCTTGATGAGTATATTGACAAACCCAGGAAAAGCAAGAAGTTGAGTTTGTTTTGGAAAGTCCAACATGGTCCAAAGAAGAGAAAGAAACAAATGACCATGTCGACAGAAGGAACACTAGAGCAACAACTGAAAGAGCAAATTGAACTCCAAAGCTCTAAAAAAAATTCCAACTAGCTTTTTCTTCTCTATTCTCCCCCTTTTGGCAATAAACGCAGCAAGGATGCAAAGGAGAGAATATGACATATTAAAGGATGAATATGGCTGAAGTTTGTTTATTTAAGCATTTAGAGCCATGAGAATTATCCATAATGACCAACAAGTACTACACCAAGCCATAACTCCATAAAACGCTATCTAGATCATGACAACATATATATAGGCCAGCTAGAGCACATAGATGACAATATGAAATATAATGCTGTTTGTGATCAAGTCAAGTCATCAATGGGTAAAGTCCAAATAAAGATATCCAAGGATGATGCAGGCCATGTCAATAAGCTAAGCGTAACCAAGAAGCTCAGATTGAGTCCAACTAGAGTGCTACAAGACCGAGAATGAAACAATTGCTAAAGTACTTGATTTTTATTGTAGCTTAAGCAAATTGAGCACAAATGACATATTTTCTTTTGAAACTGAAGGTTGTTGACAACCAGATTTTTGTTTTGTCATGTGCTAGACCTCAAGCCTTATGCGACTACTCCAAGCGATAAGCTTAAGAAGATAGTCTAGGTCATCCAAAACTCCCCCTAAGTTCATGCCAAGTGCAAGGGCAAGCCGTCTCATAGGAGAGAATTGGTGAGATCAGTTTTTTCGCACAAAAGAGATCTTTTTGCATTTTAACATGTAGTACTAACTTATGCATCATCAAGCGACTACAATAGCTCAATCTAAGGCTCAATAGAGATTCAACGTTCAACTCAGCCTATTTGACATGGCATGAATCATAAAAGGATAGCTAGAGCAAGACTAGAACCAAATGCGAGCATGACAATGTTTAATTCAAGTTGAGAAATTTTAATTAACTTATCATGGCAAAAGCTAGTCTACACATATGAAGTCATGATAAGTCTAGCACATGAGGCATAAGTCATGGCAAGGTGTAAAGCATTGTAAGCATGTCATAACAGGATAATAATCAAGGCTCAATGTAGTTATATTACAAAGCGAAAATGCAGAAAAAGCAGAAAGTCCAGCTCCCCCTCAACATGAGATGCAACTTTTAGTTCAAGTTGAGTTAAGTCAATTTTAAGCTCCAGAAGCTCCCAAATGAACTCCCCCTGAACCAAAGCGATAAATTGAGAAGCTGGCAAATAAAACCAAAACAGGCAGTCCTTAAAGCATAGATAAGATATAGAGACAACTATGGCTCAGACTGACTCTCATCTACCCCATATGATTCCAGGATAACCAGCTGACAGTAAATCACACACTAGAGAGCAAACACATACCCTGTCTACCTGAGGGTGGCCCAACCCTCGCTAGAACCTACAAGAAGTGAGTGAGCTCAATCTAGAGAGATAAGAAACAGCTAGAAGAGACATCCTGGAAGCACAAGATAAGAGAAGAAGTCTAAACAACTAGACAAGAGAAGCACTCTAACCTATGCTAGAAGGACTAAGCCCGATGCACCTCAAGTGCAAAGCAACGAAAATGAGACGAAGCATAAACAAAATAATAAAGCAAGAACGCCCAAAGCTTCCCTCACTATAGTCCATAAGGACAAACCACCCCAAGCTCTCCCCTGAGTGAAAACCTTGAACTATCCAATGGCTTGGTGAAGATATCAATGGCCGGTGGTCACTCTCCACAAATTGGAGCACTATATCGCCCTTCTCTACATGGTCTCTAAGGAAGTGATAACGGATATCAATATGCTTGGTCCGGAGTGCTGCATCGGGTTCTTAGCAATGTTAATCACAGAGGTGTTATCACAAAAGAGTGGAACATCACAATAGCTAACCCAAAGTCCTGCAGGTCGAAACCATCCAAAGTACTGATCTGCAGCAAATGGCCGCAGCAACGCACTCGGCCTCTGCGGTGGATGCAACAACACCTGATTCCTCAAGACCGAGAGACGAGAAGTGTCAATGAATTGGTAGGTGCGAGTGCTCTTCCTATCTATCCTACAGCCGGCAAAGTCTGCATCCGAGAAGGCTCTCAAGGAAAGATAGGATGAGGAAGAGTACCAGATACCATAATCAATGGTAGCTCGAAGGTACCGAAAGATGCGCTTCACCGCCTGGCGGTGAGATACGCGAGGAGAAGCCTGAAAACGAGCACACAGACACACGGAGAAGTGTATGTCTGGTCTCGAGGCAGTGAGGTAAAGAAGGGAGCCGATCATACTTCTGTACTCTTTCTGATCGACTGGCTCGCCATCCTCATCTGGGTCAAGATAGGCTGTAGAAGCCATCGGAGTTGACACCGGCTTACCATCACTCATATCAAAGCGCTTCAGGAGGTCACGAGTGTACTTTCCTTGATGAAGAAATGTACCCTCCCGAGTCTGCTTGATTTGGAAGCCAAGGAAGAAAGTCAACTCACCCATCATACTCATTTCAAACTCGGTGCTCATGACATCCGAGAACCGTGAAACAGTATGGGAAGAGCCGCCAAAGATGATGTCATCGACATAGATTTGGACGAGCGAAAGGTCATTGCCATGACGGCGGATGAACAAGGTCTTGTCTACTTTACCCATTTCAAACTCATGACTCAACAAGTAGGACTTAAGCCTCTCATACCAAGCTCTGGGGGCCTGCTTAAGTCCATACAACGCTTTGGAAAGCTTGAAGACATGGTGTGGGTATTTGGGGTTCTCGAAACTGGAGGCTGTCTGACGTAAACTTCTTCCTCAATGACTCCATTAAGGAAGGCACTCTTGACATCCATCTGGTAGAGCTTGAAACCCTTAGAAGCTGCAAAGGCAAGCAGGATTCTAATGGCCTCAAGTCGAGCTACAGGGGCAAAGGTCTCCTCGAAATCTAGACCCTCAACCTGGGAGAACCCCTGAGCTACCAGTCTAGCCTTGTTCCGAATAACCACTCCATCCTCGCTCTGCTTGTTCTTGAACACCCACTTAGTCCCAATAATATTGTGACTCGCGGGGGCTCGACAAGCGACTGCACCTTGTTCCTCTCGAAATTTTCTAACTCCTCATGCATGGCATTGACCCAAGACTCATCGGAAAGAGCATGAGAAACATCCTTGGGCTCAAAGGAGGCAATGAAAGCCGAATGGAGACAGAATTGAGATAAGCGATTTTGAGCGGGTAACACGCTCGAACAGTCTCTAATCATCCGCTCGTAAGGATGCCTTTTACGGATATGTCGGGAGGTCCAAAGATGAGATGAAGAAGTGGCCTCTACCTCGTGAGTCGATGAGGTAGGAACAGAGCCACTAGCTCGGAGAGAAGCGAAGGCATAGGTGATCACCGGAGGTGCGGTGGAAGACGGAACCTCAAGGGGTGGATAAGGGACTGGATCGGGTAGACAACCCTCATCTCCATCGTCCTCGTCATCCACGAAGATAGTCTCGGACTGCTCTAAAGAACCTGAGATAGCTGGCCTAGTCCCGGACCGGCCTCGTCAAAGGTAACCTCACGTGTCTCTACCATTTTGCTAAACTCGCAGTTCCTGCACCTATAAGCCCGCGAAGAAGGCGAGTAACCTAGAAAGATCCCATCACAAGAACGTGACTCGAACTTATCTAGGTTCCTGGACTTGAGAATAAAGCACTAGCAACCAAACACACGAAAATGAGAGACGCTGGCTTTCGCCCGTATCTCAACTCATAAGAAGTGCGTGCAAGTGTGCCCAAGAAAACTCGATTCAAACATGGCACGCGGTCCAGCCCAAAACTTCCTGGTGTAGAGTACTCATCAAGCATCGTCCCGCCATCTCGACCAAGGTACGGTTCTTCCTCTCCACAACGCCATTCTGCGAGGGACGTATGGAGAAGAGAACGGTGCTCTACACTGCCTCACCACGAAACTCTCAAAGTAGGAATTCTTGAACTCCGTGCCATTGTCATCGCGGATCGCTCGTAAGGCACCCGGAGCTCAATAGAAAGCCTCACCAAAAGCCCTCGAAAATGGGTAAACGTCTCATTCTTCGAGGCTAAGAAAACACCCAAGAGAACCTCGAATAGTCATCGACCACGACAAGGACGTACCACTTCCTCCCGCCGATCGCACTCGAGCTGGTCCAACTGTGTCCATGTGGAGCAATTGTCTGGTGCATCGGTCATCGTAACGTGACCGGAGAATGAGAAGCGGCAACCATCTTGCCGTGCGCATGGAGCGCAAACAAGATCTTTGACCATTTTGAGTTTCGCAAACCACGAATGAGATCGTGGCCGCTAACTTTCGGGTCAAATGGTCAAATCCGATATGACCAAGTCTCCTATGCCGAAAGTCAAGTCGCGGGACTCGAAAGCAACTAAACACGGAGAGGATCACGAAAGACTCGGAAAAATAGCACGAAAGATCCTCCCAAAGCGAAATCCCGCAAACCGGACTACCCAAGAGTCAAGAATTTTGCAATTGTTTTCTTGAAGCTCACCTCGAAACCGTCATCGGTGGTCGAGAAACGGAGAGCAAATTGTACACTGCGACTTACTAACCAAGGCAACATCCTTAAGAATAAAAGATGCATTAATGCGCACAGTACCTTTGGCGATGACGCGCCCAGATGAAGCATCTCCGAAGGTGATGGTCTCATCACCTGGAGCACGGCCTAGGGAAGAGAACCAACGGGAGTCTCCGGTCATGTGTCGTGAACACCTGGAGTCTACAAGCCAAACCTCTCCCTTCCCAGCCCGGCGAGCCTGAGTCAAATAGAGAGTAAAGTCTCGATCTTGGGGTAAATCAAGAGTGATTTTGGCACCCAATCCTGAACAACACGTCGAGCAGATGAAGTAGTCAAGCACGACCGACCTCTATCTACCCTACGCCTCTGTCACTCGAAAAGCGGATGGTCTACGAGTAGACCTAGAGCCGCATCGGGTCCGTACTGCTCTGAGCAAGCGAGTGAGCACCGCAACAGTTGAACACGCCGCGGTAGTCGTCTCGACGGGGAAGCGAGAGTACCCTCGGGGCGGCGGAAGTCACGACCGGAGCAGCACGAGGACGAAAACCGAAGGCTCGGAAAAACCAAGTCCTCGATGCGCCCAAACCCGCCGAAGCAAACACGGACCTCGTGCTAGTCTTAGGTGCACTCGGGATCCGGGCTGACCACGAATACGCCTAAGTGCCTCTCGCACGATCTCTTCGCGCAATCTGGCGCGCTGAAGCATCTCTTGATCGAGTGCCCATCCTTCGGCGGAAGGTGCGGTGGTACTTCACCTTCTGAGAGGTGGAAGTAGCACGAAGAGGCTTCGCCTTCTGAGAGGCCGAAGCAACAGGTGGAATCACCTTGCTGTCAGAGATCCCTTGGACAAAGCCCGCTGATTTGAATTTAACCTCATCAGATCTGGGCTCAACCTCGATCACACCTCCTACGATGGGTCGGAGAATAGCAGGTGGATGCTTCCTCATATCTTCATAGAAATCATATCCTAGACCTTGATTGAACTTGCAAATCTTGGATTGGTCTAGAATAAGATTAAGCTTCTTCTTGCCGCCTACAAATCTCTCGAGAGTGTTCATAAGATACGACACTCCCGAAGAGAGAGGTGCAAGAAGAGCAGGGGGAAGAGGGAACAGCAGGAGGTAAGGGAGCAGATGGAGAACCAACAGTAGAGGAAAGAATGGCTTGTGCACGCACAGCCGACTCTGAGGGGACAGTCCTACTACTAGCAGGTTGGTTCGCGTCTCTAGGCGTCTCACCCTTACCCTGGGGCTTCTCCCCCACACCATCAATCACATCACAACCAGATTGTGGCTTCTCTAGTAAGTCCTTAGTTAACTTCACACATTTGTCATTCAAAGCAACGAGTTCAAGTTTTAGTTTATCACAACTAATGCATGGTGAGCTAATAGGATCCTTAGTCGCATACTGAGCCATTTTCTTGTTGTTGTCAATCATTTCTTGAAACTGTTTTGAGACAGATTCAAGTTCAGCAGTTAACTTTGGACAGTTCAAACATGAATCAATAGGCTCAAGTAAAGAAGCACTCAACTCAGCAATCTTGTGATCTGCCCGTTTTAGGTTCATCTTCAATTTATTGCATTTTTCATAAGACTCGGGCAGATCAAGGAGCATGGTATAAGGTCCTCTAGCAGCAATGTCCTTATCCTCACATGAGGTGGGAGGAGTAGTCTCATCAGTAGTAAGAAGAGTAACAGCCATCCTACTCAACTCTAATTCGGCAAGCAGACTAACATTCTCCACCTTAACAATATCAAGCTCGGAGGACAAACTATCCTGCGGGTCCTTAATTTCTCCATATCACCCAGCAAAGCAGAGCATGTATCACAATCATCACGGAGGAGCGGATGTAAGTGAAGTAAGCTCCGTGATAATCTATCTACTTCCTTCTCTAACTCGGTACACCTAGCCCTAGCTCTAGCATGAAACCACCTAGCTTAAGAAAAGCATGATTGAGCTGGTCGTAGGTGGGACATACCTCATCCGAGTCGAGTACAGCTCATTGTCGCTCGATTCGCCCTCGAGGGCCATGAAGCACATGCCGAGAAGTCGTTGCCGCCATCCTTGGGCTCTTGATCACCCGTCCGTCATCGCCGCTCCATCCCTCCACCTCGCTGAGGTCGAGGTCGTCGAAGCGGTGAGGACGCGGTGGAAGAGCTCTTGGCCTTCCCAAAGTTGCGGAACTTCTTCTTGCCTTGAGCAGTGCCGAGGGCTTCGTGTTGCGGTTCTTGTCGGTGTAGTCGTTCTTGCCCGAACCGCCGTAGTCACCTTTGCCTTTCCCAAGCTTGGGGCAGTTTGCTCGGATGTGGTTGGGGCCACCACACTTGAAGCAAATCACGGGTCCTCCTCTCTTTCGTCCCTCCTCCCTTTGTAAGCACGGAGAATCTTCGAGCAAGGAGGGCAAGCTGCTCATCCATAAGTCGCTCTAACCGATCATCTGTTATGTCACATAGAGCGACAAGGAGAATCCGCAAAGAGAATCGTAAGAGGAGGAACCGAAGCCAACGTGGGATCGTGACCAAAGCCATCGATCGTGACTTCGACCTCACGAGAGACAACGTCAATCTCGTGAGTCTTGAGGCGCGAGTACGCATCAAGAGTCAAGGTCGAGAGTCCGCCGTGTCTTTGATGGTGGTCACTTTCATCTCCTGCACACGAAGATCGAGTGCGCGAGCATTTGGCGGCGTTATCCGAGTCGGGTATGTAAGACCGACCGCTCGGAGGTTGCTCAAGATTTTGTGAAATCGCGAAAAGCACTCATCCAGGGACTCTCCAGCAAGCATCTCGAATTTGTTGTATTCGCGCTTGAACTGGTCCTGTCGGACCGTCTTAATCTGGGTGGTGCCCTCATGGTATGCATCGAGGGTCACCCAGATGTCGTAAGCGGACGACAGTGAGAGATGCGATCGAACTTCGCTTCTACTTAGGCCCTGGATAATGATGTTCCTTGCCTTCGCATTTGCCTCAACATCGGGCATGTTTGCCACATTGATGTTCTCATCGGCAGGAACAACAAATCTGACCTTCACCTTCCGCCAAATGGCATACCCCTGAGCCTGGATGTATGTTTCCATTCGGCTCTTCCGAAGGGGTAATCAAGCCATCAAAGACGGGAGGTTTGGTCGAGTACTTGTCCGTCGCCATGGCTCTTGAGACCGGTTAAGATCTATGAATTAGAGCTAACCGGCTCTGATACCAATTGTAGGACCGAAATGGCGACAGAGGGGGGGTGAATGGAGCCTTCAAAACTCCCCAAGTACTCACACAGCAAATCGAGTGAAAGAACTAGTTTCTCCGATCGAACACACGTGGTAGTAAGCCAATTGATGGTCGAACACCACGTGGTCGAACACTGCCCAAGCCGACAAAAGAAATCAAGCAGAGAATATGCATGGATAAAGCAAGAACGGAGAAGGACTCGTTTGCCGATTTCCGAGTAACTAAGACTCTCGGTCATTTGATCCTCAAATTTGAGACACTGAAAGAAACCAACCTCTGAAAAGAAATTACCAAGAAAAAACCAAAGTCTTAGCTATGCTCGGCTAGAGAGACATGGTCGAACTCAAACAGAGGACTTGAGGCGCACGACCATTCAGTTAAGAGAACTCCTCTGATTCGACTCTGCTCTGGAATGAACGGCCAAGTGGCCTTGAGATAGATTCCCGCTCTGAGCTAATCAAGCACACAAAAGAATCCGAAACACGAAGAAGAGAAGAGAGAAATGATCGCATGAAGAACAAGCTCTCAAAACAGATCGCAATCAAAACAATCATAACATCTCATAACGAGCGAATTAACTTGAGGAAGAGAGATGAATGATTGATCATGGAGGTTTCTACAGCCACTCCATCGGAGGTACAAGAGCAACCGTGCTCTACCAGAGACAACTCATACAAATAGAAACGAAATACTCGAGTGACTCGGAACAACCTCGCGAGCACTCGAGCTCTACCCTCCCTATTTATAGCCTTCGCTGCGGGGAACCCGTGAACTCCCACCTAACACCGGGTTTACCACTCTCTTTACCCACTAGCGAAAACAAGCTTCGGTGCTTTACCCGTTAAGCCCAACGGCTCCACCGCTTGCACGTTAGCGCCAACAACTCTGTGCATTGGCAGAGACACGACTTCCCTTTGCAGCTTTCCGCATTTTTCCAAAATGCCACTCCGCTGCCTTCCCGGAAGCTTCCTCCTGCCTTGCCGATCACGCTTGCAACCACCTCACAGACTTCGTCATCTTTGGCATCTCCCAGCCGATCACGACCTCAGCACCCCCGTGCCTAGTCTCGACCATCCACGCCTCACCACGACTAGTCTCAAAGTCCTGCAAACCATCACAGACAAGCAAACCATTACATAGCACCCCTCACAATAGTATCCAATAACTTGAGCCAGAAAACAAAACTCAAATCATACTCTTACCAAGTCGTATACCGCCTACGACCAGTCAGAAAAAGAGAACAATGAATGCACACGACATACGACCACAAAATCAAGCCATACGACCAGATACGATGAGTCTACGATCATCGCTAACTTGCTACGACCACCCACAACTCGCTACGGCTTTAACGCTCAAAGTCTACGACTTCAACCAAAGTCGTTACGACCAATCGAAAAGATAAACCAACAAATGCACAAGGTCCCTGACTTCATCACAAAGCCCTACGACCAATTTCCAGCTCAAATGGTCAAGTCGGCAGGTCATACGATCGATTACTAGATGTCTACGACCACGCTCAACCCTCCCAGGGACTTCTGACCGTTTAGCGCATGATCAAAACACCTTTCGACCACGTACAACGAGTTTTACAGAGGTCGAGACCCTTTCCGATCACACCCGGGCGCTTGTGAGCACATCCGACCGCAGCCAACTGTTCTACGCCCTCAGCCGACCGCATACGACCACGTCCAACCGAGCCGACCCCGTCTGAGCTCGAACCGACCACAGTGATCCAAGTATCGACCTCCGACTACCTCTCGCGGTAACGTGGTCGTAACGCGCCGACTCCTCAACGTGATCGTTCATTCGAGCGCCGACTTCCGACCACAGCAGTCGTCACACGACTTGCGACCACAGACCACAGTCAACGTGATCGTAGCTGAGTCGGGAGACTTCCGACCACGCACAAAGTGGTCGTAAACTTGCTTCGACCACGGCCAACGTGGTCGTACTGTCCTTCGACCACGGCCAAACGTGATCGTGACCTGCTTCGACCACGGCCAACGTGGTCGTGCTGGCCTTCGACCACGGCCAACGTGGTCGTGCTGGCCTTCGACCACGGCCAACGTGGTCGTGTTGACCTTCGACCACGGCCAACATGGTCGTACTGCCTTCTGGTGCCCTTCGACCATGGCCAGAGTGGTCGTAGACCCCTCGGGTGACCTTCGACCACGCCCAAAATGGTCGTAAAAGCTGCAGACCACTTCGCCAGGGCTACGACAATGCAGAACTAGCACAAACCTCAAAAACTAAACTCAATCTTCCTAGATCAAGAGTCAATTACTCATCACAACCATGGGGTGACCTCCACATGGTTTCTCAATTATACATGTCACCGTCTTGGTACCATACCATTGTTGTCAAAGTCTAATACGAAGTGTAGAAACATTAAGGTTCTACGATCATTCCACGATTGGACTCTTTAGATCAAATATTGATTTTATCTAAACACTCAACTCTGACAATATTTGTTGTTACCTGAGAACGCCAGTGCAGGCAAAAGGAGGAGTGGAAGAGGTGGACACTATTGTTGGGTAAAAGCCTAGTGTAGTAGGATCCTGGCACACCGGCAATGTAGTACGGAGGCAGTGGAAGTGCCTCACTGTTGTCATTCATTGCGAGCAGCTTCTCCAGCTGCTTCAGAGAATTAAACAGGTAGTTGAAATCGTTGCTTGGCAGGTCGTTCAGGAAAAACTGAAGCTCCACGGGGCTGTGACCTTGCTTGTTGCAGTGTTCTCCTACCACACTGATCGCCTCAGAGATGAATAGGAGTGTGTTTAGTCCTGAAGAACAGCCTAGATCAGCGACAACCATCCTCTGAGGAAGAAGAGCCGTGCACACTTCTTTTATGGCCTTCTGAAGCACCGGCTTAGCCTGGAGCATAGCTTTTTGCTTGCGTGCACATGCACCATACACAAGATCTCATCAAATTGGAGTACAATGTTGAGCAATTAAACAGATCCAAATGTTAGGTCTAGTTGTTTTTAGGACGTGCAAAAGATTTGCACGCCGTTGCATTGAGACAAAACAGTACAACACACTAGAAAAACTAGTGGTCTGAGTTACAAGAGCGAAACAAGAATACAAAGGGAAAAGGAAGCACAGTAAGCACAAGAAAGCAAGGAAAATACACCCGGCACTTTGGACTGGAGGGTGCCCCTAGCCGACGCAGGAAAGCTGCAAGGAAGGGAAGCTAAATGGAAAATCTCAGAGGTACCAGCAGCGACTCCACGCCCGCATAGCGCCAACTCGATAATTCCTAAAGGAGCTTGCCCAGGATGGCTTCAATGTCCAACTTTGAGTTGTCAAAGACTTGGGCATTACTCTCATGCAAGATGATCCAGAAGAAAAGAATGGCGATTGAGGTCCCGTTTGGCACAGCTCTAGCTCCGAGATCTATGCTGGATCTGTGGTTTGTTGACTAATTTAAAGTGATTTAAATATTTTTATTTAATATATAATATAAATGAAATGAGTCATGTAAATGCACTTAACATGCCTGCAACTCTAGATCCAGAATTTCCTAGAGCTACATATGACCAGCTCTAGGAAATCTACAGATTTCTTATAGCTAGAGCTCTGCCAAACGGGGCCTGAATCAAATCCCTTTCTTTGATCCTTGGGTAAGCGCTTCCACAGAGTAGTCCATCAATCAATTAGCCGACCATTCATGCCAAGCATTGCTCAGTGCGTGGCAAAAAGACAGAATGAATTTTGTCCAAGCCTGCCTAACCCATGGGCGATGGATCAGAACATGGTCGATTGTTTCCTGTTCTTAACATAGAGGGGGCACAATGGATGCACCGGCAAGCCTCGACGAGCAAGGTGATCAGCTGTCCAGCAGCGATTGTTGGCAGCAATCCAAACAAAGAACTTGCATTTTTAAAGTGGCTTTGCTCTACCAAATCTGCTTGTGGTCTGCAAATTGGATTCCTCCAAGGAAGAATGCACTGTAAGCCGACTTAGCCGAGTAGACCTCAGGAATTCAACTTCCAGACCACCCTGTCATCAATTCTAGGTTGCAAGGACATGATGGAAACTTTGTTCCAAAGATGGATATATTCAGCAATTGGTTGAACCGTGAGAGCTCCACGAATGTCGCGAACCCAAGAATTCATTGCAATGCCCTTTGCCACCGTGGTGGATCTCCTGGTTCTTAGTGGAATGAGCTTCCAAAGGGTTGGCCACAGATATTCAACGGAATTCCCTTCAATCTATCTATCCAACCAGAAGAGCGTAGTGTTTCCATCTCTAAGTCTCACTTTCGTCGCCGTTTTGAATATTGCTTGAATGACCAGTTCATGGGACATTTGTAGGTTTGCCCAAGAGTGTGTCGTGTCTGTCTTTTGCCACCATAACCACCTTAATCTTAATGCATAACCCATGATTTTGAGGTCAAGGATGCCTAGACCGCCAAGAGGAAGGGGCTTGTAGACTGTTTTCCAAGCAACCAGGTATTGGCCACCATGGATTGCCTCTGACTGTTTCCACAGAAAAGCACGGCGTCATCCTGCTATTGCCTCAATAGCCCACGCCAGAGGTCAAGAGATAATAGGTGGTAGAGAGGGGTAGGGATTACAATTTCAATTAGAAAAAAATTTCGGTACCTAGTGAGAAAACTGAAATTTGGAAATTTCAAAGATTTTGAAATTTTTTGGGACAATTTTGGTCAAAATATTCATATGGACAATTTGAATTCAAGAAATTCAAATGTATTCAGAAATCTCGGTAATTTTAACCCAAAAGCTTGCAATTTTACCACCAAGAGTCAAAGGGCGGTTAGAATGATCTCAAGCATTTGGCCCAACGGCCAAATGCACCCCCCTTGTTCGCGCCCTGATCGGGGGCGCCCAGCCCAATTGGCTGGTGGGCCCCTGTCGCCAGCGCCACATAAATAGAGGTGGGGGCCGGGGCGGCACGCATGACGAGGTTCACCGTGCCGCCACAAACCCCACCGACAAACCCTAACCCGATCTGAAAGGGGCGCTCCAGCGACGGGAACGACCACCGCCACTGATCGCCGCCGCCAGGGAGACGCTGCTCCTTCTTCCCCGACCGTCGCTGCCCGTGCGCAAACCTCACCGACGAACCAGCGATGGTCGGCTCTTCATCCAACGCGACGGATGGTCGGTACCCCTAACCCTAATCCTCTCTCTCTCCGTGTATCACTCGAACCCGAACAGAACACCCCTAGATCTAAACCCTAGGAGATCCTAAGGTATAACAAGGGCAGCTCACCGGACATCGGCAAGGTGATCACTGGCGGCGGCGCTCACATTGCCGCTAGCGCTGGTCATGGTGCCTCCTCCTCTTCGCCCTCCGAGAATAACGACTCCTCCCACCGTCCGCCCATTGTCAAACATAGTCTCCTTCACTTCGACCTTCTCCTTCCCCCTCTCCTCCAGCGTACTACCTCCTCCTCCGCGGCATTATCGTCAGAGCCGCCAATGACGAGCCCGCACCCCCCGACCGTCGGGTGTATCATACTCCTCACGGTCGAAGAACCCAGGAGCCGCCGCTCCCACCTAGCGCCATTGCGCATGGCCCGAACAATGGCTCCATGCACAGCCGTGCGATCCCACTCCTTGATCTTCTTGTAGTCGCTAAGCAGGTTGCTCCACCACTTTTGACATTGCATGGGCCCTCTCCACACCGTGCTGCCGGCAGTACTTTGCCACGGCTGCCCACTTGGGCTCCAGCATTGTTGCTTCCCCTTTTCAGTGCTAGCGCAGCCTCCTTCCATGCGGAGATGGGAATTAGGGATTGGGAATGAGAAAGGAGCCAACGAACTCTGTAGTGTGCGTGGACTAGAAGCGAGCTGGGAGCCAAAGAAGGCTCGGCCACTTGAATGGGCTGATATATTTCAAAACAGGCCAAAATATTTGGCCAATTTTGGCTTTTCTTGGAATGGGCCGATAAAAATGAATTTCACCGAAAATCGTGAAATTTTTGTTGAAATTTTGTTTCCCTAGAGAAACGGATACGGATTCGGATATTTTTTGTCGGATACGGAAACGGATTCGGAACAAGCATTATCCGACGGATACGAAACTATCCGGATATTTTTTTCGGATAGTTACCGGATAGTTACTCGGATAGTTACCGGATACGGAAACGGAGTCGGATTCCTGGCCTCTCTGCTGGGCAGGTGGGATCTCCGGCTCTTCTTGAAATGTAGTATCATTTATTTATATAAGATTGCTTGTTTCGGTGGCTATTGCAACGTCGGTACACTCGTATTAGATCTCAATTTGCTTAATTTGTCTCTGTCGCCATGTGAAATTTGCTTTCGCGCATTATCCGATTAAATATTCGTGACCAAAACTAACCGTATTCGGAGCGGCATGTATTCGCTCCGTATTCGTGACCGAGAATATCCGCATTCGTATTTGTATCTGGCACTATCTGTGTCCAACTCCGACTCCGACAAAAAATATGGAAAAGGATACGGGATGAGCAATATCCATCCGTATCCGCTCCGTTTGCACCCCTATTTATCTTGTCCTCTCCCCACAACAAATGGGAGTAACTGAACTTTTTTGAAGATTGGCACAAAGGCCAGAAGCTATCCCAAAGTTGGTGAGGATCTCCTTGACTACTTGCAAGTCATGCTGCCTTGGAGCAACGAAGCAGATGATGTCGTCAACGTACATGGAGATACGTTCTTCTAGTCCTCGGACTCCAAGAGGGGTAAGAGTTGCCAAAGAGCTGGCTTTGCGAAAAAGGCATTCAACACCTCCATGACCAATAGGAAAAGCATTGGCAACAACAGGTCACCCTGCCGAAACCCTCTATGTAGTAGGATTTTGTTCCCCAAAATTTTGTTGTGAAGGATTTTAGAGGACGAACTGGCTAATAACAACGAGATCCATTCACACCATCTCAGACCAAAGCCCACGTGCTTGAGAACTTACAGCAGGAATGGCCAAGATACAGAATCAAAGGCTTTTGAGATATCCACTTTGAGCAACAAGGCTGGTTTCTTCCTTGATCGTAAGTTCTTGGCGGCAAGTTGCACAAAGCGAAAATTGTCGTGTATGGTTCATCCGATGACAAAGGCACTTTGATTTGGTCTCAGGAGCCTCGGTAGGTCTTTTTCAGTCTATTTGCCAGCACCTTGGAGAAAATCTTGGCAAAGCTATGGACTAGACTAATCGGCTGGTAATCCGCAATACTTGTATCTTCCTTTTTCTTTGGCAGCAGGGTAATCAACATGTTGTTCAACTAATGGAAACAACACCCCTGCATATTGGACAGGGCATGGAACACATTATTATACTTTGTTTAATCACCGAACACGCACTTTTGTAGAAGATTCCTGTGAGTCAATCCGGGCTGGAGATTTGGTAGGTCTTTGATAACTCCCCAGACCTCCTCTTCTGAAAAGTCTGAATCCAAATGGGCTAGATTAGCGGAGGGCCGCTTAAGGAAGTTAAGGTCAAGAGTATGATTATGGCCAACGCAAGTACCCATGAGATTTTCAAAGAACTCATGGAATTGCTCTGTTATCTCAGTGTCGTTTGTGATCATTCGACCATCCACAAGTAGAGAAGCAATTAGGGATTTTTTCCGTCACTGGGACACATGGAAATGGAAGAACTTTGTGTTCGCATCCCCCTCTTTGAGCCGGTTGATATGGGATTGCTGCTTGGCCATAGTTCTTTCAAGCGAAGCCGGGCCCAGCCATTTGAGCTTGAGGTTCTTACGATGCCAGTTCTCTTGAAAGGAGAGAGGGTGCATTTCTTGAGCGCGGTCGAACTGCAAAATCAACTCCTTGGCCATAAGTAGCTGCATCTTTTGGTTTCCGAATTTCTTTTGACACCAACTTTGCAAGCTATGAGATGCATTCCTAAACAATGCATTGAGGCGCTTCAGGGGGTCAAAGATGCTGGGATTACAAGTTCATGCTACCTAGACTGCTTGCAGTTTCCGAATTTCTTTTGACACCAACTTTGCAAGCTGTGAGATGCATTCCTAAACAATGCATTGAGGTGCTTCAGGGGGTCAAAAATGCTGGGATTACAAGTTCATGCTACCTGGACTGCTTGCAAGAACCCCTCCTGTTTGGCCTAAAAGGATTCGAAGTGGAAGCACCACTTTCGCGAGAGCATAGCTTAAGTGGAGATAAGAGGGCAATGGTCCGACATCAATGATGATTGGGCCTGCATGAACACATCGAGGTGCATCTTGTCCCAATCAACCGAGACAAACGCTCTGTCGAGCTTGATCAGAGTTGGATTCTCCCTTTCGTTGCTCCAAGTAAAATGACAACCATGTAGGTCGAGCTCCGTAAGTTATAGGTCATCAATGAAATGCTGGAATTTTCCCATGAGCCGTTTGTGAAAGGTTAGCATTGTTTTGTTATGCGCCGTATCATGTTGAAGTCCCTTATTAAGAGCCAAAGGCCCATGCAGAGAGACCTTACTTCTCGTAATTTGTCAAGGAATGCTAGCTTACCGAGATCAATTGTCGAGCCGTAGACTGTCACCCACCAAGAGGTGTTGTTACCTAGCAACATCACATGAAGTGTGATCGAGAAGGAACGAAATAGGCGGCTGGAGACTGAGATGGAGGATGTTTTCTGAGCCATGAGGATGCCACCACCACACATTCCATCAGAAGGCAAGTCAAAAGAGTAAACAGAACCTAAAAGTTGCATTATCAGAGATGCCAGAATGACATCCAATTTAGTTTCCTTGATACAAACTATGTTAGGATCACAATCACTGACTACCTCCCACACAACATTCCAACAGGCACACGTCTTTAGACCACGCAAATTCCAAACAAGGATCCTACAATTAGCCATTGGTGATTACTACCTGATTGCCATGGCAAAGGCTTGCCTAGCAAGCCTGTGCCACATCATCCAGCGTGTTACATCCTGATTTTAAGAGCCTTTTGAAGCTTTTAAAATATAATTCACCATTTGGATTTTTCTGGAATTAATAAAAGCTTAAACTGAATTTTTATTAATTAAAAGGATTTAATATGATTAAACTAAACATTAACATTTGGCAAAAGTGTTTTATTTGGATTCCTTGAGTCTCAAGGATTTTTTTTGGAATTTTCTTGGGTTTTTTCGGGTTTATTTGCTATTTTCTAGATCTCGTATGAATTTATTTGAATTTTCGGAAATAGAAAACCTTTGAAAACCCTTAAACAGTGTTGGGCCGAAGCCCATTCTCTCTCCAGCCCAGCCCACCTGCCCGCCCTAGCCACGCGTCGGCCATCCGCCGCTCGCCCGCCCACATCCAGCCGTCCGAGCCGTTCTTTCTCCGTCAACCGTCCGATCCTTGCCGAAACACGCATCGTCTATCGAACGGAGACGATACTGTTCATCGTCTTCCTTCCGGACTTCGCCGTCGCGTTTGCTCCGCGTCCGCCGCCATTCGCTGTCTCTGACCAGGACTTCGTCTCCGTGTCCACTTCGCATCACCGCCTTCGAGTGGGCCTCGACGTCTGCGCTTTAAATAGCCGGCCCGCCCCTCGGTGTTCGCATCTCGCAGCCGCTGCCCTCGCCGAATTCGCCCGTGCACCATCGCCGTCGGAGTTCACCATCGTTGTCGTCCTTTTCGTCTCCGGTGCTGTTGCTATCTTCTTTGTCGCTGCCGGTGAGTCGCTGTTCAGCCGTTGCCTCTTCTCGCCTCTCGGCTAGCCAACGGTTAGCCGCGCCGCACCCTAGCCCGCTGGCTCAACCCCGCCGCAGCGCTCACCCGCTAGCTTCGCCCGCTCGACCGTAGCCTCGGTTCCCACGCCCGCGCGTCTCTTCAGATTCTCTATAGACCCCGTCCACTGTGAGCCATGCTTCTGACGCATGGGTCCCACTGCCGATTCAACGTTACGCTCAGACCCGTATGCCGCCTAGCCGAGCCACCGCCACGCCGACCTAGATGCCCAGTTATCCGCTACATCAGCAAGCCAATCGACCATGCACTGTTCTGTGAGCCGGGTTCACGGTAGACTTGCACTATTCCATGCGCCGAGTCCACCGTAGACTTTCTTTTTCGTGAGCTGAGTCTACAACACAGTAGCTTTTCCCATTTTCAGCCTTTTTCTTTATATTAGATTTTCCGAGAGTCCGTTCTCCTCCGTCTGAACTCCGACTGACCCGATTATTTTTCCTAAATTCATCTAAAATTGAGCTCTATCTTTTGGTTCTGCTTTTGAAGTTTTTGGATTTCATTTGAATTTGTTTTGTGTTTCATTTCGTTTTCTCTCGTTAGATCACGCCTTCGAAGGAACTGAAGTAAGTTTGAAGATTAAGAGCCATTAGCTGAGTAAGGCCAAGGTAAGTCGTGTTCTTTGATCATATTAAACCTAGTTTTCAAATCTATTATATATTATTTTATTTTAAAATTATCATGCATCGCTATTTTATTATAAACCTTTCTATTGGTAGTTAACTAGTTATTGTACAAATTGTTTAATCCCTCCTTGATAATTTGGTTGCCATGATTCTATTGTCACCTTAGGATGGGTAACTATCTAGTGATACAATACTAGTTGTCTCATGGGGTGTACGATTATTATGCTTAGCCATGCTTATAGTCGCGTTGGGGTCATCATCACATGTGATCAAATAATTAATTTTGACTTAATGAGATATTAAATCGTGGTGGTAGCCACAGTGATAAAATTTGTGCCATGACATTGGGGTGTCATTGGTGTTGGTTATACAAAAATGATTTTCACTCGGGCGAATGATCGTGCAGTAAAGGGGGTGCAATTTGCACATTGAGATGTGGATGTTTCGCCTGGGTAAATCTAATGACTTAACTTTGTGCGTCATTAATCTGAGCCTTACCACACAAACCACATGCCTAGTATGGGATAGACCTGACATAATAATTTGTGAAGTCTCAACTTTGATTTCGCTACTGATGTTGTTTTGGCACTAGAGGGGGCAATTATCGACTAGGTGGTAGTCTACTCGACGGCGAAATCTTAGCGAGCGGGATCAGGTTGAGATGGAGCACTGTAAAAGCCTTGTTGTGATTTTCTTTAACGTGAGGATTATCACATCGTGTGGGTACAGTTATGCAACCTCTGCAGTGTAAAACTATTCAAATAGCCGTGTCCTCGGTCATGGATAATGCTCGGTGATTTCACACGAGGGGTAGAGTTTTCATAAAAATCTGGTTAGGTTAAGTTGGGGAGTGAATGGTTAGTTCACTGGTGATTCATTACGTGAATCTTGGTTCACGGTGATTCATCGGAGTGAATGGTTATTTACTTGTGGTTAGTCTTAATTCCTTTGGTTACTTATTTATTATCATTTTCAAAGTTCGCATTTCAATCTATTTATTGTATTTACTTTAAATTGTCGCCTTATGCAAATTAACCTTTTAGCCATCCATTGGTAAGGCTTGCATGTTATATTGCATTCTTTGTTACAAACGACTTGCTGAGTACTCTATGTACTCGCGGCTTCATCCATATTTGCTCAGTTGAGGAAGAGAGCCCAGACCAGCAGGAGGTACCTAGAGGATACTTCAACGACTTCACGGATTAGGACTTCGCTCCCCAGTCGATTGCCTGTGGGCATGTCGAATGGCTGCTACGCTTAATTCTGTTTTTCCGCTACAAGTTTCTCAGCCCATCGGTCGCAATTGTAAGCTTGGTTATAAGGTCGCAACTCTGATAATTGTTAATAATATTTGAGTCTGTTTTTAGTAAATCGTGATATAGTTGATATTTCATCTTTATGCTGTGTGCATTAGCGTGATCCTAGACTAGTGCGGGTTACACAGAAGAGTCCAGATTTGCATATTTGGGTCTCGACACAGCAGAAGGCTGAGGTTGAAGAGTGTAGCCAGAGCTTCAATGTGATTGGAGGATAGAGGATGATCGAACAGAACTCCATACGCATGCATTACCGACTCATCGATGTGCTCTTCTGACTTGAAGGCTGAGTTTGACCATAAGACATCTCTAGGAGCGCTTCACCGAGTCCATGCTCTGCAGCGAGGATTTGGCCATGAGACGCTTGCTATGCCATGGAACTTTGGCAGGACTTCACATGTTTGTCTGTCGACGACGAAGTGTTGGATTGGGGAGAACAGGGGATGAATATTGTTATGAATATTATGTGTATATTCATGAGGCCCAAAGGGCAATATATATAGGGAGTACAAGGGGATATACAGAGGAATATGCCATATACAGATAAGGAAACCAAGGCATATAAGGAAACGAATAACAATCCTATTCTATCTTTAACACCCCCCTCAAACTAATGGTGGATCACACATACTGAATTTGGAGAGAAAATACAAATATTGTGCTCTAGTTTGGGACTTCGTGAAGAAGTTAGCAAGCTGTAAATCTGATGGCACAAACTATATAGCATGAACTCCCTCTTGCACCTGTGAGCGAGTGTGTGAAGCATCCACTCCAATGTGCTTGGTGAGCTCATGCTTCACTGGATCACGAGTAATACTGATAGTACTGTATTGTCGGACATAAGTGTCGAGGTCCCCTCACGTGTACACCAAAGTTTGTAAGTAGCCACCTCAATCAAGTAATCTTTGTTGTCACTTTGCTGCCATAGCTCTCAACTCACCTCTGCACTCGAACAGGAAACTCGATGCAGCTTCTTTGTCTTCCAGGCAATCAAGGAGGACCCAAGAAAAACACAGTAAGTACAAAGAGAACAACGATCAGAAGGATCACTAGCCCAGGTCGCATTAGAGTACGCCTGAAGCTATAGTAAGATGGAGCTAGGGAAAAACAAGCGACAAGAGATTGTCCCACGCAAGTAGCGAAGAACACGAAGGAGGTGACTATAGTGAAGATGAGTAGGACTAGCCATGAACTGACTCAACATATGAACAACATAAGCAATATCAAGGCGAGTGCTCACAAGATATACCAGACTCCTGACAAGATGACGATAACGAGTAGAATCTCAAGAAGATCACTATCGAGAGTACGGTCAAGAAGGAAAGCTCCATAAGAGTCTCAAGAAGGCGAAGGCCACCAAACTGCACCGATTAAGAAGATCCTGGATATACTTCTGCTAGGAGAGGTAGTAACCCTTAGGCGTGGAAGAAACCACAATCCCAAAAAAGTACGTAAACAAACCAAGATCAGCCATCAGAAACTGCTCACTAAGATGCTTCTTCACGTATGTGATGAATGAGGAATCGTCACCAGTAATGAGCATATCATCCACATATAAAAGGAGCGGCGGCTGGCGGAGCAGCGGCTGGTAGAGCGTTGACTGGCAGCTCAGGGGCCGTTGGCAATGTGGCGGCTGGTAGCGATTGGACGGATCGGATGAAGATGATGGCGGCGGCCCGGGTGGCGGCGACGGTGATGATGGATCGGCTGGATCTGGCGAGTGGGGTCAGATCAAGTGAAATAGCGTCGATCTGGTGGCGGCGGTGGCTCGGGCGACAGAGGCCCAGGCGGCGGCAGTGGCGGCTCGGGCGGAGGTGGCCCAGGCGACGACGGTAGCTCGGGCGACAACAGCGGCTCTGGCAGAGGTGGCCCTGGCGGCGACGGCTCGGGCGAGGTGGCCCGAGCGCGCGGTGGCTCGGCGAGACGAGCCAGCGGCGGTGGTCGACGGCCCGAGCAATGGTCGTTGGTGGAGACACCCGGCGGCGACATGCTCTCGGCGGCAACGAAGGAGTGGAAGAGCAAGGTACCATGTTATGAATATTGTGTGTATATTAATGAGGCTCAAAGGGCAATATATATAGGGAGTACAAGGGGATATATAGAGGAATATGCCATATATAGATAAGGAAACTAGGACATATAAGAAAACGAATAACAATCCTATTCTATTCTTAATATACAAACAAAAGGCAAAAGCTCCGGCCTAGCGAGAGGAGAAGCATCCTGCAAGGTAGCATCCGGTCCAACGACCAAATCTGGTTCAGTCCCAAAAACTGGCTGTGGCCTAGGAGTGGCCCAAGTCGGTGTAGTTGGTCCGCTGTCCAGGTTTTGTCCCATTGGAGGACTTCGTGGCCACAAGCTGCTCCGCTGCTAGCTGAATAGGGGTAAGAGCATCTCCAGCAGGGCCCTTATTTGAGCCCCCAAAACCAAATTTAGGGGCTTGAGACAAAAATAGAGCTCCAGCAGGGCCCCTACTAGAGCCCTCAAATTTGAGGGGCCCCTCAAATCCCCTCGCCCTCATTCACAGGGGCTCTAGACCAAGCCCCAAATCACGCTTGGAGCAGCTTTCCCTCGCGCCTCTGCCTCTTTCCCACCTGTCGCCCAATCCCTCGCCTGCAGTCGCGCCTCTTCCCCTCCGTCCGCCGAATCCCGCCTCGCGCCCGCTCGCCCCCGCCTCGCCGAATCCCTCGCTCGCCGCCCGCCTCTTCCCCTCCGTCGCGAATCCTCGCCTCCGCCGCCGCTTCGCCCCGCCTCGCCGAATCCCCGCCTCCGCCGCTCGCTCCTGTCTCTCCGCGGATAATCCGCCGCGCGTCCCGGTCATGCCGTCCGGCGAGGAGGCTGACCTCGGCGCGTTCGGCGCCACGTGGCCGCGTACCTTGCGGACTTGCGAGAGGGAAGGGTTCTTCTCCATCGCGTGGATCCGGCGGCTCGAGGCGCTCCTCTGTGCGAGGTGTTCGGTAGCGGTGGCCCAGCGCGCCGCCGTGGCGCTCCCGCCGGCGGAGAGGCGGTGGGGAGTTCCACGAGCGCGCGGTGAAGGCGACGACGTGCCGCAACGCCGCCGCGCGACGGCGTCGACCAGTGCGCCGCCGGGAGCGCCGCCGCATCGCGGCATCCGCTTCGCCGCGCCGGGAGATCCACGAGGGCCGGCCCGCCGCGGCGGAAGGCACTCTCGGACCTCTCGGTCCTCATCGACGACGCCGCGGCCGCAGGGGAGGAGCCGGCGTTGCCTCCTTCCTCGCCTCCCATCGCAACCGCTCCTTCGCCCGACTCCTCCGCTCGCGGGTCCCATGTGTCAGTGTGTAGTGTTATGGATTTGAGGGCTTAGATTTGAGGGGTGTTGTTGGAGTAGATGCAAAAAAATTGGGTCCTCAAAAGTAGGAGGAGCTCTCAAATAAAAAGTAAGGGCCCTGTTTTGAGGGCTACTGCTGGAGATGCTCAAAGAGGCTAACAGTAAGGGCAGCTCATGTCGACTGGGGATTTTGCTCAACACGCATAGGTCACAATGCCAACTTTGGGCGTTGTGCCCAGCACCGTTTGGTGCGTTGTGTCCTGGTTGGCCTCCATTGCCTCTGGAGTTAGTTCTAAAATTTGAATCTGAACCCCAACGTGTCGCACAAACGCTGGCTCGTCAACGTGGAGTTGGTGACTGTCGACGCTTTGGGCCTCTGGGTCCAAGTGAGAGCATTGTGGTATGGGGTGAGTGGGCACCACCAGGATGTGGCACAATCCACCTCCTTTGCAGCGGTCGGATGACCTAATCGCCCGGCACGCTGGCGGCCATGGGATGGCCAGGCCTGACGAAGGCAACGACGCAGATAGGCTGGGAAGCCGCCAATCATACTGCGCAAAGAGGCCATTGCACAAATGGCGGTGGCCTGTGTCACTTCCACCGCTCAGCGCTGCCAGTCCAGAGACGTCGTCTAGGTGTCTGTGGGTATAGGAGAAGAATTAGTGTTTTGGACTGAGCCCGACAAGCCATGAGGGCCCATTGCCGGTTGGCCGCTGTCGCCATTGCTTGAGGGATAGGAATACTCAAGAAGATGAGGAGAGGCACTAGTAGTCTTCCCTTGGAGATGTGAAGGATTACCTTGTAAGCCAAGGCCTTCTCGCGGATGAGCAATGGCAAATGGCCAAAGACAGCATCTAAAGGATCGAGGTTCTCTTCGTCCAGCTCCGCTCCGCGATAAGGTAGCTTCTTTGGGGATGGAGCTAGGATTGGCCGTCCAAACGTCGAGTCTGAAGTTCACCATGTCTTGGTGGTTTGCCGTGTCGAGTAGAGCCGCTCAATCCAGCACCACGGCGAGAGCTGGGCGAGGCCGCGTGCCAATCCCAACCATGAGCAGAAACCCCAATGTCAAGCGACACTTTGAACAGGAGGGTAACACTGGAATCTTGTGCGTGTCTGGTCGAGGGTTTGAGGAAGAGGGTCAAATGGGAGAACTCGATTTTAAGGCCCCGATCAACTCGGCCGCTTACGCTTCGGCTTATTTTTCACTATTCATAAGTTTCGTCTTTTCTCAACTTTTGGCTTTTGTTGAGCTTTTTGCGGTTCTTTTTTCCCGTATTTGTTTGTATTATACGTAATGGGCTAACATATTTTTATTTTTTAAATTTTTAAAATTTAATTATGCTAAATAAGCCTCTGTCACCTGATGTTTTTTCAATACTGATGTTTTCACCATAAGCCACGAGCTTTTCAAATTAACCGATCACCACCTTTGTCTTGCCAAGCTGCCTGATTCCGCAGTTCCTCTATTGCGAAAGCAATGAGGAGGTTCTTTGGGTGGAAGTTATGAGCTGAGAAGTTGCAACGAGGGACGCCAATCCGCTCTTTGATTGCCATGGCTGCTTCTTCCTGGACACCCGCGGCCTCCTGCCACCAACGTAGGCAACAAGTGCACGCTGTTAGTAATTTTACTGCATTCTCAGTGTTTTTAGCATTGCATATTTGCTTGTATTCAGTCTGCATAGTCGGCGTTCGAGTTTGTACTGGAGCAAAGAGCGCTAGCTCGCATGTTTGTTTCTTCATCTATTTTCTGCAGTCTTGAAGTGGAGCGAAAATCTCGGATCGGCGAGAATAAGCCCACGCCTTGCATGTAATTTTTGCTTCTTGTATTCAGCATATAAATGGGAAGAAAACTGAAAATGCCGTGGTTGTTGCGCAAAGACAAAAATCGATCCGACTAACAAACCCACTCTCTGAACTCGCCTTTCCACCGAGAACTCGAAGCCGGACGAACACATTCCCACCGCCTGCACGATTCAGTTTTGCTGTTTTCTTTGATTGCAGTGAAACATTCGGTGATTGCGAGGCTCGTGACAATTGGTATCGAGCGGTTTGTAATTGACCACGAGGTGATGGTGCGAGGAGGAAGATCGATGTCACCCACTCACACGAAGTTCTCGCGCGGCGATCGTCGTACTCGGAGCAGCAAAGCGGCGGCAATTCGCGTCGCGATGGTCACTGGAGCGATGGCGTCCAGACTGTGGCGCAGATGGCGCCAAGGGAGACGGAGTGACACTGCGTTATCCCGCACTCACGCGAACCAATTACAATGATTGGGCGCCGCTGGCGTGAGGTGAATCTCCAAGCGCAAGGGTGTGGGAGGCGATTGAACCGGTGCTGCTGATTTCGCGTGGACCGGATGGCGCCGGCCGCCATTCTGCAGCCGCCCTCGAGATGTTGGCATCGCTAGCAACCAAGAACACGGCCGATCTGCTTGGGAAGCCATCCGACGATGCGCATGGGAGTTGACCGTGTGCGGGAGGCACGATTGCAAGCGCTGCACAGGGAGTTTGCAGCAGTCCGCATGAAAGAAAGTGAGATGATTGAAGACTTCTCCATGCGGCTCACTGGTCTTGTCAACAACATGCGCCTTCTCGGTGAGGATCTTGCTGAAGAGAAGGTGGTGAAGAAGTTCCTGCGTGTGGTGCCCGACAGATACTCTCAGGTTGCCATTTCAATCGAGCAGTTCCTAGACCTCCGTACCATGACGGTTGAAGAACTCACTGGAAGATTGAAAGCAGTTGAAGACCGGTGGAGTGGAGGAGAACACACAGATGGAGCCGGACGCCTGCTGTTGACGGAAGAAGAATGGCTTGCTCGTGCAAAGGGCAGGCAAGGGAGTTCTTCTCATTCATCTGGAGGCAAGATCTTTCAAGACCAAAATCGAAGCAGTGAAAAGCAGCCAAGCCAAGGGAAGTTTTCCACCGACGCAAAAGACAATGCTGCCACGACTCCGAAAAGAAACAAATCCAAGGTAAAATGCTACAATTGCAACAATTTTGGGCATTTTGCCAAGGAGTGTAGAAAACCACCACGTAGGCAACGCAAGGAGCAGGCAAATCTGTCCCAAGTTCAAGTTGATGAGCCGACTCTACTCATGGCACAAGTCTGTGGTGTCATTGGGAGTGCTGGGGGAATCACCGAGCAAGTGGAGTTGAATGAGATGCATGCTCAGTGAATTTGGACAACCCAAAAGAATGCTGTGATGATGAATGGTTTCTTGACACAGAGCAACTAATCACATGTCGCTCCAAGAAGTTGTTTCTTTGAGTTGGATACAGGAGTGGTGGGCTCGATTAAATTCGGAGATGGGTCCCTAGTGGAGATATGTGGCGTGGTAATGTAATCTTCACTGTGAAAATGGAGATCAACGAATCTTGATGGATGTTTACTACATTCCAAGGCTTAGAAACAACATTGTTAGTATTGGGCAGCTAGATGAACGGGATGCAAGATCCATATTGAAGGTGGGGTCTTGACAATACTTGATCGCAGAACCAACGACTTGCAAAGGTGAAAAGGTCAAAGGCGTCAGATGTCCTAAACCTTGCTTTGGCACAGCCCGCTTGTTTGAAGACCAGCTGCAAAGAGGAAGCTTGGAAGTGGCATGCTCGGTTTGGGCATATTAGTTTCCAATCTCTGAGAAATCTGGAGCAGAATGGAATGGTGAGAGGACTTCCCAAGATAAGGCACGTGGAAGAGGTCTGTGATAGTTGTCTTGTGGGGAAACAAAGGCGAACTCCATTCCCAAATGAGGCACACTATCGTGCAAAGAAATTGCTTGAATTGGTACATGGTGACTTGTGTGGTCCAATTGCGCCGATAACTCCAGGGGGTAAGAAGTATTTTCTTCTTCTTGTGGATGACCTAACTCGGTATATGTGGATAACCTTGCTGAGTTCTAAGGATCAGGCAGCAGAAGCCATTAAGAACTTCCAGGCTGCAGCTGAAAGGGAAAGCAATGCCAAGCTGAAAGTTTTTCGCATGCATCGAGGAGGAGAATTTAGCTCCGGGAATTCAGTCGTTTACGGCGAGCAGGAGTTCAACGTCACCGACAACTCCATTTTCGCGCAAAGAAACGGTGTGGTAGAGAGGCGAAATCAGATCATGTGGCAATGGCAAGAAGTTTGCTCAAAGCCAAGAAAATACCAGGTCGTTTTTGGGGAGAGGCGGTCTCTACTGCTGTATACCTGCTCAACCGAGCTCCAACTCAAAGTGTTGAAGGAATGACACCCTATGAGGCCTGGTATGGTAGAAGTCCATCTGTTCATCATCTCAGAACTTTTGGCTGTGTTGGTTTCGTGAAGAATACCAAGCCTAATCTCAAGAAACTGGAGGACAGAAGTAAACAAATGGTGTTGCTTGGATATGAACAGGGATGCAAGGCTTATAGGATGTATGATCCAGTTGACAACAAACTGCACATCACCCGTGATGTAGTATTTGATGAAGAGTCATGCTGGGATTGGGAAGCTACTGAAAAAGATGAGGTTTCTGGCAATACAAGGGACATTTTTACTGTCCAGTACACGGTGTACCCCATTGCATCGACTGGGAGTGAAAATGCAGAGAGTGCAGATGCAGGAAGGTCAGCTGCAGCAGAAGCTAAAAATGGAGCAGCAACCGAGACCTCTACCCCAAGACCTGAATCTACCCCAAGGTCACACTCGGGAGTGTGAAATTTCCATCTGTGCTTTGGAATCTGCAGATGCTGAAGCTGAGCCAGCGGTACTGCGTTTGTCTCTCCACCAAGTGTACAATCATCCGCAATCAAGAAGGGCCTCGTCGGTGCAGAATGTTGGCAGATTTGTATGACAACACTACTGATGCAGAATTTGACCGAGTCATTCAGTGAAATGTGCTTGCTAATGGTCAAGAACACGAGTCTTTGTCGAGGCGTGAAACACAATTGTTGGAAGAAAGCAATGATGGAAGAGCTGAAATCTATTGAAGACAACAACACTTGGTGTGCAGCAGACTTACCTCCAGGACACAAAGCAATCGGTTTGAAGTGGGTTTTCAGAGTAAAACGTGATGCTCAAGGAAACATTGCAAAGTATAAAGCTCGATTGGTTGCCAAGGGTTATGTACAGCAGCATGGTGTCGATTATGAGGAGGTTTTTGCTCCAGTGGCAAGGATGGAGACAATCCGGGTATTGATTGCGCTTGCTGCAAGGCAAAGGGGCATGAAATACATCACATGGATGTAAAGTCGGCCTTTTTGAATGGAGAGCTGCAAGAGGAAGTCTATGTGATTCAACCACCGGGATTTGAAGACAAGAATAGTTCCCACAAAGTGTTGCGGCTCAACAAGGCTTTGTACGGTTTGAAGCAAGCCCCGCGGGCGTGGAATGCAAAACTAGACAGAACTCTCACTTCACTCGGTTTTGTGAGGAGTTCTTCAGATCATGCTCTGTACAGAAGAGGTACAAGTCACTCATACCTGCTAGTTGGAGTATATGTTGATGATTTGGTTATTGTCGGGCCAATGCCTCAGGAAATTCAGAAATTCAAAGCTGAAATGAAGAGGCTATTTGAGATGAGTGACCTTGGAAAGCTCAGTTATTACCTGGGTTTGGAAGTACATCAACTCAAAGATGGGATCACAATCTGTCAGTCGGCTTATGCACAAAAGATATTGGAGAAGGCCGGTTTGGTGGACTGTAATCCAAGTCATGTGCCCATGGAAGCAAGACTAAAACTGAGTAAGAAAGGTGAGGTCTGTCTGTAGATCCCACCTTGTTCGAAGTTTGATTGGCGATGCGAGATATTTGGTACACTCAAGGCCGACTGACTTTTTCAATGAGCTATGTTAGCGGTTTATGGAAGAGCCGACAACCGAGCATATAACAAAGACTAAAGCATATCCTTCGCTATGTTAAAGGAACAAAGAATCGGGCTGTCATTACAAGAAAGTAGAAGATGGGGAACTGCAGCTAATTGGGTTTAGTGACAGTGACATGGCAGGTGATCTGGATGACAGAAAAAGCACTTCGGGAGTGCTGTTTATGTTAAATGGAAACCCGATCAGCTGGCAGTCTCAAAAGCAAAAGGTGGTCGCGTTATCAACTTGTGAAGCTGAGTATATAGCAGCAACTGCAGCAGCTTGCCAAGGGGTTTGGTTAAGCAGATTGTTCTCAGAAATGCTGCATGAACTCGAAAGCGGTTTAGGCCGCAAGTTGACAACAAGTCAGCAATTTCGTTGTCAAAGAATCCGGTGCTTGCATGACCGAGTAAGCACATAGAAACGCGCTACCATTTCATCAGACAATGTATTGATGAAGGGAAGATCGAGCTAGAGTTTGTCAACTCAGACAATCAACTGGCAGATGTGTTGACAAAGTCACTCGGACGTGTTCGCTTCGGGAGATCGGCGGACTTGGAATGATTGAAGTGCAGCAAAATTAGGAGTGATTGTTAGTAATTTTACTGCATTCTCGTGTTTTTAGCATTGCATATTTGCTTGTATTCAGTCCGTGCATAGTCGGCGTTACGAGTTTGTACTGGAGCGATGAGCGCTAGCTTTGCATGTTTGTTTCTTGATCTATTTTCTGCGGTCTTGAAGTGGAGCGAAAATCTCGGATCTTTGCGAGAATAAGCCCACGTCTTGCATGTAATTTTTGCTTCTTGTATTCAGCATATAAATGGGAAGAAAACTGAAAATGCTGTGGTTGTTGCGCAGCACAAAAATTGCATCTGACTAACAAACCCACTCTCTGAACTCTGCCTTTCCACCGAACTCGGCCGGACGAACACATTCTCACCGCCGCGATTCAGTTTTGCTGTTTTCTTTGATTGCAGGCTGAAACATTCGGTGATTGCAGAGGCTCTGGTGACACACGCTTGAGGTGGTTCTCCAGCCGAGGCATGATGCAGATGGCATGCTCTGGGCGGGCGTCTGGGCATCCAGGAATGGCTGACAATAGTAGGGCACGACGTGGTACGAAGACCTCGGAGGATAGCAACGGGCACGTGAACTTGGTCCGTCGGCGGGGCTCGCCCAGCCTGGATTTCTCGACGGCACAGCTGCCAACCTTGGTGCGCTCCGTCTCCGAGGGCGCTTGCAGTCCTTGAGGTGATGGCCGAAGGCCGGGCAACGCCTACACCTTGTGGGGTTGCTGCAATCGGCTTTGATGTGATCGAAAGCCAATAGTTCCAACAATGACCGACAAGGTCAGCAGGGATTTCATTTCTTTCTTTGTGACGGTGCGGCGTCGCCGGTCGACGCGTCTCAGCGGCGTTGCTCTTCACCACGCGCGCCCCTCGTCGGCGTCTTTGCGGTGCTTGGATTCTCGCCGCCAGCGCGAGCGGGGGGACGAGCACCGATGAGAGAGGTAGCGGTGGGCGCCGCAGCGCCATCTTTGGGACCCTTCGCCGCCCAGGCCGAAGCGCCGCCCACCCCCGCCGCCAGGTAGGAGGAAGGCGACCCCGCTTTTGCTCCCGAGGCAGGGCTATCGAAACAGATGGGGGCTTAGGTCCAGCCATCTCTCCCCCTTGCCGCCCCCGACAGCAACCGAATCCAGGCCTGGGGAAGCCATCTGGAGAGACGGGGGAGCCAAAGAAGAGGAGGCAGGAGTGGTGGGGTGGGGGGGTGCGGGGGCGGCACCGGTGGAGGCGCGACGCCGGTGAGGGCTGACAGTCCCGGGGAAGGACGCGTCGGAAGGGGAAGGAGAGGCCCTCGGAATGTGGTTTATTAGTGGTTGAATGCCTCTCTAGTTGTGCATATGTTTGTTGAGAGATGCATGGATAGGGATGAGAGTACAAACCTGAAGCGTGGAGTTGTTGATGTAGCTGGTTTCTCCATCTCCTTTCGCCATATGGAACTCGCTCCCCATCTTCATGGCTGAAGCTAGCTTGAACATTAGCACAAGCGATTGTCGTAAAATTTTTGCTTTTTAGCCCAAAATTTGAAAGTTTTTTACATATGGACTCCTGGAGAAAAGATTTGCAAAAATAGACCCTTTTCTCGGCGCCACAAAATATGGCGCCCAGGGTACATGTCACGGCGCCATATGCTTTAGCGCCGTGTATTGACACGTCGGAGCCAGGGTGGCATAGCTCGGCGCCGCAGCACATGGCGCCGTGAAGTGCAAATCTGCGCCGCATTCCGTAGCGCCGTGTCTTGACTTAGATCAAAAATGGTCGCCGTGCCTGCAAGTCCCCCTATCTCGGTGCCAAACTTTCACGCGCCGTACATAGCTTACACGGCGCCATACCATTTGGCGCCGAGATGTGTATATACAACGCCAAACTGTTTGGCGCCTCTTTTGGCGCCAAACAATCGGGCGCCGTATATACACATCTCGGCGCCAAAGGGTATGACGCCGTGTAAGCTACACCTGACAAAAAAAAACAGCAAAACAACAAACTTTTCTGTAAAACATGCACACATGAAACATCTGAAAACGTAAATAACAACATCGTTACCAATAAGTCTCAAAATACCACATAACTATATAAAGTCTCAAAATATCACATAAGTCTGAAAATATCGCATGTCTATAGAAAAAGTCTGAAAACATCACTGCCTCTTGGCCTTCCCCTTGCCCTTGGCTAGAGCATCACTCCCTGGAGTATACGTGCTCGGGGGCGAGCGAGCGACGAGGCCGCTGCGAAGCCTGAGTAGACGGTGCGTCAGGCATCTGCGACATCCCAATCTCGTCGTGGGTAGATGCCTCCTCGTCCTCGTGCTCCTCGTCGACGTCGTCACCCTGCTCCGACTCGTCGTCGTCGTCGTCGTCATCGCCCTGACTAAAAGTCGGAGTGCGTGACGAGCTCCTCGTGGACTGGCGCGTGCCGACGTGTGACGACGAGGCTGCAGCGGCACCAAGCGCTGGGAGGCCGCGGTGGTGCGACGTCCGTGCGTCGCGCGCAACCACACCGACCGCCGCCCGATCGAGGCGGCGTCGAAGTCTCGCAAGTAATGATATGTCATAATTGCATACATGCTGAATCGATCTAACCTAACTAATTATCTTCGTGCACTGTAGGAAGTCACTCGTGGGTGGCTCTCGCTGTCGGTGGCGAGAACCTCGTCGATCTCACGCACCGAGGTTTGGAGAGAAGTCCCTAAATAAATAAGTAAACATAAGTGCGAGATAAGCGTGTGGAACCAAAGTATTGCAAATATCATGCTTTCCGTACCACTCGATCGAGAATCGGAGCGACCTCGACCATCGTGCCCTCCCTCGCACGCTGTCGTATCACGGTGTCCTCGTCCTCGGACGGCGAGGTCCGCGTAGTCGACATCGGTCCACTTGCGCCTCGGCCATGGCGCATGGCGGTGTGGTACCGTGACAAGTAATCCGGAAGGCTGGCGTTCTTGTCGGGAAGTCTTGTCCGGCTCGCAGTTCTCCTCCATCTTCCTCCACCACTGCACGTACTGTCGGTGGTGATCAGCGAAGTCCGTCACCTTTCGTTGGCGGACCCTGTCGAACCTGTACATATAGCAGATGTCAACAATAGTTGTTAGTACGAACCAAAAGAATTTTAAATTGTTACTTACTTGTGCAACTCAACAGAATTCGACATCTCCTCTGGGGGGAAGAACTGCACGAGGCCGAACTGCCGCACAACTCTGCGGGGGAGGTGAATCTCCACGGCATAGAAGCAGATCAGCGGAGACCTCATCCTCCAAATATGGGAGTCCCTACGGCACATGGTGCTGAGCGGTAGCGCTAGAACCTGTGGCTCCAAGTAAGGCTCCCAGGACACCTAGTAAGCGAACACACGATTAGCCATGTACAAAAACCAAGAACTGTAGGAAAAATAAATTTCTTACCATCGTGGGAGACAAAGTGTCAAACTCGTTGCTGAAATCCACGTACGCCCGCTAAGTAGTCGCGAACGGGATGACATCGTATCCGCAGTGCATGCAGTGGGGCCGAGGTCATCCACACCCAGTGGATGCCAAGGCTGCGCCTGGAACACTCGAGGGCGCCCCACTGGAATGCGTGTCCACATCCACACCTAGCAAGCGAACATACGGGCAGACACACGATTAGCCATGCACAAAAACAAAGAACTGTAGGAAAAATAAATGCATTACCACACTGCGAGAAGGAAGACGCAGCCACCGAAGCGTCGGCGTGGGCGCCTGCGTCTGCGAGCCTCGCAAAGCCGACGGTAGAGGAATGCGAGGACCGCCGACCCACCTGAATCGTCCAGCGTCCCCAATCTGGAGGCGGTGGATGTACATCCACGGCGGCATCCCCGTGGCGTTGGGAACAAGATTGCGCCGAACATGTGCGAGGACCCAGCGCGGCGGTGGTAGCTCACCGTGGCGTCGTCCGCGGCGGCAGGCATTCGCCAAAGGTAATCCGCAACCATCTAAGGTGGACCCCGAGACGGCCTCGCTTTGGCATTATCCGGGGCAGGAGGCAATGGCGTGCCGGAAGGCCTCCACACGTGCCCTCCGGCCCTCGGACACCGCCGGGCGATCACCGGCCGTCCCGATGGGAAGTCAAGTATCATCGCCACGTCTGCGGCGTGGCGGTCATCTCCCACAGGAAGGTGGGCGTGTGTGTCTCTGGCCTCCACCTGTTAGTAGTACAAGGAGAAAAGAATTAGTTACGTACGTAAGAATATAGAAGTGAAAACAAATTGACCCGATAGAGAAAATTCACCTGTCGACAAGTGCGGTCAAAGCTGCAGGGTTGAAGACCGGCATGCCCCGCCGTAATAGGTTAGCGACCGTGTGAAGCCCAGCACGGCGCAGCAGTGGGGTATAGCGGTCGTCGTAGCGCATCAACTGGAACCCATCATGGTTCGAGGACGAAGTATGGGTATCTCCTGAAAATTGCTATAAAAGTTAGCTGCGTGACCATCAAGTTGAACACATGTATATTTCGACCACACACGTACCTGGCCGTCCTCCGTGAGCCTGCCGCGGTGCTCCCTCTCGTAGGACTCATCTAGCAGCCGGTATCTCGCCATCCTGTGATAAATTTTAGAATTCAATAGTTAAGAAATATTCAAATAAGAAATTTATAAAACATGATTTATAAATAAAAATAATAATCAAATTGAATTATGAAATTGGAATCAACATGAATAATAATTGGAATCAAATTGATTTACCCTAAATCTAAACATTCAACAATGTCGTTCAAATCATACCCATAAAACATATGTATTTCTAAATCAAACTCTAAAAACATATGTATTTCACTCAAATCAAACCCTAAAAACATATGTATTTCTAAAATGGACCCTAAAAACATATGTATTTCTAAACATTCATCAATCTCGCTCAAACCAAACCCTAAAAACATATGTATTTCGCTCAAATCAAACCCTAAAAACATATGTATTTCACTCAAATCAAACCCTAAAAACATATGTATTTCTAAACATTCATCAATCTCGCTCAAACCAAACCCTAAAAACATATGTATTTCGCTCAAATCAAACCCTAAAAACATATGTATTTCTAAAATGGACCCTACAAACATATGTATTTCTAAACATTCATCAATCTCGCTCAAACCAAACTCTAAAAATATGTGTATTTCTAAATCAAACTCTAAATCTAAACATATATTTCTAAATCAAACCCTAAAAACAAATGTATTTCTAAATCAAACCCTAAAATACATATATTTCTAAAAATCAAACCCTAAAAACGAATCTATACACATTACTACTCTTACATTATGCATATCTATCGAAAATCTAACCTAAAACCGAGCCAAATTGAACTAATTTCATCTAGGGTTTCAAATCTTCCCAAACGAAATGTACCTCAAATAATCCATATTTATTGCAAAAAATCAATGGAAAGGAGGGGGTTCACCTTGCTTAGTCGATTTGGAAGCAAAATCGCGAAAAACGGATGGATTTGAGTAGATTTTAAGGGAAGAGAGTGGCGGCGCGGTTGCCGGTTGGGCTGAGCAGTGAGGGGCCGAGGCCGCGCTCGGGCTAAGTCCCGAGCACGGCGCCAAGGTTGTTAGCGCCGTATGTGCACTTCACGGCGCCATGTTCTGCGGCGCCGAGCTATGCCACCCTGGCTCCGACGTGTCAATACACGGCGCTAAAGCATATGGCGCCGTGACATGTATCCTTGGCGCTATATTTTATAGCGCCGAGAAAAGGGTCTATTTTTGCAAATCTTTTCTCCAGGGTCCATATATAAAAAACTTTTAAATTTTGGGCTAAAAAGCAAAAATTTTACGCGATTGTCGCTTGCAAGCTGAGCCCTTTTGTGGACCAAATGAGCTAGGTGTTTCTCACGTGCATAATAAATTAATGTGCCCGTCACTTGGCTCTATGGATTTGTGGCTAATATGGAGGCCACGCAGCCGTACTCGGACAGTCGGACGAGCCCAACGTGCAAGCACAGGTGCTTGCATTATATGTTACTCATGAAATGATGGGAGGAAATATCAGATAAATGGGGGAAATTTGTTTTTTTACTGTGCTGCTTATAACTTTTTGGTTACTTATGAGTGGGTATAGAAAAATAGAAACTCATATACATCTTTGATCGATATAAATGAAGTTGTTATAATGTGCACTACAATCAACTTGTAGATCTCATCCTAGAAAAATACTCCATTTGAAAGTTAATTACTGTAAAAAAAAAACTAAAAAACAGCTTTTATAAACTAAAAAGAAGAGTCCCTAAAACGTGTGCCATATCGTTTTTCGCCATCCTTATTTTGCTCATTTCATTTTCACCACTCCAAAATTTTATGAGTTTCTATAATTTTTACCGCTCCCGTCAGTCAACACCTTGTGGAACTAATGGGGCTAACAAATTGACTGTTGTGCCCTTATTTATTTTTGTTTTTGCCTTTCCATAGAAATGGAGAGCAGGTAGGCCCTCTGTGGATTTCGCCGGTGACGAGCGGCGGCCATTGAGGCAACAGTGACCCGAAAAATGGAACGAGCGGAGGGAGTGGAGCCTAGAAGTGTTGAAGCATGTTACTTCCAGACTGTCGTCGCCATTATAAATCACGATGAGCTCCAATCCTGCATACCCCATTCTCAGCCCCTTTTCAGAATTTGTCACCTTAGTTCTTCTTCTTCTTCCCCAATCGAACCCTTTCCCAGCTCCCCACTCCATTGCGAACGCACTGCTCTCCTCCTCCCTCTTCCTCGTCGCTTGGAGCTCCCTGCCGTCGGGCCGCGCCGCCGCACGCACCGATCTGACGCTCCAGTGCACTTCCTACCACGCTATCCACGTCACCATGATAACCTCGGCATCCGAAGCTCACGGTGCCCTCTCCCGAGCCACATCATCGTCTTAACTCTCCGCCGGCTGTCAGCAACACCCTGGCTTCGATGCGCGAAGTCCCTACTTCGCTTGTTGTGCGAAGTCTCGGTCTTCGGAGTGTGGCTCGTAGTCTTCGACTTCAATTGCGAAGTCCTGCTTCGAAGGAATCGAAGTGTGCGGAGACTTGGTCCTCGCCTGCCGGAGCCTGCACGCAAATTATCTTACGAACAACTCTCTCTTGCCAATCTCACAAATCACCAGCTCTTGCTTCCAATGAGATGAATACACGAGAATGAAATGCTGCGTGAACTACTCACCCATTTTCTTGATCCCGGTCTTGCAGCCGGACTCATCAAGTTGGCGAGGCCGATGATGTTCGGCGTGGCGAGAGATGTAGTAGACTCGGTGAGAGTTCGGTGTTCGCTGGTCTTGCATGAGAGAGCACGGTGCGCGCCCTCAATCCGCACTCCGAGCCATTGCCGAATTTGACGGAGCCACGGATGTTAGTGTCGAGCTCGGTGAAGGCTTCGCGTGACCCCGTCATGTGGTTTGATGCCGCCGTGTTGAGAATCCAGGCGGGGTCGATTGGATCGCCAGGGTCACCGAGCGTCACCATCGCGTGCTGCTCGTTCAAAATCACTTCGCTCCCGTTGGTTAAAACTTCGGCGTTGGCGGTGAAGGCGTGTGCTTGGGCCAACAAAAGTGCGGCTTCATTTCCTTCGGGCTGTCCCTCTTCTACCTGCAACAAATTTGCTTGTGCCAAGTTTTCCCTGTCGCGCTTGGCTTTGCGATAGTCTTTGGCCCGATGGCGATTTGCCACGATGGCGGCATTGGTCCTTTGACATCATGGCCCGCGGCACAGGGCTACCTGCCTTGGCGCCACGACCGCCGCCGTGCTTTTCCCTTGGCGTGGCTGCGTTGGCGCCGCGTTGGCGAGCCACCGCTCCGCTTCGCTCTATTGCCGTTGGCCATTGAACTTTGCCCGGTGCGCTTCTTGGTACGTGCCACCCACTCCTCCTCTGCGAGGAGCAGGCCACCGGATTCCTCGTTGTTGGAGTCGTACCGGTCCTCAACGGCCAGTAGCCGACCGAAGAGATCCTCGACTGTCAAGGTGCTCAAATCAACCAATGTCTCAATCGAGACAGCGATCTGGCGGTACCTCTTAGGGACGACGCGCAAGTACTTGTGAACCATCTTCTCCTCTGGGATCTCGTCGCCGAGGAGTCTGAGATCGCTCACCAGCCCCTGCATCCGGAGCTCGAAGTCTTCGATTGATTCATCGTCCTTGAATTTTAGTGCCTCGAACTCTTGTTGCAGCTTCTGGGCCTTTGCCTCGCGAACGCGATCAGCCCCCAAACGCTTGGTCTGGAGGGCGTCCTAGGCCTCTTTCGCGGTATCCTTGCTGGCGATTGACCGGAACATCTTCGGTGGCACAGCGCGGAGGATGGCGGAGAGGGCTTGGCGGTCGGTGCGGTACGAGGCGTTGCCGGTTGACACAGCGTCCCACAGGCCTTGCGCCTGCAGGTTCACTCGCATCAACACCGCCCAATCGGTGTAATTTGTGCGCGTGAGCATGGGGTAGGTCACTGGACCATCGGCTTCCTTGATCACCTCTCGGACAACGACCTCGCGGCCATCGGCGTCACGGTGCCGCGGTCGACACGGGGAAGTGGAGGGTGATCGGGCATGGCCGCGCCTAGGAGGAGTTCGTGACGCGCCGCGTGCAGGAGCTGACATTGTGCTTTGATACCATTTGTCAGCAACACCCTGACTTCGATGCGCGAAGTCCCTACTTCGCTTGTTGTGCGAAGTATCGGTCTTCGGAGTGTGGCTCGTAGTCTTCGACTTCAACTTCAAAGTCCTGCTTCGAAGGAATCGAAGTGTGCGGAGACTTGGTCCTCGCCTGCCAGAGCCTGCATGCAAATGCAAATTATCTTACGAACAACTCTCTCTTGCCAATCTCACAAATCACCAGCTCTTGCTTCCAATGAGATGAATACACAGAATGAAATGCTGCGTGAACTACTCACCCATTTTCTGATTCTTGATTCAACTATTTAAAGAGATTACAATTAGAAACTGAAAAACTGAAAACTTAGAAACTGAAAAACTGAAAGACTTAGTTATGGAGATGAAACTGAAAACTGCAAAATTCAGAAAACTGAAAATAGTAATGCCATAATGGCTAACTAGAAACTGGCGAAGGATTACTTCATCAGTCCAACACCGGCGAGCACCTCCGTCGGTAGCTGATGCAGTTGCCAGGACGCCACTGGCTGTTTCTGACTGATCCAAGACCACCGCAATTTTCAGCTCGATCCTCCGGTGCTCATGCGCTCATCCGTTGGCCCATCCCGCCGTCACAACCACAGCTGATCAGTTCCCCTGACCGCCATCCGTGAATACCATGGCCGCCTTCCGTGTCCACCGTCGCCAACCGTCCTTCGCGCTCACCGTCGTCAGCCATCATCTGACCAGATTGGCTCCCTCGTGCACCACTGCCCGCTTCTCCGTGTTGCGGCCATACTCATGCGCGTCTCCTCTCCTCTCCACAAGCTGACAGGGGTAGTAGACGTCTTTTTGGAAAAACCAGACAAGGAAATAGCGGTCAAACAATCTATTGTAACATTCAAACTAACAGATATTGACTGTAGTGGCAAACACGATATGAACACAAAATTTTGAGTTGCAAAAATGAAACGAGCAAAATTAGGATGGAAGAAACGATATTACATATATTTTGAGTGACAAGAACAAAATTTCCCTAGATAAAATGGTGGAGAGTAGGAAGCATCTACTCTCTCTCGGATGAATTAGTAGGAAGCACTATTACAAAAGAGGCTAAACCAGACGCTTATATTACAGTTGATTCCTAGAAACCGTATATGCTGTAAGTATCACAGACGGTTCATATGAATAACCGTCTATGGTATTTTCACAGACAGTTTTTATTAAAAACCGTTTGTGATAATGAAGTTATCACAGACGGTTCGTATTAAAAACCGTCTGTGATATGTTTTCCGCCTTGCAATTCCCAAAATTTCATAATTTCCTGCACGAGTCCGAGTAGGATTTAGTTTTGAGATACCTTCAGAAAACGGGCATAACTTTTGCATACGGTGTCCATTTTTGATGTTCTTGTACTCGTTGGAAAGCTAAC
Source organism: Dendrocalamus sinicus (assembly GCA_036346575.1). Classification (NCBI taxonomy): domain Eukaryota; kingdom Viridiplantae; phylum Streptophyta; class Magnoliopsida; order Poales; family Poaceae; genus Dendrocalamus; species Dendrocalamus sinicus. Next base: position 27,656,293 of record CM070657.1, on the reverse strand, counting down.
GACGAGCCCAATTAAAAAACCCCGACCTGCTTGCGCTAGTCGCCCTCCAAGACCCCAAAAATCGGTCATCTTTGGACCTAAACCTGTGTCGCAAGTTTTTGGTTTCTGTTTTTGCCTTTTTCTTGGTCTTCTTTCGGAATTTGGATTTTGCTTCAACTGAAAAGTTGTAGATCTCATCGAAACCTTTCAAATGAGTATATATAAGCCATATAAAACATTGTTATTTTATCTTTTCAGACTAGTTATTTTATATTGCATTGGTATATAAAATTTTGTGCTCTAATTCACAGACGGTTGGCATATAGAACCGTGCGTGATATTCATTCATCATGAGGCAGTTCTAGTTACCAATCGTGCGTGATAATCGACCACGAGCCCGTCGATCCTCCTCAACCCAATCCTAGCCAATAGAAATCCACCAATTCTCACCCCACGGATCGTAGCTCTGCCTCTCCATCCTCGCGCCAAAAAATTTCGCACTCCCTCCCCTATAAATAATCACCAGAATCCAGCCTCCTTTCTGTTCTTCTCCTTGTTATTCTCCTCCTCTTTGCTGTTCTCCTCCTTCTTACTGTTCTCCTTCTCTTTATTGTTCTCCTCCTCCTTACTGTTCTCCTCCTCCTCCTTGACCTATGCCATAATAGCCCCATGAAGCAAATGATGCACAAGGCAGCGTTGCATCAGGGGCGAGAAGGCCTAGGCATAGAGAATCTTTACTTTTCTCTGTTCTTATTGTGTTAGCTAAATGGGCAACCTGTTTGTTGTTTTGGGATATTGTAATGGTAGGCTCTAATCTTAATAAAAATAAAATGTGTACTATATTTCATGCTATATTTGCTTGTTTTCATTTTAATTAATTGATTTGCGAAATGGATGTTTTATATTTGTGAAATGAATTGAGATGTGAATTGGATGTATACATGTACATGTTGATCTGCTTGTTTTAGAGGGCATGGCTAGCATTTCATGAGGCTAGCCAATAAACAGAAATAGATTTAGGGGTAGAAGAGAATAGTACAGACGGTTTTTAACTAAAAATCGTCTATGCTAGATATCACAGACGGTTTTTAACTAAAACTGTCTGTGATATTTACACCACAGACGGTTCGAAAGTCGTTTGTGATGAACTCGTATCATTACTAACCCATAAATTCAGATGGCTCACAAAACCATCTGTGATGACGTTTCTGAACCGTCTGTAATACGGTTTTGTGTAGTAGTGAAAGTGACTTCATTAGTTAAGTTAGAGATGACCCGTATCCTAATCCTATTAGAACTTAGAGAGGTTAGCTATAAGAATTCCTAGACTAGTATTCCTAGAAGGGTTTCTACTCTCTTCAGAGGACAAGAAGAACTACATAAAGCTACGAGGACATTTATGTAACTTGCAAGCTAGGACAAAGGTGGTTGTCCTAACTAGTTCAATTTGCACAAAGAGAGCTTTCATTTGCAATAGATATAATAGTTTACGAACAGCAGTTTGTAAGAACATTTGACAGTAATTAAAAGTAACATAAGAATGTAATAATCAAGTATATTAAGTGGCGATCCTCTGCCACAATTATGATAATTGATGATCTTCTATCAAAACTTTTCTTGTGTAGATGCCATCTATCCACACCATTCCTAAACCATTTTTGAAACTATAAGAATCTAACAAAGTGTGGTATTACCAAACGATGTTAATGTCTAGGGACACATCTATTTGAATAGATTGAAATCTCACTCTGCAGAGAATATACAAATTTACCCACATGATATAACCAACTCATAATGCCAATGCATAATTTACACTCAACATATAGAGTGCGGCTAAGAGATCATAGCAAGGCCTTTACAAATTATCAAACTTTAACTATAAACCACCCCTTGAACTTCTATCTCAAGATATGAATGCCCTCTACTATCATCAAGAGAGCTCATGGTTGTGTTGGTAAGCTTTGGTCCCTACATAGAAATGTAAGGAGCCCATATGGAAATGGAGCTCATTTACCATGTCCTCATGGTTACGGATGAATACAACATCCATCATTGTGGTTTAAGGCTAGAACCAAACGAAATTATTTAGCCAAACCAAACCAACATGAGGTTGCACTAGATTGCTTGTGTCAATGGCACAAAGTTTGATCCTTGGTGACTCGGGCAAGTCTACAAAGAATCCGAGTTTCCTACCCTTCATCAACCTACCACACGTCCAAGTCTAAATCATTTTTCAGTTTTATTTTGATAACAAAACGACCATAGGTAACCCTCTATTCAGATTTGTTGAAACAATACCCCATACTCCAAAATTTCATTCTATCAAATTTTACCGTGATTACCATTAATAGTCTAAGCATGGCAAAGCATGTGACACCTATATCACTCTAAAATTACACAAATACCTATAGTGACAATGCATAATATTTCTAGGCGACAACAGTAAGAATAATCAATTTTCAAGGAAAAGTTAATGCAACAAGTAGGCATTAACTAAATTCTAATCACAATATAGCAATTTAACCGAAATAAGCATTCATAATAGTTTAAGCAGAACAATATACATAATGTCAAAAAATAGGATCAATATAGTCAAAGGAAGTGCTTGCCTTGCTCGTCGAACATAGTATATTCCTCTGGACCAACTTTGCAAACTTCCGAAAACGTCCGTATCTAATTCAACTAAAATGAAGAAACACACATAAATACCAAATAAATTTAAAAGAGACAAACATTCATTATTTTTGTGCATAAGTTAATTTCATGGTTTTAGACAAATTTATAAACAAGAATCACATTAATCGGAGTTCGTATGAGGAGAATAGACCTTTAGAAGTTTTGTCGAGAGAAAATCCCAAAAACAAGAGAGAAAGTATTGTTTGGCTAGGGTTTGGATTTTTAATTTAGTTTCCATTTATATTTTTCTTTTTAAGGAAAACTAAGATTCATTGCATCATGACTATGACGGGTGGGGCTAACTATGCCGTGGGTCCGAAATGTCTGTGACTAGCACTTAACCCAGGTTTTTAATCACAAGATGTAGGTAATCAACTCCAACAGGGCCACTAGCAAAAGACTCATTAGTGCTTAACCAAGATTAACTGGCTAAACTAATACCTAATGACGTACTTAGGGCATTCCCAATGGTGACACTACATAGTAATGTCTATGGATTGCCACCTCACAAAGATATTAGACTAGAAATAATCTCTCTAATGCACACCGTAATAAATACAATATTTTTTTTATATTTATTTCCCCTCCCCACGTTCTCTCTCTCCTCCTTTCTTCTTCTCTTCTTCTCGCCTATCAAATCGCCTCCCCGAGTCCCTGTTTGCGTCCTTGCCCAATGAACCGCCTCCCTAACAGCCTCCTTGCCCGATGAACCACCTCCCCAGCCACCTCCTCGCCCTCCTACTCCCTCCTTCCCACTCCTCTGCCTGCCTTCTCCCAAATCGGCGGTTGGCTAGCACGGTGACGAGCTCTAGCGGCTGGTGGCAAGCGCGGTGTCAGGACAGCCAGCACAAGCTTCAGCGCAATCACCATGGGCATGGCACAGTGGCGAGCCTCGAAAATTAGTGATGTAGACATCCTCCTCCTTCCCAATAGATGTTTTAACCACTGTCTACTTGTTGGATTTTGTACTCAAGTAATGCCTCATGTAAGACATTGCTCCCCCTCTTAACTCTTTACCACATCACCTTCTAATCCTATGTGGCTAGCTAACTAATGCTATGGATACTACTGATGTAAGCCAATTGGGAGTGCCCTTAACACTATCCTAATCCTGACCACGTGGGCCCTTCGAGAGAGAGAGAGAGAGAGAGAGAGAGAGAGAGAGAGAGAGAGAGAGAGAGAGAGAGAGAGAGGGAGATAAGGTGGAAGGCAGGGGTGTGGCTGAGCTCGACGGTGAGCTCGCGCATAGCAGCTATGGTCACGAATCACGATGGGGCCAAGATGATGCGTGAAATGGGCAACTGGAGGAGAGACAACACCCTGGGAGTAGGTGGTGCCCTGGGATCAATGGTTGCTAGTATAGTGTCCACAGCGAGGAAGAGCAGCGGCACTGGGCTAGCAAATGGCCACAAAATGCCTCGGCGAGCAACTCCACAGGACCAGGAATGCTATGCTAAAGTCATCGGCGATGGAGGGAGGCTAGAACATTAAGGCATTAGAGGATAGTAGCGACGGCGAAGAGGTTTACAGCGATGGAGCTCGGTGGTGTGAATCCCAGCTAAAACAATGATGCACATGATTTCCAGGAAGTGGGAAAGATGGTTAAAAGTTTCACGGGCGCGGTCGAGGCTCACCAAGAAGGAAGGATGGTGGCAGCGACTGAGATTGGCTGGAGACGAGGAAGACCCAGTCGTACACTGCACGTATCAAGAAATCAATTAAGGTAACATGCAATTGAAATGGTTTGGCACAAGGTGACGTGGGCTTCGAGGAGGTTTCACCAGGTAACAAGCAATTTACTTTGCCAAATGAAGTGGGTAGGATGGACGACTAGTGCTCCAGATTGGTGCTTTCACTCCATTGAGTAATGATTCGCACCTACCACGTCGTGGTTGCCTGAGGCAGCAATGTTAATGCCTGTCCATATTAGCTGTGCCTGATAGATTTTAGCTGAAATAAATAGTAATAGTTAAAAGAAATGATTTTTATAAGAAGAGGACGAGCGGTAGGAAAAGTGAGAAAGATACGTGCGCGAGACGGGAGAGTAGTGAGGTGCGTGATGCGTCCATGACTCATGTCCTATCCCTCGAGTGAGACGGAGTAAGTGGATTGGGAAAGCTGCTTCGAGAAGCTGTGTATTTATATTAATTTCTGGTCAATTGAGGTAACATACAATTGAAATGGTTTGGCACAAGGTGACGCGGGCTTCGAGGAGGTTTCACCAGGTAACAAGCAATTTTCTTTGCCAAATGAAGTGGGTAGGATGGACAACTAGTGTTTCAGATTGGTGCTTTCACTCCGTTGAGTAACGATTCGCACCTACCACGTGGTGGCTCCCTGAGGCAGCAGTGTTAGTGCCTGTTCATATTAGCTGTGACTGATAGATTTTGGCTGAAAATGAATAGTAATAGTTAAAAGAAATGACTTTTAGAAGGGGGGCGAGTGATGAGGAAAGTGAGGGAGATATGTGCGCGAGATGGGAGAGTAGTGGGATGCGTGATGCGTCCATGACTCATGTCCTATCCCTGGAGCGAGACGAAGTAAATGGAGTGGGAAAGCTGCTTCGAGAAGCTGTGTGTTTATATTTGTTGTTGGTTTCTTCAAATAGAAGCCAAAAGCCGGAAGCCAATATGAATGAGCGCTTAATGGTTAGTGGATCATTCATGGGAACGCATAAATGCATAATCTACTTCTTGCCTACCGGCACGGTAGCAGCACACCTAGGATTTTGTTTGAAGTTTTTTTGGGTGTGTGATGGAAGACTGGAAGTAGTATGTTTTAACCTATCGGTAGTATTATGTGAAAATGCAAATGATGCAGCAGTCTATCACCAGTGATATTTTAGTTTGTTTGGCAGCCATCAATGATCGGTATTTATCAGATTTGTGATTGTTTTCACTTTGTAGTTATTGTCTCTGTTGTGGGGGTGGTCCAACCCCCGTGACTGAGCCGTGCAACTAGTCCAACATGTAATAGGCCCAATAGTGTAGAGGAATATACCAGTGTAAATATACCAGTGTACCCTCATCCTTTGTAAGTACTAAGAGGTAGAATAGAGATTTCCCATTCTACCCCACTCATATATATAAACCCCCAGGAGGGGCAAAAGGGGGGACATCCTCTCATTCTTACCAACTCTCCTATAGCTCTAGCCCTCTTCTTCCTCCTCTACTAGTCCCCTTCTCTACTGTTTGGCCTGTAGCCACAACAGATGGCGCCGTCCGTGGGGACTGAGCGAGAAGTCACGCAAGGGCGCTAGAGGTACCACCGAAGGAGCTTCCTAACGCAGCATGGAAGTATCTCAAGTTGCTCGTATCGTGAAGCATCACAGATAAGTTCATCTTGCTGTTAGCCTGTTCGCTTCGGTATATATACATATGCACCTCATCAAATATGGTAAAGGTTTTATGAGCGCACAGATTTGTTGTGAACCCTCATTTTCTGTTCCAGATCCAGATCTGACAGATCTGATAGGTAAGATGTACGAACTTCGCCTGTATGTGCGCGCCGGGTCTCCGCATGACATGGAGCCTCCGCGTCATGCATCCACGAGCTGCACGCACGACACGCCTGAATGCGTGAAATAATACACTCATGCACCGCTCGTACACGCATTAAGCTATATATATGAAGTAATCCATCATCTACTAATGCATGCATACGAGCTTTTCTCTCCGTCTCTGTCTTGGTTCCTGGTGTGCAGGGAATGGACAAGCCGAGGTCGCCTCCACGCCGGCCTCCGCTGTAGCTCGGTGATGGCGCCTTCGCTGTTCTTGTCGGCACCCGCCCAGCTCCGCGACGTCCCTGGACTCCGCCACGCCATCGAGCCCCCTCGTCTCCGCGGGGCCGAGGACCAGCTCCGACTCTGCTCGTCTCCGGACCTCCTCGGCCGGGGACTCCGCACAGATGAAGTGGGTTGTGGCCTCCTCCGCACTCGCCCGCGACGACAGCCGGCGTCCTCGCCCAACGCCGGCATGCAAGCTACTTCGCGCTGCGTCTCGTCTCCGCCCGCAGACACGTGACGTGAGCAGGCGACCGCGAGTGATGGCGCTGCGGCGCGCGCCTGCCGCGAAGACCGGCCCTGGCCCCCACGCCACGCTCCTCGGCGAGGTCCAGGCGAGCGGCATCCTCGTCCTGCTTCGGACGCCCCGGTGAGGTCTTTGAAGTAGGCCGGGCACTAGCGATGGCATCTTCACAGCCTCCGCGTGACGTGGCGTCTGCGCCTCGGCCGAGGAGTCCACGCTCCGCGTCGTCAAGCGGGTGAAATATTGACGGAGAGCGAGGCGTATTCTTCAGCTGGCCCTAGCCACTGCGTCGACAGCATAAGGCACCAGGGACAGGGAGTCAACCGTATACGAGTGCCCTCTGCTTCGTACCACCTCATCATGCGGCGTTCCAGCTCGCAGACGCCCTTACGCCCTTCGTGATGGCCTCCTGCCCCGGCGAAGGATACAAGTCGGCCTCGACGCCGAGGACTACACCTCGCCTGGCGCCCGTGGAAGCTGACGTCCTCCGTGATCGCGCGAAGCCTTCGCCCCGCCCTCCGCGGGGACTTCGCCGGCCTTCGCCTCGCGCAGCCTTCGCTTCATGGTCCTCGTGCCAAGCCTCCGTGAAGCATCGCCGGGCTCTCCGCCGTCATCAAGTCGCCGCCGAGACAAGCCGCAATCATGCATACGAGAAGAAGCCAAGATGAGGAAGCAGCAATACCTAGAAGCAACTGGAGGCGTGGCGCCGTGGGCTCCGCTCTGTCGAGGACCTCGGTCATGGCCCCCGTGCAGCGGAGATCTCCGCGCCGACGGAGTCCGCGAAGCCAAACCCTCGATCACGGCCACCGTGCAGACGAGATTCCCGCGCCGACGGAGAAGTCCGCGCCGCACGGCCCGCACCGGACTCCGCGAAGTCAAGCTGCGCGGCCCATGCCTCTGACCCGGCCTGTTGCCTCCGGACCCTGCATGATGTTAAGCGCGCGCAAGCTCCGCATCAGCGGTCTCCGCGCTGCTGAAGCTGGGGCTCCGACCTCTACTCGCGCTCCGCTCGCCTCCGCGCTGCAAACATCGGGCCGGCTCCAGCAGGTTCGGCGTGGGGTGCAAGGGACGGCGTGCCGGTGGTCGCGAAGGTGCTCAACAGCACACGGGGGAAGCGCGCCGACCGGGCATGCCGCTGCTGGTGACGCACAAGGGCAACGTGCGGGCGGAGGAGCTGCGAGGTGGACAAACAGCGGCGCAAGCTTGCCAAGGCTCCGCACACTGGGGCTCCGTACACCTCGACCTCCGCGCACCGCCTCCGCCGACTGCCGTAGCCTCCGCGCGCCTCGGCCTCCGCTCGCCATTCTCTCTCCCTCCGTCCTGGTTCCTGTTGTGCAGGTCAGAGGCACTCTACACCCAAGTTACGATGCGGGAGCGTCCATCCAGGTGCATGCAGCTCTTGGTCTTCGCGTACGTAGCACCGCTGCGCGCGGGATGGCGAGGAGCGAGCCGCGGGAGGACGCGCAGGCCCGTGCCGATCTCCATGTCGCACTGTCGCAGCCTCCTGCATCAAGGCCACCTCCGCGATGATGCCTCCGCTCTCCGCCTTCGCCTCGCCTCGCCGAAGTCGCAGCCGTCTCCTCGACAACGCCTCCCTCGGCCTTGCGTGCGCCCAGCAGTGGACGCACCCCGCGTGGCATCCGCGTTCGTCGCCGCGCTCGCCGAAGACGGGCACCGACCTCCACTCGTCTCCGCGTCGCCGAAGGCGGGCTTCGGCCTTCGCTCGCCTCCGCGCTGGTGGTAGCTACCGGAGCGCTCCTGCTCGGCTCTGCAGGGTCCTCACGGCGCGCTACGACTCACGCGCTGCGCGAGTAGGCGGTGACGCTGGTGGAGTATGTCGGCCTCGCGCAACATTTCTTCCTCCCGCAGATGATCGGTAGCGTGCCGTGGCGCATCAACTGCAAGCCGCTCAAGAAGAGCTACTGCGCCAAGAGCCAGCCGTGGAGGAGTACGAGGTCGGCAAGAGCCAGACGTACTGGATCGACGACTGCATCATGAAGATCCTCATCGTCGCCGCTCATCGGGCGAAGCCAGCATCGTCCTGAGACTCCGCGTGTCCCCGCTCGGCCCCGCGAAGTCCATGGGCCTCCGCCAGACCTTCGCGATCTGACTTCGTGCGGCACCACGAGGCCCCCTGCGACTCGACCCCGGGGCTTCACCTCGACGATTTCATCGGCCTTCGACTTGGCCTCAGGACGACTTCGCTCGCTTAAGACGCACGACCTCCGCAACGTCGACCTCCGCAGTGCGGGGCTTCGCTCTGGCCTCCACGTGACTTCAACGACTTCAAAGCGTCTACACAGACCTCGCGCTGACGACGTCGACCTCGCCTCTGTGCCCGCCGCCATCGGCGATAGATCTGCGCATGCATGTCGGGCTCGCGCAGGCGCATGCATGTAGCGACGTCGTCGACAGGGTCCGTCCGTGCTGGCCTCCGCACCGTCGATGAAGTCTGTCTGAGTGGTGGTATCCGCATCGTCGATAAGACGAAGTCCGCATCGAGCGCCAACAGAGTCCCCCCGCATCATCGACGAGATCCGTCCGTGCGCTGTCCTCTGGTCCTCAACGAAGCCCCCGCGGTGGCAAAGTCCCCGTGGGGTCACCGAGGTAGTCCATGCGCGCGCGAAGCCCTCCGCGTCGCCACCGTCCCGCACGGTACATATTGCATGTGATTACGCACGAAGCTGTAATAATCCCCGCTGCATTTTTCTCGTGAATGGCAATAAAGAAATGATTGTTTATCATATCCTTTATTGCGGTTCTAGTTCTATTCTGAGAGTGTTTGATTTGGCCAGATTTGCTTCTTCGGTTTTGGCCTGTTCGGGGCTACCGTAGCATCTAATACTTTTCTGGTATCGCGTTCTGGAGCATTTTGTTGTCGCAAATCTTCGGCCATTTCTTTGATGCCTCTGTTTTGGCTCTCTTTTTGATTTAAATCGCACGACGGCCTTGCGCCTCGGCGTACTCTACGGAGTATAAACAAGACGCGGATGTTGTCCCTGCGCACTCTACTGAGTATAAACAAGACGTGGATATTCTGCGCACGCGTGGACGTTGTCTCTACGCGTACTCTTCGGAGTATAAATAAGACGTGGACGATATTCCCACGCACTCTACGGAGTATAAATAAGACGTAGCGTGAGGTCCGCCTCCGCACGCACCTTCACCGCCCGCAACGCGCGGAGGCTTGCCTCGCGCAGCGATCTGAACTCTAAATAAGACGTAGAGCGAGGTCCGCCTCCGCACGCACTCTACGGAGTATAAATAAGACGTAGCGCGAGGTCCGCCTCCGCACGCACCTTCACCGCCCGCAACGTGCGGAGGCTTGCCTCCGCGCGCGCGATCTGAGACTCTAAATAAGACGTAGCGTGAGGTCCGCCTCCGCACGCACTCTACGGAGTATAAATAAGACGCAGCGGGGGGACGCCTCCGCGTGCACTCTATGGAGTATAAATAAGACTTGGATGTCGACCCACACACTCTACGGAGTATAAATAAGACGTGGATGTCGACCTCACGCACTCTACGCAGTATAAATAAGACGCGGATGTTGTCCCTGCGTACTCTACGGAGTATAAACAAAATGCGGATGTCACGCACGCATGGACATTGTCCTTATGCGTACTCTCCGGAGTATAAATAAGATGTGGATGTTGATCCCACGCACTCTACGGAGTATACAAAATGCACGATGGCCGAGAGACCAGGGAGTGCATCGCTTTAACGACGCACCACCAGGATATCGTGCCTTCGCGCGCGTTGCACCAGGGAGTGCATCGCCTTTTTAAAGGTGGGGGCACGGCAGTGTTGCCTCCCTGCCTCTGTGTGCGTAGCGCCCGGCCTACGCCGCAAGCGCCCGCTCTCTGCGGGCACTCTTTTTGAAGGTAGGGGAACGACAGTGTTGCCTCTCTGCCTCTGTGTGCGTAGCGCCCGAAATACGCCGCAAGCGCCCGCTCTCTGCGGGCACTGTTTTTGAAGGTAGGGGAACGGCGGCTTCGCCTCCTTACCTCGGCGTGCATAGCGCCCTCGGCCTACGCCGCAAGCGCTCGCTCTACGCGGGCACAAATTTTGAAGGTAGGGGAACGGTGGCTCCGCCTCCTTACCTCGGCGTGCGTAGCGCCCTCGGCCTACGCCGCAAGCGCCCGCTCTCCGCGGACACTATTTTTGAAGGTAGCGGAACGGCGGCTCTGCCTCCTTACCTCGGCGTGTGTAGCACCCTCGGCCTACGCTGCAAGCGCCCGCTCTCCGCGGGCACTGTTTTTAGAGGTAGGGGAACGGGGGCTCCGCCTCCTTACCTCGGCGTGCGTAGCGCCCTCGGCCTACGCCGCAAGCGCCGCTCTCCGCGGGCACAATTTTTGAAGGTAAGGGAACGGCGACTCCGCCTCCTTACCTCGGCGTGCGTAGCGTCCTCGGCCTACGCCGCAAGCGCCCGCTCTGCGCGGGCACTGGTTTTGAAGGTAGGGAACGGCGGCTCCGCCTCCTTACCTTGGCGTGCGTAGCGCCCTCGGCCTGCGCCGCAAGCGCCCGCACTCCGCGGGCATGGCGCTGGCGCTCGAATTTGTCGTCCGCCTCGGAGGCATAGCCTCGGCTGGACGGCACGTCTCTGGCGCTCGACTTCGCCTTCCGCCTCGTAGGCATCGCCTCGGCGGGACGGCACGGCGCCAGCGCTCGAATTTGTCGTCCGCCTCGGAGGCATCGCCTCGGCTGGACGGCACGTCTCTGGCTTTCGACTTTGCCTTCCGCCTCGTAGGCATCGCCTCGGCGGGATGGCACGTCTTGGGCGCTCGACGACACGTCTTCGGCGCTCGACTTTGCCGTCCGCCTCGTAGGCATCGCCTCGGCGAGACGGCACGTCTTCGGCGCTCGACTTCGCCGTCCGCCTTGTAGGCATCGCCTCGTCGGGACGGCACGTCTTGGCGCTTCGGCGACCGTCTTGGCGCTGACTATGCTTTCCGCCTCGTAGGCATCGCCTGGTGGGCGGCGCGTCTTCGGCGCTTCGACCGCCCGTCGCCTCGTAGGCATCGCCTCGGCGGGGCGGCGCGTCTTCGGCGCTGGCGACACGTCTTGGCGCTCGGCGACACGTCTTCGGCGCTCGACCGCCGTCCGCTCGTAGGCATCGCCTCGGTGGGGCGGCGCGTCTTGGCGCTTCGACGACACGTCTTGGCGCTCGACCGCCGTCCGCCTCGTAGGCATCGCCTCGGCGGGACGGCACGTCTTCGGCGCTCGACTTCGCCGTTCGCCTCGTAGGCATCGCCTCGGCGGGACGGCACGTCTTCGGGGCTCGACGACACGTCTTCGGCGCTCGAGTTCGCCGTTCGCCTCATAGGCATCGTCTCGGCGGGACGGCACGTCTTCGGCGCTCAACTTCGTCGTCCGCCTCGTGGGCATCGTCTCGGCGGGACGGCACGTCTTCGGCGCTCGACGACACGTCTTCGGCGATCGACTTCGCTGTCCACCTCGTAGGCATCGCCTCGGCGGGACGACACGTCTTCGGCGTTGGACGGCACGTCTTCGGCGTTGGACGGCACGTCTTCGGCGCTCAACTTCGTCGTCCGCCTCGTGGGCATCGTCTCGGCGGGACGGCACGTCTTCGGCGCTCGACGACACATCTTCGGCGCTCGACTTCGCTGTCCACCTCGTAGGCATCGCCTCGGCGGGACGACACGTCTTCGGCGTTGGACGGCACGTCTTCGGCGCTCGACGACACGTCTTCGGTGCTCGACTTCGCCGTTCGCCTCGTTGGCCTCGCCTCGGCGGGACGGAACGTCTTCGGCGCTCGACGACACGTTTTCGGTGCTCGACTTCGCCGTCTGCCTCGTGGGCATCGTCTCGGCGGGACGGCACATCTTCGGCGCTCGACGGCACGTCTTCGGCGCTCGATGACACGTCTTCGGCGCTCGACTACGCTGTCCGCCTCGTAGGCATCGCCTCGGCGGGACGGCACGTCTTCGACGCTCGACGACACGTCTTCGGCGCTCAACTACGCTGTCCGCCTCGTAGGCATCGCCTCGGTGGGACGGCATGGCTCCGGCGCAGGACTCCGCCGTCCGCCTTGTATGCATCGCCCTGGCGGGACGGCGCGGGGTTCAGCGCAGGAGTTCACTGATTTCTTCGTAGGCATTGCCTCTGGGGTCTACAAGCTACCAGTTGCAACGGCTCACCACTCGACACCCTCGCGCTTGCTGTCGGGGAACGGGGGGCTGGGGTGGTTGATCACGTCAGGCCGCCCATCGGGACCTCAGCGCTTGCTGTCGAGGGAGTACTGTTGTGGGGTGGCCTAACCCCCCGTGACTGGGCCGTGCAACTAGTCCAACATGTAATAAGCCCAATAGTGTGGAGGAATATACCAGTGTAAATATACCAGTGTACCCTCATCCTTTGTAAGTACTAAGGGGTAGAATGGGGATTTCCCATTCTACCCCGCTCATATATATAAACCCCCAGGAGGGGCAAAAGGGGGGACATCCTCTCATTCTTATCAACTCTCCCATAGCTCTAGCCCTCTTCTTCCTCCTCTACTAGTCCCTTTCTCTACTGTTTGGCCTGTAGCCACAACAGTCTCCATTGCAATCAGGCGACACTACTACAGAAAGCCTAATACTAGACGACCAATCATAGACGGTTTGGCAAAACCGTCTGTGATTGAAACTAACACAGACGGTTTTAATTTGGACACCGTCTGTGTTTGCGGCGTCTGAGCAAAGGAGTATCACAGACGGTTCGTACTGATAAACCGTCTGTGATAATCCCAGATTATCACAGACGGTTTTTAATACAAAACCATTTGTGCTAATGGAAGTAGGCATTTATTGCGCTGCTCAGACCGCATCTGTCGTCATTTCGATCCAAATCTAGCTGGTGCTTTACTTTTTCGCTCAGGAGGCAAGCTTGGCGATTTCAGGCCAGTTAATTTGGTGGGAGGAGGCAGATATTGAGCTTTGAAGATTTATACTTTCCTGGTTACTCTAGATATGGTTAGTAATGAAATTTAATTTTAATTTCTTTGAATTACAATTTAGTTCTAAGTAATTGGTGAGTTATTGAAGATGGTTTGCAAAATTGTCGGGTACAAAGACGAACCATTCGTGCTCGCCAACCAAGTTGTTCAAGTTTTCTATGTAACCGACCTGGCAAATAAGAATCGCCATGTAGTTCTTCATGGAAAAAGGAGAATTGTCGGAGTAGAGAATGTAGTGGACGAGGAAGAATACAATCAATTTGACGAGTTACCTCCTTTTTGGAAATGGCATAAGGGTCGACGACGAACAACGTGACGAAACTAGTTACGTTCGCATTGATCATGATGAAGGGCTAATTTTTAAAGGAAAATAAGCAAGTACAATGAGAATGTGCGACATATATGTGAATGTATATGTGAATTGACATTTATGTATATGTGATGTATATGTGTGATGTACATGTGAATTGACATTTATGTATAGAACAATCTTTGCAGTGTGATGTATTTATGAATTGGCATTTATGTATATGTGATGTATATGTGTGATGTATATGTGAATTGGCATTTATGTATATGTATGATGTATATGTGAATTGGCATTTATGTATATGTATGATGTATTTCTGAATTGGCATTTATGTGTGAATGCAGCTGGTTGGTGTTGTATATGAATGCAGCTGTTTGATCATGAATGCAGCTGGTTGGTGTTTGTCTTAATAACTACAGTCGATGAAAGCTTATCACAGATGGTTCTAAACTTAGAACCGTCTGTGATATCAATATCACAGATGGTTATAAGTTTAGAACCGTCTGTGATGTTTATTATCACAAACGGTTCTAAACATAGAACCGTCTGTGATATTGATATCACAGACGACTCTAAGTTTAGAACCGTCTATGATATTGATATCACAGACGGCTCTAAGTTTAGAACCGTATGTAATAAGCCTCCTATATATACCCTCTGGCTAGGATTTTCCGTGTGCGCTACAGTTATTCGATCTAGATCTAAATCCCGAGCCGGTCGTCGCCACCGCCTCCCCGAGCCCTCGCCGGCCGCCTCCCCGAGCCCTCGCCGCCGCCTCCCTCGAGCCCTCTCCGGCCGCTTCCCTCGAGCCCTCGCCGGCCGCCTCCCCGAGCCCTCGTCGGCCGCCTCCCCGAGCCCATCGTCGCCGGCGCCTCCCCTAGCCCCTGTTCTTCTGGTGATTTCGAATATCACCGGTCTTGTGAGTTTGTGATTTTTGTATGCAATCTGTGTGGGCTGTGCAAGTTTGTTAATCTTCTTTACATTACCTGGCACTAGGAAACATAGATTGCTTATGGGATATTTGGTTGCTCGATGATAACAAATATCATATACTGAGATTGGTTCAATCGGTCATTGAGCTCTAATAGCTGTCATTGTTGTCTTGTGACTCTGGAAGGCAGTCGCTAGACTTTGATATATATGCTTGTGAGTGAGTCTTGTTATCTTGTGACTCTGGAAACATAGATTGCTTATGGGATATAGCTGTCATTCAATCGGTTCATGCTGTTTCAGATATTAGCATATTCATATGTTGATCTGTTGGGAATTTTGTTAAGTTGAAACATAAATTATTGAGCAAAGTTAATTTGGTTGGTCTTGCTTTTTTGAATACTGCAACCTGAATACATGCATGCTGAATATACTTTAATCTTGAGATTGTAGAGTTTGTATCTAGAGCTCAAAAGACCGAGTTTATTATTTGGTATAACCAATCAAGGAAGAGTATATGATTTAGTAGCGGGACGGTCAAGATTAATCTTGTGCAACACTACAATTTGAGAGCACAAATTAATCAATTAAAACTTGAGCTTGTTGCTAGTCTTAATTGATACATGCCTTTTACATTGTCATACATATTCATGTTTAGAATGTTATTGATTCTATTATTGATGCTTGTTGCTTCATATTGCTACCATTATATATGTATATATGTAGGTATATATATGTATATGTATGTATGTATATACACATATATATGTATTGTAATCGCCTATATTGAGTGAAATAGATAGATATTGTACTTTCTTATCTTATGGTATGGCACTTTCTTATCTTATCCTAATAGACCCACAAATTGAGCAACATGTCATCCGCGCATTCTTCAACACCATCGCCGGAGGCGTCCGCTCCAACATCAAGACGCCAAGGAAGAGGGCTATCGAAGAAGCCTGAGGGCCGAATGACCATCACAACGGTCGATGGATCTAGGTCCTCTACAACCTAAGAAAGCAGTAAGCGCATTCCGAACATTGATCGGAATAGTTGCACGAGAACGAATTGAGATCACATTCAATTCGTGGAAGAACGTGCATGAGACTCGGAAACGTGGTCTGGCATCGTTCGAGATCCCAGAAGAACACCAATATGCCGTGCAACGACAAACCAATCCGCGGAATGTTTTTCATTTGCAGAAATTATGGTTAGCGAAAGTTTTGTAAATGCGAAATGATGATTTTTAAAATAGTTATACAGTTTTTGAGAATTTGGGACGTTACACCATCGCTAATAATGCTATTATTGAACTGGTATTAGGATGTGATAATTGTTACAGATGGGAAGGCATTTGTTGCTGTGACTATTTTGATGTTTGGAGGAGCAACGTAATGATTGTTCTATTGTACACAACAGAAAAGCTGTTGTAAAATTTGTGGTATAAGCATATTTTCAATTTTAATTCCAGCAATAATAATAAACATCCAAACATGACTAATATGGCATATAAATGACTTAACCAACATATTGACATATGAATCATTTAAGTCATTGCAAAAGAAACATATGCTCACCATAAATGTCATATATGAGTTCAAAATCAGCATGGCATCAAATATACATGTGTATTCAAATGCTAGTCTCCTCAAGAACTCAACATATATGACTTCAAGTACATATATAAAGTGAGATGCTAAACTGAACCAAAGTATAGCATATATGATCAGATTGAGCATAAGTTCAACACATTGAATTTTCTTTTCAGCTCTCAGAAGGCTAGTTGCACAAGATTTAATCCTGGCCATCTCCGCCATGACAAAACTCACTCTTGATTATATATGACAGTTATAGATTAGATCTTGAGCTCAAATTAAACCTTTCTGTTGTCAAAGTATTAATCGATCACTCAAACACTTGCTGGACAGAGCTGTGTTAACCTAAAATCAATCTTCCAAACATGCACAGATAAATGCTATTGATTCAACAGTTAACGACAAGCGGCACAGACATAACTGAACAAAACAGCACTACTCAATCAGCTGAGAGCAACAAGGCGAGAATAACCAGATTACTAACCAAAAAACAGATTTACAAGACAGCTCAAGACCAATCTACCATCACATTCATATATAATCTCAGTTTTGTGTCATTTCATCACAGAGCAATTAACCCACAGGAAAATCTTTGCAATGTTGTGCTAAAGAGGCTCACAGATATATGAATTATATCATAAAATTGCAAAGAAACAAGAATCAATATACTCACGGTGCAGCATTTATACTCAAAACCGTCCGATGAATACCAAGCCGATGAAGAACGAAAACTAGGGCAAGGCACGATGAAATCGCTGTCCCGAAAACCTATCAACCCACCGTGGCAAGCGGAAGATGGTTCACGGAGATACAATGCCGCTCTTCCTCTCTCGAGCCGAAGCCAAGAAGGAAGCCGAGGTGCGTGGATGCCGCACAAGACCAAAAGCGCCGCCAAGAACCACTCACAAGCACAAGTTAAACACCTCAAATACTCTTGAGTTCTTGATCTTGCCAAATGCCCAAATCGGAAAAACCCTAGAGGGGATTTGAGCACCTCGGTTGCGGTGGATTGAGAGAACTAGCCAGAGCCCTTCCAAGACAGAGATCGAAGAACCTCAAGAGATTTGAGAGGGGGAAGGAGGAGAACTCACTGTGTTCAGATGCACCAAAGGAGAGAAGGAGCCTGAGCTTTATAGCGGAGCGGAGAGAGGGGGGATTCCGGTGGGCTGCGGTGTGGTTGGCGCCGAAACGCCCGCGCTGACGCCGCCTCCGTCGCCTTCGCCTCCCTAAGACCCGGCCGCTGCCGCTGCAAGCGAGAAGGCGAGATCCAAAAGAATCGCGCGTGCACACCGGCCACGGGAGGAGACTCGTCTCCTCCCCTTATCCGCTCGATCGGCCCACCGACAGGTGGGCCCCACCGGCCAGTTTTCCTCTTTTTTCTCAATTGGGAAATTCCCAACATGCCCTCGCATCACAACAAAAGCTACACTTGCATTCAGTAAGTATTGAACTGGTATTAGGTTGAACAATCTATCAGAATTAATATACAATCTTCTTCAACAAGACGAAAAAGATATGCTACCAAATTGTAAACAATAATGCTAGGTTTTGCGACTCTTCATCCATCTTGTTTGTGCTTTATGATTGGTGTTAGAGTTTTGTAGCTGTATTTTGTTTCCACTCTTCATTTCTTGATCGATTCTTTGTGCCTTGTATGTTTTCATGTGAAAATTGCTGTCTAATGGCGCTCAATTGTTTGCTGTTATGTTGTTCACGGTGTTCTAGTAGGCATAATTGTGCGAGAAAGCTCCCTCGGTTGTCTGTTTCCCCAGTTTACTCGTGCTCCTCCTGACCATTAGCCAAATTTCTTTCCACATGCCATCTTTGTTCTTACTCTGACCAAGTGTGCTACAAACTATTGCATTACTTGCTCAGTTTCTTGTCAGTTGCCACATTGCACAGAAATGAATAAAGAAAAAAAATCCTAGCATGCTTGAGTGATCAAAGCGTTTACGTCCAAGGTCTCGTGTCGGGAACATTGAGGATATCAAGGGTTTATCCAGTTCAGTGAAGATATCCAGGAGATAGGAGATTTGAAATAATACTACTGTACTAGTGATGCAGTGACAAATGAAGTTGTGTAGATAAAACCAAATTTGATTTTTATGCATAAACCAAGGAAACATACTACGTTGTGTATTTGATATGAACCCTATGTTTAATAAAACAACGAACAAGGAAAAAGTGAAACATCCTGCCATTCGCGATAGGCATCTAATTGGCAAGTTGCCTCGCTGAAACTACATTGATATCTCCTTTTAGGTAGATGACGTCAGAACTAAAGGAAGAGATGCAGTGCAACCACAAGCTGACATGATCAGAGAACAAATAGCTCCACTAAGGAGATGGGTAACAAAGCTTCTATTACTTATCTTGCATTTCTGGCTACATATGTACTCATTGTATATATCCTCTAGACTTCAGTAGATTACACTTCAGTGTTAATCAAATTCTGGCCTTCTTATTCCCTTCTGATTCTTGTAACAGTATTGATCTGCCTTTCAAATTCTGAACCTATATGCTGAAGACTTGTCCCAAAAATGGCACATTTTTAAGGAGATAAAGAATACAAGGAGAAGTCCATCATTATTAGAGAGCTTTCAAGAGCACTGGGCGTTAGGACGCTGCCAAATTGATCAACACTGACGGCTGGTTGTTGTTGTTATTGTAAGTCCATCATCATCAAGTTCCTTGTTGTAAGTTCAAAAAGAAAAAGTGCCTCACTTGTTGGACGTGTTATCTTGTCTATATGTTCGTGTATAAGTCTGTAAGGCAGCAAATCAATACATATATTCTTATATTGAATAAAGCACAGCCTCTTCTGATCTGCGTAAAGCCTATATATAGCCTATAAAATTTGCATATCTGGAACCTTTTCTCTCTTTTTTTGACATTATTGACGGCGATATTGTTATCACAGTAGTAAACAGAAGCTGTACAACTCGATGTGGTCTCTATCGTTGCTTCATGTGGGTACTCGTTCAGAATAAAATTCAGACGGCCGGCCTTTTGGCCACCAAGGGATGACCTCACAACCCTGTTTTGTGCTCTGCGACACGGCGAAACCTGAAACAGCAATGCGTGGACTCGGAATTGCCAGTTGGTGGGAAGCAACGGTAAAGAAGGCGCCAAAACAATTTAGGAAGCAGATCAATTCAATGATTATCTACGTGCTGTGGAACTAATGGAAGGAAAGAAACAGCCGAACCTTCCAAAACTCGTCTTCAGCCCAATCAGGTTGTTCTGCTCGCTCAACAGAAGTTACTAGCGGTGGTAGGGGCATTGCGCCTGAATTCTAGTAATCCGGTCGTAGTTTTTCTTTGTAGCCAGACAGATCAAGATTTTAATCTTGGTCGTGTCGCTACCTCTTGCCCTGCACAGAGGCTAACTTGTATCTCTTTATTTATACTTTTTTTTTCACTTTAATGAATGGCAGCGCTTCTGTCCTCGTTTTTTAAAAAAAAAAAAAAAAAAGGTGCTGTAAGGTGTCTTCGGACTACACTGGCAGAAAATTGGTTTCGCCCTTGCCCTCAGCCTCCTAGTAGTATCCTCTGACCTCAGTTAGCACATCCTAGGCACCGTGCCGTGCGAGCACTGAAGCAGCGCGTCCATTCCGCTGTCTCCGGACGGCGGCGCCAGTCCACCGCAAGGATGCCGATGCATGTGGCCGGTTGAGGTGGAACCGTGGAAGCCAGTGAGGCGATCGGCACGAGCGAGCATTGATGTTGGCAGTCGACACAAGCTGAAAATCTGCAAGCCGACATTTTCCCAAACTAGCCAAGCTGCCCGTGTAATTTCCTTGGAATGTAAACAGTATCCACAGTGCAATATGGTAGTCGTAATGATGTTGAGATTATTCTTGTATTCCTGGTCTCACCCGTGGAGAGTGACTAAATGGTTCAACAGAACACGCCAACAGAAACACTATAATCTGTTACTTACTACAGAGGATGTAGAAAATTATCTGCTTTCCCGTCGATCTTCCCCCTAAATCACTAACTTGGATAACGGCAAAAACACCATGTATCACATTCTCATCATAGACTGAACATTCATAATATTTTGAAAAACTAATTCAACAGATTTTGAAGCAAATACTCCTAAGCAATACTCACGACACTCAGTACGTCGCAAAAAGCACATATTTGTACGATACAATGCACGGTTGGGTAATCATAATTCTAAGTGGCCTCACCCAGCCGTCTCAATTCTTGTGGATGACGATCGTGAGTGGCTACGCGATCATCAATAGGCACTACGATGGGGAAGGCCAATGGTTGAGAGCGGCGACAGGACATGAGGTGCATGTTGATGGTTCCACATGCATGTTTCAGGTCATGATCCCATAACAAAGGGACGAATTCAATAGGGGTTTCATCATCCTTCAACCTACCCTTCATCAGAGGAAGCCACACCACTCCCCGCCCCCCGGTGCCACCGAATGGCCGCCTGCCAGCCTCAGCTACGCCTAGGGATAGAAAAGAATCGAATACGAATCAAACAGTCTTAAATAGTCTTAAATACGAATACGAATCCATATTTTTAAAATAAACACAAATATAAATTTCTAATTTTAAAATGAATACGAATACGAATTCGAACATTCTCAAATACGAATCGAATGTCGTAACGAATATGAATTCGAATCGAATATGTACTTAATTCCACCGAATGCGAATATCCTAAAACTTTTGTAACAAATCTTAGTAGAACAAATATATGTAACATGACTACATGTCCACACGAGCTAGCAGTGTAGCGTATAGAGTTAAAAATTATGCAAAGTAATTTTTAGTTCTTGCTTGTGAACCTTGGTTCATTAGAAAATTGCTTCCTACAATCATCCTCAGGGAGGTTGCCGAGGATGAAAACGGATCGAATACGCTCGAATAGTCTTGAATACGAATACAAATATGAATATTCTCAAATATGAATACGAATATGAACATTCTTAAATATGGATATGAATATTCTCAAATACGAATACGAACATTCTTGAATACGGATTTTGCTTACCACATGCGCGTTTTCTCGAATACGAATATCGGATAAAATGGATTATTCTTTACCGTTTCCCATCCCTAGCCACACCTCTACCCTCATGAGTCAGGACTCAGGAGGAAACAAGGAAGAAGAAGAATACACATGGGCTTTTGTCAATCATCCGGCCCACAAACCATTAACTCCATAAGGCTCACAACCAGTAGTAGCAAATATCAACCACATTCATAGTTTGACACCACACATGACAAATCTAGAAGACTAGAACCGAATCACACCTGGGCGATTAGGCTCGAAGGTAGTCCTAAAGACCGAAGTCATCAGCGGTCGGTGGCGTGGACGCGCAGGTAAGGTAGGGCAGCAGTCGGTGGAAGATGGTCGGTGGGGGGTGTGAGGCTTGGCAGCCATTGGAGGGAGGTGGGCGCAGATCTGTCATGGCAACGCTGGCGGAATATGGGAGCCGGGAGCAGATCTGCCTCCTACGGCGGTGCTAGTAGGATGTGGGAGGCTGGAGGCGGGATGTGGGAGGCCTCCTAGGGCAGATTTGCCGCGGGTGACCAGGGGCCCAGGCACCCATCCGCACAATCCAGGGCGGCACGCTCGGGGGGTGGGGAGAAGTATTGTGTGGGGGCTAAGCCATTGAGGCCTGAGGTGAGGGGGGAAAGTGTGTGGAGGGAGGGGACTGCGGACTAGGACTAGGCCAAGTGGTTGAACGATCGATGGGGAGAGGTATATTGTAATTCTCTTTACTATGTCTAGAACTTGACTCTAAGTGCCTCATGCATCTCATCTAAATGTCTTCCAATTTCAGCATAAAATGCATAGGAAATAGAATTAATAATTTTCTTGGAAGCAATGATAGACATGGATTTTTCAATTTTAGATTTCTCCTCTAGTGCCTTGTTAAGAACATCATTCTGAAATGTGAGTTTAGAGTAGTTTTTACTAGAAGCAGACCTAGAATAAAGAACCATTTCAGTCATTACCTTACTTTACTATCCTCACAATGAGAGCAAGTATGATCAAGGTCAAATTTATACAATTCTTTATAGCCCTATTCAATTTTAGTTCAAGCAAAGTACAACTTGAGAAAGAAGATGGAATAGCACCTACAGGAATCACATCTAAAGCAATAGCACCCAAACAAACATGATCACGACTTGGTTTAATACAATCTAGTTCATCTAGAGCATTCTTAAGTTGATCAACAATAGAGGAATGAGTAGATTATAGATTTAACAATTCATCATGCAAGCACAAGATTCATAATTATCATCAGGATTAATGGATTTGAGCCTAACAACCTCTAGATTTAAGTTGTCAATCATGATATCCTGTCTCTTAATCATTTTAGCTTGCTTCTTAGATTTTGTTCAGCAACAACTGAAACACGTTTTATCTCTTTAGAGGCAGGCATACCTCATTGGGATCGCTATAGGGCTCGTCGAGTTGGAGGGGTCGATATTGTGGCTGCCCTTGACTATGAAGCACATGCTCGTGAAGTCATGGGCCTTCTTCTTGCCATGGGTGTCATCCTCGTCATCCTCCATCCTTGAGTCCACATCACTCATATCAACATTCTCAAGAGCGGTAAGGACCGGTTCACAAACTTCTGGTAGTTGGGCTTCTTGACCTTTGCGTCTCGAGCTTGAGGACAACTTCGAACATCCTTCTCCTCCTTGCCCTTCAACTTGGGGCACTTAGCCCGAACGTGGTTTGGCTTACCATACTCAAAGCAAGTGACAGGGTTACCTCTCCTCTTGTTTTCACTTTGTTGTAGCCTCTTGTGAATTTTTTAGATAGGAGGGATAAGTCATCCTCAGGTAGCTTCTCTAGCTGCTCATTGCTTAGCTAGTGCAAAGCAGATAAGGACAATTCAGATGAGCCAAAATCCAAAGAATCAGAAGAGCTACTCTGAGAATGGTCAATCACTAATGCCATCAACTCTGTCTTGGGGAGACATGAGATGAAGTCAATCTCACGTGTTTTCAACTTTGAGTAGAGCTTATCCATAGTAAGCTCACTTATGACAGCGTTATTATTGATGGAAGTGATCTTCATCACCAAACTCTTATATCAAGAGCATACAAGAGCTGGCATGCATTGTTAGACTCATAAAATACAAGGCTAACAGCACACAAATCATGGATGATCTTTGAAAATATTGCCCATAACTCATCCAAAGATTCACTAGGGTTTTGCTCAATCTTTGAGTACTCTTTCTTGAGTTGGCTCTGTCTCACTTCCTTGATCGCGGTAGAGCTCTCATGGTAATTAGTGAGTGTCTTCCAGATCTTGTGAGTAGACCTCAAGTGAGCAACACACTCAAATTTAAATCAACTAAGCTCTTGAATCAAAAGTTGTGTGCCTTACTGTTTACCTCCATATCGGAAAAGATCACATTATCATTGGCCGCACCACATAAGGATTCTTGACTCTGAACCAAATTGTGTGCCCTTGAGCCTCGATGTAAGCATGCATGAAAGCCTTCCAATATAAAAAATTGACTCCATCAAACACTAATGGCTTGGTAGAATACTTATCTAATGCCATGGCTCCTAAGACTGGTTAATATCTACAAGAAGAGCTAATCGGACTCTAATACCACTTGTAGGACCGGTATGGCAACAAAGGAAGGTGAAAGATGCTTTTAAATTTTCTCCTAAGTATTCTCTTAATCTTTACTCCAATAGCTATGAGAAGCTATGAAGATTAAGAAGCTAAAAATCCAAATATTCTCAGTGCTATAGTGATTTTAGCCCGTGAATAGTGATAAACATCATTATTTCAAATACGAAAAACCATAAAACTTTTGATTCGTCGACCCAAAGGTCTTAAAACTTGAATCAAAACTACTTCATGACCTTAAGAACCTATCCCAACAAAAAATCTTAAAAAACTTGAGAGAAAAGGGATCTTTTGGTTCGTGTAGCTCTGCTATACCAAAACCAGGCCAAAACCTAAAAATAAGCTAACTCTTAAACCAAAACTCTAAATCACTTAAAATTTGGTATACACCTTCTCTAGGAAGTCAGGAATTTATTCCAACCAACAATCAAAAGTTCTGACCTATTTTTGTTTGACAACATATTGCACCAAAAAAGGATCAAAAACCACAAACTATGAATATGATTTGCTAATGGGTAAATGATAGCCAATATAGCACTAAATGTATTACCACATGTCCCAGCAAGCAAGAATGCTGAAGAAATTGAGGTAGAAATAGTTAGATCAAGATATCACTGGAGAGGCCAAAAAGAGCAAAAACTAGGTTACTTATATGAACTTGCCAACCAAGTGCCTAGATGGGTAGAGAGAACTAGGCACTAGCTTTTCTTCTGTCTGATTAACTTTTATATGTTTATGGATATCTTAATTTCTAGCTACCTTTCCTCTCTCTGATTAATTAAGGAATATCTAGCCTTTTTTCTTCATAGGATAGTAATACTTTTAATAGCTCATTTTTGTAATTCTTAGTTTGTATTTACTTGAATTTAGATGATAAAATTTATTTGGAATTTTAATTATAAATTTATTACTTTACCTTTGAATTTAAATTTAAATTTTTACAATAATTTTTTTGGAACTATGTTTACAACATTTTTCCTGGAAAATTGTAATGATGTCCTATATAGTCTATGGGTGAGTTTTTTTGGGCTGTGGCTTTGACTTTTGGCTTATGGTTTTTGAATTCTGGCTGGTTGCGAGAGATGATACGCAAAGGAAAATAGTCGTATGTAATTTTGACTGGCCACTACTACAAAAAGGCTTATATTAGACACCTCATCATAGACGGTTTACCAAAACTGTCAGTGTTAAGTGTAATCACAGATAATTTAGGTTTAGTGATTGTTTGTGTTGCTGTCAGTGCTAAAAACCATCTGTGAAGAAATAATACCATAGACAGTTCATGGTGAGCACCATCCATGAAGTATCACAAATAGTGCTCACCGTGAACCGTCTGTGATATTGCCAAATATCACAAACATTTTTTTATTTAAACCGTCTGTGATACTTCACAGACGGTTTGTATTACAAACTATCTATCATAATGAATTTATAATAGATGGTTCTTGTTAAAATCATCTATGATATGTTCTCCACCTCACAATCCTCCAAAATTTCATAATGTCCTATGTGAGTCCTAGTAGGATTCCATTCCGAGACACCTTTAGTAAAACGGGAATAACTTTTGCATACGATGTCTATTTTTGATGTTCTTATACTTGTTGAAAAGCTAACGACGAGTCTAATCCAAAAAATGACCGACTTGTGCCCTTTTTTATTTCTGTTTTTGCCCTTTTTCTTGGTCTTCCCTTCATAATTTGTGTTTCACGCCTCAAGCGCAAAGTTGTAGATCTCATCGAAACCTTTCAAACAAGCATATATAAGCCATAAAACTTTGCTATTTTATCTTTTGAGGCTAGCTATTTATATTACACCGATATATTGTCCTTGTGATCTACCATCTGGCCATTATCACAGACGATTTTTAATAAGAGCCATATGTGATATCTCCTGTTATCATACACAGTTTTTGTTAAAATTGTCTATGATATCTCTATCATAGACGGTTTGTAATCCGAATCATCTATGATGCCCCGCCACATCACCGATTCGTGACATCTCCCCTAGGATCCCGATCTCACCCGTCCATTCTCTCCGCATCGAACGTCATGCACCGGTCTCATCCCCCACCTCTCGCCCCTTATTAGCACCCTCTCCCTCTCGAAGAACCAACACCATCAATACTACTCCAACTCGTTTGTGCGCGGCAAGGGTGGGAAGGGGTTTGGTAAGGGCACTGAAATTTTGCTTGAAGCAAGATGGAAAGGAAGAAGGCAATGACAGATCTACACTAATCCAAATCACCAGCATCGGCGGGGCTTCGCTTATTACATTCTAAAATTGTGACATCTGTTGATTTTGGCACAGAAGCTGAAAATGGTGTTCGTTGCCTTTTTAGTTCTACTACTTGAAATTTTCCTACACCACTTGTTTTAGATAGTTGATTAATAAAGGATGTGTAAGTTTAGTTTGCATTAGCTGAAACTTCTTATAGTGTAAGTATCTTTCTGAATTTGTAGTCATGAATCTTATATTTGTAAAATTGTAAGTGTCCTCTTATGTATGCAGAGCTATATGTAATTTAGATATAGAATTCAAATTCAAATATGTTGTTTCGCTTTGAGAGGGCCTAGCTAGCATTTCGAGGCTAGCTGAAAAATAATAAATTTTTAGGTATAGAAAGAACTATCATGTATGGTTTTATTCGAACCATCTATGATATTCTTTATCACAGACGGTTTGTGGTTAGAACTGTCTGTGATAGTATACCTTTACAGATGGTTCTATTTCCGAACCATCTGTGATAGTATACCTTCACAGACAGTTCTAATTTCGAACCGTCTGTGATATGGTTTTCACAGACGGTTCAAAACCCGTCTGTGATAATCCTTATTATCACTGACTCATTAATTTAGATGGTTCAAGGAACCGTCTATGATGACGGTTCCAAACCGTTTGTGATTAACTTTTATATAATAGTGGGTATATATAGCTAAACTCGGTATAGTGTTCACTACAATCTACCTGTAAACCTTATTTTAAAAAGACGCTCTGTTTAAAAGCTAACTACTGTAGCAGGAAGTATATGTTCATCTACGCTATCAAGACGCTGCCAAATTGATCGACGCTGACGGCCAGTGGTGTTAAGCTAGTCCACCACAATCAAGTAGTTTTGCCACTTCTTCCACTAGACTACTGACGGCTTCTTTGAAAGAAACATCGTGCTTGTACACAAGTACAACCCGTATGAATTAGATTTCGTTGACGTATTTTATTCAAGAAAATATGTTTTTTTTGGATCGAATCTCCTGTGTGCTTTCGTTTCCCCTGCATAGCCTTTGAGTCGGCATTTTATCGGGAATCATTCGTCGATGGAACTAAACTGAAATTACATGGTATAGCCATGGCAATTTATTTATTGATACAAGCTGACATTTTCCCGAAACATTCCATTTTCTTTTGATACAAACTGAAAATGTCCGATCTCATTTAACTGCCCTTATATATAGCAGCATCGTCGAAATTAAAGGCAGGACACTCACTCATACACACTTAAGTTACACATAAAAACGAACACTACGGTTCATACATGCGTGCCTTATTTACTAGTACATGGCGGTTGTTCACTGGGCGCTTTCATGGGTAAACCTCAATGACCGACAGAAAACCTAATATGGTTACGATTTTGTAGTCACTGAATCCAGCGTCAAAGAAAATCTTTTTCCATTCGTGCTCCTCTCGCTCGACCCCATCAATATACATTGCGTACATATCAAACAACACTTGCGTCTCTTTGACAGCATTGTCATGCGGCCGAGATCCAACTGCAACATCTACGATTACCACTTTTCGTCCAGCATCTCTTGCAGGGATTGCTTCCTTGCACTTCCGAAGTACCTTAACGCAGCCGTCGTCACTCCAGCAACACAAAGCATACTGAAACATGGACATCCAGCAATAACAAATTAAATAATACACAGTTATATGCACGGGGAGTATGTATTGAAGGGACAAACATATGTATGTATACCTTGAGTAAAACTGCATCCGCAGGTGGAATGGACTCATACATGTCACCGGAGACGAACTGTATCGTGCCATCGGCGGGTGCCTGGTTGATTACTTGTGGGAGGTCAAGCACAGTGCACTTGACGTGCGGGAAGGCCCTAGCGATGGCCGCCGCGGCCCCGCCGTGGCCGCCACCAACATCGACCAGCGAGCTGAGCGGGCGGAAGATGTCGCCGCCCTCTCTCAGCAGGACATCCATGACAAAGCAGCTGTCCGCAACCATAGAGTCGTTCAAGGCCCTATTGTACACGGGGTCCTTCGCTGTCATATCCCACCGGGCGGTTCCGTGCGCAGTCTCGAAGAGCGACATGGCCGCGGCTCCACCGGCGCGATCGTCTCTGAACCACTCTTCCAGCCTGAAGAACGGGGTGATTGTGGTGGGGTGTACATGGAACCGCAGCAAAACAGACATGTCACATGAAGCCTTGTCGCCGACGAGGAGGCGAGACGGCGGGGTGAGCGTGTAGACAGCCTCACAGGAGGAGTCCGGCGATGGTTGGCTGGCGGCAAAGATGCCGGAGACGGTGAGCACGCGCATGAGCCTCCTGAGGTGAGGAGCTTCGCCGGGTGGAGCGCGGTCTCGGCGATGAGGTCAGAGAGTGTCGCCGCACCACCGCGGCGGTGGATGGCGCTAGGGATGCCTAGATCACTGGCGCACCTGAGCGCCATGGACTTGAGGTAGCAGAAGAAGTGTTGGTAGAGCTCGACATAACCTTGGAGCAAGCTCTCGGTGCTCAGCTCGTCGTGGGTGCGAGCCATGCTGTTCTACGGGCCAAGGCTTAGCTGCTTTAGTGACAAAGGGCTACGTGAGACCTCCTGAGCTGAATGCCCAAATATATAAGCATCGCTAACCAATGGAAGATCAGATAATTGGTATTATTCTTTGGGGGTGGGGACAGCACCTGTAATAGACTAACGGAATTATTATTCTTTTTAACAAAATTGGCCAGGAGCTCTCGCATAAACAACCTCCCTGGTCCATACCACCATGCCACTGGCAGGCAGGGAAGTTTTTTCGGCTGGTAAGATTCGATTTTCGCCGGTTATCGGTATTACCGGCTGGTCCCTATTGGTGAACAAATCAGATCTAAAAATTTTGGCCCACTTAATGGTCGGCCCAGACTGGCCCATTTGCTTGGTCCTTTTTGTTGAGCTAGGTTACGGGCGGCGAGGGCAACCGCATCACCCCTTCCCCTCTACTGTGTTCTCTATGCCCTCTCCGCCTACTCGGCGATCCCCTCCCCTCCGCCTGCTCACCTCCACTCCCCCACTTGATTGCCTCCCTCCAGTGTGGTCTGCCTGGATCTGCTTCACCGTCATGCTTAGTGCATGGAGGGTGGCATCGCAAAGGCATGGTCGCGCGGCAGGCGGGCGAGGGTGAGGTGTTGAGGCCCAAGATGGCAACCTGGCGCACGAAGGGGGCGAAGACGGCAACTTGGGCATTGGGGGGAGGAGGCAAGAGGGCTATGGAGCCAGTGTCGGTCCAGAACGTCTGGCTAGTTCAAGACTGTTGGCATCGGCGACCTCAGATATAAGTGTTGCATTCGTGAAGCTGCTTGAATAGATTACCATGCAATATTTTCAGATCCTTGAAGTTAGGGGTATAATTCTACATGAATTTGAGAGGAATTTATGTTGCACGCTTCTTGGGAACATTTGTTTCTAGCCATGATCAGTGAGTATACAAAAAAAAATCGGTGCTTCCATGATTATTTTTGGGTAAGCACAAAATTCCAAGACAAACAATGGATGTAAAGGAAGTTAATCAAATTATGTGGGTTAATGAAATCAAGTTCGAAGCCTAACTTCTTTCAGCACATTTTAAAATATTTAACATGTTGCAAAAGAAGTAAAACCAGAGCATCTTACCCTCTAAAAATTCTAAACCGATCACCAAAATAGTCTCCTGTTTCGTCCTGTTCAAGACAATAATTTTATAGTGACAACAAAATTGTTCTCTTGACATTTAAATTAATAGGAACATACTAATTTCATGCAATTGATTTAGTAACCTACAAAAGGTAAATTGGTCTGTCCTATTCTTTTAATACGACATGCGCACCAACATGTAGAGACCACATCTAGTAATAGTTTCAACAAAATTAATCTATACTAAAGTTCTTTGGGATGTTTTTGGATTGCAACAAAAGTTGTAAAAGTTTTTGTAAGGAAGATGTTGTGTATGTACAATTATAGGAATGTACATTTTGGTATTCAGATTATTAGCCATGCGCTCATTATCAGTGTTTGTTATTATTGAATTTCAGGAGACATCGAGTATGTTTAGACCCATGGGGAGCAAATAGGAGTTAACTTCAAGTGTAGATATTGTTTAGCCACATTTGGAGGAGGAGGTGTAACCCGCCTGAGGCAACATCTCACGTGTATAATCGGAATGTGAAATCATGCAATCATGTACACGGAGGTTCATGAGGTGATGAGGAAGACTGATTACAGGATGGCAAAGAGGAAATCAGCTAAGGTGCTGAAGCTTGAATGGAGAGTGATATTTTGGAACAATGAATGCAACAATTGATGTGCCCAACAATGAAGATATTTAAGAACAGATGGTTGTGAACTCATCGTTGAGAGACCTTTGCTTTCGAAAGAGTATGGAGCGGAGGGTGGGATATTTGAGCATGGGAGTGGGAGTGGTAGTAGACCTAGTGCCAAGCGTAGTAGTGAGAGTGGTAGTTGTGTTGGGCCCGGTAGTAGTAGTAGTAGCGGCGAGGATGCGCAATTGTTCTGCAATGCTAGGTCTCATGGCAAAGCGTTTGATGTTGACATTGCACGTAGCAAGGCGCCTGCAAGGTTGAGTGGACACAATGCTCAACATGAAAACTAAACAAAGACTTGGTGAAGTTTGGGCTAAGTGGTTTCATGCAAACGACATCCTTGGTAGGAAAGCCAACTGCCCATACTTCCAAGGGGCAATGAAGCTTACTCAAGAGTTCGGTAAAGGGTGTCGATTCCTAAAGGGGTCGACATCGATGGGTGATATTTGCAATGCAACTTTGAGGAGATGCAAGGCTATATGGAGAAATTCAAAGAAGATTGGAGTGTTTATGGGTTACAATCACGAATTTGGGAAAGATCCAATCTCATGTATTGTTGTTTGGGGAAAATGCATCAAGCAATTGTTGTTTGGATGCTTATTTTTTCTTGTCTTTAAAAAAAAGAAAGAGCATAGGATTTTGATGCACTAAAGCTTACTCTCTTGTATGCTCTTGTTATTACTAAATATGCCTGAAATTATTTTTCTGACAGTGATTTGATAATTGATAAGACACTGACAATTCCTGGTCATACCTTTTCTGATAAAGATTTATTAGTGAATTCATAATTTTATTTAGTTTGTACCATGATAATACATTAGAATTCTGATGAAGATGACAGTATGAGATTGTTAGTGCTGAGCATCTATTCTCTAGATTTCTGTACATCTTTTCTATTTACTTTATGGTCTCATATATAGGCTTTTATTATTATCTCATTAGTTTTTAAATAGATCAATGTTTTGTCCTTTTTCATCAACATAAAACTAGTCTAATATGTTTGCATGTAAAGCAAAATCCAACTGATAGTATGCATCACAAAAATATTATGCATAGGTCATTTTAACGAGATCTTTCACACTTTTCTGTAGGTAACATATCTTTCCACATGTCATTCTCAGCAACTGCATGAACTCTCAAGCAACTCTGATGACTATTTTGTGGTGATGCCAATGATGCAGATGAAATGAAATCAGCCCAATCCCGCACGAATCTTAACTAACCAAGCCTCTAATCTCGCCACCAGCGAACGGAGGAAAATTGGCGTGGTACTATTCACGATCAGAAACCGTCATCACCCCTATTTTCGCCACCGCCTATATCCCTCCGCCCATTCCCACGCCTTCTCGCACCCTCTCGCCACTGCGCCGCTAGTCAGAGACTATATGCCCATCATTAAGAGCCCTGAGCCTGTGTCAGTTGCCGCCGGCCGAAAATATCCCACCGCTTACGGATATTTTGCCGCCGCCCATCTCTCGATTGCTCTCGCGCCTTCTCGCACTCTCTCACCACTGTCATCGTCCTGCTGCTCCTCTGACAACCTCCCGAAGGCCCTAGACCGGCGCTAGACGAAGCTAAACCCGAGTTCGCCACCACCTTTGATATTTTGCCACCGCCTCTCCCAACCGCCCTAGCTTGCCTATAAAAGGACCCAAGCTTCTCCTGGTGCATCACACCAGTGCCAAGGCAAGCTACCACCACCCTAATTACTCCGATGACTGCCGCATCACCGCGAATCACCGGAGACCGCAAGTAAACCTCAAACTCAATTCTCCCAATAGAATCGATCTCATGGCCTGTTTTGCAACGGCTGCGGCTTTTGGCTGAAATTTTTGAATTTTGGTTGTTTACGGTACATATTACAGAGAGAGATACTCACTTGCGATTTTAGATGGTACAGATGTTGGGCTTTTAACGTGTACATCGTTTAAATTGTAGACCCCGTCTTGAGAAAATACTCCGTTTGAAAGTTAGGTACTGTAGCAAAAGCCAAAAGCCACCAGTTTCAGAGGAAAACCGTGGCCAGCATGCCACAAACCTTCTCAGCCCAAACCACCGCCACCCGAGCCACCATGACCACCCCTAGATGGTTAAAAAGCAACCGATTAGAAGAGAAGACCTCCCGGTAGCTCCTGTGCCCTTCAAATGTCTTGAGAAGAAATCACCTCACGGCTGGCCAACCGTAACCTGCCGACCGCCACCAAGCCTCAAAATGGGTTCTCCTTAGTCCCAAGATTCCATCCATGCCCTCAGTTTTCGCTGGAGTTAACTGTAGTGCCGGAATTTGCCGTCGTCCAAAACCTCTGCTTTCTAAGACCGTAGTGCGCTCGGGAGAAAGAAGATAAACAGTGCGGGGTTCTGTATCTGTAGCAATTACCCGTTGGTGAACAGTAACCTGGATCCGACACTGTAGCAACCCGACCCGATCTGAACAGTGCCCGACCCGGTAAGCATAGTAAACCCGACCCACCATGAACAGTAAAGATCCGCTGTGAATAGTGCTCTGACCCGCTATGAATAGTGCAGACCCGCAATGAATAGTGAAATACCCGTTACTATTCATTCATACCCAAAAATGCAGAATATACCCGTTTCGATCGTTTCAAGCTCGCCGACCCATTTCTCAACTCCATATTCTCATATCGAATACCGGTAATCCTCAAAGCCTCTAAAACACATGTCCAAACCCTAAACCTTATTTCGGTCCGAACTCTTTTCATTCACCGAAACCCTAATAACATATGTGCCCATTTTATCGCCTTGAGCCCGTCTACACTCTTCCCAACCTCGCACTACGACCTTAGATTCAGGTAAAGCTCTAAACAACCCGGATAAATATCTCAACCCTAAAAACCGGTACTATCCACACCTTCAGCCACTCACCGAATTCCATCCAATGCCTTTATATATTTTCGACCGTCCCGAACCCACTTAGCCTAATTTTAATCCCGTGGAGCCTAATTTTGGGATTGGACGCCTTTAAAATCGTTAAAATTAACTGTTATGTCTTATTTTAATCAAATTAACTCATTTTAAATATTCGTGAGCAAGCATGATACTTCTTCTGTCCGTAATTGAACTCTTGGGCTGTTACGGAAGGTAATGACGTTCCTGTTCTGAAAAACGGGGGCGTCACACACAGACGCTACCAGGATGGCAGGATTTGTGAGAATTTAGAGTGTCAGGCTACAATTCTATTTTGCCATTGCCATTATGTACATGTAATTATCTGTTATGTGCTACTGCTTATGGCCCTGTTCTCTCTGAAAACCGAATGATTGTGCTATGTGCCATCTATTTATCTGTAAGCTTGCATGCTTATGGGACTCAGACATCCTCACATGCTTTTGATAGTCTTACTGCTTCATGGAGCCCATGCTGCTTCGGACGCTCCAGTACAGAAATGGCAGACTCTGGGCGGTAAACATCTTTCTTTTGTCGTTCCATTATTGAATTTTCAATTGGAAAGGTTGTTCTTTCACTTGATCAATCATTTTGATTTGCCACTGCACTGCCATGCTGCTAATCTTTGTATCGTTGTCCTACAGGTGGCCCTCCTGTAGTCATTGCTCGTGGAGGATTATCTGGCTTATTTCCCGACTCAAGCCAGTTCGCATACCAGTTTGCGTTGTCAAGTAGTTTGCCTGATGTCGTTCTGTACTGAGATCTGCATTTGGGGCTGGAAATATCGGCCGGTATAAAGCGATTTTTTTCACCAATTTCGGCCTATTATTGGGTGGTTATTGGCTGGTACGATTTCGAATTTCAAATTTTGTTTGAAATTTACGGAGCGAAAAATTCCGAAAAAACGATTATCGCTATTACCAAGTTTACCGGACCCCTCCGGTAAAATTACTGTACCGGTAATGAGAACCCTGCTGGCAGGTTCCCAGACTGACGAAATTACACTCCAATACAATCTCTAATGGAGACTATTGCCCGTATGTCGGACACTCTAATGCAGCAACTGAATACAACACATACAACAGATGAATTCATCATCCAAAGCAAAAATAGGCCTCGATCCAAAAAAACAAAAAAAAAGAAGAAAAATGGTCCCAAGCTCTCGACAAAACTACACGCCCCATTCGAAACATGGTAAATCCTGTTCCCGTACGTCCCGTTCGAGACAAAGAAATCTCGTTCCTATATGAATATGTCTTTGAACCCGAAAAACGTGAACCTGATAAATCGAGTTTTCAGGTGACTGGCACGACAAGTTTACAATGAGGTGAAAGAATGATATAATGGACATATTATGTCCCACTGATCTGTTCATTTTGTTCATAATAAACAATGACATAAAGAATGAACCAATATCATCTCTATGTCCCACTGATCTGTTCATTTTGTTCATCCCTGATTTTTCAATACTTCGCAGGACCCAGGACTGCATCAGTTTGTCGGTACTTCATATCTTTTATTGTCGGACATGAATTCTTAATGGATAGGCTTGGTAGGCTACAGTTCATACCTTCTGGCAGTGTCTCATCCAAAGACCCCTTCTTGCTTGATTATATATCTGTTCAATTTGAAATGCATGTCAATTTTTCATACCATCCTTATTGGTTATTACGACGCTATAAAGCATCCAAACACGCGAACATGATAGGGGATGCAAGTGATCAGGGTTCATAATTTCGTCAATATTTCGCCAAAATTTCGGAAATTTGTCATTTCGTTACCCTCCGAAGCAAGAATGATACGTCAAATTTTGGCCAAATTTGTCCTATTTGAATTTTGTCCAAATTTCATCCAAATTTTTCTTAAGTTGCGTCAAAATTCAAATGTTGTTTGAACATTTCATTCAAATATTGGAACAAAATAATAAAATTTCATTCCATTTGTTGCTTTCGTTGCCAGGCTATTTTTTAGACTGGTAGAGTTTTCCCTGCAAGTGATCTAGGTCAGGCCGACCCAGGATTTGGTATATGGTGTACAGTCGAGCTAGATCAACACAGTAGGCCGCAAAGCTTGCTCGTCCCTATACGGCCGTCATTTTCAGGAGTTAGCAACAAAGTTATCAATTCCATTATGGTACCAACCAGAATTGCGAAACGTGCAATACCGGCATCTAAAGCAGTACACAACAGCCTCAATCTTGTACCGGCCTCAATATCGGCCAATTCCAAGCACATATCAGGCCATTCATTCCGGTACTGAGCCGTGCTGGGTATTTGGCCACCAGGGGGACCTACATCGAACGAATGATTTTGCTACTGCTCAATCTTGAATCTTGTGCTACTGATGTGAAGTGAGGACTAAGCAATGGCTAGACTTCACCTCTTCTTTACTAGTTGTATAACAGCTAGATAATTTAATCTTAATGCCACATTTATTAGCAGAATAAATTGCTCACACATCTTTTTGGAGGAATATATATGGCTCCTGCTAGCCTAATGGGCCTGGGCTAGATGATCAACTTGTATTGTAATACTTGATGTTTTGATAATTTACTCTTAGTAGGTATCTAAACGAGGGGACTGCGTTGGGAAGTTATAGTATTTGTTCTTCCATCCATTCTGGTGCCGGGAATAATTGAAATGAACCCTCATTTTTAAGCTATGGTTATGCATTTAAAGTGAGATTCTAAGTGAAATTATGTGTGCATATAATTACATATCTTTACTACTTATTAAAAGGAGTTGATGGTAGTGGTTTACCACCAGTGATTCATCTGCCTCTTGCCCTTTCAA
This sequence comes from Dendrocalamus sinicus, assembly GCA_036346575.1. Classification (NCBI taxonomy): domain Eukaryota; kingdom Viridiplantae; phylum Streptophyta; class Magnoliopsida; order Poales; family Poaceae; genus Dendrocalamus; species Dendrocalamus sinicus. The sequence goes on along the minus strand of CM070657.1, from coordinate 27,619,932 downwards.
CCATTCAGATCTAGACGGATGCTTCCACCACCCTACTTATGCACACTTTGCGAATGATTCGTGAACGAACCGCTCCTTCGCCACCCACTCGTCTCCTCCTCCACCCGAGCCGCTCCTCCTCCACCCGCTCGCCTCCTTCTCCACCACTATTCACCGCCGCCCCTCAACCTCTGCCGATGCCACTGGCCGCCGCTTGCTCCTCCACCGCCCGCTTGCCTCCTCTTCCACCCGAGTTGGTCCTCCTCTGCCTGCTCGCCTCCTTCTCTACCACCATCCGCCGCCACCGCCACCCCCTCTCTCTCATCTCCGGCGAGCCCCACCACCTCCTCGCTGGAGCACCGCCTCCCACTGCCACCCCGAACACCTCTCATTCCCCCTCTAGATCTATTCCACAATCGAATCAAAATCCCCAATCCATATCCGGTGGCCATGCAACCATGGCCCGCCTTAGCGCTCTCCACCTTCCCTCACCACCAGCAGCGACGCTGTGGGGGCTATCGATGCCATCGGTGGTGAGGAGAGGAGGGGCGGTGAGCATGGCAGGGACACCAATGTGGCGAGTGGTGGGAACTACACCACCATGTTGATGGCGGTGGCCTCCCACTGATTCCTTGCGCGCCACTGCCACCGCCTCCACCACACCGTGCCGCTTGTCATCCCTGGAGGCTGTGTGACATTCCTCTCTGACGCCGCCGAGGAGGTCCTGTAGGCCAAAAAATACTGTAAGAAAGCAAGTTCAGAATAAACTATCGATATTAACCACAATTGCAATTTTTGACTTGGCTGACGATGTTGAATATGATCAAGTGTAAGTTTTATGCCTTGCGGCTATAACTTTTATTTGTCTGTTTATAGGAATAATGTTTTTCAGGAGGTCAGTTATGTTGTTGGTATTTCTTTCATTAGTATGAGGCATGTTGCAACAATTAAATTTGCTACAGAGAAATCAGCTGAGATGGTAAATGTTTCTTACCCTTCTTGTTTGTGATTTTTAGGCCACCTCTTGAGTTTTCCCAACATCTTAGTGCTGCCTGATGATTCATGTCGTAATATATTTTTGCGAGGATGTTGCAACATTTGTTCATAGTGTTGTTATCTCAAGGAGATTGCAGGCACTTGATCAGCTTACCGTATGTCATCTGATGGGGCGTCCACTCAAGTTTGCATGGCAAAAATCACCACCACCCGCTAAAGAAAAAAAATCCTCAATGTCAATGTGTGTGTTGTTGTTCTCCTTTTCAACTTAATTAGTTTGAGATTGTTTTCTCTATCAACTTGGTGTTGATTTTTCTTAATTGCTCAGAGATATGCTTCCTCCTGTTGGTAATTTATCATTTGAAATGAAGTGGACTATATGCGTTGAGCGCTTTGATTCATCACTCGAGCTTGCAAAGGTACTTTATTATCTTATGCTTAACTACTTGATGAGTGATCACCTTTACCTTGTAACGGCTGTGATCGTTTTGGCTTCAGCTTTTAGCTTCCGGCTTATTTTTCACTATTCATAAATTTCGTCTTTTTTCTGAACTTTTGGCTTTTTGTTAAGATTTTTTGCCGGTTCTTTTTTTCTGTATTTGTTTGTATTATACGTAATGGACTAACATATTTTTATATTTTTTAATTTTTTTAAATTTAATTATGCTAAATAAGCCTCTGTCAGCTGCAGTGTTTTTTCAGCCAGCTACAGTGCTTTTCAGCCATAAGCCACAAAAAAAAGCCCAAATGATCACGACCTTATTACTTGATTGATCATCTACTCCAGATCCGATGCATGCTTGAAGATCATTTTAGCTTCTCTAGATGCAAAAAAATAAATATCTGACAAATTTAGATGGAACAAGCAAGGGCTGAGTCAGTTGACTTTATTCTCTAGATACAACATTTGATTTGGCTTAGTAATGAAGTTACAGGTTTTATACTTTCTTAATTGTCCCCTTTTCAGCTTTGGATATGAGGTTATATGATTTGGTTCACAAGTATGTTTTGGATTGCAGTAGTACTGGTTATTCTGCTATTGATTTGCTAAAATTGAAATAGCTCAAGAATAATCCAATGAAGCTTTTGCATTCCATTTCAAACTCAAGACCCTTCTAACTACTCTCTAGGGTGCTTCCTGATCACTCGTCCCTTTTGACGGATCCTGACAAGCCATCTTCTTATGTGTGCATGCTTCCCCCCTCATGGAGGGGCATGGCATGCCCAAGCAGTTCCAGGGCTGCCTCCATGTCGTGCCTATGCACTCAAGTTTGCTCTTTACAACCAAAACCTAAATTAAGAAACATGTGTTAATTTAAGTATATTATATTACAACATGAATTGGTTTGTGATTTGTAGATTGGTTCTTCCTGGGCACAATGCACAGGTTGGAAAAGTAGGTAGTGTCACACTTCTTTCTTGGGAAATCGCGAGGCACACATCGAGAAATACATATTGGTAAGGAATAAAATTATTGTAAAGAATTTGGAGAACCCAGGAAAGTGGTTCTACTACAAAAAGTCTAATATTAGATGCCGTATCACAGACGATTCCCCAAAATCGTCTGTATTAAATACAATCACAGACGGTTTTAGTTTAGAGACCGTCTGTATTGCTGCCAGCCCTAAAAACCATCTTGGAAGAGGAAATATCATAGACGGTTCATGGTGAAAACCATCTGTAAAGTATCACAAATGGTTCTTAACAAGAACCATCTATGATGTTACCAAATATCACAGATAATTTTTTATTTTAATCGTCTGTGATACTTCACAAACGGTTTGTATTAAAAAATTATCTGTGATAATTAAGTCATCACAGACGGTTTATATAAGAAACCGTCTGTGATAATTCTACTATATTAATTGCACATTGACCCATCAACCCTCTATCTTAAATTCCAGATCTACGCTGCTGCTATGAGCTGGAGGTAGAGCTTTGATGCCATTTGGTGAAAGAAGAGTATTTGACAAGGGTAATTATAGATCTACTAAGTTTTTGACTACCTATGGTTAGTAATTTATTCCTAATTGCTTTATAATTTAGATTTGTAACTTTTGGTGAAAGGATAATTGAAGATAGTTAATCTAGTGAGCTTAATGTAAAGAGAAGATTATTTTACATCTAGCATAGTTTAGGGTTTAGTCAATTCATAGTGTATTTATACTTAATTCAATTTAATTAATTATTATTGCTACATATAGCTACTTAATTTAGATTGTACATATATATTATAGTAATTAATTAATTGAATATGTTATACTAAATTGTTATATGTGTAACATAGGACCGAAGTGGATGTACTGGGAACTATGTGAGTGAAGAGTACAATAATGGCATTTCTTTTACAAGACCTACCGAGGAGGATATGTTGAGTAAGGGACTGGAATATATGTCGCCCATGCATTGACTATGAGAATCTAAAGATGTTTAAGAACCAAGTGCGATTGAAACGCACTTGATTCGAAGGATTTCGAAAGGGGTATGCACGTTGGACCGGTCATGGTGAAGAAGCGATTACGGAAGGTAGTAATAATGACATCACCTTGCTAGTACACATTAATCTGTACAACACTTCATAGTAATGCTATACAACACGTTCTAGATTTCCCAATATTCGCTAGTACACATTAATTCTATACAATACTTCGTAGTAATGCCTCTCGAACTAACAAATTCTATTTTGCAGTGCAACCAGCAGCCACCAGGCAACAACACGTGTGGATTCTATGTTTGCCACAATATGCAATTACTTGTCGATTCATGAAGAGCAATCTCGAGGTTTGTCAATCTTGCGATAATTATTTTATACTTATCAATTTATATATGTATGCACGACATTGATCTTCAAACCAACAGGCTCCATCCATCACTACAACTCCGTTAGAACAGGATGACCTCAAACATATTCGAGAACAGTGTGTGTACTTCTTGATGTCTAAAGTCATAGAATAAAATGGAGAGTTTCACAATATAGAATGAATTTCACTGGGATAAGATTGAGCCAATTATTCATGTGTGTATTTGTATTTCATTTCTGTTAATTGATTTGTGAAATGGATATTCTCGTTTTTGAAATGAATGAATGTGAATTGGATGTATATATACTATATTCATCTGCTTGTTTTAGAGGGCATGGCTAGCATTTCCTGATGCTAGCCAACAAACAGAAATAGATTTAGAAACAGAAAAGAATATCACAAAAAGCTATTAACTCATAGCCATTTATGATAGTTGACCGTCTGTCATATATGGTTTTGATAGAACTAAAACAGGATCACTAGCAGTAGATCTAAAGGGGTAGGCTGGCTATTCGACATGAACCAAAAGAAATGCGGGTAGATCTAAGAGAGCGAGAGTAAAGAGAGGGAGGTGGTGTTACCGACCATCCGTGGTCTTGGCTGCGGGTGCGAGGAGTCCGCCATGGAGTCGGTGGAGTCGGAGGCGTCGGTGGTGAAGTCCGCGGCGGCTGCGTCTGTGTGGCGCGAAGTGGTGCTTCCGTCACCGGCCGCGCTCCTTCAAGATCGGATTTAGGGTTTTGTCGGTGGGGCGAGCCGGCTCAGTTCAACCTCGTAACATGAGCCGCCCCCACCTTTATATATAGCGCAGTGTGACAGGGCCCACCAACCAATAGGGTTGGGCGCCCGTCGTATGCGAGCTCAAGGCCCAGTGGCGTTGGGCCAACCAGTGGTGGAGATCATCCTAACATTCTCCCCCTTGATCTCAACTTATATTTTGAACTCTATACTTATCACTCATTGCTTTTCTCATTCCATCACAGATCAGTGCATAGAGCGTGCCTCATCGTCACGGTCTTATGCCATTAGATTCAACAGCCACAATGCTCTTCTCTGTTTTGAAATGAACTCTCAACTGGGCCCTTGTTGTCCAGGAATCATAGGCTTTCCGTAAACCCATGCCGGCTAAGTGTTCTCTCAACACATTGGGCGATAAGCCTTTGTGAGCGGATCCACGAGCATCTTTTCTCGCCCTATATGCTCAAGATTGATTATATGATCCGGACTTTATCCTTCACAACATAATACTTTATGTCAATGTGTTTGGCAGACCACTTGACTTATTGTTGTGAGCGTAACATCTTCTTTGGTTCATTATCACAGATAACTTTAGTGGCTTATGTATGTCGTCTACCACTTTCAACCCGGGTATGAATTTCTTTAGCCAATTCACCTGCCCCGTGGCCTCATAACATGCTACAAACTCGGCATACATTGTGGATGATGTAGTGACGGTTTGTTTTGAGCTTTTCCACGATATAGCTCCTCCTGCGAGAGTGAATACATATCCGGATGTCGACTTTCTATCATCTCCCGCATAATCAGAATCTGTATACCCCACTATATGGAGTGAATCTGATCTTCTGTATGTCATCATGAGGCCTTTTGTTCCTTGCAAATAACGCAAGACTTTCTTTACTAATTTCAATGTTCTATTCCGGATTGCTCGGAATCGCCAAGTAACCCAGTAACAAACGCTAAGTCGTATGCGTACACACTTGAGCATCTTGCAAGCTTCAAGCAATGAAGCATATGGAACCGCTTTCATTTGATCGATCTCATATTGGTTCTGGGGCATTGAAATTCCCATACCAAGCCCTTGACTATAGGAGCGGTGAAGGCTTACAATTTTGCATACTATATTTCTTTAGAACCTTTTCTAAGTATGCCTTTTGAGATAAACCTAAAACCCCTTAGTTCTATCTCTGAATTTCTATTCCCGAAACGAACGAAGCTTCACCAAGATCCTTCATATCAAAATTCGAGGACAAGAACTTCTTGGTCTCTTGTAATAGGTTAACATCACTACTAGCAAGTAGGATGTCATCCACATCTGATTAGGAAAATGTATTTCCCATTCTTAAACTTTGCATACACGCAATTGTCCTCTACATTCTCCTTGAACCCAAAACTTCTTATTGTACTATCAAACTTCATGTACCATCGCCTTGATGCTTGTTTTAATCAGTAAATGGATTTCTTGAAAGCACATCCCATACGTTCTTTTCCTTCCACAACAAAACCTTTCGGTTGTGCCATGTAAACATTTTCCTCCAAATCCCCATTTAGGAATGCTGTCTTTACATCCATCGATGCAATTCTAAATCATAATGAGCTACAAGTGCCATTATTATTCTAAAAGAATCTTTACACGAGACCGGAGAAAATGTCTCATTGTAATCTATGCCTTCTCTTTGCGTAAAGCCCTTTGCCACAAGTCGCGCTTTAAATCTTTCTATATTCCTCTAGAGTCATATTTGGTTTTGTAGACCCATTTACTGACCCTCTGTCTTGGCTCCTTTAGGAATAGTCTCTAAGTCCCAAACACCGTTGGTGTTCATTGACTTCATTTCATCTGCATAGCTTCAAGCCATTTGGATGAATGAGCGCTTCTCATAGCTTCTTCAAAAGAGGTGGGATCACCTCTCATTTGAAAATCCTCGCTTTCATAGACTTCGTAATCATTAGGGATAGGCGATCTTACGGCTCTTTGAGACCTTCTCGAGTCCTCGCTAGTTGACGCTTGTTACGTGTGAGGTCGTTGTTGCTCTTCCTCTTGGGTGACAATGGGTTCTATGGGATCTGAAGGACAGTTCCTCATGTTCACTCATCGTTTCCACGGAGAACTAACAACATGTCTTTGTCACTACGATTGTGCCGCATTTGTTGGTGTAGCAACAACGTAGCGTGAAAATGGTTCTGAACCATCGAATGGGCACATGTACCCGCTTTTCCTCTAGGTTAATTTCTCGCGCTACTCTGCTCCCGATCATCTCTTCCTCCAAGAAGACAGCATGTCTTGTTTCTACAAACTTCGTATGTCTGTCGGGACAATAGAAGCGATAACCCTTCGATTTTTACGGATAGCCAATAAAATGGCAGTGATGTCTTGGGATCTAGCTTCCCTATGTTTGGGTTAAAAACTTTAGCCTCAATGAGACAACCCCACACACGTAAATAGTTAAGTGAGGTTCTCTTCCCGTCCACAATTCATACGGTGTTTTGGGTACCGACTTGCTTGGTACTCGATTAAGAATATGAATGGCGGTTTTAACGCCTCCATCCATAAACTTATCGGTAGCGTGGAGTAACTTATCATACTTCTCACCATATCCATTAAGGTACGGTTGCGTCTTTCACCACTCCATTCTGCCGAGGTTCGCCTGTAGAGTATCTTGGCAACTATGCCATTTTCTGTAAGAACCTTGCAAAGGTCCAGAACTTGGCCATACAGTGTGTGTCGACCGTAGTACTCCCACTGGTCGGATCTTACTATCTTAATTTTTAAATTGTGCTGATTTTCTACTTGACCTTAAATATCTTAAATTTATCCAATGCTTCGTTCTTTCTTTAATTGGATAAATATAGCCATAACGCGAATAGTCATCTGTGAATGTTATAAATGAATCATAACCATCCACACTTTTCACAGAAATGGACCACGATATATCGTGTGAATTATTTCTAAATTTCTGCGCTTCGTTTGGCGTCTTTCTTTATTTTCTTAACATATTTTCCTTTTATGCAATCAATACATTGTTCTAAATCTGAAAATTCTAATGGCGGAAGAAGTGTTTTCTTAATCAATCGTTCTATTCTCCCCTCGAAATATGGCCTAAACGACAATGCCATAATTCGACGATACATCATGATTTATCTTCCGCTTTTACTTACATTCATAGACGAAGAGGTATTCTCATTCTCAATAGACACATGATTCACATTCTCGAAAGTGATAATAAATAAAGCTTGTCTTGTCGGAAGGCAAGACCAACACATTTATTATTAAACACAATTCTGCATTTGCCATTACCAAAATGGCAATCATAATCATCATCATCTAATTTCGACACACTTATTAAGTTTCTCTGCAAGAAAGAGGCACATAAAGAACGTCTAAAAGCCTAAGTACAAAACCATCATGAAATTCTAAAGAGAGATCTCCAATGGCCTCGACTTGGCTTCAATTCCATTCGCAACTTTAATTGTTCTTTCTCCTCTTTGTAGGGTCCTCCTCGTATGGAATCCTGTAATGAATTAGCAACATGAATAGTTGCACTGAGTCAATCCACCAAGTAGATTTTTCATAACTTAAATACAAGGATTCATCTATAAATGTAATGACATCCTTACCATTCTTCAACAGATGCTTCAGAACTCGGGCAATCCTCTAATAATGGCCCTTCTTCTTACAAAATTTACAGTGTCTTTGTCTCACGTAAATTGGTTGGGCTTATGAAACCGGGAACCTTTCCTGTGACTTAGAAGAGGAGCTACTATCCCACCGAGGTTTCCCTTGTGGTTTGGCATTAAAGTTCTTTCTTTTGTTGTTCTTCACAAGGTTTGCGAGTCACCCCGTGAGGTTTTAAGCCTCTCCTCTTCTTGCACACACATTGCAATGAGCTTTTCTATGTCCCATTTGTCGGTGCATGTTGTAATTAACAACAAAAGTGTCAAATTCTTTTGGCGAGAAGCAAAGATCAAATGAATTAGAAACTCATCCTTGAGCCCCATATCCGTTGAGTTTAGCTTAGCTGCCGTTGTGCTCATCTTAAGTATATGCTCTCTTATTCCACCACTAGAGTATCTCTCATTCACTAGTTTCTTAATCGCGTGCTTCTTTGTTGCCTTTGAAGAGCGATGGCCGATTCTTCACTTCTGTAGATACTCGTGGCGAGTGTCACGATGCAGGATGGATCCTTATTGGATCTCAGCAATGGTGGCCTTGGCCACCATCGAACACTTGCGATTCGAGATGTCCCATTTCTTTTCTCAAGATCATATTTCATTCGACTTCGCATGATCACGCTTTTGGGCGGTGAAATCAGCATCGATCTCATTTTCTTCCTCACCGGTCCTCTGGCTCGATGAGGACACGGAGAGGTGAGGCTAAGTCATTCTCGGACAGCGCAAGTGCCAAATCATACTTTTCTCGCGGACGATAATTGTTCCCATCAAGTGCGGGATGTGCGAGATGTATGCCATTAGGGTTGAGTCTCAAACGATGTCGAAAAAATGAGGAAACATGATAATATAATAATTGCATGCTTTGATTTAACGTTGGTCCTGCAAAATTCTTGTACATTAATTCTACATCACCGTTGGGCAGAAGATAGAATTAATGCATAAATTCAAGAATAAATTAATTTATAATATTGCTATCATCAACTTTGGTCAGAAAATAGCAAAAATCATAAACATGCACTGTAAATAAATATAACTTTTCCTCTAATTTTAATTTTCCCGTTGGTTCCAATTAAAATTAGAGAAAAACATAAAATTTCTGCTCTTCAAAATTAAATTCTCCCGTTGGTTTGAATTTAACAAGAAGATAATAAACTTTAACTCGCAGCGGAAAAAATTTTGTGATTATCATTATCAGAAGCATTTCATTGTGCTTGGCTATTTTCTGAATAAATTCTCGTCTTGGTTCAAAATTTGAACAAAGTTCTATGTCTCAAACTTAACAAAATTCATAAAATGAATGCTTCTGAAAAAGATAAAACAAAAAACCAAATTTTACTGTGCATTCGGGCCGATTCTCTTGCGGCCCAAGAAGACCGCGACGACGCGCTGCGGCACTCATCTCCTGGCGCCTTGCCTTCCGCATCCGTGCCGCAACTCGGGCTCGGGCGGAAAACGCTATCCCTTTGGGCTCAAAGTCGGTCCGCCAACGCCACCGTCCGTCTGGATCAACGGTGGAGCGGCGGATCGGAAACAAAACCCCACCGCGCGGCGTGGACCCGAAAAACCTAACCACTCCCATTTCTCTCCTCTCTCTCACGGCCGCACGGCGAGAAGAAGGGCGACGGTGCGACAACGGCCAAGAAGAGGCGGCGGGCGCCGTAGAGGCCTCCGCCGGTGCGCGCGTTCGCGAGGTGGCGCGCCGCCGTCAGCGGTCCTTTAGCGGTGCCGTCTGGAGCTCATGCGGCGTGGCGGCAGCGGCGTTTCTTCCATGGCGGTTCTTCCGCGTCTTAAAGCAAGCGGCGGGGGTTCAACCACGGTAGGTCCTCCTTTTCTTTCTCGCGCATCTTGCGTTAGGGTTAGGGTTTGGGATTTCTCATCGGGTGTTCTAGGGTTAGAGTTCCTCTTCTTTCCTTCTAATCTCTTTCTTTCTACCCAAAGCAACTAGATCTACTAAAGTGAGCTCGATACCATTGATAGAACTAAAGCAGGATCACTAGCGGTAGATCTAAAGGGTAGGTGGCTATTCGACATGAACCAAAAGAAATGCGGGTAGATCTAAGAGGCGAGAGAGTAAAGAGAGAGGAGGTGGTGTTCTGAGCCATCCGTGGTCTTGGCTGCGGTGCGAGAGGAGTCCGCCATGGAGTCGGTGGAGTCGGAGGCGTCGGTGGTGAAGTCCGCGCGGCCGCTGCATCTGTGTGGCGCTGAGTGGTGCTTCCGTCCTTGGCGCCGCTCCTTCAAGATCGGATTTAGGGTTTTGTCGGTGGGCGAGCGGCTCCATTCAACCTCGTAACATGAGCCGCGGCCCCACCTTTATATATAGCCTTGATGTGACAGGCCCGCCCAACCAATAGGGTTGGCGCCCCGTCGCATGCGAGCTCAAGGCCAGTGGCCGTTGGGCCAACCGTGGTGGAGATCATCCTAACGAGTTTATCACAGGACAATTTATAGTAGAAACCGTCTATGATATTTAATATCACAGACGGTTTGTAGTTGAAACTGTTGTGATAAACCATATATTATAGATGATTTCTACTATAAATCGTGCAGAGAGTCAACTATCACGAACCATCTCGTGATAATTTGCATCACGAGATGATTTGGAAGTCATCTGTGATAATCTCATATTATTCTTGACTCATAAACTCGGATGGCTCACAAAACTATCTATGATGATATTTTTGAACCGTCATGATGACCTATTAGCACTAGTGTGGCTTGCTTTTCTGAGTGCCGGGGGCTTCTAACAAACACAAGTGAATTGTATGATATCTATAGGATTGTTAGGTTTTTGGATACTTGGGGATCATCAATTACCTTGTGGTTGGATCCGTGCGGTGGGCTCGAGGATGGTAAAGTCACTTCTTACGGAGGAACCAGCAAGGAGTAGCCTCCAAGCGGAGGACATTTCTTCGTTGGCATCATCTTCATCCAATTCAGAGGTTGTGGATTTTGATGCGAGTTTGCATAATTGGAAATAAAGATTAGGAGCAGTTGTCATAGAGCTCTTGCAGTTATAGCTCAAAGCCTTTTCGTAATTTGCATTATCAGTCACAAATGGAGGTGGGCGTCTTTGAAATTTCCATTTACATGCTCTCTTTATTTATCATGTTTTGAAACCCTGTCTGTATCTTTATGTCATCTAGCAGCATCGCTTTGTGACATTCGTGACATTTGTCTCCAGGTGACACTATCACTAATAATCTTCCCAATGTTAAGGGAAAGATTTGCAATACAATGCTTGAAGCGCTACTAGGCAGGTTGAGGTTCTTTTCTTTTACTTCGGTTATAACAATGTCCACCACTATTCTGCTTTTCAATGCACTTTCAAGCAAGCACCAATTGGCTATGGAACAACCATAAATAAATTCTCCCTCCGTTCATTATAACTGGTGTTTTAGAATATGTCTAATTAAAATTTTCAACTATTCATGCTGCATCTTCCTTCACTATTTCTTAACTTGTATACTCTCCTCACATGCAGCTAGCCTTTACATGTTATACATGTTACTTAGTCAATCTAATGTTGCTTCACATCGATTATGCAATTAAAATATCCTTGCAACACCACTGTTTGCTATACTAGCCTTTTGCATTCAGTTATGTCTTTCTCTCCACTCTTTACAAAAATCACATACTTCATAATAGACCATTCATTGGTTTAATCACATTCCAAACCAAGTCAGTGTAGCCCACAGTGCTAAACTTTGGTCTGTTCTTGCCTGCTTGCCACATGTATGTAAAGGATACAAAATTGTGATCTTTAGATTGCTTCTCAGGTAGGTTGCACTGACTCTTGTACTCAGGGATTATCTAGCATGTCTGGCACCTGCTGAGCATGGCCACGGCCAAATAATTCTTATACTTGTGTGAGGAAATTGGGTGTTCTGTCTCCAGTGGGACCCTAAACTTTTGATATGTTATTGCTGACATGGCTAACTTGTTTTTATGAGCTATGTCTACTTTAGACAACGTAGCATCTGATTTCATATAAAGGAACTACAATATGTTGACTAATATACTAATATACTTGCAATTGTCAGTGAATATTCGTACTATTAGGTATTATAACTGAACGTCCTTACTTTCAAAAATAAATGAATGTGTTATTCAATAAAAATCTTACTGTTTTTCCTTCCAACTTCTAAGCCTTCTCGAACGGTGAGAACTTTTTAAGAAAGTTTTGAAGAACATTTTTTTAGTCAACCTGAACCTCATGTTGTACTTGTATTGTGCCTTTGCATAAAATTAAAAATTTCTTTGGTACTGTGAATTTTTATTCAGTAGTGACCCTATGTTGTACATTGAATAATTGCCTTGATTAGTGAATTACTTTAAGCTTCCCCTAATTTTTATTTAGTCCTGAACTGACCCATGCTTACATTTTGATCTTCATTGTGTATGGTGCCCCAGTTGTGCAAGTAGTAGTTTTGCTCTTGATGGCAGCAGAAGGATCGAACCCATATACTTCATCTCCGTTTACGCCCCCAGTGTGATGGATTGAATTTTTGCATATGCTGTTTTGTTTAGTCCTTGTCCAAGGTAAGAAAGTTTCATCTCAGAATCAAATATTCATGATCTGGTCCTGCATCTAGACCACATATACCCCCATTGACTCATTGTATAACAGCAGGCCTATCAACTTCAGAAATTGCTTAACTCTCTTGGAAGTACTATTAATTTTTTTATCCATGATGGTTGATGCCATTAAAAACTGAAAAAAACATGAGAAGACAAAAGGACCAGTTATATGTGATATGCTTTTTAACAATGCTTCATCTTATACAGCAAGATTTGCAGGTTTTGGATCTTGCAATCTCAGATGAACACATCTCTATTTGAGCAGTCAGAGAATTGTGTCTACATTAGGAGGAGGATCACCTTTGTTGAAATTTGACAAGAGAAAAGTGATATGCTTCTTTATTGATATATTTTGAGTCTCATATGAATTGAAATTGATGTGGATTGGTTCTCCCATGTACCTGCTTCTGCTAGGTCTTTGTTGTTCCATAACAATGTACGTGCACTTAATTAGCTAGTATATACTTAGAGCAAGGCTAATAATACAGCCTTCAGCTGGTTGTATGGACACTTACAGCCCACTTATCAACCTATTCATATAGTAGTTTACAGCCAGCTGAAGGCTGTATGACCCACCCCTTTCTCTCACAAAGTTTCTTGGTTCTTGTGCTTCAGCTGGCTGTAAACTTACAGCCCATCTCTCTTCTCTCTCCTCCTCTCTCTCCTCTACCTCAGCATACAGCCTATTAACAGCTTCTTATTATACTTGCTCTTATGAATAAGTATATATTAACGGCCAGTTGATCAACACTGACGGCCAGTTGTACTAATCTAGTCCACCACTATTGCTTGATTTCATCGATGGTGAGCTGCTCACTGAATTTGGATGCCACCATGCATGCCTCGGTGTAGGATTGGAGAAGAGTGCTTGCGAGAGCACTGGGCTGTCTGGGCACCAGCTATAGGACGCGGCCGAATTGATGAAGACAGACTTGTCCCTTCATGTGTTTTATATTTGTTCACCGATCGACGAGTGATACATGGAAGCAAGCACTACCGCGAAAAGATGGGTTCCTCCGTCATCGTATAAATATACAGCATACGTGGACGTGAACCATAATGGCCATGAAAGTCCAAGAGCTGATAATGAAAGATCATAACTCGGAGCCGGTATTTATAGGGTATGTTTTTTTCCTTCGAAGCTGACGGCTTTTGATTTTTACTACAGTACCTAACTTTCAAGCGAAGTATTTTCTTAAGACGAGGTCTACAAGTTAAACGATGTACACGTTAAAAGCCCAATATCTGTACCACCCAAAATCGTAAGTGAATATCTCTCTCCGTAATCTGTATCATAAATAGCTAAAATTTAAAAATTTTAGCCAAAAGCCATAAGCCAGATAGGCTTGGCCGTTAGGTGCAGTTCATACCTTCTGGCAGTGTCTCACTCGAGGACCCCTCTTGCTTGATTATATATCTGTTCAATTTGAAATGCACGTCCATTTTTCATACCATTCTTACTGGTTATTACGACGGTGCAAAGCATCCAAACACTGGAATATGATAGGGGATGCAAGTGATCCAGGTGGGGCCGACCCGGGATTTGGCCCATGGTGTACTTCCATGGGGGATAGCTGCGCGTCATGGAGATAAGACAGCCGTCACCACGCCGTGTTTTGGCCGGTGCCAGCCGTCTCCTCCGTGTTTTGTCACAGTCGAGCTGGATCAACGCAGCTTGCGTCCCTGGGCAGGAAAACGGTAACGGATAATTTATTTTATCTGTATTTAAAAAAATACGAATATAGTAAGTAAAATTTGTATTCGAAAATATTTGTATTCGTATTCGAGAATATTTGTATCTTATTTGAGAATATTCGTATTCGCATTCGTATTCGAGAATATCCGTATCCGTATTCGTATTCGAGACTATTCGATCCGTTTCTAGAACCCATGAAAAATCTGTACGAATTTTGTAATTCAAAATTTGAATTTAGGCGGTTTAAAACCGGTGAAAAATTGGCAAAACTGCTAGGAATCTGTTTTATCTGATATTCGTATCCGAAAAAATCCGTATTTGAAAATATCTATATTCATATTTAAGAATATTCGTATCTGTATTTAAAAATATTTGAATCCATATTTATATTCGTTTAAATATATAAATTCATATTTGTATTTGAGACTATTCAATGTATCCGATTCGTTTACACCCCTACTCGTCCCTATGCGGCCATCGTTTGGAGGAGTTAGCCGGCCGAGACGGCGCTCGGCGCGTGGAGTATTTGCTTGATTTCGTCGGTGGTGACTGGTGAGCTGCTCACTGAATTTGGATGCCACCACGCCTCGGAGTAGGATTTGAGAAGAGTGCTTAGGAGAGCAATGGGCACTAGCTTTTCCTCTCCCCGGTTAATTTTTATATGTTTATGGATATCTTAGTTTCTAGCTACCTTTTTTTTCTTGGATTAATTTAGGAATTTCTAGCTTTTTTTCTTCCTAGGAAAGTAATAATTTCAATAGCTCATTTTTGGAATTCTTAGTTTGTATTTACTTGAATTTAGATGACACAATTTATTTCGAATTTTAATTGGAAGTTATTATTTTTACCTTTGAATTTGAATTTAAATCTGTACAACAATTTTTTTGGAACTATGTTTGCAACATTTTTCCTGGAAACCTGTAATGATGCCCTACACAGTCTATATGTTCACCTACACTATCGACGCTGCCAAATTGATCAACACTGACGGCCAGTTGTACTAAGCTAGTCCACCGCTATCAAGTAGTTTTGCCACTTCTTCCACTAGACCACTGACGGCTTCTTTGAAAGAATGATCGTGCATGTGCATTAGTACGTACAACCCGTATGAATTAGATTTCGTAGTTCGTGTTTTATTCAAGAAAAAAATGTTTTTGGGATCGAATCTCCTGCGTGCTTTCGTTTCCCCTGCATAGTCTTTGAGTCGCCATTTTATCGGAAATCATTCGTCGATGGAACTAAACTGAAATTACATGGTATAGATATGGCAATTTATTTATTGACACAAGTTGACATTTTCCCCAATTCCATTTTTGTATTGAACACATGCACACACACAAATACACAAATATATATATATATATATATATATATATATATATATATATATATATATATATATATATATATATATATATATATATATATATATATATATATATATATATATATATATATATATATATATATATATATATGAGAACATATCTAGTGCTAAATGCTGAGCCTTTCGGTGCTAACATGCTAAAACTTCTCGAGCCATCCGATGCGCCCGTGCAGCTAGGATCCAGAAGGTGGGATGCCCTAACTCACTTATGCAATTTCGCAAAACCCCTACCGTTCCCAATATTCTCCCGCTGTCCTGAACTTCCTCCGCCTCCCGTCCGCCGCGCGCCGATCGCGCTCGTTCGCTGCCGTCCTCCCGCCGATCGCGTCGTCTCCCGCGCCTCCCGTCCGCCCGCGCCGATCAGCGACGTCTCCCCGCGCCGTGCGCCGTCGCGCCGTTCCGCCTCCCGTCCGCCCGCGCCAATCAGCTATTTTTCTCCCCGCGCCGTTCCGCCTCCCAGCGCCGCCCGCTCCGTTCATCAGTCCGGCCGTCCGCCATTCATCACCGCGCCTGCCGCTCCGTTCATCAGGCCGGCCGTCCGCCGTTCATCAGGCCGCCTCCCGCTCCGTTCATCAGGCAGGCCGTCCGGCGGTGATGAATACATGCCCTTGGCATCCTATCCTGGGGGGACTTCAGCAGCCTGAAAGCATCGCACACTCCGAATGCAAAGTCACCAAAGAGAAATGAAGAAACTGTGAAGACCTCGAAGACGTTGTCAAAGTCTAACCAGAATAACTGGCTATATAGTTCATATGTTTGCTATTAGAAGAAAAAATGGAGAATGAGTTAAGCTTTAGATTAGGATTTGATGACAAGATGTTGATATGCTGTACTATATAGCATTGAAAGTTTTTATGCTTTTGTTTATCGTTTGTCCCTCCCTCGATCTTTTCTTGTACAGCCTGGATGGGCAATTCTTGCCCTCTGTTTATGGGTGTAGCTCAAAGGTGTTGTGAAATGATATACCTCTGTGTGTGGCTGATTTTAAAGTCCTTTCTTGATAATTGATACATTTTTCTGCCTCTAGTACAATGGAATCTCCTTCATCCTTGTAAATGAAGGAAAGGAAAATAAGCAAAGCTACTAGAATAGATCAGTCTGCAGTTCTTTTCTTTTTGCAGTAATAGCTGCTTTATGTCATGTTTTGTTTGTTCTCACGTGATTCCAACGAGTAACCTTTTTTAAAACCATTTACCTGTTATTGTCAATCAGGGTTTTCTGCCCTTGATATCATCCCTACTTTTCACTAATTTTTTGTATTAAAACTGCATAATGAAATCCCACCAACCTTATTCTAATTTACATGCTTTCTAGAGTAATTTGGAGAACTGGTCATATGTTCAACACATACGGTCATTACATTTCAGTGGCTGTTTTAGAAACCAAATTTGGTAGAATATTGCCTACAGATGTTCTGAGTCCAGTTGTGGAACTCACTGCTCTCTAGTTCTGGGGTTCACTATGGACTTAAGTGTCAGCTTTCAATTCCCATTTTATTTTTGTAGCCTGTCAAGTTTTGTAGGTCTGATGAGAATTTTTGTTGCAACAACACCATGTGTTTTTGACATTATAAACAGCTGGTTCTGAGATTAATAGAACAGGGTGCTAGTGTTACAACAATCCTGGTGATAACAAATTAAGATGTATTTTATTTTCTTTGAAAGTATTTTTTGTGCTCAATAACCTAGTACATGGGATTTTAGCAATTCCAGAATGGCCAAAAACTCAAGATTATTGCGATGCCATTTTATTTCAGTACTACAAAAGTCTACATGTTTTTTCCTTAGTCCATTATGCAAGGAAATCATGGTACGAAAATCATGTTTGGAAGAACAGTAATACTCAAATAATCTGTCATCAGAGTCTTAGAATAATCTCCACACTCGAAATCATTTCAGCGATATTAGAAAACCAACATAGAGAGGAGACAGGAAAACAGAAATGGAAGAAATGTTTGCAGTTTTGTACAGGTATAGCTTCAACTTCTATTGATGACCCACTCTCAAGGTTTCGATATAAATGGAAACAACATAGTAACAACCAAAGGTTTCTCACGCCAGTAACAACCAAAGGAAAACAGAAATGGAAGAAACGTTTGCAGTTTTGCAGTTTTCGTTTGTGATATTCACAGCCAGTTATTCTGGTTAGACTTTGACAACGTCTTGAGGTCTTCACAGTTTCTTCATTTCTCTTTGGTGACTTTGCATTCGGAGTGTGCGATGCTTTCAGGCTGCTGAAGTCCCCAGGATAGGATGCCAGGGCATGCATTCATCACCGCCGACGGCTGCTGATGAACGGAGGGGGCGGCGATGAGCGGCGGGCGGCGGCTTTGATGAACGGAGCGGCGGCGCGGTGATGAATGGCGGACGGCGGACCGATGAACGGAGCGGCGGCGCTGGGCGGCGAGGCGCGGGAGAAAATAGCTGATTGGCGGGCGACGGGAGGCGGAACGGCGCGAGCAGCGCCAGCGCGGGAGACGCGTCGCTGATCGGCGCGCGGCGACGGAGGCGCGGGAGATGACATCGATCGGCGCGGGGAGGGCGGCGGAGCAGCGCTGACGGCACGGCACGGACGGAGGCGGAGGAAGTTCAGACGGCGGGGAGAATATTGGGAACGGTAGGGATTTTTCGCGAAATTGCATAAGTGAGTTGGGGCATCCCACCTTCCTGGATCTGAGCCGTACGAAGTAGATCGGATGGCTCTGGAGAAGTTTTAGCATATTAGCACTGAAAGGCCTGTTAGCACTAGATATGTTCCCTAAATGAGAACATATATATATATATATATCAAAAGCGATGAAGAGATATAAAATATTCGTTTAAGTGGTATATGACAAATGGAAATATGTACTCCGAGAGTACGGATATATATATACACACACACTAATTATAAGATATTGTAATGTGACTTGGTTGAAAATTTTTAATTAGAGTCTTTTATTTTTGCTATATACATATTTCCATGTGTAAAAGAAATATATATACACAAATAATGCTAGAAAATGGACTTTAATAAAATTTTCATACAACTCACTTTGAATTATCTTATAATCATTATTATCATTATTAGAGTATACTCAAAAGGATAAAGAGGTATAATAATATCATTTAAGCAGTATATAAGAAGTGGGAGTACGTACTCCCAAAAGTATGCAACCATTTTCATATATATATATATATATATATATATATATATATATATATATATATATATATATATATATATATATATAGTAAAAGTATTGAGGACTCCTAGGTGTCGGACTCCTTATTCGGAGCAGTCCGATCGTGCAAGCCGCACGCTTAGCTGGAAAGACGATTAACGGGTTTGGGAGCGCTAGACCCGTTGTTTGGGTCGATCGAATCTCGGTCTCGCATCTTCCCCAAATCGCGCATTTCCCGATCTCGCCTCTCCCCAAATCGGTCATTTCTAGGGGTGAAAGCGGTAGCGGATAATTCGTTTTATCCGATATTCGTATCAGAGAAAATCCGAATATGGTAAGCAAAATCCGTATTCGAAAATATTCGTATTCGTATTCGAGAATATTCGTATCCGTATTTGAGAGTATTCGTATTCGCATTCGTATTCAAGAATATCCGTATCCGTATTAAGTATTCGAGACTATTCGATTAAGTATTCGATCCGTTTCTAGAACCCATGAAAAATTCGTACAAATTTTGTGATTCAAAACTTGAATTTAGGCGGTTTAAAATTGTAATAGGTCAAAACCGGTAAAACCGTTAGGAATCCGTTTTATCCGATATTCGTATCCGAAAAATCCGTATTCGAAAATATCCGTATTCGCATTCGAGAATATTCGTATCCGTATTTGAAAATATTCGAATTCGTATTCGTTTTAAAAATATGGATTCGTATTCGTATTTGAGACTATTCGACCGTATCCGATCTGTTTCCACCCCTAGTCATTTCCCCTGGTTTCATCTCTGCCCCCAAATCGAGTGCGGATGCTTCACCGGATGCCAGCCCAGTCGTTCACAACACCGAGTCGCGTACATGTATTGGAGGCGACGGCGGACAATGGTTGCCGTAGAAGGCGGGGACCTGAGGAGTTAGCGGCGGTGACCGCGGCGTCTGGATCCATCGGGGAGAGCTAGATCCGGGAAGGTGGCGGCGTCCCAAAGTGATCAGATCCGGCGAGATTAGGGCGATGTCGACGGCCGGCCCCCCTGCGTCCTCGTCGCCGACCCCTCCGGCCTTCTCCTCGTCCAGACCTCTCCGCCCCGCTCCCCCAACTCCTCCGCGAGGCCACACACCGCCGGGCTAACGGTCCGCATCGCCCAAGCCGCCATACCGGGGTACTATGTCTGCAACCTCGGCCTCGTCGCCGCTTCGGGAGGCAGCGGGCGGTACATGGTTGCAGAGCTCCAGTACGTGATCGGCAACGAGCATGCCACGCTCCTCTGCTTCTCGTCGGAGTCCGGCGAATGGATCAAGAGGAAGATCCCCGGCTACCCTCCGCCTCTGCGGTGTTCGATCTGGGGCATCGAGGAGAAGGCGGCGCCCCGAGGAGATAGCGGCGGTGACCTCGGCGTCTGGATCCAGGCTGAGCCAGATCCGAGAAGGTGGCAGCGGCCCAGGAAGAGCTCAGATCTGGCGAGTATACGGCCGATGACGACCGAAGATGGATCCGACCACAAGGAGGGTGGCGGCGGTCTCGCCTCAACCCGATTCACACCACCGCGGCGCCTCAGCCACCACAGCTTCCTACCTCCGCCACCCATATCGTTTGTATTTCAACTATTTTATAATTTCGGGATTTTGTCAGTTTGTTTCCTGAATTGAGGGTCGATCAATGATTTATTCCCATATATACGGAATGATGATTCTTGCCAGCAAGGAGGAAGATGATGCTGAGTTTACAAGACCACCATAGGCACCGCCACTACTGGAAACATGCCACCCATTTCCTTTGTACTCCTCTACCCATCTCATTAAGCTCCCAATCTCACGCCACTCTCCCTCTCTATCAATTTTGGACTTGGGAACTTTGGGTTTTTATCTTCAAATCAATGTTTCGGCTCTAAAATTTGACCTATTTGAGGTGACATTTTTTGGGTTTGTTCAAAACCCCAAGTTCAGATGCAATTCTAGATGGTGGATGAAGTTAAAAATTTTGTTTCGAATTGATTCATGTGTAAAAGTACTGACACTTGTGGTGTACAAGTACTCACACTCATGATGGATTGGATAGGCCATATGTGATCTAGTAAATCATGATTTGGGTTCTGATTGATTCACTAGTTTAAATGCTTATTTATTTCGTCAAGGGTGAGGGACTGAGTTTGGATTAAATTAGGAACATCTGTTCTCTATGAGAAGTAAATTTTGATTGGTAACACATGGCATTGTTTAGTGTAATCAAATGAATTGTGTATTATGGGCTGAACCTTTGTAATGAAATCTGTAGATAGTAGCTAGGAATACCTAGCTCTTTGAAACATGTTTTTAGATTTTTCTTTAGTATTTGTCCGATTGGTTTTGATCCTTCGAGTTGGTATGTATGTCAACATCAAATTTTTCAGAATGCCAAGGCTACCACCAGCTGCAAGTGCATGAAGAACGAGCAGGCTATATTCTCCACTGTCTCCTGACTATGTTCTCATATGAAAATTTTTATTATTTGTTTTTTGTTTTGTTTGAATCTTGGTGTCATTGTAATGAGGGTGTGACCAATGTATATAATTTGCCATCACAGCCATTCCTTGTCGAACAATTGTGATTGTGGTTGTTTATTTGTTTATGGAGAACGTGTATGTGCAGTTGCAGAAAAGGGTATGTCAGTGGCTTAGGTTCAATACTTAGAGTTGGTAAATTTGAACTGATGAAAATCACACTCTAATTCACCCACGTCATTCGTCTCCATCAAACATACAAGCGGGTAATTGTTATTTTGATTGTAAATTAGTCTATGGCTAATGAGTATGTGCAGTTCGAGGAAATACTATGCCACGAATAAGCTGTTTGTTTCAGGGTGCAATAGTTCATTTAGTACTTGATTTTTTTTCTTATGCATCAAACCCCATCCATGTATGTAACTTTATCTGAATTGTAATACTGAGATTGCTGCTTGAATTTTACTATTCATAATTAGTATACACATTTTGTTGTAATGTTTATCCTGAAAAATGAAGTATAAGTCTTTTATCAACTATTGTTATTTTGATTGTAAATTAGTCTGTGCATAATGAGTATGTGCAGTTCAAGGAAATACCATGGCATAAAGAAGCTCTGTTTGTTTGTGAAGTATTACATAACAATTCTAGACAATATAACACAACATTTCCTATCTCAGATGTGGTAATTGACCCCGAGAAGAATATTTTGGCAGCAACAGATCATTAGCCATGGAATTTATCAATTTCCTTACATATGTCGACTCTTTAACATACATTTCTCTGTCTTGATCTTAATTAACTAACAGACTTACATACTTGTAAAAAGGGTTTCTCTTACTTAACTATCACATACTCACAATTGTTGCATGACGGCAGAAATTAAATATCGCAGTTTGTAAGCGCAACAACGATTTTTGAAACATGGTGCCATTCTAATATGGGTATGATCAATGTGCATACTCACAAATGCAGCATGAGGGCACCAATTCTTATACTGTACGTACACCACTTAAAATTTTATTGAGTATAATACTCGATTTAATCACAGCGATTCATTATATGTTCCACGTAATGATATTTTGCATACATCATAGACTATTAAATTTATATGTACAAATAAACATACTTCTAATACTGCCGTCTTTTTTTCATACCTACTCCATGTTTATTAATACATCGCCGATACACATACCTATCCTACGTTAATAGCATGCTGAGCAAGTAATCTTTTTATGTCAAATAATGATACTTTTTTCCACGTTAATTCAACATACTTTTTTCCACGTTAATTCAACAATATCTAGACACATACCTAATTCATCAGGTTCCGGAACGCTGGACACAATTTGTAGACTAATCAATCCGTGATCGCAGGAAATGTATTATGGCAACTACAGATCTGTATCACGCACGCACAGCAAGCAGGATAACTAGGATCGCTGCGTATTTATTACTTGATCGCTGGATATTTGGCAGTAACAAATCCGGATTGCACTCATGACTCATCAGTACGGCGTGATATACCAAGCCTAACAGAATTTGATAATGGGTATACCCGTTAATCTCATACCTAATACAATCTAACACATCTCAATATGATCCAATGGTTGTTAGGTTAGGTGCCTGGACTCCTTGGAGTCCCATACATATATACATACCACCTCTGAAAAATTGTTCATACCACCTATATAGTCTTAAATACTCGTATACT
The DNA here is from genome assembly GCA_036346575.1 of Dendrocalamus sinicus. Lineage (NCBI taxonomy): Eukaryota > Viridiplantae > Streptophyta > Magnoliopsida > Poales > Poaceae > Dendrocalamus > Dendrocalamus sinicus. The sequence continues at coordinate 27,596,744 of CM070657.1, read as the reverse complement.
ACATGTACATACTCCTCATTACGCGAGATACTCCCTACGTTATGAGATACGACATAGGGTGTAATTACACCGGGAGTAGAAAAGAGGCTTCTATATATATATATATATATATATATATATATATATATATATATATATATATATATATATATATATATATATATATATATATATATATATATATATATATATATATATATATATATATATATATATATATATATATATATATATATATATATATGGGCAAGGAGGCGACAGGAAACATAGTTACTCTTTGGAATGGTCAGTTAAGAGTATTGGTGGTACATACCCACTTTGATAATAACTGACCATTGACCATTCCCCATACATGAAACGGAAACTCTACGTGCAACAAAATATGTAAACTGATTGATAGTAATACATATAGGAAGCTCATGTCACATACCCGATACACTAAAGGGAAACTTAATCTGTACGAAATAATCACTTCGCATACCTTTTCACCATCTTATTATAACTAATTTTCAAATTAATTTACAAGTGATACTGATATGAACTAGCTGCAATGCTGGTTGGCACCAAATAGGTTGAAATTTTAGGAAAGAATGTGATTTGATAATTAATGGAAATTAAGAATGAACACATATATGGAAACTATTTTTCCAGTGCGAATTGGGTGGATTGACCTGCGTGCATATATGTAACGGGTTAGATACAGAATTAATGGATGAAATACCCACTAATTTCCCACAGATTACCCACTAATTTCCCACAGATTGTAAAGCAATCAAATGGTTGTCCTAGTTATTTTTACAATATATATGTGTGTGTCTATAGGAAGACTATTTCGTACTCCTGGGAGTACATACTCCCACTTTCAATATACCACTTAAACGAATATTTTATTTCTCTTTATCACTTTCAGTATACTTAAATACTAATTTTAAGATACTCTAATATGACTTGGGTGAAAATTTTTCATCAGAACCTTTTATTTTTGCTACATATCCTTTTCCATATATTAAAGAATTCCATACACAAATTATACTATAAAAAATAGATTTATAAAATTTTTCATGGAACTCACTTTGGAATATATTATAATCATTATTAGAGTATACTCACATAGATAAACAGGTATAATAATATCATTAAAGTAGTATATGAGAAATGAGAGTATGTATTCCTAGGAGTATAGAACCATTTTTCTATATATATATGTGTATATATATCCCATCTAAATTCAGGTATATTTTTTGAAAATATCAGTTTTAGGGTATATACTCATCTATAACAATTAAAATAAAATGTATAAGTTTAACAAATATACTCAAATTCAAAGTTTTGAATGAATTTAGATCATATACTTTTCTGATTTATATATATAATCAGCATATACCTACAATCAAACTATCATCAATAAAGGCAACTATAATTCGAAATTCTGTTTAAACTTATTTGAACTAGTTAGTAAACTAGTTAAACTTGACATGTAAGAAATTTTAAAATTTTTCGCACACAATACATACACATTTTAGACTATGGTGCTTGAGCACCAAGGAGTGCTCGTTATTTTTACTATATAGGATGTTGAAATGAGGCACCATGGTGTCTAGGTACCAAGCATCGTTGCCTTTGGATTGCTTTTAGATGCGTGTAAGTGCAATGATATATAATATATCAGAACGGAAAGTCTTAATTATGAATGAAAAGTCTCAAGCATGGATGGAAAATTTTAATTATGAAGACTGAGCACCATGGTGCCTTGTTATATATATATATATATATATATATATATATATATATAGATACACGCGCAATTTGAAATGCATGTCCATTTTTCATACAATTCTTATTAGTTATTACGACGGTACAAAGCACCCAAACACTGGAACATGATTAGGGGTGCAAACGGGTCGGGTTAATCCCGACCGATCCGGCACCGAATCCGATTGATACGAATCCGGAGAAAAAATATGGGTTAGGATATGGTAACAGCAATATCCGTCCAATCGATCGTCTTCAAGTTTGATTTCAGGTTAGTGCTACTATTTGGCGTTTCATTTTCTTTTGCAGCGGTAAAATAAAATTTTCCACATCAGCCTATTAAGTAGTAACATCAAGTTCTTGTGATCGTCCTCCTACTCTATTTGTTGTACTGCATGCATTCCTTACAAGCGGGTTAATCCCGGCCGATCCGACACGAATCCGATTTGTGCGAATCCGATTGATGCGAATCGGAGAAAAAATATGGGTTAGGATATGGTAACAACAATATCCGTCCAAATCCGACCCGTTTGCACCCCTAAACATGATTGGGGATGCAAGTGATCCAGGTGGGGCCGACCCGGGATTTGGCCCATGGTGTACTTCCATGGGGGATAGCTATGGGTCATGGAGACAAGACAGCCGTCACCATGCCATGTTTTGTCACAGTCGAGCCTAATATTAAGTGAGGATAAAGAGACCTATTTATCTACAAATTTTAATTGTTCAATAGATCTTTGTCAATGAAAATACAATGGTAAAAAATTAAATTAGACATAAAAAGTAAATAAAATATGGGCTTATGTTGGATTGGCACGACATAAATATAGTACAAAATAATACTAATAAAGAGACAAATTGTGTCTAAATAATTAGACAACGAGAGATACCCACTGAATTTGGATCTACAGTATCACTTTCAGTATACTCGGCGCGTGGAGCATTGCCTGATTTCATCGATGGTGACTTGCTCACTGAATTTGGATGCCACCATGCCTCGGTGTAGGATTGGAGAAGAGTGCTTGCGAGAGCAATGGGCTGTCTGGGCACACTAGCTATAGGACGCGGCCGAATTAATGAAGACAGGCTTGTTCCATCATGTGTTTTATATTTGTTCACCCATCAACGAGTGATACATGGAAGCCAGCTCTACCGCGAAAAGATGGGTTCCTCTGTCATCGTATAAAAAAAGACAGCATATGTGGACGTGAAGCATAATGGCTATAAAAGTCCAAGAGCTGATAATGAAAGGTCTATGAAACATATATAGTATATACTTGCTATATACTTAAACTAAAAAAATTCTAGATATACTCCATAATTTACTCTACCTATGCATAAAATTTTAAATTCAAATTCATTCAATATTTAAATAAATTTAAATTTGAAATTTTATACATAGGTGGAGTAAACTATGAAGTACATAAAAAATCAGAATTTTTCAATTTTTTTTAGTTTGAGTATACGGCAAATACACCGTAAGATAGTCGCATACTATATGTTCTTATGTATATACATATACATATATATATATATATATACACAGTTATGATCTTTCATTATCAGCTCTTCGACTTTTATGGCCATTATGCACTACTACAAAATGGGCCATCACAGATGGTTTGCAATGGCCATCACAGTCATCACAGACGGTTTTCAAACTGTCTGTATGTATATGTCAGTGATAATCGAAGGTTATCACAAACGGTTTGTGGGCCATCTGTGGTAAAGACAACACAGACGGTTTGTAACTAGAACCGTCTGTGAAGAAAACTATTACGAGCATTTCGAACCAAAACCGTCAGGATACCCATACATCACGATTTTTTAGTTTACCAACGTCTGTGATACCCAAACATCACAGACGGTTCTAGTTACCAACCGTCTGTGATTGGCGAGTATCATAGACGGTCAGTATATAGAACAGTCTGTGATAGTCCTTCATAGGCGGTTTATACCACAAACCGTCTGTGATAGTTCACTCTATATCTTAAATTTTTTTCTGTTTTTTGGCTAACTTCAAGAAATAATGTTACCCATATCCTTCGAAAACAAGCAAATACAGAGGCAAGCACAATAACACATTCTATTACAGAATAACAAACTAACGAACCCTCCGTGCCACGACGGTAAGCCTAAACAAGACACACTTACGACAAGAGTGTACTTGTCTAGCCTACCGTGGTGCCACAACGGAGGCGCTAGCTCACGGCAGTAGTCGGCATCGTCGGAGGAACAAGCAAATACAGAGACAAGCACAACAACACATTCTATTATAAGATAACAAGCTAACGAACCCTTCATGGCACGACGGTGAGGCTAAACAAGACACACTTATGACAATAGTGTGTTGTCCAGCCTACCGTGGTGCTACAACGGAGGCGCTAGCTTATGGTAGTAGTCGGCGTTTTTGAAGAACAAGCAAATACAGAGTCAAGTACAACAACATATTCTATTACAGGATAACAAGCTAACGAACCCTTCGTAGCATGACAGTGAGGCTAAACAAGATACACTTACGACACTTACGACAAGAGTGTGTTGTCTAGCTTACCGTGATACCACAACGGAGGCGCTAGCTCACAGCGGAGGGGAGGATGCAGGAAGGTAGCTAGTGGATGAACTCACGCGTGACTATATACCGGTGGAAAGGTAGATGGGGAGTAAAGGGCCGAGCGGTGAAGGTAGATGGGGAGTTATTAATAAGGGCCGAGCAGTGGGAGGAACTGGTGCCTGTCATTCGATGTGGAGAGAATGGACGGGTGAGATCGAAATCCTGGGGTATACGCCATGGATCAGTGATATGTCATTATCAGAGACGGTTTGTTATTCAAACAGTCATGCCCACAATAATGGCCGGGCATAGGAACTTACTCGAGTTAGTGTCTATTTAAAAAAAAACTTTATGGGTGAAGTGAAAAATGTTAGAAAGTTAAAGTCTTGAATTGTGTTGCCCTACGCGTCGGTCCCAGTGATAATATTGAGCAGATATAATGCTGGAAATCTAGCATATGGTACAGGTAGCTATGTAACGGTGAATGTAATCTGTACTACTATTAATATTGTAATCTTTTACACACTTTAGAAAATATGTTCTAGTTAAAATGCTAAGTTTTAGTAATTTCTAATTATTCATAGCTTTTAAAATATTGGCTTTAGCAAATAAAAGAACCCGGGCCCTCCTTGTTAAGCCTTGCATGTATAAATATTGTATACTGTGTTTACCTCACAGAGCACTGTTGCTTGTGCTCACACTCACTCATAAAATCCTCAGAACCTGTGGATCAAGGGCAGTATGCATACTACGACGATCAAAGAGCTGATGGTGATGAAGAATGCGGAGTTTAGTTAGGCTCTAGTAGATTAGGTCTCGCCCTTGTCTAGTTAACTAAGGTGGTGTTTGTGTGCACCAATATTATCTAAGTCTTGGGTTAATATTGGTCATGCATAAATCTTCCCCAGTTGTTTGCCTATGGCGAATTGCGTCCTCCACTAGTTACTTCCGCTACTGCTTTCGCAATTTTATGTAATGTATCATTTGGTCTAGTTGTCTATTGTAAATTTGATCCGATGCAGTCTGTTTAAACTCTGATGTCGTAATATTAATGTATGGTTCAGTTTACGTCCTGTATGAAATGATTCAATAATGTATCTGTGAGTACTATCTACTGATCCAGATAATAGTACAGTGGTTTTATAAAGGATTCGAATTAGCTAAATCCAGACTGATGTGATACCAAATGGCCCTCACTTTCAGACGCTTAGCGCGAAGATCCCTACATATATGCAGCAACAAGAAGATGTCACATCCCAAAATTTGGCTTTTTGAAAAAAATTAAATTCAAATTAATTATTTTAAGGTAATTGGATTTTACTTGGCTTTTATTTGCCTTTCTCGATTTTCTCGAATTTAAAAACTATTTTCAGAATTTAAAAAGTAATTCAAAATATGAAAATTTAATATCAACAGTAGTTGGAAATAATTTTATTAAATCCAAAATATCTCCGTGAGCTTCTGAATTTTTCTGAATTTTTGGTGGTATTTTCATATTTTTACGAGGCCTAAATAAACTTCTAGCATTTTCTGAAATTAAAAATCATTAAAAATCGAAATCTTTTCCTCCGCCGACGCGTGGACGGCCCAGATCCGCCACGTCGCCGCTCGGCCGATCCCGGCCGCACTCTCCTCTCCTCCTCGTCCCAGCTGGCCCGGCCACAACAACGGCCGCCTTCCTCCTCTCCGCGCTCGACGCGTGTGGGCCATCCACCGCCCGCCTCTCTCCCGCCTCACCCCATCGACCGCGGGCCCGCCCGTCGGCGCGCGCCCTCGCTCCAGCGCCACTCCGCCCCTCTGTCGAGCCCGTCGTCCCAGCAGGCCGGCACCTTCCTTTCTTGCCCCCTTTCTTTTTCCGGCCGACCAAGACCGCGCGATCCCGCTTGCCTTACCCGGCCCTCCTCGGTTTGGAAGTCCGGACGCCGCCATGACCGAATCCCGATCTCGGGCTCCCCCCATCGCGCCCCTCTTTCCCCGTTTCTCCCTTCCTTCCTTTTTCCGGCCGACACACCGGCGAGCAATGCGCGCCGTGTCCCCTCCTCCGCCCTATAAATAGCTCCTCGGCTCGCCTTCTTCCGCACCACCTCCCGCGCCTCCACTTCTCCTCCCTTGAGGCCCGAGCGCCGCCGCACTGAAGCTCCCGTGCGCGTCCGGTAAGTGCTCCGCGAGTAATCGTCGCCGCCTCGGTCTTCCCGGCTTCGCCGCGCTACCTCGAGCACCCCGTGGCCGTGCGATCCTCCCGACACCTCAGTAGCCCCCTCCGCTGCCGGGCGCCGCCGCACCGGAGGACCGAGCGCCTCCGCCTCCTCGCCGTCGTCCACCTCCGCCCGCCCCCGAGCCTCGCCAACCCTCCGTTGGATTCGTCTCGCTCGGGTTTGCATTTCCACGCGTCACCCGAGCCCTCCGCCACTCCTCGCCGCCGACGACCACGCCTCCGCCACCTTCCCGCCCTCCTCCGTGGGTAACTCAAAGGTTTGATTGCCCTATGGGTAGGCAAAGCCTCCCGCTCACTTGGCTATCACCGCCGCTTCTCCCTCCCCGAGCTCCTCGGCTCGTTCGAGCCCTCGGCTCGCACGCGGAGGTTGAGTTTTTCTCAATTAAACTGCGCGACAAGTGGACCCACCCGCTCGCTGGCACCGCCTCGCAGCCACCGCCGCTGGCCCCACCTCTGTCTTGTCTCGACAAGTGGGCCCGAGTCCGATGGGTCCCATGTGTCGAGGTTGAGTCGATGGGCTCACCGTCCGATGGGTCCCACATGTCGATGTGACCGCTGGGTTACTGTTCAGTGGGCCCCACCTGTCGATCTCTCAGAATAAAAAATAGAAATTAAAATCTAATATTCCAGTGGGCCCACTGTCAGAAATTTGGGAATTTCTAGATTTATTCAAATCTGAGATTTTCAAATGAGCATAACTTTCTCATTTTAACTCCAAATCCAGCCATTCAAATTTCTAAATTCATCTAAAATCATAATCTATCCAGCTATGGCCTCTGTTGAATTTTTGGATTTTATTTGAATTTTATTTGTATTTATTTGCTTGTTGCCTCGTCTTTTCTCGCGTAGATTCCAACGTTGTCAACGAGCCCTCTTCACAGCAAAGAAGAAGACCAGAAACCACTGCAGAAGGCAAGTCTCCTTTGATCATCTTGAACCTATGCTTTTGAAATGTTTTTAAATATTTTAAATTATGTGCATTGCTATTTACATAAAATCACTAGTTCAAATTTTTAGGAATTAGTTATTCCAACTTTGTTATGCCCTCATTTGACATTGATTGCCATGTACATTGTCACCCTAGAACTCTCTTGTCTCAATAATGAGATTACTATTAATCCTTGTGAATATTAGAATGGTAGGTTAATGTTTAGTCTTGCTATCTAATAACTTTGGAAAATCTTGAAAATGGGAAATTATGATTTATTATTAAATCCTTGTGTTTGAAAGTGAAGTGGCAATTGGAGTTGTCACTGTGATTTTAAAATAAAATATGAAAGATGGTTTAGATTAGGGTGGATGGTCGTTTGGGTTGGTGCGATGCACGAGAACTTGTTAAGTGTATGTTCCACCTAGTCAATTAAGGACCGACGCTTGTGTTTGTCCAAACTGAGCATTAACCGTGACAGCCACAAGTCTATATGGGTACGACCTAGCTGACTAACTTATGATAGTCTAGTTTAGGTGCCACCAGTGGAAAGTGGGTGCCAGGGATAGACTGGTTATCCACAGTGAGGGACAGGGATTTACTGTACTCATATGGCGCAAGAGGGGGCTTCAGATTGGGCGGATTTAACCCTTCTGCGGTGAAACCTCAGCGGGTGGTATCTTGCTAGATTAGAGTAAGGTAAAGGCTTTGTGGTATTTTATCTGGGTCTCATGCCAAAGGAAGCGTGTTGACTTTTAGGATAATTTATCTCTTGTGGGTAAAGTTGTACAACCTCTGCAGAGTGTAAAACTATTCGAATAGCCGTGCCTACGGTCAAGGCGGGCAAGGAATGCATTCACATGGTAGATTTCTGGTTTTGTTTTAAAATCAAAGTTTTGTATTCCGAGAGTGGAGGGAACTCTCGGAAGGAATCATGATGGAGCCGAGAGGGTGGATTTAACCCGCATGTTAAACTTGTTCAAGTTGTTGGCTAGTGTTGGTAGATGGAACCTTCACTAGAAAGTTAGTTCTGTTAAAACATTTACTTCATTAAATTGATGCCTTCAAAATAATTAGTAGTAATTGAGATTTCAAATATTGCTTTGTGCAAAAGAACCATATGGCCTTCCGTTGTTAAGCCTTGCATCTATGCATTTTCCCAAGACTTGCGGAGTACTTTATGTACTCACATGCTACACTTAAAAATAAAATCTCGGAGGAAGTTGAAGCTCAAGAAGGTGACTACGACTCTCGCTTCGCTTGTGGCTGCGATGGATTCTTCCGAGAGACTAGGTCGCGCTTCCCGATCCAATCGCTGTGGCATCTTGATGGGTCTACTTTGATTTCACTTTGCTTCCGCTGTGTTTTGATTGTGCGAGGTCTTGAAACCTCCGATGTAATAAGGTGACCCGGTGGTCAGTACTCTTATCTATTGTAATAAATCGTTAATGGTGATGTTTTCCATTCTGTTTGACTGTGTGCACTAGCTTTGATTTGGGACTAGTGCTGTAATACACAGAGGGTCCGGGTTTGGTAATCCGGAGGCCTGACAAGCAGCCTCTGTGGTCCTCTTGCCATCAGCTGTCCTGAACACAAGGAAGACCAAGGCGATAATGAAGGGCACCAGGATGGCCATGATACATGGTTGTCTATGTTTGTCGGGCTCGGATTTGGATGCGGATTTTCAGCTTCGTTCTGTCTGCTTGTGTTCTGTAAGGCGATGAGCAAGGTGAGCTTTCAGTTCATGGACTCCGCGTACTCGAGGATTTCCGTTCAGATGATCCTATGGAAGGTGAAGGGGAGGAAGTTGGCTGAAAGAGATCATCAAGCTACACAAAATGCGAAGGCCGGTAACTGAATAGAAGGAAGCGTGCTACTGGTCGAATGATGTTTCAGCTAGAAATAGCCTTCATCTCTGTCATTTGGATCTTCTCTTGGATTTGTTCGTTGCTATCATGTTTAAGAAACTGTGAATTAGCCTGCTGTATGTACCCTGATAACGGAGATAGCGCTTGTAAAACTAGCTTTGTATGTTACGCAAAGGTCTGTGTTTCCGATTAGTTTGATTGGGATCGACTGTATTGTAGTCGTTCGTCAAGCCCGACGGCCGGCACTACATATCTACACAGGGTTACTTCTATGTTTCTGTCAGACCAAAAAAAAAAAAGATACAATGATGTTTCGAGTTCTTTTGTTTTTGTTTTTATTTCTGAATTAGACCCTGCAGGAACAACCCCATGCACGTCATTTGCAATTCACGCAAGTACTGCTGTTCTTTGTATCATAATACGCCATAAAGAGATGGCTCATGGAGAGGTTTTGTGTTTGATTCCTGACTTTCTCCATTGAGGGATTGAATGTTTTCCAGCAATATTCCTAGTTGAGTACTTTATAGAATTTGTTTACTATTTTTCTAAGCATAACGTCAACCATTTCTCATTTTATTTTCTCCAATAGGAGCGAAGAAAAACAGGAGCTGCATGTATTCTTCGCCACCATATTCATCACATGAGCAAATGGCTCAACAGCGCCGAAATTAATGCCTACACACTATTGGGATACACCACTATTGATTAACCTCATCTCGAGCGGCATTACAAAATCCTGTCAAAATTATAATTACAAGTTACAACACCATGTACGACGCCATGCAAAGGCAAAAAAAAATTTTAAACCGATCTGAATCATTAAGTAAGTTTCTCCAAAGTTTGTAATAGTCTCACAGAATTTTGGATGTTTCTGGATAAGAATCCGATTTCATTCGTAGCTTTTTGCTCGGAAAGATAGCTCTCAACTGCTTTGACATACTGGAATCCGGGCCCAAACAAATGAGAAGCACAAGCTGCCTTAGAAGCCAGGAGCTTGCAATCACCTGTAGGAACAGAAGAATTTTTTTTAGTTGTGACACATCACAGGAGTCTAAAAGACATCATGCCAAATGGGGAACATATGCATGTGTTGATAGAGTAAGATAAAATTACAAAGGATTCCAATTACAAAAATCTGTGATTTTTGCACCATCATGTCATCCTACTTTCTCTTGAAGGAATGACTGTACAAGTTCATAGATTTACTATCGGCAGTTGGGCACACAACAATCCTGTGTAGTGTAGTAGATATTTCACATTCTTTCATCCAAAAATATAGATTTCCCCACAAGTACATGGTATGCTCCATTTTAGACTGTAGACTAGCTCTTTATGAACATTCAGCAAGGAAAATACCATAGCCAAATTTAGCGGATCTAGCTTCATAGCTTGTGTGGCTGACTTGTTCCATACAGGAGAACCTCATGATGCGATGATCATTTTAAGTATGCAAAGGAATAGCAACTGCCTAGACGTTACAACATATGTCTGGCAGATACTCTTAACATCCGGCTCAGAAATATGTTTACCAGTGACAACCTTCTGTCACGGTAATAAAGAACTATTAGTTCAAACCAGCATAACCTAATAATAAACTATGGGCTGGGGTCCACTGTATAAAACAAGAAATTTGACGGACTGACAAACCAAGAGTGTACATTCCAAGTATCAGATATTAGAATCCGAACCAAATCAATGTTAATGTTGATGGCATTTACTGTCTGACCCAATTAATCACAATGAAGAGGAGCATCATGTGATTTTATATTAGCAATGACTAAATTCGAGGAATAAACAGCTACCTTTCAGGGTTTCTGACGCAAAGTTGTTTCGGCTGAAATGATGGTTCATCCACCATCTGCATCGGACCTTCCATGATTCCCTTGTATGTCGATCAAAAAAGACTGAAGAAAAACTACTAAAAGCTGTGACTGCTGCATCTCCTCGAACATTCCATGAAATACAATCATTGTAGTCAGTAGTCCGATCAGAAAAGAGCCTAAGGAAGCATGATACAAGCTCCTCCCAGATGCTAGGTTTCCCATTGGCAGAATCTAGATGCAAGGCTATTATCTCAAGTAGTTGGATGGTATTAAAATATCCTGGGGAAACCAACAAAAGGTAAGAAAGGAAAAAATGTAAACATTGCTAATGAGGCTCTGATACCAAAATTTACACTGAAAGCAGAATATCAAATAGGTAACATCAAGTTTGCCAAGAGAAACAATACAATAAACTTATATAACCACCATCACATTAAAGTTTCATTTTTTTTTTTGGAAAAAGTCTATTTGGCCCCTTGAACTATTGGGGTACATCTACTTAACCCCATAAACAATGCAAAACCGTCTAAATAACCCCCTGAGGCGGTTTTGTAGGCGGTTTTGCCATTGTTGTGGCCGATGACATGGCAATGACTTCAGTTTAAAAAATATTTTAAGTAGCAGGTCCACTTGTCATAGAGTTGAGTTTACTTTTTCCTTTTTAAAAAGAAATTTGCATGGTGGGGCCTACTTGTCATAAGGGGGGTGAGAGACAGAGGGGTCGTGGTCTTTGTCACGTTCTGGACAGAGAAGACGAGCAACAGAGGTGGTGTTGAGCTAGGTAGGTGAACAGCGTATGACGGGTGGCAAGGTCTCGGAAATAGAAAAATGGAATGCTTGCGACGATGCGGAGCCAATGGTGGTGGTGGTTCGGGGAATGGGGCTGCGAGGAGGTGCCGGTGACTGGTGGCGACGGCGATGGTGGTTCGGCCATGGTGGAGGTGGTACTATGGAGGTTAATTGGGAGAAATAGATACGTCAAAACATAGAACATGGCAAGGAATAGACACAAGCGAGCGCAGCGACGAGTGACAGGCCAAGGGAAGTGCACCGCTGTCGAATTTACCTCCCCTGCCATCGATTCCATCTCGTCGCTATGTTGGTACTGTCGCTGCTCCCACTCCCTCTCTGTCTCCCGTGATGCTTCTCCCCTTATGTGCTAGTCGGCTGCCTAGGCGCCGTGTAGGTGCCCTATTCGCTAGTCGACACCCCGCCGCCCGACTAGCGCCTAGCGCCTTAGGGTGTGTTTGGTTGCCTGAATCTCCTTCGACCTGGCTGGGTGGATCTGTATAATCTAAGAAAGAGACTGTTTGGTTGCCTACATGAGCGGATACAGCCTGTATGAGCGGATGCAAAAATATGTCCTCATCCTGGATGGGTGGATACGCTCAAAATGAGCTTCACTGGCCATCCTGGATGGGTTGATGCAGTGTATCTTATGCGGTCCCACGTGTTAGCCTCTCAGGTTTGGTAGACTGCATCCGCTCATACAGGCAACCAAACAACATCTCAGTTTTTTTTCATCCGCTCATGCAACCTCACCAAACTTCTTTTTCTGAAATACGATTCCACTCAGCCTGCATCCACTCAGTCAGGATATACGATACAACCTCCATCCACGAACCAAACACACCCTCAATGAACCTTGGACGCACCCTAATAATTCAAGGGGATCAAATAGACTTTTTCCTTTTTTTATAGTATCGAAAATATTCACAAGAAACATCTCATTCCCAATATTCTGCCTTCATGATTACTATATGGCTTCATATAAAATTATAAAAATCACACTGGTTTAATATGATCTCTAAAATACTACATATAAGCTCTTTTCTACTTGCAGTAATGACAGCATGGGAAACATAAGTTTCGCAATGATATTTCCACTGATTACTACAAAATACTCCAGCAACTAGCAAGGAAGCCTCCATTTGGTAAAATAAAAAAAACCATGCATCTTGTCTAAAAATAAATGATAACAAGGCAAGTAGAAGTATCAATATAGAAAGAAGAAAAGGTCAACTACTCAACTAGCACAGCAATTAAATAGTAGAACACTTCGGAAGAAATGTTTTCAGCCAAAACCTTTTCTATGCAGTTTGGTTAGCCTCTCCACTGAGTAGCTGCATGTGGGATCTCTTCTCAAAGCTTCCTCATAGCAAGAAGAAATAGTTGATACCTGGTTTTGGTCAAAATACTCCAGCAGTCTACCTCTCAATCTGCAGCAAAAAACAACTGAACTTCAGCCACTTAGTTTGCTATAGCGTGTTTCCATATGGACAAGAAAAAGAAAGGATAAACTAGGATAGTCGAAAGATGTGCAGTAACATGAATGAGAGATCACATTCAAGATAACACATTGTTTTACATGATAACCAATAACATTAAGTCTTAAAAACCTGAAAGGAAGTGCTGTAGTTGAACTTTGACAGGTCTTCTCAAGCTCACCAAGTGCATCTTTCAGTTTATCACCAAGCAGGAGAATCTGCACCGCAGCAAAGGTAGCAATAAAAAAAGTCTGACCAAATGATGAAAGCAAAATCTTATATGGCACTATCTATGCAGGTGTCCTAGTGAACTCAAACATATAGTGTTATGCAAAACATGCAGTACAGGGTTAATTTGATGAGGGACGGAGATGAAAAAATCCTTTTGTGCTGAACCAATGTCAGCAGGGTAATACAAGGTGCAAAACTGCAAATAGCCATAACTAACTATGGCATGCACAAGTAACAACATGCAGCCACTGATGATACAGTAATGCGCATTTCAGATGAAAATGGTACATTGACCAAACCGATTCCCTTAGGCTAGTTCAGCACTTCATCAAGTAGGCGCGTTTGGTTTAGCTCGAATGAATTGCAGAAGCAAATATAACTCTTAATAAATATGGTACTGAGATCGATTGACAAGTACCTGTACTAATGGCAATAAGGCAGCCATTACTGGTGGTGTTGAATGAATAGCCACTCTTAGACATTTTTCTGCATCTTCATAGAAGGTATTAGGTGTTGACTTGTACTTCCAATACGAATCAAAGCAATCATTTGAAGCCCCAGCAGCACGCTTTAGCCGTAGTGGCAACAGGGTTTTTTCCAATCCTTCAATGCAGATAATAATCTAATATGTTAAGACATAATTATGTGGAGCTATACACAAGATGAATGAGACATTGAAATTAATAAAATAAATGCACCACTAGTTCAGCTTGATGTGGTTAGTTGGTCTGAGGATTGATCTGATGTGCGACAGAGATGAAGCTACAAATTATTTACAATACATTTCTATTTGAGGATCATGGATTGATCTGATCACAGACAATGATGAAGCTACAAATTACGCCGAATACATTTGTAACACAAGCTGTAGCCACTCTTGACTAGTCGGGAAAAAAGGAAGAAGTAAAAAGCCTTCACTTGCTGGGCATTGTGTATATCATGTTCTGTTATTACCTGCCCTCTCTTTTGACAGAAAAGTTATGGAATCTTCATGGTCATAGTAATCACAGGCCCAGCAGTCAGCACCATAGTTTTAAAAAACCGGACCAGGGGTCGAACTGGCCATGCCACCAGTTCATCGGTCCAACCGCCAGTTTCCTAAATAGCCATATTCTTTTGAGCTACAGCTGATGGCTTTTGTCTGTGTTTTTCGAGACAGCAGTGGACAGTGGAGTCGCCGACATGGATGGCGCACACGGTTTTAGGCTCGAGAAGCCGTTTGGAAAATACACTTCAAGAAATCACTTCATTTGTTTCGACTTTCAGAGAAGCCAAAGCTCAAAAGAACAAGGCCAATATTTTATTATACATTATTTTTCAACTTTCAAGGCTTTGAATCCTTAGGAAAATTTCTGTAAATCTAGAAAACATGTGTTGTACATCAATGCTACCAAGACACGCGAGTCCGAAATTTTTTTCCTGCGTGGACTCGTATCCTGGTGTCAAGTGTCAACGCATGTCGGTCACCCTCCGACACGCATTAGACACCCTTAGCAATGTCCTAGGTGAAGAAGGAAGAGACTAGATGGGGAAAAAGCAGCTGCAGCTGGCTCGACATCCCCTGTTCATGACCATAGCTAGGCGAAGTAAAGCTGGAAGAAGAATAGAAGAAAGAAAGAATGCTGATCTCCTCTGCCATGGCTTTGGTGGAGTAAAAACTAAAAAAAAGTGAAGAGCAAAAGAAGGGAAGGCTTCGAAGGGAAGAAATAATGAAGAGGAAGATGTCAGGGAGGGGAACATGGCCACGTGGATTTGGAAGAGGAAAGAGCTGCCTTTGTTTTGCTGTTTATTGCTTTCCATCCTCACATGTGACAAGCAAGCAGACATATCAACGCAAGGTGATGGATTTTCTGTGTTGAATATGGGTCTTTTGTATATCAGACCCTCCAACTTTAGTGATGAGAGGCTATTTCATAGTTGAGGATTTATCAATACTATTTACAATAGAAAATAAAGATATTCATTTATTAGTATTATATTAGTATATAGTAGCCGAATCCCTGAATCCTTTTTTCAAGTTCACGGAATCGGACACCCGAATCCATGTCAGATTCCGATTCTCGTGTCCATGTCCAAGTAACACTGTTGTACATCAGTCAAACCAACCAAGAAACAAGGAAATAAATAAGAAATTGATCGCCAAAGACATTAAACAGGAAGGGGGACAGAAATAGATCAGCAATTACACAAGTTGTTGCTACTGAAGTACCGAATCCTTGATGTAAAGCTGCTGGCTGTAGATATTATTGCCCAATCACAAGCATGCACAGATGTGTCCCCATCTCATACCGCCACTTGGAACGTCAAGCAGTTGCTACCACCGGTCTCCTAGTTGATTTGTAGTAGCCGCCACCAGGATACAAAAACTCGAGTAGCTGCCCCCCACTTGCTTGTTACTTGGTTTTGGATACATGGAAACCGAGCTATCACCGGCGGCCAACTAGGCTACTGGACTTTGATATGGCTCGGCCTCTGGGTGTGCTTGCAGTGGATGGAGAGGGGTGGAAGAAGCTGCTATCGAGAGTTGGGTACGAACGAATTGGGTAGCGGGAAGGGACGAACTCGCCCTCAGACTCGGAACCGAGATTTCCACCGGCCACGGCTGAGGCTTTGAGAACATTAGGTAAGGAACTTGTATCTTTATTGCTTGTTTGATAACAAAACAAAGCCTCATATATATAGAGGACTTCTCAAGACTGTTATCGTATCTATCCGGATCTGGAAAAAGCAAACTCGGTTACAAAACTCAATATCCCTAAGCCGACTCTAATTCTAATAACTCTAATTCAACTTTGATGCTAACTGTTAGACAGATTCCTGCCTTATGCGTGTCATGGGCCTCACCTTGGGACAGCTGGACTCTATTTTGGTTGATTAGAGATAGGAGAGGAGATCTAGTCCGGTTCTATTTCTATAAACCTGCCTAAGATCTCCTCAACCCTATATATACATGTACCCCTGTATCTCAATCAATCAATCTATTGTTTTCCACGCAATATTGCTTGCTTACATGGTATCAGAAGTTTGGGTTCCTCCCGACTTCTCTTTCTCCGCCTAGCGCGCCTCGCCGTGTGCTTCTCGCGATCTCTCCGCATCCTCTTCCGCGCCCGGGCCGCTCACCGGCGCTGCTTCTCGCGTGCGCCTCCCGCGCCGCACCCTGCACCGACCTCTTCCTCCGGTGCGTGCCGCCGCCTAGCGGCCGCCACCGTGCGCCGCTCGCGGATCTCCCGCATCCCTCTTCCGCTGCCCAGCGCGCCGCCACCGGTGCTGCTTCTCGCGTGCATCTTCCACGCCGCATCCCACACCGCCGGTTTCCTCAGGTCGTCGCTACACCATGGATGGAACACCTCCCTCCTCCCCAACTGCCGCCACCGACCGCGACGCCTGCCGAAGCGCCTGCCTCAGCCGAGCGACGCGACTCGTGGCGGCGCTTCGCCGCGCCCGAGGCCGAAGCGTGAAGCGCCGCCGCAGCCAGAGAGCGACAACGCGCCGCCTGCGCCGGACGCGCCGCGCACGCGCGCCGTGGCGCGCCGCCGCTCTCCTCAAGACGGCGGCAGCGATGACGGCGCATCTCATGTCTCCGGCAACGACCCACCGCGCAACATCCGTGACGCCATGCTCCTCCATGAAGCCGCTGCTGTCCTCAACCTCCACGCGCAAGCCGTCGCCGTCCGAACATCCGTTTCTCGTCCCGCCGCCCTCGACCTCAAATCCAAGAACTACAACGGCCGCGCGAGGCCTTCCTTCTCACGGTGGGCAAATTCTCCCTACAGGACCACGTTCTCTCCGATATCCACACCCCTGATCATCCCGATTGGGCACGTATGGATTGCGTGGTCCGCTCCTGGATCTTCGGCACCATCTCCACCGACCTCGTCGACACTGTGATGGTCCGCGGCGCTCGCTCGTGCTACTGGCCGCCATCGAAACCCAATTCCTTGGCAACCGGAAACTCGGGCTCTCTACCTCGACAGCGAAGTTTCAACCGTCCAAGGGATCTCTCCATCACCGAGTATTGCCGCTTCAAATCCATGGCGGGCGCCGCCGTCTGGTGAGTTTGTTTGGATCGCACCGTCCTCAACTTGCTCAGTGGCCTCAATGAGCAGTGCGCCTCATCGGCTTGCACCTCAGCGCGGTCGGCCCTTTCAACCTTTCCGAGGCGCGTTAGATCTACTCTGGAGGAGCTCACCGCCAACAAGTCCGCTTTGCTCGGCCCGCCTTCGCGCCTCCACCAACACCGCGCCTCCTCCACCGTCTCTCGCGCGCCGGCAACCCCGGCCTCACGCGCGCAGCGGTCCTCGCTCGGGGCGACAACGCGGCAAGCGCGGTGGCAAGCGCCGCGGCTCCACCAGCGGTACCCCCTCTCCAGCGGATCCGTGGCGCTCCTCTCCGGCGGTTCCAAGATCGGCGGCTCGGGCGGCTCGTGGCCCAACTTTACAACCCGTGGTCGGCTCCATACAAATGTGGCCTGGACCACGTCCTCCTCTGGCGCCTCTTCCCCAGGTCCGTCCTTCCGCTCCAAAGGCGATGACGCTCCTCCTGGTTCAAGATCGACCGCATGCCACCTGCTGCGCGCGCGAGGCCAGGCCGCCAATTCATGCTCTGGTTTTACAATCCGATGGTCGGCCTCCCTCTTGGGACCAAGACTGCACTCCTTCAACACCATGACGCTACAACAACCGTCTCGAACGAGTGGTACTTCGACTCGGCGCCACCAATCACATGACCTCGATGCTGGTATCTCACTCGCTCTCCTCCACAAAGATCCTTTTCCTCTTCGATTGTTGTCGGCAATGGACATTTGCTTCCCGTCACTTCCATCGTTCTGCGGACCTTGCTCCTTCGCTTCAACTCCATAATGTCCTTGTTTCCCAAGCCTCATTAAGAATCTCGTTTACGTCGCCAATTTACTACCGACAACAATTGCTCAGGAATTTGATCCCTTTGGTTGCTCTGTGAAGGATCTTGCATCTCGGAGGAGATCGTCGGTGCAATAGCTCCGACCCTTGTATCCGCTAAGCGTCCTCGGCCGACTCTCCTTGCCACCACTTCCTCCTCCGCACCGGCGTCTTGGGCATCTCCGGTCATGAAGTCTGTCCAAGCTAGCATGATCTTCCGCCATCCCTTGTTCCAAAAGTGCCGTGACACCCTTTGTCATGCTTGTCGCCAGGTCGTCACACTCGCCTACCCTTTCATGTATCGTCATCTCGTACACATAATTTCCGCTAATACATTGTGACCTCCGGACATCCCCTATTGCTAGCATTTACGTTACAAATATTATCCGTTATTCGGATGATTGTTCCCACTTTCTTTGGGCGCTTCGCGCACGCCTTAAATCGACACTTTTCTCACTTCGCCTAATTTTTTCTCCTACGTCGCTACGCAATTTGGCACAACCATCCGTGGAGTGCGGTGCGACAACGCCGCGAAGTTTGACAACTCTAGCGCCCGCACGCTCTTCCTTTCCCGTGGTGTCCATCTCCGTCTATCTTGTCCCTACACTCGCCTCGTAACTAAAGTCAACGTATCATTCGCACCATTAACAATGCTATTCGTTCACTTCTGTTCCAGGCTAGCATCCCACCTGCGTATTGGGTCGAAGCTCTTAGCACTGCAACCCATCTCCTCAATATCCTACCCACCAAAACACTAGCTTTCTCCACACCTCACTTAGCCTTGTTTGGCACCCCTCCTTCGTATGACCACCTTCGAGTTTTTGGTTGCAAGTGCTATCCCAATACTTCCGCCGCCACCCCCCACAAACTCGCTCCTCGCTCGACCCTTTGTGTCTTCCTTGGTTACTCCCCTCACCATAAAGGATACCGCTGCCTTGATATTCATAGCAATCGTGATCATTATATCTCAAGACGTCGTCTTTGAGAGACCTCCTTTCCCTTCTCTCGAGAGGCCTTCTCTCCCGGTCACAAGGACTTTGAGTTTCGGAGGATTTTTCTAACTCGTGCCTGGCTCCCATTGGACCGTCTTCTTCTACTACCGCAGGATCTTCCGCAAGGCCATGTTCACCTCCATCGCCGCTATTCGGCGACACCGCTTCAGGCTACTCCCTTGGCGTCTCGCACCACCAGCAGCCTCCACGCCGGCTCGCCTGCTCAACCACCCACAGCGCCCCACCGCCTCCGCTGCCCACCGGTCCCGGTAGTTCTCGGCCACTGCCGGTGTCTCGCACTGCCGTGAGGATCCAGCAGCCTAAGCGCATCCTCGCACTGCCAGTGAGGATCCAGCAGCCTAAGCGCACTGCCGAGCCCTCAAAGATCTCAGATGCACCCACGAGCGACGCCGACTACCGATCTCGCTGGCAGCGGACGGCGCCTCTTCCTCACGCCCGACATTCGCATGCTTTTCTCGTGCCGGCCCGCAGTGACCCTCGCCGCTGTCCCGCCGCCACTACCTCACCACGGCCGCCTTCGGCGGTCCTGCTCGGGTCCGTCACCAACCAAGATGCTATGGTCACTGTGGCAAACTCTTGCTTCCGACACCAAGATTTACCATGCGGCGCCCGTCCCCGGGCTTCCTGAGCTACCGCACGCTTCTCGCCGATTCCAATTGGCGCACGCCATACAGAAGAGTTCTCCGCCTCCTGCCAACCACACGTGGGATCTCGCTCTCGGCGCCTCGAACAAACTTGGTAACAGGAAAGTGGGTGTTCAAGCACAAGTTCAACGCAGACGGTCACTCGAGCGCTACAAAGCACGTTGGGTGCTCCGCGGCTTCACTCAGCGCCCTGGGATCGATTTTGACGAGACTTTCAGTCCCGTTATGAAGCCGGCCACCGTGCGTACAGTGCTTTCTCTGGCTCTTTCTCGCAATTGGCCTATTCATCAGCTAGATGTCAAGAATGCTTTCCTCCATGGGACTTTGTCCGAGATAGTTTATTGCTCCCAGCCTGCTGGTTTTGAGGATCCTGCTCATCCTGATCACGTGTGTCGGCTGAATCGTTCTCTTTATGGACTCAAACAGCACCCGCCGCTTGGTACGAGCCGCCGCCACTCATTTACTTCACTTGGTTTTGTGGAGGCTAAGTCAGATACATCTCTGTTCGTCTATCATCGTGGTGGTGACTTCGTTTATCTCCTCCTTTATGTGGACGACATTGTTCTCACGGCTTCCTCTTCTGAGTTGCTTCGTCGCACCATCGCAGCCCTTCGACGGGAATTCTCCATGAAGGACCTTGGTGAGCTTCATCACTTCTTGGGGATGCATGTTCAGCGCACAGCTACTGGTCTTTTTCTTTCCCAGCGCCAGTACATGCTTGAGATTGCAAGCCCTATTCCACACCGGTCGATCTGACTCAAGCTCTGCGATGCCGGTCCCCTGCTTCGCACTTCACCGACATCGAGTCCGCCGGTGCTGCTCAAGACTTCACTTTCACCCGCCCGATATCGCCTTACGCTGCTTCAAAGAGTTTGCCTTCACATGCATGATCCGCGAACCACATCTCGCGGCTCTTAGCGCATCCTCCCGACATTCGCGCACTCTCCATATGGGTTTGATCATTCACCTTCTACTCACCGATTTGGTGGTCTACCCGATGCCGACAATGGATGTCCCGACACACGCAAGTCCACCTCAGCTATCTTTGGTTCCTCGGCGATAATCTAGTCTCTTGGTCGCCCAAGCGCCGTAACACCGCCTCCCAAAGGCAGAGGCTGAATATCGCGTTGTTGCAAATGCCGCTGTTCTTGAAGCCACTTGGTTGCGCCAACTCTTGTTTGAGCCGCATACTCCTCTGCGTCAAGCTACCTTGGTATATCGCGACAATATCGCTGCAATTTACATGTCCTCCAATCCCGCCCAAAGATCGTCCACACCAAGCATGTGGAGATCGATCTCCATTTTGTTCGTGGAGCGCGTTGCTCTCGGTGATATCCGTGTTCTTCATGTTCCCACATCGCCCCGCTTTGTCGATGTCTTCACCAAGGGTCTGCCTTCTACGCCTTCGCTGAGTTCAGTTCGGTCAACGTCCGATCCATCGACGATCCGACTGCGGGGGCGTGTTAGATAGATTCCTGCCTTATGCGTGTCATGGGCCTCACCTTGGGACAGCTGGACTCTATTTTGGTTGATTAGAGATAGGAGAGGAGATCTAGTCCGGTTCTATTTCTATAAACACGCTAAGATCTCTCAACCCTATATATACATGTACCCCTGTATCTCAATCAATCAATCTATTGTTTTCCACGCAATATTGCTTGCTTACACTAACCATTTCAGAAGAGACTTCCCTAATGAGTATCTCCTTCCAAACCAACCTACCGCACCGCACTTCCTTACCGTGGCCCATTGTCACCACACCACCGTAGCACATCATGATCCATTGTCGCGGCGCCAACTCCCGCAGTAGGCACATCTAGACCCTTGGTCACCGGCTGCCTTCTTCTAGTATAATAACGCCCCAATACGAATCCACAACATTTCTCCCCTCGCCGAAACAGGCTCGCCCTCGAGCCGAATTCGTGATAGTGCTCTCGAAATTCCAACAAGGGAACCCATGAAGCCTCCGATGGCGACAACCTTTCCATCGACCAAGACCTCCCAAAGAATCCCAGCCAAGACAAGAACGCCGCACCAACACCGGAGTGGGCACCACACGGCCAGTGATGAATATCCAACAAGGACAAAATATCAACTGGCGGATCCCCACTGAAGGGTTTAAGCAAGGCCACATGAAACACATCATGAATATTTGCACGAGCGGGCAATTTAAGTCGATAGGCGACAGAACCAATATATTCCGTAATCAAGAAAGGCCCGTAGAATTTAGGATCCAATTTGGAGGTGTGACCTTTGATAGCTGTAGCAGAACGACGATACAATCGCAGCCACACCCATTGACCGACCTCATTCCACCGACCGATCAGAACCATCATACGGCCTTTTCATAGCTTCCTGCGCTTGCAATTGTTAGTCGCTGGACTCTTGCTCTTGGTGATAGCAAGATCCTTACTCTCATGGAGAGG
The DNA here is from genome assembly GCA_036346575.1 of Dendrocalamus sinicus. Classification (NCBI taxonomy): domain Eukaryota; kingdom Viridiplantae; phylum Streptophyta; class Magnoliopsida; order Poales; family Poaceae; genus Dendrocalamus; species Dendrocalamus sinicus. The sequence goes on along the minus strand of CM070657.1, from coordinate 27,574,125 downwards.
ATGACACTAGGAGATGGGGCAAGTTTTCTTGTTTATTTCTCACACAATGCCATACCAACTTTGAGGGGTTGGGGATACAAATTTATATGTCGAGAACCACCAAGCATATGCTACGATGCTATTCTAGATGCTGTCCTAAAGCGGTCAATATGCTGTCCTAAAGCGATGCAGTCCTAAAAGCGAATGTCATCCTAAAGCAGATGTCCCCTAAAAGCGATGTCTGTCCTAAAGCAAAAGCAGATGCTGTCCTAAAAGCAGATGCTATCCTAAAGCACAAAAAACAAAACTACCACAGCCCCACAAAGACCACAAGATGCAGAGACTTATTCATCATTCTCCCCTAAGTCTTGTGCGTCGCCTTGTGGAAGGGTTGAACCATCCCGATCTTGGAGCAGAGCTCAAGGAACTTGATCCTTCCAAGAGGCTTGGCGAGCGATCCGCAAGTCGATCCGTGGTGTTGATGTAGCTTGCCTTGATGCTTCCTTCATCCAAGCGACCTCGGATGAAATGATACTTCACCCGGATGTGCTTGCTCGCTCATGAAAACGGGGTTCTTTGCGAGTGGCTAGAGCGACTTGTCGCCCACTCGAGCTCCACCGCCTGTCCCCGCCGAGGAGATCACCAGCGCCGAGCGAGCCGAGGGCTCGAGTCGGCGGTGGAAGCCGCTATGTACTCGCCTCACACCGACAGGCCACCACCGCCGCTGATCGATCGCCGGCTAACGAGGCACTTGCCGAGGAAGAAGAGAATCCCGCTTGTGCTTTTCCGGTGTCGATGTCGCCGCGTGGTCGCTGCCGCTGCATTCGATGAAGCGCGCCGCCGCGGACACCTCGGGTAGTGCAAGCCGTGGTCGGAGGTGCCCGCAACGTAGCGAGGATCCTCTTCACGCCGCCGATGCTCGCCGCCGGCCGCCGATGAACCGATCGACGAGCCGACGGCGAACGCCAACTGGGCGCTGCGTGTGGACGAGGTAGCGAAGCTCGCCCACGATGCGCGCCGATCGCGTCGCGTCCACCTCCTCCGCCGTCTTTGTCGCGGCTCGGCAACCTTTCTTCCACGGAGCGGGTCGGGTTGCGGCCGGTGAGCCCGCCCGACCGACGGTGCGCTTGGCGAGGCGGTCCGACGAAGGAGATATCGGAGCCGCCCCGGTGGACCTCGATCCCGTGTAGAAGGAGAGAGCCCAAGTCGCTCATCCGAAGACGGTCTTCATCTCCGCCTTGAACGCCTCGACCTCGGCCTCCTTGGAGCCGGTGATCACCAGTGTCGCCGACGAGACACCCACCGCCAGGCGTTGCCGCTTTGCCCGCGCCGTGAGACCGCACCTCGTGCGCGCTCTGCTGAACCCCATTTGCTTGAGGTGGAGTCCACTTAGCATTCCGTGCTCGTGGTGCCCGCCGCAAGCCGCAGGGGCCTTGCGCAGCGAGAACCTTGCCCTCCTTGCCGGGATGACGAATCCGGCGGTTGGCGAGCGACGACCTCCTCCTTCAAATCGCCGTTGAGGAAGGCGGACTTGACGCCCATGTGATGGACGCGCCAATCCTTCCGGGTCGCAAGTGCGAGAGAAGTCGCACGGACTCCATCCGCGCGACGGTGCGGCGTCATCGGTCGACCCTCTGCCGCACGAAGCCTCGTGCCACCAAGCGAGCCTTGTGCTTGACGATGGCGCCGGCTTCATCCCGCTTCGGCTGAACACCCACTTAAGGGTGATCGCGCGGCGACCGGCAGAAGATCCGCCGGCCCCACGTCCCGGCTTACGCTCGACGGCGCCCATCTCCCGCTTCATCGCGACACGCCACGCCGCGTCTCCCTCCGCCTCGGCGAAGGAGCGGGCTCGCCGTCATCGCATGCCAAGCGCGGCTCCGCCTCGCGATCGCGGCTGCGCCAGATCCGAGGCGGCGCTCGAGGATGTTGTCCATGGTACGATAAGCGCGAGGCTCGCCGTCGTGGTAGGCGCCGACGCGGTCTCGTCGTGGGACGGCGGAGTAGCGAACTCCACCATGCGCTCTCATCGTGGACCGGCCGCTGGGGCCGATTCGGTGGTGTGGCCACCGGTGCGAGAGAGCGCGTGCCGGTGGTGGCGGGTGGGCGTGCCGGCGGCCGGCGGTGGAGCACTCGCCGAGCCGGTGGCGAGCAAGGTGTCGAGGTGGACGAGCTCGGTGAAGACGAGTCGCTAGCTCCCGCTTCTCTCGGTGGGCGTGAGTCGACAACAAAGTCCCCGAGTCGAGGCCGAACCGCCGCCCACCGCCTTGTCTCACGCCCGGCCTCGCCATTCATCGAACACGCGTCACGCGAGATGCGGCCGCGACGTGTGACAGGTCGAGGATGCGGTAGGCCTTCGAGCCTCCGCGTGCCGGCGAACACTCCCGAGTGCTCTCGCCGCCGAGCTTGCCGATGTGGCCAAGCTCCTGGCGAACGCGAGGGAGCCAAGACCCGCAAGTGGGAGACCGCCGCTTGCGCCATGCCAAGCCTCGTGCGGCGCCTGCGTCGAGCGCCTTGGTAGGCGAGCGTTGAGGATGTAGACGGCCGCCACCACCGCCTCTCCCGAAGACACCGCATCCCCTCGCGGAGGAGGCCCGAGCCATCCCAACAACCGCCTCGTTGCGCTGCTCGACGACGCCGCTCGCGCGGGTCAGACGGCGCGAGTAGTGGCGCCAATGCCTCATCGGTATGAAGACGACGCGACCCGGCGCCGTGAATTCGCGCCGTTGTCCAGTGCGCAACACGCGCAGCCTTGCATCGCACTCCGCCTCGCAGCGACTGCGTGCGCTGATGGCGTCCGCAGCCTCTCTCCTGCCGCGAGGACCATCACCACATGTAGCGGAGAGGTCGTCGACGGCGGCAGGAAGTAGCGCCGTCCTCCCGTGGCGGTGTCACCGCCACACAAGTCCCGTCGCACGAGCTCGAGCCTCTCCTTGGCTCAAACTCGCCTTTGGGAAAGGAGTCGCCTCGCCGTCAACACGCAGACGCCGCAGAGCCGCTCCACATGGTCAAGGCACGGCAGCCTCGCACCATTTCGTGGCACCGGCGCCGGGGCCTCGAAGCGAAGGTGCCCAAAGCGCTGCAGCCATCGCACGCCTCGTCGTCCCGACGAGCCGCGAGACAGAGGGTTGTGCCACTGCGTGAAGAGTGTAGAGTCGATTTGCGCCTCGTTACCTTGGCAAGGAGGCGTCGAAGATCCCAAATCCGCAAAGACACCGTGCTCGATCTCGACACGCGAGCCGTTCTCATCCACCGTCCCAAGTCGATGATGGAGTTCCGCAGATCGGGATGTAGTAGACGGTGGCGGCCGGTGCTCGCCGCCTTGGCGGCGAAGACGACAGAGCCGACGCCCTTGATCTCCACTTCACGAGGCGTCGCGAACTTGACGGTGCCTCGAACGCTGAGTCGAGCTCGAGAAGAACTCCCGCCGCCCGGCCATGTGGTGGGTGGCGCGGTGTCGAGGCACCACCCGTCGGTCTTGTCATTGCGGAATCGCCGCCGAGGAGGCGTGTGCTTTGGCTCGTCAAGGTGGAGAGAGCCACCGCGCCGGCGCCGCCGAGGTAGTTCGATGCTCGCATGAGCAATGAACAGACCGGCCGCTCCTCCTCCTCCACTTGCGCGCGACGTGGGCGGCGGCGTCGTGGTGCCGACACTCCTTGGCCCAATGACCAAGCTTGCCGCAGCAGTGCAAGAGTCATCTCGTCGCTTTTGCTTGCCAAGATCGCCGCCTGCGCCTTTGCGCGGCTTGCGCGCTTGCCACTCTTGCGTCCGCTTTGTCGTGGAAGAAGGCTCCTTCTTCTTGTCGCCTTGGCCGGCATCCCACCGCTCCCGAGCGAGGAGGAGCTTCCGCCAATGGTGACGGTCCCGAGGAGCGCCGTGGCTCATCGATGTCGACGACCTTGAGGCGACCCAACGCCTCCTCGATGGTCATCGTGGAGAGGTCCAGCAGAGACCCGATCGAGCGAGCCATCCGCTTGTACTTCTGGGGACGCAATGAAGAGCTTCTCCACGCCTCTCTCCTCGTGAGGTGTCGCCACCGAATCGCACCAACTTCGCAGCAGTGTTGAGACGGAGCAAAGTCATCAATGTCTTCACCGACTTGAAGGCCGTGTTCTCCCACTCGTGCGTAGTGCTGCGCAGTAGACTTGCGGCGCGGTCGGCGCCGATCGTCTTTGCGGCGATGGCGTCCCAAGCCTCTTTGGCGATCCGCTTGTTGGTAGCGAAGCGCATCTCGGGCGGGGCTGCGATGAGAGCATCCAACGCCCGTCGATCCGGTCGTAGTCGACGCCGCCGTGCGGATCGCATCCCACATATGCCGCACTGAGCTTCACCTCATCACCGCAGCCACTCGACGAGTTGGTCTTGGTGAGGGTAGGCCACCCGCCGGGGCGACATCCTCGACGATACCGTACTCGTGGTGACCACGGCATCAACCGGGAGAGAGCGCGTTGTTCGCGAGGGCGCGCTCCGCCGACCCGACGCCGCCGCCGCGGCGTGCCTCCTCCAGAGCGCCACCGCCAGTCGCGCTCTTCAGAGCGCCGCCGCCGCGTCGCGCTATCTGGCCGCCGCCGCGCGGCGTCGCGGCCGCCATTGCGCCGCTTCGCCTTGCGCCCTCCTCTCCAATACCGAGGGTCGCGTCATTGCTATCAATGCAGCCGAGCCGCTCGCTGCCGCGCAGAGCCTTGACCTCTCTGCCGCCGCCGCGACGCATCGCGCCGCCGCGCTGCTTCTCGCCTCCGCTGCTGCCGCCGCTCCCGCCGCACACTTTGACGCCCTTTCGCCGCCGCGGCCTGCTCGCTGCCTTCGCTCGCTGCTTTCTGCGCGAGCTCTCGGCCGTCACGACGCCGATGCTCGAGGCGACCGAAAGCGCCGAGATCGCTGCGGACATGGCGCGCCATCGGGGCATTGCGTGGAGAGAGGCTCGCCGACGAGCCGCGCCGTCTCCGAGAGGAGTGGCGGGATACCGGCCGCCGCTGCTCTGCTACGGGCCGCCGCGCGGCCGGAGAAGGAGATGAGCAGAGATGCTCAGGCTACAAGATACTAAGGCTCGATACCACTTGTTAGTCGCTGGACTCTTGCTCTTGGTGATAGCAAGATCCTTACTCTCATGGAGAGGATGACACTAGGAGATGGGGCAAGTTTTCTTGTTTATTTCTCACACAATGCCATACCAACTTTGAGGGGTTGGGGATACAAATTTATAGGCCGAGAACCAGCCAAGCATATGCTACGATGCTATTCTAGATGCTGTCCTAAAGCGGTCAATATGCTGTCCTAAAGCGAATGTTGTCCTAAAAGAGATGTTGTCCTAAAGCGATGCTGTCCTAAAAGCGATGCTGTCCTAAAAGAATGCTGTCCTAAAGCAAAAGCAGATGCTGTCCTAAAAGCGCATGCTATCCTAAAGCATCAAAAACAAAACTACCACAGCCCCACAAAGACCACAAGATCAGAGACTTATTCATCAGCAATAACCGCTCCCGGATTTCCAACAAGAACTCATCGTGCTCTTTCATCTGCTGCTCAACAGCCACCACTCGGGTAGAAGCATGATCCGCAACTAGCAGGGGAGGGGGATCCCGCCCATACACCACACAAAAGGGAGTCGTTCGAAGAGCTGTCTGATATGATGAATTATAACAATATTCAGCCCACGGCAACTATTGAACCCACTGCCTCATATATATAGAGGACTTCTCAAGACTCTTTATCATATCTATCCGAATCTGGAAAACAGACTCGGTTACAAAACTCAATATCCCTAAGCTGACTCTGAATCTAATAACTCTAATTCGACTATGATGCTAACCGTTTCGGAAGAGACTTCCCTAAATGAGTATCTCCTCCTTCCAAACCAACCGCTGCAGCCGCACTTCCTTTGTCGTTGGCGCCAACTCCCACAGTAGGCACATCTGCACCCTTGGTCACCGGCTACCTTCTAGTATAATAACACCCCCAATACGAGTCCACAACAGTCTTGGATCGGACAGGAAGAGATGGGAACTCTGGTTGTGGGGAACTAGGGATTGAGCAGCCTAGGGCTCCTCTCTTCGTGGGAACCAAATGGGCCAATTGGGCCTAACCCAATTGCCTGTCCATGCCCCTCACTTTCTCTGTGTTTGCTATTTCTCCCAGCCGCCCGGTTCGACTGTTTCCGTGAAAACAGCTCGGTTTAACCTTTTTTTCTGGTCCGATCGAACGGTCTTTGAAGTAAACCAAGCCGGCGAGGTCCCCAGTTCCAGCTTTTTCTGGTTTAATCGGCGGCCCAGTCCGGCTTTTTAACTATGGTCAGTGCACTTTGTAAATTTATATCATATAAATGATACATCAGAATCCAGGTCCTATACCAAACAACATTAAATGACTGATGTAATGGATTCTAAAAAGTGGTTGTGGTGTTGCATGCTGAACTGGATGATCCAAGAATGAAATGTGGACTAGTACCCTCAACACCCACGAAAAATTTGGTAGATGCTACATCACATCAAAGCCCTGGTTCTTTATGATAGCTCTATAATCACTCTGTGTACCTGCTATATGTAATTTTTCTACAGATATCCTATAACTCTACAACTACCATAGTACTTAACAGAACCAAAAATTAGAAGAACATATTGAAGAAAAAGTAGGCACAAATGGTACTTACCACAGGTAGGACTATTGGAGGTATTGAAAAATACACTTCGAAAATCTGTATCAACCACTTCTTCATTCAATTGTGATCCAAGTGAATCATTTTCCTTTACAGGATGAACAAAACCAGGTTTCTTGGGAATTTTCGTTTTCTTGTCTATATTCCCATTATTGATAGAACTTTCTGAAGAGCAAGCAGGAAAACTGGCATCATCAACATCCATGCTGTACTTGTCATGTGAACTATCCTGGAGACCAATTTCTTCACAGCCATTAGATGCCATCGAAATTGCGCATGATTCATTGTAAACATCAAATTCCTCAAGTTGCATATCTTTAGGCAAGCCAGAGTACCATTTATCATATGATATCAAACCATGTATCAGATTTAGAGTTGGTTCAGCCTGTAGTCCATCCTTAGCAATAAGGCTGAAAAAAATATAGAAGTTCTCAAATTCTTCTCAGCAGAGAACATACAAGTCACATGGGGAAGAAAGAATGAAATGGAGTAAAGAGAAGCAAAAATAACAGGCAACTAAATTATCCAAAAGCTTTAACACTTAATAAGTATTTCATCCACCATGAATAAGGCATTACTCAACTTTCAGCACAACGAATGTGCATTTTAACAAATGTATAATTTTTGACAGTCTGCAGAATCTATTCTTATAAAAAAATCCACAATTTCCTTGAATGCTAACCTTATACTTGGTTCCATACAATGAATTAAAGTAGAATGTTAACCTGATACTTGGTTCCATAAAATGAATTAAAGTAGCAAATGTAATTGGCTTGTAACCACTAACAAAATGCTTTGAAATGCCATGGCTACAAGCCTACAACAGATCAAGGTCTTCCTCAAAAAACAACAGAGCAAGGTGTGTACAAGACACAACAAATGAAAACACTGACAGAGTGTGCAGGTGACGAACGTTCTTGTTGCATTGTATGCATTGTCGATGTTGCCTTGTGAAAGATAAAATAGAGCCAGTTCGAGTTTAACCAAGTGCTTCTGCCAAACAAAATAACAGGGTTAAGCAGATACAAGCAGTCATGATGGTTTCCTTCTGTTAACATATGATGAAATTGATTAAATCAGAGGTAACATGGAAACCAGCACAACACCATTAAAACTGAAGTTTGCGATGTAGAATCACATGATCTTTATTATTCAGGTGATGCCATGATCTTAGTATTCAAGTGATGTGGAACAATATGACCTTATGATTCAATGTTTTTGACCCCTGAATCCACATTTTGTTGTGATACGCTAATGGCTTAAATAACAACCAACCTAACAATATGATACTACCAAAAAATGGAATTAAAAAAGGCGTGCACAACACTCCATCTGTTATTTCAAAATGTACAAACAAAGGACCCTTTTGAAATGAAGGAATCCAAAAACACAAGAGTAGGAAAAACGAAGGAATGCAAGTGTAACTCTACACTCTACAGGATTACCAAATACAGAAAAAAAAACTGGGAAATGTTGTTGGGATGAGTGATAGGAAAAACACAGAAGTGAAATATAACAATGTAGAGTGAACATACTCTTCAGAAAATGTGACTCCAGAGTATGCTTTTCAAGGTTGGAAAATACAAACACATAACATACTTTTGAGGTAAATAAATAGAAACTACAACACGTTTTAATTTCCCTTGCCTCTTTCCATCTTTACCCCACCCAATGTTCATATCATTCTTCGAAACGACCACCCACTCTGTTCTACCAAATACTAGCTGCGTTGAGCGATTGCAGCAAAAGATTGGCGGTGTCAGCAGCCATAGCTCGCAATGACACAGTGTGATGGTGCAACCAGCTAGCAACAGCCAACCGGGTGCAATGGCACCGACAGAAGGGGCTTCAATAATCTCGGGTTTAGCAACAGCAGCTGCCCAAGTTTATGACCCTTTCTCTCTCATTCCTTCCCTGCACACTCGCTTCCAGGAAGATTTTCATCCAGTTGGAGCAAATACTCTTTCCCTGCAAAATTACTCCAAAACAGCAGGAGAGGAAAAGTGGGGAATTTTGATGTGTGTTCTTGGAATCCAAACAAATGAACCGTGCTAATTCCTATGGATTTGGAATCCTATGTTCTTCCCCCCAAAACAACTTTGATCCAAACGGGCTGTAAATGACACTTATTGGTGAAAATATGGATTATAACAAACTCCAGTTGTTTAATTTTAGATGTTTGTTCAGATTCATACGTAATTTCCAATTTTACATGTAGTAATTATTAGCATTAGCCAATTAGCTAATTACATTGATTTACCTTGGCAGCATAATTTGGAACTTACTTTTGCACAAGTGGGCAACCAAATTAACCGCCGCATCCAAACATCGAAAACCTTCTGTGTCCTGAGGTAGTAGCGGCTCCTGCCGCCGTACTGCACGCCGCTGTCCTCAGCAAGCCGCCTATGAATCTCCATCGCGACCTTCAATCGAGCACCTCGCCCACATCAGAAACCACTAACTCTACCAAACCAAGAACTGGTACATAGATTTCATCCAGCACGTTCTCCTTACCACGAACATGCTGCGGGCCTCCTCGAAGGACTCAGGTTGCCGGGTGCCGGGGAGGAGCGCGGATAAGACCCCGGCCGCGTCGCGCCACCGGTGCGCGCGCGTGAGCTCGTGGAGGAGACGGCCGAGTCGGTGGCGGTTGGCCCAGAGGGTGGGGGCCTCCGCCGAAGGGGGCCTCGCGTGGGTGTAGGGGTGCCGTCTCCCGACAACCTTCCCGCCGGCATCCTCGCCAACATCGGTGTCGGCGGCCGCGTCGGCGTCGGGCTCGCGCTTGACGGAGGCGGGCGCGGTCGTCGGCGATAGGCCGGGCTGCCTGCTCCGCTCGTCCGCAAAGGAATCCGCGCATGAAGTGCCCGAAGGGATGGTCTGGGGCGTGAGGAGGTGTTGGGTGGGGGTTACAGGAAGGCGATCTCGGCGGCGCTTCTTGTGGGGTGGTGGGCGCGGCGTGTGAGCGGCAGCGGAGCCGGTAGTGTCAGCGTGGGGTTCTCTCTTGGCGGGAGTGATAGGTGAGGGAGACGGCGGTAGCGTCGGCCGCGCCATGGCGTGTAGTAGGAGTCGGTGGCGGCGGCTCAGCGCTCGGGCGCGAGGGTTTTAGGAGTTGCATCGGCAGAGTAGGCACTAGGGAGATCTCGAGTTTTGCACGGGCCGTTGGATTTAGTTTGGCGCGCATATTATTGGCCGTCTGATGCGAGTCTTTGGCGCAAGAAAGTAAAAGTGAACAAATTGTGTAGAAACTAGAAAGGGCGCCACTAGCGTCTGAACCTCCAATTCGAGCCATAGGCCCATAGCACCATTCACTCTTTAGTCTTTACCACCATTTGATGCTACACCAATAGATGGGGGATGACCCCTAGCAGGTTTTTCTTCCTCTGCTTGATCTCTTTCCGCAAAATGGCTATCATTAGACGAAGAGATGCATGAATAATAGTGAGTAGCAGAACCTGCCTTAGGGCGTGTTTGTTTCAGCTTAAAATCCGATTCTAGGTGAAAATAATCGAGAATCCCACCCAAACACCCTTGATTAATTTAAGATTCTCTAGAAATCGAGAGGTCAAAAGAATCCAAATTGAACTACGATCAATTCTCTGCATCATAGCCTTCCCCACCGCGATTTCCCACCGCGAGATACTTTCCACCCGATGCCCTCCGCTCCCCGTCGCTCGCGTCGCGCTAGAGATTCCCGCCGCCACCGCCTCGATTCGCCGCGCGCCGCCTCCGCTCCCCGTCCGCTCGCCTCCTCCTCCTCCTCGCTCGCCTCTCCGCCTCCTCCGCTCCCCCTCCGCCTCCCCGTCCGCTCGCCTCCTCCGCTCCCCGCTCCTCCGCCCTCGCTCCGTCCGCTCGCCCCTCCGCTCCGGCCATCTTCCGCAGCAACCGGAGGAGACCGGATCTATTCGGTCGGTGGAGGCCGGCTCTTTGTGCTCCCCGTCCCGCTCGCGGCGCGCTAGGTTTCCCGCCGCCACGCCTCGGTTCGCGGCGCCTCTCGCCGTCGCTGTCGGCGCGGCTCGTCGGCGCCCGCTCCCTATCCGCTTCGCTCGCGGTCTTCCGTCAGTTCCTGCCTCGTCATCTTCCTCACAGAACGGAGGCGGCCGGTGGAGGCCGGCTCCCTTCGCTCCTCTCGCCGAGCTCCCGCCGCCCTTTCTCGTTCTCCGACCAAGGCGTCCCGCTTCCTCCACGCTCCCACCGTCCTCGTGCTAGTTCGTATGGATTGTATGGATGTATGGATTGTAGATTTGATTTGTATTGTAGATTTGATAGATGTATGGATTGTAGATTTGATTTGTATTGCGAATGGATGGATTGTAGATGGATAGCTCATTGCTAAATATCTAGGTGTTCATATTTAGCCGCTCCTAAACTCGAGCACATGGATGGACTAGTGCCGGTGCACACTAACCTAGTAGCATTGGTACTTCAGTATGATGTAATTGTGATCATGTGATGTATGTAGAGGCATGTTGTTGTAGCATGTGCAAGTGCAACTCATATCCTCGCTGCATGACCATTTTATACCATCACATATAATTTTAATCGAAATTAGTTTGCAGCGTCAAACCGAAATGGTAAGTGATATATTGTCAAAACATCATGCTAATGAAAAATAGTATGGAATAGAAGGGTGGGATGTTCTATGCAATTGTTTTAAGCATTGCATGTTTTTAATCAATGGTGGATAATACCATGAAGATTTGGCAGAAGATGAAGTTGGAGGGAGTGAATCGTGAAACCCATAAATAAGGAGATGAAATATTTGCGGATGACTCAAAATAAGTGTGTGTGATATTTTATCAAGATCGTCATATTCATTATTCATGCTTTTATGTTTCTCTCAATTTTATTTTTCAGGTAATTAAGTGAAAACAATGTTCTAACATATTTGTTATTATATTCTGACAACAAATTTCTAGTATGATCACTTTACTACATAGTTCAAAAGTTCAAATGTAATGCTAAATGATTGTGTTTTACATATTTATCACTCTGTGGAGATTTTAAATGGAGAAGTCAAGAAAAGTTCAGCAAAATGGGATGCTTTTGCCGTCAAGGCCTTCAACGACATTTGTGTGGAAGAAGTTCTTGCCCACAATAGGCCGGGACATTGCTTGAATAGTTTGGGCTATGCAAATCTTGTAAGAAAGTTCTTTGAACGTACCAAAAGGCCTTATAATGAGGGACAAATGAAGAATAGATGGGATACAATGAAAAAGAAATATAACCAATGGAAAACTTTGAACATGAGAGCTACCGGATTAGGGAGGATCCTATCACCGGGTGTATCGTGGCTTCCGATGAATGGTGGGCGAGCAAAATGCAGTGAGCACACAATTGACAACTATTTTTACCTCACATGCAAGTTGTTATGTTTTCTCTACAAATATCTAATTATTATTTCTATGTACGTTTTAGGCTATGTCAAAGTTGTATAACCTTTAGAGATAATCCACTTGAGCATGAGGACCAAAGAATGATCATGTTTGATGCAATTAGTGTTACAAATGAGACTTCATATGTTCCTATAGGTCCCACGATGCTCTTCCAACAGATCAAAGTGAGGGTGTCATTGATGCTATGAGTGAGGAAGGTGGCACAAAGAAAGGTCACACCCACTTGCACAAACGGGTTCAAAACGACCAGCTCCTTATTCACCTAAGGAAAAGAAGAAGAAGACTTTTAGAGATCAATGCATGAAGCGTTTAGTGGATGCATATGAGATGAAGGCACAAAGTAGTAAACAATACCACTTCACATGTCATTGATCATGTTAGAGATGAGGTTACTAATATGATTGATCAAGTCATTCAGGATGGTGTCAAGAAGGAGTGATGAGCACTACTATGCCACACATGACTACTTATGAAGAAGGAGTACCGTGACATGTTCAAGACTTTGAAGACACCAAATGGGAGGTTAGGATGGCTGCGAAGGGCATGGGAAGACAGAAGAAGAATTAGTGTTGTAATGTTATTAGACTGTGGGAGTGACAATTGTATTTTATTTTCCAAGTTCTTGTGTGAGACTATGCTATTTTTCCAAGTTCTTGTGTGAGACAATGCTATTTAATGTGCCAAGTTCCTTTGTGAGACAATGCCATTTAATTTGCCAAGTGTTGTATGTGAAAAACATCTAATTCTTGGATCTTTTTGTGTGATGATAATTATGAGTACTTCTAGTGCTTCTAGTGAAATTGGTGATATTGAAACAGATGACGATGACTTTATGGTGGCATACATTGCTTTGGAGTGCATGAGCACTAAAGGTAGGAAGAAAACTGAAATTCCTATGACAATTCCAGCTATGACTGGAATCCAATGGGTTGAGATCACACTCCAAAATCCAATTGAATGCTACAACATGTTCGTAATGAGAAGGTCGCTTTTCCTACACCTTCATGACACCTTGGTAGAAGATTATGGCTTGAAATCAAGTAGAGGAATGTGTGCCAAGGAAGCCTTAGCAATGTTTTTGTGGGCATGTGGTGCACCACAATCATTTAGGCAAGCAAAGAACAAGTTCACCCACTCATTAGAAACTATCGTGAGGAAATTTACAGAGGTACTTGAATCATCATGAGGTTGGCTTTTGACATTGTGAGGCCTAAAGATCCACATTTTGGTTCTATACATCCTAAGCTACAAGAAGCTAGGTTTTGGCCTCATTTCAAAGATTGCATTGGTGCAATCGATGGCACACATATACCAAGAATCGCTCCATTGAATGAGCAACCTAAATACATTGGCCGCCATGGTTATCCTTCGCAAAATGTAATGGGAGTCTGTGACTTTGATATGCGATTCATATTTGTTGTCACCGGTTGGTCGGATCTGCATGACAATCGTGTCTTATTGGATACTCTACTCACATACAAGGAACAATTCCCACACCTCCCGAAGGTATGTATCATTTACATTCCAATGCATTTTTGTGCAATGTACAAGTATCTCGAGGTGTTTTGTAAGTAACATGCAAATATAAAATGTAGGGAAGTATTATCTCGTCGATTCAGGATATCCTAATAAAAAGGGTATCTTGCACCATACAAGGGACAAAGGTACCATGTGCCCGATTGGCAACACTGTCGACTCAGGTGGGATTGAAGGAGGTGTTCAATCATGCGCATTCAAGTTTGAGAAATGTGATTGAGAGGTCATTTGGAGTCCTAAAGATGAAATGGCGCATTCTCTTGAAGATTCCCAAATATCCTAGCTACCAAGCAATCAAAAATTATAGTTGCTTGTATGGCCCTTCACAATTTCATTAGAGACAATTCCATAAATGATGCTGATTTTCAATCACATATCCAAGAAGATGGTACTCATGGAACCGAATCCACTTCGAGTGAAGGAAGTGCTTCGAGATGACATGGATATGAGTGCTTTATGTGATGCTATAGCCACAGCTATGGTTGGGTGATTAATTGTTGTATCCATCTCAATTTGTCAAGACTTTTGTAAATTTCATTTAGTCTACGATTAGTTATTGGAACAAACTTTCTATCATGGAAACAAAAAATTAGTATCATAATTGTTTTCACCGTATTCGATCAACAAATGAGATGTCATTAGCCTCGGGGCATACATGTCATTTTCATTCAGATGATAATCTATGGGTTGAATAATCGGATTGCCAAACACTCTCGATTGTTTAGACAAGCAGATTCTTTAGATCGCAGCTTATCGTAAAATCCTGATTAGATTAAAATTAATTCTCAGAAAAGCGGTTCCAAACACGGCCTTAGAAGGAAGTTGCGGCCATGCCGGTGAGGAGCCCGAGTCAAGGAGCTCGGTTCGCCACTGCGGTGCTAGCAAAGGTGGTGGAGCTCGAGGTCACAGAGAGCGCGACATATGTTACCGAAACTTCCAGAGCGTACTAAAAAATGAGCATCCACAACAAACACTTCATATTACAAACGAAGCAGCCAACACCATGATATAACATATAAGAACTTTAATGTAACATCAACAAACACCGATTGCGATATTAATAAATACCGAATGCCACAAAATAATTCTCCTGTTACAACAGATCGACATAACTAATGTAGCAAAAAAAATACCCTTGTTGCAACAAAGAGGAAATGCATTTGCAATAAATAGTAACTCAGGTTGCAACAACCCTTTTAGACAACATACGCAAGCCTACAAGATTCAAAGAAAACATTTGCAATATCTTAAAACACCTGATACAACAAAAAAAACCTTGGAATAATCGACTCATTTGCCTCGACCAAGGTGACAGTGGCAACACGCTTGCCCTCAGGGTCCCAAATGTCGGTGTACGCTCACCGTGCCTGGCCCCCACTCCTACACTTACCAGCCGTGCTCATACTCCTCTTGTCACCATCCAACGCTCCGTCATGGCTTCCTTTCCTCGCTGGCGCAATGTGATGATGGCTTCACAATCCCTATGAGCTCCGATCACTACCATGTGCGGTGAGATAGAGTGGGAGAGAGGTAGAGAGGGAAGCTAGCATAGGAGAACGCTCAGCTCTAGTTGGACCCAGCCATATGCTATTAGAGAGAGCGCTGCAGGGAGAGAGAAGAGGGGATGATGCTAGCTACCTGGCCTAGCAGGTGGATGGCAGCTAAAGAGATAAGGTTTATGTTGTGAAGGTTGGAAACACATGGTACTGTAGAGACTGTAGCGTTAGATTTTTCCTTCTCGCTCCAGACGTATGCATCATTGCATAATCCTTGTAGAAATCACTGTCTTTCAAATAGAGCTAAAAAAATCCTATGGGCCTGTTTAGCAATGGCTGCGGTTTATGGCTTTTGACTGAAATTTTTGAATTTTGGTTGTTTATGGTACAGATTACGGAGAGAGAGATACTCACTTGCGATTTTGGCTGGTACAGATGTTGGGCTTTTAACGTATACATCGTTTAACTTGTAGATCTCGTCTTGAAAAAATACTCCGTTTGAAAGTTAGGTACTGTAGCAAAAGCCAAAAGCCGCCAGCTTCGAAGGAAAAGAATAGGCCCTATATGTTCCTTTCGAACAAAGAAATGGCTCTCAAAAAGTCTTATAGAAATTTCCTCTCCTCTTTCCTACGTATTTTAGAAGAAAGAAAACATTGACTTCAACCTCATAGGAAATTTTCTTTGCGAAGTTCAAAACAACCCCTCTTTTTCTCTCCCCTCTCCCTTTTAAATTGAAGCTTTCCTTCAAATTTTCTTGTGAAGCATCCAAACATATGTTTCTACTCATTCATGTATTTTCAATTCCTATAGGATTCGACTATGCATGACATCCCATACCTGTGTTTTTCATATTCCTATATTTTTCCTTTCCTGTGCTCCAAATAGACCCTAAATTTGATCCCTAAATTGGAAAAATTATTTGTATTGTTTGCATAAGCATGGGCACCCTTTTAAATTGTTGGATCCTCTAAATTAGAGGAATTATCTAGTGTATCACTTGCATAAGCATAGCTATTTAACACCCATATCCTATATACCTATACAATAGCTCCATACTAGCTGAATTTCCTGTTCTCTCAGTGTGCCACATTATCTCAGTTAATTCCATTCGTTGGACTAGGGCGTGTTTTATCAAGCTTGCAGCTTATGCTTATGTACTATAGCTATAGTAGATTTTTCAAAAACAGTGTGTTTTTTGGGGCGGGGTCTAAAGGTCAATTGTAGTAAAAATATACTGAGTTCAGCTGTACTGGCCAAAATCACACGTGACTATTTTTCTGTACTTACTGCCTCTCGCGAACAGACCAAAATTCAAAAAACACAACTATAAGACATAAGCTATAGCCCAAAAGAACCCATCCTAGAGCTCTGCGCTATGGATTTGACTAATCTTAGATCTCGTTCACGGCTCAATTTTGATACAACCAGCCCAGCCAAGTTGTGTAATAGTTGATTCAACTATACCCGCCCAGCCCAACCCAACATCTTTCCTCCCACAACCTAGACCTGGCCAAATGGGTCGTTCGGCATAGCACATGTTAGACCATGTGGATGGTCGTGATTAAAAGTGATGATGAATAATTGACATTTGGGTTGCTTTGAAATTTGCATTTGTGAAAGTTTCGGTCGATCGCACTCGAAAGTTGTGAGTCCAAGTGGTTTTGGTCACGTACAAGTGTTTTTAGTCAACTCCGAGTGGTTTTGATCAGCTTCGAGTACTTTCAAACCAGTTTGAATGGCTTCACTTAGTTGGGAGGTTATCAGTGGCCCAATCAGCCAGTCCGATTGGTTTCAAGTGGCATCATACGGCTTTCAAGTAACAGCGAAGTATCAAATTGTTTCCGAGTAGCTTTGGTGTATCGGACGGTGTCGAGTAGCTTTAGTGCATCGAACAGTGTTCGAGTGGCTTCGGAAGATCGCACGGCTGAACGATCATTGTACTTCGACCACGGCAACTCGACTACAACATTCTGACCACGATGGACTTCGACCACGGTAAGTAGACCACAACAGAATGACCTTACTTGGTTGATGATGATATGTTATAGGAAACCGGTTGTAAACTACAAGAAATCGGTCGTAAGATACAAGGAATCGGTTAGTGGTCGTAAGATCATCTACTCAGTTATTTGTTCATGGTCATAGCTACAGTACTTTTTCGTGGTCATAAACTTTCATGGTCAATACTCGATAGTCATAGACTTTATGATCAATGGTCATAAACTTTACTAATCGATAGTCGTAGATTTCACTGGTCATTAGTCATAGATCTTTCTAATCAGTGGTCTTAGACTTTGGGGATAGTACTCGTAGACTTCATTGTCGGTGTGAGTGCTTTACTTCTTATGATCTTCGAGTACTTCGAGTACTCGTGTGAGGCCAGTGGGATTACTGGTTGGCGTATGGCGGTCAGGTGGTCATGGTACTCGATAATCGGAAGGTCTCAGTACTCGGTTAGAGATTGGTAGTCATGGGTGTTGCGATTGGTTGTCTGAGACTTGCGGTATGTGATCGGAACTCGGTTACCGATACTCGTTGGTTCTCTAGTCGGTAGCGATGATGTTATTCCTGAGTGTTTTGATTGGAGCGATAGTATTTCCTAAGTACCTGTGGCTTGAAATACTTTTTTGGCTTCAGTTCTTCACTTATATCTATTTGAAGCTAATTCATCATGCAATCTTAAGGTATTGTCAATGTATTCATCAAGGGAGAGATTGTTAGATCATGTGGCTAGATCTAGGATATTTTGGTGATGAATAATTGACAATGATTAATTTGTGATAAATAATTGATGATGTTGCTTACTGTTACTTGAGGTGTGTTATGTGTGTGGACTGATATTGGTCAAGTTAGAACGAACTTGTGCCAAAAAAATGCTCCTTAGTCTTTGCATGTGTAGGTTGAGCATGGAGGCGATCATGGTCGGTGACGATATGGACTGGGACTAGGATGAGAGATCCAAGGTTTAAGCGGTCAAGAATGTCACGAGATGGTCAGGCTCATACTTGGGGCGCATGGAGATCAGAGGTGGATGGTGCGTGGAAAAGCTACGGGAGGTGTGGTCCTGGAAGCTTCAACACATGATGAGTTGAAAAGTCAAAAGTGTAAAAACCCGTGTTAGAAAGTGTTTTCGGGTTCCTTACATAGTAATGGGCCAAAAGCTTGGTTGAGATAAAAAGGCCCAATTAGAGGAGTTGTATTAGGATTAATTATGGCTGCAACTTAAAATGTGGTTTGGTACGCATGGCCGGATTGACAAAAAAATCGTGAGCGGCGGCTGAAAGATCAAGCTCCATTTAAGTTGGTTTTGGTGTTAATGACAAATGTCATTATGAGATTTTGATGTTAATGACAAATACTTTTATAATGTATTGGTGATAATGACAAATGTATATATGAGACTAATATGCATGTTTAAGTTTATTTGTGTCTAGTCTCATTTGGATGGAAAGGTGAAATCAAAGAGGTATGTATTCAAAATCACTTTCTCATATGCTAATGCATTCCTTAGATTTAAAATATAGATTGAACTCCTCAAATAGTTCAAATGAATATGTGCATATGTTTTTCTTCATATAGACTTGTATGCATACATTTAGGGGGAGCTATCTCTCTATGTTTTGGAGTTTCATTAGTAGTGATCCATGTTTACTTTTTCCACATCCATTGGGATCAACTTAGAATCTTACATTCATCAAAAATCCATTTTAAAACAAAGTCCGTGCTCTGTCTGGATGAGCGGTAGTACCGCAGATTTGAACATCGGAACTACCAGAGCGGTAGTTCCGCGCCTGAGCGGTAGTACCGCGGCGAAGCTCCGGTTTTGAGCTGAGCCTTTTTCCAGAGCACCCTCCGATGCATTTGAGATTTCGGATCGAAAGTACCGACGATTTAACGCCGAACTACCGTTGGTACGTAGTTCCGCTGTCCGAGCGGTACTTTTGGAGCCCGTATTCGAAGGTAGAGCGGAGCCTTTTCCGAGAGCGCCAAGTTTGGTTCTCGCTCAAGCGGTAGTATCAAGATCGACTTTACTTAACTACCGAGAGCGGTAGTACCGTAAGTTTCAACGGGCGTAGTACCGCACTTTAAAGTCAAATGTTTTTATATTCAATTTATCATCTCATTATTTGTTGAGATTGTCATGAATTACCAAAAAGGGAAGATTGTTGAATCTAGTCCCCCCATTATGTGTTAATGGTGAAGTTTGATAATTGATGATAATTATTTTGTGGACTAATGGTTTCCATGAGTTGGATGCATAGGTTAGGTTCCACAAATGAAGATGACTTGGATAACTTCGTGTGTTGAAGATCATCAAGTCAAGATTGAGATGAATATGGCTTCATGTGTTCAAGGCCATCAAGAAGAAGGAGATGCATCATGAGTTGATGCATGATCATGTGTTGATCAAGTCAAGAGAAGACCATCATGTGTTGATGGAGTTGATGAAAAGAATGCATCATGAGTTGATGCATATCGAGACGATGACTCAAGGCAAAAGTATGACTAGCTAGAGCTAAGGATGTGTTCTTAGTCTTTTACCGGTCCTGGTGTTTGGTTGGAAGACCGGATTGCTAGTTTAGGTTGCCGTACTATTAAGAGGGGTCATGTCTAGTAGTTTGAGTCTCATCATGTGTTGATAGCTCAACCTCACTTGCTCTAGCTTATCTTGGCATGAGGCTTGCATTTGCGAATGTGTTTTGCAAATGGTTGAAGCTCATGTGGTGAATCCTTGTAACATGTGACTATACTTTGCAAATGTGTTTTGCAAAAGGTTGAAGTCCATGTACCTATTCCTTGTGACATGATCTAAGTTTGCAAATATGTTTTGCAAAAGTTGGAGATCATGTATTATCCCTTGGCATGGTCTAAGATTGCTTATTGCTATTTCCTTTGAATATAGACCATGGGAGTGACTCTTTTGGATCTCTTTTGATTTCTGCATTGATATAATGTGTTTGAGATTATGCAAATAGATGGGTTGTGTAACCCTCTGAATAAGCTTTCCAAAGAGTCCAAGATCACTCAATTCCGACATCGGAGTCAAAAGTTATGACCGTTTTTCTGAGTGATATCTGTGCTGAAGCGGAAGTACCGCGTCGACTTCCCGGTACTACCGCAGAACGGTAGTACCGCATTTTATAACTGCGGTAGTACCGCAAATGACTGACTAACGGCTATTTTTCTAGCCATTATGATGGGGAGCGGTAGTACCGCACCTATAACGGCGGTAGTACCGCAGAATCCTGTTTTTGACTCCAACGACTAGTTTCGAGGTGTGGGTTATAAATACTCCCTTATGGCCGGTTGGGGTAAGGTTTTTGGAACTCCATTTCACTCTTTTGAGCTAGTGTGAGGCTCTCCACTCAATTGTGCATGTGTTGCACTTTGTGAGAGAGGAGAGGTGATCTAGAGTGCATGTGTTGCATCTAGAGGAGGACTTTGTGTCTGGATTGAGCTTGTGCATTCGTTGCACGTGGTGAGAGTCAAGTGAGAGACTTGACTTGTTACCCTTGGAGTTGGCCGACTCCTAGACAGTGTGGGAGGCGTCGTACCCGGTGAACTTCTCAAAGAAGCTTGTGAGAAGGCCCGGCGTATGTGAAGGTTGGAGCTCACCTATCCGGAGCGGGGAAGAGCTACCACTAGTGGATTTGAGGTAGAAGGCTTAATTTATGGAGCCGGTCCAATTCGTTTGAGCTAACCTCAACGTGGACTAGGGGAAACCGGCAAGTCTCCGAACTCCACGGTAAAAAGAGATTGTGTCATCTGTGGTTTGCTTTCTTGTGCTCTTTTTACATTCAAGCAATTTAATTACTTAGCATTATTTTGATTTCTTGTAAACCTAGGATTGCAAACCTTGACCTAGGTTAGCATTGTTGGTGCATTTAGGCGAATGTGCTTGTCTTAGGCGCTATTTAAGCTAAACCAAATTGATTTAAGCTTCCGCATTGTATACTTGGTTTAGGCAAATAGAAAAGCTCTTTAATTGTTAATATTAATTTGAAGAAAATTTTTAGACCGCCTATTCACCCCCCCTCTAGTCGGCCTCCTCGATCTTACAGCGGCTGGATAGAGATATGCATTGCGGCGGCTGTGACGCGAAGGAAAAATAGACATGAATAGTTTCTACATTTTCTAATAAAAGTTTATAAGTTTTTTAATTCGCATATATTATCCTTTTTTGTTTGGTGATTTCTAAAGCTTTTCCATGCATTGATATCTATCTTTTTTTTACTTACATACATGAGTTAGTTTTAATTAAAAAAATGATTGTGTGATTGAGTGTTAAGCGTAATTTCCATCTGCTGTTGTCTAGCGAAGGTTTTTTGGTACGTTGCTACAGTACCAAATGGTAATCGCTACAGCGCCGAACAGTACTGCTACAGTACGATCGAAAAATTTTTTGATCATTTTTTATTTCTATTTTGTAGATTGAACGATTAGAAGACAAAAAATTTGAGAAAAAGCTTCCGATGGGATTTACAATCATTCAATCCCCTCTGATTGCCATCGACGATCCTACAGATGGAGTTCAAGTGAAGTATGCATCATGGGTTGATGCATATTAAGATAATGACCTGAACTTGAAGTAAAGATGTGTGTTATCAAGCTTTAAGAGGTTGCTTAAGGCAAAGGTATGACTAGCTAATGCTAAGGATATGTTTCTAGTCTTTTACTAGTCTTGATGTTTGGTTAGAAGACCGGATTATTAGTATAGATTGTTATACTATTAAGAGGAGTCATGTCTTGTAGATTGAGTCTCATCATGTGTTTGTAGCTCAATCTTGCTTGCTCTAGCTCTCCATAGCATGAGACTATTATTTGCAAATGTGTTTTGCAAATAGTTGAGACTCATATGCCGAATCTTTACAATATGGGACTATACATTGCAAATGTGTTTTGTAAGTGTTTGAAGTCTTTGTTTCACACCCATTGTAGTATGAGACTTATATTTACAAATAGTTAAATATATTTACAAATGTATTTTACAAATAATTAAATCTCATACATAAACCTTATAGCATGTAACTTAGGTTTACGAATGTGTTTTGCAAATGTTACGAGTCCATGTATCTACACCTTGTGTCATGATTCCAAAAGTGTGCAAATATATTTTGCAACTTGTTAGAAATCATGGTTGATCCTTGTGTGCATGATACTATAGTTTGCAAATGCATTTTGCAAAATCTGTTGAAGTATATGCACTTTTTAGGATAATCGAAACTACCGCTTTGTGTAGTGCGGTACTACCGCTGAGTGGAACTACCGGCATGTGTTGCGAGATACTACTGGGCAGCAATCCGAACGACATGTGTTGCATGGTCAGACCAGCCAACGGAAGTACCGATGTACTTGCGGTACATTTTTTCCAGAAGATTTCATTTGGACTCCTCGGAAAAACAGTAGTTTCGCATGTGTGGAGCAGTACTACCACTCACCAGCCATATAATGACGGTACTATCGATTCTAGTCTGTAATAACTAGTTTTCTCACTGTTACGAGGGGAGCAGTAGTACCGGCCTTACAACGACTGTACTACCAAAAATCCTGATTTTTCAGGGGTTTTGGTTCTAACGGCTTGTTTTCTTATGTGAAGTATAAATACCCCCTTGTGGCCGGTTGAAGATATTGTTGTTGAACTCCATTTCATTCCCTTAAGCTAGTATGAGGTTCTACTCTCAATTGTGCATGTGTTGTACCTTATGAGCAAGGAGAAAGGCTCTAGATGCATGTGTTGCATCTAAAGGTGGATTTCGTATCCACTTGAGATTGTGCATTTGTTGCACATGGTGAGAGTCAAGCAAGGGGCTTGACTTGTTACTTTCGGAGTTTGCCGACTCCTAGACGACGTTAGAGGTGCCGTGCGTGGTAATCTTCTCAAAAAAGGTTGTGAGATGACCCGACGTATTGTGAAGGTTGGAGCTCACATACTCGGAGTGGAAAAAGAGCTACCACTAGTGGATTGAGGTGTTTGGCTTAATTCGTAGAGTCGGTCCCATTAATTTGGGCTTTCTCAACGTGGACTAGGGAAGACCGGGCAGTCTCCGAACACCACTGTAAAAAGGAACCGTGCCATTGTGCTTTGTTTTCTTGTGCTCAATTTACATTAAGCAATTAAATTCATAGAATTAAATTGATTGCTTGTCATCCTAAGATTGCAAACCTTAACATAACCATAAGGTGTTGGTGCATTTAGGACTTAGTACTTTTAGGCTTTATTTGTGTTAAACCAAATTTGAGTTAAGCTTCCGCATTATAAACTTGGTTTTAGCCAAATAGAAGAAATATATTAGAAGAGAATTTTAAAACCACCTATTCACCCTCCCCTGGCTCTAGTCAGTCTTCTTGATCTTACAAGGTTTGCTGAGGGTAAAAGCATATATAGAGTTTAGCATGAGAAATTTAGAGTTTGGCTCTTGTCTTACTATCGATTTTTCCTTAGAATAGTGTCATCCTTGCAAGGATATGTAGCCATGGACTTGTCTTGTACTGCTTGTACATAGTTTGGATACAGTAATACCTATTCTTGCTAGATATGAAACAAAAAGATCCGGCAATGTCGTTTTCTGTCTTCAGTCTATTGGAATAGTGATAAATGTCCACTGCATGCCAACACATGTAAGGTTTTCTAGGGTTGTTTGGTTGGAAGCGCTCTCACTCTCTCTAGACATGAGGCATCGCTCTTTTTTGGCAGTGGCAAGAAATTGTGCATAGCATGTGGTACAATTGTACAAAGGATGAAAGGAGTAAAAAAACTACTGGTGCACAAATACCAGCAATAGAAAATCAAAATAGGCTAAGGATCAATAGAAAGTCAAACTAGGTTGTCTTGCGGTTGTTGAGCTACTACGTGGAACATAGATAGACGAACCTTTACTAATTCCTATAAGATTTCACTAATAGCTTTCAACTAATAGTTACATCTAAAATCTAGAAGTAGAAAAAAGCGAGTGCTTTGGAAAAGCACCGCGATACCAAAAGGATCAGATCCTATATGGTATCAACCAAACAGGAATCATGGACCATAAGAGCATGTACAACGCTGGGTGCCCCAAGTTCCATGTTCGAGGTTCAGGCCATGTTCATATACGCTCTAGCTTTTGGCCTCTGTTTCCAGAAGCCAAAGCGTATTCTAACGGGTGGCTTCAAGAAGCCGTGGTGTATACCTCACGCGAGGGTGTCCCCACTCGTGACAGTTGTCTCCTTTCCCCTTTCACTCCTCATGTGAGAGCTCCCCCGAGCGATCCCCCCTCTGATCCCATCTCGCAGGCACCCCCTACCGCCCTCCAGCCCCCCGGAAGATCTGGTGTCCCTATGGTAGGATCCGCCACCGTCTGACCTTGTTCTGCCGACCCCAACATGGACCCGCTGCCGCATAGGAGCTCCGTTGGTGATTGAAGGTATAATCCGCCCATGTTAGGTGTTCTTCATATGCCATGCTACCATTTCTTTCCAGTTGTTGTGCCCACCATACTAGCTTTTACCTGCACATGTTGCCTCTGTCATAGTTGTTACACCCCTGCTCAGTTATTGTGTCTTTGTGTTTGATTCATTTATCCCACACTGTGCTCCACGGTTTGTTCTATGGATTGCCGACATTGGGGTTGTAGAGATGGCCCCCAAGCGCAGAACCCTGGCTCTTTGGGACAACGAAGCGACTGGCATTTTCATTGCCATCTGCCTGGAGGAAATGGATGTCGGGAACCGCCTACACCACTACCTCTCTGGTAAGGGGTACAGAAATCTTCTTCGAAAGTTCGAAGAGCAGACCAGTCACACCTGCAAACAAATGAAGAACAAGTGGGATGCACTAAAGAAGGATTTGTCTAATTGGAAGACTCTCAAGCTGCGTGCAACCGGCCTCGGCTTCAATCCAGTCACTAGGACTATTACGGCCAACCTTGAGTGGTGGGAGGAGCAAGCCAAGTTAGCCTCCGCACATACTCTTTGTTGTGCTCTATGTTTACTCTTTGTTGTGCTCTGTGTTTACTCTTTGTTGTACTCTATGTTTTGTGCCCCAACTCACAAAAGCAGTGTGTTTGCTCTTTTGTTTGCATACTATGGACAACATCAAGAAGTTTCGGAAAGCACCCCTTGCCCATGAGGACCTCTTGAAGAGGCATTTTGAGGAGACTGTTTGCACTAATGCGAATGTGTATGTGCCCGATGCCGAGCCCAGCCACTATTGTGACAATGACGAGGGAAAAGACTTGCTGACTGCACCCTCGGCCACCAGTAAGGGCAAACGCCCTTATGTGCCTGATTCTCTGGAGGGGAAGAAAGCCAAGAAGAGTTGCCGAGATGTGCAGCTCGAGAGGTTTGTGGACCTGTATGAGCAGTCCAAAGGCTGTCACAGCTCCACCGTGTCGGCAACCTCGTGTCCCTTCTATGTAGAGAAGGATGAAATGGCCGAGCTAATGGAGCTAGTCATTGCTAATGGTGCATTGGAGGACAGCAATGACTACTACTACGCAAGTTAGCTTTTCATGCACACCTGGGTACTGTCAAATGTTCGTTAACTTCAAGACCTCGGCGAGGTGGCTAGCCTAGATCAGGTGGAACTAAGCTGACAGGAAGACCGCGTAGTGATTAGTAGTCCCTCCTGCCCATTTTTCTTAGTGTTATCATATTGAATTTCCATTTACTGTCTTATTCCTCGACTTAGTTCATGTGCTTGTGATTTTACTATGATCTGAACTTTCCTGTATCCATGCAGTTATGTGTGGCTTTGGTTACAAACTGAAGTGTGCTACAACTGTGACAATAATCTTGCTTGCGGATTTCATTACTGGTATTGCATTTGTAATGTTGTGCCAATCCGGCATATTGTTCTGATATCTGGTAGCAATATGTTGGTAGCTTCTGTGATAATAGGTCTTGTTATGTGTAGTGTTGTATTGCTTTTGCTTTTGGTACCAATATTGCATTTGGAATCTGGTAGCAATATTGCATTTCAAATTTGGTAGAAATATTACATTTGCAATCTTGTAGCAATGTGTCATCTTGCAGGGATTTTGTGATGTCCAATAATGGTATTGCTTTTGCATGTGCACTACTATTGCTGATATGTTCTCTATTGGGATGTGTCCTCTTGCAGTTGAAGGCCTTGTTCTAATGATAAGCAACACTATTTGCAGATGTCGTCATCAAGCGAGACACGTTTTGCGATGAAGATCGATACCGATTCTGTCTCTATCACTACAAGCTCTTATGCTGGATTGTCCGAGCATGGCTTGTTTTTCCTATGGGGGTGACAAGGGGGAGTCATCCTCCCACGAGCCATGACTGGTTCCTAATAAATCCAATCTAGAGTGGGTTGAAGAGCAGCTTGGTGACCCACAGTCATGCAGAGACATGTTTCGAATGAGGAGATTAGTCTTTAATGAGTTGCACAAAACACTCGTGCGAGACTACGGTCTACGGTCCACTCGTCAGACAACATCCAAAGAGGCTCTTGGACTATTCCTATGGATGTGTGGCTCCCCTCAAGCAAATAGGCAGGCACAGAATAAATGTGAGTGTTCCGCAGGTCATGTGAGGGATACGTTCAACAGAGTCTTGGACACCGTTTGCAACATTGCTAGTGATATTGTAATGTCCCATGGATCCTCAGTTCCGCACCATCCATAGGAGGTTGAAGGAGGCACGTTTTCACCCGCATTTCAATAATTGCATTAGGGCAATCGATGGTACGCATGTTGCGATATTGGTCCTGAGACACATAATATAGAGGCACTACAACCAACACGGTTACACAAGTCAGAATGTGCTCGCGGTCTATGACTTCGATGGGTGGTTCACGTTCATGTGTTCTGGATGGGGTGGAGCTATACACGACACGAAGATCCTCTAGGATTCCATAGTAATCTACATGAACTACTTCCCACACCCACCTGTAGGTACATATGATGTGTGTTCATGTTCTTACTTCAATGTATGCATGTGCACTCAGGTGCGGTGACTGACTGGGCCTCCTATTGTATTTTATGACATGAAAACACTACTTGGTGGATTCCGGTTATGCCAACAAGAAGGGGTTCCTAGCTCCATACAAGAATCAATAGTACCACATACCTGATTTCGCACAAGGTGAATGGCCCCTTGGAATGAAAGAAGCATTCAACTACCACCACTCCTCCTTATGCAATGTGATCAAGCGCACGTTCGGTGTTTGGAAGAATAAGTGGCACATCCTGTTGAGCGTGCCAAGCTACGATGTAAACACACAGAAGGTCATAGTGGCCACTATGGCTTTGCACAACTTCATCATCAACTCAGCAAGGCCTAATGAGCACATCTTGGAGACCGACGATGATGAGGGCTATGTCATAGGCAAGGGCGGCAATATGGAGTATCTGGTAGGCAGTGTTGGGAGGTCCAATAGGCCTATGGACGCGCTCTGAGATAGCATCGCGTGCTTTGGTAAGATGAGTTATGGTTCAAAATGTTATACTTTCGTATGTTGTACTTTGGTACTTTGTGCTTTAGCATGTTGTAACACACTACGTATTTTGTTATGTCCCAAATCTGTTAGTCATTAGCTCTATTTCTTACATAAAGCACTCAGCTCATTTCAGCCACTACTATTCATCAGCCAAAAGCCTATACGAAAATCCCAACTTCTATAAGACGCTTCTATCAGCTAGTATTATTCATCAGCCACTACTATTCATAAGTCAAAGCCAAAAGCCACTAGCAAAAACCTATATGAATAGGCCCTTAGGCTTCATAGTGGCATGCAGAAGCAGCAGCAGCCTCGCTAAAAAAGTGTAGAGGCACTCGCACGGAGCGACGCACTGTGGCGAGCAAGAGGCCCCAACATGTGTTTTGTTGGGACCACGCCCACCCAGCCCGCATGGTGCACGCGGAAAGACATGCGAACCCCCCCCCCCCCCAAATTGATGCGCCCTCTCACTCCTCCCGCAGCTCGCACACACCTGTCGAACCCCCACACCACCGCCGTCGCTCGATTTGGTCACCATCGTCCATGGGTTCCGCGACGTCAAACCCTAGCTAATTCCCCCTACTCTAACCTCTTGGAATTATTTATCCTGTATGAGGTGTACTAAATTTTACATCCTCAAATACTCTTTTTGCTATTTAAAAATAATTTTCACAATTAAACACATCCCTTTATTTATATTTCTCAACCATCAAACTACCATGCATTGGAATGTTGGATAGTTGTAGGTCCCACTTAAAGCCATGGAAGGGTGGACGCTTTCATGTGCTCCAAACTTTCAGTTTGCTAAGCAATAATCATTAGGGAGAAATCATAGATCAAAAGGTTGCAATGAAACAGCCAAATTGTGATTCTCAGGGTAATTTCCAAAGGTCCCATAAAAACCCAACACATTTATATTCAGGAAAGTTTCAATGAGCACCTTCAATTCATCAAATGTATGCCAAAAAATGAACATATATACTACATGCGGCAAAGCAAGTGTTCTAGCACAATCATGGTGCAACTATGGACTGCTCCAAGTAGATTCATCTCCAGTTAGTCGCGCAGCAACATGAACAACATACTGTTTTGACATATTATTTGTGGTCGGTACGAATCTGGAGAGTAAACTTAGAAGCACCCCCAATCAGATATAGAGACTGCCAAGGATGCGAAGGGACTCAAGGAAAAGCATACAACTATTAAGTGTATTCAATATGAGTGTTTAGAGTTACAAGAATGGCTTCCCCTCTCCCATTACAAGGGGTTCTATTTACTGAGGGACAAAGGAAGGCAAATAAAGTTACAAGTTTGCCCTCGGAGTATGGTTTTCTCCTAGGAGTATTGACGTCATTTGCTTCACATGAGCCCCGCAACATTTGGGACCTCGGGGCTAGCCTGGGGTCAGCCTTAGACCTCACCCAGGGTTGGCCCCGAACCCCTCTGGGGTTGACGGGGTACCTCCAACGGGCGCCGTCACTCCAAGATGGTCGTAGACCTAAGGTAGCATGGGGACCCTTCCCTAACAGTAGTCCCTCGCTGATCCGGGCGGTCATCAGCCGTTCATCCTGGTTGATGCACCAACCTAAGGAAGGGGTCAGCGCGCGGCCTCGGGCCTTCGACCCTTCTGGTAGCCTACAATGAGTTGACAAAATGTTAAGATACCTTAGCGTTGAAGCGGACTCAGGGGTGATAATTCGTGCGAACTACGGCCTCGGCTCAGTGCACCTGGGCCCTAGGGGCTACACGTGGTACAAGGTGCCCACATCATTAGAATTCCTCCGAGGGAGCAGGATGGCTTCGGTCCATGATGGACCAAACCCTCTGGGGACTGAGTGGACTAGGTCCACCATAGGCCAGCTTGGCCCTATAAATATCCCCTTGCCTCCTCCATTTCTTCCCCTCAAGTCCCACTTGGCTCCGCTCCCGATCCACGCCACTCGACCACCTCAGGGGGTCATTGCCCCTCTGCCTAGGATCTCCTTTGTCATTGTCTATCTGCCCGGGGCCTCCCTGGGTGCTCCTTTTGTCGCCGCTCATCCACCCGGACCCTCCTTTTATCACTGCTGTAACATCCCAAAAATTTAATTTCTGAAAATGGAAGCTTTTTAATTATTTGTGCAAAAGTTTCTCTTGAAATTATTTGTGCTTCTTAAATTTTTGGGTAAGGATTCAAAAATTGAAGAAGGTTTCAGAAAAATAAAACTAGAATTAAAAATATCGTAAAAGAAAATATGAAAGCAAAAGAAATTTATAATTTTGAAGTCAAAACTGAAAAGACAACCCAACATAAGGAGGAAGAGGTTTAAATTAAAAGAGGAAAAAAAATTTTCATATTGTGAATAATACAAAAGGGCAACAAAAATAATAAATATATGAATTATATGCAAATATGTACACAACAATGGCCTAGCAATTGACCAAGGATATAGAAATGTAAGCATACAATATATATATATATGTATAAAGGGAAAGTATATGTATATATGAACATATACAATAAATAAGCAAAATGGAAATACAAAAGAAAAGAAAGAAAGAGGGCAACTGTGCCACTAAACGCCCAACCTTCCTCCTGCCATCCTTTCCGCGCAAACGACCCACCCGCCCAAAGACACCCCTCTCTTCCTCTCGCCAGTGGGCCTCCCAGCGCGCGCCCTTCTTCTTCTCTTCTCTTCCTCCCCCGTGCACTCGCTCCTCTCTTCTTTCTCATGGTGAGAGCACCCCACGTCTCCTCCCCTTTTTTCCGCATTTGCCGCGCCCCTGCCTCCTCGGCGCCATCACCTCACCTCGCGCTCGCCTTGCGCGAGCCCCGCGCCGCGACACCGAGCCTCGCGGGATTTTGCCCGGCGGATCTTCATGTCCGCCGCCGGTCCTCCGCCGCACCGGTCTCCCGCCACCGCGCCTCCACCCATCTCGCCGCTATAAAAGCCGCGGACATCCTCTCTCTTTTCCCGTGCTATTCCCTTCTCCTTCCCCACCTTTTCCCCTTCTTCCCGGAGACGACCGCCGCTGCCATTTTCCCGCCGCCGCCTCTCAGCTGATCCGCCTTCGATTCCTCGCCAGAAGGATCCTCGGCGTCCTCAACCGGCCCCACCCTCAACCGGCCTCTCCGCCCCTGGGCCACGGCACGTGCGCCACCGCCGCCGACCCGGCCTCGCCGCCAACTCGCCGTGCTTCCTCCGGCTCGGCCAAACACCCTGAGCTTCCTCTACCCTCTTCTACCTTCCGCGCAACTCGGTTTCCTCCCTTTCCCTCCGCGCGCCGCCCGATCCCCTCCTCGCCGTCGCCTTGCGCCGCGCGATCCAACTCGCGACGCCCGGTCGCGCGCCACCACTCCTAGCCTCCACTAGTACCGAGCAACTCATTTTTCGCATTCTCACCGCCTCCCGACCGCTCCTCGCGCGCGGCCGCCACCGCCATGCCCGCCTTCCTCCCTGTTCCCACTCTGCTGCCCTCTTGCTCTAATCTCAGCTCAAGCCGACACTTTTCTTTGTCTCCTCTCTTACGTCCGGTGGGCCCGAATCGAACCTTGGCCTCCACTCCTACTCATCAAGTGTGTCATTCCCCTCATTCTTGAGCTAGGAAAAGTATGGAATCACTGAAGCCAACAAATTTCATTAGGATTATTCAAGAGTTAATCCTTGATTAGTTACCATACATGCATAATTGATGTGTTTGTTATTTACCCTAATCTAAATGTTAAGTAAAGACATTAATAAAATATGGTAGTGCTTAATGTCCAAATTCAATAAAAATCTTAAGTACTATATACACACACACACCCACCCCAAGTTAAATTTAAGGAGAATTGGGAAATGCTTCATGGAGGCTAATAAAATTTGTTTGGTACATAAAATGAGATTAATTAGTTACATGTCACATAAGAGTAACTAGTGTAGTTGGGAATATTGATTAAAATCTAACCTTTAACTAAAGGCATTCATAAAAGATGATTTGGTTAAGTGTTCAAATGTAAATTAAAGGTATACAGGTTTAGGTTAAGAGCATAAATTGGATAATATGTATAACTATAAAAGCAGGACCTTAAAGTCAAAAATCATCCTTATAATTAGAATTTATGCCCTAATAATTAATATGTCTAAAACCATTTAACAAGAAATGCATGTTTAAGTCAAGAGGTCATGATTTATAATGTAATCGCTATCCTTAGTACATCATAATAACAACCTCGAGTGTGAGCAATTATTCGCAAAGCAATACTAGCGTGTAGATATATATAAATAGCTCACCAGCTATGGATATTTCCCTGACTCAAATTTTAATTGAAGGCAACTTCAGCATATTATTGATAAATAAAATCTGAGCAGACGATTAGTAGAATATTATAATGGGTACAACCAATGACTTTACATAAATGGATTTACTTATAGAATTAAATCACTTGAATAATAACTAAGGATTAGGGTCACATAAAATGATACATGTCAAGCCTTGTTCAGATTGCTAAGTTTAAACTAAAATTGGAAATAAGGTTAAACTAATTAGTAGCTAAAGTATGAGCAAGATAATAGTAGTGCCATCAATTAAAACTTAACACTAGCTTTAGTGCCTATTCATATGAAGTGTAATAGTAGATATATAGCAAGTCGGACCCGTATAAATAAACCCTAATTCGAGTTAAACCTTAGCCTAGTGATAAAAGGAGGTACATGAAATATCATACCGCAAAATGTTATAAACATAGGTCCAGATTAACAAGGTAAGCTATGAGATGCCAATATTACGATATGTGTATATCATATAGCACCCAGACAAAATACGCCAATACATAGGTTCAACCCCACTCTTGGAGCTTCCTAAATAAATATAAAATAATAAAACTAAATTAAATTTATTCGAATTGTTAGGATCATTTGAGTTATTTGCTTTTATTTGAATTCAATGTTTAGTACGTAATTAGCAATTGGAGTCTGAAGAATCAAGGGATCCAGCAAGATCAAGCCCAAGTGAAGATAGAGACCAAAGATCAAGATAAAGCATTGTGTGAGCTCAAGACGCGATAAACGCGCCAAAGTAGTCAATACTTTGATCATATTGAACCTCGTTTTACGCAAATTACTTTTGTTTAAATTATCAAATTGCATCTCATATGTTATATGCAAATACATGTTAATTTAAGATTCTAGTTATATCCCATTGTGTACTTGGTTAATATTACCCTCCTTTGAAATATTTGAACATGTGAATATTGTCGCCCTAGCACAAATTATAATAGTAACCTTTCGAAAATAAGTCCGTAATTGTATGCCATGCGTAGTATTGTTTAGGTACTCATGGGCGCGAGAGCGCCCAAGCATCACTTTTTAATCATGAGAAAAGTTGGTTGGGCAGTCATGGTGATAATGACTGGTGTATGTTGGATATGGTTATTTTATATTCCCAAAAAAAACTCTCAATTTGCTTTAATATCTGAGCGGATGGTTTGGGGGCTGGTATGTGGTGCGAAGGAATGCACAAAATTGTGGAGTGTGGTAGAACCGCTCAGATAATACTAAGGACTGAATCTTGTCATGTCAACCCGTGTAAAACAGTACAACCACAAGTCTGTAAAATACAACTTGGCTAAGTAGATTTATCGAAAACCCCGGACTCATCTCGCTAGTAGGAGATAGAAGTGATTATGCAAGGGCAAGGGAGGGCCTAAAGGGACACCGAGTGGAGGGTGAAGATTCCCAGTCGTGCTAGCGCAGAGGGGAGTGGAGCCCGTACGCTAGTAGCTGTGGGGAACATCCCGTGCAACATATGGGACCCACCGCAAGTGGGCAGTCTCCCATGGGGTGAGATGACAAAAGGGTCTAGATACTTTGAAAAGTCACTGTGATGGTCTGCTCAACCACATGTCTAAGGAATCGTGTGGGGCAACGAGTTGATTGTCTCTTGTGGTGAAAGTGTACAAACTCTGCAGAGTCAAAACTATTCGAATAGCCGTGCCCACGGTCAAGGGCGGACATGGGAACTTAACCAGATATAGTTCTATTTCGAAAACTTTGTGGGTGGGAATGAAAATGTGGAGGGCGAAGGACTGCCCTGATTTTGAATTGTCCTGGGTGTCGTCCCAGTGGTAAGTTAAGCGGCTATAACGCTGAAAGATGCTATATGGTGTGATGCCATATGTATGGAAGAATTATGGTGATATTAGGCATATGGTGTGATGCCATATGTATGAAATAACTTGTTAATATTCCTTGAACATTATGTTTTGTTCCAAAGCTGCTAGGTCTCAGGAAATTTTATGTATTGTATTTCAAATGGTGGCATTTCTATTCCTACAAAATAAAATATGGAAAGAATAAGCAGGGTCGTGAGTAAAGGAAATAGATGTTTGTAGTGTACACATAAAGGTATTGGTGGATTCATGTCGATCCTAGATAGGAAATGATAGTGTGGGTTAGGGAGAGATAAATTGGTGGAGTCTAGCTGAATAGATAGGCTAGATAGATGATTTAAATGATTTTTGGAGATTTAGAGATTGCAGATAAATATTGAATTACGACAACGATAAATAAATTCTTGGGAGATGACGATATTGGAATTAATAGATTCGGTTACTAGATGAGTCGGTTGAATTTTGAGAATTTGGAGGAGTAATACAAGTATTGGATTATAATTCTGATTAGTGATTTACTTGGTGGGAGGATACGGTGGATCGTAGAATTAATCAACGATATTCTTGGTGGATATATAATGGCGATTATTAATTCTTGGAAGATGTTGATAATATGGGAATTAATAGGAATTGATCAATTACTAGAGAGATGAATTGAATTTACGAGAAGATTGCGTGATTCATAGCAATTAGTGGATTATAATCTTGGTAAATTGAATTTTCGGTGGAGGTATATTTGTGGATTAGCTAGTGATAGGTAATGGAAAATGAGATTGATTATTGGGCTATGGTTTTGAATCAATGACGAAAGGGATGGAATGCGATTGATATCGGTGGATTTGAAAGTGATTATGTTAGAGAATCATTAGAATTGGAGGTGAGGAGTGATGAATAGTAATGACAGATTGGATTATTAGTAACTTAAAATACAGAGTATGATCGGTGGATTAAATAAATGATGATACTTGCTGTTTGGAGTTTTAGACAATGATCAATAAATAGAGTGCATGTTCGGTGGATTAAGTCGATTTTGGTAATTGTAGTGTGGAGTTAGGTAGCAACAATAACCCTTTGATTAAATGAGAATAATAATGTTGCTAAAAGCAATTTTTGGCAAATAAAATAACCCGAGCCTCTCCTTTGTTATGCCATGCATACTATTTATTTGCATTCATGTATTGGCTCGCGAGCACGGGGTGGAGTGCTCACGCTCGCTTTGCGACAAAATTCGGGATCGAGAATCGATCACCTCGCCGCACAACAAGATTGGACAAGCGGCGAGAAGATGAAGATGTCAAGAACTAGGTCGCGTACCTCCGGTTGGTGCTGTGGGCATGTCTGAAGGTCCCACCTGTGTGCTCGTTCTTCCGCTGCAATTTATTGATTTCGCCTAATCGGCCCATGAAGTAAGTCTACTATTACATTTACGCTTCGCATGATATGTATTTTGATATTCATTATCATGAATCGTGAGCACTATCTACTGATCCAGGGAATAGTGCAGCTAAACACAGTAGATTCCAGATTGTAAAATCTGGGTCTGACAGGGATGGTATCAGAGCATATCGACTGCAGGTCGTGACCTAGCCAGCCTGGCCGTTAGTTGATGACTAGAATTATTTCTTCGAGTTATTATTTCCAAAATATAAGTGGTATTGCTTATTCTCATCTCTCTTAGATGATTCCCTCTCATCTATATGCTGCCTGAGCCATTTTATTTCTAAAAGCTCTCTCACCTCGAATTCAACACGAAAACACAAGAGTGAGTGAGGATATCAATCAAATTACCCTCAACTACCTCCCTCTTCTTTCTATCGATTTAAAAAGAAAGATTTTGCTCTTCTTGCCGTACCTTTACTCCAAAATTTTAAGATTAGGAACGTCGAAAATGTTCATGAAGATAAAGAGGTTTCGTTTTGAGCGAACTATGCGGATGAACCTGTGCCCCTTATGTGTGCTCCCCCGCATAGACGTTGTATTGTTGCAAGATTTCACTTTGGCCCTGTGCACTGCCCTCTTACCCTCGGGTGTCCTATTTCGCAGTAGCAGGAAAAGCTTGCTTTTAAAACTTTGTGTGGCTCAGTATCACCCCAGCTTCCGGTATACTCTTTTAAAATTTGAATGGGTTTAGATTACCTTATCCCCACGACTCTATCCTTAACTCATGCTATTCCCTCTCACCTTTGCTGAAAACCCAGTGGATCCACAGAAGCGAAATAATGGATAACCCAAGCTAGGACAATCAGGAAGAAGTAAAGACTCTGCAGCTTTCCAATGTTTAAGGAAAACAACATCACTGTGAAGAAGACCACCGACAGGAGAATGTCCACAGAGCGAGGTCTCCTATTCCTGCGAAGAACAAGACCCTTGCCCCATGAATTGCTCCTCAAATCTGTTGTTGATCAAGACAGCTAAAGATACAACAAATGAATAATGACAACTGTCATTTATTTAAGGGGGCAGCATTAAGAGGCGAAAATGTCAAAGCGCTACCACGACGTATGCTTTGGAGGTGCAACAACACGGACTCGAGCTAATTGAACCAATACAAGAAGACTTGCAAGACCGGGAGCCTTACAGTGATAAGGACAAAAGACCACCATATAGATATGTCCATCAGCACCTCTATATTCCTAATGCCCTCTACCCCTAGGGTACAGACCATTGCTACCCACCTATCATTATGAACTTCTACGACCAGATGTCCAATAGAAGATGCAACCACTCCATTCTACGAGGACGTGAAGACAACAATGTCAAAGAGCAAGTAATTGGAAGCCTACGACCAATCTAGGAGAACAAGGTTTTCTCTTCCCTTTTGACTTCTCCAAGTGCTAACCCCTATTGTGCAGATTTTCATCTCTCAGTGGAGCTAAGGAACTATACATCGAGCAAGACCCAGAAACCCATTGCCAGCTAATATAACCTCACCTTCTTTCTTTCTGCTCTACCAGAATCTCGGGGTCGAGATTCTCTTTAAGGGGGGTAGGTTTGTAACATCCCAAAATTTTAATTTCTGAAAATGGAAGCTTTTTAATTATTTGTGCAAAAGTTTCTCTTGAAATTATTTGTGCTTCTTAAATTTTTGGGTAAGGATTCAAAAATTGAAGAAGGTTTCAGAAAAATAAAACTAGAATTAAAAATATCGTAAAAGAAAATATGAAAGCAAAAGAAATTTATAATTTTGAAGTCAAAACTGAAAAGACAACCCAACATAAGGAGGAAGAGGTTTAAATTAAAAGAGGAAAAAAATTTCATATTGTGAATAATACAAAAGGGCAACAAAAATAATAAATATATGAATTATATGCAAATATGTACACAACAATGGCCTAGCAATTGACCAAGGATATAGAAATGTAAGCATACAATATATATATATATGTATAAAGGGAAAATATATGTATATATGAACATATACAATAAATAAGCAAAATGGAAATACAAAAAGAAAAGAAAGAAAGAGGGCAACCAGGTAGGCCAAACGGCCCACCTTCCTCCTGCCATCCTTTCCGCGCAAATGCACCCACCCGCGCCAAAGACACCCCTCTCTTCCCTCTCGCGGCGGGCCTCCCATGCGCGCGCCTGCCCCGTTCTTCTCTTCTCTTCCTCCCCGTGCACTCGCTCCTCTCTTCTTTCTCATGGTGAGAGCACCCCGTCTCCCTCCCCTTTTTCCGCTACTTGCCGCCCGCCTCGCCTCCTCGGCGCCATCACCTCACCTGCGCCTCGCCGCGAGCCCCCGCGCCGCGCACCGAGCCTCGCGCGGATTTTGCCGGCGGATCTTCATGTCCGCCGCCCGGTCCTCCGCCGCACCGGTCTCCCGCCACCGCCCCTCCACCCATCTGCCGCTATAAAAGCCGCGGACATCCTCTCTCTTTTCCCGTGCTATTCCTTCTCCTTCCCCACCTTTTCCCCCTTCTTCCCGGAGACGACCGCGCTGCCATTTTCCCGCGCCGCCTCTCCACCTGATCCCACCGATTCCTCGCGAGAAGGATCCTCTCGGCGTCCTCAACCGGCCCCACCCTCAACCGGCCTCTCGCCGTCCCGATTCGCGGCGCACGTGCGCCACCGCCGCCGACCCGGCCTCGCCGCCAACTCGCGTGCTTCCTCCGGCTCGGCCAAACACCCGATGAGCTTCCTCTACCCTCTTCTACCTTCCGCAACTCGGTTTCCCTCCTTTCCCTCGGCGCCGTCGCCCGATCCCCTCCTCGCTGTCGCCTTGCGCGCGCGCGATCCAACTTCGCCGCGCTCCGGTCGCGCGCCACCACTCCTAGCCTCCACTAGTACCGAGCAACTCATTTTTCGCATTCTCACCGCCTCCCCGACCGCTCCTCGCGCGCGCCGCCATCGCCATGCCCGGCCTTCCTCCCTGTTCCCACTCTGCTGCCTCTTGCTCTAATCTCGGCTCAAGCCGACCCTTTCTTTGTCTCCTCTCTTACATCCCGGTGGGCAGACCGAACCTTGGCCTCCGGCTCCTACTCATCGGTGTGTCATTCCCCTCATTCTTGAGCTAGGAAAAGTATGGAATCAGCCTGAAGCCAACAAATTTCATTAGGATTATTCAAGAGTTAATCCTTGATTAGTTACCATACATGCATAATTGATGTGTTTGTTATTTACCTAATCTAAATGTTAAGTAAAGACATTAATAAAATATGGTAGTGCTTAATGTCCAAATTCAATAAAAATCTTAAGTACTATATACACACACACACCCCACCCCAAGTTAAATTTAAGGAGAATTGGGAAATGCTTCATGGAGGCTAATAAAATTTGTTTGGTACATAAAATGAGATTAATTAGTTACATGTCACATAAGAGTAACTAGTGTAGTTGGGAATATTGATTAAAATCTAACCTTTAACTAAAGGCATTCATAAAAGATGATTTGGTTAAGTGTTCAAATGTAAATTAAAGGTATACAGTTTAGGTTAAGAGCATAAATTGGATAATATGTATAACTATAAAAGCGGGACCTTAAAGTCAAAAATCATCCTTATAATTAGAATTTATGCCCTAATAATTAATATGTCTAAAACCATTTAACAAGAAATGCATGTTTAAGTCGATAGGTCATGATTTATAATGTAATCGCTATCCTTAGTACATCATAATAACAACCTCGAGTGTGAGCAATTATTCGCAAAGCAATACTAGCGTGTAGATATATATAAATAGCTCACCACTATGGATATTTCACGACTCAAATTTTAATTGAAGGCAACTTCAAGATATTATTGATAAATAAAATCGAGCGACGATTAGTAGAATATTATAATGGGTACAACCAGTCAGACTTTACATAAATGGATTTACTTATAGAATTAAATCACTTCGAATAATAACTAAGGATTAGGGTCACATAAAATGATACATGTCAAGCCTTGTTCAGATTGCTAAGTTTAAACTAAAATTGGAAATAAGGTTAAACTAATTAGTAGCTAAAGTATGAGCAAGATAATAGTAGTGCCATCAATTAAAACTTAACACTAGCTTTAGTGCCTATTCATATGAAGTGTAATAGTAGATATATAGCAAGCGGGACCGTATAAATAAACCCTAATTCGAGTTAAACCTTAGCCTAGTGATAAAAGGAGGTACATGAAATATCATACCGCAAAATGTTATAAACATAGGTCGCGATTAACAAGGTAAGCTATGAGATGCCAATATTATCGATATGTGTATATCATATAGCACCAGACAAAATAC
Organism: Dendrocalamus sinicus; assembly: GCA_036346575.1. Classification (NCBI taxonomy): domain Eukaryota; kingdom Viridiplantae; phylum Streptophyta; class Magnoliopsida; order Poales; family Poaceae; genus Dendrocalamus; species Dendrocalamus sinicus. The sequence goes on along the minus strand of CM070657.1, from coordinate 27,534,785 downwards.
GCCAATACATAGGTTCAACCCCACTCTTGGAGCTTCCTAAATAAATATAAAATAATAAAACTAAATTAAATTTATTCGAATTGTTAGGATCATTTGAGTTATTTGCTTTTATTTGAATTCGATGCGTTTAGTACGTAATTAGCAATTGGAGTCTGAAGAATCAAGGGATCCAGCAAGATCAAGCCAAGTGAAGATAGAGACCAAAAGATCAAGATAAAGCATTGTGTGAGCTCAAGACCGCGGTAAACCGCGCCAGGCGAGTCAATACTTTGATCATATTGAACCTACGTTTTCTGCAAATTACTTTTGTTTAAATTATCAAATTGCATCTTTGTTATGTTATATGCAAATACATGTTAATTTAAGATTCTAGTTATATCCCATTGTGTACTTGGTTAATATTACCCTCCTTTGAAATATTTGAACATGTGAATATTGTCGCCTAGCACAAATTATAATAGTAACCTTTCAAAATAAGTCCGTAATTGTATGCCATGCGTAGTATTGTTTAGGTACTCATGGGCGCGAGAGCGTAAGCATCACTTTTAATCATGAGAAAAGTTGGTTGGGCGATCATGGTGATAATGATCGGTGTATGTTGGATATGGTTATTTTATATTCCCAAAAAAACTCTCAATTTGCTTTAATATCTCGAGCGGATGGTTTGGGGCTGGTATGTGGTGCGAAGGAATGCACAAAATTGTGGAGTGTGGTAGAACCGCTCAGATAATACTAAGGATGAATCTTGTCATGTCAACCTGTAAGCAGTACAACCACAAGTCTGTAAATACAACTTGGCTAAGTAGATTTATCGAAAACCCGGACTCATCTCGCTAGTAGGAGATAGAAGTGATTATGCAAGGGCAAGGGAGGGCCTAAAGGGACACCGAGTGGAGGGTGAAGTTTCCCAGTCGTGCTAGCGCGAGAGGAGTGGAGCCCGTGCGCTAGTAGCTGTGGGGAACATCCCGTGCAACATATGGGACCCACCGCAAGTGGGCAGTCTCCCATGGGGTGAGATGACAAAAGGGTCTAGATACTTTGAAAAGTCACTGTGATGGTCTGCTCAACCACATGTCTAAGGAATCGTGTGGGCAACGAGTTGATTGTCTCTTGTGGTGAAAGTGTACAAACTCTGCGAGTCAAAACTATTCGAATAGCCGTGCCCACGGTCAAGGGCGGACATGGGAACTTAACCGATATAGTTCTATTTCAAAACTTTGTGGGTGGGAATGAAAATGTGGAGGCGAAGGACCGCCTGATTTTGAATTGTCACGGTGTCGTCCCAGTGGTAAGTTAAGCGGCTATAACGCTGAAAGATGCTATATGGTGTGATGCCATATGTATGGAAGAATTATGGTGATATTAGGCATATGGTGTGATGCCATATGTATGAAATAACTTGTTAATATTCCTTGAACATTATGTTTTGTTCCAAAGCTGCTAGGTCTCGGAAATTTTATGTATTGTATTTCAAATGGTGGCATTTCTATTCCTACAAGATAAAATATGGAAAGAATAAGCAGGGTCGTGAGTAAAGGAAATAGATGTTTGTAGTGTACACATAAAGGTATTGGTGGATTCATGTCGATCCTAGATAGGAAATGATAGTGTGGGTTAGGAGAGATAAATTGGTGGAGTCTAGCTGAATAGATAGGCTAGATAGATGATTTAAATGATTTTTGGAGATTTAGAGATTGCACCGATAAATATTGAATTACGACACTGATAAATAAATTCTTGGGAGATGACGATATTGGAATTAATAGATTCGGTTACTAGATGAGTCGGTTGAATTTTTGAGAATTTGGAGGAGTAATACAAGTATTGGATTATAATTCTGATTAGTGATTTACTTGGTGGGAGGATACGGTGGATCGTAGAATTAATCAACGATATTCTTGGTGGATATATAATGGCGATTATTAATTCTTGGAAGATGTTGATAATATGGGAATTAATAGGAATTGATCAATTACTAGAGAGATGAATTGAATTTCGAGAAGATTGCGGGATTCATAGCAATTAGTGGATTATAATCTTGGTAAATTGAATTTTCGGTGGAGGTATATTTGTGGATTAGCTAGTGATAGGTAATGGAAAATGAGATTGATTATTGGGCTATGGTTTTGAATCAATGACGAAAGGGATGGAATGCGATTGATATCGGTGGATTTGAAAGTGATTATGTTAGAGAATCATTAGAATTCGGAGGTGAGGAGTGATGAATAGTAATGACAGATTGGATTATTAGTAACTTAAAATACAGTATGATCGGTGGATTAAATAAATGATGATACTTGCTGTTTGGAGTTTTAGACAATGATCAATAAATAGAGTGCATGTTCGGTGGATTAAGTCGATTTTGGTAATTGTAGTGTGGAGTTAGGTAGCAACAATAACCCTTTGATTAAATGAGAATAATAATCTGCTAAAAGCAATTTTTGGCAAATAAAATAACCCGAGCCTCTCCTTTGTTATGCCATGCATACTATTTATTTGCATTCAGTGTATTGGCTCGCGAGCACGGGTCGAGTGCTCACGCTCGCTTTGCGACAAAATTCGAGATCGAGAATCGGATCACCTCGCGCAGACAACAAGATTGGACAAGTGGCGAGAAGATGAAGATGTCAAGAACTAGGTCGCGTACCTCCGGTTGGTACTGTGGGCATGTCACGAAGGTCCCACTGTGTGCTCGTTCTTCCATTGCTGCAATTTATTGATTTCGCCTAATCGGCCCATGAAGTAAGTCTACTATTACATTTACGCTTCCGTATGATATGTATTTTGATATTCATTATCAGAATCGTGAGCACTATCTACTGATCCAGGAATAGTGCGGCTAAACCTGATAGATTCAGTTGTAAAATGCAGGTCGACAACCGCCCCTCGCCGGGGCATCCCGCCAAGCCCTCCTTCCATCACCGCCCCTGTGCCCGGGGTCTCCCACCGAGCCCTCCTTTCATCGCTGTCCCATTGCCCGGGGTCTCCCACCGAGCCTCCTTCCATTGCTGCCGCCCGTCTGCCTAGGGTCTCCCTTGGGCCCTCCTTCCGTTGTCTCCTGGCCTCCCTTGGGGGTCGCCACGCAGAGGCCCTAGCCTCCCCAGGCGCGTGCCTCCCCTAGGCCACGGGCTCCCCCAACTGAACCCCATGCTTGGATCCCAGCCACTCCCGAATATGGGTCTCCCTAGGCCTCGGGCTCCCTCGAGTGAGCTACAGACTTACATCCCGGCCACTCCTGGGTGCGCAGTCCACGGCGTCCTCGGCCTCCTTCAGGTTTGACAAGGATATAACCTATCCTCAAATTATTATTTATCTGAAAATGATATGGTTATGTCATTATGATCCTTGAGTATACCCCTTATCTATAAGAGAGAGATTTCACAAGGTAATTGTAAGCTCTTTTACGATTACCGTTTAATTGTAAGCTCTACTACGACAAATCTTTAGTTGTAAACTCTTCAACAATAACTCCTTAGTCGTAAGCTGTTATATGACAACATCATAGTCATAAGTTCTTCTATAACCATGGTATAGTCGTAAGTTATCCTGTGACCACCTTGTGATCATAGATCCCCAACAACTAAGCCAAACTTTGACTGACTTGTCTACGATAACCCATTGTTAGCATGAGTATTTATTCTCTAGAATAAATACACATAACTCCACCCTGGTAGAAATTGCCGCATGATGAGTGAGTTACCACGTCTCTAATAACTCTTGTCGGACGGTTATCACTCGAAACGTTAAAGCGTTTCTTGGTGAGAAGAAACTGCCGCCGCCACACAAGCTATATAAAGGTGGACATCAGGGAGAAGAGGAGGAGGATCTGGGACTAACCCAAGGGAGAGTAGAAGTAGAGCAAGGCCATTTTGCATAACTTTCTCCATTGTAATCAACTCCCATGTAATTAGTTCATTGAGCAATATCCACACAGGAAATAAGGTTATTATTCTTGCCGCAGAAAGCTCGAACCTATATAAAAATCCATGTGTCTTCTCTCTACATAATCGTAGCCAGGTCTTCAAGAGTACCCTAGAATTCAAACAAATCATACGTAAGATCGATATTAAAACATCAATAGTTGGTGCCGATCGTGTGGAACTTCTTTGCCAAAACTCTGATAATTCCTTGTCAGCAAGTTCTCTTCTTTTTGATGTCCTCATGGCAGGAGAGTGAAACGAGGAGAACTAGTTCAACCTGGCAGAATACGCAGATCTTGACATGGATGCCTCCTACGACTTTGAGCAGACAATGCTTTCATCCGACGATGTGGCTATCCCTGGAGATCCATCACGAGATCTCGGAGATCGCACCATGGGTAGGGCTGAGGAGGGATCCTTATCCCCCATAACATTACGCTCAACAGAGGAATGAATTTTCCTAAAGGGCAAGGATCAATCCAACCACAAACAAGACTCACAATATGATAAGGGGCCTCCCTCCAAGTGTTCGAGTCCCACAGCGGCCGTTAGATCAGGCTCAACGAGTCCTAGAATCTCATATTCTAGGACTCCATCGACATCTGGTAGTCGTAACTCTCTGCTTGTCCCTGTAAAGAGCATGGGTGAGCTCCCTACGAGTTCGCCCATACTTACACAAGGGTCAGCTCTAACGGGAGATAGTTATAACCTAAAATTCCCCTTCCTGGAGGGGTTTATTCCAAGTTGTGATGCGCTCTCATTGAACGACTCTTCAAGCGAGGAGGCCTCCAACGGAAGTGGAGATATCGACAGGAGGTCTTCGCCCTCCCCTCAAATACTAATCACCCTCTCAGAGGAAGGCCTAACAGCGCACTCCACCGATCACACACTGCAACCCCTCATGTTGATGGTGAGGAGGCCTCCAGTGATAAGTCAGGTGAGTACTCTGATGAGCGTGAGAGAAATCCTCAAAATAATTGCTCTCCATTTAGGTGGCCTCAACCAACCTCAAATATTGAGGATCCCGAGACCATTCAAGGAAGGGGATTGGTTGCCCAGAGGTCTTTACCTGGGTGCGTCCAATATCAGTCTGAAGAGGCTCGGGAGCTTCAACACATAAATGACTTGCTCGAAAATCCGAATCAAGAGCTTGCTCGAGCACCGGCCTATGACCACTTCACTGAAGGGATCACGCAAAGACTCCGGGGCATGATGGCTAGGCTCGAGTAACCTCGCCGACACAACTCCGTGAGTCGAACAGGTATGACTACATCTAGTCATTCTCATAACCACAACTCCAGTCGAAGAAGAGTTCCTAAACGACCCCAGATTGGCGAGCTTGTGGAGGAGGTGATCGTTCATCACTTCAAGCAAGAAATCTACGATAGCAGATGGAATACAAGGAGTATTACCCTTGAATGGACGAGACCTAGTACAAGTTAGGTCCACCAAATGACAAGCATCATTGAGAATAGTTGCCTGGAGACGCTAGAATAAAGACTGTATGATACTCATTTCATGGTATCGTATCAGGGTCTTTAGGCAAGCCAATTCGTCATCTCCCACTGAAAAAACTTGCTCTCAAGATGAAGCTCACGAGCGGGGAGATGAGAAGTTCATCGTCTTCTGTCAGAAAAAATTCGGTACTTGAGATGAAACTCACTACCCTAAAAGGGATATCGTCAATTTGACCCCAAAGTGGGGGAGATATCACCGACTTGACCTGTAGTGAGGGTAAATGGAGCATGGACCTTTGATATGCACTAAAAGAACCTTGACATACTATGCTAGTCACTAGTCACTTTCCGAATTGACAATAACCGATTCACCTAAAAGTTTTAAGCTTATAAGCAAAGGTTGCTTCATGTTACTCAATGTGATATAAAAACCAATAGGTGCTTTTGGATGAATTAGTTGGTTGGTGCTCAACTCAGCACCCAATAAGGAAGCTAAAAATAAGTCACCGAAATAAAAAAAAATACATCCGCTTTCAAAAAGAAATAAAAAATATATCAAGGTCACTCTTGCTTCCTGCTACATGATCAGGGACGTGAGATAAAATGCAGTATTGACTTATGACTATACCAGGCACAGACATTTTCCACACAAGCAAATGATGTGGGGCGTGATGATAGTGCATACTCCAAGCTCACAAATTCACATACTTCAGGAGTTGTGTCCCGGATAATCCATCAGGAACACAGTTCACAATACCAGCACTAATATCCAAATGGTTGTACTAATTGACAAGCTACAACTGAGGTACAGCAACTCCACATGATAGTAAATGAGTTTAAACATTCAATCAAACAGGATGATGTAACAGTCATGGACCATCAGATATAGCAAGCCATCAACCATCAAACATATATAAGAGGTATTTGACACCCTCCAATTTATGGATGAGACAATATAACTAATGCTTGAAATGGGTTTACAATTACCCAGACCAGAGCAACATGGCGAGTCATAGCCAACTGTAATGCTTCATTTTGGTTCAGTAAAGAACTTGTTGATAGCTGGCATAATCTCAGGAGTCTTGTCACGCACAAAGTTTCTGAGGCCATGCTCTGCATAGCGCCTCCCCTCCTCATGGTTCTCGAGCACTCCAGCTGCCCTCCCTACCTTGTTAACCCTGTAGTGAAAGCATTCATATTTCTATTAATTAGACACATTTCAGGTTTACACCGTTCTTTAACAAAATTATGAACTACCATGAATTCAAATGATCAATACAGATAATGTCGCAAAGACATCAAAATAAAATTGTTTTTTTAAAGAAAAGCTCTCATAAAATTTACGCTACCAGGTCATGAATTTGAACATTAGAATGTATAGCACAAGTGTAAACAGGTGCACATCCACGTCCACACAAATACAAATGCAAGCTATTGTGTTTTCTCGAGTTATCAACTCCTGGCAATCGTGCCAATGATATGTATGCAGTATACTACATTGTGACAATGTCACATCATCATCATCATCACGCCTTCTCTCAAAAACATTCATTAGCATCACGCTACAATACTAATAACTAGTAACTACTAAGATGTCCCTCCAGACATCCAAGGCCACAGAAAAGTGCTTTGCAAGCTCATCGTTTGGTTCTTCCATCTTACCTGCAAATTCTGGGTTTGAAATTTTACAAGCAATCCGCGTAAACAAACATAACAATAACTCCTACGAAAGGGCAAACGGTTGCCAACCATTGTGAACTACAACGAACTGATCCTCCACCAAAAAAATTCACCACCACAAACTTTCACCAGACCTATACGACCACATCAACCATAGCCCGCAAAGCCAACCCCCCAAGTTTATCGGTCGGTCCAAGCCGAGAAGAAATGAAGGATACTGAACTACAAGGTAGGCCACTCCAAGAACGGACCCGAACCGAGCAGATCTACTACTCTACTCCACTAAGCACAGCGCGTCTCTCGCAGGAACCAAACAAGCAAAGCGGGCTAGAATCCACATCCGGACCTGACTTCCGGGTTGCCGGTGATGTTGCGGTAGAGCTGCATCCCGCAGATGCCGACGGCCACGCCCATCGCCGCGAACAGCGGGTACACCTGCGCCGCCACGAGGTTCCGTAAGCAAACATCAGAGAGAGAGAGAGAGAGAGAGAGAGAGAGAGAGAGAGTAGGATCTGGGCGTAGAGCTCACCTCGGGCCGGACCCAGCGGCCGGTGGCCATGGGAGTCGAAGGGCTTCTTCGGACGGGGAGACTGCGACGGCAGAGAGAGAAGGGACAGTGGAGAGGCGACGGCGGAGGAGAGAGAGAGAGAGAGGCGGAGTGGGTGGGGCGGCTTTATCTGGTTGTGATCGCTCACTCGCTTGGAGTTTCTCCTCGAAAATGACGGATTTGCCCTCGCATTTCCTGCTGGATTTTGCCGGTCGCCCACGGTTTTCCATGGACAACTGGATACGAGTAGGCTGGCTAGTTCTTGGCAACTGGATACATGTACATGCACGACGCTCTTCATTTGCACACAAAGGAAAATTGAGACAATTACGCTTCAAAACTCACGTCTCCTTTTACATATCTATACACCTTAATCGTCTTGGTACACTTGTAAGTGTATTGTCTAGTACTATTATTGACCACGCACATAAGATCATGAACCAATAGATCTGTCTAAATAATTAGTTTACTAAAACATGGATAAATGAAAGTATTCTCGTAATGGTGATTGTACAACGTTTTAACTAATTATGATAAAAAATAGTAAACAACTTCATCTCGGTAGTCAAAACTCAAAAGCAGCAAACATTTATGACCGGGAGAACATGCTTGGTTTGGGGCCTAGGTGATCAGCAAAGAAGGTGAGCAACCAACGCGCCTCGGCGGCAAATCAACAAGGCAACTAACAAATAAAATACACAATACATCTATTTTCTAGAGTACGAACATACACACTCGGACGAGGATCTGATCTCAAGAAAAGATTGATCCATTGGTTGTCTGATATTCCATAGTGGTAGTATAGTTACATATAAATAAAGCATGAATTGTATAATACAACTTGTACTAAGAGATAATTTCACTTTCACGCACACCATATCACACGATCGAAAAATAGAAGTTAAAGATCGGTAAGCAAAAATATATACCATAGTAGGTTGCAACACACCAAGGAAAAATCCGAGATTGAAATTCATAAGAACATACGTAAAACAAAGATAAACCTTTACGACTAAAGGTCAACACATATATGTGTTTTAATTCATAACTCAACTCTATCATTTACATGGCGCATGCCCTTAGGTTAAGGGGGCTTTGTATTGGATTTTACTGATGATTTTTTGTTGTGACTTATATCTTTTCACTGAAAATAAATAATAATGCATGAAAGAAGTTGCTTTTAGAAAGAGAAAGCGAGCGGTATAAAAAATGAGGAAAAGATACATACATGTAACAGAAGCAAGAGGAGTGGAGTGGGTGATATACCCGTGACTCCCGTCTTATCTTTGGAACGAGACAATAGCGAGAAAAGTAAAGAAACCACTTCGAGAAACCATATGTTTATATTAGCTTTTAAATTTTAAACAAAAACTAAAAGAAAAAAATAATTATGAACAGTCTAGATTACACTCACACATCTGACCTAAGGTAGCTCATGCACGGCATGCATACACTGATACGTTTCATCTCTTTGTTTTCCCCTAAATTCTGTAAATAATTCACGTGAAAAAAATTGTGCACAAGCATTAAATTCAGAAACATGGTCAGTAATATGAGCCGCATAACACTCGTTAGTTGCCTGCCAACAATGCCATTGATTCCATGCTTCCTCTTGCGCTCTGTTTAACTATTTTAAGATTTGTATATATTGCATATTTACAAAAAAAAAATACAGAAATTAGGGAATTGTTTCCCCGTTAGAGCTGGGTTGGCACGAGTGAGAAAAAAATGTCCCCGAACGATTACAAGAGGTGCAGCCTTGCGATGGACACTTGGGAGGGCTATTCTCCTTGAAAACAAGGAAACGGGTGTGTTTGGTTGCTGGGATGAGGTGGGATGGAATAGGATGGTTCCTTTGACTAAGCCTGTCTATGTGTTTGGTTTGAGGGATGGGGTGGGATGGAATGGTCCAAAGTGGGATGAGCCTGTGCAAATTAGGGCTGGATAACGAGCTGGCTCGGCTCGGCTCGGTAGGATAACGAGCTGGCTCGAGCTGGCTCGTTATAACTAACGAGCTAAAAAGCTAGTTCGGCTCGGCTCGTAAAAAGCTCGAGTTAACTCGTTTGGCTCGTGAGCCAGGGCCAAAAAATGTCTCCATCATATATTCATCCATGGAAGCATGGCTCGTTTGGGTACAATAGAGTACAAATTAACACATGCATGGCTTGTTTGGGTACAATAGAGTACAAATTTACACATTAACACATGCAATAGAGTACAAATTAGGTCCATAGAAGCAGCATATGCATATCTAAATTCCTGGAAGTATGGCTCGTTTGGCTCGTGAGCGGCTCGCGGTGGCTCTCGAGTTGGCTCGTTATAGCTAACGAGCTAAAATTTTGGCTCGGCTCGGCTCGTTATCCTAACGAGCCGAGCGAGCTAACGAGCTTCGAGTTTTTCGTCCAGCCCTAGTGCAAATTTAGAGAATATTCTTCTTAGATGCTGGACTATGTGGTTTCACTTTTTTTATGGAACCATCTCATCCCATCCCTATTCCATCCTATCTCATTCTATCCCAGCAACCAAACACACTTGCTGCCGTGACCCTGTTGTACGCCATCGGCGAAAGCATATTCCGGGGCACGGAGCATAATCAGCTGCTGCCACCAGTCGTGGATTGCTTTTTAAAGTCCGCGTAATGCGATGTTTAAAGTCAACTTGCATCCTTGCGTCACCATGGCTGCATCGGTCGACAGTACTTTTAACAATGCGTACAGTTGTTGTCTCACCGCATGTACTTTCATGTTACGATTTATAGTTTTTATGTGGTTAAGAGTTTTTATCTATATTTTTTAACGACAGTTTAACAAAATATTATACTACTTACAATCATAAATATACATCATTTTAGACATAGGTATAATTAAACTTTTGAGGCCCTATTCATTTTGGCTTTTTAGCCAACTTTTCACTTTGGTGTTTTTCGGCAATCACTAGTTATTAGATTAATAAGCCACAACTAAAAGTCATAAATTGTAGCCCAAAAGAACAAGCCCCGAAACTTTGACAATCAACAATTTTAAATATTTAAATTGGATACATAAAAACCACATGTGTAAATTTGTCTCGAAAAGTACTTTCATATAATATTATAATTTTACTAGATTTTATAATTATATTATAATATAAATTAGTGATTAAAGTTTTGTTTTGAAGGCCATGTTGATGTCCCAAACCATATGCATTTATTACTGGAGTGCGTAGTACATGTCTTTGTTAACACACGACTAGTACACATAGAAACTGTAAATACTTGCAATCAAATTAGTTGGTCTACCGACTAGTTCTGATACGTTTAACTAAGATGCTAAAATTGAAACTATTGGCTAACTCTGCTTGGATTAAGTGGTCCCAGCTTGGGTGGTACCCTATAAACTCACAGCTAAAGGTGGGAGTTGGGCCGGGCTTATCCATGCCAGCCTGAGGCCCGGTTAGCCTGACACGGCCCAAGCACGGTACGGACAAGCCACGTGGTGGGCCATGTTGGCACGATACAAACCACGGGCCGTGCTAGCCCTAGTAATCTCGCCCATCGAGCAGCACGGCACGGCATAGTGTAATGTGCCATGCTTGGGCCGGGCTGACACGGTGACGCCCGCCTCGCCTTGGCCTCCCGCACGGTGCGCTACCTTGGTGCCTCGCCTCCCATGCTGCGTCGAGGTGAAGGAGGAAGGAGTTGGGGCGGGGGTGGATGGGGGATGGCCGGTTGGGGTGGGAATGAATTAGGTTTTGGAGGTGTGATGTATGTGTGTGTGTGTGAGAGAGAGATGTGATGAGAAGAAAGATCGAGGATGATTGAATCTTAATCCAATGGCTGAAAAAAGTGACTAAGATATGCTATGATTTTGATCGAGTTCATTTTTGCACTTGTGATATGAGGTGTTTTTTGTTGTTCTTTCTTAAGAAATATCATCATACAAAATAATGAGCATTGTTTTTTACAATTTTGTCTTTATAAATCAGCATATTCTAACATATATTTATAATTTTTTCAGCATAGCTCACCCATTGTGATTTTATTTTATGTAAGCAAATTAGTACTACATACGCTTCTAATTCTAACATAGCTCCTTTCACGGACTGCCTTTCTAATTCTAGCATTTGATGACATAACTACCCCATGTATGTTGCAATTAACCATAATGTAAATAGAGACAGTATGTTATTAGTGCGTCTATTCCAAGTAGTTACTGAACTTTCAAGAAACTATTTAAACTTGATTTCTTAACTCTACTTGAACTTTTCTATTTCACCAGCTAAACAGCCCTATACTGGGCGATGGACTTGATGGCCACATACGTCACAGTTCGTTTTGCACCTAGATATGTATGCCATTGGACTAGATGGCCAAATTCGGAGGTGGAATGACATGTAACAATGGTATGAAATTTTAACCAGGTTTTGATGGCGACTGCTGCCACCATTATCGCCATCGCCTCCACGGTCTATAGTTAATTAGGGTTAGACTTGAGCTGGCATGGTACAATACAGGTACGGTTGGCTTTGGGTCATGCTTGGGTCTGGCTGGAAGCGAAGCGGGCTAACACGGCACGGCACGGCAAAGTAATCGGACCAAATCGGCATGGTACAACGTGGCCCAAAGTACAATGTGCTGGATCATGCTTGGCACAAGACGCCCAATATCCAACTCTACTCATAGCCAAGTTGGCTTGTTTGATCCCCTCTCTCCATGCGGAGGAGATTCTCTTGGTTTGGCGGTGTCTAATGCAACCGGAATTGGGCTACGTTTGCTTCTCCACGAGAATGCAAGTAAATTGGACCCACTGGATCGGTCCAGTATGGCCGAGTCCAACTACCTTGCTGTTGTCACATAAATAGGTGGAAGCGGCCGAGCCGAGCCGCTCGAGCTAGGCTCGGCGAGCTCGGTCAAAGATGCGGCTCGGCTCGGCTCGGCTCGTTTTGGAAACGAGCTACGCGGGAGGCTTGGCTCGGCTCGTGGCGGCTCGAGCGACTCGCGAGCCAGCCAGAGCCAAAAGCGAATCTGAATCTGATCGTATGTCAATTATCGGTATAGCATAACAGAGAGCAGCACAACAGAGATAAACAGTCTGTATGTCAATTATCAGTATAGCATTTCAGATTTATGATGTATATCAGATTTAATAGTGCATTTGAGATGTAATACTAATAGCATATCAGATTTAACTGCATAACACATTGTTACACATAAGCCAATACTTTTGCAGCATAACACATAAGCCAATACACATAACACATAAGAGTAGATACACATAACATAAGCCAAAATGGCATGAACGAGCCAAAATGGCTTGAATGAGCGATTCAAGCCAAAATGGCTTGAACGAGCCAGTTCAAGCCAAAATGGCTTGAAGTGGGGGTCATGGCGGAATCTTTCGCACTATGTGTTATCTGGAATCTTTTGCACTAGTAATCGTCAAAGAAGATCAATGTGCTAACTTAGAGTAGAATACCTCTCTTGCATAGCTTGAGGATGTCGCTTTGTAGGCGGTTCTGCGTCGGTGAAGTTGTTCGCCACAACTTGAGCCTTGAGGTCTGGAGGACTCATCACTCAAGCTCGGCGGCGAACTCTAGGATGCCGCCGCGAGCGGTTGATAAACTTCGATGGTTGTTGCCGACGGCGGAGTGGAACTCGATGGCCCCGAAGCACCCAAAGCTAGGCGGGATGTTGCCGGAGAAGAAGTTGCCGCCAAGGTCAACTGGTCAAGGTGTAGGAGGCTTGGGTTGGGAGGCTGGGAGGTCGGTGTCCGGGAGTGGGTCGGCAGGGTCTCCATTGACCGGGGGTAGGTGGAGAGGAGTCCTTGATGGAGACAAGTATGACGGCCGACTCAGAAGAGAGGGTGGGCGGGCGGCGGAGAGGCGGACCAAGGGAGGGCGGCGCGCGCGCGATAGATGTCCGTGAGAGGATGAGCGGAGAGAGATTAGGGATCGGGAATTGATTGGGAATGGGGATCGTTCGGGGCGGAGTCACGGGAGGAGTCGGAGCGAAAGAAGGTAATAGGCTTGGGGCTTGGGGGCGCGCCCGCTGGGTCCCATCGGACGGCCGACCACGAGCCCAACGAGCCGCTCGAGCGGCTCGCGAATGGCTCGAGCTCGGCTCGTTTTTTTGGCGAGCTAGATAATGGGCTTGGCTCGGCTCAAAAACGCACGAGCTCGAGCCGAGCCGGCTTGGCTCGTGACGAGCTCGAGCTGGCTCGCAAGCCTCGAGCTATTTTTCCAGCCCTACACATAAAAAAAGGATAGAAAAGGCTAGCCTGCTCGAGCAATAGGGCCCAGCCTAAATTCAGGTGATCTTGGATCGAAAGAAGCGGACACAATTGGGCCTCGCTTGAGCCCTTGAGGTGCCACAGCGAAGGAAAGCCATCGCGATCCGAGGAGGGCTTCTTGTTGACGATGCCATTGCCGATGCGTTTCGTCGCGTCCTTATCCTGCCCTGTTCTTTTTGTTCGTATGGATCTTTTAGCTTGGGTTTCTCTAGGTGACTTCGACAAATTGCTTTTCTAAATATTTTTTTAGTGTATACTGTATGTTTCCGCCTCTACTGGCTCGAGAAACGTAGAAAAAGTATCAGCACAGTCCAAGAGAACAGAGTCTAAATTCGTGACTCGTGGCAGGTGTTTGTAGCTTGAAAGCGACGGCTGGCAGGGGGCCAACTGAGCACGACCATGTGTCGCAGTCTGGGATCTCCGGTCGCTTTATCAGCGAGCCACCTGTGCACCTCGGCTGCTTTTGTTTACTGCTGAGGAGTCGCGACTCACGAGTAGGTTCGATTCGTCAAACAAAGCTCCCTGCGCCGTGTCTACCACTTCACCGTGCGCAACGCCCAGCAGCCGACCAAGCCCTGCTTGTTTCTCTTTCTCGTGCGGTGGAGGACTTGGGAGTTTCGCGTGCCTGAATCGTATAAAGGCAGGTCCGCTACTCTCGCCTTTTCTTGCGAGCGTGGATAGCGTTTCACGGGATTTTTTTTTTGTACAAACGAATAAGTTTTTTGGCTGTGGTTTATGACTACAGACGATGGTTTTTAATGCTAGTACGAACGTTTGTATAAACGAATCAAATACCGATAAATCGATAATCTGCTTCAAAAAGGCTATTCTGATAATCTTTTTCAAAACGACAACAGAAAAGCTGTCATGTTTGTTTGTTTGTTCTAATAACGTCATAAGCTGAAAAGGAGAAGCTCCCCCAAGGAGGAGTCCAACTGTTGTATTCTTGCTTTGTACCAGAGTTGAACTATGGTTTCATGGAAATTACCAATGGATTTGCCATCATGTAAACTTCTTCATAAGCTACTGAGTCAGGGGAAAAGCAATGAACTATCGCATTTCTTCTTTTTGGCTTCTAAAAGTTACTTTTCGGCTTTTTCACGGTAACTAACTTTTAACCAGAATATCTTTTAAATATAAGTTGATTGTAGTACACACTGTAGCGAGTTCATTTATATCGGTCAAAACTGCGTGTGAATTTCTGTTACTTCATATTCTTTTACGAATAGCCTAAAAATTATAAACTACAACCAAAAGCCAAAAGGCATAAATCGAAGCAAAAAAAGAACATGTCAGGAACAACTTTCTGCTTAACATTAGCATATTGTATCAATAGCGAAGTCAGGATTTTGTAGGAGCCTGGGTGGGGCGCGAGGTAAGTATAGCTACTAAATGGCAGCGTGAATAAATCCATATGCACGTGCACAAGGAATGTGGACAACCGCAATAGTTTAAAATCGAACACACGTTTGAATGTCTATAGATGAAAAAGAAAAGTAAGATACGATAATAAATACCTCAGTACGACATTACGGAAGTTTTGATGAGTTGCCAGCAAAAGTCTAATCACACATTCATAAAAGGCTTTTTGTATCAACTAAAAACCTCCTCATTTTTGAAAATTGACAATTCAAATATTCATTACTTTAGGAAAATTTTTCTGATACATATAACTACGACTATGAATCAGTGTATCATAATTCACAAATATCATATCTAACTATCTATGACTGACTGAGGTATGATCTTCATTCCTCAATTCTTTAACTCTCAATTCACTGATAATTGACAAATACATTTATCAGTTTCTCTGATTCACTCATTCACTAAAGCTTAGTCTCTAAGCAACCTGAAGTAGTCATTGCAAGTGTCCCTACGGCTATAGGACAATGAGCAGCAGTAAATATCATTTTTGTCATTGGCAAGTGATGGAGATAGCAATTGAAGTGTCATGTAGTAAAACTAACCAATCGACACCCCAGGAGATATTGAGCTATTATTCCTATTTGTTGGTGTCTTATTGAGAGACATGTGGCTTGCCTCAAAGACCTTGAAGTTCTTCCCTGCTAAAATTTGAAGCACAACATCATTAAGCGCATGCTTCAACAAAGCTAAACACTATTGTGTTAATGGCATATAGTTTTTAGTATTCAGTCATGCAAAACATCACCACTTCAAACCATATACATGATTAATTGAGAAGGTCCAAGAAACAATGAAACTTTTGCCAAAAATGCTACCCACCAAGTATTACTGTTTCAATTTTAGCAAACCACATGAAAATGTACCAAAACATTTCAGTTCTCATTTATTGTCAAACAAACAATGTGGAATGAAAATTATTAGAAATTTCAAGGAGGAGGTTAACCCGTGTACATAGTCATTAGAAAGTTACAAAGTATAAATAGATTGACAAAGAAAAGTAATAGAATAAAACATGGCAGTAAAGCAAGGGGCATATACTTTACTACAAAGTACCCTACGCGCTGCGCCCCTTGCTGCCTCGTCTGCCCGTCGCTCGACGACCCGCCCTATCCACACGGCGTCAGGTGCCCGCCCCATTGGCCTGATCACTTGCTCAGGCAGCTCAACTGCTCTTGCTGCCAGTGCCGGATTGTCGGTTGATGGATCTAAGATAGGCCTTGCTGCCTTGGCTTGCCGCTTGCCAGATTGCTACCGGCTTGGGGAATCCCGGAATGGGGAATGAGATTAGGGTTAGGGGAGTTCGGCCGCTCGCTTCGAGATGGAATGGCTGGCCGAATGGGAATATGATATGGGGAGTTGGGGACCGATGGAGTGGAGACTCGATAGTCACATACACATACTCACATGGACCAAACCATGGATTGTTTCACTGCTAGTCTATTATTTTACCCATGAGCCTGAGGCCCTGTTCTTTTCAGTTTTTAGTAGCTATTTTTCAATATAAATGAACGCCACGTGCGGTTTTTGCCGATATAAATGAAGTCTGTAATCTCTCATATAAACAGCTCAAAAATGATAAACTGCAGTCAAAAACCATAAGTCACAACAAAAAAGAACATACCCGGAGTGTCTGATGCCTCACAACCCAGCAACACCCTAGCCAAGCGCAACTGCCAAAGTCACTCGTCGGCCGTGGCCCATCGGATAGTGCCTAGGAACTCGCCGCTAGGGTGGTACGGAGAAAAACGAAACGGGAGGGGGATCCTTTCCCAACCTCCCGATTCCCGAACGCGCGCGCGACGCGCCCTCCCGCACGGCACGGCACAAGCGCGCCCCACGAATCCGCACCACGCGTCGGCGCCACGCCCACCCCCGCCGCCGCGCACCATCCAACGCCCACCGCCCACGTCGCCCGCCTACCCCGACGCCCCACTCCACCGCACCACCCACCCGCCGTGGCGCAAGCGCGCCGCCTCCTTTCGAGTTCCAACCCCATAAATCGTAAAATTTTTGCTTTTAGCCCAAAAATTTAAAGTTTTTACATATAGACCCTGGAGAAAAGATTTACAAAAATGGACCCCTAGCACGGCACCAACTCACATGGCGCCCATAGTACGTGTGGCGCCACATTCTATGGCGCCGTGCGTGAACACGTAGGATCCACGGTGGCACGACGGCGCCAACGAACATGGCGCCGTCACGTGTAAACACGGCGCTAACGGTAGTGGCGCCGTTTCATGGGACTTAAACCGAGCGCAGCCGGCCAACCCCTCGGTTGCTCGAGCAGGCCGAGCGAGAGAACGAGCGCCGCCGCGCCGCCTCTCCCTCCCCAAATCCATCCCAAATCATCGATTTTTCGCGATTTTGGTTCCAAACCGAGCAAGCAAGGTGAGCTCCCCTCCTCTTTTGATTTGTTGCGGTAGATATGGATAATTTGAGGTACATTTAGTAGGGCAAAATTTGAAACCCTAGATGAAATTAGTTGGATTTGGTTCGGTTTAGGTTCGATTCGCAATAGATATGCGTAATGTATTAGTAATAATGTGTATAGATCCGTTTCTAGGGTTGAAATTAGTTGGATTAGGGTTTGATTTGGGTAACTAGCTAACCTAGGGTTAGAAAGCGAGAAAAATTATAAATCTTATTCATTTCGCATTTTAGGTTGTCATGGGCTTCACTCGTTTGCCACCTCCATCCGGTGTTCCGTGCCGATGTGTTATTGCGGCGATCCTTGTAAAGTGGAAAGGTCGGATGATCCGATACATATAGGCGAGAGTGCGGATGTGCGCCAATCTGGCGTTCGATCCACCACGTCGCCGTTGTCCTCGGCAAGATGGTATGTTGTATTGTCGATTCATCGAATTGGTATTAATTCTATTGGTTTAACGAATGCGTACATTTGCGGGAGCCTCCATCGCTTTGTGATTTTGAGCGGTGGATCGACAACTGCGATCGCGAGATGACAAACAATATCTTGGCGCCAATAAGAAGTGGGATGAAGAACGAAAGGAGAGGTGGGAAAGGGAGAAGAAACAGGAGGAGGCCGCGAGGAACACCGTGAAGAGGAGCGTAGGAGGGCTGCGACAAAGCGCAAGGAGAAAGCGAGAAGAAGCTAGAGAGCGCGGCGTGCCAAGGCGACCCTTGAGCGACTACGATGCTCGAGAGGAAGGGAAGTGGCCTCGATGCACTCGATGAGGTTATTTTAATGTTTGATGTATGCGGACGTATGTATTTTACGAAAATTTATAAACTATGTATGTGGACTATGTATGTATGTGGGTGTATGCACTCGTTATGTTATTTTGGGTGTGCTTATTCATTTGGTGAATGTCAATTAGATTGTATGTGCGGATGGAGCGAAACAACTAGGCCGAGCTTGCATATAAAGCAAGTGCAGATAATAACGGCGCCAAACAACTTTGGCCAGTATAAAAGTGCCACGGCGCCAACCACTATGGCGCCGATATGTTGGAGTTCGGCGCACAAAAGTTTGGCGCCAGACTTTGGCGCCAAAGGTACAGGCGTCGTTCTTAAGTATCATGGCGCCAGAGTCTTTGGCGCCGTATCTGAAACCTACGAAAACAAAAAGAGTATGTCATGTTTCGCACATGCACACATATACATACATTCACATATGAAACACATACGCATAACTCTCAATAAAGTCTCAAATCATACATACATACATCTATTGACGCCAATACACATACACATACATATATACACACATACATCGTCACGCACACATATAAAATACACATACACATACACATTCACACAACTCTCATCATCATGGGTTGGAGGACGCAGTATGGGAATCATCGTGAGCTTGCTTGCGGGGCTCTCTGTCGTAGAACTCGTCCACGGCCGGTACCTCGCCATTCGTGCAATCAAAATTACGTTAGTGATAAAAATAACAAAATATCTAAAAATTATGCTCTCTAGACCTAACGCTGCTAACTTTGAGTGGAGCGACGTTTGACACGTCAGTGAATTGTGACCCATTAGACCACACATACCGCGGTGTGTCTCCGTGGGTCCTCAACGAAGGATTTGCCCTACCCTCTTGGTGCGACCGGTATCCGATCCATATCCATCTTGTACCTTGACCGCTTCCTGCTGCCCCTCTTGTGCCAACGTAACCCGCGTCGCTATGTACACAGGACCCGAGTAAAGTGGCCACGATCGAGTACTCTTTCAGCCACATCTTCAATGCCGATATATCCTCAAAGACATGACCCTTCTGAATTATGATACTAGCCCGGCCTAGGTACGTCCCTCTCGTATTTGCCCTCCATCGCGGCGACCCTATATGCGTTGCTTAGGTCATTATAATCGGACACTAGTGGATCACGGCGAGAAACATTCTTCTCAACATCTCAATTTCGCTAGAGCGTCAAACTGTGGCCGGTGCATCATCATCTGAGTCCACAACCCTCGCATCCTCATAACCGGTCTCGTCTCACCAAGTGTACATCCACCTGTTAGATGCTACACAAACCATGGGTTCCTCAAACACTTTGTCTCCTCGTCGAATCCACCAACAAAGCGGTCATCGACATCCTCGGACTCGGCTTCTACGAGTCAATGGGACCTCACATACTTGGCCGAGGATACAACTTGCACCTCGACCTCTTCATGATCCGGTGACCCAACCAACGGTGAGTCATTGGGATCCAATGCGACCCTAGGAGGTGATTGATCTCTCACCACCCTCTGCACAAACAAGTTAGGTGCTCGACCTCCGAGTCCAAAACAATGGCCACATAGTTATCCCATTCACCGTCGCGCCAATCGAAACCAATCTCTTTATCTGCGGCCCTTTGGCGACCCAACATCAATCAATCCTTGCATAATGACATCACCATGCTCATCTGTCCATCCCAACCTCTCTTTCAAGCGATAAATGACCTCACCATACGACGGACGTGAACTAAATAGTAACGTGGTCTCTTCCATGCCTTCCAAATCAACACCTCCATTGTCATTTCTCTTCACAGATCGCCATGGTGCAAAGTCACAACCTTATCCATCTATAGCACAACAAACAAACATACATCGGTCATTACGTACAATAATCAAACCTAGAAACGGATCTATACACATTATTACTAATACATTACGCATATCTATTGCGAATCGAACCTAAACCGAACCAAATCCAACTAATTTCATCTAGGGTTTCAAATTTTGCCCTACGAAATGTACCTCAAATTATTCATATCTCTGCAACAAATCAAAAGAGGAGGAGCTCACCTTGCTTGCTCGGTTTGGAACCAAAATCGCGAAAAAATCGATGATTTGGGATGGATTTGGGAGGAGAGAGGCGGGCGGCGGCGGCGGCGCCGTGTTCTCTGCTCGATGCATTCGAGCAAGCGAGGGTTGGCGGGGCGCACTCGGGTTTAAGTCCCATGAAACGGCGCCACTCTGTTAGCGCGTGTTTACACGTGACGGCGCCATGTTCGTTGGCGCCGTCTTTGTCTGCCGTGGATCCTACGTGTCCACGCGCGGCGCCATAGAATGTGGCGCCGTCCGTGTACCATGGGCGCCATGTGAGTTGGCGCCGTGCTAGGGTCTATTTTTGCAAATCTTTTCTCCAGGGGTCCATATGTAAAAAACTTTAAATTTTTGGGCTAAAAAGCAAAAATTTTACCCGCAAATCCCCTCGAAAACCTTGCCATTTCACCCACCGCGCACGTCGCGCCCCACCCACTTCCAGGTTCCGTTTCCGTCGCCAGCTAGCGCGCCATGGCCGCGGCCATCCTCCGCCGCCTCGGCAACTCCACCCCGCGCGTGGCGCCGCTGCCCCTGAGGCTCGGCCGCGCGGTCTCCGACTCCACGGACGCGCTCACCGTGGAGACCTCGGTCCCCTACAAGTCCCACATCGTCGACCCGCCCCCGCGCGAGGTCGC
Source organism: Dendrocalamus sinicus (assembly GCA_036346575.1). Taxonomy (NCBI): domain Eukaryota; kingdom Viridiplantae; phylum Streptophyta; class Magnoliopsida; order Poales; family Poaceae; genus Dendrocalamus; species Dendrocalamus sinicus. The sequence goes on along the minus strand of CM070657.1, from coordinate 27,513,578 downwards.
CACCACCCCGCGCGAGCTCGTTTCCTTCTTCCGCGACATGTCCCTCATGCGCCGCTCCGAGATCGCCGCCGACTCCCTTTACAAGGCCAAGCTCATCCGCGGCTTCTGCCACCTCTACGACGGCCAGGAGGCCGTCGCCGTCGGTATGGAGGCCGCCATCACCCGCGCCGATGCCATCATCACCGCGTACCGCGACCACTGCGCCTACCTCGCCCGCGGCGGGGACCTCGTCGCCGCCTTCGCCGAGCTCATGGGCCGCCGCGACGGGTGCTCCCGGGGCAAGGGAGGGTCCATGCACTTCTACAAGAAGGACGCCAACTTCTACGGCGGGCACGGCATCGTCGGCGCGCAGGTTCCGCTCGGCTGCGGCCTCGCCTTCGCGCAGAAGTACAGGAAGGAGGACACCGTCACGTTCGACCTCTACGGCGACGGTGCCGCCAACCAGGGGCAGCTCTTCGAGGCGCTCAACATGGCCGCTCTCTGGAAGCTGCCCGTTATACTGGTCTGCGAGAACAACCACTGTGAGTTCTTTGAAGTGTGTGGTCGTGTTGTTACTAACTCGTAACACCGTTAACCAGTACAAATTCTAATCGAAATTGGTGTGATTTAGAATACATGATTTGTGCAGATGGGATGGGGACGGCCGAGTGGAAGGCATCAAAAAGCCCGGCCTACTACAAGCGCGGGGACTATGTGCCCGGGTTGAAGGTAATGAATCGATTTTCGTTTTTTTTCGTGAACACGCATTGCTTGTCGATATATTAGAAGGATATACACCCGAAGGATAGACAGTACTAGAAATTAAAGGCCTATTACAGTAAAATTAGCAACCAGACAACGAACTACGACATCACCTAGCTGGGCGAAAGCAACTCAGATTTTCGGTTGGTTTGTTATGGAGTTGATATGAGAAGTGAACTCAACAATGCACACTATTGATCAGTATATGTAATAATTTAAGCACAGTGTTGGTCTTGGTGCTTTCAATGACTCGGTCATCGCTTATCACAATGTTGGGTCTCATTTTGTGAAATGGGTGGATTATATGATGAAATACAGAGTAGTTGTAACATCGTTCTGATTTTTCCATCTCTTGGAGCTGCATAGAGATTAACAATTATGTTGCCTTTTTGTCAAAATGAGTTGTTTTCCCCCTGTAATTCTCTTGTTCAGCAAAAGATATGTAGATGGAAGTTGGCCATGGTGCTCGGGTTTGTATTGCAGTGAATATTTGATAATAATGGTATGGTACCTTGTGTTTGGTACAGGTCGATGGGATGGATGTTCTTGCTGTGAAGCAGGCTTGCAAATTTGCCAAAGAATATGCTCTTGAAAATGGACCAATTGTAAGTATTCAAGAAATTTTGCGGCTTCTGTCATTTAGATTATTTATCGCATGTGTGTACGTTCGGAGATGCATCATGGGTTGGGTTTAGCTGGAGTACAGTGGTTGGATTATTTGACTCATGCTATTGGATGGATTCAACGCTAATAAGTAGCAACCATAATTATGCTTCTCGGAGATGGATGCATCTTTTCTCCTGCTAGCTTAAGATGTTGTTGCTTCGCTTCTTCGAGTGCAGCCCAGACATCTATGACTATGTATTTCTGACTGCAACAATCCAATCGTAGTAGACTAGCGGGCATGGCTGTACAAGTTTAATATAAGGCTTGTTGACACATTAAAAATGGGTTATTGCCATTCAAATCTTGTTGATACTATATTGTTGTTCATGCAACTTCTGAGGGTGATTTACTGATGTGTTCCTGTGTCCTGTCCATCGTTGCTAAGAAATTTCTCCTGATTTCTATACTTGTGAAACATGAAAATAATCTGTCTAACATATTGGATACACTTACTTATGGTCATTAGCCATGTTTCTGATTTTTTTTCCACTCAGGATATATTGTTGAGGTCAATTTTAAGTGTAAACTGAGGGCCTGCAAACTGTCCATTCTAATGGATTGACCTGATTTGATAACCATGAACTTTTTGAAAAATAAATTTATGTATATTACAATCTAGGTCACGATATTTTTTCTAATTGTTCATCTAGGTCCCTGTGCTTTTATTGTTACTTAATCTCTTAATACTTTCTCTGGAAAGTACTCATTTTACACCCATGATTCTGTATAATTAGCGTACTCTCAACTCCCAATTTGATCATTTAAATCATTGTACTAAGTTGTTTTTGGTGCAATACTCCTCCAATCAGTTAAATGCTAACTTTGGCATTACTTACTGTTTCTTCTGTAATTGATAGGGTTGTCGTTAGTGTGTTATAATTTTTTGCTTTATAATTTCATTTCACCATTATTACTTAGTTGTTGAAGGATCAATTTGACTGGTAGTAACTGAAAGCAGAGGCTTGTAGCAAACAAAGCACCGACTATAACTAACTGCCGTAAGAAGCACAAAGATTTAGGTTGAGAAATTTAGAGTGGAGGACCAAAATGAACCTATTTTCAGAAACAGACCAAAATGAACAACTTTAAATATGCAGGAGCCTTTGGTGTCACTTGATGAAAATAGTTTGTTTTGTCTTGTAATACATACTCATATTTATAGGCAACATGTTTCTTGAGAAATGCTTGTATGCTATCTCCAACAGTGAAAAGTATGAGTATTGCACATTAAGGGCCTGATTTTCAACCACCCACTACTCCACTACTAACAATATTGCTTTAGGATTTGTGCAATTTACTTTGCACTATCTCGCAAAATATTTGTGGTGAAAGCTGCTTCTGTTACCTTTTGTGCTCCTGTGCCATGTCTCCCTGACTGGACATACTTTGGAAGTATATGGTCAAATCATTCATTTTGGTTTGGAATGTAGCATCAATGGATGTATTAATATTTTTTTCTCTCTAGATGTACTTTTAATGTAGCTGCTACTGCTAGTGACCATGGTTTTCTGTGTTCTCTTGGTGTTCTAGATTCTTGAGATGGACACCTACAGATACCATGGACACTCTATGTCAGATCCAGGGAGCACTTACCGCACCAGGGATGAGATTTCAGGCATAAGACAGGTCAGGATGGCCATAAGCTCTCCACTTGAAATCTAAGTTCCACGAGGATTTGTTTTTGAAAAAAAGTTCCACCAGATTTGACGTTCTGAGTGAATTGTTTGTGTTACGGCACCAACAGGAGCGTGATCCAATTGAAAGGGTCAGAAAGCTGATATTAGCCCATGACTTGGCAACAGCTCAAGAGCTCAAGGTATTGTATTGTAACCACAAAAAGTATCACAAATCACAAGACTTAGTATGAGATTTGCTTTGGTGGAAGGCATAGATGAAGAAATCCTAAATCAGTTGTATATTCTAATTAATTCATTATGATGATATATTCTTTCTTCTTAGGACATGGAGAAAGAAGTTAGGAAGCAAGTTGACGCTGCCATTGCTAAAGCAAAGGTCAGAATTGCAGCCAGATATGTTTTACAGTTGTTCCATTCATTTGAACTAATTGTGCTTATGAGTGCATGGCACAATTCAATATCTGCAGGAAAGTCCGATGCCTGATCCATCTGAGCTCTTTACAAATGTATATGTCAACGACTGTGGTCTGGAGGTAAGTAGATGTTAAGGCTAGTATAATTCATTCAGAATTTAAGATGCTTCGGTAAGATTTCATGCATGGAAATTCTTGGAAACAAGACTCGTCGTGACCATGTTTACAAAGTTTAAAAATCACACTTTGATTTGAAGTGCTTTGCCTTAGATCATGCCTCATTTGATATGTCTATAGCCTACCTCGCATCTCAGTTGCAAATTACGTGGACAGGAATTGTGGGATGTAGTTTAGCATGCAGATTACATAGCAATAGCTAAAATAGCCTTTCGCTGATAAGCTGTCTTGATTAAACATGTTTTTCCATGATGCAGTCCTTCGGTGTAGACAGGAAGGAGGTGAGAACTGTACTTCCTTAGGCTGGCCAACCAAAAGCTTGGCTGTCTTGTAGTGTGATATATAGAGGTGAAATAATACAGGTGAAGGAATCAGTGCTGCTCTGCATTTTTTGTTCTTAAATAAATCTGTATAGAGATGCATCTACTGCCTGGTTCTGTATCACACTGCAGTCATTTCCCCGCCTCTTCCGGACCTCAACTTATAATTTAATCTGCTCGGCGAGCTACGGTAATATGCATCTGAAAGTTTTATCGTCTGCAACTAATTGTGCATGCGTGATGCATCACGCTGTGATCAGATGTTTACTTCTTCTCTTCTTTTTTTGAGAGGTGCTCAGATGTTTACTTGCCATCTGTCTCTTTTGTGTATACGCCTGAGGACGTAGCCCTTGTACTGTGATGCTGGGCTGTAATATTGATTGACCTGGGCTGGATACCCGAAACAGAAGCGATGGTTTCTTCAATTGCTTGGGCCTGAACGGCATGGCCATTTTATATTTAGGGGTTGTCCATTTGACTTGCGCGCGGGTTAACTTTTTAGGTGTCACTAGCTGAATACCTGTACTTTGCTACGGATAAAAACATGATATTATCCTAGTACGTCAATTCATCGTTGTCGAGATCGACCTGCTCCATGCTCAGTTAAGCTCCGACCAAGCTGCGCTGTGCCTCCTAGTCTCGGATGCCATGCTCGCCCTACACACCGCCTTCGGCTCCACCACCACGATCAGTTGAGCTTCATTGTGATCAACAACATAATTTGTTTTTATTATATGCTTGAATTGATTGACAACTTTCAGTTGAGTAGACTTTACCTGCTTATCAGCTTATACATATAAAAACTTTGCATGTATCAAAGGCATGCATTGTTCAGAACCAAGTATAAGAAGCAGCAAAAGATCTGGCTATAGCACACCGTAACTTATCCAGCTGGCAAAGCTTTGCTGCACACCATGCTCATTGGATGCTCGAGGTAGAGATTTTATTGAATGTGTAGCATCTCTGATTCCATGCAGAAGTGTTTAGGACAAAGATTAAATTTCTCAAAGGAATTGAGAAGAACTGGATACAAACTTTTTCCAACTAGTGCACACCTCCATGAACTCTTGAACCCAAGAGCTTTAAGGTGTTAACAATCGCAGGAGCAGAGATGGCATCTCACCCCTCCAAGATGGCCTCTTAAGCAAATATATGCAAGTAAAACAGAAGAAAACCTTCTCCATAATAACACATAAACCAGCATGGAATCAAAGCATCCCTCCCACCACCACAAAGCGTCATCACATTGTCCAAATTGGAGGCACCCATGGTGACGAGGTTGTGGTGAAGCAAGCAACTGCGCCAGGGGCGGCTCGGGGGTAGGCGGGAGGCGCCGGCCTAGGAGCCCGGGCAGGAGGGCCCACCCCACGCGGACTACGGCGAGCCCAGTCCCGAGGCTTTGCATGCATACGTGCGGTGGCTCAACGTTTGTGATTGAGCCATGCATACGTTTTTGTGATTGTGACACTTCAACTAACGCCGTGCGTGCGAACGCCTCGGCAACCGACTAACGCCAGAAGAACGCCGCGCGCCGTCGCCGATTCGCGAAGTGCGAGCGTGAAGTTGTGAAGCTGCGTCCATGCGGCGCGGCCGGCGGTTCGGCGTGATCGTCTCTGCGCTCTGCGCCGACATCGTGGCCGTGAGGTTTCATCGCGGCCGAGACTCCAATACTCCATCCGTGATCGGTGATCCGTCCATCCGTTCTGCTCTGCTGCCTCGCGCTCGATCAGGCGATTCACCTTGCCATATGCATCCGTCGCCCCGCCTCCCGATTGCTTATTTGCTCGTCGCCTCTTGGATCTTAGTCGCCGTCTGGTTTCTCTGAATTCTCGATTCCATCTGCATCCGTCGCATCGCCGAGGTCAGGCAAGTAGGCAACAATTTACATCTAGTGATCTACTCATGAACTCATCTACATCGACTTAAAAAATTAGGTTAGGATTTCATGTTCTTGTTGTTTACTTTACTTTGTAAATTACAGGGTTTAGAATGTTGCCTAAGAAGCATATGTCGGGCCCATAGAGCCGAATTCGCTCTAGGGCCCTTGAAAACGTTGAGCTGGTCCTGACTGCGCATAGCGTCCCAGCGGCGCCCACGGCCTGCTTGCCGTCGCGATCACATCAAACACTGCAATATTCAACAAAATCCACAAGAACACCATGATGTCAATGCAGCACAGCGACGCAATCTCACCTTCACACACAAACAGTAGATGAATACGTAACGTCCCATCCTTCAGCTTTAGGTCGTCACCGTCATCATCAGAAGCATTAATCTGCAACAACCATGGCTAACGCATTCTTCACCTCCCAGGCTATGCATATGGTCATCCACCCAACCCAGTGGCGGACCCAGGATTTTACCAAAGGGTATGCCGCACCAAAATTTTTATATGCAATTCGGTAAAACTATTTGCCAATTCGGTAAATAATTGTAAATTTTGCACCGTAATTCGGTATACAGGCACTAAATAATATGATAAGTCTTAAATTCAAGGATTAAGTTGGAAACTTACACAAATTACAATATAAATAGTTCAAATACCATATTAATAGTCTCAAATATAAATAGTACATTGGCTTCATCATTATGTTTTACCTCATATTCATGCATTACCCATCCAGTTCTCTTACCAGATGGTGCTTGGCCTTCATAAAACTCTTGAATAATTTTCACACCCACAATAGCTGTACTTGTGGGTATTCTGAGAGCATCCACAAACTTCCAGTATCCATTTTCCGCGTTTCTAATAGCATTTTCACCATTGTCATAAGGCTGCTGGTCATCTGACCAGTTCATGTTCCATATGTTTCCTGCAAGATGAGTTATCTTTGTCAGATATTTTGCCAGCAAATCTATTATCACAATTAACAAAGATTATAAGCCAGAAAACATGGACTTCTGCAGTTCTGCTACGTCAAATAGGGAAAATCATACTTCTAGTCGTTCACTCACAAAATTTGCCTTCAAATCCTTAAACTACATGCTAACAAATTGTAACCCTGAAGTAAAATAGCATGTCAAAAGGACAAATCAGAGCAATCTTCAGGGTCTATGACATCTGGATTAAGAAAATCTGACCGTAAATACAACATAATCATAATATTGATGAAAAGCAACATGAATTCAGAATGCATGAGTAACTAGAACACCAGAAACATAACGTAATTATTATATTGGGCATTGACTCAAAATGAGAACTGAGAAGTGCTTTTATGTTGTGGTCAAACAGATTCACGGAAATTAGCTGGTACGCATTTCCTTTAGGAACAATTGGTGCTCTTCCTTGGAAAATTGTGTATACAGCGACAATATGCACAGCCACCAATTTGAAAATTGAACACTATGTGGTAAAGCCAACAAGGAGCTCACCACCATCATTAGCAAGGTTCTTGCCTCAGTGCTTCTTGGATTTAAACAATGAAAAGAAAGAAAAATAGCCATCTATGGATCCTTATACCAAGGTCACCGAACAGGGCAAGTTGACTCATACGATCTTGAAAATCGAATATGGTGGCAACATCTATCTATTTAGCAAATTTCTTGCTGGAATAACTTTATAACTACCATGGTGGCAACATCAGATGGGGAAAGAGAGACTAAAACAGAGCAAGCACACGCAGTTTTACACATGGAATTTTCTTTACAATTTTTACATGTACGCAGAGAAAAAACGCTAATGGTCCATCTGACGAAAAAACAAACATATAAACAACAAATAAGAAAAATCAAGAGCACCCAAGAAACATTCAAGTGAGTAATCATCAAATTAACCGAAGCAAATTGAGTAGAACTCCAACAAAAACTAAACCCCGATCCCAGCAGGATAACAGAAACCAAATTCTCCTGTAAACAACCGTACGGAAAACTCAACTAGCGCCCAAGAAAAACAAGAACACGCGCAAATCGAAACAAGAACACGCGCAAATCGAAGGGCTCCTCTCCAAATAAACACCCAAAACCCCACAGAAAGAATCAAGAATCACCCCGACATTCTGCTTCCGCTCCCAAATTGCACCTCGAATCAAGAACCGAATCCCCCGCTCCCGAATCGCACCTCGAATCAAGAACCGAATCCCCCGCAATTCGCCGTCGCATCACCCCCCCAAAAAAAAATCCGGCGCCCCCAAGCGAGCGTTGAGACGCGTTGGTGCGCTACGGCCTGCGTTGGTGGCGGAACCCAGGGTATGCCGTGGCCCTACCGGCATACCCTGTGGATCCGCCTCTGACCCAACCAGATCTCGCATATGGATCGCATCTCGTTATCTCATCCCCCTTGGCTTGGCATTCAGGCGATGTGCCTTCTTCGCTTTGATTTGCCCATTTCACAAATGGAACTCCCGAATTCGACAACGGAACAGCAGGAAGCACGTTTCAGTTTTGGTTCTGCTTCCCTCCCTAGTTTCAATCTCGTAACCGTTCAGTCTATGTGATCTGGAATCCCCTCCATTCGAACACATTCTCTGAGGAAACGGCAATCAATTCGCAACTGAGTCAGGAAATTGTCACGGGCGGCGGTGGCTGCGGCATTGAGGAAACTCCGCCCCGACACGTCGCAGCGGGTGGGCTCGGGGTCGGAGACTTCCTCGTCGTCATCGGAGGGGAGTGCGGGAGGCATCGGCGCCTCGATCCTCACATGGGCGCCTGCGGTGGTCGAGAAATTCGTCGCCACCAGTCACCTCCACCCTGCACCTCCCCTGCATCCGCGCCGCGAGTGCCTTGGCCAGTTCGCCAGGAGGCAAGGGAGTCAAAGAGTGGAGAGCGCCAACACACAATCGGATTCCACAACCGGTTGTGGTCCTCCATCTCTACGTCGACCTGTCGCGGCCCGCACGTCGGCATAAATTAGGAAACAATATATTTATGCAATGATTATTGGTAAACAATCCTTAATCGAAAATATATAAAGATACATATAAATAAACTAGTATATGTATTAGCTGATGACCATGTTTCACGAGTCATAGATATAGAGATATCAAACTAATATATGGACATATATAAGCAAACATGAGGTTGGATCGATACATCATGAGACATTGTGAGAACGTTGCATTCTTATATTTCAACAGTTGGTCTCATTTACAATGTGTATACTATGTCATTAGAATTAAGGTCATCACATGTACTCGAGATGCATAATGCCTGATTTAGAAATTACCAAACACTACTCCGTAACTGAGTAGTTATAAAGGTAGCTTTCAGATTTTGTCATGACGCATGCATCAAGATATGGTCGATCAAGATAGAATTTGCCTCTCCATACAACGGGAGAGATATCTCTAAACCTCTCGAGTGATTGGATTTCGGAAATGCATGACCATGCTACTCATGGTTAAAGAGTTAACGGTAGTTGGGGAATTCGAGTCACGTGATTGAGAAAAAGTGGTCAGGCTAACCAACAAGGATGATACGTACTCGTCTTGAGTTTGACAGATATCGTGAGGCAAAGAAAAATACATATAAGTTTTGTTAAGATTCGTCCAATACGATCTTTACATATACTTGAAAGTCAGCATATCTTACAAGGGGCTGTTACCGATTAGTGGACGAGTAGGAGTACTCAGGCTATGTTTAAGTGTACGTGAACCTATAGAACAGTATACTTAAAGGGCTATAACAAAATTTGGATGGTGATTTGAATTCATGTGGACCACGAGTTTCAAATGGGCCTCTAGTTCAAGGTCCATCATGGATGCCTATATATATAGAGGGGCGGTGGCATAGGGTTTGCCTCAATTCAGAATTCCTAAAACCCTAGTCGTCTCACTTGCCTCATCCAATACCAAGCAACCGGCGCTAGAACTCCAGCGCGTGATGTTTTTGCCCTGTACGTATGGATACCTTAGAGGTATTGATGCGAAGCTTCAGCACTAAGACGATTCACAACTTGTGACAATCATAAGGAACTGGAGGAGGAGACGTGCGGTTAGTACGACTACCATCGCACCAATATGCTTAATCGACTCTATTTCCGCTACAAGTCTGTGCCTCTACTGGTAATCCCGTGATTTATTACTAACAAATGTTCTTTATTTATGCGGTAGATTTTTGAAATTGTGCTAGCATAGCGTATCCATGGCGTAACAAAATGATACTGTAGTGTCTTTAACCTTTTTCTGAGATATTCAATTCAATGAAAATATAGGAAAAAATAAAAAAGGTTTGAAAAAACACCATTATACTTTTACGGATATTAAAAAAATGGCACTAAGAAACAAAGCGTTCTGAATGATTTTTTATCATTTGAAAGGTAAAGACAAAAGTTATGCTGTTCAGAACGAGGCGTAGGAGCAGCACGCAGGAATAATAGCCGTTGGGAGGGAGGCGCCGCCAAGATCTCCTTTTGTCTTCCAGGCCGTCTAGAAATAGTTCCGGCCCGTCCAAACTCGAGACTCCAGAGGCGCCCCGTCCCGTACGTCGCAGCGAGCTAGGAAGTCGTCGAGTGGGACAAGGAAAACGGCGAAGGAATCATCAGAAACAGTGTGGTCCGGTCCGGCACATACGCGCGTACGTACTACCCCTGCATCCTTTCCCGGACAGCTTACGTCGATCGATGTCAGGTCCTCGATGATATAATATTGACGTGTTGTGGTCTCGTGGACGTACGCTCGCGTCTTGCGGTGGGCGGTCACTCTGACATGCGCGTCGCCGTACGTACGTGTTGCCCACTCTACGAACGCCTGCGTTCCGTTCGCTTTGGCCAATCCGATCGACCGTGAATTGAGTTCGTGAATCCTTTGGCCACTGATGGATGGCGGTGCTGTGCTAGGCCGAAACCCTCACCGAAATTTTTACTATATATATATATATATATATATATCATTTTTTACATTCATATTTACAAAAAATAGTGTTTCTGTTGTCCGATTAACTAGCGGTAGTGCTCTGAAGGTGATACGTGGCGCCTGTCGTCTGGCCACTAGACGGCAGGTGGCCTGTCGCCCGGCCACTTGCCGTCCACCAACAAAACAGCAGGTGATTAAGTCGGCTAATTAGCCAGCTTAATTACTTGTCTAAATTCGTAATTTTATATTATATTTGTTTGAATTTTTAAATATAACAAATGAGCTAAAAAATTATGAAATTTTATGTGTAACCTTCCAACACAACGTACTTTATTGTGTAATTTTTTGACAATTTTATCCACTCTGAGTGTTGCTCAAAATTTCGTATGATTCAATATTTGTAGGAGTTTTACATATATCAAACGAGCTCCAAAAATTACAAAATTTATGTGAAGTCTCCCGACATAGTCGACCTAATTGTGTAATTTTTAAAAAAATTTATGTGCTTCAAATTTACCATGTTAATTTGTATTAATTTAATCATAATTAACAATATGCGATGCTCAGACATCTTTTGCAATGCATGAACTCTATTCTTCACACATATGTCAGCCCATTGCTGCTATCTTTCCTTTTCACTTGCATCCTTTGCACAATTGTCACTTTGTCCATGTCATCCTGTTGTAGGAGTGGCCCCACCTAAGCCCGGTGCTTTGTTAGAAGACCGCTTGATGTCGTTATGTCTATACCGCCCACCCTTGCTCGCTCCTCGTCTCCACATTTGTCGGTGTTACCATGCCGTCCCCCTCGCCCAAAGTCTTGTGCATTGACAAGGAGTTCTTAATTTGCGGGATGAGCACACTGGTTCCCTTTACGCTCGGTCACAAATCTGAACCTCTCGTAGTTGGTCATCGATCATTTCGATTGCTAATCACAAAAGCTTATTCTCGCGTCGTCACTCAAAATTAAGAGTGCATAGCTAATTATTTTAAGAAGCGATTGCATAGCTTATTAAGGGCGCGGGGAGGACGCGACAGTGCTAATTGGTTCTCTGAAGACCGATAATTTTCTATCGTATGCTTTCGACGTTATTCCGTAATCCTAGTTAATTAGTGTTATTTAGTTAGTCATAATTAATGTAGAATATACAAGACCTCTAGGCATTCAATGAAAGATTGCCCCAACAGACCGAACTCATCTGTTTGCCATTGAGTGTCATAATTTTATGTATCTTTTAGTGTATCGCATTAATTCATATTTGTACCAATTTGAGATGTAATTGGCAATTAATCAATTGACTACCTGAATAATTTACTCCATAATATATTATCGCGCATGATGTCTATAATACTATTGCGTCTTTATTTGTCTCCTTTGTATGATGTACGTTTGTTCAATGTATATCGACCCCTCTAGTTTAATGCACGCGATGTAGTGTTTGAACAGACCACTCAATAAATAGCAACCGCAATGATGCGTACACCATTCAGACATATGCTTTACGAGATTGCACATAACCACGAACTACAAGGGAGAGTAACATGCTACAAGCTTCTCTGTGCGTGCCTACCGGTAGAAGGTGCCTCGTGGTACCCTCATGGAGTGTTGCAGTGGGGGGTGCCTCAGACGTGGCTGGCCGTCATTGTAGTGGCACGCACATATGTAGTTAGGGTTCACATAGCAGCATGTGGGATCATACGAACTTCCTATATTGATGACCCCCTCGTTGCCCTCTCACGCTGCATCTGTTGCCAGAGGTCATCATTCTCCTCATTGCCAACACATTTCCAAGGAGAGAGCAGGCAAGGGGAACAGTATGGATAGACTGATATTTCTGCGGGCAAGGAAAGCAGCACCAAGGGGGGCATCTCTCCTTACATATCGCTAATTATGATTAAATTATCATGAATTAACATAATAAATTTGGAGCACAAAAAATTCTCAAAAATTACACAATTAGTTTGAATGTGTTGGGAGGATTTACATAAAATTTTGTAATTTTTAGAACTCGTTTGCTATATATAACAACTCCTACAAATATCAACATCATATGAATTTTTGAGCAATTTTCAGAGCGGATAAAATTGTCAAAAAAAGTACACAATGAAGTACGTTATATCGGGAGGTTGTCAATACAATTTTGTAATTTTTCCAGCTTATTTTTCATATTTAAAAATATGAACAAATATGATATAAAATTATGAATTTAGGCGGGTAATTAAATCGGCTTAATCTCTTGCTTTTTTGTGGGTAGACGGCAGGTGGCCTGTCATTTGGTGGCCGAACAGCAAGCACCACATGTCACTTCTAGAGCGCTGCCACTCGGTGACTGGATGGCAATAGCGCTATTTTGTGAATACCATGTGCATACGACTATTTTTATAAATACGAGTTGAAAAGGCGCTACATATGGCAAAAATTCCCTCCACTGTCCATCTACTGAGTACGACATACACAATGTAAAGGACATAGCTATGAAGTGGCACCGCGGAAGCTAGTTTAGGGTTAGAGAATCCTCCACATTCCTCTTGGCCCGACGCAACGCATCAAGCAAGGAATCGAATCCCTTAGAAACCGCTAACCCTTCACACAATTGATTTCCGTGCACTACGCTAAGGTCTTGCTCATTAGAACTTCATCTTACGGTTTTTTTATTTCTAGCTTCTTAATTTTGTTTTTTTATTTGTTAGCTTTTCTGGGCTTTTATGTATTTTTTATCTTATTCCTCTGTATTATCATGCAACATTTTTATTTTTAAAATTTAATTATACTAAAAAAGCTACCAATAGCTATAATACAAAAAAAACCGATATAGTGTAAAGTAAATCAGAAGCTCATATTTAAAAGCCCAAATAAGCGGTGCCTAAAGCACGTGCCCTCGCAAGCAAGCAAGCAAAAGCATGTGAGATCGACATGTTGTCGGGTCTCCTCTAGAGAAAGCAATTCTGGCAATGCTTATTCCCTAGTCAGAAGTGGGCATGTTGCAGAGATGATTGAAACGGTTGGAGCTTCTTGGAGTTTTTGGAATATATAGCACTGTTTGCATTCGTAATTATGAAAATGGCAGTATACATAATGTATTTGCAACATGGCATTTTTGTCGTCCGGTGGCCAGACGGCCACGCCGCAAAGCTGACGCGTGGCGCGTCGCCATTGGCGACGACTTGCCACCCCACCACGGATGACAAGAAACCTCGCTATATGGCGACACGGCAGTAATTAAGCGAGCAATTACTTGCCTTAATTTATTTTATATATTATTTGTTTCACTTTTAAATATAGCAAATGAGCTAAAAAATTACAAAATTTTATATGTGGCCTCTCAACACAATATACTTGATCGTGTAATTTTTTGGCAATTTTATACACTATGAATGTTGCTAAAAATTTCGTAATATTATGATTTTTGTAGGAGACGTTACATGTAGCAAATGAGCTGCAAAAATTACAAAATCTTATGTGCAGTATCCTGACATATCATAGTAATTGTCTATTTTTTTTGAGAATATTATACATTACGAATATTTGTAGAAGTACATGTAATAGTAAAAAAATGTATCGCACGGAATGCGATATGGCTCACCTATATAAGCCACTGCTATCTCTTCGCCACGTCTGCCTCTCCGTGCATGGCATTGTCTTTCATTGAGCACAAGCATGTCCCGTGGGGTATGTCAGCTGATCCAGAGGTTACGTCTTGGTTCAGAGGAGGTATAGAGACCGTTCCATTTGTTCAGTGGCCGGCGGTGGTCCAGTAGGCTGAGGTACAGCAAGCTGGGTCTGGTAAGCGTTGATGCCCTCCAACTGAGACATGTTGAACTGCAGGTCGCCAGCAATAATGTCGTGAACAAAGGACTTTAGAAACCCCCCTTGTGGTGCAAAGAAACTCTCGCCTTGACCATACGTAATGGCAGTGAAGCCGGAGGAGCTCTGCCCACCGAAGTCTCTAAACCCTGGGTATGGTGTGAATAATGAGCTCCCCTATGTACACTACAAACTTTGTAGCTGTATACCACTCTCTGGAAGCATCTGAGAGTCCCATTTGTTATCAGTGGACTCGACATCACCCCTACATTGAATTGGAGGCTGCAAGATGAAACGATGTTAGTCACAATAAATATTCCGGATGTAGAATACGAATCTTGTACCTCCCAGATGTATAGTGAAGATGAACGATGGGGAGCGGTAGTCTATGTAGGTGGTGCGAATGTCAAAAGTGTTGTACCTCGACAACGGACTTACGGCGAGAGAACGCCATAATGTTAGTGAAACATAAGGCCTAATAGAAAAACAAAGCATAGGTTTGTATGTAAGTTACCTCCTTGTTGATGTGGCCCACAGATGATCGGTGGCTAAATACGATTACACCGGGTAGACTCGGTAGATTGCGATGGTTGGCGGACTTGCCGGGTCATGATAACCTAGCGAGTGAGTATGGTGCCCCACTGGTGCCCAATGTGCCTAGCGTGATCCATCGAACAGCCGCAGCTCATGTTGTGCACTTTTTTGGCCTATTTTAGGATGTACTTCAAAGTATTCTGCAGGGCTGGTGGTGTCTCTGGGCTACTGATAGCGGTCTCAGACATGCTTGCAATGCACTGTGCCCGCTCTAACTGAAGTGGCATACGAAACAGGTTCATACCGACTAGTATAAATTTCGCAAATGAAACTATAAGAAATTGTAACTGTCTTACGCTATCATGCCACTGTGAAGCGCTATACGGACCGATCAGCAATGTAGATTATCCTCATGCATGATATGCTCAAGGCGATTTGGTAGAGGAATGATCAGTCTGTTGCGCGACCGAAGTACGTACCACTCCAGGTACTCATCGTACGTCTGGACATTGTACGGACGCTACTCTATGATGACATGCAGGTGCACCCTGTCTGTCCATGCCATCGTCCACTCTGGCTGTAGTGGCTGCCTGTCCATACCATGCCGACCTGCCCTGCAAAAGATCTATCGCATATTGTTAATTATGATTAAATTAATATAAATTAACATGGCAAATTTAGAGTACAAAAAATTCCTATAAAATTACACAATTAGGCGGACTACGTTAAGAGACTTCACATAAAATTTTGTAATTTTTGGAGCTCATTTGCTATATGTAACAACTCCTACAAATATCTTAATAGTATAAATTTTTGAGCAATATTCAGAGTGGATAAAATTGTTTAAAAATTACACAATAAAGTACGTTATGTTTGAAAGCTGTACATAAATTTCTAGAATGTTTTGAGCTTATTTACTATATTAGAAATTTTGAATAAATATGACACATAAAATAATGTTTAGACAGGTAATTAAGCAGGCTTAATTACCTACCGTATTGTGGTGGGGCGGCAGGCCACCTGCCATTTGGTGGCTAGGCGATAGGCGCTCGGGACGCCACATGTCACCTGCAGGCCGCTGCCGCCCAGTGACCAGACGACAGAAGTGTCATTTTTGCTATTCCCATATGCATGCGGCTATTTTGCAAATACGGATGTAAAATATGCTATATATGCCTAAAATTTAGCTTCTAGATCCAGAAGATATGAGGTTTAATTTGGTTTCTAGTTAATGAAAGTTAGAAGCTGTTTCAAACACCCTCCAAAACATGCACGACCCTGTTTCCATCCCATCGACCACACGCTTTTGTCTGTGCGCACTTGGCCGATGGAAGCCGCCCGTCAGTTGCTTGTATACGTACGTAAAAAGCGACCAAAGGTGCCTACGTACGTGGAATGCAGTGACGGATCTAGAATAAAAATAACGCAGAGGTCTTATATTTCATGCATGTAATTATCGCCATATATATCAATAATGTAGTAGATAGTAATGCGTTCTAAATTTTATTTCTTTGAGCTCGCTATACTAAGCCAACTGCTATACTGATCAAACCATCCAGGGTTAAATATTCCCTTTTTCTTCCCAAACATTGTATATGAAAAATCATATGTGTGATGTTGGCAATGCCTACTATCCAAGTACATTCTTTTTATCATATCTTTCTGTTGGGGAGATAGTCGTCTATTCTTTTTCTTTTCTTTGGATCAAACTGAATCTACTCTTCCTAATTGATTTTTGGACTTTCTATATTCGTAGCATTTGCACTTGAACCTGGTTACTTTCTTTTTAGAAATCGTTCCATGACTACAGACTACCTGCCATGGGGAGATGATAATTATTGAAATTAGAAAACACTGAATTAGATATTGAAATACATTGAAAAATTGCTTAATTCAATTGTTGATATTAAAGCCCTGATCTACAAATATTTTAAAGATAATTGAATTGAAACACTAAAAATCTAAATCACAAAATTTAGTACCTATTTTGGTCGGCTAATCGTTACTTCGTTAGTTATGAAGATCATTCAACATTTGAACTTTGAAAGCAAGGAGTTAGGACGGGATGACAGTGGACGACCTCACCTATTGTCGTGACCGTCGGCCATACTGTATACAACATACATACACCGAGATTTACTCCATTTGCATACACAAACAGTCAAATTAACACAGTAAGAAATCTAACCATACCATTCGACGCACGCAGGTACAGGCGAGAAGTGGCCGGCGTGCTCTCGGACGACGGCAGCTCCGACACCGGGCCCATTGCCACTGCAGACGAAAGGTTGCGTGCGTGCCGCGTGGGGAACAGGAGAAGGTAGGTAAAACGTTGTCTGGACCTGGCATTAGCTACTTGGTTGGCTTAGGGCTAGTGCTGGCTTGGGCCTTGGGCTAGTGTTGGCTTAGGGCTGGACCGACTGGTGGCCCACGCTCGATCGGTTTAAGTAGTTTATGTTATTTTGTTATCTTTTTACAGCCAGTTAATATGTTGTGTCATGCCAACTTCAGCTTACACTTTTTTTGGAGTATCTTATTTTGTCAACGTTCTGTGTGTTTTTTTCTTCTCTGTTTGTCAACGTGTTTAAGTCTTCTTTTTTTAGATAAATGTATTTCTTGACATGTGAGGGTACTAATTTTTAACATGTATAGATATATACTGTATAAACTTAGTTTTGAAGTAACAAAAATTAAAATCGATTTAGGAGTCTGCCCCCGCATTACCCAACGTGCATCCGCCATCACCAAGCGCGTATGGAGTAGTGCCAACTAGGCAGCTAATCACTTGGTTTTGCTAATTACCGGGCGCACTGTATTTTTTCTGGACGTAAGTCAATATTTCTGGCCATTGGATTTGCTTAGAGATGTGTGAGCTTCAGCAGGTTGGATACTCCCATGCAACAGCTCTATTCATGTTGGAACGGTTGTATTGTCTTTTACTGATAGCTTTTATCTTTAATCGATGAATAGTAACAAATTTATAGAGAAGTCATACAGAAAGAAAGACACTCGCGTGTGATTTTAGCCAATATAAATAAAGTCACTACAACATCTACTACAATCTACTAGCGACCTATCTTAAAAAGCCATCTCGTTTGAAAGTTAGGGTGCCGCTCGGTTGGGCTGAAATAAGTTGGTTTATGGTTGAAATTGTACTGTAGCGGACTGAAATTACACTATAACTGATGGTGACTTATTTGGTATAACTAAATTTAAAAAAATTTAAATATAAAAATAGGTTAGCCCATCACGAACAACGCAAACGAATACGGAAAAAAAGAGCCGGCAAAAAAGCTCAAAAAAGCTAAAAAGGCAGAAAAAACAAAATTTAAGAATAGTGAAAATAAGCCAGAAGTAAGAAACTCAAACTGAAATGAGTGGGACCTAAATATTGTACAAAAGTTATTTATAGTAAAAAATGATTTTTAGAAGCCAATAGATACAGTGCCACGTAGCATCTCGGTGTCTCGCTTAGAGCATCTCCATCAGTATGTGCTAGTTACTAGCTCTAAAACAACTTCTCCAATAGTACTAGCTTTTAGCACATAGCTTATAACATAAATAGCCTCACATGACACTCTCACATAATCTTGGAATGTGTGTATGACACTAGCTCTTGATCAAGAGATAGTTTTTCTCTCTCTTCTATTAAAATATGAAATAATATGCTTAGAGCTAGCTCATAAGTCACTATTGGAGATGCTCTTAGAGCATCTCCAACAGTATGAGCTAGTTACTAGCTCTAAGACAACTTCTCCAATAGTACTAACTTTTAGCACATAGTTCATAACATAAATAGTCTTACATGACACTCTCACATAATTTTGGAATGTGTGTATGAGACTAGCTATTGATCAAGAGATAGCTTTTCTCTCTCTTCTATTAAAATATAAAATAATATGCTTAGAGCTAGCTCATAAATTACTATTGGAGATGCTCTATATTATTTCATACTTTAATAGAAGAGAGAGAAAAACTATCTCTTGATCAAGAGCTAATCTTATACACACATTCCAAGATTATGTGAGAGTGTCATGTAAGGCTATTTATGTTATAAATTATGTGCTAAAAGTTAGTAATATTAGAGAAGTTGTCTTAGAGCTAGTATGCGCATGTACGTCCTGCCCGTTGAAACAACCTTCCAGTAACATTCCAACATTAATTGGAGTGTTTTGTTGTTCAAATTCGATGGCGGAATAATAAGGTCCACGTGTCCAACGCGCGTTTATGGTGGTTAACCTATTCCATTACTATATATTATGTACTAGTACCTGCATTATAGGACATCGTTTGGTTAGTCCTGATTCAAAAGTGTTACGGTTTTTATTTGTAAGAGATTAAAAGAATAAGAGATACTTATGTTAAAAACTACTTTGTTTAAAATAGTTCTATGTGACTCCTACAAATAATTTGAAACCACTTTAAAAATCACGTCTTTAACTTTTGATTTCTAAAGTCAAAAACAAAAAATTATTTAGAACAGAAACTTCGGTGCCACTTGGTTGGGCTGAAATAAACTGGCTTATGGCTGAAATTACATTGTAACTGGCTAAAATTATACTGTAACTGATGGTGGCTTATTTGGCGTAACTAAATTTTAAAAAATTTAAAAAAGGAAAAAATAGGTTAGCATATCACGGACAATGCAAATGGATACGGGAAAAAAGAACCTGCAAAAAAGCTTAAAAGTTAGAAAAACATGAAATTTAAAAATAGTAAAAATAAATCAGAAATCAAAAGATTAAATCGAAATAAGCGAGACCTTAATTCGATAGGCGCTATGTTCCGGCCGGTTGTAAAGGTAAGCTAACTGCTGCTTACATTTCAGGGCCTGTTCTTTACCTCACAAGCTGGCAGCTTTTGGTTTTTACTACAGTACCTAACTTTCAAACGGAGTATTTTCAAGACGGGGTCTACAAGTTAAACGATCTACACGTTAAAAGGCTAACATCTGTACTAGCCAAAATCGCAAGTGAGTATCTGTCTCTCCATAATCTGTACTGTAAATAGCCAAAATTTAAAAATTTCAGTCAAAACTTATAAGCCGCAGCCGAAAAGCACAGGCCATCAGATGGAACGTGGAGTGATGGTCTACAAGAAGCTAGCTTGGGTTCCGCTTTTGCAAAAGCAACATGCCCTTTGGCAAAAGCAATCCTTAATTAAGTTCTCCGTATTTTGGCTACAATCCTTTTTATAGTTATTAATATCTACTTAATTGTATGTAAATATCTCAAAGTTAATTTAACTACCTGTAAAACTAACTTATAGTTAGGAAAATATCATATATATATATATATATATATATATATATATATATATATATATATATATATATATATATATATATATATATATATATATATATATATATATATATATATATATATATATAGTGCTAGGGTATCAAGCCTCCTGTCTTTAGATTGCTTTTAAATGCGTGCAAGTGCAATGATATATAATGTCGGGATGGAAAGTCTTAATTATGAATGGAAAGTCTTAATCATAGGGTCCTCGTCGCCGTCGCCGGGCAGCGGGGTCACCGTCGGAGGGCCGCGTTAGGTGGCGCCGTCGGAGGGCGCAGCCGCCGCCGCCGCCTGGCCTGTCGGGCGTAGGGTCCTCGTCGCCGTCGGCCGGGCTGCATTGGGTGCGCCGTCGGAGGGCCGTAGCCGCCGCCGCTCTGGCCGCCGCCGCCGCCAGGTCGGATGGCGTAGGGTCCCTCGTCGCCGTCGCTGGGCCGCGGAGTCACCGTCGGAGGGCCGCGTTGGGTGAGCGCCGTCGGAGGGCCGGGGCCGCAGCCGCCGCCGCCGCTACGAAGCCACCGTCGCCTAACCCTAACGCTAGCGTGCGGCAGCGATTGGTGCGGGGGCGAATGGGAACGGCCTGGGGAGAAGTGCAAATGGTGCGGCAGCGAATGGTGCAAGGAGGAAAAAGGAGTGCGAATCGGTAGGGAGTTTTTTGCAAAAAAAAATGTTTAAGTGGATTGGGTACTTCCACCTTCAAGGATCCAGACCGTTTGAGGTACATCCGATGGTCCACAAACGGGGTTCACATGTTAGCACCGAATAGTGCATTAGCACTGAATACATTCCCATATATAAAATAAATTTAGTGTGCAAATGTGTGAGCCAATCTCAGCGAGAAGACAAGTCGCTTCAGACTTCCGGCGTTTATTCGGACTCGTTTTTTCAGAACAAGCCGTGTGTGGTAACGAGGGATATCTAACAGGTCGTTTGATCGTGACAACTCAAGAAGCATGGGAAGATCCGGAACATTTTAGCCCCTGTTTCGAACGTGGGATTTTCTATAGGATTCGTATAAGAATTATAACTTTGTATATTTTTTCTATGTATTTCGTACGTTCCAAACAGTCTTTTACCGTATATATGTACTGCTTTTGTGGAAAGGATTTTATGTGACAACAGAAAGTGCATCCTGAAGATCCAAGCTTGGGCATCAAGCCTCTCTATGTTACGGCTGGTGACAAGAGGACTTGTGAGTTCTGACTAGTAGTAGATTGCAAGTGATACCATTCGTGTTCTTGAGGATATTACACACCCCTCTTTTTCCAAAGCGTCCAGGGGAGTAGTTGTAAATTAGTATGTTGTTTTTCTTTTTACTTTAACTAAAACCTTGTATGTCACAACTGATCACCGGGAATATGAAGTAGGAATAGACTTCGACCAAACGAAATCCAACACATGAAATGAGGTATTTTGGCTCTACTTAAAAAAGACTTTAGCTTCTGGTATTTGTTTTGCTTTGGGTTTATTTAAACCAAAAGCTATTGAAAACACGTCGGCTTCTAATTTTGACTTATTTAGATTTTTTTTTAGTTTTTGTTTTTTCTTTCTCGTCTTATTTCTTTGTATTGTCTATGATGATATAATAATTTTTTTATTTTTTTATTTTAATTGAACGACTCAAAAAATCAACAATCGTTACATTATAATTTTAGTCAAAAATCAATAGCCAAAACTATAAACTAAAAGCTTAGACTCTTTGAAACGGCCTGTACCCCTAGCTTGCTTTTCTTCCTTTCAGCTATATTTGCATTTTGGGGTGCCTTTTCTTGGAAGACGTACACTTCAGCTTGGGATAGAAAGCACGAACGTGATTCGAGTGACTGCATACGTTGACACGTGTCAACTGTTACTTGCTCGTGGTGTTCTGTGTGACTGGCCTATCCGTTTCAAGAAGATAACATGTATAGCAAAAAAAGGATTTGAATCGAAACTCAGGGGATCGCAATACAATTGTTGAACAACACAAACATGATTTTTATTTTTAAAAATATATGTTGGATCCATATGTGTGTTGTGCCTGGTAATTGTCCTTAGGCCCACACGTCGAATACGAATATAGATCAAACAAATATTAGATACGAATTCGAATTGAATATCTACTCAATTCGGTCGGATCCAGATATTCTCACAACTTGTGTAGTATAAAAAATATTAATGATATTTTATCCTTGTACAATTACGTTTAATCATTCTAATTCATTCTTCACTAAAAACATAAATTCACGTTCAATTAAAAAAGTTGTCCAACTAATTAGTTATATTGTAATAAAATATGCATACTATTTCGTCGAATACGGATACGAATAGTCCGAATAAAATAATATTTCAAATGGTAAAAGTATATATCATATTCGCATCCATATTTCTTTATGTGAATTTGAATACGAATAGAATAGAAATTATTAATCGAATGAAAAAAATCTATATCATATTCACATCCTACCGAATATGATAACTAAATAATACAGATAATTTATATCATTTTCACCCTTACCCGTTTGTGAGCTCGGCACGTCTGCTCCTAAGTGAGCACATGCCAAAAGGAAGACGTCCGGCTAGCAAGTGTGATGTTTCTTTTTTCTTTCTTTCTTTTTTTTATTGTGGCACACTTATGGTTTGTTCTAAATTATTTCTGACTTTTGATTTCTCAAACTAAAAATCATTTAGAATATATTAGTTTCTTAATGCAGCTTTCCTAATTTTTCTTTTTTTAGTTTGCATTATTTATAGAGATATATTAGTATTTTCTATTTTTCCTATTATTTATTTATTTTAATTGAATACCTAAAAAACTAAATAGTTGTTACGATACCATTTCAGCTAAAAGATATAGCCAAATGCACAACTCTTTTGAATGGGGCTTATAACTTATGGCTTCTCAAAACAAACAAACGGACGGCTTTTTTTGTTCTTTTTTAAATAATTTATTAAAATAATTTTTTAAAAATAGTTTATCTATATTCAATTTCGTTCATAAAAAAATAGTTTAAAAGACAAAAACTATCAATCAAGCCCAGCCAAACGAGAATATTTTTTACTTCTTTAGAGCATCTCCAAGAGTGCTCCTATAATTGATCCCCTATAGTCTTAAATAGGAGCTATCCTAAACTCCAACTCTCCCTAAAATCCTGATCTCCAACAGCAGTTCCCCTATATCTCCATCTCCTAAAATTTTGAACTTGCCATGTCATCAATTTGGCAAAACAGATTATTTGTCCGTGAATCGCACTCCACACACGATGGTTGCTAAAATCGATTGATTAGATTTCACATACTACACCTTGTGCAAACAAATGGCATGAAAACAAACGGCTGGCCCGATTGGATGTAGGCACATATAAAAACAAGAGGAGTATTGTTTCACGGCAAACTGTAGTTACAGTAAAGACAAGTTCAGGATTGTAATGCAAACCAAGAAGAATGAAAAAAAAATAATTTAAGCAACTAATTTGTACTACGTCTAGCGATGATCTCATCTCGAAGGAGCCTATAGTACTAACTGTCTTTGGACATCCATGCCGCTAATATCCACCGTCATAATCCGCTCTTCCTCTAGTGTTCTCTTGAAGTTGAATTCTTGTTTCTTAAGCGCAAACAATTCTTGTTCTAGTGCATGTGCTTTTGCATATCTCTCCTCTTTCTTGCGCTCTTTCTCATCATCAGCTTCTTTCTTCTTGGACCACAAATATTCTAACGCCTCATTGTACACATGACCTCCTCCTTGATGTGTCGCTTCTTTTGCCCTCTTCCTTCCCATTGGCCTCTTTAGGACATGGCATGTTGGACTTCTAGAATCGCGTCATCGGGATTAGTAGGAGTACAATCTGTGGGACTTGAATCAATGGTAGTATACGCTTTTATGAGAGCGATTTTGAGTGACAATTGTTTTTGCTTTGCAATCCACTTTGGTGATGTTCCAACATATTCCAACAATGCAGAATTGAAAATTTCTATGTTTAGGATCTTGGGCCTTGAACAAAACTTTTGCTGCACAACTGCACAATTCACGGATGAAAAAATGTGTTTGTACAACCGGATAAAAACGAGCATATACGTGTTGGCGTTACCTTGTCTTGGGTCATCACACCGCTTTGCCTTCTACCCTCAATCTAGGCTACACATCCAAGAAACTTATTAACATTTTCTTGAATAACACCCCAACGATGCGTGAGAGAATTTGCATTGCGATCTGAGGAGAAGTCCTTGTTCGAGTGGAAGTACTCGTGTATTCGATTCCAATATGTCGATCTATTTTGATTGTTGCCTTGAATAGGATCCATACTCACATTGAGCCATGCCGACACCAATAGTTCATCTTCCTTCATGCTAAAATTCGTGTTCTTTTTGGCTAGTTTTCACACCGAGAGTATCTTCCACATTTAGCTCTTCAGATTGCTACCACCCATCCCAAAGCAACGGATTACTCCCATCATTCAACAAATTAGTAAAATATCCATCTCCTTCCATATGCCCTGTAAGAGATTGTCACCTAAAGCTCAAAACTCAACGCTATTCAAATCAAGAACGAAAAAGAAAAATGACAGACAACGATATTTTGCAAAGTTCGATACTCAACGCTATTCTCAAACTCAACGCTATTCGGTGTTAGTTAAGCTTGCAAAGTTTAGTTTGGAATCGTTTTCCATTTCAACTTGTGGCGGTGCGGGTTAATGGAACTACAGGTAAATTTTTTTGAGACCAACTTCGGGGCAAGTTTGGAAACAATAAAAGACTGGAATGAACAGCATAGTGTTGAGTGAAACACTACAGATTATAAAACGGAGGAAAAGTGAACTGTTTGTACTCCTATGCATACGGTTAAATTTGAGTGCAGTCCTACTTTCGGACTAAACATGTCTTTTTCATCTTTTGCAACAAAAGTGCAGAAATTTCTTGTTTGGTAGTGCACCCTTTGAAGAGAACATATACTAGAGTACAACAGAAATTTCAGTGTAGTGCCTGTGTATACAAACATGTGTATCCATCTCTATTGTATAGAAATTTCTGCTCATATTACTTTGTATGATCATATTCGTGTGATCAGGATACTAAGCACGATCGCCTCCAAGGCACGCATTAGAAATTTAGAATCAAAGTTGTCAGGATCTAGATACAAATTACTTTGTATGATCATATTCGTGTGATCAGGATACTAAGCACGATCGCCTTCGTGTTAAAAGGATTGTGCTAACTGTGAACAAGATCTAATAAGCAAGAACCATTCTAAAAAGCATCATTCTTTTGAACCTACCTGCAAACTTGTAATAAGCAACCATTCTGCAAGTGAATGATATATTGTTTTGCTATCAAATCAACAGATAATATAATAGGAATCTTTTGCCAACAGAGATTAGCCTAAACATCAACACAGGACAAACCTCTGCGATGCGGGAGGACAGGGGAGGCGCGGGCGTGTGGGAGGACGAGGCGACGGCGGCGGGCGGGAGCAGCGGCGGAGCGCGCGCGCGGGAGGCGAGGCAGCGAGGCGCGGCGATGCGGGGCGGACGAGGAGGCGAGGCGGCGCGTCGGGACGACGGAGCGGCGCGGGGGAGGGGAGGCGCGCGCGGCGTGTGGGAGGACGGGGAGGCGCGGCGATGTGGGAGCGCGCCGGAGGACGGGGCGACGCGGTCGATGTGGGGCGACGGGGGAGGCGCGGGCGATGTGGGAGGACGGGGGAGGCGCGGGCGATGTGGGAGCGGCGCCGGAGGACGGGGGCGGCGCGGTCGATGTGGGAGCGGCGTCGGAGGATGGGGGCGGCGGAGAAAAAGATATCTCTTCGCAGGGTAGCGGGAGAAAGGGAAGAGTGCGCGCGTAGCAGAAAAAATTACCCGCGAAGAAATTTAGGGGTGGTGGGAGTGCTCCTACTTTTGAGAGTTTTGAAGAATGATTTAGGGGCTCATTTAGGATAAGAGTTTATTTAGGGGTATTGTTGGAGGACTATTTTTCTTTTAAATACCTAAATTTAAATTTAGGAGACTGGTTAGGAGCACTCTTGGAGATGCTCTTAGGGAATCTAGCCTGCCGTTTCACGTTACCTGTTCTCCACTTCTGGTCGGGGCCGGCGGGGCCACGCCCTAGTCGGCCGTCACTCTTACGTCACCATGCTTCACCAACGCGTACCTGGTAAAATAAAATTGATTGAATACCAGCAGCTGTTATTTCCGCGATAGACGTGAAAGTGTTCTTTTTACTACGCTAATAGTCTCGTGGCCAACCAAAAATCATTCGGACAAACTCTTTTGTTGTAGTTTATGGAAAATTTTCAAAGTAGTACGAAAATTGAGGCCTTTTTCCCTTACAGTTGCATAACCCAACGGTACGACACCTCATTTCTTTCCCTAACAATTAATACTAAAAGAGTGCTATTTTTATAAATAACATGTCTAATACAGCTATTTTCGCTAATGATTCACACTGCCTTATACAACACTCGAGTACCCGTATCATTTTCGGGTGAGGGAAAAAAAACGCACGGGCTGGCAAAAGCGACAAGCGTTTCCCTCCCGCCGAAACGCTTGCGTCGCGAATCCGACACGAACATATTTCGGTGGCACACACCTCACCCAGTAGTGATTAATTACCCCGCTAATCCCAGCTTAAACGAGCCTGACAATCACAGTAGGCCGTACACGGGCGCACGGTCCCCTGGGCCCCACCGGGCAGCATGCTTCTGGTCCACGGGCCCCGCAGCCAAGCTGTCTCCTGCTGCTGCTGCTGCTGCTGCAAAAGTTACACGGCCATCTGAGATTGGCGTGCACACCACACACCAGCCGCACAAAGAGATAGCATCACGTAAGAGCAAATATAATAAGAGACTATTAGTAGGCTGTATGCTGAGGTGGAGGAGAGAGAGGAGGAGAAAGAAGAGAGGTGGGTTGTAAGGGCATTTGTAGTGTATATAACCTAAGGGGTCTTAAGGTGGGTCTCATCTAAACCTTAAGGTTGACTCCATAGTGTATATAACCCAAGGGGGCTTAAGACGGTCGCACTTGGCAGATAAAGAAAAATTGTATTTTAATGCTTGTGGCCAGGTCTTTAGCTTGAGGACCAGCTTTAACCCTTTTTTGCTTATAGCCTGCTTAAAGTCACCTCTGTAATGTATAAGGTTGACCTTAAGGTGACTTAAGACCCTCTATTTTCATACACTACAGATGCCATAAGTTTACAGCCAGCTGAAGCACAAGAACCAAGAAACTTTGTGAGAGAAAGGGGTGTGTCATACAGCCTTCAGCTGGCTGTAAACTACTATGGGCCTATTTGGCAACTACGCGCTTATGGCTTTTGGTGAAATTTTTGAATTTTGGTACATTTCTGATCTGATTACGGAGAGATTGATACTCACTTGCGATTTTGAATGGTACAAATGTTGGGCTTTTAACGTGTACATCGTTTTACTTATAGATCCCGTCTTGAGAAAATACTCCATTTGAAAGTTAGGTACTGTAGCAAAAGTCAAAAGCCGCTGGCTTCGGAGGAAAAGAACAGGCCCTATATGAATGGGCTGATAAGTGGGCTGTAAGAGCATCTCCAACAGTATGAGCTAGTTACTAGCTCTAAGATAACTTCTCCAATAGTACTAACTTTTAGCACATAGCTCATAACATAAATAGCCTCACATGACACTATCACATAATCTTGGAATTTGTGTATGAGACTAGCTCTTGATCAAGAGATAGTTTTTCTCTCTCTTCTATTAAAATATGAAATAATATGCTTAGAGCTAGCTCATAAGTCACTATTGGAGATGCTCTAAGCGTGTGTTTGGTTTGGAGACAGTAGGGATAGAATGGCTCCATCCCTGTTTTTAAGGACGGGACCGTCCCCGTTCTTTGTTTGGTTGTAAGGGATAGGACCGTCCCTGTTTTTTGTTTGGTTCTGGGACATCAAAATATAGGATGAGTCATCCGGCGTGTGGGACCCTTTTGTCATCCTCTTGTTTTTTAGAGGCGAGGAAGAGGGACGAGCCTATCCCCTCGTTTTTGAGGGACAGGGGCATCCTTGATTTAGGAGAATATTCCCGGGATATTCCCCAAAGGGGATGGACTCTATCCCTACTGATTCCAATCCAAACAGATCCAAATCTGGGATCACCCCATCCCATCCTCTATTATCCCTAGAACCAAACACACCCTAAGGTGGTGTTTGGATTGGGGACTTGGTGGGATGGGATAGCTCCATCCCAGATATGTGGGATGAGATAATTCCACTTTTTGTTTGGTTGCAAGGATGGGTTCGTCCCTGTTTTTTGTTTGGATGGAGGGATAGAATGGGATCTAATGATCCCACGTCTTGTTTGGATGGAGGAATGGAGTGGGATAGCTGCATATACTCACCTTCCCATGAATTTGGTAGGGTTACCTCCTTACCAGCTTAATTTTCATATGCACAAGTATAAGACAGATCTAAATATGCTCATTTGTAATTTTCAGTAGTAATTTTCAGGCAGCAGAGAGGACGGCGGAGAGGAGGCCGCGATGGAGAGGATGTCTGGCGGCAATGAGAGGACGGCGGCGATGGAGAGGACGGCAGCAATGAGAGGACAGCGAGATCCGGCCGGCGATGGAGAGGACGGCGGAGATCCGGCCGGCGATGGAGAGGACGGCGGCAGCGAGAGGACGGCGGAGATCCGGCCGGCGATGGAGCACTCGGCCGGCGATGGAGAGGAGGTCGACGGCAGCGGGCCCGGAGAGCGGGCCGCCGAGCACCGACGGCGGCCGAGCCCGGGAGATGCGGGAAGGGCGGTCGCGCGCGCGGGAGAGAAAGGCAGCGAGCGCGCGGCGAGATGCGGGAAGGGCGGCAGCATGGCGGCGAGGCGATGGGGAAGGGCGCGAGGCGGTGCGGGCGGCGGGAGATGGGGAAGGCGCAGGCGCGCGGCGCGGCGGGGAGAGGGCAGAGCGGCGCGGCGAGATGCAGGGAAGTGCAGGGCGGCGCGGGCGGCGGGGGGCGATGGGGGAAATGCTGCGCGGGGGTGAGGGGTGAGGAAAATCTGCGCGGGGGTGAGGATTAGGACAGAGTGGCGCGCGAAGAAAAGTGGGTTGCCGCCGTTCGGTCGATTTCGGCGGATGGCTTCAACCCACTTTTGTGAGGAATTTTTTCTTTTGGGTTCAACCCACTCCAGCAAGACCTACAACCAAACACTATGAAAAAAGGGTTGGCCCCCTCCCACCCCAGGATATCCCTCAAACCAAACACTACCTAAGTGTCCATACAGCCAGCTGAAGGCTGTATTATTAGCCTTGCTCTAATGCTGGGAGGTCGAGACGAATCAGGCCCAGAGGTACTCCTCCGTTGACAATTTATAACCTATAGTTTAAATGGATTTACTAAAAAAATATAAGGTTTTTTATGTAGATTTAATAAGATATTTTTACTATAACTTTATTTATTCTCTCTCAATCATAAATATTTATTTATTAACACCCACACAAAGTATTCTTTCTCATCTTTTCAAAACAATTACATGGGTATCTAAGGCATTTTCTCTCGTACCTTTCTTAATTGCAATGTTACCTTAATCCTAGTGCAAAATTAAAGTACGTCTTATATTTATTAACGGAGCAGTAGCTTAGAGCAGTTATAGAGAAAATGCTACTCTTAAACCTTGAAGTGCAAATTTCTGTAAAATTTTGATGGAATCAGTACCTCTTAAAGCGTGTCATGGATTGACCGTATTAGTTACACTGCCTGAAAAAGCCACTTTTGGTCATATTGGACGTATTATTTAAAAATAGCATTCTTTAGCATCAATTGTAAAAATAACACTACCAACAATTGATACCAAGAGAGTGCTATTTTTTTATTGCAAATAACGTGTCCAATATAGCCATTTCCGCTAATGATTCACACTGCCTTGTACCACACTCGAGTACCACTTGTCTAGTGCATCAAATTTGGTAGTTAAAGGCTTTCTAGATACGCATGGCATGAGAACTCTTGTTGCTGAATGGTAAGAGGTCTTTACTTTGTTAGGGAATAGTTGCTAATCCTGTCTATCAGTTAGTGTCATTGTAGAATCTTGCCAGGAACAAGTGTTCTTAAGATTTCCGGATGAAAGTGGCCAACTGTGCTCTTGAACCAATAACAAGCATCGTTAATGACCGTAACACATTTTTGTTTGCTGTATTCCATTCAGCCAGGTACCCCTCGTGTAAAGCTAAAATGCTACACCTACCAGATAATTCCACATATCAAGGGTTCTTTTATTTAACCATAAACAAAACCCAGCTGTAGAAACACTCAATACATTACAGATAAAAAAAATAAATAAATGAAACTTGGCACGGAGAGTTGCATCCATATTAGTTTGGAAATGTTGATCGAAACGTCCAGAAAAAACTAAACTCTATGGGTGTCGATGATCAAACTGTCAATCTTACGAATTATTGGAAACACTAAGTTTCTTAGAAGGATTTAGAAGTAGAATGTTGATTATCTTTATTACTATAAACTAATTACAAGATGCTCTCAATAAGAGATTACAAAGGGGGCGCAACTAGCTTTAGGATCACTACTTCTTGCCTGTGTAATCTACTACCCAGAATCTATTTGTTGTCCATGTATATGTTGTATCTTCTCTCATCGGATTTTTAAATAACACCGAAGAGGTATCGGCTATCCATGTGAGTAGGCACCTTGTCAATTCATCATGACCGATCGAGCAGATGGCTGCTGTCAGTAAGAGAAACCTGACAATAACTGCTTTTTGGTTATTGTCAGTGAGAGAGAATCATGGTGACAACCGCAAGGTGGTTGTTGTCAGAGACGTAAGGCCGAGTCATCATGTGATTAGGATGAGAATGATGCATGTGCTTTATCCTGTCACACAGGAGGAGTTACCTGGAGAAGGGTCTACATATCAGTTCATAAGATCTCCAAGTAGTGATTGAATAGTGACCCTCTAACCATGGGTACTCGAGTAATGTAGTCTTTGGTATGTCACGACCATATTGGTCTATGGCCTTAATTGAGTATTAAAGGTGTATTTAATAGATTATTTAATCCTCATCAGTTAGCCCTTGAACATTAAGTGAATATATAACTTGAATTTCTCCAGCTGGAATACTAGTCGGGGAATACTCTTTAACAAGAGTAAAGAAGAAGTTTTTATTCACTTAAGGTTAAAAAGTCAATTGAAAGGTTTTTTGCCCGTTAGGCACAAAACCTGTAATCATTGCCTTGGGTAGTTGAAAAATATAAAAATCGACGTGGTACTTGTTGGTTTCACGCTTTCTAGAGAAAACTTTTCTTATTCTTCAATCTTCTCTGCCTCTCAGCTATAGTGTGCTTCGACTTTGACTCCAAATCTATTCAATATTCACTTAGATTTTAGCCAACCCAATAAAAAATATCAATATTGATCATCGAATGGTCAAAGTCTGAGTTGGGATTGAAGTAACTGAAGGCCTTGGAAGATGCAAGATTAATCCTGATAAAGTTCCAATTCCATGGAAGTCCATGATGGGGGAGAAATTTTCGAGCGGTAATGATGGCGAGATTCCCATCTTTTGGGGCGTACATGGAATGTGGATTCTGATTGTTGATGCTCTCCTTTCTGTTGGAGGTGCTTGAGTTTTATGGGATCGAATTGGTGAATTTTGCTCCCAACTCGATCACTATTCTCAGTATCTTTGTCTACTTGTATGAAGCGTATCTAGGTATTCCAATGAATCTAAAATTATTCAGATACTACTACAGGATGACCGGGAGAGTGGGGAAAGTAGCAGCGCCAGGAGCTGCTCTCCGCGTCTTCATGACGGAAAGGCAAGCAAGTATATTATAACGTACTTTAAGTCTTCTTGGTTGTCATAGAAGAAACTTTGGTTCTACATGACGGTTAGCAAAGAAGACATCATGCCTTTCGCGGGAAGGATAGCAATGGAGAGCCTAGAGTGGAGGTCCTATCCCAAGGAGGGGAAGAGACAACGATGGGTTGAAGCCATTGTGTATCTGAAGGATAAAGGGATGACTTGCACGTGGTGAGAGAATTCACCATGTGCCGAATTAGTCCCTTGAAGTCACGCAATCATATCATGCTATGGTATGAAGGCACAAAAGATTCGACCAGAGACTCCTCAAAAGGTAAGCATCGAGAATTCCAATTGGTTGAATCATTCTTTGTATGGTGCACTTCTTCTGATTTGAGGTTCTCTTTCTTTTCCAATTTTGTAGCGTTATCCCCTTTTGAGATAAGGGAAAGGGTGAAAGTAATTTGTGAAGGGAACATAATTAAAAGGACAGAATCCCTTTGATCATAGCTATTACCTCTTCGGAGGATAGGATCAAAGACTTAAGGTAAACAAAGATACTCTTCACCTATGTTTTACATTTTCACCCAGTATATTGTAATATTCTTGGTACATGTAGATGGTTAGGATGGATTGCTCTAAGCCAAAGGAGAGCATAGATGAAGTCACTAGACCCCCCAAGAGACGATGAATTACCAAGAAGTTGTATGGGGTGTCGAGATCGTCTCATGCACCTCTGACCATCCAAGTGCCTAAGGAGAAGGTGAAAATCCCCTCAGAGGTACGTTTTTATGGTGAAATCTCCTTAGAGGTACATTTTTACTATGACTCCGAGAGCTTTTATTACAAACCTACTCCTGCTCTTATATGAAGAACAAACAAAGTACACCATCGAAAATATATTTCTCGAATGAAGGGATTCACTGCCAGATGGCAGGAGCAGAGGTGGAGCCAATGATTGGTGGAGTGAAAGCGTCCGACCCCTAAAAATGGTTTTGGTAATTAATGATATTATGTGAATATGAGACTAACATGTTTACCGAGTGTTTGAAAGGTTTAGTCCTGACGATGAATGTGAGATGCATGCTAAGGATCAATATGAAAATCAATGTGGCTCAAAATAAAGGTATAAGTAGTCTAGAATCCCTTTTATTTTTACCGGTCATAGAAGATAGGGTAGAAGACCATATTATAGGATCGATACTGTACTATTAAGAGAGATCATGGCTAGTAACTTAATAGTATGTTCTTGTATCATTGGATCAATTTAGGATTATGCATGCACTTAAAATTAAAATTGATAGCCAAACTGTGCACTGTCAGGAATATCGAAAGTACCAGAGTGTAAACGGCGGTAGTTCTGCATTCCGGAAGTGCTGACAAAATGAGCGATACGTTTTTTTCTAGACAGCACCCTTGGAATTACATTGTATCTCTGGAAAACTGAAGTACTGAAGTTTTAATGGTGGAACTACCACAGAGTGAAAGTACCGCTATTCTTGAGCGAAACTACGAGAACATGGAAGCTCTGAAAATCCAGGTGGTACATTTTTTCCAGAGAGCACCAACTTCTAGCCTCAAAGCAAACGAAAGTACCACGTCGAAATTCTAGAACTTCCAAAGATCGGAACTACCGCGATTACAACAACAGTAGTACCACGCCGACTTTCAATTGCTAGTTCAAAAGCTCTGAAATAGCCGTTACTATTGCGTCAGAACAGGTGTGGTAGTACCAGCCGATGAACGGTGGTACTTTCGCTCACCCTAATTTTTTCAGAGATTGCTTTGTAAAGGCTAGATTTGGCTGGTGGGGGTATAAATACCCCCCTCCACCTACTCGAGGACAAAGTTAGCCACTTCATTGCAACATCCTTAAGCATAAAGCATTCACTCTACACCTCAATTGCTTTCATTCCATTCATTTGAGGTAGTTAAGCCAACATCAAGTGTATTTATCTAGATTGATGCTTTGGCACTTGATCACCATCAAGTGAAGTCTTGATTTATTACTCTTGGTGCTTGCTGGCACCTAGACAGTTTGGCGAGAGATTGCGAGGTGACCTCTTCAAGCATATTGTGAAGAGACCCGGTGCAAACTTATGAGTGGTTTGGTGTCCACCATCTCTGGAGCGGAGAAAGGACAACCATTAGTGGATTGAGGAGTTCAGGCTTAATTCGTGGAGCCGGTCCAAGTCGCTTGGGTTTTCTCAACGTGGACTAGTGAAGACTGGCAAGTCTTGTGTGAGAAATACTTTTCAAGTCATCTTATGGTTATTTCTTTGCCTTTACATTCCGCACTTATATTTCTAGCTTTGTGATTGCTAAAGGTCTCTTATTTACTAATGCTAGAGATATATTTGTAGAGACTAGTGCTTGTGGTGCCTTAGGTATACTAGAATTATGTTGGTTTAAATTGCATTGAAACCTTGCCTAGTTATATTTTGTGGTAATTAGTTTTAGTAGGCACGAATTTTTAGAACCTCCTATTCACCCCCCTCTAGTCGATTATCCTTGATCCTACATGGAGTCATGACCATGGAGCCTACGGTGGTACCAAGTCCGCTAGTCATAAGCACTGAGGTGGTTGGGACTAAAAAGGTCCAAAACCTGGTGGTCACCCCTAGGACTTCCACAACACCAGTGGAGACAAATGCTCCAGTGGTCGAGGAAGCCCGAACCTCTGAGTGGGAGCAGTTGATCAGAGAGGTAATATCTGATCGCCCTGAAGAGGAGCCAACCAAGGATGTTACTTCATGAGAACATCCAGGCGGAAGGCACCCGACCAGCCCTACCAGTTCCAAACTGGTAAAGTTGGTTGAGAAGGAAAGGAAGATGACCACTCTAGACTATTCTTCAGGGTGGATTAAATTCAAGACAAAGAAGGTTAGGTATGTGCTAGTCGTAGGAAAATAGTCATGCCTTTTAATTTCTTTGTGCCTTGAAGTTCTTACTCTTCTTTCTTTCTTATTTTGCTGATTTTGTAGCACATCTACTACTTCGGTTGCAATCCTCCTGACTACTTCTGTTGAAGGAGTATCGAAGGAGGATGTGGTTGTAACTGCTCCTTAGTCGTCAACATCATTAATTGGAGGAATAGAGACTGTTGCAGTCAGATATCCTTTGGTAGCTTCGACACCATTGAACGGTGTAGAGGTGGAGATGAAGTCTCAACAAACCCTTGTGTTTGTTGAGAAAGCAGTGGTCAAGGAGGAGGAAGTAGAAATACTTCATTCCTTTTTTGGAGGACCAGAGATCAAGAGCTCTTCGACAATAGAGAAGTCTCCTTATCTAAGGGATATTCTTGATCAGGGCTATATCTCCAATAACCAAAGACTCAAAGATTTTTGGTGGAGAAAGATATCAGACTTCAAGTTGAAGACCGAACCCGAGAAGCTCTACTCTACCTTTGCCAATAAAGTGGTCTCGGTAAGTTTTTAAGACCACTTTTATTGGACTTTGGATCTAAACAAAACTTCTCTGAGTTATTTTTTTAGCACGTGGTGAAGGCAGTTGCTCTAGTCAGAGAAGTGACAAGGTGATCATTAGCCCTTGAAAAAAGAAAGGGTTGCTCTCCATCGACAAGCTGACGATTGGAAATGAGTTTTTTATTTTTATTATTTTTGGTTGTGAGGTGTTTTTCTCTCATAACTTTTTGAACACTTTTACAGGTTGAGAAACACCGTGAAGGTGCTTATGGATACCCTAAAAAAGGAGAGAGAGTTGTTTAGGTTGATAGTGACCAAGAATGAACAACTTCTGTAATGTGTAGGAGCAATTGGTGAATAGTTGTTGCCCACAACCAAATTGATAGTACTCTGATCCTTAGATCGTGGCATCGCGCTCTTATTGCCATGTTTGCCTATTGAATGTGTTAGACTTACCATGGTGACTGGGCATCCCAACTCCCCAGGAAGTGTTGATGACTAGGGCGGTGTGTCTTCTTTTATCCGGTTGACCTCATCGGTCTCGACCGATGACCTTAGGACGGAGGATAATGACGAGAATGCATCATGTTCCATAGCATGGATATATGTGTCCATGTCGAGGTTAGTGTAGTCTGCAAGATTTAACCAATTTTCCTATCTCAGGTTCTACCATGGTCACATAGACAATGTCGACAGAAATAGGGAAAGATGACATTGGTGAGAACCTTTAGGGACTCAGTGCATTTTGCCCATGGTCGGCGTCAGCTGTCGATGACCAAATCATTGATATTACGAATTGTAGAGAAAAAAAAGCTAAGTCTCTATGAAGGATTTAGAAGGAGAATGTGGATTATCTTTATTACTATGAACTGATTACGATATGCTATTAATGAGATATTACAAAGCGGATGCTACTATCTTTAGGAATGCTGCATTGCTACTTATTGCTTCTGTAATCTACTATTCAGAATTTGTTTGTTGTTCGTGTATGTGTTGTATCTTCTCTCGTCATATCTTAAATAGAGTCAAAGAGGTGTCGGTTGTTTATGTGAGTAGGTGCCTTGTCGATTTATCACGGCCAGTCGAGCAAACAATTGCTATCAGTGCAAGAAATCTGACAATAGCTACTTTTGTTATTATTAGTAGAAGAAAATAATGGGGACAACCGCAAGGCGGTTGTGGTTAGAGACGTAAGACCGAGTTGTCGTGTGGTTAGAATGAGGATAATGCAATTGCTTTATCTTACCACACGGAAGGAGTTGCCTGGAGGCAGATCTACATATTAGTTCATAAGATCTTCGAGTGGTGATTGATCGGGTGATTGAACAATGAACCTCCAACCAGAAGTACTCGGGTAATGTAGTCTTTGGTATATAACAACCACATTGATCTGTGACTTTAATTGAGTATTAAAGTCATATTTAATGACTTATTTAATCCTCACCAATGATCGATTAGTAAAAGTCAAACCAAAGAAAAACGTTGTTGACCTCGCAGTACGACAATGTGATGATAGCAATAATATAATATAGAGATGGACAAAATAATCCGCCATAGCCAAGGGATACAATGCATCAAAAAGATATATACGATTGGAAAAGCATATGTTTTTATTACATACATCGACTAAAATCATTGATGTGTCAAATGAGAGTAACGAAGTTTTGCGTTATTCGGGTCCTGTGAAATAACCAACGTACATCCTCAATTTTTTTTCGATGAATACTCCGTGTTCATACTCGAGTAAATGGAAAGCAAGGCGCAACAGAATACTTGTCGTTAAATATACAAACACGCAATGCCCCGTTCCAACTGGCTCATGGCTTAAGTTTATAGCCGTGGTTTTTGGTTTATGGCTGAAATCATACTGTAGCAGTTGTTAGCTTTTCTGAGAAAAAAATAGGAGAAAATAAAAAAACCGTTATATCGTCACGGACAATATAAAGGAAAATGGGGAAAAGAAAAGCTAAAAAAATCAAAATAAGTCAAAATTAGAAGCCGACACGTTTCAAGTGGCTTCTGGCTTAAATAAGCCAAAAGATGAAGCCGTTGAGTGTGGTGAAAATTGAAGAGAGACTACATAGCTGGAACACAACCCATTAAAACCGAACCAAGTAAAATTGTTGTTGACCTCATAGTGATGACAAAGCGATGATGCAAAAAAAACTATAGAGTAAATTTTACAAAACCCTAGATTTTGGGGGTAAAAGTAACACAAAACCTTATGTTTGTAATTTTTCAAAGAAACCACGGGGTTTTAAGCTAAAGGTTTCAAAAAACCCCAGGTTTGATCTATTGTGTTCCATGACTTCCATCTGACGGGATATAATAAGTGTGACCCACTTGTTAGTCAGACTAATAAGTATGGTCCACTTGTTAGCCCCATACATCGAATCCAGGCCCACCTGTTAGCCCCATTTCTCTTCTCTCTTCTTCACTCTTTCTGAGAGTAACGATTAGCAACAGTGTAGACAAGCCCAAAAGGAGGGTAGGGTGGTGCTGCTAGGTAGGCCCTACTTGTGTGCTGATGTTAATATGGATCCCAATTGTCATATCTTGTTGGATGGAATGGAATAGAGCAAACCTCGGATTTCTTAAAACCTTTAACTTAAGAACATGTGGTTTCTTGAAAATTTTGCAAAACATAGAGTTTTGTGTTACTTTTGCCCCCAAAATCTAGGGTTTTGTAAAATTTTCTTAAAAATATAATATATAGACCAACAAGATATTTCATCACAGCCAAGAGATACAAATCACTAAAACAGATATACTGTGAAAAACATACATATTCAATACATATATATTGACTAAAATATTTTACTTGTCATTTTAGAGCAACGATATTCTGTATTATCCATATTCTGTGAACTAACCACACCGATCATCCTCAATGCCTTTTTTCCGGGATAAATCTTTAGTGTAATTAGCACTAGAGTAAACAGAAACAAAGGTGCAATGGTACAATTGTTGTTAAACATGCAAACACGCAACAGCTATCAATACAAAAAGAAAGAAAATTGAAAAGAGACAGCATAGCGGGAACACGACCCATCGCTAAGAAAAACCTTAACGCGTTCCCCAAACATGCACGGGACGCCCTCCTCCTCCTCCTCTGTTTAACCCTCCAGCTTTATTATTACTAGCAGTGGAAGTAGGAGCGGATCTAGGCCTCGGACTAGGTAGGCTGTAGCTCGAAGCCCAGAAAAATAATAGTGCAATTTTTTTTGATATAGGCATAAAAAAAATCGAAGTTTAATGGCCCAGCCCGAGGATTTGTACCCTAGCTCGAGGTGCCAGCTTGTCCAGCAGCCCACAACGCACGGCACGGCTGGAAGCCTGGAAGGCCCAGATCCACCCCAGGCGTCCACACTCCCCAGGCGTGTAAGGTGTAACCCTAGTTTTCCAGATTCTCCACACTCCCGCCAGCCGCCCGAGTCCCAACCTCGCCACACCCCAGTCGTCCAGCCGCCAGCGTCTTTGCCTATTGGCCTCCCGCGCTACCAGGGCCGTCTCCAGAAATTTGGGGCTCATGTTCGAAATGTAAATTGGGGCCCAATTTTTTTTTTAAAAAATTGAATGGCAAATAAAATTGAGATATATTTTCACTCATCAAATATGTAACTAATAACTTAAATATGTCTTCTTTCATACAATATGTAGAATGACAAACATAAACTGAAATAAGAAAACTATTACTGACCTCAATTCTACTGAAAAGCATCATCCGTCTAGTATTTCTCGAAATAAAATCTCCAATTATTTCTTCATAATTAATCGTCTCCAAGACATCATTTTCAAGTGCAATCGTCGCCAACCCATTGAGTCTTTCTTGTGTCATAGAAGAACGCAAGTAGGATTTCAACAACTTGAGTTTAGAAAAACTCCTCTCCGCAGATGCAACGGTCACAGGAATAGTTAACAATATTCTATATGCAATAGTAGCATTAGGATACAGGCCACTGTACTTGTTCAGAAACTTCATAATATCAAGAGGACCCATAGAATCCTTAAGGGCATTCTGAAGAAAAATTAACTCCCCACACAAATCTCGTCCATCAATATCCTTATGTATCCCACTCTTAAGGGCATTCTCAAGATTAACACAAGCAGCCATCAAATTGTCTTCATCAATGGATCGAAGCCTATCTGATGTAAACAAGAAGCCAAAAGTTTTCTCATAGTGTTGGTATTGTTCAAATATTTGTGACATGTTCTCTACTAGTTTCATGTTCTCTAAGTCTGGTGGCAAGATGAATCCAATCATTATAACCATCATTTGCTAATTGACCTCTAACGAGCCCCTTTCTTAACAATTTGCAGCAAAAGCAAAATACTTTGTCAAGCTCTTTACTGTATACAAGCCATTCTCTATCACACTTTTCTCCATTTGACAGAACTCTAGTGCAAGATAATGCAGAAAACCTTCTAGACAATTTATCTCTAGGACCATGCTCAAATGACAAATCTCTTTTAGGACCCTTTTGCACCAAAATATCAATCATACTAGGATCCAGTGAGTCCCAAACTCTTGGATCAAATATATCAGTGAAAAGAATTATTGATGTTGGGAGTCTCAGAATTTTCTATGTCATCCCGAGGACTATCATGAGTATCATAAACATTGGCATCAGGAGTGGGATCCTCAACCTGAATTTCTTCAGTAGGGGCCTCAGGAGCGGGAGCCTCAACCTCAATTTCTTCAGCGGGGGCCTCTACCTGTACTGTATCATCACCATTATTGTCATAAACATTAGCATCTAAAGTTTCTCTCAGAACAAATCTATCAAGAGCACCCTTTTGAGATTGAGCTGCTGCTTCAAGTCTCTGTCTTTTTACGCTTCACACTAATCATATTTTCTATTTCTAGAAGACATGATGTTGAAGATGAAGGCCTTCGTGTAATCCTGTTTTACAAACGCATTAGCTAATCACCATTCATTCATAGCGATCACTATAAGGAAAATGAAATTAGGAAGTAGGAAATAGGAATTTGCTTAGTATCCAGGAGATGAAACAAAACACACAGACAACGGCCAGCACCTGCACCTGCACGGAAGCTGCAAAAGAAATTGCTATGGAGACGAGCGTCTGGATCACGGCGGCGTCGGCGGGCACCGGCAGAGATAGAGGGGGCCAGCGATCGTGACTCGGCGCCGTCGTGGATCGTCAGTTCGTCACTCGGCGCCGTCGCAGTATCGCGGTCGCGGACATCGCGGCTAATGTACGCGGTTCCTTGCGGCAGCGTAGAAGTTGAAGAGATCAACGATTCAGCTTCATCACCAACACATAAAAAGGCCAAAAGGCTGGAAAACTTGGAGAATTGGGGGCCCATTCCTTTTGGGGGCCCTGTTCGGTAGAACACCTCGCACATGGCCATCGACGGGCCTGCGCGCTACCTCCCTGGCTCCCCTCCAGCGTCGTTGTCCAAGGGTTGATTCTGTCTTCTTGTCAATGACCTTATAGTCAGGGCATCAGGCTATCTGGCTTTTTTCTATTCCCAAGAACTAAGCTTATACAATGAAGAAGCTAGAGCAGCTGAGCAAATGAATAAACACACATACAGAATTTGCAGGTAAGTAGTAACGATATTTAACTCTTTATCCTATACAAGGCTCTAACATACAACCTGTCATGCTAAAATGTGAGTAATTGATTGGATCACAGAAGAAAGTAGGGACAGGCTGCGCTGCTGTAGTCCTTATGCCACAATTAACATGGACAAGATATCGCTACATAGCCTACATTGAAGGCCTCTTTCTTCGGATCAGACATGTTGGATGCGTATTTCTTTAGACCATGCACCACGATTAATTATTTCATTGGATCAAGCATCGTTGTAAAATTAAATTTGGAACATATTCATCTATGGTGCATAATTCTTCATGTAATAGCTTAGAGGCTAGAGCAAGGGGAAATAACAAGGGAATTGGAAAGGGTTACTATGTATTTTGCGATATCTATGTAGGATTAACTGATTATGAATTAGGGATCATTTTAATTCCATAGTTCCACCAAAAATCTTAACAGTAACTAAGAATTAGTGCTATGTGTTTTGCAATTTCTATGTAGGATTAACTGATTAGGAATTGAGGATACAAAATAAAGAGGACCGAGACATTATCATCTTATATATGAGGTTTTCAAGGGATGAGATCGTGCAAGTTCAACCTATCTCATGCTAGTAGTAAGGTGGGTTCTTGTGGATTTAAATTTTATATATTTTGTTTGCATATGTTAAATCATATTTCTCTACTTTGTTATATTTGTTTTGATATTCTTCCTATTGTTCAGCACAGGGCACAAATTCCATATCAATTATGCATTTGCGCTATACCTTTTTGTTATGCCTTCCATGGGTATATTTGGCATAAGTTTTTGTCTACTAGAATTTAGCCCGAGGCTTGGCAGAATCCTAGATCTGCCACTGAGCGGAAGCACAGCGCCATGCCACGCTAGCTACTATGTAGACCAAAGCAAAAAAAAGATGATAATTCGTGGGGGTTTTTCAGGAAAAATCAAAGGTCAAAACGTAATTCCGGAAAAACCGAAAGGCTTCTTCGCAAAAAAGGACCTGTATGTAATAATGAAAAAATCGCAGGGCTTTATCCAGCAAAATGGAGGGCCTCTATGAAAAACAAAGGGCATGTACGCATTTTCAAAAAATTGGAGGGGTTTTCGCAAAACACTGACATGGCGAAAGCCTTTCTGCAAAAACCGAGAAGCCGCACGCACTTTTGCAAAATCCGGAGGGCCTATTTAAAAAATTACTGACGTAGAGCCTTCTGGGGTGTAATATATGGATTATTCGCTAACGTTGGGTCCTATTCTAAAGAGTTCCATGTTTTAGTTAACTTTTGGGTAGTTCTTTTCGACCGTGACTTATAACTTATGGCTTTTAAATTCTGTTTGTTTGTGAGAAAAAGTATGGAGAGAAACAGCTGCGTACGATTTTGGTCGATGTAGCCTGAAGTCAGGACAGTGTCTAACTCCGCATTGAAACGATACTCTGTTTGAAAACTAGCTACTATAGCATAAGTCATAAGATGAAAAAAAAATAGGACCTTTGATTTTTGGTCAAAATGATATTGTAGCCATTGTTATCATTTTTGAGGTATTTAATTAATTTTTTTTAAAAAAAGTAAAAACAAAAAACACCGTCATATCTTATGGATAATATGCAATAAAAACTATGTAAAAATGGAAGCGATTCAAACGGGTTTTTTTTTTCGAAGACAGAAGTCAGAATGAATGGGCCATAGATCACCCCCGAAAAATCCCCCTGCATACACGCATAAATACATACGCCCTCTCACCGACTACTCCCTCCCCATTACTGCTCCACCACCCACAAGCATCCAAGAAACGCCGAGGGGAGAGGAGAGAAGCCCTCGTCGCCGGCGATGCGGGCCGGTGTTGTAGCGCTGGTCTTGTTGGCCGCGGTGGCGGTCGCCGTTTCTGGTGAGGCGGGGGCGGGGGCGCTGCCGAGGTTTGCGGAGGCGCCGGAGTACCGGAACGGGGAGGGGTGCCCGGGGGCGGCGGCGGGGGTGTGCGACCCGGGGCTGGTGCACATCGCCATGACGCTGGACGCGCACTACCTGCGGGGGTCCATGGCGGCCATCTACTCGCTGCTCAAGCACGCGTCCTGCCCGGAGTCACTCTTCTTCCACTTCTTGGCAGCCGCGCCGGGGGAGGGGGAGCTGCGGCGCGCGGTGGCGGCGTCCTTCCCGTCGCTGCGGTTCGAGATCTACCCGTTCCGCGCCGAGGCTGTGGCCGGGCTCATCTCCGCGTCCGTGCGCGCCGCGCTGGAGGCGCCGCTCAACTACGCGCGGAACCACCTCACCGACCTGCTCCCGCGCTGCGTCCCGCGGGCGATATACCTCGACTCCGACGTGCTCGCGGCCGACGACGTGCGGCGCCTGTGGGAGACGCGGCTGCCGGCCGCTGCCGTGGTCGCCGCGCCCGAGTACTGCCACGCCAACTTCTCCCGGTACTTCACGCCCGCCTTCTGGTCCGACCCCGAGCTCGGCGCGAGCGTCTTTGCCGGCCGCCGCCGGCCGCCCTGCTACTTCAACACCGGCGTCATGGTCATCGACCTCCGCCGCTGGCGCGCCGGCAACTACCGCCGCCGTATCGAGAGGTGGATGGAGATCCAGAAGGAGAAGCGCATCTACGAGCTGGGGTCTCTGCCCCCGTTCTTGCTAGTCTTCGCCGGCGAGGTGGAGGCCGTCGACCACCGCTGGAACCAGCACGGCCTCGGCGGCGACAACGTCCACGGCAGCTGCCGCCCGCTCCACGACGGGCCCGTCAGCCTAATGCACTGGTCCGGGAAGGGCAAGCCGTGGGACCGCCTCGACGCCGGCAGGCCGTGCCCGCTGGACCACACGTGGAAGTCCTATGACCTCTACATCGGCGAGGACGACGGCGCCGCCGCCTCGCCGGCGTCCGGGCCGGCATTGTCCGCATCGGTGTTTTCTTGGTAGGAGGGGAGGAGCTTGTAGCTGTATTGGCATACTAGACACAATAATTCTTTTGTTGGTTGAGCGGTTCTTGGCAATGGCAGTGTACTCCACTGCATTGCATTGTTGCT
The DNA here is from genome assembly GCA_036346575.1 of Dendrocalamus sinicus. Taxonomy (NCBI): domain Eukaryota; kingdom Viridiplantae; phylum Streptophyta; class Magnoliopsida; order Poales; family Poaceae; genus Dendrocalamus; species Dendrocalamus sinicus. The sequence goes on along the minus strand of CM070657.1, from coordinate 27,469,439 downwards.
GCTGTCACCGCCGCTGCCGTGAGCTAGCTGCCGCTCGCCGTGGGCTGTACAGGGCGGTGACTGGAGTGGCGGCGGTGACGGCGGCACGAGGTTGGGGGAGTGGATAGAGAAAAGAAGACCTTGTTCTTTTCGGTAGAATTTAGATTGGTTATTTGGGGGATTTGATTCTTTTGGGGTGGTGATTCTTGGGGTTCCCAATTAGCTCGATTGGTGGTGTACAATTCTTTGATAGGAAAGGATTGGATTTTTTGTTCTATTAGTGATGATTTCATTCATATGCCGTGTGTTCTTCATCTGAATTCGTAAATAATTGAGCTGAATCGAGTTGAATTGGGTGGATCTCCATGAACTTTGAGGCAGGACAAACATGCCAATCAGGAGAGTTCTCCATGATTTTTCATCAAAACTGCCCAGAGTTCTCAATGAAACATGCCAATCAGGTGAAGAGCATAGCTGCAAGCATTTCACATTTTTGTCGAATCCGAAGCTGGGGCAAACGCTGAAGAGCCAAGTGATGAGATTGCAGCATCCAACATTACAGCCCATGTTCTGTAGGTTAACGATTGATGTGGCTGAAATGGATGCGAAATTTCCATCTTCGAATGAGTTGTTCTTGGAACAGTGCCTATTCCTTCTGCAATTGGACTGTTCTTCCTGTACATTCTCCCTGTTATACTCTGTATTCATTTCACTTGTATCAATTTTTCGGTCAGAAATCAATACTCCACACAAGAGACTTGTGAAGTTGTGACTGGGAACTTCAAGTTTCTCTTGGGATGCTGCGCCCATTAATTTCCCGCTAGTTTTCATATCTGTTGAAATTTTTGGCGCTGATCAACTCGGCTTCGGCTTCTGGCTTATTTTTCACTATTCATAAGTTTCATCTTTTCCTGAACTTTTGGCTTTTTGTTGAGCTTTTTTGCCGGTTCTTTTTTTCCTGTATTTGTTTGTATTATACATAATGGGCTAACATATTTTTTTATTTTTAAATTTTTTTTAAATTTAATTATGCTAAATAAGCCTCTGTCAGCTACAGTGCTTTTTTCAGCCAGCTACAGTGTTTTCAGCCATAAGCCACGAGCTGCAATAAACCAATCTGGAATGCATAAATAGTTGCAAATTTCATTATAAGTTCTTGAAATTTTATACAAAATTACTGCCTTAATCTGAGCTCAATACCACAACTTAAACATGTATACATGAAAAATTCCAATAATCATTCCTGTTTCCCCACGTTTGGATCAATAATCACCATTATGTTCAAGTATACCAACACATATGTTCCCTAGAAACGAGACCAAAAGATTAGCATTCAACACTTACGTTTGTGTGTAAGGAGAATCAAGACACGACACACCATGTGTTGGGATATAGGTATATTACATTAGCATAAATAAAAATTTTCTGTCACGTAAACTAGAAAGTTATATGATTGAGAGATTATGGATTGTTATCACTAGACATGCGGTATAGCGGAAGAAGAGTTGAAACGGTCTGGTTCAATGTAGCGCGTGTCGATGCAGTGGAAGTGATCGATCTTCACGAGTCTATCGTCTCTTCCTCATGATCGTCCCAATTAGCGTCACAGTTGCAGCAACGCCTCTACCAAAATCCACACGTTCAGAGATGGAATGCTATGTGCTAGTGTGCTAGCACCAGCACACGTAGCAGGGGTTTTGATGGTGGCGACTAGGGTTTCAATGGGTGTGTATCATACTCATGGAACCCCTAGCCCATTCATCTCTTTATATAGAGACTCTACCTAGATCTATGTCCAATACAAATAGATATTGAATCCCACTTGGAAAACCTCTGACCGAATCCTTATACAATACAAGTAGAGATTGTATCTAGGGGTGCAAATGGGTTGGGTTAATCCCGACCGATCCGGTACCGAATTCGGTCGGTACCGGATTCGGGAAGGGAATTTGGTATCCGGTCGGATTCGGATAATTTATGTCGGATTCAGATTCGGGAGAGTTGTTATCCAACCGAATAGTATCGGTATTCGGATATCGGATAATTATCTGGTCGGATATCTGATAAGAGCTAAGAATTCACGTTTTATTTTGCTAGTATTTATTTTTTTTGTCATGTTGGTTGGTTGAGGTGTGCAATGTATAGAAAGTTTTCCTGGATCATGCAAACTTAAGTTCTCTAAAAGGAATATGACATTCAGTTGTGGCAACTATAAATATACAATACTAAAATAGTGTTTTATTTCTAATTTTGCTGCTTGTGCCATTGGAATCCTAAATTTGCTCATTAAGATCACTCTTTCTAGGTAAAGGAATGAAAAGCATGTAATCAGAATATTATTAAATGATGAAATTTGGCATGCTTCAGTAAATGAATAGATAAATTTGTCAAAAGTCTATTATCCCCAATTGTCTACTGTCTCTACCTTAATTTAGTAAAATTTCTTTAGCCTAGAAAAAGAAAATGATGTCCGTCAAGAATCAAGATTCATCTTGAAACGCCACACCTCAATAGGCAATTTTGAGGGAAACGCCACACCATCTTTGGCTGATGAATTATAATCACTATTATGTACTTATGTCTAACAATTTAAGGTTTGAAATGATGGTAGTATGGTTTAGCATATGTTCCTTTCCGTATGCACGTACTATCCGTCTACATTATCTGTTTTCGATCCGAAACCATCAAGTATCCGTTCCGACGGCACCGTATTCGAAATTTTGAATACTCCGAATTTGTATTCGTATCCGGTTTTACCATATCCAGCCCCGAATCCGAGAAAAAAATATGGGTTAGGATACGGTATGAGCAATATCCGTCCGAATCCGGCCCGATTGCACCTCTAATTGTATCTCACTTGAAATCTATCATCCGAACCCTTACTATTCTAATTCGTTAAGTGTGTGACCCTGTAGGTTCATATATATTTGGTTGTAATCCGAAAACACCTTTCTGATCACTAGTTAGTAGCGGTCCCTAGCAGAATATATTAACCCCCAAATATACACAAAGATTAATCTGGATGAACCTTATGCAATATGATTTGCAACCAGATCTTAATCATTCACGATCAACTTATAACTCCTTACCACCATATCGTATATGGTCACGGTCAGTTCGTATCCACATACAATCAGTTTGCATATCAGTCTATGATATGTCTGACCAGCTCACAATAAGTCAATATCTCCATATGAACAGTTAATATCCGATCAAATCTATTAACATGTTTGTGTATTCTCCTTTTGGCTTACAATATCTGATCGAACTCTTCGTGAGAAACGTATCATCTATAGACTATTCAAGCTTTCCTAATCTAGTGATGGATAACTTCATGTGGTTGACTCTTCAACCCGCGTGGCAGGGGCATGCACTTTCTTTATTCGACCACATCAAGAAGCTTAAAGATATCTCTTCTGTTATGTAGGAATGGCAAATCTCATATCCGACCAATCATTTTTCTCTGCATATTTTGCAGTATACCCGAAATCTACTTTTATAACTATCCAGATACGATGTAGTATTTGATAAACCCTAAATGCACTATTACACATGTAGAAAACTATGTTGATATTAGGTATAAGGATTATACATCATAATTACTTAAGAACAGCTGATGACACATAAGATGCAACAATCTTAACAGTGTCTCAACGTGGGTTAACCCAACACTATGTTCTCTAATATGTGTCCATAGACATTCGACCAATGATCCTTTTAGAATGATATCATATAACAAATAAAGGGCTTACCAACAAGTCACATGCTCACTAATCTTTATAATAATTCATTGAAGGAACATGATAACATTTATTCAAAATATCATAAACATAAAAGTGATACAATCATCTCCGTGATTACCTTTAGGGCACATCACTAACACCATGCACGGAGGGCCATGAGTGGTGGTAGCCTTGTGAGACCTAGCGACTTCCTCAAGACAAACATCGCCGGGCACACGGAGCGGAGAGCAACGACGACAGTAGCCTCACAGTAGGTGTCACCGAGCAATCAGAGAGGAATGGGAACCTCATGGCAACCATCACTAGGCACGTGGAGTGGAGAGTGGTGGCGGCAAGTGGATTCTTTTCGACGACGGGTGACAGTATGTGGTTGCGGCTAATGGCTTTTGACCCTAACGCGAGTACTTGTATGAATGAATCAAATGTCGGTAACCCGATAAGCTGCTTAAAAAGGTTGTCCTAATAAGCCATTTTAAAAAACAACAGAGAAACCATTCTATTTGTTTATCTGGAAGATGCCATAAGCTGAAAAGAAGGAAGAGAGTAGTCGACTTTGTAGACTAGGTGCCACCTTCGTACCTAGTTAAGCTGACAAGATGGGTTTGCCCTGGTGCGCACCACTTGTGGATGCCGGTCTCGATAGCGTCTAGAGCCAGACGCTCTTTTGGGCTGTGATTTATGGTTTGTGACTTAAATTTTTGAATTCTGGCTATTCACAAAGAAAAATAGTTGCATATGATTTTAGCCGGTATAGATGAATTCAATACACTTTCTATTATAATATTAATGTTGACTCCATCTTAAAAAATATACTGTTTAAAAATTAGTTACTATAGTATAAAATATAAGCTATAAGTCACAAATGAAAAAGAAGTCAGTCATGCGTCCTCAGATGGACGCTGTCTCATCCAGCGTCCTTCATAGTTTTCTAATTGTTTGCCCACGGTGCTCACTTAAGTAAATTCGTAATTTTTATTTATTACTAATAAAAAAATTCGGCACTACTGCGGTGCAACTAATCATTGTCTGTATTCTTTTGTCACTTGCTTCATCTCAGTTTGCCTTTTTTTTTTCTTCCATCCCTTGAAGTGTGACGAACTCCACTCCACCCACTGGGCATCAAAGCCATCAACCACCACCTATTCAATATATCCTCTCACATGGATAAGCCACTGTTTTTGGTAAACAGATAGTAATGATGGTGCATATTGTAAAAACACGTCATTTTCAGCTAGTGCTATTTCCATGTGATTGTTATGCCTTGATCAACTCAGCTTCGACTTCTGACTTCTGACTTATTTTTCACTATTCATAAGTTTCGTCTTTTTCTGAGCTTTTGGCTTTTTGTTGAGCTTTTTTGCTGGTTCTTTTTTTCCCGTATTTGTTTGTATTATACGTAATGGGCTAACATATTTTTTATATTTTTTAAAAATTTTTAAATTTAATTATGCTAAATAAGCCTCATCATTCATGATGCTTTTTCACCAATACTGATGTTTTCAGCCATAAGCCATGAGCTTTTCAGCCGAACCGATCACCACCATAGGAGGATCCAAAGTTGCTTCATGGTGATCCATGCACCGTCCATCCATCCATACTAACGCCAAAATAGGACACCATGATTATAAATACGTAAATTCAACCTAAATTCAAGTATATTTTTTTAAAAATTTAGTTTTAGAGTCTATACCTATCATAATAATTCAAATGAAATGCATATCTTTGAAAAATATACTCGAATTTAGATATTTTGAACGAATTTAGATCACATGCTTTGCTAATCAGCATATACGTACAATTAAACTATCATAAAAAAAGTGACTACAATTTGAATTTCAGTTCAAACTTATCTGAACTAGTTAGTAAACTAGTTAAACTTTATATCCAAAAATTCTAAAAATTTTTGCACATGACACACTATTTTAGATCATAATATTCTGACATCATGGTGTCCACGTTAATTATAATATGTATGTATGTATGTATGTATGTATGTATGTATGTATGTATGTATGTATGTATGTATGTATGTATGTATGTGTGTATATGTATGTATGTATACGCATGTGTGTATATATGTGTATATGTACGCGTGTGTCTGTACGTACGTATGTACGAGGTTGGATCGTCCTGAGAGCAGATATGTAGCGCATGCATGATCCCGGCTGTTGCTCTTTGGTACGGTATCCATGAGAGCGCTGCACGGTGGCGTAGCAAGTAGCAACGTACCTTTTCCTTCCGATCCGTCGTCGCGGAGGGCACTGTTCCATCACCCCAGGCCGGCAGGGTAGCTACCGGGATTTGGGCGCCATTACTGGCGTTGGTGCCTCCATAATGCCGGCCACCGAATTCAGGTGAGCGGCAGGCAGCGAGACGTACACGCCCGCAGTAAACTCCCCGCTGCTGGCAGGCAGAGAGCCATCGGCTCGAAAGCTTCCGAATTGGCCGATGGCCGGGGGCTAGAACTGGACCGGAATGCTTGGCCCCTTGCAGCAGCTGCCGTTTCCATCGAGGCACCTGTACTGAAACATCGGGGTGTTAGGTCGCAAGATTTATTCAGAAATGGCCGTAGAGAAGGATGGACCAACAGTTCCGATTGAAAATTTTTATTTTTACTATACTATTATAAAAGAATGAGTTGGTGGTTATAAGTTCATTCTACTTCAACCACTCTATTCTCTTTAACTTTTCATCATTCTTCACTTAGCAACTGATTAGAGTAATTCTTCTATAATACGATTTTCTATATTCAATGAATTCCGTTGTAACATACATATATGAAACTAGTGATACTAATGTACCACTTCGGTTGTACAAATACATAAGCTCTGCTTGTGTTTAGTAGTTACGACTTATGGGTACTAGGACTCACGAGTACTAGGAGGCGGTGTAATAGTACGGTGTGTTTACTCTACTACTATGCGTGCATTGGAGAACCATTTCTTTGTGGCTGATGCTTAATGCTTTCTTATGTGATACTAATTTCTATCCTCTAAAAATGTGGCACTCTTATTGAGTTGGATTGGGCATGGTTTCAAGACCAAAGCTCCAAATGGCAACGCAACGTTGTAAGACGGCATCACGTCGGAGTAGGGTAAGGTAGGACCGTTATGGGATTACAGCGGTATGCCTAACGGCTCCCAATGACTTGTTACTTATCCTGTAATTAACAAATGTCGTAGCCATCCAATGCTTAATTATGAATCTGAGGAGGAATGGTCTGGGGCTTGCAAGCTAGTGCGTATTCTGCAACTTCTGATTAAGCGGTGACCAGAGGCGAAACCATACCCCGGGCGGTAGACTTCAATCTAGGGTGTGAAAAAATATTTAGTATATAGTTCAGATAAATTTAGTCCAGCCTGGGTAACATTTTTATGTGTTGAAAATATAAGCACATGTAGGTTCAATTTATTCCATAAATAAATCATGACATCATGCACGCAAAATAACAGAACCATCACAGGCATAACAGATCTATACATGTAAACCAGGAAATAGTACATGAACAGATCAAATACGAAAAATATGACTGTTACGTACCGATGATTCTGTTCTGATCGGTTTGTCGATGTTGACGCTGCAGGCACGGTGTGGATGACACAAGGTCGGTGATAATTCGCCGAAGCCGAACGACGAGGAAGACGAGCCAGAGCTGCAGCGAGCAGTCACGCAGAGTGCTTCCCAAAACCTTATTCGCCTCTCCCAGTGCAGACTTGGCGGCGGTTCCGAGACTGCTCTCCGAACGAGCGGTGCACGCCGGCGACGCGACGCGAGTAGACTACGTGGGGCGGCGCGAGACAATGGAGGAGGCAAAACCCTAGATTGATTTTCACTTCTACCGTATGGAGGCGCGACTCGGATTTATAGAAGAATCGGGCGTGTGATCAAGACGCTGCACGTTCTCCATAACACGTAATCAAATGGATTAGTCACGCGTAACCGATCCGGATTCACCGCCACTCAAAATAGCAAAAATAAAGCGTAAAAGAAGTCGCGTCGCACAAGCACTGGCCGATTTTGGCGGACCATTCACGCAGTGCCGTGCGCCGCGCGCGCGCGCCCCGCCCCGCCCGCCCGCGAGTGAGCGAGCGCGTGTGTGATCCTCTAGTTCTCTCCCACACATGCCTCATGTGGCTAGGAGTGCACCATCCCTTTTAAGGTGGTCTTCCTCTCCTAGAACTAGCAATGTGGTACTAAAGTTCACATGCATGCCTCCTTTGCATGAGTGGGCCTTTGAGATTTAACATAGGAATTATTGTATGGGCTTAGCCCACATAATTCAACAATCCCCCACCAGATCTCAAAGTCCCACAGAGGTTTGACTGAATTCCAATGTACTATTTATATATCAGTGTTTCGATGGAGACCGATTAATGTTGAACATCCACCTAGAACTCCAAGCTACACTTACTCACAACTTGAACAATGGACTACGCCTTGAATTGCAAGTTTGGTGCAAGCAAGCTTCACTCAAAGACTTAACTGATACTAGGCCGCCAGTAGGCTACCCCTCGGTTGGAGCGTATAAGTCATACTCCTTGGTCTCTTCATGAGCTTAGTAGGAGATTTTCCCAAGATCTTCATAGACTGCGACTAACAGTCGGGCTCATATAGGTGTGTTCTTTCAAGAACGTTCTGCAGGATAACGTCTTCGCTTTTGAAAGCCAATGGAACACATTAAGGCCTTAACCAACCTACCTTGCGCTTTAAGAGTATTGCATCTTCACATAGAAAGGGTTGAAATTACTCTCCTCCAGTTAACTAATGGCTTGTTTTTCCCAGATCCTAATTCACGGGATCTCCGATCACATATGTTGGGTTACTACCATAGATAACTCACATGGGTCTCATACCCATCTCCTTCGATGCACTATCTATCACATTCGTGATAGTCCCTTTGTAAAGGATCTACGTGTTTTTATCTGCTTGGATGTAATCCAAGGTTATAACTCGGAGTTTCTCAATTTCTGACAGACTTCAATCGTCTCTTGACATGCCTAGACGATTTCATATTATCCTTAAAACTGTTCACTTTAGCGATAACGGTTTGATTATCACGATTCATAAGGATAGCGCGCATCGGCTTTTCCACCGTAGGTAGATCCATCAATAGATCCCGTAGCCATTCTCGCCTCAACGATGGCGATGTCTAGTGCTGCAAGCTCGCTTCCATGGTTGACCTTGTCAAAATGGTCTGCTTGCAAGACCTCCATGAAACAAAGACCACCACCAATAGTGAAAACATATCCACTAGTGGCTTTGATCTCATCGAGATCGAGATCCGCTTGGAATCACTATAATCCTCCGGCAGACCGACGGTACCCGGTATAGTGAAGTCCAAAGTTCGAGGTACCTTTCGGATAGCGCAACACTCGCTCAAGCGCTTTCCGATGATCATCTCACGGGTTAGATATAAACCGCTCAACTCGCTCACAAAGAAAGGAGATGTCTAGCCTTGTTGCACTAGCTAGGTACATAAGTGACCCAATTATCTCGAGAATATTCCAGGTGATTCCTAGCAATTTTCTTATTCTTACGAGTAACATGCTAGGATCATAAGGTGTTGGAGAAGGCTTCTTTGTCAAAAAAGCCAAAACGGCTCAAGACCTTTTCCACATAATGAGATTGCAAAGTGTAATCCCATCCTCACCTCTAACCAATTTAATGTTTAGAATAACATCACCACTCCCGGATCTTTCATATCAAAGTTTTGAGACAAGAATGATTTGACCTCATTTATCACATTGATGTTTGTCCCAAAATCATGATGTCATCCACATACAAGCATAGAATAACTCCTCACCCCACCATAGCGATAGTATACACATTTATCTCGCCTCATTGACAGCAAAGCTGCGGATGTCGGTGTTCTATCGAACTTCTCATGCCACCGCTTAGGGGCTTGTTTCAGACCATACAAAGATTTCAGCAGTTTTAACACACTGCCTTCTTGACCTTCTACTACAAATCCATCAGGCTGTTCCATGTAAATCTCCTCATCCAGCTCTCCGTTAAGAAAAGTTGTCTTAACATCCATTTGATGAATGAGAAGACCATGTGAGGCAGCCAAAGCAAGTAGTACTCGAATTGTGGTCAGTCTAGCAACAGGTGAGTAAGTGTTAAAGAAATCTTCGCCTTCTTTCTGAGGTATAGCCCTTGGCAACAAGCCGAGCCTTGTACTTTTCAATGGTACCATCAGGCCTAAGCTTCTTTTGAACACCCACTTGCACCCTACAGGTTTGCACCCATAAGGTCTATCTGTCAGCTCCCAGGTGCCATTAGCGATAATGGAATCCATTTCACTACGGACAGCCTCCTTCCAATAGTCTGCATCAGTAGATGCATACGCTTCTGAAATAGATTGGGAGTATCGTCCACAAGGTACACAGTGAAATCATCACCAAAGGATTTGGATATCCTTTGTCTCTTGCTCCTTCTAGAAGCTCAACTGTCATCCTCTTCATTGACAAGTTCATGTGTATGTTCAAAAGGTTCAAGTGGTGTGATTGAACTGGGAATTATTTCAGAAGGTTGACTAGTAGTGTTATGTGTATCCTTCATTGGAAAAATATTCTCAAAGAACGTTGCATCTCGAGACTCCATAATTGTACCAACATGCATGTCAGGTACCTCAGTTTTAACTATCAAAAATCTATAGGCAATGCTATAATTAGCATATCCCGAAAAGACACGATCCACGTCTTAGGTCCAAGCTTGCGTTTCTTAGTTATTGGCACATTAACTTTCGCTAAGCACCCCATGCACGCAAGTAAGAAAGTGATGGTTTTCTCCCAATCCATACCTCGTATGGTGTTTTGTCCTTATTTCATTTAGGAACTCTATTTAATACATGATTAGATGTTAGCAAAGCCTCCCCCACCATGCCTTAGGTAAGCCCGCAGTGTCTAACATGGCATTCACCAAGTCAGTCAGCGTGCGGTTTTTCCTTTCGGCAATCTCATTTGACTCGGGGGGAATAAGGAGGCGTCCTCTCATGTATAATGTCATGTTCCTCACAAAATAAGTCAAATTCGTTTGAGAAATAGTCTCCACCACGATCTGACCTAAGTCTTTTTATCTTTCTGTTTAATTGGTTTTCAACTTCTGCCTTATAGATTCTAAAATAGTCTAAAGTCTCGTCTTTCGTTTTCAATAAATACACATAACAGAACCTAGTTGCATCATCAATCAATGTTATGAAGTATCGTTTTCCACCCTTCGTTAACATTCCATTCATCTCAGAAAGATCTGAATGCAGGAGTTCTAGTGGTGCCAAATTTCTCTCCTCGGCAGCCTTGTGAGGCTTACGAGGTTGCTTTGATTGCACACAGCTATGGCATTTAGAACCTTTGGTGATGGAAACGTTTGGAATTAAATTCATACTGGAAAGCCGACACATCAAACCAAAATTAATATGACATAGACGTGAGTGCCAAACGTTAGCCTCATCATCCACACTGCCACAAATATGGTTCACAGTCTTATTGCAGAAATCTGAAAGGGAAAAGCGGAACAAGCCTCCACACTCATAGCCTTTACCAATAAAATATCCATGTTTAGACATGACTACTTTATTAGACTCAATACCAACTTAATCCCGTCTCTACATAAACGGGAGCCACTAACGAGATTCTTGTCTATAGAAGGGACATGCTGCACGTTCTTGGTGCGATCTTTCTCAAGTAAACTTCAGATCTACCGTGCCAACACCATGAACAAGAGCATGTGACCCATTCCCCATTAGGACGGAGGAATCCCGGGCGACCTGATAAGAGGAAAACAACGAAATATCAGCACACACATGTACATTAGCTCCTGTATCAATCCATCAATTGGTAGATTGACTAACCGAAAGAACGATGAGGTAAATTACCATACCCACCCCATCTCCGCCTTGCCATGGTCGCGTTGATGCACTTAGAAGTCTGCATCCTCAGTGCCTTCTTTCCTTTGCGTTGTGGGCACTTCTTGGCCATGTGACCAGTGCTCACCGCACACAAAGCAAGTTCTATCATCCCGATTGTTGTTCTTCTTCTTCTTCTTGAAGTTGGTTGTCTGTTGGGCTTTGACAAATTTTCTTTGTTCTTGCTTGAGGGTTTCTATACCACATTGGCACTAGATCGCCTCCATCACCCTTAGACACATCGTCCTTTTCCGAGCTTTCTCCTCAATTTCAAGAGATCCAATCGGACTCTCAACAGAGTACTCTTGTCTCTTGTGTTTGAGTCTTTGTTCAAATTCCTCCATGAAGAAGGTAATTTCGCAATAATATATCCACCACAAACTTGTCGGGTAAGCCACACTTCAGAGTTCGAGTTCCTTGGCAATGGTCACGTATCTCATGAGCACGATCTACTACTGAGCGGTTATCAACCATCTTGTAGTCATGAAATTGCTCCATGACATACATGTCATTGCTGCATCGATAACCGTATTTGGAATTCGATGCATCCCATAACTCCTTTGTGTCTGTCATGTGCATATACACCTCGCATGATGACGATCGGCAAGAACACTAAGAATGCATCCAACAAAGAGAGTAGTGGCGGTCTCGAATTCTTTACGCTTTCAGCATCAAGAACACCTTCAGGCTTGCCATTACTAACCTGAATACATTCATAGCGATAAGCCACGAGTGACCTTGATCGCCATCTTTTAAAGTGCACACCGGAGAATTTATTCGGCCTCAGTGCATCGGCAAATCCAGCCATAGTAAAACCACAGTGCCTACAATAAGGTTTTTGGATTGTTGAAAATATAAGCACATGTAGGTTCAATTTATTCCATAAATAAATCATGACATCATGCACAAAAAATAACAGAACCATCACAGGCATAACAGATCTATACATGTAAACCAGAAAAGCGGACATGAACAGATCTAATACGAAAACATGACCATGCATGCATCGATGATTCTCGTTACGATCGGTTTGCCGATGTTGACGCTGCAGGCACGGTGTGGATGACACAAGGTCGGTGATGATTCGTCGAAGCCGAACGACGAGGAAGACGAGCCAGAGCTGCAGCGAGCAGTCGCGCAGAGTGCTTCCCAAAAACCTTATTCGCCTCTTCCGTGCAGGACTTGGCGGCGGTTCGAGACCGCTCTCCCGAACGACAGTGCACGCCGGCGGACGGGACGGAGTAGACTACGTGGGACGGCGCAGTACAATGGAGGAGGCAAAAACCCTAGATTGATTTTCACTTCTACTGTATGGAGGCGGCGACTCAGTATTTATAGAAGAATCAGGACGTGTGATCAAGACGCCTGCACGTTCTCCATAACACGTAACCGAAATGGATTAGTCACGCATAACCGATCCGGATTCACCGCCACTCAAAATAGCAAAAATAAAACTGCAAAAAGAAGTCGCGTCTGCGCAAGCACCTGGAGCCGATTTTGGCGGACCATTCACGCAGGTGCCGTGCGCCCACGCCCCCCGCCCCGCCCCGCCCAGCGAGGCGAGCGAGCGCGCGCGTGTGATCCTCTAGTTCTGTCCCACACATGCCTCATGTGGCTAGGAGTGCACCATCCCTTTTAAGGTGGTCTTCCTCTCCTAGAACTAGCAATGTGGTACTAAAGTTCATATGCATGCCTACTTTGCATAAGTGGGCCTTTGAGATTTAACATAGGAATTATTGTATGGACTTGGCCCACATAATTCAACATTATGGTCCAGCTCAGATAGTCTAAATTATTTCACCACTGAGTCTGGAACGTAATCAAATCCTGACTCCGCCACTGATGGTGACCAGTCAAAAGTTGACTAGTGAAACCAGAAACTCCCGCCGATTCCAAATGAAAGTCATGCTAGAAAATGTGCATACATTGAACGACCTACATTTGGTACGTATGGGAATACATAGCTACTCTTGCTTATGGGAAATGAGGACTGGTTGGGCGATGAGGTACATAACCCTCCTAACTTGCATTTGCTCACCTACATGTTCAACCAGAAATGTGTTCCCAAAAAAAAAAACAAAAGGAATATAGAGCTCAACAGAGGCTTCGACACAAAGAAGGCAAAGGGAATGATTCGATGACTAGATCAAAGTGCAAAGGGGAAGGAAAGTTTCAGGTGTCGGTTGGATGCTTAGTGTGCAGGGCAGGGCAATGCTTGCTTTTCTCCTAAAATTGTTGATGGATTCCTAATGAGCTCGATACGATCCAGGGGTAAAAGATTGGTGGATGCTGACGTGAAACCTGGAGAAGAGAAGAGAGGAGTCATCAGCAGTCACAACCATAGAAGTTGGGGAATAAAGGGTGACAAGGATAAGATATGTTGCATATGCAAGGAACCGAGAGCGAGACCCGGATCCAAGAAAAAGCAACACCGAGCAGCCTATCACAAGTGGGCTGTAAAGCTTCTCAGTTCGTCCTAGGGTTAATTTAAACTCGGCTCGAGCTCTAAATGAGCTGGGTTTGAGTTTGATGCCGAGCTCGAATAGCTTGTCAGGGTCTGATAAATTTTCGGACCTGTTTGCAACCCTGAATCTTTCCCTTTTATAATTGTTTTTGTTAAGGCATCTATACTATTATGTTGTGAGTTGTGATATTTTTCTATACTCGATGAATATTGCTGAATGTTAACTCTTATGAGCTTACTCAACCCGAACTCAAGTTTGAACTTTTCTTATTGTTGAAAATTGGTGTATGTTGAATTGTTGGCTGTTACCGAGTTTACTCGAGCCTACTGGAGGTTGGACCAGGCCAAGCTCAAGCCCACGTCTAGACTCGGACCCTAACTCAGGCTCACTCAAACTCGACTCAAACTTCTATCAAGCTCGAGATTAGGAGGCCAGACTCGCTTGAGCTAAACTCATTTACAAATTTTTACCTTGTTTATGGAAGAATTGAGTTGTTTTATATGAATTCTATTGTTTCAAATGGGCTTTTAGGGGTGTTTGAAACGGCTTTTGCTGATGGTTTTTGGCTGCGACTTGTGGCTGATGGCTTTCAGTTGAGAAACCACCCGTTCATAATGGCTTCTAGCTTCTCCAATGGAGAAGCTGAAAGCTAAAAGCCATTTTGAACAGGGTGTAGTCTTTTCTTGATCTTTTAGACTATGGTTGATGATTTTTATCTGCGCTTTTTAAGATAGCAGCGAACGGCGGAAATACTGATGTTGACGACGAACACAATTTACTTAAGAAACTATTTAAAGAATTCACTTCAAAAAAATTCTCTGCTTATTTTAACTTTTGGATAAACCAAAAGCTCGAAAGAATGAGCCAAATTTCATTTCGGCATATGTATACCGTCCTTTAGGTACCCAATTTTGGAGTGGAAAGGAGCATATGTGACTGACAATCCGGTTCGGCCTAGAAGAATGGCGTACAGCCCAGCCTGACTGCGCTATTCGACGATTTCTCGCTGAGCTCTGCCGTGTGGTTTAGTCGATGACCAAAACTTCCCATCCAAAGTTTACCAAAAAAAATTGGTTGTCAAATTGGTTGCCCATGAATTAGCAAGTTTTGGCAAGGAAAATGGATTAGACAGCTTATGAAAAGGGAATTTTATCAAAACTTAGAAAAAATGGAAGTCAAATCTGGTCGAAGTTACAAAATGTTGTTAACCCGAAATTCGGGCTTAAAACCAACAAACTCCCAAATCCCGTGCTCAGGTCCAACAGTTCGAACGAAACTAGGCCTAATGCCAATTTGACCTAGATTTCTACTGAGATTCAGGCTGCATTTTGTTGATGATCAAAATCGCTCCTCCGAAACTTGCCAAAAAAATGTCCTCAAATTGGCATGGCCAAATTTTGGCAAGAAAATGATGCAGCAAATAAAATCAAATCTGGTCAAACTCACCAAATGTTGGTGACCCAGAATATAGGAATTTTTTAAAATAATCATTTTTATTTAGAATTATAAAAATATACCTACAATTTTTTTTTGCACTTTTGGCCTCATGTCGCTCAACCGTTGGACGATTTCAGCTAGTCGCCCAACGCTTGGGCAACTAGTCTATGTCACGCAATGGTTGGGTGAACAACCAATGTGTCACCCAACCGTTGGGCAATTTTGCCCCTAATCGTTCAACGGTTGGACGACTTTAAATAATAATGTAATTATTGTACTATTCCGATGGAAATAATTGTGGGAGAGTAAATAGAAATTTTTGTAGGTAATACATTTAAGAAATCATGTTTGTAGTTTTTTTAAATAAAAGGATAAGCAATGTCGTTTGATATATTTGTGATTTTCGTATATTATGAATGATCTAAAACATATTAGAATCGCAATAATATTTTTCGATCGTCGTACGTTATTGTAGTATGAGAAATTTCTGAAGAATTTTATGAAAACGATTGAGATAGCAATGATTTGTAAGTAGAAAGATAAGTGATATTACGATGCAATTGATAATTCGTACACAGAGGAACACAAAGCAAAATATGTATATAACCAAAAAGTACACATTGCAGGAGGAAGATCCACTACTTAGGGGTGCAAATGGGTTGGGTTAATCCCGACCGATCTGGTACCGAATTTGACTTGTACCGAATCTAGAAAGAAAATGGAAAATTCGGGCGGATCGGATAACGGTACCAGATATTACATGTCGGATTCGGTACCGGAATCGGGACAACAAATATCCGACCGAATTACTTTGGTATCCGGATATTCGGATAATAACCGACCGGATATCCGGCAACCTGTCCGGCAGTTTCAATAACCCTAAATCCCTAACCAGCTAACCCAGTCAGATGTAGTCGGCGCTATAGACCTATAGTGAATCGGAAAAAATAGCAACCGAACCGTGCAAAATCCAACAAAGGCAGCTCATATTTCGCGTTGCCCGACCAAACCCTCGGCCGGAAGCCGCCGCGGACCCCGCCGCAGGTCCCCATACCCACCACTGCAACATCGGCGGCTGCCAGAGCAATGGCCTCCATGCCAATGCGACGCGACACAGCGGGAGGGATGGCACCGAGAAGCGGCGGTCCGAGGCGGCCTCCGCACGGGAGATCAGCCGAAGCCAACGGCCACCCTTCCTCATCGCCGCTGTTCATAAAGGGCCGCGGCCTCAGGCGATGCGATCATCGACTACCACGAGTGGGATGACCGGAATGGTAGATTCGAGCGCTCGCCTCGCATGCTCCGCCACCCAGACGCGGTGGCCTCACACACGGCGGAAAGGGTTTTCTGCGGATTCAGGAGGAGGACGCGGCGCCGCTCACACACGTGGGCCCGTTGGAGAAGACTCACACGCAGTAGCCGCTTGAATCGCAGGCTCCAAAGCCAACCCATAGGCCCATTTGGGCCCGCATGCAATAAGAAAGGGAGAGCTCAAATTTCTCAGTGACAACTTTTCGATCAGACAATGCAATGCAGCCTGTTACTAACGTGCCTACTACAGAGATACACAATGTTCAATAGAAGAATTGTTGTAAGGAGAGATAAAATGGGTAAAAAAGGAGCCAAAACATGCTCTTCCTTAATTTTAATGAGAAAACACTATTGAAAATGTTCCTTTTTGTACGTCTGTGCTATCCGCCTATATTATCTGCTTCTGGTCTGTAACCAATATATATCCGCCCCGATGATATCAAATTCGAAACTCCGAATATTCTGAATTCGTATCCGGTCTTACCGTATCCAACTTCGAATCTGGGGGGAAATATGGGTTAGGATACGGTTTAAGCAATATCTGTTTGAATCTGATCCGATTGCACCCCTACCACTACTCGCCACCAGCTACACCACCAACAGCACCTCCTCTGTTGTCACCATGTCCTACCCCCTCCCCCGGTCCATGGCCGCCCGTACGGCCCCGTTTGAGCTTCTTTAGTATGGGGTGTTGGGGTTTGGGGCCTGACGGGGTGAAGCAGTCAGGAGGCCTACTAACCTGTGCTCCCAACGCCTTGGGGTCGACTGCACCTGTGGCTACATGGGAACTGGAGGACTACTAAGCTGCGATGTAGAAAGGACGTCCGCCTTGTCCTCCATGAAGAACTCGCTTAAGTCCCCCAGGAGATCCTCGTGGGGATAGGTAAACTCTTGACCGGTGTGTCGTTCATGCAGGACAGGTATTGTTTATTCGTGCAATATATTGACGTGAAAAAATCTTAAGACATGAAACATACCTTCCAAGTGGATCATGGTTTCCAACCAACTGCCATGCCCATCGGACCCGTCTTGGCCGTACAGTGTGGGCTACCCTGCCAATGCCAAGTACAAGTCCACGGACAACGACAACGACGATGCGTAGGCACATGCCCACTCTGACCCTTCGGCCTAACTCGACAGTGGCAGTGCGGTGCTCGGGGATAGGCACATGGCCACGCCAACCCTTCAGTCTAGCCAGGCGCCGATGAGGCCCATGCACGTGGCCCTCCGGAGCCTCATACCTGAGCTGCAGAACATGGTGGCCTCACTGTGCACATCGACCTCTGGGATCATCCTGCATGACGTGAGGGTGAGGCCTCTCATAGACCCGATGGGCAAGGACCAGCAACTCGTCACACATCACCTCCAAACCACGGGCGACCCTGTCCACAACCGACCCGATGTCCCCCATAATGTCAGCAGTGATGTCCGTCTACAAGAAGTACATAAAAGCGTCAAAAGAGTAATTGTGGTAACCGTACCCTGAAACTTTCAAACACAAGAGTACGTACCATGAGCGCCAAGTTATGCGCTAAGTGTACGGGGTACACGTCAGTCGATGCTGGTACGTGAGTGAGGGATAGTCAACAACACATACCAGCCTGGTGCATGTTTGCGGACTGTACCAATGTAGGTACTCGGCGTACGAGCTGGGGTCGTACGTGGTGTCCTCATGCACGAAGTCCGGAGTGCCTCCCCACTCATCCACCCACTGCGCCATCTTCGTGGCCAAGACTGTCCCACTACCACCCCTCCTGTTATGCTGCGAAACGTACAACTGCAATTAGAAGGCATCATAACAGAACTAAGAAAATTTATAGGGACATGTGTTGTATGTAACTCACATGTGGACCGACTCAAGCACCCAATGCCTGACAGGGATTGGAACATCCTGGTGAAGGCCAAAGTGGTGCATCACCCTATGCACCACATAGTCCTCGACGAACACACCAAAGACGAGCTTCTTCTGCTGAGCTAGTACACCTGGTTGCACATAGTGACGAGAGGCCATCGGGGGCGCGGTCCACCATCTCCAAAGCAGAGTACAGCTCCCAATGCATGTCCTCAGCGGTCAAGCGGTCGAGGTGCTTGACGAAGTGGTCGTACACACGAGTGACCTGGAGGTGTGCAAACTGTGCCTGCAAGCTAGAACAGTGGTTATAGATGATGAGTTGTAATGTACGTATAGTAAAAACTCAAAAGAGCATGTAACTGTCTATGGCACCAAAGGAACCCCGCGGTAGGGTGGTCCACAACGCCCCCTAGTAAATATCCGTGCAGTACAAACTGTTGTCGAACAGCATCCGTTGTCCGAGGGGGAAGCGCTCGAACAACAACAGCTGTAGTACAAGGGGTAGCCTGTCAAGACAGGGGTTGTCCTCATCCTGCAACAAGCATCGCACATGATGCGGTACGTCACGGCAAGTATGGCTGATCCCAAGCTATAGTGCACCTCGTCCCCGTCGGTGATGGCCCTCGCATACCGCACAAGGTGAGCATCAACGGAGTCATCGTGGCTACTGGTAAACAGTACCTAGCCAAACAACCATAGTAAGTACGCTTCGAAGTGCCACGACACTTGGTACTCATTGGCGTCTAGGTCCATCCGCTCGACCTGTACACAAACAAAAAATAGTAAGTCCATCATATATCAAAGATAGTCCATCGCTAAATAGACAACATGCGTATCCGGAACTGCAAAAGCCACCGCATGGGGGCATGCTTATGTTGTGCAGCGAAGATGTAGTACGCTACCGCGGCCTTATCCAAAAGAACCCCATGAAACCTACCCAGAAGGTCGTCGTGCCAGTTGGCAGTTGCATCCTCCAGGGAGACAACCTCTCCTACGATAGGCAGGCTGAGCAGTATCATGACATTCTACAGAGTGGGGGCCATCTCCCTAAATGGGAGGTGTAAGGTGTGCGTCTTGGGCCGCCACCGGTCCAGCAAAGCTGTCAGCAATGACTAGTCGAACGGGAACCATTGTGACCGCTCCTGGACCTTCCCGGCCTCCTCGACTGGAGTGACGTCCTTGTCGGTGGCCTCCACCATCCGCGCAAGAGGTAGAAGGTCAGCAACGCTCAGCCTGCAAAGCACGAAGAAGTTAATACATAGCGTAAATATCATAAATAGATGTGTCATAGTTTGTACACAAATCTGTCTCTCTAGCGCATGTCTAGAACCCATCTGGGTGTCCACATACGGACCACCCCTAACTCGGTCTCCCCGCCCCCGCCCTCGGGATGCGTGACACGACATCTCATGCAATGCTACGCATCAATGTGCTGGTCCAGCAAGCCGAAAAGCCAGTTAAAACCTCCAACATCATGATCCATATCTACAAATCGATTTTAAGCAAGCAATTATGACACAATTACTTACAGATATAACAGAAAGTAAATCTTAAAAATAATAATTAAATGAATTATACTAAATTTTACGGGGTTTCTATAATTTATAAGCGATTGACAAAATTTTATTTTAGTCATTTGTGAATTTTTACAATTTAAATGCTATTTAAATCGACGTGTACAGTTTTAGTTGCTACGCGTAATCTTAAATCGGCGCGTACTATTTTAAATCGGTGCATCGTATTCTAATCGTCATGAATAATTTTAAATATTTTAATGCCTATTAAGAATACTAATTATAGGGTTTTTACAATTTATAAGCGGCTAACAAATTTTATTTTTTGTCATTTGTGAATTTTTTATAACTCAAATGCTATTTAAATCATCGCGTACTATTTTAAATCGGTGCATCCTATTCTAATCATCACGAACAGTTTTAAATCTTTTAGTGCCTATTAAGAATACTAATTACAGGGTTTGTACAATTTATAAACGACTGACAAAATTTTATTTTAGTTATTTCTAAATTTTTATAACTCAAATGCTATTTAAATCGTTGCGTATAGTTTTAATCGCTACGCGTAATCTTAAATCGTTGGATACTATTTTAAATCGGCGTGTCCTATTCTAATCGTCACGAACAGTTGTAAATCTTTTGATGCCTATTAAGAATATTAATTATTGGGGTTTTACAATTTATAGGCGACTGACAAAACTAACTGCACCTTTAAATGCACAACAGAGCGATTTAAATGGCAATATAATTATTATCAACTAAATTACTGTTTGTTTCTAAACTAAAAACTCAATGATTTCAATTGCTATCATAGCATGTTTCAAAAATAATTATACAAAAATATAGAAAACTCACCATTGTGATGCACAGATTCCTCCTTCTCTCTTCCGCTCCCTCTCTTGTTCCTCCTCCCCTGTTTCTTTTCTTTCATCTCCTTCTCCCCTCTTTATCCTCTCTTTTTCCCCTTCTTTCTTCTTGTTTTGCTATCGGCTAAATGGGGGAGGTGCCGGCTGCGCGGAGGTAAATACCCCCTAGTCGTCCAACAGTTGGATGACTTAGGGCAAAGTCACCCAACCGTTGGACGACTAGCCGAAATCGCCCAATGGTTAAGCGACATAAGACCAAAAGTGTAAAAAAAAATATCGCCCGTATATTTTTGTGATTTTGAATAAAAAATGATTATTTAAAAATCCAGAATTTAGCATCCGTAAGCCTCAAACCAAACCGCCCTATAGTTCAGAAGAGCCTACGAAAGACCAAAAAAGGTCTCAACTAATGGACCTGATTAAGCAGGAAGTGTGATTAAACCGTAGGATGATAGACAAGCATTGCACTATGCTTGTATGCAACCCACGCCTGAGTAATCACACTGTAACAATCTATCGTTTTTTCGCCTGTCATATTGAAGATTCAGCAGATGTCTTGCCTGGTGCTTCAAGGAAAAAACTTCGCCACAAGTTACTCTCGGTGTGTCTACAGTAACTCCCAGACACACAATATGATATACCATCCTCGTATGGTTAGATGCTTCGTGCTTTAGGTACACTTCGAGTTTTTTTGAGTCCTCCAGGCTGAAACCAGAGAAGGCAGCAGTTTTAAGCAGACCAGAGCCAACAAAATGCAACACCCTAGCAGTCTCATTGGCAGCAGTAAAATACACAACTATGAATTTGCGACAACCAATAATTGATACAGCGTGCGGTTAAACTAAACAAGTTGCAACGCCCTCATGATATCAGGCTTGAAACATGCTAAGCGGGATATGTGCTAAACAAAGAATGTATATACCAACACCCTACAACCAAGAATGCATCACAATTCACAGTAGGGATTCACATAAATAAGTGAATAACAATGTTGCTTCCTATCAGAAACAGTAGTATGTATAACAATCTGGTAACGGCGAAATCAAAACTACAATAAAACGAGTCAACCTGTGCGTAAATGGAGCAATCGAATCGTACAAAGCTAAAAATAAGTTCTTATTGCTACGACATCCACTCCACAGAAACTCCAATGGAAACTCTTATTAAACATGCCACAATACGGCGACTGCAGGCCGCTCTGGGAGGTTTGGTTTCCACTTTCAAAACTGTAAAAAGAAACAAAAGAAAGGTGCACCCTACATCAACGCATCCCTATGCCTGGCACCAAGTTCCAACATCAAGGTGTGGTTCGCATCATCGCTTCCAGGGCCACTAAACTGGATGGGACCTGCGCCATAGAAAGATTAACACGTTAATTTACTTCTATAGCTGTCATAGTCAATGATGACAATTTCCTAACTACATACCAGGGCTGATGTACCGGTTCTTGAGGGCCCATTCATCTCGCATTGATGCAAACTTCTTAAAAGGCGCACCTGTAAATTGTCCATACAAGAAATCAGATTTTGATAAAAGGGCATAAACCTCATAAATGTTAGTAATGAAAGTGAAGGTGCTTCATACCATCAAGCTCCACCATAGCCTTCTTGATCACTGGCTTGAACTTGCCTGATGCAGAGAACGTCAAAAGTTAAAATCTGACATTAATTAGTACAAGAATAATAAAATGGATATATACTATCACATTTACTTGAGTAAAAGGTCAAGAACTTGTTGGAAGATAGTTAAGTAATCTTCAAGACTTCAAGTCAAACGAAGGAAAAGCGTAAAAAAAGGTAATAGTAGAAAATTACCATGTCTCCTCTCAACATCCATCATTGATGTCAATGCAGTTCCTCCAACAGTCCATTCTTCCACAGGAGCAGCTAGGTTGCCAACCTGAATCAACAAAACAGAAAATCAAGGCTAGGGTAAATCATGGAAGTACAAATACGACAGTACAATACAATAGCTCCCGGATAATTATAAATTCATAATCATATATTGGCTCAGTTTGGTATGTGAACTTCTATCCAATGATGAGTATGGGGTGGAAACTGGAAAAATTATATGCCAATGTTTGCATGATTGAAAAGTAATGGGTCTTTACAGAATTTACAAGGCAAACAATGTAAATATGTCTCCACAAAAGCATGTTAATCAGGGGTCAACCCAGGCATGAGGCATCTATCAAGTAATGTGGCAAGAAAATGTAGTAGGGCATACCGATGTAATAAGTCCTGTCTTCCCACATTGGAGAAGAGCCCCAGAACCGTAGCCTAACGCATAGCAATAGCTAGAATCAAAATTAGTAGGAAGGCCACATCTTCCTTCGTATCTGCAAAATTACAAAGCAACAGCATGAGAGAGAGTGGGTTATTTTGGAAAATGCAATAATACATTCTTACCCAAAGAAGTGAGATTGGCCTCGGAAATGTGCAGGGTACTTTCCCTCAGCTTTTCTCTTCTCCAATTCAGTTTCAACCATGGTAATAAGCATTTTCTCAGTTTCAATTTTTGCAACCTGAAACAAACATTTTGGACGCCAGTCAGTGTGGCTAACTTTTGGTAGAATCAGTCATTTCAGAGGATTAAACAAAGTTAGGATGGTTCAACAAGTTTCCCTGTTTTTACCTGAACATTGCCATGTGGATCTCTTTCAAGCAAAAGTTGCTCCTGAATGGTTTTGGGCAAGAAGTCAAACAGTTGCCGAGATTCTGGTTGAAGCTTGCTTTTCCAAGCCCCTGCCTCATCAACAACATCATGTGCCAAAATTTCATTCAATTCTGCAATGAGTTTTTGAACCTAGAAAAGAAACCGAATGATATCAGTAATGCAGTGCATGACAACACAAAATTGCAGAATGTGTAATCATTGTAAAACCTCTGGGATGAAATCAATCAGGCCCTCCGGTATAAGGATAACGCCATAGTTGTAACCAAGTTCTGCACGCTTGCAGATGATATCAGTAATGTAGTCTGTGACATTCTTAAGGGTTTGCTTCTTCGCAGCAACCTACATTAATGCATAAAAGTAAGAAAACAAAATATCGTTGGCATTTCAGCAAAACAGAATATGTAACCTATGATTCCAGACACTTTTATTTAAAAAATAAAACATAATGTCAGCTAATGTATAAGAGTTAAGAAGCTTGGTAGGAAAAGAGCAAACTGAAATGCAAATGAAATGAAATAAGGACAGGTGTATAGATGATTTTATTCCTCTCATGTACAGTATGTATCACCAATCCAACTAGCAAAAGCTTGGAATGTCAGATGATGCTAATTCAATGTAGAAGGGACTCCATATATGAGAATTACGAACCTCTTCTCCAATGAGTGCAACATTAGGGTGTGTTTGCAAAGCACACTCTAATGTAATGTGAGAAGCAGCACGTCCCATAAGCCTCACAACTGCATGACCATACAAAGTACATATTATGGAATGCAAAATTAATAAAAGGAAAAAGTACATCTGTGGTCTTCAATTGGTCTAATCTTTGTCCCTTATTTACTAAACCAGGTAGAACCCGTCCTCCAACTGTCAAAACCTGAGCAAATCACATCCAAAGCTGGTTTTGTGGGTGGTTTTAGGTGACGTGACGACCTAGTTGGCAAATGAGCTGACATGGCTTGATGATCATCCGGCCGCCGCCTCACGTCCTGCCCGATGTCAGCGATAACGGCAAGATTTGTATGCAGCACGTGCTCTATTTAGTTAGGCCATGTACCGATGATATCTTTCTTGACGTACTATTGCATACATAGGTGGGGAGATGGGTCCGAACATCATGCTGCCTCTCCATGAAACAGCTGCACGCTTGGCGCTGGCGACCACGGCACAATGAGCCTACGCCAGACACAAGCCTTGTTGGACACGTTAGCGCCGAAGGATGCCGTGGGGCAGCTCAAGGCCACCGTGGCCACGCTCAAGACCGACCTGCCAGCCTCACCCTCCGACATCATCTGCATCAAGGTAATACACGATACACTCATTTCTTGGTTAATTACGGGGAACTACATTTGCATTGCTTGCATTAGCTTTCGAGCTAAATTGATGGCAAGCACCAATTCGGCGAGTGGCTGCACGCACAGAGCTCGCTGCCCCGCTGTTTCTTAGCTCGGGTTCACTCAATCTCCACCAAGGTGAGGTATCCTCTTCTTCCTTTAACTCTCATTCTTTGGACCAATCCCCATTGCAGAGAGTGAGAAGGTGTAGGCCGCAAAGCAGGGGAATAAGGAGGCGGCCAGGATTGCGGAGTAGCAGTGCATCGGTGCCAACGTCCTCAAAGATCTCAATGCTGCCCCCTATGACCTCGTCATGCAAACCAAGCAAGTTGGCCACCTCCCCATTATCCAATGTGCCACCGGCGAGGTCGCCACCCCTGCCGATGCCGCCATCATGATGCATCTCATCTATGACGGTGTCTTCATTTGCTCCGACATCTTCAAGATGGGAGACCCCGCACTCCATGCCCACGCCATCTAACAGGCCGTCACCCACCATACAGCCCCTGCAGCCGGCTTCTAGGCCTGTGATTGGAGAGGGAAAAGGGAGAGATGAGTCTGGATTTGGGAAAGTAGAGATAGGAGCCGGATAGGAGGAGGAAGAGAGAGTATATGGCAGAGTATATGGCAGTAGCATGACCATCCGTAGGAGACATGGTGAGTAGAGAATGGGGATAAAAGGAAGTAGAGATTATGTGGCAGCCACATGGGCTGACTAGGATATGATGTGGATGCCATGTGGGACAAAACCGGGCTTCATTGGATCTGTGATGGATTCCAGGTGGGTCAAAACTACGGTCAAACAGGCAGAGGAATAATGTTTTGTCTGGTATTGAGAGATGGGGGACGGGTTCTACCCAGTTTTGTAAATGAGGGATGAAAATTAGACAAATTAAATAGTAGAAGAACCAAGGATGGACCTTTTCCTTAATAAAATAATGTTAGAATGATCATCTATTATGCTATT
Organism: Dendrocalamus sinicus; assembly: GCA_036346575.1. Taxonomy (NCBI): domain Eukaryota; kingdom Viridiplantae; phylum Streptophyta; class Magnoliopsida; order Poales; family Poaceae; genus Dendrocalamus; species Dendrocalamus sinicus. The sequence continues at coordinate 27,443,395 of CM070657.1, read as the reverse complement.
ACATAGTTAACATTCATTGATTGTATGTGTTTGCAATACGTTGTACGACGTTATGAGAATGTTGGCATGATAGACATAGCTTAGAAAAGAGAGAGGGTAAATTCACTAGAATGTTGAGTATTTAATGACTTTCTTCTCATAACTTAATTACTAAAGGATTAAAATATTAAAAATGGATAAGTTAGAGTTACAGGGTTTATGTATGCTGTAGAGCTTTACAGGGATGCTTGTTAACACCGAGATCAAGTTAAGCAATCTGCCAATTATTTGATTACTCTCCTTTCAAATTTAATTAATGAAGAACTGAATGACACTCTGATTCAATGAGCCTCTTCTTTTTAGCTTCTAAAAGCTGCTTTTCAGCTTTTGTACAGTAACTGTCTTTCAGAAGAAGTGTCTTTTCAAAGTAGGGTCTACAAGTTGACTGTAGTACACACTGTAGCGACCTCCATGGTTGTCACGGCGGAATCGGCGACCACGGCGAGCGAGGAGCACCTGGACGCCTAGGCGAGGGTCCGGCGACGAGCACGGCGACGGATTGAGTCTCTCTCGCGTATATGGGTGATACAGGTATATCAAAAGTTAACGTTTCCCGTATCTCTCAGGCCCCCATATAACTCCCGACTCTCGCTCTCTCCGTCCTCCCGACTCGCTCTCTCCCGACTCTCGCTCTCTCAGTCCTCCCGACTCCCGACTCTCACTCTCTCCGTCCTCCCGACTCCCGACGCCGCCAGAAGCTCCTCCCCGCCAGGTATGCCGTCGCCTCCCGCTCTCTCCCCGACGCCTCCCTCCCCTCCCCCGCGTGCTGCCTCCCCTCCCCCAACCACCTCCTCCCCCCCGGCGCCTCCCTTCCCCGACGCCTCCCTCGCGCCGCCTCCCCGGCGGCGGGAGCACACCGGAGGAGGTGGCGGGCACGGAGAGAGACGGCGGCGGGAGGGAGGAAGGCGCGCAGCGAGGAGAGAGGCGGCGCGCGCGAGAGAGAGAGGGCGGACAGCGTACTGGTGGCGGTGAAGCTAGGGTTCAGGCCAAGGCGAGGCGATCCTCCCCGGCGTCTCCTTCCCAGCGCTAGGACGACTTGGCGTCGCCTAGGCGACGCCGTGACAACCATGGCGACTTCATTTATATCGGCTAAAACCGCATACTAATTTCTGTTACTTCGTACTCTCTATCATGAACGGCCTAAAAGGCATAAGTCGCAGCCATAAACCAAAGCAAAAAAGACCAGGCCAATAGCTACCTGCTACAATAAACAGCACTAGTATAATTTAGCAGTTCGCACTTGGCAGGCATGACCGCTTCAAACTTCACCTATTTTATTGCTATCTGCTATTTTTGCCAAGTGTAGGAAAACAAAATCATGGTTAAGCATGCCCAGACAACTGTTAAAGAAACTTACAGTGGTAGTATTTTCCTGTTGACCGTGCATCAGTCATGACATTGCCAATCATTTCGGAGTATATCTGAAAAAGAAGTATCATTGTCATGACATGATCCTAAATATTCATCTGTGTGAAATGTCCTCATATCACTTTAAATTGAAAGAATGCTTGTGCGGTTGAGCAAGTGTGCCATGACCATATAAGTGAAATCTTTGAAATCTAGACTAGGATTTGCAGAAAACTCGAGGACTGATGCATAAGGATCAAGAAACTGATACCTTGCAAGCAGTGTCAAATCCAAAGCTTGTTGGAACTTCCTTGCATTTCAGATCTCCATCAATAGTCTTTGGACAACCAATAACACGAGTCTTCAGGTTCTTTCCCCTACAATGCAGAGTTCATAACTTAGGAACTGTCATCTTTATTTGCTTGTGAAGAAGCAGATAACTAGCAATATGGTCAAGAAAAGCATCGACTATAATCTCAAGTGTGCATTTACATGTCAGGCAATGATATTATGACTTGTGACCTAATATTTCAGGACATACACTAGACCCCAACCTGAAGTATTCAGCAAGAAGGCATGCGTTGGTGTTTGAATCATCACCACCAATGACAACAAGCCCATCCAAATCAAGTTTGTTGACTGTGTCTTCAGCTTGCTGGAACTGCACAAATTTCAAATAGAGTTAAAATAAAGATAACACTGGTGAAGTAGTGATTAGTCAACACAGTAACAAAGTTCTCCAAGAAAGTCAGTAAGCATTTGCATGTAAACACGACCAAAGACATACCTGCTCTGGTGTTTCAATCTTGTCCCTTCCACTGCAGATCATATCAAATCCACCCTATTAAAAAGGAAAAACAAAATTAAAATGTGTCACCAAAGTAATAGCAAATATGTCGTGAAAGGACCTAATCATCAACAGTACTTGACACCTAACATCGTCACAATTCAGAAAAGAAACAATGGATATCTCTATAAGATTTGCACCGAACAATATCTTATGATCTTGTTTACACCTGAATCTTACCTAATGCTACCAACCAAACCAACATGGTTTACACAAAAGTTAACACACTTGAAATTTCACTAAGCGTGCTTAGTAAATGTCATGTTGCAATACCTGGTTTCTGTAGGGGTACACATAATCAGCAGTAAGCTCAGCGTACTTGCACTTCATGATCCCAGCTGGGCCTCCCTTGAATCCATACAAGATGCTGCCTTTTGCATGCTCCTGCAGGTAATCTGATCCAACACAAACCAGGCCAAGTCAACCACAAGAAATCTTACGGAAACCCCTCAAAATACAATACATACTTCCTCATATTATATTCAATTTCATGCAATTTTATCAAAAGTGACAATCGAAAGAGAAGTAAATGTAGCGATTTTAGCCCTCATCAGACAGAGACAGCCATAATCTATCACGATCTACAACCGCGCGAGTCCAATGTTGAAACTCGCTTAGAGACGACAACTGTAACTAACAACGATGATCATGGTCCTGTTCAGATCTCCCACCAGACTGGCACTAACCCTCCCCTTACTAAACCACAAGCTTTAAATTCGTTTCTACTATTGCTATATCTGGGCGTTCGCAGGTTCCTTCAAGCAAACAACTCACGAACAGTCTCACGACTCACCAAAGATGCCGCAGATCACATTGTGGCCGCCTGGCGCCTGGCCGCCGGAGAGCACGACACCGACCTTGAGCGGCCTCGTCGCCGCGGGATCGGCCGACGGCACCAGAGCCGCCGACGGCTGCCCGAACAGGTTGGGGAACAGCTTCGCGATCTCATCTGCAACAGATCGAAACCCTCAAATTTAAGCTCGAATCCATTTTATTCGCAGGCATAGCCCGAGAGCAGGAGAAGCAGCCGGCGGGGGCATCGCATCACTCACCGGGGTTGCCCGCGGCGGAGCTGGCGGGCCCGTTGGCGAGCGCGAAGTGGGAGCGGAGGACGGAGGGGAGGGGCAGCGCGTGCCTGAGGCGGCTCGTCTGCACCTCGCTGTACACGGACGCGAGCCGCCCGGGTGCCGGCGCGTTCGCCGCCGCCGCCATGTTGCCGGTGCGAGACTTGGTGCAGTGGTGGGATTTGGTTTGGGGGTGAAGAAAGAATATGCTGTGGGTGGGCGTGTCGCCGTGGGGTTTATGATGGGCGCAAGCGCGACCGATCGGGTGCGCTGCTCGCCCGTTTTGCGGCCTCGCCCCTAGGTTTGTGGCGTGTTCCCAGTTTGGTCGGCGGCAGCGGACGTGGGGACTCGGCAAGGCTGCCGAAGTTGAAGGATTTTTTACCTTTTAGTTTTTCTACGGTAACTGATTTTTAAACAAATTATTTATTTAAAATAGAATCTACTAGTTAATTATAATATATACTGCACTGACTCATTTATATCGACAAAACCACACGTAAGTTCCAGTTACTCTATAATCTCTCACACAAACAGCCAAAAGCCATAAGCCGTAGCAAAAAAAAACAGGCACTAAGTTGGGTTTGATTTTTGATATGTGTGAAAATTTAAAATTATATTTTGTTGGATTTTTGGAATCACCTGTAGCTCAGTAGACCGGCGCTGATTTCCAGTCATACCGCCTCTATCAACGGGCTGACCGATATGGGTTCAGTTTGATCGACTGACATGTGAGGCTTTCGACCGGGTTTTGATTTTTATGATTTTGGATTTTGCGATGAGTTTGGTTAACCTAGGTCGTTACTTGTGTGTATAGGGGTTTAATGTTTGGTCCTAAATTTAGGATCAGTGGTTTAGTTGTATATATTTTGTATGGTGCATTGTATAGATTAACTATGTAAATTGATGAATTTGTGTATTGTGTGATGCTATGTGATAGTTTGCTTATGTGTGTTGGTTGTAGAACTCTGGATCTATGTCACAATAAGACGAAAGGGACTGGGACTAAACTAGGAGAGTTTAGGTCTAAAGCAGTGGATAAGAACTACACTCAGGAGGAGCCAAGGTCTAAATGGTCAAAAAGCCACGAAGATGACCGAGACTTGCATAGTAGTTACAAGTGGGAACGATGAGGAATCGTAGTAGGAGCTACCAGTGGTGGACATGGCGAGCAAAAACAAGTTGGTTCAGGATTAAACTCAAGTAGGAGCTAAGGTCCACAGCGATCAAGGAAATCAAGTGCCATCATATACGAGGAGCAGTGGCAGACCAACCGGTGGATAAGAAAGGCTAGCGCACACCCTACCTCCAGCCGGAAAGTGGGTAACCCCTAGCCTCCTACCTCTGGCTGGGGCACCACCGGCCATTGCCATGCCTACCTCTCGGTGAGTCGCCCTGTCGGTGACGGTGAGGTTGTGAGGGCAAAAGCCAAAAGGACAACAACAGCATTGCAATAAAGTGGCAACTTGGGCCAACAAGTAACAACAGCATTCCAGCAAAGTGCCAAAGGGCAAAACTCAGAAGGCCAAAGTGGCAAAGCCCACCTAAAAGTACCAAGCGCTAGGGGAACGAAATGACCACCACCAGATGGTCCAGATCCAATTCGAGCACAACAATGGCAAGCAATTGATCCAATTTTGATCCCCTTCCTGGCTTACCCTCCTCACCTCTTGTGGTTGGCGGCGCGGATGAGTGTGGCCTGTGGCTAGTGCGCGGCAGTCAAGTGGTGGGCCTGGGCCAGTCACTAGCAGTTGGTGAGGGCATCCGAGCGTGGCCGCTAGGGGCGCCGTCATGTCAAGCCGCCAAGCAGGAGTAGCCAATTGACGAACCGGGCAGCCGACAGCGCCGCAGCAGCCGTCGAGTGCCAAATCTGGAGGCAGGAGGCATGGGGCGCTGTCACATCGAGCCGTCGAGCTGCCAACCAAGCAACGGCTGGTCAAATCTGGAGAGGAGAGCTGCGAGTAGGAGAGTGAGGGAGGGGAGTCAACTCTGAGGCTGGGAGGGGAGGAAGGGTCGCCGATTGGGCGGAGGGACCTACGGCGCCGTGCTGTCCATCGTGGCCCATGGAACTTATCTAGTGGCTGAGGCCCTGAGGAAGAGCTAGAGAGGTCGAGTGGGCGACCATCGACTGGACTTATCTGGTGCGTTGGGGGCTTGGGGGTTGGGCTGTTGGGGGTTTGACCAAGACCACTTAACTGGTAAGTGGTAAAGGCAGTAAGTGGTAAAGATATTAGTGCTAAGTGGCTATGCCTTGTTCTATGAGATTGACTAAAAGTATGAAGTAAGAAGTATCAATTAGAATTGGTTGTTGTGTTTGCGTACTTGTCACTTGACAACAATACCAAATCATAGAGTGAAATTGGTTGTGAGGGCCTGACTGTTGTAATTTTGCATTAATAGGTATCAAACACAAATCTATTTTTTAATTTATGCAATTGTGATTAATTTGGTATTTTAGTTTCATCTATTATCATTTATTGTTTTGTAGAGTTGCAATAAATGGAGAAACAAACATTGCATAAATATTTTTCATGCAATACTAGTGCTCCTCATACTAATGAGTCAAGTAAAAAAAGGCTCAGATGAGTTTTAGTTCCGATAAAATCATCGCTGATCTAGCGAATCGTATACCTATTAATGGGTATGACAATGAAATTAGAGATCAAGTGAAGAGGGAGTATTTGTTAAGAGGTTCAACCCAACAAAAAGGCCATGATTTTCCTCACAAAAATGCAGAATGATTGTTCAAGGGCATTTCAACAATCTTAGTACAATAGAGTAGCGGATGAGTGGTACAGTGACTTGATGATATGCTACTTGAGAGATTTTTAGAAACCTTAATGATGGTAGAATTAGAAAACACTTTCAAAGAATGAAATCTCGTAGAATGCTATTACCTCGTACTTGCGCTAATGGTATGTTTCATGCTTTTTTCAATTTTATAACTATTCACAAATGCAATTTCTGGTTTCATCACTAAGTTTGCTAAATTTGGCATACAGATAGCTGCTTACATATATTTATAGGCTTTATGAGGCACATTAACTATTACTGAGATACAATCTTTGTTATATTTTGTATTTTTACTATGTATCTATTTTAATTATATGTGATTTTAGATTACAAAATATAGTTCACTTTGTATTTAGTTCGTTTATCTTTTGTTTTATTATGTCCTACTAGCCCCACTAAAATTTGGTTCTAGGTTCGCCACTAATGAGGAGAAGCATGTGGTGCACCAAGTAACTTAGGTTATTTGCAAGTGAAAGAAAGCGAAAAGATTCGTAGAAGACAATAAAGAGGCATTTTGGTAAATTGCCCAATACCGAAAAACAATGTATGAAACCACGGTGTTGGACTAAATTACTTAGGTACCATATGTATGGAAAAAATATGAAGTGGATTAAGTGTTTATTCACTAATGAGGTTAAATGAGTGTGTGTTTTGAGAAGCATGTTTGTGTAAGTGTAAAACCTGATAAGGTGTTAGGTTATTGGGTTAGCCCATATAAGTTGATGAAACCCGACTAGATAGGTTTTCTAGAGTCTCTCATGTGTCTTTGCTATAAAAGAGTGGAGAGGAGTGGCTTAGAGTTAAGCTATCCATGCCAATTAGAGAGGAGTTAGGATTCATGGAAAGAATCTTGTGGGAGATGTGAGAGGCTCATGTGGTTGAGTTTTTGTCATCTTTAGCCTTTGTATATGGCTAGAGGGTGGCCATAAATATTAATCTCCAAGTATTAATAGAGAACAAAATTCACCTAAGTATTTCCCTCTTGTGCTCAAGTGGATGGAATGTTGAGTTGGCTTAGTTTTTTTGTGCTTCTTTCTTCCTTTCTTAATCTTGTTATTCTAAGAATGTATAAGGGATGGAGATGACCCTTGAAAGTCAATCCTCACTCATCTAGACACTTGGTTGGTAAGTTCTTAAAGTTGCCCGATTTTTACTCTTTTTGGGCTCTCGAGTGATTTCTCAGTCCAGCTATTTCTATCTCGTTTCTTTAGTATTATTGCTTGTTATGACATGTGGGAATACATATAGATCCATCTTGGTCATCATTCATCCACGAGCAAGTTATATTCACCATTTTAATTTTTGCCCATTTTTGGTGCAACATTCCTTCAAATTAAAAAGGTCACAATTTTAATAATGATTTTCTTGATTGTTGGTTGAAATAGGTTTATAACATCCTAGAGAAGATGTATGTCAAGTTTCATGTCGTTTGGATCTATGGATCAAAAGTTATGTGTAATTTAGGATTTCAAATAGTGATAAAATTAATGTTCAGATGCTTGAATTTATTGTTCATAGTGGTCAGGCCAAAATTGGAGAGAGGTGAGACTGGTGTTAATGTTCATTCAGGTGCAACAGAGGTTTAAGAGCCAATAGATCCTAACTTTCTTAAATTCTTTCTTGATATTTAGTTGAGATAGATTCTTGAAGTAATGGTCTAGTTTTGGTTCAAGTGTTAAGTCATTTGGAGTTGTGAATAAAAAGTTTTGCTAATTTTCATATTTAAAATAGTGTTAAAATTTGTTCTGTTCCTAAATTAGAGGTCACACCGCCATGGAGGCCAGGCATCCATCGGTAGCTCCCACTCTTGTTCCTTGTCATTCTCGCTTATAACCACCACGCAAAGCTCGATCATTTTCGGTGGCTTTTTGATCGTATGGACCTTGACTCCTCTTGAGTGTAGTCCCGATCCCTTGACTTCTTTGGACCTAACTCTACTAACTTAGTTCCAGTCCTATCCACCTTACCATGATGTAGCTCCAGAATCCTACAACCAACATAAACAAGCAAACTGTCACGTAGCATCGCATAATACATAAATTCATCAATTGACATAAGTAATCCATACAATATACCATGTAAAATATATGCAACTAAACTATTCATCCTAAATCTAGTATTAAACATTAAACCCCTGTGCACACAAGCTACGACCTAGGTTAACCAAACTCATCGCAAAACTCAAGAATCATAAAAACCAAAATCTAGCCAAAAGCCTCACCTTCCAGTCGGTCAGACTTGACCTCAAACCGATCAGCCTGTTGATAGGGGCCGATTTGACAGAAAATCGACCCGGTCTAGCCGCTGAGAACCTCCGGTCTGACCGCCACCCCTTGGCTAGTCAGACTGGCCTGGCTGCCAGTTGAGCTGCAAGTGATTCCAAAAATTTGATAAAATGCAATTTTAAATTTCCACACCCCTCAAAAACCATACTCAAACTCTCTTGAAGCAAATTTTCCAAATGACTTCCCGAGCTAAAAAATTGTGTGTGCCATCCGTATTCACGTCTTCACCATTCACTGTCATCTTGAAAATCGCAGACAAAAGTCATCAATCACAGCTAAAAACCATAAGTCGTAGCCTAAGAAAACATGGCCCTTATGTGCTCGTCAAATTCTCCTTGGGGTTTTCTTCCCTCGGTTCTCCTTTTGTAGCTTCCAAATAAGCTCTTAGGTCTAACCGAATCGTATGTTTTTTTTAGAGAAACCCAATTGTAAGCTTTTTTTAGAGGAATGTATGACTTTTATTCATGGTTTACTAAGGCCTTATATTTTTAGGCTGTGACTTATGACTTTTAATCGTGACTACTTTTGTCTGTACTTTTCGATATGACAGCAGATGCGGAGACGTCGACGTGGATGGTGTGCACAGTTTTAGCCTCGTGAAACTGTTTGAAGAATCTATTTCAAAATGTTCCATTTGTTTTGACTTTTAGAAAACCAAAAGTAAAAAAGAACAAACCTTGAAACATCCAATCCTACAATCTTGTTCTAGTCTTTGGCTTTGTTTGGAAAGCCTGAAATCCTGGTCCACCCACGCAGATATGGCCCCGTTCCAAAGAGCTGTTGGCTTTAGAAGCTAAAAACCATTTGGAATGACTTCTTAATGTGGTTTTTCTTCTTCTTCTTTTTTCTTTTTTGCCTCTTTTTTCTTTGCATTATTCATCGAGATGTAGCGGTGTTTTTAATTTTCCTTTAATGGAATATCCAGAGAAAGTTAACAGCCGCTATAGTGGTCCTGTTCTTTTTGGCTTTTCAGCGACTTTTGACTTTTATCAGTAATTAATATTTATTAGACTAATAAACTATAATCCAAAAAATTAAATTCAGTATTATTCTAGTCAAAAGCTACAGCCACAACACTTTTTAAATGGAGCATTAAGGCCTTAGTATTCTAACGCAGCAAAAACGCAAAGGCCAAAAACCCACCCGAACCCTCCCTTACCGCCGGCCTACACCGGCCGCGCGGCCCACCTAATCCCGCACAAAAATTCGAAATCCTCCGCACAGGTAAAAGCCGAAACCCGATGGGCCCGACCCAACCCAACCCAAGCCGCACCGCACTGACTCGAGTCGACAAGCTGAGAACCTTCGCAGCCAAGCAAGCAAACGACTCCTCCCCTGTTCGCATCACTTTCTAGTTTCTACACACTTTCTCTCGCCCAAATCCACCGCCCCCACGCCTCGTCTCTCCCATCCCGTCCCGACCTCTCGGAGATTTCAAATCCGCGGCAGGCCAGGGCCAGGTCTCCCCCGCCGTCGCCCCCGTTCCCGCGAGATCCGCCGCCGCTAGGGGGGAGAGAGGGCTACCATGGATGCCATGGAGGAGCTGTCGGAGCTCTCCGAGTCCATGCGCCAGGCGGCCTCGCTCCTCGCCGACGACGACCCCTCCGACGACGCCGCGCCGCGTCGCCCTCCACCTTCCTCAACGCCGTCACCCTGGGCAACGTCGTGAGTATCGGGAGCCGCCGGCCCCCCGCCCGACGCCAAAATCCCCCCGGCGATCCGCCGCTCGTGCTCCGATCTGATCCATTCTGATCTGTTCGTGCAGGGCGCCGGCAAGTCGGCCGTACTGAACAGCCTCATCGGCCACCCCGTGCTGGTGAGCTTCTACCCGACCAGCTCAGCCCTCTTTCTCTCTCGGTGGTTATTAGATTTGTGTGGTGGTGTGTGGTGCAGCCGACGGGGGAGAATGGCGCGACTAGGGCTCCGATAGTGGTGGACCTGCAGAGGGACCCGGGACTCAGCAGCAAGTCCATCGTGCTCCAGATCGATAGCAAGTCTCAGCAGGTGTCCGCAAGTCAGTGGGATCTCACAATCTTGCTTTGCTTGATCCAGTGGGGATTTTTAGGATTGACCTGGTGCTGAATTTGTGCTGTTTGTTGATGTGCAGGTGCTCTGCGGCATTCTCTGCAGGATAGGCTCAGCAAGGGTGCATCCAGTGGATCCGGTAGGGGCCGAGCAGATGAGATTTATCTCAAGCTGCGGACGAGTACAGGTTTGTCCATGAGTAATTTAATCATGTTACCAAACCTATACCTATTTACCCATCCATTAGCAGTGCAGATAGTATAGTATAGGCTGGTATAGAGGATATGTTCACCTTTTAGGACATGGTGAAGTGGCCCTTGACTCCTTGTAGTCATGGAGCCGCGAAGAATTGAAAACTCAATCCTGGGTAAACTCACGGGTATGCTGTGCATGGGATATTTATGTCTGTTGCATTGTATGCCCTGCTGTAGTCATGGAAGAAAGTAACAAAAGAACCTTGTGATAAGTGTAATTGCTGAAATATGAGAGTGGTCCAATCCCCCCGTTTAATGTTTTTGTTCAACTGTTGATCAACCCTATGCTTAGTTGCTGCACTAAATCTGTTTTTATTATTTCTGTTTGCCTGTAATTTTGTTGTGGTGCTTTGTAAAAGCCTCTCACTATACTTTTTCTTGTTTTATTTTCAGCTCCCTCACTAAAACTGATTGATTTACCTGGTATAGACCAGCGAGTTGTGGACGATTCAATGGTAAGTACTTAAAATATGTTGATTTTACTCGTCAACTAGTTCTTCTGTATGGTAAATGTGTAAATAATAATTTAAAATAGTCACTGTTATGGTCAGTGTGCACAATTTATCAGTATAACATCGACTATAGCATCTTATGCCATCCATGACAGGATGTATCTTAAATATGCTGTCATCATACAGATTGGATCTATGGAACGTCATAATTTGGCAGTTATTTCTCGTAGATTGATTTCCTCCCTGAAGCCTTTTGAACACTGTTCTCACTCGACTATTTTAGAGAGAACACCGCATACATAGTTCTTTAAATGGGTCATACTTGCGTACTATATGTTGCAGAATACTGATTATTTTCTTAATTCAGATCAATGAGTATGCTGGGCACAATGATGCAATACTGCTAGTTGTGATACCTGCAATGCAAGCGGCCGATGTCGCATCATCTCGAGCTCTTAGGCTTGCCATGGATATTGATTCAGATGGTGTGTCCTTCAATCGAAGTAAACATCCTCAATAATACCATTGCCATTCATTTTGTAATAAGTAATGTTTTTCCATTCACTGTAGGGACGAGAACTGTAGGTGTGTTAAGCAAAATTGATCAAGCAACTGGAGATGAGAAAACTATAGCTTGTGTTCAGGCCCTTCTGTCAAACAAGGGCCCAAAAAACCTTCCAGATATTGAGTGGGTTGCTCTAATAGGACAATCAGTTTCAATTGCATCAGCACAATCTGGGTCAGTTGGGTCTGAAAACTCGCTAGAAACAGCTTGGCGGGCTGAAGCTGAAACCCTGAAATCCATCTTAAAGGGAGCTCCTCAGAGTAAGCTTGGTAGAATTGCTTTGGTTGACACCATTGCTAAGCAGATACGCAAACGGATGAAAGTGCGGCTTCCTAACCTATTGAGTGGGTAAGAATTGTGTCTCTTGCTTCAATGACTATTGAATCTAGTATCTATTAGTTACTGCGTAGTGTTAATTCACTACTATGTGTGCTCTATTGCTAAAATTACATGCACATGCTTCCTGTGCTTCTATTTCAGTCTTCAGGGTAAATCCCAGATGGTGCAAGATGAACTGGCAAGGCTGGGAGAGTCTATGGTACAAAGTGCCGAAGGAACCAGGGCAGTTGCTTTGGAGCTGTGCCGGGAATTTGAGGATAAGTTTCTTGCTCATATTACATCTGGTGAGGTTAGTGACGAACCTCAAAATTACTTTGTTTATATTTGATTTATGCCTCCCTATGAAAGTATGAATAAGTGATCACAAGGGCAGTACACCATTTTTTCATATAAAAGGGATCTGGTTGGAAAATTGTTGCAAGTTTCGAAGGCAAGTTTCCAGACAGAATTAAACAGCTACCATTGGACAGGCATTTTGATCTCAGCAACGTCAAACGGGTAAGATTGGTTTCACTTATAACATTAAACTCTAGTGGGCGGTTTGCCACCTTTTATGAAGAGTGTTCTCTTGACATTCTAGATTGTCTTGGAAGCCGATGGTTATCAACCATATCTAATATCCCCAGAGAAAGGGTTGAGATCATTGATAAAAATAGTACTGGAAATGGCGAAGGAGCCATCACGACTATGTGTTGAAGAGGTATGTTCGAGTTAATCCAAATAGTAATCATGGTTGACTTGTTACTCATTTACACTCGCCTGGCCAATAGAAATATAACATATCTAGGTTCCATCTTTTTCCCTTAAGGTGAGGGTGATGTAGAAAGTAGTTACTTTCCACAAACTATTGTAATCTAAACGTAATCTATTGTTTATTATGCTCTACGACACTTCCATTTTCACCCTCTCAGGGCCTCACCAGACAAACCTCCTGAATTTGATGTCTGGTTGGATGCATTTGATTGAAATGTTTAGTTTTTTTTCAAGAAGAAACTTGTTATGCTTGCCTATTATCTGGTTTAAGTTTCCAAAATTGAGGTTGAATTTCTGGTTTGAAGGCTGCAACTATTAGCTATTGGGTTATTAGCTACGGACTATGCTTGCCTATTGGATGCATGGAACTCCCTACCTAGGGACAGTTCCATACTTCCAGTCAGTCGGATTTTTTGTCGATTTAGGTGTTATCATTGTAGTAGTTACATTGTGTTGATATAATATTTAGCAACCTTATGTAAGGTTGCGAATTTCTTAATTTCTATCTTGTTTAATTCCATGGGAAAACTAATGTTTATTTTTGTTAATACCCTAGGTACATCGTGTATTGTTAGACATAGTCAATGCTTCCGCAAATGCCACACCGGGACTTGGAAGATATCTTCCATTCAAGCGTGAGGTATCACTTATCTGTTTTACAAGTAAACCCTTCTATTTACTTGTTGATAGAGCTCATGTTTTACCATTCTAAGCGTAAACTCTCTTTTGTCCTTTTGTCAAGGTTGTTGCAATAGCATCAAATGCACTAGAGAGCTTCAAAAATGATGCTAAAAAGATGGTTGTTGCACTTGTTGATATGGAGCGCACCTTTGTTCCCCCTCAACATTTCATCCGTCTGGTGCAAAGAAGGTTGGTTGTTCTTGTTGCTAGGCTTTTTACTTCTCAATTATTTGTGATTTGTAATTTGTCTCAAGTAGTTAATTGCTATTTCACCCTTCTCAATGTTCTGTACTTGTAAGTTGTAATTAAAAAAAGTATTACACTTTTTCAATCTGTAATATCATTTTTCATAATATGGCTGATATCATGGATCTAGCATAAGAAGCTTAAATTATATTGGCTTCAGGCTGAGTTAGTATGTATCCTATTTTCACTTTCAAATGACTACCTTTATCAAATGATGCCTGAATACTTAAGGAAAACTTGAGGTTTCAACTCTTCTGTCATCACTCGTTCTTCTTTGAGTTGGAATCTGTCATGAGCTGATGATTTGTCAAGCATGTACGATTTCTAAGTTGAAATGAACTGAATCACAGTTTTCTTGCTAACGAAGCTGACCATTATTTAGTTTGTGAAAGCTACGATTATTTCATGATGACACTGTGGAATGCTGACCCGTGGCCATTTTGTCTGATATTGGCAGAATGGAAAGGCAGCGTCGTGAGGATGAGATGAAAAACCGATCCTCCAAGAAAGCACAAGAGGCTGAACAATCCATGACAAACAGGGTATGACTTGTGCCTACTTGTCTTTGGATGTGCACTAAAATGTTTTATTAGAAATGCCCTTTGATAGTAATAAAATTTTCAGATTGGTTGAGGTGTAGGGTATATGTTGGCTTTTGTGGTTAATGCAAGTTATTCATTGATTTTAGGCCTCCAGTCCCCAAACAGGATCTGAGCAAGCTAGTGGTAGCTTAAAATCAATGAAAGAAAAATCAGGTCATCAAGACAAAGACACAAAGGAGGGATCAAATTTGCAGGTTGCTGGTCCAGCTGGTGAAATTACTGCAGGTATGATGCATCAAATCTGGCTGTGCTCAAGTTAGGCCATCATGGAAATCCATTTTCAAATGTTATGCTTGCACAGACTCAATTCTTCTTGACCATGAAATAAATATCACAGCGCAGCACTTTTTGATATTTCTTCAGGCAATTTGGCCGCATCTTTCTCCTTGTACAATTCAAACTTATCTGCTAGAAACCTTATCAAAATAGTCCAGTAGAATAACGTTGACATTGTCGCAATAATTCTCTTTGTGAACCTATTTGAACCAATTGTTGAAGTCTTAACACACCTGACTCGTGGTAACAAAATACATACTGAGTTATTTAATAAAAATGTATAAGCATATTCCCCCCTTTTTCTTCTTCAGGCTACCTTTTGAAGAAAAGCGCAAAAACTAATGGCTGGAGCAGAAGGTGGTTTGTCTTAAATGAGAAGAGTGGAAAGGTTAATCAGTCCTCCATACTCATCGTTTTGTTGTGTTCTTGATGCCTTTGGAACCTATAGAGGATTCTTCAGGATATTTTTGTTTTTATAATTTTCCTTGGCACAAACTGTTGATTGTTATACTTCACACTTGTTTGCTATGGTGGGGTTGGTTGGATTCACTGTGTTTTTTTATCAGCTTGGGTACACAAAGAAACAAGAGGAGAGACATTTTCGTGGTGTCATCACTCTCGAGGTGTGCACACTCTTCGCTTCTGTTTTTTCGTGTTTTTATTCTACTTGTCACTGAAATGATATCATAGCTTGATTTTTTGCGCTGTAGCAGTTTTAGTTTGTTTTTTCTTTCGCTGTTCCCTACTGAAAAGAGCTAATTGGTGTTGAAAGAAACACTAAATATGTACTACAAGAGTTGTAAAATGAGCTGTTTTGGTATCTTGCTTGTGCAGGAATGTAACCTGGAGGAAGTAGAGGAGGAAGAACCTTCTAAAGGTTCAAAGGATTCAAAAAAGGCAAATGGGCCAGAAAAAGGCCCAAGTCTTGTGTTTAAGATAACTAACAGGGTCGCCTACAAAACAGTATTAAAAGGTTGACATCCGTGAATATTACAACCTGGTGTTTTCTTTATGTTTTTTCTTTTATATAAATGGTTTATTTCGTTTTGCAGCTCAAAGTGCTGTTATATTGAAAGCTGAGAGCATGTCCGACAAGGTTCAGTGGGTAAATAAGATAAGAGCTGTAATTCAAAGCAAAGGGGGTTCATTCAAGGGTCCAAATACTGAGGGTGGTTCCATGAGGCAAAGCCATTCGGATGGCTCCCTGGTAAGTTCTGTCTTATGCATGGTTGACTTGCCTTTCTAACTTTATTTGTTGCAAAGCTTTTAACCCTATTTTTTTTTCTTTTCAAACTCTTTCTTGATTTGACATTAAGGATGCTGTTACACAATTCCACTTTTGTCGGACTCGGATTTTGCCAATCCAGATTCCTCTGTGATTCCATTGTACTATTTTCTGAATCAGTAAATAATGCTTACAAATATATTACTATATATCAATTTCATATCATGAGGAAGCGTAAATATAATTGGTGGACTTATGGGCCGATCAGCCCGAAATCAATAAAAAGCAGCAGCGGAAACGAAATTTCACACATGTGGGACTCAGGACACGTCCACAGGCAGCCAACTGGGGTTCACGACCCAGTTCGTAGCCTCATCGTCTTCCAGCTCTGTTAACTCCTTTAGATGACCACATGGCTTGAATTTATCATTCTTACTGGCTGAATTTATCATTCTTACTGACTGAATAATGGTAATTGAGCAACGATGAGTACAAAGGTACTCAACAAGTCATCACACAGAATGCAATAATAATAGATACAAAACTGTTAAGGGGGCTTGAGGTTTTTTATTTGCGAAAATGCCATCATTTTGAGATACAATTATAGGAAATTCCTGAGACCTAGTATTTTTACTAAACCATGTTTTTAAAGATAACCATCCATCTGTTACGGAGCATGGTTCTATCCACGCAATGCTAGTTTCATTACCAGGGTTACATCCACCTATTAATATCACCGAGTTACATTCACCTAGGGCAATTCAAACTCAAGGTTACATCTACCCGACGAGTTTTATCGCACTACAAAGTTTTTAAAAATAGATACTAACTCGAATAAGTTTCCATGCCTGCATATGATCGTAGGCACGGTTGTTCGAAAAGTTTTCACTCTGTAGAGGTCGTACATTTTACCCACAAGAGATACTCAATTTGTTATGTTTCACACATTTCTTTAGACATGTGAATCAAGAAAATCACCACAAGATCTTTATAATACATCACCCAGTGTAGGTTACATCCGCTGAGGTTTCATCTAAGTGAGGTTATGTCCACCACGCCTAGACCCCCCTCTTGCGCCACACGGTGGTTTACACCAGCGGCACGACCCGTGTCCACGACAGCTTAAAACCAGCGACACGACTCGTGGGTCATTCCAATGGTGTAACCTATGTAGCACGGACACGGATACGTCGACACGACACGACACCGACACGGAAATTCGCCGTTTTCCCAAAAATACTGATACGACGACACGGCTATATATATTTAAATAATAAATAAATTATATATATATATATATATATATATATATATATATATATATATATATATATATATATATATATATATTATTTTCTATGTTTCCACATGCTTATTAAATTGCAATAATGTAAATTGTAAACTTGTAATTTGTAAAGTGTATACTTAATATGTACCTCATGAATTGTTTTGTTAATCCCGACGACAATTGTTGATGTGAATACCATTTTCGAAATAAGAATTCCATTAACACAGGCAAGGGCACATTTCTTGGCTTTGTTTTTGCTTGTTCTTCCTCAACCTTTGCAACTTCATTTTTAAGTGCGCGGAGGAAGCCGCGCACATGGGCGAATTTATACAAGACGGGACGGCGGCCGGCGCGAGTGGGAAAGAAGCGCGGCGCTCGGGAGAAGCCGACGGCGGCGCAGGGAAGAAACCACGGCGCTTGGCGAGAAGGCTGCCGCGCGACGGACAATCCGGCGACGCGCGGTGCACGGGGCGAATCCAGGCGAGTGGGAAAAGCGCGGCGCAGGAGAGGCCGCCGGGCGCGGCGAGGCGCGGAGCGGAACGGCGCGGCAAGGTGCGAGAGCGGGCGGGAGCGGATGGCGGCGAGGTGCGGGAGCCGGCGACGCGAGCAACCGATGCGGACAAGCGGAGCAACGTGATGGGAATAACGCGCTCGGCTACTTGTACGTGCAATGCGTGCGTTAGGGTTAGGGCACGCCGTGCGTGCGTTATGGGCCGGCCTGGGCCGGCCGTGTCCTGGACCATTTCTGGGCCGGCTGTGTCCAGGCCGTGTCCGACTCATATATTTAGTGTGTCCGACACGTATCGAGAATGTTATTAATTAAAATTAATTCTAAAATCGACCGATACGTCTCCGACACGTATCCAAGACGTGTCCGTGTCGTATCCGTGTCGGACACGGTGTCGGACACGGATACGGCGGTTTTACCAAGTGTCTGTGCTACATAGGGTGTAACCCACATTAGCGGATGTAAATTAGTTAGCCATGTCATATTTATTACAGACTTGTGGTTACACTGTTTTACATTGAGATCATCACATGACTCAGTCCGTAGTTATCTGGGTGGTGCTATCACAAACTACAATTTCTTGTCCTGCATCCGCACCAACACCTTTTACCATCCGCTCAGATAGGTTAATCAAGTTTTAAGGTTTTGAGAAGCATAAAATACCTTAGACCAATGTATTATTCACTTCCCTTCAGTGACTGCTCAAATCAAGTTTTATGTTTAAGATTGATGACATGGCAATTTAATGCCTCCTGGGTATATAAGCAAGACTAAGTATGGCGCTTAGATACAACTTATAACTAGTATGTTTACTATTAATTCTAGTGCGATAAAGGTTTATGTTCAAAGCCAATGAGTAGAGTATAATTAAGTAATTATCTATAGGAATTTAACTATGAACAAGTGTGATTATAATGTGCGTAACAAAATAAAGTATGCAATTTGATATTTTTGTGTAAAAATAATTTGCATTCAAAAGGTAGGTGCGATATGATCAAAGTAATGACCTCGCTCAATTTACCGCCTCTTTGACCTTACTCAAAGCCTTCTTAGTCAATGATTTTGAAACTCTTGGTCTTCGTCTTTATCCGAATCTTATCCCGCTCGAACTTGTCGCATCTTTGAGACTTCAACTTCTAATTATGCAATAAACGATTGAAATCCAAATAAATCGAAAGAACTTTAGAAGTCCAAATAATTTCAATTGGGCTTATTTAAGTTTTGCTATGATTGAGAATATGAGAGGAAGGATTGATGTCGAAGGAGCATTCATAAGAATATTCCGCTTCGGGTTCAAAGATGGTAGGTCATAGCCGATTGCAAGATACCAATGCTCGATCTTTAATTAATAGTTTGTTTTATTATTTTACATTTATTAAGGGAGTTCCAAGAGTTGATTAGACTCATGATGGATATAAGAGTTATTAAAACATTGGGCATTATTTGATGGGTGTGAGTTCAACATGCGAAGAGTATTAACTTTAATTTGTCGAGTTAATCTTGGAGTTCATATTTTACGAGAGTTCCCTCTTAAGTCTGTGCCTCGAGTTATTCGTACATTAATTACTCCTAATTACCAATGGCGATTTTAAATCCAGAGATAATGATAGAACGATTGTTACTTTGGCAAGGTTATATTTTTATCAAGACTTAAATTTGTAATTCAATTTAGATGGCATGGGCATAGTGGTTAATTACCTTTTCTTTAATTTAATTGTCATTTACAGAAAGATGATATATATCAATAATGTCTTTGATTAGCAATTGGATTTGAGATGAATATTAATGACTCCCTAATTTTGTTTGGGAATTTCTTAATCATGCATAGGGTAATTTTTAATTTAAATTCCAGCATTTTACAGAGAAATATTAGCGACTTAAAATTTTAAATGATTTACGTTAATTATTTAAGCATTGATTGAAAAAGGGCCTCATGACTTTTGAGATACGCAAACAATATTTATTATTTTTACATGGCTAAATCTTGCACTGATTTTTTTAAATAACAATTAACTTGCTAAACTTTGTTGAGAAGCAATTAACCAAGATTAACCTGCAATATTTTTATATTGCATAGATTTTTATTTTAATTTCATAATTTTATTTCATCTTTGTTTTTATTTATAAATAATATTTTATCAAATTTCTATTTGAATAATTCTTAAACATTGAATTCAAAATGGGACCGTGAGCAAAAGAGATACTAACCATGAGCAAAAGGGATACTAGAGACACTAGAGACAAACAAAGGTATTGACTGCCATTCACTGCAGTTGGGCCCACATGTCATTGATAATAGGGAGAGAGGGCTGCTCAAGAAAAAGCAGTGGAGGGGAGGAGGCCGAACAAGGGAGCGGTGGCCTATGGCTGGGTGGCGGCGTCGCCGGTGAGGGGTGGTCGGAGGGGTGGAGGCAACGACAAAAATGGAACGTCGGGGGCTAGAGCTAGCCGTAGGTGATGGCGCCATGCCTCGAGTTGGAGCGGAGGCGACTCGGCATGGCAGTGGGCGGTCGGGCGCATGAATGAGGGTGGCGACGGCCGAAGGGAAGGGAGAAGAAACTAGGGCATGTACGAGCGGAGGAGTCAAAAGGAACTTATTGGGGTGGTTGGCGATGGCGGGGAGAAGCCAAGGTGACCTGGCGGCAGGAGCTGACGGCGGCGCAAGGTCACCAGTGGTGGTGTCCTGGGGCGGATGGGAGCTCTAATCTGCAGTGGGGAAGGCTAGGAGGCGCCGAGGAGATGCTCCAAGGGGAGGAAATCGAGTCGAGGGGCGCCGAGGAGGAGACGGTGGCGCTGGTTGCAATTTTGGCCGAAGTTGAGGAAGTCGGCGCGGCGAGCTAGGGGGTGTAGAATTCCAATTAATTCGGAGGGTTTGAAGAGGACACTCAGAAACGTGAGGTGACGTGGTCGGTTTGTGGAGAGCCTTGCCGGAGTGGTCAGAACATCAAGCGGGTGACGGCTGGCGCACGGACGGGAGCGTCTCGGCCGAGCTCGGCTTGGGGGTAGAAATAGAGGGGCGATGGGGAGCCCAAGGCATTTCATAGCTCGGGGGGTGCTCGGGATACTGTTGCCCCACATTGGAAGGCGGTGTGTCTGGGTCACGCGGGCATGGCTCTGCGGCATAGCGGGATGGGTGGCACGAGCAGACAGGGAGGAAGAAAGAGAAGAGAAGGTGGGGCTCGGTGGCAGGGAGAGGTAGAGAAAGAAAAAGAGTTGGCTAGGAAGATTGAATTTTCAAATTTGATTTGCATTTTCATTTTTGAGATTAAATTTGTATTTGAATTTGAAAATCTTGGCTCGATTATTCGGATGTGAATTTTAATATTGCTTTGCTTTTGGTTTTAATTGCTTTGATTTAAAATTTCAAAATTAGGTTTGAAATGCAAATTCAAATTTTTGCTCAATCGATTTCCAAATATTTTGGCTCTTGATCAAAGATTTTTATCTTGATTGTTTGAATTATTTAGCAAAATCCAAACCAAGAATCTCAAATAAACGCCAAAATTTTTGGATAGCACTGAAAAGCAACAAAAGATACTAAAATTTTCACAATTACAACAATTCCCAAATTTGGGATGTTACAACTTTACCTCTTCAGTATGATTGTTGCTTTAAGTGTCAGCATGAAGTTTTCTGCCATTTGTACATTTCAATTGACATCTGATCCCTATACTTTTCAAAGGATACTATGGCGCGGAGACCTGCTGATCCTGAAGAAGAACTTAGATGGATGTCTCAGGAAGTGCGAGGTTATGTTGAGGCTGTTTTGAATAGTCTGGCAGCAAATGTCCCGAAGGTTCATGTTCTAGCTTCGTTCAGTTTATTTGACCTTGTCATTGAAGTCAAGTTTTCATTGTTTCTTTCTTTCTTTGCTAATCAGGCAATTGTGCTTTGCCAAGTGGAGAAAGCAAAGGAAGATATGCTAAACCAGCTGTACAGCTCAATAAGGTTGATGTTCTGTCTGTGAATATATGCTTCTCATTTCTTCTGGAGACTAGCTTACTGTTTGTTGCTTTCTGCATCTTTTCCCCTCATGCCATTTTCGTATTCTGCGATGTTGAAACATAGTGCCATCCAAGTGAACAGGCAAACACAAGCTTGCAAATGCACACCCCTATACCTACCATCTAGACTAGCCATATGGATCAAAAGGGTCCCATTGGAATCCTGCCAACCTTTATCTACACCATATGATTTCAATCATGTAATTCCTATGTAATTACATGTTAAGGATATAAACCTCATCAATTGAGACATGTTATCTCTCTTTTGGTAGTATGAAAAAGATATTTATAATCTAGGAAGGTTTCCTTACCCGCAGTAGTGATTTTCTTTGTTGTATTTTGAATAGATGTGGTAATTTTAATTTTCATTGAATCTAAAATTACAGTTTTTGTGGGACAGGTGGTCGGATCCATATGTAGTTCCAACATTTTTTTATGGTTTGATGATGCCTGCATGTTATGTCGTAGTTAGAGATATTGTAGCTATAGATATAATGTTTTATTTTGTTGAGAAAATTTCACATTTCTTACACTTAATTCCTTCACTTATTTCTCTATTCTCATGACCAGTGGGCAAAGCAATGCAAAAATCGAAGAGCTTCTCCAAGAGGACCACAATGCTAAACATAGAAGGGAAAAGTACCAAAAACAATCATCTCTCTTGTCAAAGCTTACTCGTCAACTTAGTGTGCATGACAATCGAGCTGCTGTTTCTTCTTATTCTAATGATAGCTCTGAAGCTGGTAAGCTGACTGCATTTTCATTCTCTGAATAACAATAGCAAATACAATCTGATCTTTGGATTTCTCCTCTTTTGTGACGATCATTGGTCAATATGGTTCGTTTGCTCATATAAATAATAATACCCATTGATAACTCTTATGATAGCTAATGCAGTTTTTTACAGGCGCCGGTTAAATTTGTCAAATTAAACAGCAAATAAATTGTTAAATTAGCTTGTAACATTTACTTGATTATTAACCTGATAAGGTAGAACTATCTGTCTGGCCTAGCCATAGCCTAGAGGTTTATGAGACTGATACGCAATTAGCATATACAAGCTAAAACCAGTGAAAGGTGACTTACGGAGCTTGAAAACCTGCTTTCACTTAACAATTTTTCCATGCCTTATGTAGTAGGTTTTCTTGGTTATAAGCTCTATGACTAGCTTATGAGCTTAGAGAGGCAAGTGTAAGTTGAACCAAATAGGCTCTTTCAATCTTTCTGCCTATATTGTGATTCTTCATTTCTTAGTTTGGTTTAAACCTATCTTTTGGATTGCCCACTTAGCTTTTGTTACTTGTGGCAACATAGGTGGCTAATGTACATTGCGTGCTATTTACTTGGAAGAGTTCAGAATTTTTCTGGATAGCAATTTAGATTGAGATCTCTCCACCTAATGTGGAACATTTTTTTAACTCTTCACAAATTTCTTGAACGAAATCATTTGCAGAGAGCCCTCGGACACCCAGCCGCGCAGGCGAGGACTGGAGGTCTGCCTTCGATTCAGCAGCAAACGGTCCTGTTGGTTCCAGCTCAAGCAGTGATTCAAGGTTGAGAAGTGCCGATGGTCGCAGTCGGCGCTACGAAAATGGGGATGTGACCACCGGTGCAAACTCCAGCAGCCGACGCACGGCAAACCGGTTGCCACCAGCGCCACCAAGATACTAATCGTGCTGATTAGTACCCGTGAGTATCAGTCATGTATTCTTGCTAGGCACACGCCCTGTCTTCTGATATTGGTGATTGGAGAGCGGATTTGGGGATTTGGACAATAGAGAGCGCGTAGTGGAGATTGCATGAACGGTGTGTACGCGCAGGGGGACACACTGTCTATAGAACTATATAGGTAATCCATGATCTCTGTTGTTTCATGATCTTTTTGGCATATTGATGTCTGATGCTGTCCCCGCCTCTGGGATTTTGTGGGACGGTCGATCTTGCTTTCCCACTGTGTTGTTGTACGCCTTCCCTTCGAGACGGTGATGTATCATTTCCCCCATTATTTGTTCGGTAGTGTTATACAACGTTCTGACTGTGTTTTGAGGGAAATTAGTTGAATTTCAAACCGTTCGATTTGTGCCAAGATTTGTGCTCCCACCAACCTTTATCTCCATCTTGGTGATGATCCGATGAGGCTTTCCGTTGTCGTCTTCTTAGGTTGTCGGTGTCTTTGACGGAGGCGCTGGGTTAGGATTAGGTTTCACTGGTTAAGGTTGGGCTTTACCGGTAGCCATTGGACTTCAAGGGATGCTAGGGTGGCGGTGGTCCGACGGTGGGTGGCAGTAGCGGTGCATCGAGATGGTGGTGTCATCTCGGTCGTTGGATTGGAGGTGGTGGGGCGGCAGGCTAATGAGCAATGCAGGTGGTGTTGGCAAATCATGCGAGAGTGTTGGAGATGGAAAAGAAGGGCAGAGGCAGTGGTGGCGGGAGGTTGAGATGCAACAAAGGAGGAGAGGAGGCGGGCGACGTTGGTCGATGGCTATGTTGGGAGGTGGTAGCCGGCGGGCCTCGCCGGCATCAGAATAGCCGCCGGCCACGGGCTTGGTGGCCAATGGTGGATAGGATCGACTGGTTGATGGATGAGATGCGAGTGGTGAGGTTGGTGTGGGGCAGCGGCGACGAGCCACTGGAGACGGGGAAGAAGAGGCATTGATAGTGAGTGAGGTGGAAGCGGGGCGCAGGAGGACAAGGCGTTGGCACCAAGAGGATGATGGCGGCCGCATTGGGGGTGGTAGCCATGACGGATTGACGGCTGGCCTCGCTGATGCTGAGGGTAGCAACGATGAGGTGATGGAGGTGGTCTACCGGAGAGAGTTCAGGGCGAGCCGCTGCTGGGAGTGAGGGAGGAAGGAGTTAGGGTTTGGAGAAGGGAGATGAAACGTTTGTTTATATATTAGATTGGTGGGATAGTCTCTGAAGGTTAAAAAAGTGATTGATTTTAAGAAAAGAAGTAGTCACGTGATAGTTAAGACATACCCTTATTTGTTGAGCTTTGGGATTTCTATTGTACGTTTTTAGACTTGTGCTCGTATGGGGTTAAAAGAAAAGGAATTGCTTTTATGTCGGGTTTCAAATTTCGTTTCTCAAAAATTTTCTGGACTGGGCCTGAGCCGGTAACTGCATTGTTACCGGCTTACCGCTCCAATCCTGGTCATTCGTTTTCACATTTCACTTTAAAATTTCTGTCAATTTTAAACTTCCAGCAAGATCTAAGAGTAAGATGACAACAAAAAATAGCTAAAAATAACATACTTATTGGGAGGTACAATCCTACTGCTACCCTGCCGTAACCGGCCGGTTTCTATCCCATGAAATGGGACTGTGAAACGAATGGTATTGTAGTTAATTTTTTATAAAAAAATATTTGGTTTTTAATACTCGATTTTGTAAATCTAGCCTTTTCATCGGATCTACCAAGCTCGGCAGGTCTTTGGCGGCGTACGTTTTGTTTGATTAGTTATTATATTAATGATTAATTAGTGCTAATCAGTATCATTATTGTTAATGATGGTTAAATAGCGCTAAATTATGGCTAATCGTGTTGCACATACCGCTTTGTGTGGGCTCGGCGGGTCCTACATGTGTCGCCTACTATGGCTGCCGAATTGAGAGAGGAGACTATATTAGCAAAAAGGCATTTAGGGTTAAATTTAAAAATAGCTACAATACCATTTCGGTGAACAGTTCTCAAAATGCCGCTACACTGCTGCAAACGGCTGGTTTTCATCACGATGTGGAACCCTGCTTGCATGGCGCTTTTCAACTGTCAATATTGACTGCTCATTTATCTCATGCCAACACTTCTAGATATGGAGGGGGCATGTAATAGGAGGTAGTCAAAAGAAGGGAAGGGAAAAGTTTGAAATGCTAGTCTTTGGCCGGAAAATGACGACTGTCGGTGTGCATGTCGGTATGTAAGGGGGTTTCTCGGATGCATCATCTCAGTAAAAAAAACTCGGCGCTTTTAGGATCTTTTGCGATCTCATATAGTCATATCTAGTACTTTGCAGAATATCATATTGTCATTTTTTGACTGTGTTGAAATTGTTTAATATTCTTTACCAGATGCTTAATCATTGCGTGAGCTTGCATTTGCATGATTAAAAAGGTTTAATGTCCTTCACCAGAATATAAGCAATCATTGCATGAGCTACGCTAATTAATATATTATTGTTTGTTTCCTCTGATATGTACGGGGAGGGAATTTACATTTGCTGTTGCCAAATGCCTCCGCCTTTTTTCTCTCTCTCGTATATAAATAATTTCCTGTGAATAGAGCCTTCACATCTAAAAAGAATGAACAAAAGAATAGGGGAAATTGTACAGACCCCCTGTATTACTATCTATTTACACTTCAGTCCGTCGCCGGACTGCTACTACTATTTTCCAGCTGCGATTCTTGCAGCGCCGTCGACTCCTGCCGAGCCAGCCTGTTGAGCATGGCGAACATGCCGACCATGGGCGCGGTGTTGTATGTGCATGCCTCTGTTTGCATATAGTTCTCCCTGTCATCCCTGAACCTGTCGCTGTGGTCGGGCCCGCCGACGATGGCGCCGATGACGATGTTGGGGTTGGAGCCCTTACGGCCGAACCAGTTGTCGAACCCCTGTGTGCAGCCGATGAACTCCTTGCTGTCCTTGTACGGCACGATGGACGCGGCACGATGGTGCACCCTGTTCGGGTACTTGCTGCCGTACCCGACCAGGTAGCTCATGCCGCGCGGGTTGCTGCCCAGCACGTAGTCCACCTGTGCCTTGGCCAGCACGAACACTTCGCTGGCCCGGGCCGTCTCGCCCCCCGCGCACTCCACTACCGGCGAGCTGCCATCTGCCAGGTAGCCCGAGTAGGCGGACAGGAGGAACGCCGCATTGGTCACATACTGCATGTTGTTCCACTGCCGCACGTAGAGCATCCCCCCGGGGCTCCGCTCCACGTTGGCCTCCGCGTCGCCGGCCGTGTTCCTGCCTAG
The DNA here is from genome assembly GCA_036346575.1 of Dendrocalamus sinicus. Lineage (NCBI taxonomy): Eukaryota > Viridiplantae > Streptophyta > Magnoliopsida > Poales > Poaceae > Dendrocalamus > Dendrocalamus sinicus. The sequence continues at coordinate 27,416,833 of CM070657.1, read as the reverse complement.
GCACGCGCACACGTAGTGCTCTGCCTTCGCTCTGTACTGCTCCAGCGTCTCCTTGTGACGCACTGAGTGCTCTCCCCTCAGCAGCAACTGCAAATTACGCAACTCACTCTTGTCAGTGACTGACCACTTGCACGTGCATGTTCATTATCTTAGTGGTGTGTCAGTGTATTACTGCTTACCCTTGCGGCGAGGATCTGGACGCCAGCGTACTTGACGTCCCAGCTAAATTCGTTGATGGCCCAGCCGGTGCCGCCCAAGACATCGGCGTTGTCGACGACGTAGTCGAGGTAGTCGGGGCGGCCGGTGGCGCGATGGAGCCAGAGCGCGGCCCAGAGGAGTTCATCGTTGTAGCCGCTCACCGACGCGTAGTAGCTCTTTACCTCCGCGATGCTGCTATCGTACTTACCCCTGTACTTGTCCGCGAACTCGAACAGCTGTTGTGATCAAGCGCAAAAAAAAAAAAAAAAAGAAGAAAAAGAAGCAGGTCAGCGCTCGGTGCTCGATCAACGGCCAGTACACTAACCAGCTAACTAATATTCCTCTGAATGCAATAATCATCATCATTGCACGTTGTAATGGCATGGTTTTGCAGGCGATAACGTGACGGAAATGTGGTGGTTACGTTACCTAGTTTCTTTTTTTAAGTCGATGCAGACACACACACACACATCTCCACATGCGTCTACATACATATATACGTGCATATGTTTCAAGCACATGATTTATCTAAAGTAAAATATCAAATCTTATGGGACGTTGACACAAGATTAACTATTGAACGCATCCACGTGTACAGATATCCTTTCTACCCGAGACTTCAACTCAAGAGAAATATGAGCACCAGTATCAAAGTCAAGAGTTCGAACAATGGTAAACAATTTACAAAATGGCAGAGTTTGCCAAATAAGCTATGCTCGCTCCTCCGTTACATAGTTTCTCGTATTTTATGTAGTGCTCGGTTGGGCTAATTTTTTATAGCTTATAGTTGAATTTTCACTGTAACTAACTAACATTACACTGTAATTGATGACGACTTATTTGACATAATTAAATTTAAAAATTTTAAAATGAAAAAAGGGTTAGCTCAGTACGTATAATGTAAATGAATATAGGAAAACAAAAAAAATCGGCAACCAAGCTAAAAAATTTGAAAAATCAGAAAAAAGAAATTCAAAGATAGTGAAAAATAAAAGAAAAACTAAAAGTTTAAGTTCAAATGGGCGGATCCTAGAACTACGCACTAATAGAGTACTAGTAACCTAACCCGAGAAATACACATCATGCTATAACGGGATGTTTTCCCGTCCACAGGAATCTACAGCCTCCGGGGCCCACGTGTCGGTCTCTCTAGGCCGACAGAAACTCCACACGGTTAAAAAAAATGGTTTTGCCTTGACTTGACGTCATGTTGGCACGTGCGGCACAGGGCACAAGGAAGAACACGGCTCCATTGTGAACCATGAAAAAATCCTCCCGTTTTGACCGGGTTTCCAACTTTCAAGTCGGTGTGCAGATTCCGCAGCCCAGCAGTTTCGCTACACGTACCCGAGACATTCCACATGCCAGATTGCTCCTAATCTCCGCAGTCTAAACAGAGTGATGGAGTAGCAGTTAACCAAAGATCAGCGCTAATTAATTGTTACCTGCTGGGCATGGTGCAGGAGGAGGTGGGCGTAGTGCGGGTTGGCCTCCCGGAAGACCACGGAGGCGGCGGCCATGGCGGCGGCGGTCTCGCCGGCGACGTCGGAGCCGGGGCGGTCGCGGTCGACCTTGTACGCCTGCCGCGACGTGGTCATGTCCTCCGGCCGCTGCCAGCAGTAGTGGTCCGTGTCGCCGTCGCCAACCTGCAGGCAGCACGGCGAGCACACCGCGATCAATCATTTCAGCTTGGCTAGCTAGCGCACATTGTCAAAGCCATGGGAGCAAATTCTCATCTCCTAATCCATGTGAAAACACAATTATGCAGTGTGAGATTTGCGCGTCTCGACTGAACCACACCTAGCTTCGCTTGTCCTCTAGCTCCACCTAACAAATGTTCCTTTCCAATTACCCTTTTTTCCTGCTTCTTTTGCCAACCACAACCAATTAGTTGTGCATGCGTGTTGGTCGATCTCCTGGTTGAACTGTGGATTGGATGACTAACTGATGGGGTAAGTAATGACAGTAATTAGTGCCTAACCTCGGCCCAGAGTTCGTCGGGCTTGGTGTGCGCCTTGATGAAGTAGTCGGTGCCCCACTTGATGGCCTCGAGGGCGTGAGCGAGCTCGCCGGCGTCCGCGACGTCGCCGCCGTACTCGAGGAGGCTCCACGACAGCATGGTCACCGTGAACGCCATGGGCAGGCCGAACTTGACGTGGTCGCCGGCGTCGTAGTACCCGCCCACCAAATCCACCTAACCATTGATTCAGACAAGATCCATCAGCACGAGCGCGCGGAATTCAATTCTTTGCACAAACAGCTACCGTGCCGGCACGAATGATCTGTGTCTGTATGCTAGCTGCACGTACTCCTTGCTCGAGGCCGTCGGTGAGGCCGGAGTGGTCGCGCCAGGCGACGCGCTGGCCGTACGGCAGCCGCCCCGACCGCTGCGCCTCGAAGTAGAGCAGGCTCTTCCGCAGCGCCTCCTCGTAGTCATGCACCGCCCCCGCCCCCGCCAATAACGCCGACGCAACGACGGCCGCGCCAAGAATCCAGGCCGCGGCGCCCCTCCTCCTCATTATCGCGGAACAGCTGCTACCACCCCCACCCGCCGGGATCTTCGCATGTATCAGCAGCCGGTACGAGCCGCCGATGGACGGAGCAGGAGCTGGGTGTTCTTGGAGGATCTAGCAGTACACGAGCTCGGTGGCCTGGCCGCGCGGTTGTTCGACACGTCGATCGATCGATCGTGGCGGACGGGACGGGGTACAAGCTGTGTGTGGTGGGCTGTCTACTCTACGGGGGGCTCGCTTATATGTGAGAGGGGTAGGAGGAGGAGGCTCGCTTATATGTACGTCCAGCTCCGTCGAGGACGTGTTGAACGGGCGGGGCCCATGGGGAGGGTTAGGTGACCTTGCTGTTCGGGCCATGACCGCCATGGGGACGACGTCCAAACAAGGGGTCTACCTCGCGTAGACGAAGGGGACTGGGTGATTGATTGACCCGATGGCGAATAAAAAGCTGTTGTTCCCGTGAAAAATGATCGTCAAACGGCCGGAACTGATTGATAGGTAGGGTTTATAGTAGAGTAGAGTCAGCGGAGGAGATTGCAGACTCGGAAGTACGTGCTCCTACTGTCAATTTGCTATTTACATAAATATGTTATATTTATTTATCATTTTTGGTATACTTCAATACTAATTCTAAGATACTCTAATACAATTTAGTTGAAAATTTTCATTGGATTCTTTTTTTTTTTTGCTATATATCATTTTTCATATAGAAAATATGTTGTATATATACAAATTATGCTATAAAAATTGATTTTGATGAAAATTTTCATGTAATTCACCTTGGAGTATCTTATAATCATTATTACTTAAAACGATAAATAGGTATAACAATATCATTTAAGTGGTATATAACAAGTGGGAGTATATACCTCGCTCCGCATTGAAAATACTTGGAGCTCATAACGAAGCTTATGAGCGACTAGTTGCTTTAGGAGGCGAGAACGTCGCCGTTTTCCATCAAAAAAACTTGGTGCCCAGGACGAAGCTCGCGAGTGGCTTTTCGCTTGGGGAGGTGAGGACGTTGCTATCTCCCATCGGAAAAACTAGACACTCGGGATGAAGCTCGCGAGCGGCTATTCACTTAGGGCATCTATAGTGTATATAACCCAAGGGGTCTTAAGGTGGGTCCCATCTAAATTTTAAGGTCGACTCTATAATGTATATAACCCAAGGGGCCTTAAGACGGTCCCACTCGGCAGATAAAGAAAAATTGTATTTTAATGCTTGTGGCCAGGTCTTTAGCTTGAGGACCAGCCTTAAGCCTTTTTTGCTTATAGCTTGCTTAAGGTCACCCTTGTAATGTATAAGGTTGACCTTAAGGTGGCTTAAGACCCTTTATTTTCATACACTACAGATACCCTTAGGGAGACAAGGATGTTGTCATCTCCCATTGAAAAAACTAGGCACTCGAGACGAAGCTCGTGAGCGACTATTCACTTGGGGAGCCGAAAATGTCATCGTCTCCCATAAAAAAACCTGGCACTCAGAACAAATCTCGTCAACAGCTATTCACTTGGGAAGGTGAGGACGTCGCTGTCTTCCATTGGAAAAAACTTGGCGCTTAGGATGAACCTCGCGAGAGGCTATTCGCTTGGGAAGGCAAGAATCTTGCCATCTCCTATTGAAAAACTTGGCATTCGAGATGAAGCTCACGAGTGGCTATTCGCTTGGGGAGGTGAGGACGTCGCCATCTCTCATTGAAAAAACTTGGCACTCAGGATGAATCTCGCGAGTGGCTATTCACTTGGGGAGGCGAGGATGTCGTTGTCTCCCATTAAAAAACTTGGCGCTTAGAATGAAACTCGCGAGTGGATATTCGCTTATGGAGGTGAGTATGTCGCTGTCTCCTATTGAAAAACACTTGGCACTCATGATGAAGCTCATGAGCGGATGTTTGCTTGGAGGGGCGAGAATGTTGCCGTCTCCCATAACAAAACTTGGCACTTTAGATGAAGCTCGTGAGTGTCTGTTCGCTTGGGGAGGCAAGAATGTCACCATCTCACATTAGAAAAAACTTGGCACTCAGGATGAAGCTCACGAAAGGCTAGCATGGGGTGTGAATTTCTTTTCTTGGCCCGAGGGGTGATTGTAGGGTAACTCGACCTCAGAGGGCGAGTTGTCGCGGACTTGACCCTAGAGGTTGAGTGTTAGGTGACCTTACCCTGGAGGGCGAGTTGTCGTAGACTCGACCCCAGAGGGTGAGTGTTTGGCGACCCAACCCTGGAGGGTGAGCTGTCACAGACTTGACTCCAGAGGGTGACTGTTAGGTGACCTGACTCTTGAGGATGAGTTGTCGTAGACTTGACCCTAGAGGGTGAGTGTATTTGCTCATCTCAGCATGCAACTTGACAAATGCACACTTCACCCAACCTATATGCAGGCATATATAATTGAAAGGGCGGGGGGCGTCATAATAGACCCGATACAGAAAAGATGGTAAGGAGGGCGTCAAGTAAATTCAGTAAGTTACACGTAATACTTGCGAAGGTCATTCGCATTCCAGCTGTACTTGAGTTTGATGACGTTGAGTGGTTGTAGCCAGAATGACCCCGAATGGGTGGTGTGGATGACTTCATACGTCCCTTCTCACTTGGAGCTTAGCTTATCATCGAGGTCCGGATTAGCTTTTTTCTTCAAGATAAGATCACCAACTTGGATGGACCACAGTCGGACAACCTTGTTGTATGTCTTGGCCATCGCCACTTGGTACCTGTTAGACCCAAAAACAACATCTTGGATCCTCTGCTTCAATCGCACTACTCCAAAAAAAGCTAATGCACATGTGGCGGGCGGCGGGGGTTAGCGGATGGTCACATGTCTTTGTGGTGGGGAGGGGAATATGGGCCGTCGTGCGGAGGAAGAGGGAGGAGGGGCGTGGGCACATGGAGATGCGGCCATGTGGCGATGGGGAGGGATTTGGACCATCCAAGTTTTGGCTCGAGAGAGAGTTTGGGTTTCAAATCCCTTTTTCCTTTTAAAATAATAGCTGGTTTAAATGGAAAAAGGCTTAGAAAATAGCAAAAAGGCTCCAAAAATTCAGGAAAATCTCAAAAATCCTATAACTCAAGGGGAACTCAACAAAAATAAAATCAACTTAAATTGGATGCAATTGAACACAAGTTCCAATAAATCTAGCTTTAGGCTAAACTAAAAGAAATGGGAAAAAGGAAAAGAAAATCCAAAAAGATTAAATCCAATTAAATATACTCTAGAAATTTGGGATGTGACAGTACCGATCAATGGTGAGGGTTGTTTCTTGGTGAATGGTGTCGGCCAATTCTAGCAAGGCCCGATGGCGTTATCATCCGAGGCTGTTGTGGTTCTAAGAGACCCAAACTCTCTGGTGTGATGGCCTCGTTGCTGTATAGTAGTTTGAAAGGGGTGAACTTGGTAGCTCAACTAAGCGAAGTGCGTGTCGACCAAAGCATACTTGGGAGCTCATCCATCCAACGACCTTTTGGGAGATCAAAATGGTAAGTGCAGAGCCCTACCAAGATGATGTCATTGGCCCTCTCCATTACGCTATTGGCCTTTGGGTTGGTGACTGATGTGAAGCAGATATTAATGCCTAGACCTATGCAGAACTTGCGGAGGTCACGTCAAATTGAGTCTCGTTGTTAGTTGGTACGCCAACTCGACACATGATGTTCTTTCACACAAACTTTTGGATAGTCATGGATGTTATCTTAGCCATCGACTTAGCCTTGATCCATTTGAAGAAGTAGTCAACATCCACCATGGTGAACTTGTACCCTCTTGTCTGAGGCTTGAAGGGACTGACCAAGTCTATTCCTCACCGTGCGAGTGGCCACGATGGCAATATGGGTTACAAGTCATTCGCGGGCAAGTTTGTGCCACCCTTATTCACTAGTAGGCGGCACATGTCCAGACAAGGGACTCCGCATCGCATAGGGCAGTGAGCCTGTAGAATCCCTGTCGAAAGGCTTTCGAGACCAAGGTGTAGGGTGCGAGATGGAACCATAGAACGCCTGGTGTATCTTGCAAACCATGTTGGTGCCTTTCTCCTTGGACACGCATCGGAGATAGGGTTGGCAAACACTACTGACAAAACCCCTTGTGTGGTTCATTAGCCTTCGCGCCTTGGTGGGGTTAGGGGGCTTGATGAGATACTCTTCATTGCTGGTTCTGCTAGGACTTCATAGAAGGTGCAGGCAAGCCTCTCTGCTTGTGTGCTGGTGGCCTTGGCTAGGGTTCCTACTTCAAGATTGTTTGAACATGGGATGCTCTGAATAGTGATGCCGCTGAAGTCCTTCTCCATGGCCTGGACAAGGGCTAGGTACCTCACCAGTACTAGGTCCTTGGTTTGGTAACTCTTGTTGATGTGCCAAGTGACGAGCTGAGAATCGCTTTTTATAAGGAGCTGCTTGGCCCCTGATGCTCAAGCCTTGTTCAGCCCAAGAAGCAAAGACTTGTACTCGACAATATTATTTGTGGCCTCGAAGCCCAGGTGGGTATAGTAGAAGGTGCACATCCTGCTAGAGGATTTGAGGACTATCCCAGCCCCCGCGCCTTCCAAGCACCAAGAGTCATCTACATAGATTGTCCAAAGGGGGTCAGCTAACAGCGTGGATAGGGGCAGTTTCACAGGGGTCCACTCTGTGATAAAGTCTTCTAGCACCTGGGACTTGATTCTTGTGTGGGAGACGAAGGTGATTGAGAATGGGGCCAGCTTGGTCACCCATTTTCACACTTGTCCGAATGCTTCCTTATTGCGAAGCATTTCATCGATGGGGATTGATGACCGTATTTGGATCTCATGTGCCAGAAAGTAGTGTTAGAGTTTCCTTGAGAACATAAGGATGGTATAGGCGAGTTTCTCTAGTTTGGTGTACCTCACCTTAGCCCCTTACAAAGCTTCAAACATGTAGTATATGGGTTGCTGCTTCTTTTCTTCATCTCAGACTAGCACAACACTCATGGAAATAGGAGTTGCCACGATGTAAGCAATGAGGCCCTGTCCCTACCTAGGGTCGTGCAATAGTGGGGGGGGGGGAGGGGCGCAAGGTAGTTCTTCAAGTCGTCAAGAGTGACTTTACTCTTGGTGATCCACTTGAAGGTACCTGAGCCTCACAGGATTTTAAAGAAGGGGAGGCCCCTCTCAACAGAGCGAGATGAACCGCCCTAGTGCGGCTAGCCATCTGACCAACTTCTGCACCTCGCGGACATTTTGGGGACACTTCATGTCGAGGATGGCTCGGATCTTTGTAGGGTTCACCTCAGTCCCACACTTTGGTACTAAGAAGCCTAGCAACTTCTTGGCTTACACTCCAAAGATACACTTCTTTGGGTTGAGCTTCATGCCGGCCTGGTGTAGGTTGCTAAAGGTCTTTTGGAGGTCGGTGGCATACGCTTGCACAAGAACGCTCTTGACAATGTTGTCATCTACATACACTTTAACATTGTGATTGATCTGGGAGTCAAGCGCTTTATAAATGAGCTTGGCAAGGTGACGCGGTGTTATTTAGACCGAATGCCATCTGGATGTAGTAGAACATCCCAGAGAGTGTGATAAACTGGTCTTTTCCTCGTCTTTCTTGGCCATCCATACCTGCTGGTACCCCAAGTAAGCGTCAAGAAAGCTCATGAGTTACACCCTGAAAGTGGTGTCAACTAGCTGGTCGATCTTGGGGAGCAGTAAGTTATCCTTCGGACATACGCGGTTCAAGTTAGTATAGTTCATGCACATGCACAACCGCTCGTTAGAGTTTTCAATGAAAATCGGGTTGGCAAGACACTCGGGGTGCACCATCTCTTGGATCACGTTGGCATTCCAAAGTTTCTCCACCTCTTGCTTCGCTGCAACTTGGCGCTTGTCTAACATCTTTTAGAGCTTCTGTTTGATGGGCTTGGCATTAGGCTTCACGGAGAGCTGGTGCTCGATGTTCTCCCTTGGGAAACCGGGGAGGTCTTCGGGCCCCCAAGCGAAGATATCGTGGTTTGCCCGCATGGTAGTCAATATGGCCTTTGCTGTTACTGGGTCGAGGTTCGTGCCAAGCAGCATGGTCTTGGTGGGATCAGCTTCTGAGAAGGGTTCGGGCCGAGTCTCCCCGTTAGACATTGGCTTAGGAATCTATTTGATGGAGGAAAGAGCCTGGACCCCCAACTCAGCTCTTGCAACTTCTGGGACGATGAAGTGAACGTATTGAGTTTCATGCACCAGCCAGTTCACCCAAAAGCTTAAGCTGATGAGGAAGGATGGGTAATTCACTTATACTTTAACACTCCCCCTCACGTGTAGGCTCCCTTAGGCCTAATACGTGGAATAGAAGTGGACTGCAATTAATTTTTTTAATTGCGTCAACCAGGTCTTGAACTCGAGACCTCTTGGCTCTGATACCATATTGAGTTTCATGCACCAGCCAGTTCATCCAAAAGCTTAAGCTTTTGGGTGAACTGGCTGGTGCATGAAACTCAATACTTTAACAGAACGTATCGGATTGCCATTTTGATGTCTTCATCTATCTTTCTTGAAAGATCTTGGTCGCCTTGCATGGTGATGACCCCTTCAAAGCTAGAAAGCTTCACAGAGAGATATGCATGGTGAGGCACCACCGTGAAGCGATTGAGGGCTGCCGTACCCAGGATCATGTTGTATTGATACGGGATGTCAAGGTTGAAGATCACCCTCTCACTTTGGGTGGCACCCTTGGCCCCGAACCCTATGATTAGCTCGATCCTACCAAGAGCCGAGACCAGTGCACCGCCGAAACCGAGAATGTTATATATGTATGCATATGTATATGTATGTATATTTTTCTAGCCAGTAATCCGAAAAATCCCCGATGGTTGCCAACTCAAATTCAGGCATAAGTTGAATGGGGGAAAACATTTATCGGCAGTTCTCTCCGGGTTACCAGTAAGAACCGGATATCCAAATTCGAATTCAAATTTCATCGTTTCGATTTAGCAAAAACGTTCGGCACGTTCTTGCAAACCCTGCTCCCTGCAAGGGATTTCCTGGGGAAAGCCCTGCCTGCTGGGACGTGGGAATGGATGCAACTTGCGTAGATATTTATCATTTGTTAAGCCAAGCAACCGCCTCTACGGCCGCGCGTTTCCTCCGTGGCCTGGCGCCCTGGCCCTCCACCGAACCAACGGAACGCCGGCGGAGCCCAAGCCACCGGCCGATTGCTCGTCGCGCGCGGGCGGTCGGATGGCGACCGCGCGCCGGCCGCGACGATCTGGACGCCTCCGTTTCCTCCGGCCTGGTTGCAATCGCGGCCATGTACCAGTACCGCCTTCCTGGCGCGCGGATGGATGGTGCATTTGGTTGGTAGGTGGGTAGGGCCGCGTTGCCCGTCGCTATTTCGATGGCTCGCACCAAACCCTGCATCCTTTTCTGAAGCTTTTTGGCCCCCCCGCCCCCCCCCCCCCCGGGTGCCGCTCGCTCGGTAGCTGCTGGATTAGTTAAGCTCATACTACTGCTAATTAATCCTATACTAATTTTGCATCATGCTCACATTTTCATTCTTTCAGAGACCGAACAACACACACGTTTCGACCTGCTACAGTACGCGTTGGTGGTGTTGTCTTGTTGATGTAAGGGACCCTAATCCATCTCGGATATGGAGGTTTGGTTTAGACGGCCATTATTTCCATTTGGCTTTAAAAAATGGCCATCATTTCTAATTGTTAGTTGCTGTACGCACCCCTCCACCGGCGTCCCCCCTCAGCCGTCGCAGCATCGGCCCCTAGCTGCAGCTCCACCTTCCCCTCCCGCTGCATCGCTGCATCTTCCCAGATATGGGATCTCTCTAATTGTCTTTTGTGGCCATCTGCCGCCGCGATTTTGGATCGGCGACGACCACGGCTCAGCGGTACACGAGCGTGGGCTAGGTGGTGCAGCTGCGCGATGGGGCGTAGGTGTCATGACGTGGAAGCGAGCACACCAGTGGCCTCGTGGGCCCATCACTTTCCACGGCCCCAAGTCTGGTCGGATCTTCTCGCAACCCCGTGTGGCAGCGTCGGATCTGATGAAGAGGAGCACGAGGCCGTCAATTTCCTGTTGCTGCTCGGTTAGCACGTCATGGGTGAGGACGCGCGCGACGAGGGAGCGTCGATGTGGCGTGCACTGGTGGCCACTGGCCAGGGCCTGGCATCGCCCTCGTCTCCAGATCTGGCCAAGCCTTGTTGCGACGATGGTATCACCCGATCTAGTCGCGATGTGAGGCCACTGCCGGCGAAGGTGACACTATTATTGTTGAGGATTCGGAGCAGAGCAGCTTGTGATCAGATATGGACCTTTTGGCAGCTGTTGTCCTCTTCATCAATCGTCTCGCCGTCACTCCTGGCCTTATTCGGCCCTCGCTGGTCTTCTGTAGCCTCCACCAGTGCTGGCCTCCTCTAACCATCATTAGCCTCCTTTTAGCCTTCATCATCCTTCTTTCTCCCTAGATTCATCGTCATTCGCTGTCGCCTAGGAGTCTACCTTGCCATTGGACCTGGAGCCCACCGTTGTGCTTGCTCGAGAGTCTCCCTCGCCATTGGGTTTGGATCCTACTAATTCATCTCCAGTCGCCATTTTCGTCGTCACCTGGGACTCTTCCTCCACTGATTGGCCTGCTCGTGGAACACCCAGATTCCACTGGAATTCATCGTTGCCAAGAGTCTTCCTCCTTCCAGATTTCTCCTTCCTCTCCGGATCCGTTAGATCCGGCTTGTGGTGAAGGCCCAACCTTGCTATTGTTGTTGAGGGCACTTGTTTTTGGGTAGTAGTCATGATACCTGGTCGATCGTTTGAAGAGGCCCAAAAAGTTGGGCGTTCCTCGTTGAGTCATCGTCTTGATCAGTAGAACAACTGCTTTGGAGGCTATGTGTTTCGCAGTTTTGGTTTTGTCTTGATAGCAAGCATGTTCCCGTCGGTGAGTCATGTGCGAGGAGGGGGAGTGGTGTTGGAGCTATCAACTTCTTCTGTGCGCCGTCCATCGTTGTCGTCAAGTGGAAGGGCTGCTTCCTCACCCACTTCATTCTGAAGTTGATTTCTAGTTGTCATGCTAGTGTATAATGTTTACATGTGGTTCTTCAACCGTGATGGAGCTATGGTTCATCTTGCCTTTACTTCTATTCTTCTCTCTCAAACTTTGGCAATGGTGATCCTTTGCATCTAGCTTGAAACCTAGTTAGCAGCTTTAGTATGTTAGGAGGTGGGGGTGTTATCCTTCCCATAGCTGTGTTGTGTGTTACACGTGAGAGCTGGTTATTGTTTGACAGTTCTCCCGCCGGTTCGTTTCATTTTTTTGATTGTTAGTGTCCGGGCGGATGGGGTCGGGGTATTCTACTGCTGCTTTCATTTTTCTCGTGTTGTTTACCAGAGCTTACGCTTCTCGTTTTTGTTTAGGACGGACGGTCTCGTCAAACAAGAACAACACCAACACGAGGAGAAATTAAAACATGCTGTTCACTGATCAATCAGCTTATGACATGATACTGCTCTTCTGTGGTTTGGCCTTTGATTCATGTTATTTGTTAATTGTTAGTTAAGGCCCTGCTCGGATGGGCTGAAAAGCTGTGACTTATGGCTGAAATTGTATTGTAGCAGTTGAAATTTCATTGTAGCTGAAGATGACTTATTTGGTATAATTAAATCTAACAAAATTTAAAAATAGAAAAATATGCTACTTCAATACGGACAACACAAACGAATACAGGAAAAAAAGAACCGACAAAAAAGCTCAAAAAAAAGCTAAAAGTTCAGAAAAGACGAAATTTATGAATAGTAAAAAAATAAACGCTGAAGCTGAAATGAGCAGGCCTGACCTATCAAGCTTTGGGTAAATAAAAAATAAAAAATCCCGACCTATCAAATAACGTGCTCTCTGCCGTCTAAACTCTCCTAGACTAACGAGATTACTTGTGCTAAGAAGACTCCCCAAGAATACTAACAATCGCAGAACAAGTGAGCAACTTCCATAATATCTTGGAAACTATAGGTGGTGATCGGTTCGGCTGAAAAGCTCATAGCTTATGGCTGAAAACATCAGAATCGGCTGAAAAAGCATCAGAATGACAGAGGCTTATTTAGCATAATTAAATTTAAAAAAATTTAAAAATGTAAAAAATATGTTAGCCCATTACGTATAATACAAACAAATACGGGAAAAAAAGAACCAGCAAAAAAGCTCAACAAAAGCTAAAAGTTCAGAAAAAGACGAAACTTATGAATAGTGAAAAATAAGTCAGAAGTCAGAAGTTAAAGCCGAGTTGATCAGGGCCAAATGTTGATGCGCCTAAAACGAGTCCAATAAGAAAAGGCCAAAAGAAAGAGGAAAAATAATTGGCGAGGGTGCAGCCACACAAACTTTGTAAAATAGTACGTGTATATGTGTGGTCAGATCACAGGAGAAAAACAAGGTCAATGAATGGAATTGACATGACCGGCATGAAGGAACAAACGACCTACCAATCAACTAATTGAGTGATCCTCAAAGATCATATTGTGAGTACGCCGTGGTGCTTGTTTCACTAATAATTGGGCGGGTTCGAGAGGGCATACGTTTTTTATTTTTTATATGGTGTTGCAGTAACTAGCTTATAAATAGTACGTTTTTGTTATAACGGAGTCTACTAGTTAATTATAGTATATACTGTACTAATTTTAGCTATATCGGTTAAAATCATATATGATTGTCTCTCTCTTCATGCTCTCTCTCGTGAACAGACATAATTCAAAAACCGTAAACCAAAAGTCATAAATCAAAATACAAAAGAACTCACCCAATAACACTTTAATTTCTCCTACAAAAATTACATTTTTTTGTTTGGCTCTCTCCGGTTTTTGTTCTTGTCTATCTCTGTATTGGAGTGTCGGAGGGCTGATGGAACCAACGTAACTACCCGTCGCTGTTGAGTGCGTGGTGATAACGAGTTGTCCCTCCTTTTCCCCATGCAAAATCCTTTTCAGACACACAGCCCTTTTCTTCTTCTCCGATTAAATACGACGTCGAGAAAGGAGGGTAATGGAGCTCCAGGTGTACGCATGGGCTACCCCAGGTGTACGCTTGGGTGTTGTTCTCCTCGCAATTAACCCGGTTCGCTTTCAAATTCGTTGTAGCTTACAGGGAGCCACGAATGCATCTAAAGGTTCGGCGAAAAGAAATTAAAGTGAAATCTATCGGGGTGTTTGGTAGGAGAAACCGGATGATGAATGGATCATCTGATGCTAGCTTCAATCTAGCCCACTTATTTTGTTTGAGAAATAGATCAATGCGTTGATATATCATCACCTTATTCTTCATAAGCGTAAGTTTAGTATATAACGAGGGATTGGATCATCCCACTGAATTTGATGTACCATTCGACCAATTCATCCTAAGATAAGGTGATCCTTGGAACCAAACACCATGTATGTTCACCCATCAAGAGCAGCGTCGAATCTTCTAAAGGTTACATTTTTTTTTCACTGGATGTTTTGTTTGCGACTCGACATTCTGTTCTACATTGGACATCCAATTATTCTCAACATATCACACGGTTTTTGCACCCTAAAGCTGCTCATTGGTCATATTTAACTTTGCTCACTACGGATGGTGCTCAATAATTTGGGAGCATTTGTTTGCATGCGATGGGGAGAGAATATATAGAGGGTGAGGCATCCATCGTCGAGGACAAGAGAAGAGAGGATGGGGGTTTTAAAATAGCAGGTCTTTGCATGCACATTCTCTTAGGGTTTCTATCCAAAGTCTCAGGTGATGGCCAACTAAGCGCTTCGTTGGCCGAGGCAATGTGAAATGAAATGAGATGCTTTGGATCACCAAAGCGCGTCTGGAGAAAGCAGAAGCGGCTCAAAGAGTGGTTTGCTCGCCTTGTTCTTTTGTTCCTACCAAAACCTAGTGTGGTAATGTACTTTAATTCCATGCTCCAAAGGGCTGAAAGCCTTGGCTTTTGGTTATTTACTGTAGCAGATGTTAGCTTTTTGTGAATGAAAAATAAAAAAATAGTTAAAAATTCAGAAAAATTGAAAAACACCATTAAATGTTTTGGGTCAATGCAAAAGAGTAAGGGGAAAAGAAAAACAAAAAATAGCCAAAAAACCAAAAACTGAATTTTAGAAGCTAACAGCTGAACTCGTTTAGAGTGAGGCATCGTATGCATGTGGTGTGGCTACTGACAGGTGAGACATGTGCACAGTGTGATTAGATAGACCCGCTCGTCAGTGAGATAATCACTATTTTGTGCACACATTGTATACCTAGTTTTTGTTGGTGACTTCATGATGCGTTTTGCCATCCTTGTGATATTTTGATCATCCTAGCATGATCTTGGCTTTTGATAGTATATGATCATGTTTTTTTTTGATTTTTTTTGTTTCTCTCAACACTCACTATTTATTAAACTAATAAATTATATTAAAAAATTATAAACAAAAGTCCTAAAGAATAGTCCATATGCCAATGGATCGAGCGATGATATAGCAGTATTAGTGTGGTGCCGTGTGGAATTGTCTTTATCTGTGTTGGCATGTGGAGGAGGGCGCTACTTGAAGTTAGGCAGTACCGAGAGGCAGGGTTGACAAAACTGGAGAAAGCTTTGCTTGTGTGGAATGCACGGGAAGTCTTCTATTTTTCCACGGTCAATGATTCAATTCACACCCATGTAAGGGCAAAATGTAACACGTGGCCATGCGTTCCTCGCGCAAGGTGGCACGAATAAAAAGAAGACGAGGGTAAAAGTCAAAGTCTTGGAGCGAGAATTTTGCCAGCTACGAGAAAGAGCTGCTACAAATATATGAAAAATTCAAGCCAGATTTTGCTCAAAGTTTCGGATAAACCGTTCATCAAGAGAGATCTAGAAAGTTGCCGGCACTATATACAACGAATTATCTATAACATGGCACCGCTCATAGGACTTCTACTTCTAGCTTTTGGTTTTTAGTTTTTTAATTTCGTCTTTTTAGTTTTTAGGGTTTTTTACCTTTTTTTTTGTCTTTATTCATTTGCATTGATCATGATGATATAATTTTTTTTAAATTTAATTACGTTGAAAAGTTACTAGCATTTACAGTGTATTTTTAGCTACTATAATGCAAAATAAAACATAAGTTAAGGTTTATAAGCCCAAATAAACATCACCTTAACTGGTTGAAGCTATTGCTCTACAACACCTCTACAATCTCTTAGGATGTCCAGGAGCCACCACCGCTAGGAATCCTATCAGCCGGCCACAGCGCTGTCGGTCCGCCGCTGCCCTCTCTCCTCTTCTCTGATGTTCTAACCGAAGTTGAGTGAGTAGATGATCCTTTGAATTGTAGAAGTAATTTTACTTTTTTTAGTTCCTTATGTTTTATTTTCTAGATTGATTTATTCTAATTTTGTTCTTCACCGATAAGTTCATAGGTGGATTTTTTTTACACATGATGGATTTTATCGGACCGTCTCTCTTGGACGATGATGGCAACATTGACGATGATGGCGACACCTAAGTTAGAGATTGACACCGTACCAAATTGGGTATAAATTAATTCCCTATAATTTTTTCGAGAAACAATATTGCTACCGAGATGTATGTCATACATATCAAGGAAGATCATCAATGTTCTAGTTCCCGCTGCCATAATTGTCGGCAATTATAACACTCTTGCAAGATACGGAGTCTACGACGAGGAAGATAAAGAAGTTCAGCATATTTATCGATTCAATGACTTGATAGTAACATATTGTTCATCTAAAATCTTTAATATAAAAGTTGGATACTCATATACTTTACTTAAGTTATCAATATAAATAAGATGTTTTTCTCTAAAATAAGAAAAGAAAAGACACTCGCTAGCTCACATGAAGAAGCCACAGCAAATCGGAGGGATTGTATGTTCGTAAGCGGGCGCAGGTAGTAAATCTGGGAATCTTTGTGGTTACCGTCAGCCTCATACGCCTCCAGGAATAAAAAGTGGTGTGATTGGCTGAAAAGCTGTGGCTTATGGCTGAAATTGTACTGTAGCTGTTAAAATTTTACTGCAGCTGAAGGTGGCTTATTTAGCGTAATTAAATTAAAAAAATTAAAATAGAAAAAAGGTATGTTAGCTCATTACGAACAACATGAACGAATACGGGGAAAAAAGAATTGGCATAAAAGCTCAAGAAAAGTCAAAAGTTCAAAAAAGACAAAATTTATGAATAATAAAAAATAAGCTAGAAATCAAAAGCTGAAGCTGAAATGAGCGGGCCCAGAAGCCAGCATGCTCCTATCTTAACAACGCTGTTCACTAGTTAGTTGGAATGTCAGAGGACTGAATAGCAAGGCCCGTCGTGACTCGGTGGCAGAGTTGGTAGCATACTAGCATCTTACAAACCAGCAATTCTTGGCCTGCAGGAGACCAAGCTTGCGTCCTCCACGGCGCATCACATTAGAGACCTTAATGCAAGTCACCTTTCCGGCGTCTTAGAACTTCCAGCGAATGGAACAAATGGAGGCATCCTCCTCTCATGGAACGAGAATTTGGTTTAGCTTGCTATTGTAGGATGGTCTAATTCTTTGTGATTGAATCTTACAACTGACTTAATATATAATAGACTTAATAGTATAAAGGAATGCACCAATATACCCTCACCTTTTATAATTATCAAGGGGGTAAAATGAGAATTTCCTATTTTACCCCATTCATGTATATAAACCCCCCAAGAGAGGTATGAGAAAAGCAGATCCACTTATTTCATACATGAGCACTCTCGATCCGACTACGACGACGGAATTTGCTCTTCCTCACCTACATATGGCTTCAAATCTGCAACATTGAAACTAGAAGAAACACCATATTCGTAGGCGGGTCAAGTATATAGGCATTATCATTAATTTTTGCAAAACCTTGAATGGCCCGTCAAAGACGAGGCATCAATTTAGACTTGCGCAAAGCGGAAAACGATCCTTTCTCAAATGTAACCAAACCAAATCACCAGGTTCAAAAGTAATTAGCTTCCTTCCTTTACTACCAAAGAACTTTGATTCTTTGCATTCGTGCGAGCAATGTTCTGTTTTGTTTGCTCATGTATTTTTAGCATCGAGTTAGCACGTTAAATCGACATCAAAATTAATGTTATCGAGAGAATGGAACAGAGATTAAATCAATTGGTGCCCGAGGAATGAAACCATATACAATTTGAAAAGGGCACATCTTTGTGGTAGAATGTATAGAACGATTGTAAGCAAACTCAACATGAGGCAAACAGTCTTCCCAAAGTTTCAGATTAAGTATTTAAAATAGCCCTAAGCATGGTAGACAAAGTTCTATTAACGACCTCGGTTTGACCATCAGTTTGGGGATGACATGTAGTGCTGAAAAGTAACTTGGTCCCCAATTTGTTCCATAATGTTCTCCAAAAATGGCTAAGAAATTTTGCATCACGATCTGAAACTATTGTGTTTGGCACACCATGTAAGCGAACAACTTCACGAAAGAATAAATCAGCAACATTAGTAGCATCATCACTCTTGTGACAGGGTATGAAGTGAGCCATTTTTGAAAATCATCAACTACTACAAATATGCTGTCCCTCCCCTTCTTGGTTCTAGGCAATCCTAAAACAAAATCCATCGAAACGTCCTCCCAAGGCACAGTAGGGACAGGGAGAGGCATGTACAAACCATGGGGATTGAGTCGTGACTTAGCTTTTTGACATGTAGTGCAGCGAGCGACAAATCTCTCCACATCGCGTCGCATCTTGGGCCAAAAGAAATGATCTGCAAGGATGTCCTCCGTCTTCTTAACGCCAAAATGTCCCATGAGTCCACCTCCATGTGCTTCTGTAACAGCAAAGGCGAATCGAACTAGCTGGGATGCACGACTTGTTAGCACGAAATAGGAATCCGTCATCCATAAAGAACTTTCCCCATGTTCGCCCGACTTTGCAATTCAGCATTACGTCCTTGAAATCGGGATCAAGAACATCTGCTCCTTCACTGTTTGCAGCCCAAAATTTTAAAATCAAGTTGTGAAAGCATAGTGTATCGACGAGACAAAGCATCGACAATTACGTTTTCTTTCCCTTTCTTGTGTTTGATGACATAAGGAAAAGACTCAATGAATTCCACCCATTTAGCATGCCTACGATTCAGATTTGATTGGTTACGAATATGTTTCAAAGATTCATGGTCGAATGAATAATGAATTCTCTAGGCCATAAGTAATGCTGCCATGTCTCAAGAGTTCTAACCAAAGCAAAAGTTCTTTGTCATAAGTGGAGTAGTTCAAACTAGCACCACTTAGTTTCTCAACGAAATAAGCTACCGGTTTACCTTCTTGCAGCAACACACCACCTAACCCAATTCCACTAGCATCACATTCTAGTTCAAACATTTTGGTGAAATCGTAGCTGAAGTAAAGGTGCATGGGTCACTTATCTTTCAAAATCATGAAGGCATCATCTTGTGCTGGACCCCAAGAGAAAGGAACGCCTTTTTGTGAGTTCATTCAGCGGGTAGCGATGGTGCTGAAATCACGAACAAAGCGGCGATAGAAACCAGCAAGCCCGAGAAAACTCGAATCTGCGTCACCGTGGTAGGAGTTGGCCAGCTTTGTATTGCTTCGATCTTGGCGCTATCCACTTCAATACCTGTCTTAACAACATAGCCAAGAAAAGACACACGGTCCGTGCAAAACTACACTTATCCAAGTTCCCAAAAAGATGTGCAGTTCGCAAAGCATCAAAAACAGCACGTAAATGATACAAATGCTCCTCCAAAGATTTGCTGTAAATTAGTATATCATCAAAATAGACAACCACAAATTTACCTATGAAAGCCCGCAAAACTTCGTTCATTAATCTCATGAAAGTGCTAGGAGCATTAGTCAATCCAAAAGGCATGACTAACCATTCATATAAACCAAACTTTGTTTTGAAAGCTGTTTTCCATTCATCCCCCAATTTCATGCGAATTTGATGGTACCCACTACGCAAATCAACCTTAGAGAACACAACAGCGCCACTTAGCTCATCAAGCATATCATCCAACCTAGGTATAGGATGACGATAGCGGATTGTTATATTATTAATGGCGCGACAATCAACACACATGCGCCATGAACCATCCTTTTGGGTACAAGCAAAACAGAATAGCACACGGGCTAAGAGACTCACGAATGTAGCCCTTATTAAGCAATTCTTGTACTTGTCGCTGAATTTCTTTCGTCTCATCCAGGTTGGTGCGGTATGGTGCGGTTGGGCAATGACGCTCCGGAATGAGATCAATCTGGTGTTCAATTCCACGGAGGAGGAAGGCTGCGGGAACATCCTTTGGGAAAACATCGGAGTAGTCTGCAAAAGCTTAGTGACAGCGGGAGGCATAACAAAAGATGGTGCATCATCAAGTGAGAACAACACATGAGTGCACATGAGAGCATAGCAAGGAAAACTAGTAGCATCCCACTCATCAAGATCAGCTTGTGTAGCTAGTAAAACAGGAGCTTTTAGTTTGATCTCTTTTTGATTCTCACTTTGTTTTTGCTCTCTCTTTGCCCTAGCAAGTTCATCTTTCACTATCTGTTCAGGGGACATTGGATGCAAAATAATTTTCTTGCCCTTAAAGATGAGTGAGTATTGGTTTGTTCGACCATTGTGCACACAATCTGTATCATATTGCCAAGGTCTACCTAGTAGCAAAGAGCATGCTTGCATCGGAACAACATCACAATCAACATAATCATGATCACGAACCCATAGCAAAGTGTACACGTCTTGAGCGTGTTACCTTCATCTTACCACCTTGGTTGAGCCATTGGATGTGGTAGGGATGGGGATGTGGGCGAGTTTGGAGAGCAAGCTTCTCCACGGATCGGTGCTTGCCAAGTTGTTGCAGCTCCCCATCAATGATGATGCGAATGGACCGCTCTTGAACAATGACTTTGGTGTGGAACAGATTGTGCCGCTGGTTTTGTTCCGTGGTGCAATCTGCGATCGAGTACACGTTGCGACGACAAGGCTCAAATACTTGTCGGCATCATCAGCAGCAACATGTTCTTCGTCGTGTCCTGAAGCGTTAGTGGCAAGCATAGCATATGTGGCTTCATCCAAATCACTAGCTGAAGAATACTCACCATCGTCACGTATAATCAGCACACGCTTGTTTGGCGATCACGTATGACATGTCCATAGCCTTTGCAGCGATGGCATTGGATATCTTTGTGCGTCCGGTGGAAACAACAGATGCACTTGGTGCTGGATCCCTTGGTGGAGCTTTGGTGCGTTGTCGAGGTGGACAGATTTGGTGCGAAACTTCGTGGTTTCTGCTGAATGGAGACGGTGCAGCCGGTGTGAAGTGGACGCAGTGTAGTGGCTGGTTTGAGCGAGGTGGTTCGACCTGCAAAAGAGTTAGCTCGTGTCCTCGTGTGTCGTCCCTGCACTTCACGTTCAGCTTTACAAGCAAGATGGAACAAGCGAGTAATATTATTGTACTCCTTATAATCAAGCACATCCTGAATATCACGGTTCAGGCCCCCAAAAATCGTGCCATAGCTGCATCGTCATTCTCAACTAAACCACAACGAAGCATACCAATTTGCAGCTCCCGAAAGTACTCTTCAACGGAATTTGTACCTTGACGCAATCGCTGCAATTTATTAAGCATATCTCGAGCATAGTATGAGGAACAAATCGATGTCGCATGAGCACTTTTAATGCTTCCCAAGTGGTGGGGATGTTATTAGGATGTTTGCTGCAATGTTCTCGCCACCAAATAGAAGCAAAATCTGAAAACTCACTAGTAGCAGCCTAACTTGATTATGTGCGGAAAAGCATGGCATGCAAATTTTTGATCAACAACAAGTTCCCAATCAAGATAAGCATCGGGATCATATTTGCCATTAAATGCGGGTATAGTGAATTTAACCTTAGCAAAGGGATCATCCGATTACGTCGCACGCGTCGGTGGTGGTGTTGGGGCATACCTGCTGATTTGCACGCCGCGGCGATGTTCCCGATCGTTGTTATTGTTGGGGAGGTCTGCATGCTCGGTGTCACCACCATAATCGGTTTCGCTCTGTTCGTCAACCTCACGTGGGCAGCTTGGTGTTGGACAACATCGCAGCTGCTGGGACAACTCCTCAAGCCGTGTCATGATGGTGGCGATTGGTGTTGGTGGTGGCTTGGGCTGTCTTCATTTCATTAAGCATTGCACTGTTTCAAGTTGAGTGGTTTCAAGCTGGCCAGGCGCTCGTTTGTGACCTGTACATCCTCTGCAAGTGCATCTACTTGCAGCCTCACTTGCCGCTCAAAATGCTGAATGATGCCCTTTGATCGAGGAGAATGTTGTATGGTGTCTCCCGTTCATGCCAAGATCCTGTCATTGTTAGCGCAAGAATGCAAAAGAGAAAGGAAAACAAGTGTGCCCTACAATTAATAGGATGTAGTCTGTTCGATCACTCGGCTAAAACCGTTATCAAGTTCTTACCAATTCTTACCAAGCCAACAGGTGACACGCAACCAGCGGTGTCAACCAATGGAGATTGGATGGAGCGATTGCGAGGACACGAAATCTGTTTCTTTGTAGAAATCTGTGGAGCTATAGGAATGTTTCACTTTGTAGCAAGGATTAGCATGATCAATTCAGCAAATGCAAAGTTGAATAAGTGTTCAAAGCACGCCACAAGTTGCTGATATAAACAAGGTGAGAAAAGTTTGATGAGGTTTGCACGCAAAGAATAATGTGACCGATGCAAGCAGGAGAAATCTCACAACAAGTACTAGGAGAGACGCTAGTGACTACTCGAAGCCAATGTTAGGGCACAGTTGTTCACACGACGTGGAGCACACGTAAAGACAAACGAGTGCAATGCAAACAAACCCTAATTTGGAGTAGTATGCAACACTAGTCTCAAAAGATGAAAGGATTTTTTTATGAAAATGGTTACCTGAAATCTCGTGTCTAGCCTTCGTAAGGTCTAGATAGGTCTTGCCACAACAAAATTTTGGGTGTTTTTGCGACCGGGGTAAAACGGTAATTAAAGATACTCTCTCTCTCTCTCTCTAAACTAGGAAACTCAGAGCACGAATCAAGCTGGGTCCTTTCCTTCCTACTTTGTGGCGTGGCAGGATTGGAAATAAACGCTTGCCTCCTTTGGCGACACAAAAGGAAATACACAAGCGCAATAAGGAATTGATGCTTTCCTTCCTTAGAAGATTAGGTGCGGCTCTTTCTTTGTTTATTTCTTTCTTTCTTCTTCTTTTTTTAATGCACTGCCTTTTTCTTTTGTCACGCTGTCTTGTCGTTGGCTCTCTAGTTAGTCCCCTCATATGCTGTTTGGTCAGTAGCCACAACAATTGGTATTGTATGTGGGGAACACGCAAGAAGCTGCGTAAAAGAAGGCGCTAGAAAGCAACGGCAACTAAAGCCTTCACCTTGCCACCAGCTGCGTTGCCACCCCGACCACGCCGCAGACATGACTTCGGCAACATCTTTGATCGCGCTGTGGTCAAGTCTTCACCGACAGACACGACTACTCTGTGGTCGACACTTAGGGATGGTGCACCCACCTCTGACTTCTCCGTAGAGATTTCGCACGGTCTCCACCAAGGACTTCTCGTGGTCTCTGCCGGGCTCCGCGCGGATGTCGTCTCCGCATGGATATTTCACACGGTCTCCGCCAAGGTCTTCGCATGATCTCCACGTGGAGACTTCGCACGACCTTCGCAGGGCTCCGCAAGGTCTTCGCCAAGCTCCACTCAAATGTCGTCTCTAACGAACTTCGCCCAGTCTTCGCGGGACTTCGCACTCTGCGTGGATGCTATCTCTGACGAACTTCGCCCGGTCTTTGCGGCACTTTGTGCGGTCTTCGTCGAGGCCTTCGCACAATATCCACACGATGGCTTCCAATGACCTCCGTAGGACTTCACACTATCTTCGCTGAGCTCCGCGCGGATGTCGACTCCAACGGACTACGCATGACCTTCACAGGATTTCGCACGGTCTTCATCGAGCTCCGCGATGATGCCGTCTTCACATGGAGATTTCACACGGTCTCCGCTAAGTTCTGCGCAGATGTTGTCTCTGAGCGGAGAGTTCGCATGATCTCCGCTGAGGTTTTCTCACGACCTCTGCGCGGAGACGTCACACGACCTCCGCGGGACTTCGTGCGGTCTTCGCCGAGGACTTTGTCCGGTCTCCATGGGACTTCGCATAGTCTCCGCCGAGCTCCGCGCAGATGTCGTCTCCAACCACCTCGTGGTCGTAGACACGTCGTTCGACCACCTCACAGTCGTCGATATGTTGTCCGACCACCTCATGGCCGTAGATGTCTCGTCCAACCGCCTCATGGTCGAGATTTCTTTTGTCCACCTCGAAGTCGAGACTTCGTTCGATTGCTGCATGGTCGAGAATTCGTCCAACCGCTCCATGGTCATAGATGCTTTATCCGATTGCCTCATGGTCATAAACTTCGTCCAACGACCTCGTGGCCGTGGATGCCTCGTCCAACTACCTTGCAGTCGTAGACACTTCATTCGACCGCCACGCGGTTGAGAATTCGTCCGACCACCCCCTGGTCGAGACTTCACCCGACGTCCTCGGGGTCGTAATTTTCTAAAAATCACAGAGTGGCCTCACGTCCCGGTGCACTCTGTGAAGTATAAAGTGCCAGGAACTCAGCCACCTCGGGCAACTCTACAGAGTATAAAAAAATCGCACGGTGGCCTTACACCCCTGTGTACTCTACGGAGTATAAAACGCCAGGAACTTAGATGTTCCGGGCAACTCTACGGAGTATAAAAAAATCGCACGGTGGCCTCACGCCCTAGTGTACTCTACAGAGTATAAAGCGCTGGGAACTTAGCTGTCCCGGGCAACTCTACAGAGTATAAAAAATCACACGGTGGCCTCACACCCCAGTGCACTCTGCGGTCATGGTCGTGGATGCCTCGTTCGACCATCTCATGGTTGAGACTTAATCTGACCACATCATGGACATAGATGCTTCGTCCGACTGCCTCGTGGTCGTAGACGCTTGCGTGCGCAAATCTTCGGCTCGCCGCCAACTTTGTTGACAAGTGGGGGACGGCCCGCGCGTGCCAGTTTCGTCTCGCCATTGACTTCATCGATGTCAAGTTCGAAGGGCGGGGAACCTCCGTCCAACCACGTCGTGGTCATAGATTTTGTCCAACCACGCCGCGGCAGTAGACTCCGTCTGACCGCCTTGCGGTCGTAGACTATGTTCGACCATGTTACGGTCATAGACTTCATCTGACCTACTCATGGTCGTAAACTCTATCCGACCACGTAGTGGTTGGACACTTACTCCGACCGCCTCGTGGTCGTAGACTCTTCATCTGACCACCTCGTGGTCAGGACTTCGTCCAGCACGTGTGTCAGCTTTGTCTTGCTGTCGACTTTGTCAATTCCGAGTTCGAAGGGTAGGGGACAGACCATGTGCTTCAGCTTCATTTCATCGTCACATTTGTCAACCCCGAGTCTGAAAGGTGAGCGACGGCCCGCGTACATTAGCTTCATCTCATCGCCACCTTCATCGACCCCGAGTCCGAAGAGTGTGGGACGAAATGCGTGCCTTAAAGCTTCGTCACGCCATCGCCTTCGTTGACCATGAGTCCAAAGGTGAGGGACAGGCCATGTGCGTTAAGGTCTTCATCTCACTGCCGACTTCGTCGACCCCAAGTTCGAAGGACGGGATATGGACTGCGCGCATCAGCTTTATCTCATCACTTCCTTCGTTGACCTCGAGTCCAAAAGGTGTAGGATGGAATGCGTGCCTCAGTGCTTTGTCTCGCCACTGATTTCTTCAACCACGAGTCCGAAGGTGGGGGATGAGCCACGCGTATCAGTTTTGTCTCATAACCAACTTCATCGATGTTAAGTCCGAAGGGCAGGGGACAGCCCGCATGCGTCGCAGTTCTGTCTCACCACCAACTTTGTCGACCCCGAGTCTGAAGGGTGCAGGATGTAATGTACTCCTTAGAGTTTCTTCTCGCCGCCGCCTTTGTCGATCGTGAGTCTGAAGGTGGGATGTGGGCTGCACACATCAGTTTCGTCTCTCTGCTGACTTCATGAAAGTCAAGTCCGAGGGGTAGGGGATGGCCCGCGTGTGTCACTGTTCTGTCTCATTACCGACTTCGTCGACCCCAAGTCCGAAGGGTACATGATGGAACGCGCACCTTAAAACTTCATCTCGCCCGCCGACTTCGCCGACCCCGAGTTCGAATGGGGCAGGACAGAATGCATGCCTCATGGCCATAGATGCCTCATCCAACCACCTCGTGGTCTAGACTTCATCCTATCACCTCATGGTCGTAAACACTTCGCCTGTGCCTCACAGTCGTAGACTTTGTTTGACCACCTCACAGTCGTGGATGCTTCATTTGACTACCTTGTGGTCATAGATGTTCATACGTGCAAGTCTCCGGCTCATCGCCAACTTCGTCGACGAGCGGGGGACAAACCGCGCATGTCAGTTTCGTCTCATCGTTGACTCGTCGATGCCAAGTCTAAAGGGTGAGGGATAGGCTACGTGTGTCAAGGATTCATCTCACCACCGACTTTGTCAATGTCAAGTCCAAAGGGTAGGGACGGGCCACGCACGTCAAGGTCTTTGTCACGCCGCCAACTTTGTTGACCCCGAGTTCGAAGGGTTGGGGACGGTCCGCACGCGTCAATTTCGTCTCATCGCCACCTTCATTGACCCTGAGTCCGAAGGGTGCAGGACAGATCGCATGCGTCAGTTTCATCTCGTCGCCGCCTTCGTCGACCCCGAGTCTGAAAGGTGGGGGATGACCACGTGCGTCCATGCTTCATTGACTTTGTTGACTCTGTCTGACCGCCTCGTGGTTGTAGACTTTGTCTGATCATGTCATGGTCGTTGACTTCGTCTGACTTCCTTGTGGTTGTAGACTTCGTCTGACCGCCTCACGATCGTAGATACCTCGTCCGACTACCTCACGGTCGGGACTTCATCTGACCACCTCCTGGTCATAGACGCTTTGTCCGACCACCTCACGGTTGAGACTTCATCTGACCACCTCGTGGTCGTAGATGCTTCATCCGATTGCCTCGCAGTTGAGACTTCATCCGACCACCTCGTGGTCGTACACATTTCTCGTGCACGTAAGACTTCGTCTCACTGCCGTCTATTCTGAAGGGTAGGGATGGGCTGCACGTGCCGTAGCTTCATCTCGCTGCCACCTTCATTGACCTCGAGTCTGAACGGTGGGGGATGGGCCATGCGCACACAAGTCTTCGGCCCACTGTCGACTTCGTCTATGCCTAGTCTGAAGAGTGGGTATGGGCTGCACGCGCTGTAGGACCGTGTGTGCAAGGATTCGTCTCACCACTGACTTCATCGTTGCCAAGTTTGAAGGGTGCGGACGCACCGTGCATGCCAACCGCGCATGTCAGAAATTCATCTCGCCAAGTCCGAAGGGTGCGGGACGAACCACATGCATTGGAGATTGGTCTTGCCGTTGACTTCACCGACACCTTGTCAACGTACAACTACCTCATGGTCGCACACTCTATTCGACTACCTCGTGGTCATAGACTCTATCTGACCACGTCATGGTCACACGCTCCATCTGACCACCTCATGGTCGCAGACGTAGTCGTCAAGACTTCGTCCGACCACTCGTGCTCTAGAATGCATCGACACTTCGTCTGATCTCTTCAAGGCCATGACTTCGTCGATACCTATGACCACCACATGGTCGCACCTTCAGTGACCATGTCATGAGTGACATAGTCATCAGGCCCTCTCCGATTGCGTCGTAGGCACCAACCCGATGGGGCACCTGATCTTTCAGCGTGGGACTTCGCCGCCTATGTCTACGAGCCACCAGAGGCTGGGGCATGACCTACGTGTGCCGGCTCAGCCTCCGCTGAGAGATGCCATAACCACGTCAAGATCAGTCAAACAATCCTACTCCGAGAGGTTTACAACGTCCACACCCCTAGGGATTGGGAGCTACTAGCTGCATCAGTTCGTCCATCGGCACCTGTGTGGTTACTACTAGGGGGCGGGGCCAGCTTGGGCTAATTGTTCATGTCAGTTTGCCCATCGGGACTTCCGCGCTTGCTATCGAGGGATTATTGTTGTAGGAATGGCCCAACCCCTTGTAACTGGTCCTTGCAACTAGCCCAATATATAATAGGCCCAATAGTATAGAGTAATGTACCAATATACCCTCATCTTTTGTAATTATCAAGGGGTAGGATAGGAAGTTCCCATCCTACCCCATTCATGTATATAAACCCCCAAGATGGGTATGAGAAAGGTAGATCCACTTATTT
The DNA here is from genome assembly GCA_036346575.1 of Dendrocalamus sinicus. Lineage (NCBI taxonomy): Eukaryota > Viridiplantae > Streptophyta > Magnoliopsida > Poales > Poaceae > Dendrocalamus > Dendrocalamus sinicus. The sequence goes on along the minus strand of CM070657.1, from coordinate 27,388,892 downwards.
TATAGACGAGCACTCTCTTTCTTGTCATTGGCTCTCTCTAGCTAGTCCCCTCATATGCTGTTTGGTTAGTAGCTACAACATTTACCAACCCCATAATCCATCACTGAGTTACTTCGCTAGAAGATGGCACCTCTTGGCATATAACAAATGTGTACGAGCCTCACCTTGATCGAGAAGAGGCCGATTTTCTTGAAGAGCTACAAGCAACCTGTTGGATTGTAAGGGTATTCAATCTGTTAGATGTTAGGACCTTCTTATCCTAAAAGGCTAGTTTGTGAGGTGTTTTTCACAATCAATGTAGGACTATTATAATAATATGAGTAAATTGCACTTTGCACCAGGTAAATTATCACTTGTTTTACTTTGCACTAGATTTTACACATGCTTTTAGTTTGCACTAGGGTGAAGCAAATGTTGTTTCACTTTGCACCAGGGTCTTGACTTCGACTACAACCCCTTTCAACTACGGCCCCTGACTTCGACCATGGCCCTCTTCAACCACGACTTTGACTTCAACCAAGGCTTCGACTTTGACTTCGAGCACGGCCTACTTCGACCATAGCCCCTCGACCATTGCTTTGATGTTGACAATAGCTTCGACCATGACCCCAGCTTTGACCACGGCTTCGCCTACGGTCGTGGCTTCGACTTCCACCTTGGTGCAAAGTGAAACAAAATTTGCTCCACCCTGGTGCAATGTGAAAGTATATGTAAACCCTGGTGCAAAGTGAAACAGGATAGTTTACCTGGTGCAAAGTGCAATTTACTCTAATAATATCTCCTTTTATGTATTGGTGTCTTTCGGCAGTTCATTATCCCCTTTCACAGTGCACTGATGGTCCCTTAGGTTCATGGTCTATGGGGCATTCACACACCAGTGTCTATTAGGCCAGTGATGCTAGAACTAGGCTGTGATACAATTTGTTGGATTGTAAGGGCTTTCTCACCTCCAAAGTTAGCTTACGAGACGAGGAACTCTCCCATTTTTTAGTTAGATATATTGTCTTTTGGCAACTAATGTGTGGCTATTTCAAGAAAAATATATTATAAGGCTAATCTGCAGCTAATCCCTCTCAATTGAGTTGCATTGTATAGTTTCTCCTTTTATTTTTTTTCTTCTTTCGTATGTATTTTCTTCTCTTATATTAGTGCAACAAAGGCAGTTCTCTTGCCTTTCGTAAAAAAAACGACTTTTTAGCGGATTTGGCATTGTTAGTAATGATATTTACAAAAGTAGTAGTATGCGCATTGTATTTACAGAAATGTCACTTTTGCCATTCAGTCGTCGGGCGGCAGCGCCGGTGAGGCGACGCGTGGGGGCCACCGGCAGTAGGAGCCTGCCACCCCGCTAGCAGACGGCAGACAGCCTACCGCCCAATGATGAGATGATAGTTAGCCTAGAGCCCAGTGAGGAGACGGCAGGTGATTAAGTCGACTGATTAGCTGGCTTAATTATCTACCCTAATTTTTTACTTAGTATTTGTTTCAATTTTTAAATATACCAAATAAGCTCAAAAAATTACAAAAATTTTATGTATAGCCTCTCAACACAACGTTCTTGACAATATAATTTTTGGATAATTTTATCTATTGTGAATGTTGCTCAAAAAATTATAAAATTTCAATATTTGTATGAGTTTTTACATATAGCAAACGAGCTCCAAAAATTACAAAATTTTATGTGAAACCTTCTGACATAGTCTTAGTTATTGTGTAATATTTTGGGAATTTTATGTGATCCAAATTTGTCACATTCATTCAGGTTAATTTAATCATGAATTTACGAATATTTCACATTGTTTTTATAATTTTGTACATTTGGAATACTTGTACAAGTAAAAGTAAATGTAGTAGTAAAAAATGCATCACATCGGATATAATATGGCTCACCCATCGAAGCCACTATTACGTCCTCGCTTCCTCTACCTCCTCGTACGTAGCCTTGTCTTCCGTTGAGCATAAGCATGTCCCGTGGGGTACGTCAGTTGGTCTAGAGGTTGCATCCTCGGGTCGGAGGAGGTATAGAGACTGTTCTATTTGCTCAGTGGCTAGCGGTGGTCCAGTATGCTTAAGTACAGTAGGTTAGGTCCGGTAAGGGTCGATGTCCTCCAGCTGAGACATGCCGAACTGCGAGCCACCTGTAATAATGTCGTGAACAAAGGACTCTAGAAATCCCCCTCATGGTGCAAAGGAGCTTTCGCATTGACCGTACGACGTGGCAGCGAAGACAGAGGAGCTCTGATCTCTGAAGTGTCCAAACCCTGGGTATGCTGTCAACGCTGAGCTCTGCCCTGCGTACGCTGCAAACCCTGGCACCGTGTAGTGCTCTCTAGAAGCATCTGGGAGGCCCGTATCATCATCGTTGGACTTATCGTTACCCCCACATTGAACTGAAGGCTGTAAGATGAAATGATATTAGTCACAATAAATATTTTGGATGTACAATATGAATCTCATACCTCCCGAATATGCAGGGAAGATGAAGAATGGGTAGCGGTAGTCTGTGCAGGTGGTGCAGACGTCAAAAGTGATGCATCTCGATGACGGACCTGTAGCGGGAGAATGCCATGATGTTAGTAGAACGTAAGGCCTGATAGGAAAAAATATAGATTTGTACGTAAGTTACCTCCTCATCGATACGATGCATGGATGATCTGTGGCTAGTACTACGATGCCAGACAGACTCGGTAGATTGCGATGGCCGGTCGGACTCGCTAGGTCACGATGACCTGGCGGGTGAGTATGGTGCCCCCACTGGGTGGCCTATGTGCACAATGTGATATGTGGAACGGCCACAGCTTTGGTTGTGCACTATTTTTTTGGCCTGCTTTATGATGTACTTTAAAGTATTTTGCAGGCCGGTGGTGTCTCCGGGCTGGTGATGGTGGCCTTGGACGCCCTTGCGATGCGTTGCGCCCGCTTCCGCTGAAGTGACATACGAAATAGTTTCAGTAACAACCAGTATGAATTTCTTAAATGAAACGATAACAAATTAGAACTGTGTTATGCTGTCATGCCGCCGTGAAGCGCTATGGGGATCGATTGAGCATTGTAGACTTTCCTTGTGCGTGATCTGCTCGGGGCGATCTGATGGAGAAATGGTGAGTCTACTACATGACTGGGGTATGTACCACTCTAGATACTCATTGTACGTTTGGACGTCGTACGAACGGTGCTCTATGATGACATCGACGTGTGCCCTATCCGTCCATGCCGTCGTCCACTGTTGTTGCAGTGCCCGCCAGTCCGTACCATGCCTAACAACCCTTGATTGTCTGCATTTTTAGAATCATGGATGTTACATAGCAAAACATATAAAGTGTTACACATTAGTCAGAGAGAGTTTGACTCACCGGTGTACAACATACGGTAGGAACCTGCCATCCAGAGGGGGCACGACCTGGTGCAAACCAAACTACCGCATCACGTGCTGTGGTGCATAAGCCTCCACTATGTACGAGAACTCCAGACAGTGTGTCATCGGCCATAGCTCCGTATCCTCCAGGCATTGCAGGTATAGCCCGTACGGCGATACACGATCCACAAAATCCACAGTTCATGGACCCCGTATGACGTCGCACATCGATAGTTTTCCCTTCGCCTAGCGCAAACGGGCAGTAGTCCACCGGATGCCCATAGTGAGCCCGTCTGTCAGGTTGGCAAACTCTCTGAATAGGTGCACTGGCATCACAATGGTCGGACGTCCGATAGGGAAGTGCTCCCAACTCCACAGCTGCATGAGCACGTAGCAAATAGCCAAATTGGGGGTACTAGCAGTGTTGCGCTGGCAAGCATCATATAACCCCTGATACGTGGCGCACAGGACTGTTGATCCCCAGCTGTACTGAGGCATCACCCCAAACTCTATGTCAACCAAAGACTCGGCGAGACCGATGAACTCAGCGTTGCAAATATCGCTATGTGTGGCTGGAAACATGCTCCAACCAAAGAGTTGAATAAGGAATGTGACGAGGTGCCTCCTGACGACCTTCGGCGATGCATCCTGCGAGCACATATTGAAATTGTTTAGCCAAATTCGGGGGACGCCATGTGCACTCTCCGGGATAGGCTGGTCGAACCGGTCTGCCAGCCTCTCCTTCCAGTCGGCTGGCGCAGGGCCGGAACAAGTGCGTCACCTCCAAGAGGGAGACCGGTCAAGAACACGACGTCCTATAGAGTGCCCATCATCTCACCCCACCGAAAGTAGAATGTGTGCGTCTCGGGCCTCCACCTATCTGCCAGTGCCGCGAGCAGACTGCCATCGATGATGAACTCTGTCCGGTGGAGACCAGCCTCGCAAAGGGCAACAAGACCGTGGCCCTCAGGGTTGGGCTGTAGCGCTCATTCAACGCCCACGGATCCCTCCCCCTCGCAGCTTGAAGGATGAAGGGCCAGCTGCGTCACCCATCATCCATGAGTGGCAACAGTGTTTCTCATCGTATAACTGTTCGAGAAGCTCCGGTAAAGCCATACCTTCCAATACATAGGACAGACCAAATATTAGTGCAAAGATTAATAATAACAGTAAAACTTACTTTATAATACAAACTACATTAATTATGACTAACTAAATAACAGTAATCATAACTAGGACTACGGGAATAACGTCGAAAGCATGCCATAAAAAATTAACTATCTTTCGGGAGAAGCAATCAACACTACCACGTCCTTAATGAGCTATGCACTGGCTTCTTAAAATAATCAGCTACGCACTCCTAATTTTGAGCAATGACCACGAGAATGAGTTTCTGTGATGAGCGACTGAGATGAGCAATAATGAACCGCGAGAAGTTCGTATTTATGGTCGAGAGAAAAGTGAACCCGGTATGCTCACCCCGTAGATTGAGGACCCATTATCACAAACAGCACTTTGGGTGAGGGGGATGGCATGGTAACATTGACAAATATGCAAACGAGGGAGCGGGCGAGATGGATGACACGGATATAACGGCATTAGTGCGGATAAGGGAGCGCGTAAGGGGGCATGACACACATAGAGTGACAATTGTGCAAAAAAACACAGTAGGAAAGAAAATATAGCACGATCGGGCCGACACATGCGCGAAGCACAGAGGTCAGCCACTTGAAAAGATGCCTGAGCATCGTTAAATTCATGATTAAATTAATCTGAATAAATGTGGAAAATTTGGATCGCATAAAATTTCTAAAAAATTACACAATAACTATGACTCTGTCGGGAGACTTCACATAAAATTTCGTAATTTTTGGAACTTGTTTAATATATATAAAAACTCATACAAATATTAAAATGGTATGAATTTTTGAGCAACATTCACAACGGATAGAATTACCTAAAAATGACACTGTCAAGTACGTTGTATCAAGAGACTGTACATAAATTTTTGTGATTTTTGAGGTCATTTGATATATTTAAAAATTCCAATAGACAATAAGAAAAAACTTAGGACATATAATTAAGTCGGCAAATCAGCCCGACAATCACTGCTGCTTTCCTCATCGAGCGACAGTGCCTACCGTCTCTGTATGCGGGTGGCGCGCTGCCGCCGCGGACCCCACACATCGCCTCACTGGCGTTGCCGTTCGCCCACCGAACGGTAAAAGTGGTATTTTTACAAATACGATATGCATGCTGCTACTTTTGTAATAATATAAGTAACAGTGCTAAATTCGCTAAAAATTAAAAAAAACACACTACAATCTACACCAACGGACGGATGAGTAGGACATACGTAGGAGTATGCAGGCACGTTATATATTCTTGCCTGTATCCATCCAATAGTTGACGCTTGAACAGCGAGCGTGACCGTACGTGCGTACAGGTGAGACAGTGAGGGACCAGACGAGGCGGCGCAGCTTCTCTGATGTAGCTGAAGCAAAGTCACGGTGACTTTGCTTCAGATCAGCCCTTCATCTTCCAATAAACGGCCCAGATTAATCTAGTTTTTTTTATTTTTTACTTCTAATTTTTAGTTTTTTTACTTTAATTTTTTTCTAGTTTTTTCTTTTTATATTTCTTTATATTATCTGTGTTAAAATAACCTATTTTTTATTTTAAAAAAATAGGTTATTTTAACATAGGTAATATAAAGAAATATAAGAAAAAAAGAAAAAAGCTAGAAAAAGATTAAAGGAAAAAAACTAAAAACTAGAAGTAAAAAACATCAAAAAAAGCTAGATCAATCTGGGCTGTTTGTTGGAAGATGGAGGGCCGGATCTGAAGCAAAGTCACCGTGACTTTGCTTCAGCTACGTCAGAGAATCCCGCACGCAGACCGGGGGGGGGGGAGAAGGGAAGGCAAAATCAGCGCGGTATTCTCTGCGTGCCCACATGCAGCTGTCAACCTGTGATCTATGAGCCGACGACGTCGGGCCCGCCGGCCAGCGTCCGCGGCCGCCGCCCGCCGCCGACACCGCACGAGATATGGGATACGCCCGTTTCGTCAACAGTTTTGACGCGGTTCGTTGAAACTTGAGTTCGGGGAGTTCTGCTGGCATCGAATTTTTTTATTTAATCCTTTGTATTAATATTTTAAAGTCAATCTTTTGCCAACTTTATTTCTAATTCTAACCCCTTTGGCTACGCCACCTCCTGTAGCATGGCCAGAACATTCTGTCACGTCACCCATAAAGGCGCGAGCAAAATTGCCACGCAAGCTCTAGGCTGCGCGCCGTGCCAACGTGGATGGTTTGCGTGGCCTCTGTCACACTTTATGGCGTGACAATCTTGTATTATCACACCACGAGACTTCGCGTGATGAGGGTGGCTTAAATACGGCTGCCGCTCCAGTTCCCGTTTTTCTCCGCGTTTTCTTCATCCTGAAATCTATCGCCACCGCCTCCAGCCTCACCTCCCGCCCTGCCGCTTGCCTCTATCGCCACCTCCCGCCCTGCCGCCCGCCTCCAGCCCTACCGCTCGCCTCCCTCACCGCCTCCAGCCCTGCCACCCCTCCAGCCCGCCGCCCTGCCTCCAGCACTGCCGCCCGCTACAATTCCTCCTTTGTCGACTAGCTGCAGTCCTGACGGCCCCGCCACCTGCCTCCAGTCTCGGCGGCCTCCTTCGTGCGCGTAGCAGCTTTCTTGTCGGGACCCCGGATTTCCGAACTCGGACCCTCTGTGTATTACAGCACTAGTCCCAGATCAAAGCTAGTGCACACAGTAAAACAGAAATGATTATATAACCAACATCGCTTTATTACAATAATAGAGAGTATAGACCGAAAGGTCTCATTATTACAACTGAGGTTTCAAGACCTCACACACTCACAAAACACAGCGGAAGCAAAAAAGATAACTCCCGCGAAGACCCATCAATACGCCACAGGCAATTGACTGGGGAAGCGCGACCTAGTACCCCGGGAATCCTTCGTCGAATCCACAAGCGAAGTAGTCATAGTCTCCTTGTTGAACTTCAATTTCCTCTGAGTTGATTTTAGTGCAGCATGTGAGTACATAAAGTACTCCGCAAGTCTTGAGAAAAATGCAATAGATGCAAGGCTTAACAAAGAAAGGCTAGATGGTTCTTTTGCACAAAGCTAAGTTTTATTTCAAATAGCATTAAATACTTTCGAAGCCATTAACTTTGTAAAGTAATTGCTTTAACTGAAACTAATAAGCATTTTATAGTGAAGGTTCTATCCACCAACACTAGTTACCCAATTATAACCCATCGAGTTTAAAACTGCGGGTTACATCCACCCTCTCTGGCTCCAACTGCCAGGATACCCTTCCGATAGTTCCCCCCACTCTCGGAATACCAAAACTTTGATTTGAAAACCAAAACCAAAAAGTCTACCATGTGAATGCATTCCTTGCCCGCCCTTGACCGTGGGCACGACTATTCGAATAGTTTGACACTCTGCAGAGGTTGTACAACTTTACCCCCAAGAGATAAATTATCTTAACAGTCACCACGCTTCCTTTGGCATGAGACACAGATAAAATATCACAAAGCCTTTACCCCACTCTAGTCTAGCTAGACACCATCCGCTGAGGTTTCACCGCAGAAGGGTTAAATCCGCCCAGTCCGAAGCCCCCTCTTGCGCTATATGAGTACACTAAATCCCTGTCCCTCACTGTGAATAACCAGTAAATCTCTGGCACCCACTTTCCACTGGTGGCACCTAAACTAGACTATCATGAGTTAATCAGCTAGGTCGTATCCATATAGACTTAGGGTTGTACGGTAGTGCTCAGTCTGGACAATCACAAGTGTCGGTCCTTAATCGACTAGGGTGGAACATACACTTTACAGGATCTCGTGCTTGCCGCACCAACCCAAACCAACCATCCACCCCAATCTAAACCAACTTTCAAATTTTATTTTATTTTAAAAGAACAGTGGCAACTCCAATCACCACTAAATTCTGAATACAAACGACTAGTTTAAAGAATTATGATTTTCCCATTTCCAAGGTTACTAGGTAAATTAGCATGACTAAGCATTACACTACCGTTCTAATATTAACAAATAATTATAATACTCTCATTATTGAGACCAAGAAAATCCTAAGGTTACAAAGGTACATGTCATTCAACTTCAATTGAGGGCATAACAAGGTTGGATTAACTAATATCTTAAGATTGGAACTAATGTTTTATGTAAATAGCAATGCACATAAATTTAAAATAATTAAAAAACTTTCTCAAACATAGGTTCAAAATGATCAAAGGAGACTTGCCTTCTTGTGCGCTATTTGGTCCTTCTTGCTGCGGCTCGACAAATTCTTCGGCGACGTCGGGTTCTACGTGCGAAACGACAAAACAAACGAACAAATAAATACAAATAAAATCACAAAAAATGATATATATATATATATATATACTGGAAGGAAGTTTATGATTTCATACGAATTTAGGAGAAAGATTCAGCGGATTTGGGGTTCACACGAGGGAGAACGAATATCTGGAAGATCGGTTGGGAAAAGAAATTACTGAGACAATATTTGGAGCAATAAAAATAGAATGGATTTTATGGAGATTTTTCAAGATTTGAATTTAAATTTTGAAAGTGCACAGAAAATTTGGAATGGAACTGAGGCTTTGAAATTAAACTAGTTATTGGAATTTGAAATTTAAATTTTGAAATATTAAATAAATTTGAAATATTTGAAAGGATGGAAGAAATGGAAAGTTTGGAATTTTTGATGAATTTAGAAATTTGAATGGGCTCAAACGGAGTTAAAATGAAGGAGAACGGTCTCCGGGAAGTTTAAATTCAGAGAAAAAGAAAAACATGATTTTTGGGAATTATTTTCCGAAAGGAAAATCTGAATTATTGCGTCAGCAGAGAATTTAATTTCGGCCGGATTATTTTTCCAACGGGAAAATGCGGATTATGGCGTCAGCCCCGGGCTTAGCCCACTGACAGGTGGGCCCGGTCCATGTAGACCGAGTCCGCGGCTTAGGAGGAGGCTGAGGTGGTGCGGGAGGCGTCGGGTGCACACGTGGTGCTGACGGGGCAGGCAGGCACTGAGGTGGCAGCCACCAGGCGCCACCTACGCTGCCACGTGGGCACGACGCGCAGGCGTGGCCGGCCGGCCAGAGAGGAGCTCGGGAATGGCACGCCCGCCGGAGCTCCGGTGGGTGGCGGCCGGCGGCGAGGGGAGGAGGAGTGAGAGGGGAGGACGGGAACTTCGGGGTGGGATGCGGGCTCACCGTGGGCGACCGGTGGCGTGAAGAGGCGGCGGCGCGGTTCGGGTCACCGGTGAAGTCGGCCTTCGGGCGGCGCTCGAGCTCGGCGGAGGGGCGGGGAAGATGGGCGAAGGCTCGGGGATGACGAAGGTGGCGCCGGCGAGGTGTGGGGGCAACCGGAGCGGCGGCAATGGCTCGCCGAAGGAGCTCATCGGCGCGCGCACGGGGAAGCTCGATGCGGCGGCGCTCGGGGCTCGGGGAGAGGAGGGAAGAGTGGAGGAAATGCGGTGCGGTGTGAGGCGGAGCGGAAAGGGGCTTAAATAGGGGAGGGGAGGGGTAGGTCGGCAGTGATTTCTCGCCGGAAATGGCGCGGGACGGCGGCGGAATGGCGGGGATTAGGGGGACACGGCGCGGGGATGGCAAGACTCGGGCGCTGGGATTGGGGAAGGAGGCGGGTGCGCGACTTGTTGGGAAAGAAAGGGGACGGGGCGACGTGGCGCGGGAAGGACGGACGCGGCGCGAATGGCGGCGGTGATGAAGGGGATGGCTCGAGGAAGGAGACGGGCCGGCAGGCGGCCCGGCATCAACGGAGAGAGAGGGGGGCGCCGACAGGTGGGGCCGGGATGCAGAGAGAGAAAGGGAGGGGGAAGCGGGGCGTTTGGATGGGAATCGAGCGGTCGAGGTGGAAAGGCGGGATGGACGGGTGGATGGGCGAGCGTGAAGGAAGGCGGCCGAGCTGGGCCGTCGGCTTGCGGCCGGTGGAGATGGGCTCGGGCGGGGACGCGCACGGCTACCGGCCGTCCACGTGGCGAGCGGGGGAAGGGGAGAGGCGGGATCGGCCGGGCGACATGGGCGGCATCTGGCCATCCACGTGGCGGCTGGAGGAGAGGGGAGGGGGAATTTGTTTTTTTATTTTTGATTTCAGATTTTCAAAATTTCCAGAAAATTCATTTGGCCTCAGAAAAATATGAAATTACTTCCAAAATTCCCAGAAAAATTCAGAGAAATTCCTGGAGACATTTTGGACTTAAATAAAATATTGTTAACTAATGTTGGTATTTAATTTTCATACTTAAAAACACTTTTTATTTTCAAAATAGATTTTAAAACTCCAGAAAACTCAGAAAACCCAAATAAAAGCCAAATAAATCCAAATAAAACTCAAATACTTTAAAATAATTAATTTAAAATTAAATTTTTCAGAAAGTGAATTTTAGGGATGTTACACTTCTCCTGCGCCGGCCTCCTCCCCACTTGCATCTTCGGACCGGTGGAGGTAATAATCGATGACCATGTCGTCACCATCTCCCTCTAGTGCGATATTTCTGATTTGGTACTGAGAAATGTTTCATTCTGTATTGATGTGTGATTGTAATTCCTAGTTTAGCATTGGTATAAATGGATGTGGAATTGTATTGAATTTGGCTTAAAATTGTAGGGAGTATTCAAATTATTTTGTGTGCATAATAATATCCATGTAAATACTTGTACACATGTGGCGCTAGATTCATATTAACACTGATACCATTGGTTTTAACCTTAGTGGGATGGATGGAAGTAGAGGTGGAGTAATTTATGCTTGGAGAAATGGTAGACTTAGTGAGTGGAGAGTTTATATCTATTCTGGAGAAGTGTTGTCGAGCTTGACCGGCAGGCTAGGTTTTGTTTAAGAGTGAATGCTTTGGAAGGCCGGGGGTGTTGAGAGCTATGAGTTTGGTCATAGAGGATAGAGGGATGACGGGATATAGATGGAGAGTGTGATATGGAGGATTAGTAATATAAATGTACATGTAGGGAAAATGAGAAAGGGAGAGGTGCATAGCGAGGATATTTGTGTTGGATGGTAGGCCTTAATAGGTTTGATATCTCTATTTGTGGCTAGTGCACTCCAATAAATAATGATAGATTTTTCTTTGTCATAGTTAAACTTTATAAACTTTGAGCTTCACTATTTAGAAGTAAATAAGTTCCATGGGAAATTATGATTGCAGTAACGTATAGTAAATTTGTTACCAATAGGCTTTCTAGTATCAACTATGTGCCATAGTAGTCCACTAGGCTTGTTGTATGTACGTATGATGAAGCAACGTTATGAATTTTATCATATTTGGTAGTATGGTCATACTATCATACTAGGCTTGTGGTACCATGCAAATTCTTCAAGTCTAAGCAGTGGCTTAGTCTGGGCATGCATTACTGGGGTTGCGTGAACTACTCCTGTGACTATGCTGACTGTTGTTGGGACACGAGCAACTATCGGCAGCCGGTAAGGACAAGTTATAGTGTGTTTTCCTACTATTGACCTTTCAAAGTATGCACTCACAATCTCTCTCGTCTACCCATAGTCCTCGGAACTGCTATGTGGCTACCGCAAGTGGATCGACCAAAAGATTCACCTAAATGACTAGTGGACTCTCGACTACGAGGAGTGACATGCGAAAAGGGCCTATAAGGTCTGGGAGGAGGACTGCCTCAACGACAAGCAAACCAAGCGTGTACGTCAGGAGACGAAAGCTCATCTCAAGGTGCGCACACACAGGAAGCGCGAGGCTCGTGAGAGGGAGCATAAGAAAAAGAGGAAAATGGCCGCTAAGGCCAAAGAGGCCGCTGAGGAGTTCAATGCCGAGTTCGCAAGGAAGGGAAATGACCTTGGTCCATGCAGTAGGTCGGATCGTTCCAAACTAGTCCCCCAAAGGTAGAATTTATTTCCATTCGAAAAAGGCGCATATGTATCATAGGAGTACTTTGGTTTGCTGCATCGTGTATGATGTTGTTTGTTGTGCACGTAACGAAACCCTATGCACCCTGTTATTCCCAGTTTTATTACAAAGTCTATTTTAATTCCCACTTCGTACTTTACAGTAATTATTGTTTTACTTTGTACTTTACCTGCGCTCCTCGACCATAGGAAGTGGGTGGCCCTCACTCGCTTCACTGGCCATGCGCACGAAATGACAACCACGTGCATGGAATGACATGACGATACCTCCTTATGCGGTGACAAGACTAAAGGAGGTAGCAAAACTAGCTAAGTGACCACGTGACCCGCTGCTTGGTGAACACGAAAATACATCAACCAGACAAGGCAGCTTGTGGAGTGACAAGACCAAATAAAACATCATTGTGGAGTGACAAGACTAAAGGGGCAGTAAAACTAGCTAAGTAGGTACCAAATAAAATTATTCAAATGGAACTCCCAAATGAAATGTAAACCCTCAATTTTTAATCACACACAATGATTAATCAACAAGGGAAATCACCTCGTGAACATAAAAACCCATGCGGCCGGGGAGTGCATGTTAACACAATGATTTGCGCTTTGTCAGGAGACTTGCTGCGGACATTCTTATAAAATAGAGTAAATAAATAATCAAGCCTCAATCCCATTAATTTGGGGGACGACATAGAACGCGTCGGGACGAAGAGGACGTGGGGAAAAATGACAACTGTGGCGGCTGTAGCACTCATGTTACCCCTGCCACGGCAAGTCTAGTGGCGTGACAATAATCTGTCACGCCAAGTCTAGGATATGACAATAACTTGTCTCGCCAAGTATAAGGGCGTGACAAGCTTTTGTCACGTTAGGAGTTATGGCGTGATAGATGCCATGCACGCCCCCACGCTAGCTACACAGTGCGTGGCCGAGAGCTTGCGTGGCAAATTTGCCCATGCCTCTATAGGTGGCGTCATAGAAGTTTTGGCCACACCATGGGTGGTGGCGTGGACAAAGGGGTTATAATTGAAAATTAAGTTGGTGAGGGATTATCTTTAAAATATTAATAAAAAAGATTAAATATACAAAATTTCGCTGGCGTCAGTGTCGCATTCGATGCTGCATGTGGGCCCCGATTCTAGTTGGATAGATCGATGGGCGGACAAGCGACGTGCCAGGTCGTGGTACTGCCACCGTGCTCTCAAGACCGACTCGCCAAAACTGTTTTTTAGGGCAGACTACGTCCTACTCGTTTCGGCTTCATCTTCTGGCTTATTTTTCACTATTCATTAATTTTGTTTTTTCTAAACTTTTGGCTTTTTTTTGAGTTTTTTGCTAGTTTTTTCCCCTTATTCATTTACGTTGTCCGTGATGAGCTAGCATATTTTTTCTATTTTTAAATTTTTTAAATTTAATTACACTAAATAAGCCACCTTCAGCTACAGTAAAATTTCAGCCGCTATAGTGTAATTTCAGCTATAAGCCACAGCTTTGTCCAACCGAGCGGGGTCTAGATAACACTGTTTTTTTAATGACAAAGTAAACGCGTGCAGACAGACCCATCACACGTGAACATCAACTGACCCATCACACGTGAACATCACACGTTTTATCGACAACTTGCCATAATTGTGAATGCCTTCCTGCACTGACCAATCTGGAAAGGGGACGATGCACACTCATTTGAGCACCAGCAAGGACATGTCCACATTTTGGCCATCAAACAAGTTTTTCATAAAGCCTAGCTTAGCTACTAGTTATTCTTTGCATACAATGTTCTTCTGGAAAGTACTACACTCTCTGAAAAATCCCGGAAGGCGGAAGTGATGTACTATACTGCTTCGAGATGAAGGAACAATTATACGCAAATAGATGTTGATGAAAGCACAATAAAAAAGTCTTGAATTTCTTTGCATAAATGGTCTTGCATTCAAGACATTGTTGGCATGATTTTTATTTTTTTAAAAAAATTAAAAAATATGCCTCACTTCGAGTCTATTTCATAGAGCTAGACGACTAGTGGACCTAGACCTCAGAGGTGTGGGGACTTGTTGAAGTACGACACACTGTGGTTTAGTTGGGATCACAATTCCATACAAAACTAACTCAACAATCACCGTAATAGTTGATACCACAAGGTGCAAAAGAACCCTACTCTGCTCAGCATCACTTAAGGCTTGTTTGGATCTCCAGTTTTATAAAAACCAGATTTTGTTAAACCCAATTACTAGCCTAACAACCAAAAAACTGTGTTTGGTAGGAGAGGATAAAACCAACATAACAAAATTTGGTTTTCGGTAAAACTCAAAAAATGAGTTTCGTGGAAAACTACTCCTAGCTGTTTTTGACGGAACCAGTGGCCAGAAAATTAGCAACTACCGTAAGCGCACCTGGGCGAGAAAAAAATCGTACGCCCCTGGCAGCGCAGCATACACTGGTCGCATGCTTTCCATAGACATTGGAACTGTTCACGTATTTATTACTATAGTTATTTTTAAAAATTTAACCATCAGATACTCATTTTTGTAAAATTAGCCCCGTCTCTGAGCTCAAAAGATGTGTCAGACGAAACTTGTCGCTTGCCATGCTTGGTGAACTCGGCAGAGACAGGCTAGCATGGGAGCACACGTGCGCGGTAGGCTATGGCACATAGCGGCAGCAGGGGAGCTCCCGCTGCTCGACATCTGCCTGCTGAGCCGCCCCTGCTCGGTACGGTGCTATTGAGCAGCCCAAGCTCAGCAGGTGGCCGAGACAGGCCGGGGCAGTTGGCTGCAGTATAGGCTCGGCAACGCCACACGATCAATTTTTTTTGTCATTAGGTAACTATCTGTGCAAAGTAGTTAAAAACGTGTGCTTTGATATACATTAAGAAATTATATTATACTTTTGTTCGTGTGTGCATAGGAATGTTTTAGGAAGGTGCAAGAGGGGACCAGAGGGGCAAATGAACCACCATGGCCACTTTTGTATGTTAAGTAGTAGAGATGTTATTGCAAACAATTGTCATAATGGACAAAGCACTTCGTAATGAAGGTACGAATTACATGGTGCGTAAGGTTTGGTTAAGTGCGTATATTTGACTCATTATGTAATATCCTGAATGGTAGTCAAGGGATTTGGCAAATTAAAATAATAAAAAAATAAAAATAAAAAAGAATAGAATTAAAGAAGTTATTTTTGAGGTTTGCAAAAGGAAGAAAATTCAGTCTTTTGATGAGTTTGAGGCCATGGAGTATTATTCTGAACGATGTTCAGAGATTTTAGCGCTTAAAATCGAGAAACGAATGAGGGTTAAAGAAGTAATTTATGGGGTGATCAATGGGGAGTTAAATTCTAAATGTTTGAGGATAACAAAGGGGCTAAAATTCTGAAATTTTAGAGGTGTTTAGGGGTGTAGGCCTTCGGCATAAGGTTTTAGCCCATGGGGCCACTCCTTTAAACCCCCAAACCCTAGGGGTGCCTTCCCCCCTTTCTCCCCCACAGCCGCCCCTCCCTGCCTCCCCACCTCCCCCACCTCCCCTCCTCCCTTGCAATCCCTCCTCCAATCTCTAGCACCTCTACCCCCTTGGCAACCGAGCGAAAGAGAAGGAGGGGCAGGAAGAAGAGGAAGAGAAGGAGGAAGAGGAAGAAGGAGGAGAAGAAGAGTAGGGTGGTTTGTGCTGGTGTTAAGAGATTCTTGTTGTGGTTTCCAAGGGTAACAAACAATTTCCTACCCTTTTGTTCTTAACGATTTTCCGATCGGGTTAGTTTTCAGTTATTCATTCATCTGCGCAATCTAATATGTTTAGCAAATTAGGGGGCCTTAGGTGCAAAATCTGGGGATTTCATCTTCTAGATATTATGAGCGTTACCATACTGCTGTGCAGTCTGATCAATCAAGTTCAGGCAGTCGGTGGGAATTAAAAGATTGAAAATAGAATATGACCTAATCTGGCAATAAGGTCACAATGAACACTTTAGGGGATTTCCTAAGGTTTTTAGAGAGTCTAAGAACGCAAATTGTTGATGGTTGGATTAAGAGTTATGCAATTTCTAACTCTGCTATCCAACATTAGATGATGTTGTCCAGTCGGAGTAGAGGTGATGTTTTGGTTTAGAAAAAGCCAGAACTAAAATTTAGTAACAATTAGAAAATTGTAGAAAATTTCCTGTAGATTTCAGAAATATCAAGGTTTGCTATATTTGCTACTGTATATTAAAAGATACAAAACTTGCAAGTCTACTGTCCAAAGAATGGTCAAATCTATTTTTAGGTTAATTTTGGGGGCTTAAATGAGTTAATCTGAGGACTGTGCCAACTAAGAAATTGTGGAAAATTTTGTGTAGTTTTTTAAAATGGTATGGTTTGCTCTGTTTCGATGAGAGAATTGAGAGTTGTGTTATTTTTGTACTGGGACAGCAAGGGACCAGTATTTGTTGGAAATTCAGGGTTTTTGGAGAACGTGTAGGATCGTTGTTGTTTACTTGTGTTTTGCATTGTGTTGGCATATTTTTAGAGTGGGTAATCTCTGTAGGAGAGTGATTTCTTCGTGAAAGTTGTAGCTTTCATTCTATAGATTTTAAAAATGCTATTTGTTTCTGTGGTCCATTTAGTGGATAAAAAGATACAAAAAAAAGACATGCAGCGTTGCTGCAGTGAGCTGAGTGTCTAAACGATAGTTTGAGAGAGTTGTCGGGTTTCGGGCGTAGTGGTGCTTTACCTTTCAGTTATGAATGTTATGTTGAGGTTTTGTGTTGAGTGATGATTTGTGAACAGGTGGCTTCGCTCCTGACCGTGCTTGAGCCCTTCGCCCCTTAGGTAGATGCAAGTAAATATAGCGGTTGTTGCTACAGTTTAACTTATCAAATTAACTGCCTTCACCATAACTGTTGAGGTTTGGTAATTAATGTACCTTTAAATAAAGATGACCTACTGCGCTATATGCCTTATTTTACCTATTGTTATCCATGTGATTATATTTCTAATGAATCAATCATGGTCATATCATGCATGTCATAGCATGTCATTTGCATTAAAGCTATGTCGCCGCATCTAGATGCGACCTTACCGGTATAGCATCGTACATTGCCGTAGTACGATGCGCACTCTTACGTTGCCAAGTAAGAGTTCAGTGGATCATTTGCATACATATGCATTTCATGAGGATAATCCTTGTTATGAGTATTAAGAGGTATTGGCTCATGAGAGTCACTTGTGGCGTTGAGAATTTTCTTGTGGTTGCTGTTGGTAGTAGTTGTGGTTTTGGATATGAATGAGGCTACAGTGTGGATGATGAGAATTAATTGTTAATGCTTTATCATTGTATCATGTGTTGTTAATTTGATGCTTAATCATCTGTAGTTTAATTAACTTGTTAAACAGTTTGTTTGCTGAGGTTTCATCTCACCTCTGTATTCTCTCTCCCAGGTGATCCTTGAGTATGTTGGAAAGGGTAGAGTAGCACGGCACCATTACACAACTCTTCATGAGTTTTGCTGTAATAAGTTAGAGATTTTTAATCATTTCTATCTCCCATTATATATTATGTTGTCATGCTTCACCGTAGCCCCTCTTTTTTTTGCCGGGTTTACTTTGTAATCCAGCTGGTCGTAAGTGTAGTTTGGTAGCATCCTAGGGTAATGTGGTTCCTAGGGTGTTACACACTACTCGTACGATACAAATGGCAATATGCACGAACCATCAACCCCAACTACAGCTGAGATACATGTGCACCTTTTGGAAGTCGTTGTTGAAATCATTCGTCATACACGTTTGGGTCCAAGATGTGTCCAACAACATGCCACGCTTGTGACTACCACTAGTAGCCATTCCTTGCAATATAGAAAATAATATGTCGGTGTCCAACGATGCTAAATACAACTAACTATAACCAAGAATAATCACGGCTCAGACTTACATACATATTTCATAAATTATGCACGAATCGGGAACACTACTAATAACCGTGTGTATTTCTTCAGCTATTTACAAAAAGGGTCAATATGGCTAAATGCATGTATACAGGTACAAACGTATATGCATACATATATACACGCAGATGCGTACCAAAACATCATTTTCTATAACTTTCTATAATCGCATGAGAGCAATAAATATATACATGTGGACACACAAAAATATTTCAGCTATCTTTTCGGCCCATATTTTTGCAACTATTTACAATAAATAATCATTCTCACCACTAATACTAAGCATGGCTAATTATAGAAAACATACAGGAACTAAACATGGTTATCTAGTGCATTCTACATTAAAAAAATCACCATTACGCTAACAACATATTAAACATGTTGCTCGCATGCTAACAAAGTATACATTTTCCTGAAGGTCTTCACCTGCTCCCCAATGCTTCCAACTGCGAAGGATCATAAATCATAGCTAAACCACTTCAAAAATATATTACAAACTTGCTTTTCAGTCTCTTTTTCCTTCTCCTCCCTCGTTGCTCTCTCGCTCGACAGGAAAGAAATTGAGTATAGTTTAGTTGAGAGGGTAGACTGAGGCCTCCCATTTTATGCGCGCGAGAAGATGTTCACGATGACATTCCCACGCAAGCGCGTGCAGACGCGAACGACAACAGAATCTCTAGGCGAATATCACATGAGAAGGAATCTCTTCCCACCGGCAGCCAAGTTGGCCAGTGCGCCTGCTCGCTCACCTGCCCCAGCATACCTGCCCGACCACCTACCAAGCCCAAGCTGCTCGGCAGCACCTTACCGAGCAACGGGAGCTCGACAGCTCCCCTGCTGCCGCTCTGATCCACAGCCTGTCGTGCTCGTGCGTGCTCCCATGCTAGCCTATCCCTAGCGAGCTCCCTGGGTATGGCAGGTGATAAGTGTCGCTTGTCACGTCTTTTGAGTTTAAGGACGGAGCTATTTTTATAAAAACAGATGTTTAGAGATCAAATTTTAAAAAAATAGCTACAATAACAAATAGTGAATAATTCTGAACTTTGATACGCATACAAAGTTAATATATAATAAATTACCAACTTTGATACAGATACAAAGTTAAGATGTAATAATTACGCCTTTACATCCTGTTGTTGGATACAATGACATATGGCCAGTACCGTCGCTACAGGCATGTTGGCTCTGCCCTTGCATAGTGTTGTCGTCAGATAAAACCTGACA
This sequence comes from Dendrocalamus sinicus, assembly GCA_036346575.1. Classification (NCBI taxonomy): domain Eukaryota; kingdom Viridiplantae; phylum Streptophyta; class Magnoliopsida; order Poales; family Poaceae; genus Dendrocalamus; species Dendrocalamus sinicus. The sequence goes on along the minus strand of CM070657.1, from coordinate 27,369,434 downwards.
GCAGCATCACGTCGGTATAGAGGGTGCTATCTCACACGTATGTAATATGTTATCTAATTTTTTAGTAAATCGGCAAGGTTGATTATAGGTAAATCTGAACGAAAACTTACACTAAACGAAATATCAATACGAAGCAATAATGAACCGGAACAAATATTGAAATAGAGGATATGTGTAACTCACAAATTGATCAGTATATTGATGCAACACAATATTGATCAATATTGAGTTACAGAGGTAATATTCTACTAAGGCCTGTTTGAATTCCATAGGCTAACAACTAGTTGCTAATTTTTAGTCCTTGTGGATCCAGACACGAGGGCTAATGAGTGGGCTAAAGTTTAGCCAAAGCCCCAACTAGTTGTTAGCCAACTAGTTGGCCAAACCCAGCTAATGAGGGCTAAAGGACCAGCAGGATGGAAAAAAGACGCTGATACCCACGCCAACCCTCCCAGACCGCCATGCATAAGGGTATAACAGACTTTGTACTGAGATAATAGTACTTATTAGTCCTTGGATCCAAACAGGACTGGGCTAATCTTTAGCCAGCTAACTACTAGTCAGCTAATAACTAGTCCTAGCTAACAACTAGTTCTAGTCCATCCAAATAGGCCCTAACTACGGTCTATTTCTAAGATACAAAAAAAAGTAGATGTAAAAATGCAGTAAAGGTAGGTGTTCAACCAACCACTGTGTCAGTAAAACTCACGAGCTTACACGATCCAAACAAAATATTCTATAAACCCGTGCTTACAGAATAACAACCTAAAAGAAGTTTTGGTAAAATTCCTACGAGAACCTGTTTTCTCAAAACTGACTTGTAATCCATGTGATCCAACAGCCACCTACACTATTTTGTAAAACAGAATTGGTCGATTGGATTATCACTATATATGCGAGGAATTTTCCGAAGGATCCCTTTTTGTGTCCTGTTTTAAGATTTCATCCCGCTACTCCTGCAATCCGGATCCGATGGGGAAGAGAAAGGAAAAAAAAATCTTGCTTCGGCCGCAAAGCTGCCCATTTCGAGGTACATGAAGATCGGAAGAGAGTCCGTGCAACGACTTCTTTTGCACTCCGTTTTCACTTCCTTCAAAAAGTAGAAAATGTTAGTATCACAATCCACAAGTCCGCAGACCAAACGTTTGGGCTTCGAAGCCGGCTTCTAAAATAGCCATTGGAGCTAGGAGCCCAAAATAAACTAGCCAAGAGAAGCAAGGAAAATCTAGCTTCAATGGCTCCAATCGATTATTCTTTAATGTAGAGATGTGGTTTGAAGATATTTATATGTATTTGCCATTGAAAGTAGATAAGGAGGAGGCTAGAATTGTCCTTGGACCAAATGTTGGAGCTGGAGCTCCTAATTGAGCTAAACACTTCAAATTTTTTGTCTTCTAACTTCTCTAAATTCGGCTTCTTCCAAGATAAGTGAAAGACCCCCAAATTTTCAAAATGAATTTTTGTGAATTTTTCTAAATTTTTGGTGAATTTTTGAGCCCTTTCCCAATTTGGAAATCCCCGGCGTTTTCCGCTTTCCTTTCTCGGCGGGGCGCTTTCTTTTCTCTCTGGCACTTTCCCTTTCTCGCTTTCCTTCTCTGCTTGCGCCCACCCCCGAGGATACGCCGCGCCCACCGTTTTGCCGCCCTCGCCACCCCATCGCCGGCGGTCAAAAACCAGCGGCACACCCCCCGTGGCACGCGTCGCCCGGTCCTCCCCATTGGCCCCACCTGGCAACCTTTGCTTCCCTCTCCCTCCTCCTCGCGGTGCGCCACCGCCCATCTCGGCAGTTCTCTCTCTCTCTCTCTCTCTCTCTCTCTCTCTCTCTCTCTCTCGCACGCGCATTTACTCACCCCGGCGTACGGTCACTTCCCTGCCACTCAGACAACCGCCCCCGTCATTTAGCTGTCCGCCCACGCCGCGCCCCATCCCCGTTCCCCCTTTGTTTCTCCCCTCCGCCGGAGCTCATTTGCACTTCCTCGGCTCCTTCACTCTACAGTGCTCCCTGAGCTTCTCCCACCCCTCTTTTCGTTTGCAGCAGCTCCCAATCGCCCCCATGAGCTAATGCTAGAAGCTCCGCCGCTCCCTTGCGCCATCGCCGTCTTCCCCTGAGCCGACGACCCCCGTGAGCGATTTCTCTTCCTCCTCCCCCATTTCTCAATTCCGTTTGCCCAGAGCATCTACACTACCTGCTGATCACTTTGGTAAATTTCCCTGGACAGGTGCGAGCCCGTGGGGCCCCGGCGCTGATGCTCACCGCCGACCGAATAGCTCTCCCGTGGCCAGCCTCCCCAGGAGCTTCCCAGCTAGTCCTGCCATCGCCTTTGTGAGCCCCTAGCCCAGTGGACCGTGAAAACACCTCCCAATTAGCCAGAGCGCCACCGGTGAGCCGTTGCGCCGCCGTAGGGCCAAACTTCCCCTTTCTACCTCCGACCTCCACCGTTGATCTCCTTGCCTCCCAAGCCCCAAAAGCCCCCAAAATGGGTTCCCCTCACCAAGAGCTACCTCTTAGTAACCTCCACTACCGCCAAAGACCCTCGCCGTCGCCGGGACGCGGAGGCCCTCGCGTCGCTGTCTTTCTTTGGCGCGAGTGGCGAGAGGTTGAAGAAGACCCCCCTCCCAGTGATGTGGCCTCATCTCCGCCCCTCCTTCCATCCGTTGCCATTTAAAATCGACCGTCGGATGATGGCACCTCCGCTACCGTCCGATCCCACTTAAACACCTCCCTCCGCAGCCACCCGATCAGATCCTCTCCGCTGCCGTCCGATCCCACTTACCGCTTCTGATCCGAGCCGCCCGCACCCGCGACATCGTCGCCATTCGTCCGGGCCACGCGTTGACCACCAGATCGGGTGGGCGCGCGTGTGCGTGGGCCGAGGCCGCTCGGCCTGCTCGGTCGCGCTAGCCGCTCGCGCATGGGCCACGCGGGCCGATTTCCACTCCCGGGCTACACTGTTGCACCGGGCCGGCCCAACACTGTTCATATGAATTTCCAGAGATTTTCTAATTTTCAAAAATCCAGAAAATCAAATAAAATCCTAGAAAATCACAGAAAATCCCAAAAATTCCCAAATTACACCATCTTGCTCATTTTGATGCCCTGAACCCATTTTTGACCTCAAATTTACCAAATTCATCTCTAAAAAAAATTCAAAAATCCCTCATTTGAATATGTATACAATTTACTTCTTTTTCATAGATTTATTTTTCCTCGCTTGATTAGGCTCAAGCCGGACTTATGTTATATTTGTGTGTTTGCACTAGTGTCGGAGTCCTCGGAAGCTACAGTGCAATGGCAAGATCAGAGCAACGCGGGTTACAAGGTTGCCGAGTTAATCGAGTACCAAGGCAAGTTGCAAGACCTTGATCATGTTGAATCCCATGCCATTTAAATTATGTATTTATGGTATTTGCATCATTGTTATTTGTGAATTGCTAGTTGCTTAAAATGAAATGTTTAGAATGACCTGATATTTAGATATTTCCTACCACTGATAATTGCCATGTTAATTTGCGGCCATGCCTTTGATAACCCTAGAAATACTTGCATAATAATAGAAATACTTGTAGGATATTTACATTTCATGCAAACTTTACACTACTAAGGTTGTGGCCGCGGGCCGGTAGGTTTAAAATGTTGGGGTTTGGGGTAAAGGTGCTGTGGGACACCGTGAGTCGGTCTTTGCCCACCGCTTTACCCTAGGGTGGAGGCTGAGGCCTGGTGAAAATGTAAGGATTAGACCCTTGCACCTAGTAAGTGACATATTATCCGCTCAACCACCGGTGTTGACTTATCAACCATGGTTTAGTATCTGCTCAACTTAAAGTGAAACCCTACATTGGGAGTTGGTGTGGATCGGTAGATCTAGACCGGACAACGATAGGTCTCCACAGTTCGGGCTTGGCGTTCCGTGTGGGCCAACGAATACCCAAAGCTATGTGAGCTCCTAACCTATCGGGTAAAGCGTATACCAAGGATTGAGCAGTGAAACAACCCGGTTCCTTAACTCAGTCATGAGAATTAAGAATGCTTGTGGGTAAAGTTGGGCAACTTTGCAGAGTCAAATAAATGGTATTCGAATACGCTGTGCTCCTGGTTAATGGAGCTATGTCTATAGGGTGATTCCAACAGCAAGGCATAAGTAGATTTCACAGGTTTTAACATGTTTAGTTGGATAATCAACTTTGATTAAAAAACCCCCTTATTCTTAAGGAGTAGTCCTTGGTTTTGGAATTTCAAAAATGTTTACAAATAAAACTGCATCCACATACATTAATAAAATAAGTACACCCCATCCTTTGGTGATCCGTGCAATTAGCTAAAATAGGGTTCCCTTGTAACTTGCTGAACTGTTGTGCTCACGGCTTACAAAACCACTTCAGAGTTTCAGAATGCTGGTGAAGATCAACCAGTCGAGGATGCTCCAGAAGAGCAGTTCTTCGATGAGGACCCGTGGCTCTAGGTCTCGATCGCGCTCAAGTTTTCTGGTGGTTATTTTGTTGTAATATATTTCGGGCTTGCACGCCCGCTGCAGAAAACCCGGTTGTTAAACTCTATGTTGTAATATAAAGTTGGCTCTTTTGTTGTAAGCATATTTGTGATGCTATTCTCTTGCTCGACGCTCCGTAACTGGCCATACTTGGGTAGTTGCGGAATGCCGGGTCCAGACGCCCCTGGAAACGGGAGCGTTACAATAAGGCTCTAGGGCCGAAAAGCTAAAGTTAGAGCTCAGCCAAATAATTTTATGCTTGGTAGTTATATATACTAATAGTGCCAAAATTTTATATTTAGGGTTTATGAAATCTGACCGGACTGATCTGGGAATATATTACCCGAGCCAGCTAATAGTCGTTCTTGAAATAAACAAAACAAAAATCGTTACTTTCATCGACAAGAGATCATACATACATTGACTTCGATCTCGTGCTTGCTTGGAAAACAAATAAATCCATTAGTGTGGAACAAATTTCGTTTTTTCGCTAAAGATTTAGGTTAATATTTTGCAGGAATCTGTCGGAAACTAGTACTAGTGAATAGTGACCCAGTGAGAACTGGTCTGGAAGCGGATTTTGAAACCCCAGTAAGAACAATGGTTTGGGGGCTTTTTTTCATATTGGCTTCTGCTTAACATGAATGTCCGATTTTTCAAAACAGTTTCTTCATTTCTTTCATTCTTGTCTTACTCTGAAAATAAATCAGGAGTCATGGACGCATCACATGTCCTACTCCTCTCGCTCATATCTCGCGCATGCATCTTTTCCTCACTTTCCCCACCACCCGCCCTCTCTTTCTAAAAGCATCTACTACTATTTATTTTCAGCCAAAAAACTATCAACCGTAGCTAAAAGTCATCAGCTGCAGTCAATATAAACATCCCTTTCCTCTTCAAGTGAGTTTTGGTTATATGTCATTAGTGTATACGTGGAATCCACGTCGAAAGCATTGATTATATGTCTTTGGTCATGAGTTTTGGTTGCATAGAATTGTACTCCTTTATTGTTGTCAGATGATTTCTTTGATTTGATTCCATCTTTTCTAAAAAAAATAAAGCATTCTTGATGTAATCATGAGTGTTTGGGTCATGGTGCAACGTATATCTGACATCTGCATATAGAACAGTAATAAAAATATGAAATTTGAACCTGATAATTTTATATTTGCGAGGTGGAATATGAGGGAATTAACATAACATACCATTAAGTACACCAAAATCGCTATAGTCTGCAATGATCATGTTTGAGTCCTTTGTGGTGAGACTGTCTATTATGTAACAACATCATAATATGAATATATCGTTACATGTAATATGTAATTGTATGTTTAGATATTTACAGAGAACTATACAAAAAATATAAAAATTTTATTACACTCAATGGAGGCATGATTCACCTCAAGGGCGGTGGCGGTCAAAATCATATCTTGAACCAAGAAGTGTGCAGGACGGTATGGCCAACTGAACCAAGAAAGCAGGAGGTTACATGGTATGGGTCGTATGCCACTGTGCATATGGTACTTATAGCAAGGAGGTTGCACAGATTATGAAAAAATCTTGCATTCTGTATGGAATGCATAGATTTGCTTTCCGTATGTTTTCATTTGCTTTTCATATAGAATGGAAAGCGCGTATGGAATGGGAAGAGCAAATCCTTATGTTTCCGTATATTTCCATTTGCTGTTGAAAGCTCATACGCTTCCGAATGTTTCCATTTGCATGTGTCACCAATCAATATGGAGTAATTAATTAATTCTAGAAACTAAAAGTAATTAAGCAAGGAAGGTTGGTCGGAAATTCAAAATTACCGATTGATTGAAACAATACTAACATTCCGTCTTTATGTAGGTCAAGGCACTATAAGGAAATTAACATTTCGTATGGAAACAATACTAAATGTTTAGTGTATGGAAACATAAGAAAAATAATATTTCGTATGGGTACATTCCATTTCATAATCTCACCATTCATTATGTTACTAAATATTTTATTCCATGCCAGCTGTTTCGTATGGAAACAAGACATGCTAAATGTTTAGTGTATGTGAAAGACGTGTATGGAAACGTTTTGTATGCAAACAAGCTAAGATTTGTAAGCGTGCATGAGATTAGGAGGATCTCGGCATTGACCTCCTTGATCTGCTTCCCATGCCGAGATTTGCTTTCCATGCTGGCTAAATGGAAATAATCTTATAGAAAAGATGCATACGGAATGGAAAGGCCATACTAAATGTACCACCAAGATTTTCTTACCATGCCGAGATCTATTTCCCGTCACCAATTCAGTCATCGCCCTGTTGGCTGAGCCATCGTCTTCTTCCATCGATTCAAGACCAGTATATTCATTCCACAGCTCACCAACAACACCATCTAATCCAAGTAACCCACCCGAACAACTGACCCAGCCCAACCCACCATCATTTAGAAGGCTCATTATCCAAGGGCATCATTTCTAAACCCTATAAATTATTTTGTAGCTATAGTGAACCAGTTGATAGTCGTAGCTACAGTAACTAGTCGATAGTAATAAGCTAGTTGATAGTCATAAGCTACAGTAACCAATTGATAGTCGTAAGCTAAAGTAACTAGTCGACAGTCATAAGTTATAGTACCTGGTTGGTGCTTAGAAGACATGCGTGGTCGAAGACTGGTAGTACCGGCTTTGTGTGAGCGGTATGACTAGAGTTACGATAAGAGCTGTGGTCGAGACATCGTGGTCAAAGTGTCATGGTTGAAGAGTCGTGGTCGAAGGACTCGAAGTTGTAAAGAGTCAACTTGGTCAGGTCTATGTGTGGTCATAAATTTGGTTAGGTCTATGTGTGTGGTCGTAGCTACAGTGAACTAGTCAATAGTCGTAGCTCGATAGTCGTAGCCATAGTAACTGGTCGGTAGTTGTAAGCTATAGTAACTTGTTAGTAGTCAACTTTGTGTAAGCCGTAAGATCAAAGTTGCGGTAAGTGCCGTGTGATAGGAACGGGGTCCCGATCTTCCAACAGGTTCTGGATATGTTCAATTTGGTGGAGGCGCGACACAAATCGATCCGGCTTCCGAACAACACGTTCCGAACCCCGCAATCGCAGCACCACGTCTCCTCAGGTTATCAAATGTGCGCAGCCCGATTGACCTCGCCAAGAAGACTAATCCTCGTCTGCGAATCAAAGAACACAAGTAAGAACAAGGAAGAACACAACTGAATTGCAGATGTATTGATTTAGCACTCGAAAGTTGGGGTCTCACAAACCGATGAACGACGAAACTGTTCAAAGACAGAATAATCTAAGCAAAACCCAAACCCTAATGGTGGGGGTGGCAGCTGGATATAGAGGAGTGAGGGGCATGCAAAACCCCTGGACGCGCCCTAATGGGCTCCAACACGATACAAAGCCGAACGGCCCAAAAGACGGTGGCGCAGCACCCTGATAGATTCTGAATGCCCACTTGTTTCAACGATTCCCTTTGACTCAGAAGGAATTTTGACATGGGACTAGAGCCATTGGAAAGGTCGCATTCTCAGCTTTCCATCCATATGTAGAACGTCCAAAACGGAGCCCGGATGCGATCTGGGCGTCTGTTTTAGTGCAGCCTGGTCCTGGACTCCGAATTGGATTCGAAGTCGGCTTGGGTTGGGCCTCCAACATGATTCGACCGCCCTTGCTGGACTTGTGCACCTCGTAGCCCTTCTCCAAGTACTTCCAGGTCCTCTCCATGGTTTCTAATCATAATTAAATCATTAGGTAGCAATCGATTCTCAAATGAACAAAAAGAAGTACTTAGGAACGAGCTCACCTGTAAATTCAATTGTCGGGCGCGAGCTCTAGTGATTGGTCCTTGAATGTCAAGTGGAGGAGTGTTGTGTGTATCCGAAGAAGTGATGTCCTCATCATCCTCCCCCTCTTGAAGCGGAGTTGTCCCCAACTCAGCCCCATCTTCTTCTCCCAAGTATGGCTTCAAATCTGAAATGTTAAAGGTGGGACTAACCCCAAACTCGGGAGGCAACTCAAGTTTATATACATTATCATTTATCTTCTCAACTATCTTAAAAGAACCAGCAGCTCTAGGCATCAATTTTGACTTTCTTAACTCAGGAAATCTATCCTTTCTCAAGTGCAACCAAACAAAATCACCCGGTTCAAGTTTAATTTCCTTTCTACCTTTACTACCAGTAATCCTATATTTTTCATTCATCTTTTCTATGTTTACCTTAGTAGTCTCATGCATTTTGACAATAAAATCAGCACGCTCCTTAGCATCATTATGAACTCTCTCACTAGTAGGCAAAGGTAAAATATCAATAGGGGCACGGGGATTGAATCCATACACTACCTGAAAAGGACTTACCTTGGTGGTGGAGTGTTCCGCTCGATTATATGCGAACTCAACATGCGGCAAACACTCTTCCCACAGCTTCAAATTATTCTTCAAAACAGCTCTCAACATGGTAGACAATGTGCGGTTCAACACCTCGGTTTGGCCATCAGTTTGTGTAACGTCCTGAAAAATATAAATATTAAATTATGGAGCTTTTGGATTATTTTAATTGCTTTACATTTGAATTTGGAATTTATTGGCTTTTTGTAAATATAAAGGAATTTCAAAAGTGAAAAGAGGGAAGAAATCAACACCTAAAATAATAAAACATGAGCATCAAATAAAGAATCTGAAAAGATGATCCATAAAGGTAAGGGAGAATATTTGAAAATCTCACCATTAAAAATAAAGGAATAAATAGTAAAGAAGGTTAACATTTATGTATATATATGCAAACTCATATGAATACCAATGTATATAAAGATATATATATATATATATATATATATATATATATATATATATATATATATATATATATATATATATATATATATATATATATATATATATATATATAATAATACCATGTGAAAGAATGAATAAATAAATATATGTGTACATACACAAAAATAAGAGAGAAATGAAAATGTATACACATGCAATTTTTAATATAAAAATAGAAATAAAAGGAATGAGAAAAGAAAAGGAAAATGGGCGGCTGTTACCCCGCCCCTCTCTTCTTTACGCTGCGGCCGCGCAGACGCACGCGCCAAGACGGCCGGCCGGCGCTCCCTCGCAGCCCAGCTCGCGCGCGCTTCACCGCGCCCGCCTGCGCCACGCGGGCCCGCGCCCCGATCGCGTCCCTCCTCCCGCTGCGCAGTGGCCCCGCCTCTTCCCCGCGCCTCTTCCTCTGGCCGGTGGCCCTGCCCGCTCTCCTTCTTCTTCCTCCCTCCTTCTCCACGCGCCCGCTCCCCCTCGCGCAGTTCCCTCTCGCGATGGCCGCAGCAAATCTTCTTCCTCCCTCTCTCTCTCTTCCCCGTGGACAAGTTCAGTGCACCCTCGTCTTCTCTCTCCTACAAAATCTCGGCGAGATTTGCTTCCATTCCCCCTCGCCAGCGTGCACAGGGCGGAGCGCCAGGTGCCGCCCTCGCCGCGTGCCTCTCTCGGCTATAAAAGCCCTGCCAAGGAGCCGCAAATGCGCCGCAACGCTTCACTCCTCCCTCCCCTGGCCGAAATTTAGCCGTTGCGCCCTGAATCGCCGCCGGCCCCTCCTTCTTCTCCAGCTCCGGCGATCGCCGAATAGCTGAGCAGAGCCACCAGAGCTCAATTCCTTGCTCTGGAACCATCTCCGGATCGTCGCCAACGCATTCCCGGTCTTCCCCGGGCCTTCCGTCGCCTGAGCATCGCCGGCGTCGACCACCTCCCCGAGCCTCCGCCGTCGCACGCCGCCAACCCTCTCCGGCCACCGTCGTCCCCGGCCGCCTACACCAGAAGACTCACCCTCACGCGGGGATTACATATCACGCAGCCCCCGGACCTCTCCGGCCACCACTCGCCGCCGGCGCTGCCGTCCTCTTCTTCCTCTGCCTGGAACCCTCCCGGAGCTACTTCAAGGGGATTACTTACCCCTATAGGGTAAGCATCGCTCGGGCGAACCGAGTGGCTTTCAGCGTTATCTCTTCTCCCCCTCCGCTCCCGCGGCGCGCGTTCGAGCCCCGGCTCCGCGCCTGCGGTCGAGCATTTCTTTTAAAATACCTCGCTGACAGCTGGGCCCCGCCGTCGCCCATCAGAGGCCGTGGGCGGCTGCCTCTGGCCCGCTTTGTCGGCGCCACCCGCTGACAGATGGGTCCAGGGCCCCCTGGGTCCCACTTGTCAGTGAATGATGCCTGCTGACATGTGGGTCCCACATGTCATACACACGTGTTAAAGAATATAACAAAAAGATTAAAAGATTTAAATAACCAGTGGGTCCCACTGTCAGAAATTTAATAATTTTTGGAATTAATTGAACTGAGAACTTCAAATAATCATAACTTTCTCATTTTAACTCCAAATTGAGTGAGACAAATTTATAAATTCATCTAAATTCAAGATCTATCCAATGGAACTAAAATCATAATTTTTAGAGTTCATTTGAAATTCTGGTGATATTATGTTGATTTGATATTTTCTTTTTATCCCAATTTAATAGAGTTTATCCGTAATCAAAATTTAGATTTATGTCTAACATTTAAAAAGTTACCATTAAATGAACTCTAGTGGTAGATTTTGCTAACTAGCACATACTGAAATATACCCTTGTTAGATAAATTATAACTAAGGCTAGAAACAATTAAAATGTAGAGACTGTCTAAGTAAATGAATATATAAGCATCTATATATATAAATATGTGGTTAGAGAACGTGGATAGCTTGCATGTAGCCACTAGTAATTGTATTCGCCGTAGACCCTAACTAAAATACATACATGTAACCCTGTCATTAGAATACTGCCAATCATGAAATCTTAAATGGTAGTCTTAAATGATAATGGTAGCGGAGTGTCATCATGTATGGTAGGCCCAAGCTACAAGGGGATAAAGTATCAGAAGCAATAGTTTCCAGATAGCGCTCAGATTAAAAGGTCATAATAATATATATACGCTAACATATAGTAGCCCTAGGTCATCAAATACAAGAAAATAACCTCACGGACATATAGATACACTAAAGTAAGTATGTAACCATTAACACGAGTAATTAGGGTCACATAAAATGATACCTATTAAGCATTGCTCAGATTGTTAAGTTTAGACTAAAATTAGAAAATAAAGATAAGCATACTAATAACTAAAGCATAAATAAAATAATAATGGTACTATTAATTAAATCTTAATACTAGATTTAGTAAATAATAATGTTGAGCATGAAATGACAATGTATGGCCCATACAGCTAAATCCTAATTCAAGTTGAAATAGGTTTAGTGAAAATTGAAGCTACATAAAAAGTCACCCCATAAATGATATAAACCTAGACTCTAAAATTTATTTCGGTAAGCCAAAATGCCCTGAATAATAACGCTCGACAAAATAATACCTACTCGTAGGTCCGTTCTAACTCATGGAACTTCCTTGATAAATATAAAAATAATGAAAGAAACTATTAATAAAAAGTCCAGACATCATTCTCTGCCACCAGCCTTGCCTCAAATTACGCAAAACACCTAATAACTCATAATAATACAAAAGTTGAATTTATTTGGATTTATTTGGATCTTTTGAGTTATTTGCTTTCATTTTGGATTCAGTCGTTTGTCGCGTAATTAGAAACTGAAGTCCGAAGATTCCACGGATCAAGCGAGATCAAGAGTGAAGTGAAGAAAAGATCCGCAATTCAAGAGAAAGCATTGTGTGAGCTCAAGACCGCGGTAAACCGCGCCAGGCGAGTCAATACTTTGATCATGTTGAACCTACATTTCATGCAAATTACCTTGTTTTAAATTAACAAATTGCATGCTGTTATTTTTATGCAAATACAGGCTAAATTTAATATTCTAGTTATACGCCACTGTTTACCTTGAATAATATTACCCCTCCTTTGAAATATTTGAATGTGTGAACCTTGTCGCCCTAGCAAAAATATAATGGTAACTTTTGAAAATAAGTCCCTAGTGATATGCTATGCTTAGTACTGCATAGATACTCAGGGGGCGTTGAAATGCCCCAAACATCATTGTCATTTTTAATCATGAGAAACTGGTTTGGACAGTCATGGTGGGAATGACTGGTATATTTTGACAGGATTATTTTATGCTCTCAAAATCCCCAACTTGCTTAAATATCTGGGCGGATTGGTTCGATGGTGTGAGAGTGTGGTGCAGTGGAAGCACAAAGTGGTTAGTGCTAGACCGCCTAGATACCACTAAGGACTGAATTTTGTCATGACCTCCTGTGTAAAACAGTACAGCCACAAGTCTGTAAAGTGCAACTTGGCTTAGTAGATTTACCGGACCCTGAAAGTCATCCTTCCAGGAGGAGGTGTGGTTAGTGCAAGCGGCAGTCTGTGTGACGGCTTGAATGGGACACTCGCAGAGGGTGAAGTTTTGCTGTGGCGGGCTAGCAGGGGTGGGGAGCCAGCTGCTAGACGTTCAGAAGGAGGACATTCCGCACAACGTATGGGACCCACCGCAAGTGGGAACGACCCATAGGGTGAAATGATGGAAGGGGCGAGGTACTTTGAAAAGTCACTGTGATGGTCTACTCAACCACACGTCTAAGGCATCATGTGGGGCAACGAGTTGATTGTCTCTTGTGGTGAAAGTGCACAAACTCTGCAGAGTCTAAAACTTTTCGAATAGTCGTGCCCACGGTCAAGGGCGGACATGGGATCTTAACTGGATATAGTTCTATTTTAAAATATTGAAAACTGGGTATGAAAAGACTAGAAGGGCGATGGACTGCCCTGATTGGAATTGTCCTGGGTGTCGTCCCAGTGGTAAGTTAAGCGGCTATAACGCTGAAGGAATTGCTATATGGTGCAGATGCCATGTAACGGCGGATGGAATCTGGATCGCTATTAATATTGCATGTAATCACAACATATACTTGTGTTCAAAATGCTAGGTCTTAGGAAATTTCTAAGTAATTGTATTCAAAAGCACTCTACGCAAAAATAAAATGAGCCCCCACCTTCCTTTGATTAGCCATACATATTAAATATTGCATTCTGTGTGTTGGCTCGCGGAGCATGGGGTCGGAGTGCTCACGCTCGCTTTTGCGACAAATTCAGAAGCGGGAATCAGATCACTGCGCTTCAACAATACTTTTGGATCATGATGGCAAAGAAGATGAAGATGTCGAGAACTAGGCCGCGAACCTCCAGTTGGCTGCCTGTGGGCATGTCCTGAAGGTCCCACCTGTGTGCTTCATTCTTCCGCTGCTGCAACTTTTGAATTTCGGCCTAATCGGCCCATGAGTAAGTTTATTATTTTAATTATGCTTCCACATGATATGTAATTTGATGTCCATTACTGTAACTGTGTGCACTATGTACTGATCCAGGGAATAGTGCAACTAAACACAGTAGATTCCGTATTATAAAATCTGGGTCTGACAGTGGGTGACATGTTGTAGAGAACAACAACTTTGTACCCAACTTGTTCCATAGAGTACGCCAAAAGTGACACAAGAACTTGGCATCACGATCTGAAATAATAGTAGAAGGTATACCATGCAAATGAACTATCTCTTTGAAAAAGAGGTCAGCAATATGAACGACATCATCGGTTTTATGACATGGTATAAAGTGAGCCATCTTAGAAAAGCGATCCACAACAACAAAAATGCTATCCCTCCCCCTCTTAGTCCTGGGCAATCCTAAAACAAAGTCCATAGAAATATCTGCCCACGGAATAGAAGGAACAGGAAGAGGCATATGTAAACCATGTGGATTCAAGCGAGACTTAGCTTTTTGATATGTAGTGCAGCGAGCCACAAACCGCTCAACATCTCACCTCATCTTTGGCCAAAAGAAGTGTGTGGCCAGAACGTCCTCCGTCTTCTTAGCACCAAAATATCCCATCAAACCGCCTCCATGCGCCTCCTGCAACAACAAAAGACGAACGGATCCAACTGGAATGCATAGGCGGTTAGCTCTAAACAAAAACCCATCATTGATCACGAATTTATTCCATGCTTGTCCCTCTTTACAATGCAACAACACATCCTTAAAATCAGCATCAAAAGCATATTGTGCTTTAATAGTTTCAAGACCAAAAATGCGACAATCAAGTTGAGACAACATGGTATAGCGTTGAGACAAAGCATCAGCAATCACATTATCCTTCCCTTTCTTGTGTTTAATGACATAAGAAAAGATTCAATAAATTCAACTCACTTAGCATGTCTACGATTCAAATTGGTTTGACTACGAATATGCTTAAGTGATTCATGATCGGAATGAATGACAAATTCTTTAGGCCATAAATAGTGTTGCCACGTCTCTAAAGAACGAACAAGAGCATACAATTCTTTATCATACGTGGAATAATTAAGAGCAGGACCATTCAATTTTTCACTAAAGTAGGCAACAAGTTTGCCTTCTTGCATCAAAACACCATCAATACCAATTCCGCTAGCATCACATTCCAGCTCAAAAGTCTTACCAAAATCCGGAAGTTGGAGCAATGGTGCGTGTGTAAGCTTGTCCTTCAAAAGATTAAAGGACTCCTCTTGTGATGGCCCCCAATGGAACATGACGCCCTTCTTTGTCAACTCAATCAACGGTGTCGCAATGATGCTGAATTCCTTGACAAAGTGGCGATAAAATCCTGCAAGGCCAAGAAAACTCCGCACTTGGGAGACCGTCGTGGGCGTGGGCCAACTCCATATCGCCTCCACCTTGGCTCTATCAACCTCAATTCCCTGTGGAGTCACAACATAGCCAAGAAAAGAGACTCGATCCGTGCAAAAGGTGCACTTCTCAAGGTTACCAAACAAACGTGCATATCTCAAAGCATTAAAAACAGCACGTAAGTGATTTAAATGTTCATCCATGGACTTGCTATAAATCAAGATATCATCAAAGTAAACGACCACAAATTTGCCCATGAAAGGACGTAAAACCTCGTTCATTAATCTCATGAAAGTGCTAGGTGCATTAGTTAAACCAAAAGGCATGACTAACCACTCATACAAGCCGAACTTAGTTTTAAAAGCAGTTTTTCATTCATCGCCAAGTTTCATTCTTATTTGGTGGTATCCACTACGCAAGTCAATCTTTGTGAAAATTATAGCACCACACAACTCATCAAGCATGTCGTCTAGCCTGGAAATAGGATGACGATACCTATAATAATGTTGTTAATGGCTCTACAATCTACACACATACGCCAAGAACCCTCTTTTTTGGGAACCAAAAGAACAGGAACAACACAAGGACTAAGGCTCTCACGTACGTACCCACGGTCCAAAAGGTCTTGGACTTGTCGCTGAATCTCCTTAGTCTCTTCGGAATTGGTCCTGTACGCCGCACGGTTTGGCAAACTCTCTCCAGGGATCAAGTCAATCTGGTGCTCAATCCCTCGAATGGGTGGAAGTCCTGGAGGTATCTCATCAGGGAAAACATCTCTAAACTCCTGCAAAAGGTTAGTGACAGGAGCAGACAAAGTGCAAGGCATATTATCAAGAGAAAATAAAGTATCTTTGCACACAAAAGCATAGCATGTATCATTAACATCATCAATTGCAGCAAGGTCTGATTTTGTGGCAAGCATAACAGAAATTTTCAAATGGATTACTTGCTGTTTTTCAGATTTATCATGTTCCTTTAGATCATTAGCAGCAGCAGCTCTCTCCCTATCGGCCGCTATAATCTCAGCTGGGGTCAAAGGCAGTAAAGTAATGTTCTTTCCCTTATGCATAAAAGTGTATTTGTTACTTCTACCATGGTGTAAAGCATCATTATCAAATTCCTAAGGTCGACCCAATAAAAGAGAGCATGCTTGCATGCGAACCACATCACAATCAACATGATCAGCATAACAACCAATGGAAAAAATGGACTCGGCATGTTTGCGTTACCTTAGCTTTTCCAGAGTCATTTAACCACTGAATATGGTATGGATGTGGATGCGGTCGCGTAGCCAAACTTCTTGACCAAATTAGAACTCACTAAGTTGTTGCAGCTTCCTCCATCAATGATGACACGTGCACACCGGTTCTTGATTATGAAGAAAGTCTGAAACAAATTATGGCGTTGAAGCTTATCGGGTTGTTGTACCTGTGTGTTGAGGACTCGCTGCACAATGATGCTCCGTAGCATCGCTGTGGACGCCCCACCAAGGACCAGGTCG
Organism: Dendrocalamus sinicus; assembly: GCA_036346575.1. NCBI lineage: Eukaryota > Viridiplantae > Streptophyta > Magnoliopsida > Poales > Poaceae > Dendrocalamus > Dendrocalamus sinicus. The sequence continues at coordinate 27,352,801 of CM070657.1, read as the reverse complement.
TCATTACCACCGCCATTATCGTCCGAGGCAGCAGCAACATCATCATCCTCCTCGACATCCAAAGTGCTGATGTAGCCTCCATCTTCTGTGGCGATGTATGCCCGTTGGCTAGGGCAATTCTTCTGCACATGACCAAGCCCATGGCAGCGGTGGCACTGAATGTCGGAGGAGCGGCTCGTTGAAGCCACGGAAGAAGAACTCTTGGCTGGACCCTGCAAAGAATTTTTTGTAGAATCTGCAAGGCGTGTCGTGGAAGGTGGCTTCGGTGGCGCTACTGCAAACTTGTTCACAGGTGGTGGAGGAGAACGAAAACTCGAAGAAGATTGGGCAGTCCCGTCGATGTAGTCGGTCGCAGCGTGTAGAAGGGTCGTCCGGTTCTTGCCTTCGCTGATTCCTTGCGTCCCTGCAATTCTTTTTCTGCAAGCATAGCAAGCTAGAACAACTGGTTGACAGTAGTAAAATCTTTATAATCAACAATGTCCTGAATTTCACGCCATAACCCCCCGTAAAAACGACAAATCTTATCCTCCGTTTCATCAACAACCCCACAACGCACCATACCCTTTTGAAGCTCAGCATAATAGTCCTGAACAGAACTATCACCTTGTTCTAAGCGCTGCAATTTTTTTCTCTCAAATCACGTTTATATGAGGGAGGAACAAAACGATTACGCATAGCTTCTTTTAACCGCTCTCATGTATCAGGTTGTAAGCGCATGGTACCCAGTTCATTCCACCAGATAATAGCAAAGTCCTTAAACTCACTAGTAGCTTGTCTAACTCTATGTTGTTCAGGAACCAAGTGAGAATTAAACTTCTGCTTTACCGTCATCTTCCAATCAAGATATATTTCAGCATCATAAAGACCAGAAAAAGATGGAATGGTAAATTTGACTTTAGCAAAAGGGTCGTCATTACCATGACGGTTCTGGTTATTACCTCCCATACCATGTCGGTTTTGCTGAAGACGCCGACGTAGTCGTGCATCTTGTGTCGCCCGCTGATCAATGTTGTCATCCGCATCATACACTGTGTCATCATCATGATGATGGCCATCATTGATAGGTGGCAGGTGTGCCTCCAAGGTGTCCATCTGACTAGTGAGGTCAGCCATCCGCCGCTCCACCCGCTCAATGCCTTCCGTGGTGTTCAACTGGGCAATGGCGGCGACGATGGTGTTCATTCTCGCGCCGAGATCAGTGAGTGGAGCATTTTGTTTGTCGAGCGCAGCTTGTAGCTGGACGCGACTAACACACTCGTTGAAATCGCCCAGTGTCCCGTCCCCTTTGTCTCCTGCCATGGTTAGTGGAAACACAGGGAAAACAAAAGGAGTATCCCTATCAACTACAAATTAAGGGCAGTGGGAACCCGCAAAGGAAGTGGCTTACCATACTCTTACAAGTGTTCTTACCAAAGCAAGGCAAATGATACCTGGAGAGTGTGATCCGGCAATTGCAAGGGTCAAAAACTGTGCTATCCGGAAGTAGGTATATGGAGCTTGGCAGGCCAAATATGTTAGTGGAACACAAATCAATAATAGATAGTAATGCTGAATAAATGTCCAAAGCACTGGTCCTAGTTGCTGGTCTAAATGTGTCCTATATCAGTTATGATATGATGAACAAGGAGTCAAGACCAGAATAGTAAAGCAAAGATAGCAACAAAGATGGCCAGGCAATGAGAAACTTAATTTAGCATAAGCACAAAACAAATGAAGCTCTGTCACCTAAAACTGTGCTCTGTCACGGTTTTTTTTGGGCACGGATAGCACTCTCATCACCATGGTCGAGACGCCGTGGTCGAAGTGCCGTAGTTGAGGCACCATGATCAAAGGACTCAACGTCATAAGGAGTCAACAGGTCAGGTCTGTATGTGGTCATAGACTTGGTCAGATCTATGTGTGTGGTCATAACTACAATAAACTGGTCGTAAAGCTACAGTAACCGGTCGTAAATCTACAGCAAACCGGTCGATAGTCGTAAGGTACAGTACCTAGTCGGTAGTCATAGGCTATAGTACTTGGTCGGTGCTTGGAAAACCTATGTGGTCAAAGACCGGTAGAACCGAATTTGTGTGAGTGGTACAACCGGAGTTGCAACAAGTGCCATGGTCGAGATGCTGTGGTTGAATTATCGTGGTCGAAGGACTCAAAATTGTAAGGAGTCAACTTGGTCAGATCTGTGTGTGGACATAGACTTGGTCAGGTCTGTGTGCGTGGTCGTAGCTACAATGAACCAGTCGATAGTCATAGCTATAGTAACTGGTCGGTACTCGTAAGTTACAGTACCTGGTCGATGCTCGGAAGATTTGCGTGGTCGAAGACTGGTAGTACTAGCTTTGTGTGAGTAGTACGACTGGAGTTGTGGTAAGAGCTGTGGTTGAAGGACTCGAAGTCGTAAGGAGTCAAATTGGTCAGGTCTATGTGTGCGGTCGTAGCTACAGTGAACCGATTAATAGTCGTAGCTACAGTAACTAGTCAGTAGTTGTAATCTATAGTAGCTAGTCGGTAGTCATGAGCTACAGTACCTGATCGATGCTCGAAAGACCTGCGTGGTCGAAGATCGGAAGTACCGACTTTGTGTGAGTAGTACAACCGGAGTTGCGGTAAGAGCTATGGTCAAGACGTCATGGTCGAAGTACCGTGGTTGAAGAGCCGTGATCAAAGTGCCGTGGTCGAAAGACTCGAACTCATAAGGAGTCAACTAGGTCAGATCTGTGTGTGGTCATAGACTTGGTTAGGTCTGTGTGTGTGGTTATAGCTATAGTGAACCAGTCGATAGTCGTAGCTATAGTAACTAGTCGGTAGTCGTAAGCTACAATAGCTGGTCAGTGCTTGGAAGACCTGTGTGGTCGAAGACCGGTAGTACCGGCCTTATGTGAGTGGTATGACTGGAGTTACGATAAGAGCCGTGGTCGAGACGCCGTGGTCGAAGTGCCGTAGTCGAAGAGCCATGTTGGAAGTACTGTGGTTGAAGTGCCATGGTCGAGGCGCCATGGTTGAAAGACTTGGAGTCATAAGGAGTCAACTTAGTCAGGTATGTGTGTGGTCATAGACTTGATCAGATCTGTGCGTGTGGTCATAGCTATAATGAACCAATCGATAGTCGTAGCTACAATAACCAATCGATAGTCATAAGCTACAGTAGCTGGACGGTAATTGTAAGCTGTAGTACCTGGTTAGTTCTCGGAAGACCTGCATGGTTGAAGACCGGTAGTGCCGGCTTTGTGTGAGTGGTACAACCGGAGTTGCGATAAGAGCCATGGTCGAGACACCATGGTCAAAGTACCATGTTCATCTAGACATCAACAACACTAATCATTAAGAACCCAAAATATTACATAGCACGTAATTACATGCTAAAAGCAATAAGGTGTTATGATTTAATGATTATGGAGCTTATTTTCCACATTCAATTGAATTCAAGAATATGGGGGAGGACATCACAGACCTTGTGTTAGTCGAGGCAAGGATGTGTTGTGCCGACGTAGTGGGTCATGGGAGGCATTAGGCTGAAGGGTGGGGTCGGCAGTGGACTGCATGATAGGCGTTGTCAGACTGGAGGAGGGGGCATAGGGCATGGACTGGAGGGGGCCAGAGTGTCGCTAAGTGGCACCGTGGGAGCCGAGTGGGGCGGAGCGCGGAGTGTGGTGGTGCGGCGGAGCAGGAGGTAGCGCTGGAGTGGAGGGTAGTGGCAGGTGGCAGAGGGGGACGGAGTGGTGGAGTAGGGGACTGGGCGGGAGTGGAGGAGGGAGGAGCGGTGTGGAGCGTGGGGGTGGGGCGAAGTAGGGGCATCGCGGGAGCGGGGGAGCATTGGGGCGGCGTCTATGGATTGCAGGCGTGATGCAAGGACGTGATTGCGGGCGGGGGGAGGGGGCGTGAGGCATTGGTGCTCGGGCAGGCGAATGCGCGAGGTAGCAGGATTGGCAGGACTAACTTGCAATCGTGGATGTTGGATAAACTGAATAAATGGTGTATATATTCAGATGGTAGGACTAACTTGCAATGTTAGTCATTGGATTATGTCGATTTAACCATCAGGAGAGGAGGGTATTAACGTGGTTGTGTGACAAGTGGTTTAATCAAATTGTTGCTTTTTATATTAGTATAGATATAAAGGACTAAAGAAGCATGGACTGCCTTGCTCATTTGGGCTTTTTGGTGGATTATGGCTTATTTTTCACTGTTTAGTACTGTAGTTGGTTTATTTTGCACTGTAGTTGTTGGTGGCTTTTTCGGTGTAATTAAATTAAAAAAAAATTAAAAATAGAAAAACAGGTTAGCCCATCATAAACAATGCAAAGGGATACAGAAAAAAAGGCAAAGAACCAAAAAATACAAAAAAAATAAGAAACTAGAAGCCGAAAGCTGAAGTCAAAACGAGCAGGACTATACGTGTATACAACAACACATAATTACGCCCCCCCCCCCCTCCGCGACAACGAGGTATCTAGCTAGCTTTTGCATGACCTAAAAAATGCCAATAAAAAGGGGTGCAATTAGGGCTTTGCACTGGCTTCAACTTAGCTAGGGATCATTTTTTGGGAATGTTATTCCCTTCTGCTTGTTTAGCTGCAATGGATTGGTTCCTCCATCTGGACAAGGAGAAAATGCTGGTGCTTTACTATTGTGGACCAAATATTCTAACCAATAAGCTGTACGATATTTATTCGCCTATTGATTGATTTGGTCCACTAGGCCACTGGGGGTGTGGATTAGCAATTTGAGCAATGGAACAATTCAACGTATAAAATTTATGGAAATTAGAGAGTACTATATTACAGTAGAGGTTCTCGAACTTGTCTAGTTGTCACACATAGCTCCTTGAATTTGAGATTTGAGTCGGCCTGGTGGGTTTTACGAATGAACTTGCTTAATGGCACAACTTTGGTTCATTTGGCAGTTGAATAATTTAGAAAGTTTGGTGACTTGACAAAATAAAATTAGTTTAAGGATCTAAGTGGCATAAACAAACTGATTTGAAGATCTCTAGTGCAATTTACAAAGATTATTCCCAAAAATCCCTTGGGCCTAAGCAAAGGTGGACTTTTCTGAATCAGGTGACTCATTCTGAGCTACCCATTTGCGTAGAAAGTAGAGGTGACGTCCCTTGAAAAGTGGCTTGCAAACAATACTGGAGAGTGACCGAGTGACTGTCCTCGGAAGGGCAGAAAAAGAAACGGAAAAAAAGAGAGGAAAGATATGTGTCATCTAACAGAACAGCATGCACGCTTTCAAAAGCGAGCGTACAACGTCATAACGACATGATTAGACGGTTTGAAGGGACACGAGCATCACTGGCTTAAAATCTTGTTCATTAAGCTAATGGAGAATAGCTTACGTGCATGTTCAAATGAGCTTTTATTGATAGCTTTAGCTGTAATTGATGAATAGAAGTAGTTGATGAATAGTAGTGTTTGATAGAAACAGTTGATAAGTGGTAGTGGCTGATAAACAGTAGTGTATTATGTAAGAAAGACGGTGCAATGAAAGTCACTACAACATTCGAATTACCGTACGACTTACAAAATTATGATATAATAAACTACAAAATACATTATAATATGTAAAAGTAAAAAAGTAACATCTTATAGAAGCTAAGACGTTCGTATTGATTTCTTCTTCTAAAAGCTGAAATTAGAAGAACAAACTAATATAAACATGAGCTATAGTAACGAGAGGCACGTAGCTAGCTGACTAATTATTTCCTTGCTCTATAACAATCGTAGTCAATCGCCAAAATTAAAATACTACCACCAATGCAGCTGTAGTAAATAGTAAATGTGGCAACGTGAACAATACTTTAACAGTATAATCTCAGGGCAGTTATGTAGGTGTGTGCCATTGCAAAAGTTGAAATTAGGCGTATATCACCACATGATATGGTGATTAGCACTCATAAACTTCGTAAAAGAAAACCGCACAAAGTTCTAAAACTGACGGGGTCCCAGTTGAATACTTGCATTTCCTATGAAATATAATTTCTGTTTTCCAAATGGGACCTTGCATTTAGGAAACTACAGAAAGACCCTTTGGATTAGCTGCAAACAATCAAATAGATCACCTTCAATCTTTAATTTGTTTCGACATGTCACGCCATTAATTCCACCATCTCCAAACCTAAAGCACACATAGTCGTTGGACCTATGCTTAGGCACTTGAAAATCGTTGCAAGACGGTACGTACATGCTGACTAGATAATAGAGACGGGGGTATCGATCAGGTCCTTAGCTTTCGTAGGCGCTACTTATTTTAATTTGAGTTTCTAACTTCTGATTTATTTTTCACTATTTCTAAATTTTATCTTTTTCTAACTTTTTGTAACTTTTGAGCTTTTTTGTCGATTCCTTTTTCCCATATTTGTTTGCATTGTTCTTGGTATGCTAATATGTTTTTCTATTTTTAATTTTTTTTAAATTTAATTACGTCAAATAAGCCACTATCAGGTACAGTGTAATTTCAGCCAACTACAATAAAATTTTAACAATAAACTATTTTTTTTCAGTCCAAATAAGTGGCACCTTAGTTAGTGCATGTCTCTTCTCCAAGAGAGATTTTACTGTGTCACGATTGCACAAATGGATTTGTGTAAGTCAATCCAAGGCAGCCACATGGGCAAAAATACTATAGAAGTACTGTAGTGATACTATAGATGTACGAAAAATTATTTTTAAATGGTTGCTACAGTATTTATTGTCACCGTAGTTGTAGGAAATATTATTTTTAATAGTTGCTACAGTATATATTACCACGTGTCACGTCTTATTATCTTGTTACATCAACTCATTTATATCACCGATGCATATTAGAAATTTTCCTTCTCCAATGGTAGTACTAGCTCTGTCGCGTGAGTAGCAAGATGGGCAGGGAGGCATTGCGGTTGAGTCGCTGCTGTCACACCGGCCTTCGGATGCGAGTGGAGGGTTTCGGGTGCGCTTCCTAGCTGTAGCTAGTACTCCAGTATTCTATTCTTTAGAATCTAATCTAGTCTTAAATTTAGTTCATGATCTATTAGCATTTAAAGTTGTGCTATATTCGCAGGGCTTTGTTTAATGTTGATGGCCGATTCTGTCTAATCAAGGATTGCTGATTGACCGTGCATTCGTGCTTAACTAAACGCGGAGAGATCACTAATTAATTTTTCTGAAGCACTGATTACTTTGAACATCTACTCGACCCATTAAAGAGAGGAATTCTCAAGGAGAGACAGCCCGATGTTCCACCAGATATTTCTGAACTTTGTGGGTCTGGGTGGCTTAATTTAAGAATGAAAAGCAGAGAGAGAAAAAAATTCAGCAGTTTGGTCCTGTGCTTCAGACAATGACTTGATAGCCCTCTGAGAACTACAAAACAACTAAGGCCTATCCGTCTATGGTACTCTTGACAGTGTATTAACGGCTGCTTTGTCCCTGAAACTTGAGCACTATACTGTTTAGAATTAGTTATCTGGCAGGATGGTATTTACTCAGTAACCAACTTTCATTATCTGATATTCTGATGATTTGATCAATTCTACTCGGCTATGCCATCAAGAACACTGTATCCATGGGCCTATGTGGCAGGGTCAAGGCGAGCACAAGACAAAAGCCCAGGCTCAATCAGGAATCAGGAAGCAGAGGTTGTTGGCCTGGGCACTTCACGCACACGCCATACACGAGCACCTTTTCCTTCCCCTTTTTCCTCATTCTTTCTACTCCATTGCTTTTTGCATGGCACTTGTAGTCTTTCTACGTCGTGGGCGGTTGGCTGAAAACAACGTGGATCGAGCGGTCGATTCGGGCACCCTCTCGAGAAAGCAACGAGAAAGGAAAGGGTTGGTGCCAGTTATTACGATGCTAAGCCAGCAATAATGCATGGGTTAAGAAAAAAGATCTTCGAAAGTTAACCCTGACTAGCTTGATTAACGAAAAAGTTGGTGGTTTGGTTGTTAAGATTGTGGCAGCTTCTTTGAGCTTCAGCTTTTAGCTTCTTAATTTCATCTTTTTTTTGTGATTTGGGTTTTTAAGTTTTTTGCCTTTTTCTTTTTCTCTAATTCTTTTGCATTATCTGTGATTATGTAACTTTTTTCTTTTTAAAATTTAATTATGCTAAAAAAATAACAACAGCTATAATAAAAAAAATAAGTTTTAAACGGTGACATATAATGCAAAAAGCTAAAGCTTTAAGTTCAGTGGAGCGGGATAGACCTCGCGTTAACAATGAAAAGTAGGTATGACTTTACCAGATTACAGTGTATTTTCATGGAAGTATTGGAATTGATGTGACACCTCCGTATCCAATCAACATGGAAGAAAGGGATCGCATATAAAAATTTACCTGTTTTTTTTTTCAATCCTCCGATTACAATTTACAAGTTCCTGGATCTTAAAAATGCCCTTTAGCTTTCGACTCACGTTAAGAGGTTTCCCAATCAAAATGTTGTCAAATCTGATAAGTCATACTCCCTCCGTTTAATAATACACTGAAGTGGCTGTTCAGCATTATCCAAGTTAAGCGAGAGACGGGACGATCATGGACCCGAGCAAACGCCCAACGGGACAGGTTTGCAAACACACCCGTGCGTGAAGGCCTGAAGGGTACCCAAAAAAAAAAAACTCGTTTACCTAGTTGAACACAGGATAATGTACACAAACAGGAACAGCACACCGTACACATGGGCCCTGGACACGTTCATCGTGCCAGACGGCACATGAACCCACGTGGATCGATCGACGCCAGGTAAGCAAACGATCTGTAAAGAGGCGCGCGCCTCATGATTGAGTTCGGCAGTTCTTTTCTTTTCTTTGTGCTGATGGTTTCTATCGAATATATATATGTGATGGTTTCTTCGTTTTCTTTTTAAAGTAGTTTATTATGACATATTTTTAGAAACAATTTATTGGTATTTGATTTATTCGTATAAATATTCACGATAGAACTAGAAGACATAAATCGTATCTGAAAAGAACGCACACGATGTCACCAACATAAATCAATGTAATTTGTAAATCTTGTCCCAGCCTCAGTCACGTTACAGAGTCCCGGGGTGCAGTCGGCGGCCGAAAATGATCCAGCGCCGAGCCCGGGCTTGTCGTCTGTCTCACTCTCGTGCAGTGCGTGCTCTCTCACCGCTAGCTACGCTCGCTCGCGTGACGGTGCGCAACCCCACTCCACGTCTGGTCGAGCAAATCTGCCAATCTAGGGTGCCGTTGCGCGTAGCCACCGTCCGCTCACCTGGATCGTGTGCGCGCCCGTGCCGTGCTTTGCTAGCTCGTGCTTTAGGGCTTAGAGTATGTACAATGGTATAGATAATGGTAGTCTATAATGCATCTCTATATCATCTATAGATGGGACTAAAGACAATACATACAATAGATTGTCTATATAGTTATCTGTAATAGTTTTATACAATTAATGTGTTACATATAGTTGTCTATACAATGATATAGACAATAAAAAATTGTCTATAAGACTGTCTGTTAAATAGTAGACAACATCTTTCTCTCCTCTACATCGTCCAAAATTCTATATGACCTATGTTTACAGACAGTTGACATGTATCATTGTACATGCTCTTACATGCATAGCCTGCATCGTGCCGTGCGCTTTCGCGCGGTACCGCCCGCGACGAGACGTGGTAGCCGTTATCCCACGTGTTAGCTCATGCCGAGTTCCCTGCCTGGGCCGCGTCGTGCGGAACTGCGTACTGTGCAGTACTGGTGACCTAGGCACGTCCACGGTTCACACCTGTGTGGTGTGGCTGGCCTTGTACGCCTTGTATGCCGGGGTTCGCACATACATGCCCGTGCATGCCTGTGCTCCCCATCGTATGCCACACTGCCCTGGGCTTTCTACTTGCACGCGTCCGGCCCGAGTACGTGGCTGCCACTGTTCACGCTAATGCTCTTACGTTACTTACCGAGTGGCTTGAACCAGCTGCTGTAGTGCCGTGCTATTAGGCCTAAATAACTAACTGGGCTGAACCGTGCCCGCTTACAGGTTGTCTTGGACCTCAGAATAGCTTGAGAAGGTCACAGGCCGTATTGGGCTGACTGGGCACCATGAGCCTAACGGGCCAGGATAGGCCCGTTTAGCCCATATGGTCCAAAAAAGTTGAAAAGTTGCCAAAAATCCAAAAAAATGTATAGAATTTAAAAATACAAATTAAAATTTATAAAAAGGATTCTATACCATAAATATATATATAATATAATAAAGAGCTTTATTAGAATTTATTAATGTTTAGATGGATTAAATGGACTAAATCGGTCATACCTAAATGGGCTAAACTGGTCATACAGTGGCCGACATTGTACATGTTGGGCCAGACTGGCCCATTAGGCTATGATGCCGACCCGAGCATAGCACAGCACGTTTAAGTTATGAGTTGTGTTATGCTTGAGCCAAGCCAATAGTGTTGTGCCTCGAGTTCGCCCGACCGGCAGCATCCAGTTGGCCACCTCTAAGCTGATGTTTGCTCGTGTTTGGGCCGTTGATCTGGCATGTTCTTTGACTGCAAGTGTACGTAGGTTGTGGTTCTTTGACTTACGAGAGTTGAAATCCCGTAGAATTGGCAAACCAAAGTAGCTTTCCCTCCAAACTTTGAAGGTTGCATCTTTTTTCCCTGTACCTGAGTACAAGGAAATGTACACACATCATCATATAGGCAGGGGCGGAGCCAGAATCCAGACAAAGGGGGACCGACCCGCCAAAGCGCCGGCGTCATGGGTCCTGGGCGCCGTGTGTCGGCAAAATTAGACATACACATATATAATTAAACATACGCATATATATTGTCATATAAATTCAATCATAACACATATGTCAAAATAATGTAGCATACGTCTAGCATACTGAAAAGACTCTCTCAGTGGTCGTTGTTGATACTGGAAGAGTTATGACTAATCTTAGCAATCTATCGACCATTGGATAAATAGAATTTTTACCTAATCTCACTAGTTCCTTTGTTAGATCAGCAAGTGATGGCAATGTACTTAGCTCTAGATGGTTGCATACATCAAGTTGAAAATGTGGTAGTTGACACTCCAATTGAGCTTGATCTTGACTTGAAAAATCAGCGGGATAATACTTTTACACCAGAGTACTTATCTTTGAAATGTCAAAGCCATCTTTTCTTGGATCTAGTGAGGCACAAAGTGATAGAAGCTCTGTTGCTTGAGAACTGAATCGATCTTCTAACTCAATCAATTGTTGGTCGACCGCAGCATTAAACACATCTATTTTATAATGGTGAAGAGTGGTGGTATTATCATTTTTGTTCCGAGATTTGGTCACATCCACATACCTACAAATTACGACATGTAGTTAAATAAGTTAGATATGTACCATAAGAATAAAAAAATATGTATTTGTGTTCATATTAAAAAACTGAAGGTAAGATAATAACTTACTTGCGATTTAAATCCGAAATCTCAATCTCGTGCTTGTCACAAAAGGCTTTCACCTCCTCAAGAAGTGGTTCCCAGCCATCATTTCTCAAGTCACTAAGCAATAATTTTGTGTTAGAAATGCAGGGGCCTAATTGACTGTGATGAAAGGTGATTAAAGGGTTCTATTAATGCATTTAATGGACCATTGGGGGGGCCAGGCCCCTACCCGCCCCCCTCTCTCCGCCCCTGCATATAGGCACACGAAAGCGCACTCGCATGAGTGCATTTCTTAGCACATACCTAAGGAGGTCGGAGGTACTAACAAAGTTCCTGTTGAGATGTAGTCGCGTGCACGTAATGGTGGCATCAGGATTTAAACACTAATAGGTGAAATTGTATACCTATAATTCTACTGTCTCACTAATAGGTGGTTTCTTTGAAGATTGTATTTGATTTAGATAACCATTACATACATTTTATAGATTTTTTTAGTGAAGATTTTATAGATATACTTGATCGTGCGCCAACATGATTTCAAGAGTCATAACAGGTAATCGGTTCAAATGGTACGCTAGAAAATTATATTGGGAAATGCATTCTTGTAATTGGTTAGAGTCAAACCCTAGTTATAAAGGAGACTCTGTTCTCTTGCTCGAGTACGCTGCAAAATTGATGACTATGCTTTTTTAGCTACGATTGATAGCTTTGGCTATAGTTGATAATTTTTGTCTGTGTCTTTAGAGACGACAGCAGACGCGCAAAGACATCGATATAGACGATGCACATAATTTTAATATTAGAAAGTTGTTTAAAAAATCACACTGTGTTTTGATTTTTGAAGAACTCAAAAGTTAAAAGCCACGAGCCCGGAGAACGAAGCCGATGTCCTATCAACTAATCTTCGGTACGTGTCAATGCAGGATTGTGGTTTGGTGCACTCGTGCATGCCACCTCTTCCCCAAATACTACAATGCAGCATCTTTCACGGCTTACGGGCTCGGACCACCCAATCGCCAGGCCGCGGCCCAAGCGTGCAAACCCTGGGCCTCGGAGCAGCAACGCTAACCGTGCGGGCCTAGCAACGAATCGTCGACGCGGGCAGGCCTCGCCGCCCAGCGCGTGCAGCCCACGCGCGCTGCCTGTGTAGTCACTGTGTGCCTTCTCCGTCCCCCTCTTCCTCCCCCATTACTCCGCCGCCTGACTCCGACCTCCTACCTCGAGAGAAACCGTCCCCGAGGCGGCCGCAGAAGAAGCGAAGGCGCGAGGGAGGGTGCCGGCTCGCCGCGGCCCTCGTGACGACCCCCGCACTTATGCCGCCGCGCCGCCTATGAGTTCTTTAAGGTTTCGTCCCTCTCGAGCTCTCCTATTCCAACCCCTTCGCTGCAACATCTTGTTTTGCTTGTTTTTTTGGATTTTTTTGAGAAAAGACTATGAATCTTTTTTTAATCTTTTCTTCTTCTTTCATTTTAATTTTATTTTACGCAGGATTATATTTTTTAGTACAAGCTGGTGGTATGTTAGTGTTCGGTAAGATTTATTTTTTTGCACGGTGATCGATTTGTCAGTGCGGTAATACATTTCTGCTGTGAAATTCGCATCTTTTATTTTGAAATAATCTTTCACTTGCTGTCCTGTTCTATTGTTGCGTTTTGTTGCTTGTTTAATCTATTCGATCGAAACGTTCGATTGTCTATTTGATTCTTTAATGCGCCTTAAAGTTACAGTTAAGGCGGTACTTCTGCTAATTTCCTTCATCCGATAGTTCCCACCGTTGCATACCTGGCCAACCAATGGATTTGATGGGTTATGTTTCTTTATCAAGCATTTCCCTTTTCATCGTATCAAGTAATTCCTGTCGAGTGGACACAGCACACTGCACGATTGTGTCAATGTTTATGAGAGATAGGCCAATTGAAATAGCATAGCATTGCGGTGTCCTCGTAGCTAGGTATTGATCCCTCATCATTCAATGAAGATTGGTGCTAATGTAATTGTTGCTGTTTACCGAAGATTGAATCAAGTGTGCTGTAAGTGACATTCTACAAGAACAATTGACAATTTAAAATGCCTATAGCTTGTATTCTCCACTCTTATTGGCAGGAAATAAGTAGTCGAATAATATATTTCCTCTTTCAAAAGCATAGTCAGAATGCACATAAGTTGTATTCTCTACTCTTATATGATGATTTACATATCGAAAGATGCAGGAAAAGTTCAATCCGTATGCATTTTGATTGACCGAATATGACAATAGAGAGGGAGTGCCAGGTGCTTTCTAATTTTCCCTCGAGTATTTAACACTCCTCCACTCCAATAACTATAAAGCTAGGAAGATTGGAATGAGAAACTAATACCAAACAAGCAAAATAAACATCTGAAATTTTGAGAAAAATCAGGGAAATCGATAGTACCTTTGTTATAACCGCGGTATTACCACAAGCCCAAAGTTTCTTTGTTATAACTACGGTACTACCTTTCCTCAATGAATAGTGAAATCAGCCCAAGTTCAAAAACTAAAATAGATGGAACTTTTGATCTGTAGATCCAAATGACATGAAACTTTACAAAGATCTTCTCTAGGTTATCAAGAAGCTATTATAACAAACGATCATGAAAAATATGGCCAAAGTTGAGATATCTTTCAGTTTGAAGGAAAGATGCACCGAAACAGAGCCAAAATTGAATACAACTTGCTTGTGGGTAGACAATGGCCAAGATGACTTTAGGGTCCTGTTTGGGGAAGCTAGAGATTCTGAGTAGCTAGCTGGTCTGAGTAGCTAGCTGGCTAGGCTGAGTAGCTGGCTAGTCTAAGTAGCAGCTGGTCTGAGTAGCTAGCCTGTTTGGCATCATGGATTTTAACTGTGCAGCTGGTATCCTGATAGATGTATTGACTGAAATGCCCTTAGGTGAGTTGATGTCCTGATATATATTGATAGAAGAGATATCCATGCTGTAAATTTGTAGTACTTAGTTCAAACATTGAAAAACTAATATTAAAATTTCATGACAATAAATTGACTCCAAATCATAATTTTAAATAATTATATGGATAACTACCATGTCTCCATACAAAAGGAACGTACAAAAGGTGTTCATAGGCATATAAGGCGCACATATCACTATCAAAAGGAACTTCTATGGCACTATCTATATTCTTGAATCCATCAAGCCGTTAGCTATGGAATCACGAAAGACACACATATAATCATTATTAGAATATACTCAAAAGAATAAAAAGGTATAATAATATTATTTAAGTGATATATAACAAGTGAGAGTATACATTTCTAGAAGTATAGAATTATTTTCCTATATATGTCTACGTAGGTGCTAGACATCTATATCAAGAACCTTCCAATATACGTGCATGATTGATAAAAATTTTAGAATTTGGATATGATGTCTCGTTGATCCTGTAACATGACATGCAAATCTTACCATCAGAGGGAACATAAAAGGTTAAAAAAACCTTTGTGCCATCACCCCTGGTTATATCACAACAGATTTGCAATACTGAACAATTCACATAGCATTTTGCATAGTACCAAACGATCCACAAATATCTCAAACATGCAAAATGACCAGCATAAAGAATGATACATTAAGAATTTAGCATAAAGAATGATGCATAAGGAAATTACACTTGATGAAAATAATTTAGCAAAAAGAATAACAACAAATACAGCACAAAACTATCACAGGCCAGATCTTCCTGGCCATCTTGGACGGAATTGGTGGAGCTTTGCCAAGAGAAACCCTTTGGCTCATTTTGTTGTGATAGTGTGTCCCCCATTGCTACCTTTTCGGGTAACCTTATGACTGACTGGTTCAGGAATTCCATCATCCTAAACTGCACCTGCCTGAGTGACTCTCCTGAAGGCGCTGAGAAATCAGGGTAGGTGTTGCCCATCAGGTTGACCATTTCTGGAGTATAGATCTCTGATTTTGGGCAGCCTTCCCACTGACCCTGACTCATCTCAGTCAGAGCATCTGATATTTGGATCTGCTCCTCTGGGAAATCATGTTCCTGCATACTAACATTGTCACATGTTACAAACTTTAGAGTTCAAGACCAATCAAAAGCAAAGTTAAACATATGCCAGTTTATAAGCTGAAGGTCATTAGCTATAAGAGCAAAAAGGAAGCTCTTTGAAAGTTTATGAGGCATGTTAACATGCGCACATGGTATGAATAATCACATCATATACAATGACAATCCCAACAATGTTGAAAGTATTTTCTAACAGAATTGTTTTACTGTGTAGCATCTAACGCAATAATGCATAGTAAGGGTTTTTGAAAACCAGAGGGACACACATTCCTATCGCATCAGAGTGTTTACCACCTATAAGCATGTCAAATTGCATTTAGGAATACCATTTTCAAAGTATGCAACATCATCTGGTCTACAATGGTGTCAAAGCAAAATACTGTGAAGGGGAGGGCCAGCTGGGCGAGCTCTTACCTCGACGGGAGGCATGGACGGCGGTGGATCCGGGAGGCGGCGGGGGTAGGAGCGGGCGGCGGCGGGGAGGGGGCGACGGGCGGCGGGGCGGAGGGATGCGCGGAGGGATGCGGATCTGGGAGGGGCGCGGGGGGGGAGGAGGGGTAGAGGGGCGAGGGGGGCGGCGGAGGAGGGATGCGCCGGGGATCCGGAGGGGCGTCGGGGTGGGCGGCGGCGGGGGGAGGCGTGGGGAGGAGGGGGCGACGGGCGCGGGGGGGGGGGTGAGTTTTATCCAGTGGCATTTGCGGGTAAATAACTTCAACTTTAAGTGGCATTAGCCCGCAGAATCTGTGAGAAGCTCGGCTATTGCAGCTACTCGGTCCCAGTACAATTGTGCCTTCCCAGATTTTTCAGATTCTCAGTAGCTAGCCCAAAAGCTGGACTGTTTGGGAGAGCTTTTGGCTACTAGAAGTAGCTAGCTTGCCTAGAATGCGAAACAAACATGCCCTAGATATGTTCTCACATGTCCCAGTAAGTAAGAACACAAAAGAAATCACATCAAAAACCCTCGGATCAAGAAGTCACACTTTAAGACCAAATTAAGCAAAAACGGGTTTTCTTGATAAACTTACTATTAAAGCGTCTAGATGGGTGGAAATAAATTCTCAGAGGTTGTCTATATCTCTTACACATTCTTAGTACGGCAGGATCAAGAAAAGGAAAGAGAAGAGATCAAAACCAATCCAAATAAGAGCAAATCAATTAAAAACAAGAGATAGATATGGAGAGGATTAAAGGTTGATGTATTACCACTTTAGGAAGTAGGTTTTACAGCCACTCCACATTAGAGGACAGAGGGCACACCAAGTGCCCCACTCTCAAACCCTAACCCTAAAAACAAGAGAGCACATGAGAGAGGGGTTGGATGGTTAACCTCACATGTCTTCATCTCATCCCCATTTTATAGGTAGGCAACCAGCCACCTATTCATCTTACTGGATACTATCCACTATTACAATGGGAAACCCATTAACCCCATACACACAGGTTTTACTTACACAAGTTCACTTATACACGCTTTTCAAAGCACATAAGTGTGCATCCACTAATTCCTTAGCCTTGATCTGTCTTGATCAAACTAGTTCCACCTCGACCTAAACCGCTCTCTAACACATCGCCCATATACTATGGTTTTGATCCAAGATGGTTTTTGGTATTTTGGTCAAACTACCAAAATACCCTTTCTTGACCCGATCATCACTAACCACTGCAAGGATTCACCATACTTGCTATGCATAGATGCACTACTAGCTTACCACACGTTGTCAAGTCTCCCCCGTCCCAATTCCACCAAACCATGGCTTACTTGGTCCGTACAAGCCACATGGAGCCATTTCGCAGTTCGAACTTGCCTTCAACATTTTCCGCCTTTCTCGTAGCATGCTTGAGCTCACCATCTCACCCAGCATCCTCGATTGTTCTGGGCCTCAACTCCTCTATGAGCTTAGCCCTGATCATTACCGTTGAACATAGTTGACTCTAAGCGACCCTGCAAATTCAAAGATAGAGAAATTGTTTTTAGGCACAAATTCTTTACAACTTGACCTACATTAGTCAAGGCATGCATCATGCAATCTTAATCCAATGACCCATGTCATTCCAACTTAATCCATGACTCAAATCCACAAACCCTATTTTTCTGGAAAGATTGGTAGTACCACACTTATAATGCTGCTATTACCACACTGCAACACTATTGTTCTCCAAATCGGTACTATCGGTCCTTTACACTTCGCACTGGACCTCTAAAAAACTGTACCGCAACTTAGAGCGGAACTACCATTCTTGCGTTATGACTGCTCTCACAACGTCGGTACTACCGCTCTGTGGTATACTGCATAAACACCTGCGGTACTTCCGATTTTTCTAACACTTCTAGAAAATAGCCCAAATCAAATGCCTTCTTTGCAAAACCACTTGACTACTCTACAAAACTTGCAATGATTCATCACAACAGTATCCAAGACCTTCTCACATAGTTCTTCAATTACCAATTGTTAGAATAGTCCCATATTGATTGTGAAAGGGTAAGAGATCTAATTTAAACGTAAGGGAGTTCCTTACCTCACAAGCTAGCTTTTGAGGATGAGAAGGCTCTTACAATCTAACAAATGGTATTAGAATCCGATTCTAACATCTCTGACCTAATGGACACTAGTGTGTGAAAGCCCGATGGACTGTGACCCTGAGGGACTGTTGGTATACGGTGAAGGGGACATTGAACTACTGAGGGACACCAATGTGTGAAGGGGGGATTGTTAGATTGATTGTGGAAGGACAAGGGATCTACCTTAAAAGTGAGGGAGTTTCTTATCTCACAAGCTAGCTTTTGAGGATGAGAAGACCCTTACGATCCAACACATATTAGTGCTAACTGAAATTTTCTTATGTATTTCTGTATTCATGTTTTGTTTTTTGATCCATTTACTGTTACATTACAGGATTGTGTTACTTGTTCACCTCTTCCTACGTTTTCCTTGTTTTTCTGTTAGGAACTAAACTATCCCATGGATTCACTGCAAAAATCCAATGCTTTGTGCCTGAAGCGCAAGCTCGTTAATGATTTCCTGGAAAAAGACTTGAGTCTCGTCATGTTGAAGTGGACAATGTATGTTCTAAGGTGGATTGCGGATCCTCATCCGATTCACCTGCTCACAGTTGCTGCATTAAACCTAATCTGGCTAATGATTGCGTCAATTACCTCAAAAGTGGAGTGCCAAGTCGTGTTGTGTTTTACAAACAAGATTCTTGGTGCGATTTCCCTGAGCAAATAATGAAGTCCCTCGTTGATGGATTCAAAGGTGACAAATCGAGTGTTGTGGTCGTGATGGATGATCAGCCTCTTCTTGTTGATTTCTTATCGATGACCTTGGTGAACCTAAAAAAAAATGAGAAAACAGCGATCCGTTGTATGGCTTGATGGCATACGACATGTTCGTCTTAGTTTACAAGTATCGACTGGTTCATTATAGCTATGATTTGTTTACTGTAGCTTCAACTAGTTCATTATTGCATACGACCAATTCACTGATTGTGGTCGAAGTCGACCAATTACCTGCTATGGTCAAAATGCTATAGTCGAAATGCCGTGGTCGAAATACCATGATCGAAATACCGTAGTTGAAATTCCATGGTCGATACCTATCATAGTCGATATGGCATGGTCAAAGCCTACCGTGGTCGGCATACCGTTCAATACTGCTTAGCATGAATATTCAGCCTCAAACGTAAATTTTAATACAACCTAAATGTTAATTATTCATTATCAACAAAATGTATGACCACTACATGGTCTAACAATCTTTCCCTTGATGAATACATTGACAACATCTTAAAAACTCTTGAATGAGAAAATTTACGAAAGAAAAAATCCAAAATTGCTGACCACAGCTGAAAGAGCACATAGAGTACAGACCACAGCAGAAAGAGCATAGAGAACACATACCACATTAGAAAGCTCAGAAAACTCTCCCTCAACACCACAGAGCAATTTTTTTTTTCAATTTTTCCTTCTCCCTAAACTCCTAGAAAATTCTCCCCTTTTATCTAATTTCTCCCCATTTGGCAATGAAATCATCAAGAGCTCGAGATACATGCTAATTCTAAAAAGGAGCAATGAGAGTACACATCCAGAAGCTTTGTAGATTATCCAAGTCACTTTGCATTAAACTAAGAATGTGTCCAAACCATTATTTTAAGTACAGCTCCCTAAAGCATATAAAGTCATATACCATAAAGCAAATCTAAATAGGTCTTTAGCATGATTAAGCAAATTAGATTAAAAACAGACATCTCGACCATAACCAAACTGATTCATAAAGAGCACAAAGGAATATCACACATAAGGGAGTAAGCCTAAGAGTGAAGCAAGCTCTAAATGTAGTTGAATTAGCAATATCATATAACAATCTATAGCTCCACACTCATTTTTTAAGCATGTTGCATGCTTGTAGCATACTTCTTTTTATAATGCCATCTTTGTAACAAACTTCTTTTGAAAAGTGGCATACTTGAACCATACTTCTTTTCGATCGAGCATGTTTTGTATTTTTTCTTTTGTTTAATCATGGCATGCTTGAAGTATATATCTTTTCAAATTTCTCTTTCTTATTTTTATTTTTTATCATAACATGCCAACTCGAGTGGACATAAAAATATTACAATATAAAACATACGAGCCTCATGACCAAGATTTAAAAGAGGACTCACAATCAAGCTAACCATTTTTGATGAACATCACAAAGTGTTATCTACAATCAATCTATTCAAAGTTTTCAACCATGTCATGTTTTAGTTCAAGTATAGCAAATTGATTACAACCTATTACGATTACGATTATAAAGTAAATGAGTAAATATGATAAAGACATGTCTACTACATATAATTTAATTTCAAAGACTTAGACTTGATATATTATCTGATAGGTATAATAAACAAAACTTCCAAAATTTTTAAACAAAAAGCTCCCTTTCAGAATAATTTCATAGGATGCAACACATCCAACTCACTTCGCAAGTGAGCAAAATGAGAATAATCAAGCGGTTTGATGAAAATATCAGCAATTTGAGAATCAGAGTCAATAAAATGCAAGATGACATCTCTCTTTTCCACATGGTCTCTAAGAAAATGATAGCGAGTATCAATATGCTGGGTTCTTGAATGTTGCACAGGATTTTTAGTAATACTAATAGCACTAGTGTTATTACAGAAAAGTAGAACTCTATCCAATTCTAAGCCAAAATTCTTAAGTGTAGCTATCATCCAAAGCAATTGTGAGTAATAAGAAGCAGTAGCTACATATTCAACTTCAGCAATGGAAAGTACAACAGCCAACTGTTTCCTAAAAGCCCATGAAATAAGATATGTGCCTAAGAAGTGACATTTGCCAGAAGTACTCTTCTTGTCAATTTGACAACCCCCGAAATCCACATTTGAATAAGCCCTAAGGGCAAGACATGAGAAAGAAGAGTACCATAAGCTAAATTCTAAAGTTGACTGAAAATACCTAAAAATTCACTTTACTGCTTGACAATGTGAAGCACGTAGGGAAGGATGAAAATGAGCTCACAAATATACAACAAAGTGTATGTCTAGCCTTAAAGCGGTGAGGTACAAAAGAAAGCTAATTATGCTTTTGTATTCCTTTTGATCAACAGGATTCTCCATCTTTGTCAAGATTTAACATAGTAGTAGATCCCATCGGTGTGAAAATTGGTTTGACTGTCCTCATGTCAAAGCGACGATGTAGATCTTTGGTGTACTTAGTTTGATCAACAAAAGTAGCAACTTTGATTGCTTGATCTGAAATCCTAGGAAGAATGTGAGTTCTTCCATCATGCACATATCAAATTTTCTAGTCATAGTATTTGAAAACTTGGAAACAAGAGCATAAGAGGAACCACCAAAGATGATATCATCCACATAAATCTGAACGAGTAAAAGATCATTGCCATACTTGAGACTAAACAAAGTCTTATCTACCTTGTCCATTTGAAAATTATTTTTTAGCAAATATGATTTAACCCTATCATGCTCTGGATGTTTATTTTAGACCATATAAAGCTTGGACAATTTGTAGACATGATCAGGAAATTTAGGATTCTCAAAACCAGGTGGTTGTCTTACATAAACCTCCTTCTCGATATAGCCATTAAGAAAAGTATTTTTCACATCCATTTGATAAAGTCTAAAACACTTTGAAGCAGCAAATGCTAACTAATGGCTTCTAATCGAGCAACAGGAGCAAAAGTTTTACCAAAATCAAGACCCACTACTTGGGTAAATCCTTGAGTCACAAGTCTAGCATTATTTTGAACAACAACACCATGTCACTTTCTTTATTCTTAAAAACCCATTTAGTTCCAATCACATTATGACCATGAGGAGGTGAAACCAAAGTTAAGACTTTATTAAGTTTTATAATTCCTTATGCATTACATTAATCCAAGACTCATCAAATAAAGCGTCATCTTGGGGTTCAAAAGAGGAGACAAAAGCAGAATGAATGTATGAGGCATTAGAGTTATACTTGCTGCGAAGAACTCTTTCGTTTAACTCACTGATCACTTGTTCAGGAGGATGACTTCGTTGAATACATAGAGGAGCTTATGAAGTGATCATAGGAGTGGTTGTAGATGTAGTTAAAGAGGTCATAGTGGTCTCTACCTCATGAGTGGTCATAGAAGTGGTCATAGAGGTGGTTGTAGGTGCCGTAGTGTGACTCGAGAACTCCCTGTTGTCATCGTCAGATTCATAGAAGATGTCCTTGAGTGCGTTAGAGATCTCCACACAGAGGAAGATGACTTCAACTACGGTGAAGACTTGGATGAGTAGGCCGCATCTTACGGTCGTTTGCCTGTGGGCAGGCTTGTTGGGCTTCTTCCGCTTTGGTGTTTTTCTTTCGCTGCTTATGTTTAAATTTGGCTTATGTGCCGTGAATGTAAACTTTGACAATCATGCCCATTTTTTGTTAATAAATGTCATTATGGTTGATATTTATCTTTGTTGTCCATTGTTTGCACTAGCTGATCCTGGACTAGTGTGATTTACAGAGGATCCAGGAGTTGTTGCTCCGGGATCCGACAAGTCTCCACCACAGCAAGCTGGGAGCAGACAGTGTCCGAGTGCTGGTAACTAGAAGTGAGTAGCATCCGGAGCTGCCTGATCTCTTGTAGGGCGCGGGAGTAGGAGCTTGCCATAGCTTGTGTGAGCTGCACCTGGTGGGAGAGCCGGGGGTCATTCACCGAAACCTCCATGGGGTCAGGGTAGCAATCTCTTCATTAGACAATGGGAAGAAGCAAAAGGGAGATTGTAGCAGGTTGCTCTCATGCAGTCGACACAAGTGAGCCAAAGCAAAGTGTGCTGTGTCCTGGATGACATCTAAACAATAAGTCCAAGGATGGTCGATCGGGTGGTTGAGGGGTCAAATCCTCTGTC
This sequence comes from Dendrocalamus sinicus, assembly GCA_036346575.1. NCBI lineage: Eukaryota > Viridiplantae > Streptophyta > Magnoliopsida > Poales > Poaceae > Dendrocalamus > Dendrocalamus sinicus. Next base: position 27,329,995 of record CM070657.1, on the reverse strand, counting down.
CTGTGCATACATGAAGACCTCCGTGGTCCACATGTCCCTGTCCAAGACCCTAGTTCTCCATCCTGCAATAGCTGCTGAAGTAGGCCCATGAACTCACCCTCATTCTCGGCATACGAGAAGTAGCCCCATGAGCTATTGGAGCTAGATTCGACCATCTACAATTTCGAACAATAAGAGATTAAAGCAGGCAAAATATAAAGAAAGTGTGGATAAGTAAAGATCTAAGAGTGATATGTGAAGCAAGTAGTAGGCCATGTTTTATCAAAGTTTTCTTAGTTTTTGAAAACAGGACTCAAGCCTTAACTACGACTAGTTTAACTAAGGTTTCTATAGTCATATGCTCTGATACCCGCCCTATCGGACCCAAATTTAGCAAAACTAGAATCCTCTATGAAACTACTATACTTTTCCCTAGATCAGCAAATAGTGCTCATAGATATATAGCTGAATCATTTCATACATGATACAAACTATACCATTCATTAATATTACAATATATCAAAGTTCAAATAATCCACATCGAGATAAGTTTGCAAAAGGGGCCGTTGGCTAAGTAAGATCATTACATAAATGAGAAAGCGATAGCGGAAGCAAAATGAGGAGGCTCATCTCACCACAGGCAAGCGACTGGGAGACTCAGGTGTGACTGATATTAACCAGGAGCCTGACAAATATTAGAACCACCTTATTATTAGCCTGGTCAGCTAAATTGTAAGGAAATGCTAGACTACTTGGGATTAATCTAATCTCCACCATCTTCACCTCCTTTGTCACCTTGATCCTCTTAGTAGACATAGTGGTTCTGGTTTACGGACTCTGAAGGGAGTTAAGAGCGAGGGTGAGCACATGCAACAGTGCTCCATGAGCCAACACATAAAATACATGTAATTATAGATGTAAGGCTTAACAAGGGTTGCTCGGGTTCTTTTATTTGCTTAATGAGACATTTGCAATTATCGTAATTAAAATCCCTATGACATAGCATTTTACTAAAACATGCTTTAAAGAAATTGAAACTGTGCAATAATTATAGCGGTGTAGGTTCTATCCATCAATTACATAGTTCTATCCACCTATGCTAGATTTTGATCATTAGGGTTATGTCCACCTTATTAACAATACTGGAGTATTTCCTTCCAGGAAAAAGCCAAAGTCAAATTACTTCACTCTGACTGGTTTTCATCTCACCCATAAAGATTTTTGAAATAAAACTAACATGAGAAAGTTCCCATGCCCGCCCTTGACCATGGGCATGGCTGTTCGAATAGTTTATACTCTATAGAGACTGTACACTTTACCCACAAGAGATAATTGACCTGATAGCTCTACACGATTCCTTGGCCATGTAGATCGAGGGATCGTCACATAGATTTTCATACCTACCTCGCCCCATTATCAATGCAACCATTATGAGTTGTCCCACTCGAGGTGGGTCTCATAAAATTGTGCGGGAAGTCATACTCCGACATTTAGCACAGTTGGACAACGACGTTTCACAATGCTAGTGAAGCGAATACACATCACCGTGAAAGTTGTGTGGGTGTGTAACTACCTTACGAGTAACATACATTTGCATAGGAAATAAGGCATGCAATCTTGCTATTTTAAATGAACATAATTCACATGAAATATAGGTTCAAAATGATCAAGATGTTGACTCGCCTAGATCATGAGTTGGTGGGTTTTGTTGCTCTTGCATAGCTTCAATCTAGGACTCGGTTGCGTTCTCGAACTCTACTGTGAAGAACCCGTCGAAAAGTGAACAATAGGCAAACAGAACAAATAAGTACCCAAATAAAATTCAAATGAACTCCAAATTAAACAAGACTAGCACCAAAAGATAGGTCTTAATTTTAGACATAAGCTTCATTAAATTCGGAGCTAAGACGAGAGAGAACATGCTCTTCAAAGTTTATTTTCAGGAAAAATCCCAAAAATAACTAGAGGAGAGAGAGTCCTTTCTCTGACAGGTGGGGCCATGAATTTTAAATCAATTTTTGAATTATTGTTATTTACAAATTTCAAAGAATAACATGTGGGGCCCATGGGTTAATTAAATTAAAGAAATTAATTGCTTAAATGAAAAAGGCCTAGAGACTAACATGTGGGGTCTGGTACTGTGCAAATAGTGCTTGGGCCCACATGTCAGTGGCCAGGTTTTTAAATGAGTTTAAAATTGTGTTGTAAAAGAATTTTAACTGGTGGGACCCGCATATTAGTCTAACATTTAAATTAAACCGGTACGGAGGCCCACAGGTTAGCCACTAATAGCATAAACTAAACAAGATCATTAACTGCTAATGGCGGGCTCAACGCTAATGACCAAGGAACATCGCTCTTTCCCAAATGTGAGGGAGGCGAGCCTCGCTCATGGTGAGAGAAGCGGCGGTGCTCCGGGGAAACGGCCAAAATGGGTTCACTAAGCTAGTGTGCACCTTTGAATGAAGTGGCACCACCCAATTTGGCCATGGTGGCCACGGCAGTGAGCCGGGCAGCGGTGGAAATAGGGCACAAGGCTCAGTGAAGCTATGGCGTACTAGAGGTTAATTAAAAGGGAGGGGAAATACTAGGAGGGAGTAGAAGCTCACCAGGGAAGGAGGGGGAACTTGGGGAGGCTAGAGCTAAGCTGACGACGAGAGACCCGAACGGTGGAGGAGGTCGATCGGTGTTGGCGAAGATGAGGCAGCGGTGGTCCAAATTGGTGCCGGGGATAGCTTCATAGTGAGGCGAGGATGCTCCGGGCAAAAGGAATCGAGCGATAATGGTCGGAGCTGACGATAAAGGAGAATGACCAGAGTCAGAGACCACGCAGTCTCTGGTGAACTGCAAAGGATGAAAAGTCGATTAGGCTTGGTGGGAGAATGAGAGCGGCAAGTAGAACATAAGGAGAGGCTTCGCATGGCTTGAGGTCCACTGAGGAAGGCTAGCACCGATGGCATTGAGGGATGTTCCAGCGGAGGTGGAGATGAGCTCATGAGAGCAGAGGAAATTGAGGGGAGGTGGAGGAAAGTGGAGAGGTTGCTCGGCTGAGCCTTATATAGGGGAGAGAAGTTGCTGGCCGTTGGGCACGAGTTAAGGCGCGCGGTGGGAGTGGTGGCACTGTGGAGGCACAGTAGTGGAACAGAGGGAGCGGGCTCGGTGCACGGGCACATGAGAGAGGTGGAGAGGGAGGGTGCCAGGGCTAGGGAAGTAGAGGAGGGTGACGGCGCACGCAAGAGGGGGAAGTCAACTGCCGGCCGGGTCTTCTATGTATGGGTGCAACGGCGGGAGAGAGTGGAGGTGAGGCAAGGCTAGCACAAAGGCAACATGGCTAGGCGAGGGAGGTGCAACTTGGTGCACGTCGATGTCAATGCAGCCCGGCGTCAATGTGGGTCAGCCATGACATGATGGGGAAAACTGGGGGCAACATGCGGCAAAGAAGAGGGAGGGCGATGTGCGGCAGAGCTAAGGAGAGAAGGTGAGGAGCTTGGTTGGGGAGAGGGGCATGGGCCGACGACGGCGTCGCCATGGGGAAGGATAGCACCGAGGGGAGGTGGTAAAACCAGGGGCGGTGGCGCGACGCGGTCGACGTGTCGCGCACAGGAGGGAAGCAAGGGAGAGGGTGGAAGTGAAGGAGGGAGGGAGGGAGGGGTGTCCGGCTGGGCCGAAGGCCAGAAGGGCCGAAAGAGAGAGAGGCTGGGAGAAGAGGCGGGCCGGGGGGCCCAAAGAAAAGATTTTCTTTTTTTTTTTGTGAATTTTAAAATTTCAAACAAATTTTGGGAAGCAAAATTTGAAATTAAACACAAGCTTTTGAAATTAAACTCAAAATTTTAATTTACACAAGCACAAGGTAACATGCCCAAAAGTGAGATGTTACAAGCAATTCATTATGTCTGGTATTTTTTTCCTGCTAAACCCCGTATATGTGATGTGATACTATTATCTGTTCTTGCGTGATCAATTGCCGGTACTCTCGCAGGTCCTCGTCGCTCCGGTGTAATTCATTGGAATCCATCTGTTTCTCTTTTCTTATTCAGTGCAAATTTCACCTTGTCTACGTCAGTGGTTAATCTGTGGTGGTTAATTACTCTTGCGGTGTTGCACATATATGTTCATAGCTGGTTTCAACGGCCGTTGTACAGCTGGTTATGATGTTAATTCTATATATGCATAGAGTCAGTAGGCATGTTTCATACCTGTACATAAAACTGAAAGTGACTGAATGTTCAGAGCTGAAGTGGTTGACGAGGCTGTCAGCATTCCGGCGTTATGTGCAGTTACTGTGTGAAATGAGCTTGGAACACTGAACTTACAAGTCACAGCTTACCTTTGTTACTTGTCCCAATCTTTTTTTAATGAAACCATGTTTTGGAATCAATCTTCAAGTACATGTTCAGCTGTTAATTGTACGCTACTTGTCCCAATCTTCTTTTAATGAAACCTTGTTTTGGAATCAATCTTCAAGTACATGTTCAGCTGTTAATTGTCCGCCGCCGGCTGCTAGTGGCCACTTTCGCAGAGAATCCTTAAGCAAGAAGATTTGTCAGAGTCGGATGGCAAGAATCCGGTTCGATTCGATGCCCACTTCGCTCAAATTCAAGGAGCAGAACGGCACACATGTTCTTTTTTTCCATGCATGCGTAGTGTGTTACCACAATTGGAAAATTCTTTTTTGGGAAAGAAAGAAGAAAAACTTGAAGTCTTCTCAAAGGTTTTTGGAGTCCTTACGGTAGAACATTAAATTAAGGCACACTCTTCTCCAATGTGGCTGTCCATTCGTTGAAGACGACGTCAAGTCTACTGCAAGTACGAGCCCAAAATTAATTAATGATCCAAGATAAGGTGGACTATGGTAGAGCCGTAGAGTATCTATGTACTCCACTTGATCCTACGTAGGATGTGGACCAGTATGTCTGATGGAGATTGCCAGGGTGGTAATGTATGCTGAGATCATAGTCATTGATTAATTCAAGCTATCTCCTTTGCCTTAGGTTCAGATCTAGTTGTGTGAAGAAATACTTCAAGCTTTGTGATTGTTATACAATTCACACCGATTGTCGATGAGGTAATGCCTCAAGATCTTGAGAGCGTGAACCATGCCTGCCAATTCCAAATCATAAGTTAGATAGTTCACCTCATGAGGTCGTAATTGACGTGAAGTATAGGCCACAACTTTGCCTTCATGCACCAACCACAACCGAGGCCGTGACAAGATGCATCATAATACACAACAAAACTTTTGTGTGTGTCGGGCAATACGAGCACTGGGCTATTGTGAATCTCTTTTTCAGCTCTTGAAAGCTCTCCTCGTAGGTTGTTGACCATTCAAACTTCTTTTTCTTCTTTAGAAGTTGGGTCATTGGTCTTGAAATTTTAGAGAAGTTCTCGATGAACCTGCAATAATATCCTACCAAACCGAGAAAACTCCGGACTTCAGGGATGGTGTGGGGCTGATTCCAAGCTAGTACGTCACGTACTTTGCTTGGATCCACAGCAATGCATCCTTTGAAAAGAATATGGCCTAGGAAGCTGACTTCCTTCAACCAAAATTCGCATTTACTGTACTTGGCATACATTTGATGTTCCCAGAGTTTCTTGAGCACCATTCGCAAGTGTTGCTCATGCTCTTCTGCAAAAAAAATTTCTTGGAGTAGAGAGGATATCATTGATGAAGACCACCACGAACTTGTCCAATGCTCCATAAAGATCTTATCCATAAGATTCATCAAGCTAGCGAGAGTATTGGTAAGTCTGAATGACATTATAGTGTATTCATAAAAGTCGTAATGGGTGGTGAATGCAGCCATTGGAATATCTTTCGACTTGATCTTGAGTTGAATATATCTAAGCCTTAGATCAATTTTGGAGCAGACACATGCACCATTCATCCAGTCAAACAAGTCATCAATCCTTGAGAGAGGATATTTGTTCTTGATGATGACTTCATTTAGGGACCGATAGTGGACACACATCCTTAGACTACTGTCTTTTTTCTTTACGAACAGCACAGGGCTTTCCTGTGGTGATGAGCTAGGATGAATAAATGTTTTATCCAGCTGTTCCTGGAGTTGTTTTCTTAGTTCAATGAACTTATATGTGGGCATATAATACAATCTCTTGGAGATAGGTGCTGTTCCAGGCTTCAAATCAATGACAACTCCATGTCGTGGTCCGACGGCATTCCTAGCAATTCATCCAGAAATACCTTAGGATACTCACACACCACGGGCACCTGATCAAGATCTGAAGCTGAGAGGGAATTGAGAGTGGGCTGCCGTGGAGGCATGGCACAAACAGAAGAGAAAACAACTTGCTTTCCGTTGGAATTAATGAGAGAGATGGTTTAGTTGGCACAATCTATGAACCCTTTGTGTTTGGATAGCCAATCCATCCCAAGAATCACATCTAACCCAAGAGTATTTATCATGATAAGGTTAGCTTTGAACTCTACTCCATTGATCATCATTTTAACCTCTAAACAACCATATTTGGCTTTTATGACTGACCTAGGTCAATGGACTAGCATGATGTTTTCTGGGAGTTTGGTTTTTATATTCTGTTACATGACAAACTTCTCAGATATGAATGAATGGGAAGCTCCAGAATAAAAAGAACTAATGTAGGTGCTGAGTGCACAAGGACTGTACCCAACACCACATTGGGTGCCTTGGTGACCTCCTCGGCAATTGTGTGGTTGAGATGACTGCGCTCAAAGCCTTGAACTGGCTTGGGGGCTTGCTGCCCTCCTTGACCTCAAGCAGGGCCTTGAGGACGTGGCTAGATATTTTGGGGATGAGGACTAGGTGTAGAAGACTTCTTCTGTGGGCATTCATTTGCATAGTGTCTACGCTCGTTACAACTAAAGTAAGTGACTGTAGCATCCCGGTTTTGCCCTTCAGATGGTTGTCCTCCATGGTTATATGGCTGAACCATGACTTGTTGTGGGCGAGGGGCTTGCTCTTGGTGCCGAAGGACAAATGTTTGATGGTTGCCAATTGTGCAGTTTTTGCGAGTTGTCGCTTGCTGATTTTTACGCTATCCATTTGCGCTTGCGGCTCTCCACAACCACCCGAGTGCTATCCTCCACTCAAATCGCCTTGTTTATTAAAGTCTAGAAGTCAAGGATGTCGTGGGTAGAGAGAGACCACTTCATCTCTTCATTAAGGCACTCCCGGAAGATGGCAACCTTCCTCTTCTCATTCGGTATCTCAGTAGCAGCATACCGAGCAAGGTAGTTGAAGCAATAGAGGAACTCCATTAGGGGGAGGTTCCCTTGTCAAAGGTTATAGAATTCCTGCTTCTTGATCTCCATGAGACTTGCTGAGACATGAGCATTGGAAAAGGCCTCCTTGAAGGCAGCCCAAGTGATAACATGGCCTTCGAGAAACATGGCTTGTTAATTCTCCCACCAAACTGATGTGGTGCCTTGGAGTTGGTAAGATGCATAGAGCACCTTCTCCTCATTGTTGCATTGGGCAATGTTTAGCTTGCTTTCAGTGGAGCGAAGCCAATCATCAGTGTCCAGTGGGTCTTTAGCTATTGTGGAGGTAGATGGTTTAGTTCGCATGAACTCGCCCAACTTTGACTGGGATTGAGTGGCATCTGCGCCTCCTGCAGCCATAGAACCAAGGATGTGGTGTTTTGGACCAATTGTTGTAGCAAGAGGGTGTTAGTTTGGTGTCCTTTCTCGATCATAGCGAGCACTTGCGCCATCGTGGGCGGCTGGGGTAGCACTTCTTCCACTCGTTGATTTTCAGCATGTGGTGCACCTTAAGTAGCACTGGTCTACTGAGAAACGGGCGCACCTAAGGATGGATTGGGGTACGAAAGATTCGATATCTCTCCTCTTGGTTGCCGGGATCCAAGGCTTCTCCGCTTGCCATGATTTGACTTAGGGAGCATGTTATCGACATCCTGCATAATTCATGTCACGGAGGTTTAACCAACATGGATGTTATTAATTTGTGTGGAGGATAAGAGGGGATAAGCATAGCTTAAGTAGGTTAGTAGAGAAGAGTATCCCATGCCAGCTTGATTCATTTAAAGCTAAGATGTAAGAAAGCTTGTGATATAGAATAGCTAGCATGAAACTTTAACATAAATATTAAGTTGTACATGGTCTGCAAGATCCTTGCTTGAAACATAAAGCAGCAACATACCAAATACAAGTGACAAGATACAACCATCATATATCAGCATTTTAGTGCCTTTAAATAATCAAAAGTAGCTCACATAAATTTTCTAAAGTGAGCTTTTTACTACGATCTAGTCTAGTAGTCTAGACCTAGGGGTTGTTGTCGAGCTTAGTGGGGTCGGATGCATTGGGGCAACAGGCTCCTCACATCGCACATGGAGAGGATGGTGGCACTGCACAGATGGCCATCACTCAACGATGGCTTCTAATAACTAACATGCAGGGATGTCGGGTAGGTGGCTGGATAATGTAGGTGGGCTGAGGCAACTCCTCAGTGGGTGCAAGTATAGCATCCTCCTTGTACAGTAGCTCTTGTGTGAAAAGGACTTGACTCACTAATGGGCAATACGGTCCTCAAGCGTGGTGATCCTCCAACATGCTCCTATAAGGTCCTAGGTCAGGCGATGGAGATATCCATCAAGTGACATCACCAATCCCGTGAGATGAAGCATAGGGGTATTGAATCCCCCGGCAGGCACCTGGTAGACATTGTCCTCATTATTTCTCGGCCAGGAGGGGAAAGAGTAGGACATGTCCTCTATCTCAGGAAGGCTATGGCAGGCACAGGCGATGGCAACATAGGCTGCATCATAGAGCGATATGGGTGCACTTGAGCCATCCATAGTAGCATAGGGGCTGTCTCTGGGGTACCGTCCATAGATAAGCACCTTCGCAAGGTACTTAGTAGATGTCGGGCTGGATTGGGTGCTATAGATGGTGTACTCGGGTGCACGGATGATGCTAACATGTGCAACATCACCCATAGGGTATGTGGCAGGGTGCTTTCCTCGAACGCGCTAGTTCGGCATTGGGGTATCCAGTGAGTAGGCATCTGAAAATTTTTAAATGTGGCCAGGGTTAGTTACTAATTTGTGAGGGATATAATGAAGGTCTAGGATAAGAAATGATATTAGATAGGATAAGAATTTTTGTACAAATTATTGTCCATTCTCTAGTTTATTTAACTAATCCCCATGGCTTATTTTCAGGTTATACTACCCCCTTGGTCTTTTTATATTATTAGACCTTCACAATAAAAATCAATTTAACTCCAAATGAAGGTAGGAAAGGTTTGTAGGATATTATATCACATTAATTTCAGCAAGTATATATTCTGAAATTTTCGGGAAAGAGGAGGTGTCTAGAGTAGTATCATTAGTAGTTCAAAGAGTAACTTCCAAAAGAACTTTGGGTAGGATGTTTTTAATAACTTTTTGGAATCATTTTTGGCTCTGTTTTAATAGTCCTAAAAATGATTAGAAACTTTAATTTTTAGAGAGCATCCCTTCTCTCAAACTAGAGTTATTTTGAATAAGGTGAGAGCTGATGATCAAAAGAAGACTTTTAGGTTAGAGGAGAATGCTAAGAGAGGTAGGAATTAGCATTACTCCTATTTTTTCGAATCAACCCTATGATTAGATTAAGTTTCATTTTAATTCTAAGTTCATATTCTAACGGCCATTCTATTTAGGGCTTAACCTACAGTCAGTATGAATCTGATACCAATGTTGTGGGGACCTGAGCGCGAAATACCCAAAATCACCGTATGTGCTTTGTACTAGTCGTATAATCAGTAGCTAGTACACATATTCATATCATTGGGATCACATACATACACATCGCATACAAATAAGTTATAACAAAAAGCGGGTAATATGATAGCGATGCATAATAATGTTTACAACATAGGGCTGTCTAGCCAAATAAACATCAGAGTCTAGAATAAAGTGCAGCGGAAGACTAGTAAATAAGCAAAAGCATCCAGTAGTATGCTATCATAACCCACAGGAAACCGACTAGAGTTATACCCTAGAAAGACCCATCGTCGAATTCCTCGGTGCCAGGGGCAAAGTATGCATCGTCGGACACATATCCTTCTTTATTCTCTGATCAATAATAATTTAAGCAAGATTGAGTACATTGTGTACTCAACAAGACTTGTACTGTATCACAAAATTATAATATATATATGTGTGTGTGTGTGTGTGTGTGCATGCAAGGCTATCAAAAGACGAGGCTCTATGTTAAGTTATTTTCAGCACGAAGGAAATTTCACTTGCAATATCAATAAATAATCATTTGCAAATGGAATTGTAAAGAGCATTTGACATGCAATGAAATAACATTTATATAATTTTGATAACAATAAATCACATCCATTCACATCCCTCCATGGCTGTGAACATCGTATAATTCTCACCCATGGGCATGGCATACGGAAGATGCGTATATGCCACCCCATCATGTTCGGTGAAACAGTTTTGAAAATAAAAAGTATACCCATTTGTGGTTGCATCCAAGATTGCTCGTGACCTTGAGCATGGCTATTTAAATAGTTTTTAACTCTCTCGAGAGGTTGTACAACTTTACTCACATGAGATAATCAAATACACTGTCAGGCAACTTCACGCTTTCTTTGGTGTGTCATGAAAATGATTATCATATAGCCTTTAGATCATCAAGTCTTAACCTTGCACTAGCCCAATGAACATTGAATCTCTCTTATGTCCATCCCCTAAGAGAGCATTCAAATCGTCACTTAGGTCCATCCCCTAAGTGAAGACCCTCACTTAGGTCTGTCCCTCAAGTGGATATTCATTGTTATATTAGGAAGTTTTAACCCCAACACCTTGATGAAGGGAACCTCTACGAGCAAACCTACCCGGAATGCTCTCACTATATCTATGCCTACCACAATGTAAGGCTAGACCTAGACAACTTAATCAGCTAAAGCCAGAACCCATATAACACATATGGTTGTATGGTGTGACTTAGATGTGCGGTAATAGCTCGGTTCTTAATTGACATGGACAAGAATCTCCCCTTATCTATATGCGAGATACCCTATCACATTTGATAGTTTATCATAGAACTCATCTGTGTCCAAAAACTAGATTTTTCATTTTGTTTTATATCAAACTAACAGAGATTCCTCCTCTGGTCCAACATTTTAAAACCACCATGTCCACGCGCAAATTTGTTCGAAAGTTTAAACTTAGCAAAAACTACTGCATGGTTAAGCATCTAGAACATGTACTCAATGTAATATACCCAAAATTTGACATTAGCTAATGTCTAACCATGTTCTAAGGGTTACAACAGTGAGAATACAAATTTTCAAGGTGTTCAATGCATTCAAGCGGACATAACTACTGATACCTACAATATAGCAATTTTGATGAAACATACACGCATGCATAATAGATTTTGAAAACAATATACAATAATTAAAATATTAGGATTAACATAGTTAAAGGTCGTGCTTGCCTTGCTTTTGTTGCTCAGAGAATAATTCGAACGCGTTCTCAAAATTATCCGGCGCGACATCGTCTATTCGATTAAATCTAGATAAACAAAAATATAAGCCAAATAAATTTGAAGAAAGATCAAACTTAAATATTTTTGTATTTTCAAAAATATCATAATTTTAGAAAAATTTAGAAACAAAGATCACTAAATTTGGAGTTCGTATGCAAAAGTTATAAATATTTAAGTTTTGGCTAGATTTGACTTATCTCTTTTTGAGTCCTATAGTACTCTAACTCCTTCTATGACTACTATAGTTCTGATCAACTACAGTGCTTTTTTCCGACTACTACAGTGCTTTTTCTGACTATAGTACTCTTGTCGACTGATATAGTACTCTCTTTCGATTGCTACAGTACTCATTTCAACTACGGTACTCTTTTCGACTAATATAGTATTCATTTGTGTCTGCTACAGTACTCATTTTAACTACAGTACTCTCTTCTGAATGCTATAGTGCTTTTCGTACTATGGTACTCTTGTCGACTGATACAGTACTCTCTTCCGACTGCTATAGTACTCATTTCGACTACGGTACTCTTTTCAACTGATACAATACTCATTTTTCAACTGCTATAATGATCTTGTTGATTACACACACTCTACGACTACTTTAGAACTCTTTTTGACTGCACACTCTATGACTACTTCAGTGCTCTTTTCGACTACACACATTTTATGACTACTATAGTGCTATTTTTGACTACACTAAGTGAGATACGGCTCGTCGCTGGCGAGGGACTCTTTAGTGGATGGGGGCGTGAGCCAAAACAGAGCAGAGACCTCGACCCGCACGCCTAGGTGAAGTATCGTGGCCCAACTTGGAGGATAGGGCGGTCAGCTGCGAGGTCCTATGGCGGCGCACGGTCGAGCGTAGCTCGGCGGAGTTGTGGGCTACTAAAACACAATTAATTGGTAGGAGAGGATCTAAAGGGGAGGAGGAGCTCATGGGAGGTGATGGCGACGCTTGAGGAGGAGCAGAGAAGGCTAGCATCGGAGACCCTATCGGTGGCGAAGAGAAGGCCCATGGTGATAGTGAATTCCAGCAATAGCGAATTTGCAAAAGGGTGCGCATAAGCTTTCTTGCATGCATATAGAGGTATGGGTGAATGGAATCGAGGTACGGCTCACCAGAGAGCGAGGAAGGCTTACGACGGTGTTCTAGTTGGAGATGAAGAAGAAAGTCTAGCTCGAGTGGTCCACTGCATGAAATGTTAATTAAATGAGTAGGGTGCTTAAGGGAGAGGCAAAGTGCGTTGTGATGGAGTTAGGGAGGAGAGAAGCTCACCTGAGTTGCTAGAACACGATGGCGTGCTCACTGGCATCGTGAACGACTTCGATTTCTCGGTGTTTCAGTGAGTAAGGTGCTCAAGAAAAATGCACAAGAGACCAAGGGTTCGAGCTAAAGAGCAACAACGCGATTGGGGAGGGGGGGGGCTTTGTATGTATGGAATGGCCGAGGGCAAAGTGCGAGTTCTCATGAACACAATAGAATGGTGTGGCTCAATTTCTCATCGTGAAATGTGAGGCGTGGAAGAAGACAAGGGGGAAGAGATGCGTCGGGTTGAGGTGACTGGTAGGCAGGGGTTGGTAGTAGTAGAGAGGAATGGTGGGCACAGCGTTAGAAACCGGAGGCAGGGCGGCCATGGAAGAGCTAGCATGGGCATGTAGAGGTGGAAGACGGACCCTGTCACTGGGCCCAGCGTGTCAGTGAGCGAAGAGAGGTAGCCTAACGGGTGGGTTCGGTCCAACTCGTCAGCGTCGAGACTCTAAGCGATAGAGGGAAGGCGTAAAACAATGAAATACGCTTTCACAACTGGGAAGACATAATAGGTTAAGTGAAGAAAGCGGTTTCACTCGGCTGATGGCTTTGAGGAATTTTTAAACCTAGCAAACGAGCTTCAAAAATTATAAAAATGCTTTGAGGAATTTTTAAACCTAGCAAACAAGCTCCAAAAATTATAAAAATGTTTGTGGAGGCTCCTAGCATAGTGCAGATTATTGTACAAATTTTTATAACTTGGTCTCAATCTTTGTTTGCATTACACACACTTTTGATTTTTGAAAATCAAATTTTCCAAAGAAACTCCAACAAAGAGCCAAGGAAACGAAATGCATTCAAAAAGTTTAAAAATTGTCTTATTTTTGCATGCCCTAGAATTTAGGATGTTACCGTGGTATTGAGCTAAAATTTATGTTAATTATGCATTTGTGGCTTACTTTAGCTATGTCGTGGTGTGGGTATAAATTGGCATTAGTTTTTTTTTATGTTAGCCAATTAGATTTTAACCCGAGGCGTGGTGAAATCATGTATCCGCCACTAGACCCTCCCTGTCTTGCTACCCAGCACTTTCCCAATGCTCTCTGTCAGCATTGCCTTCGGCAGATCAAGGGCATGAATCCATGGGTCTGTTCTTTTTCAGCTTTTGGTTTCAGCTTTTAGTTTTTCTACCGTAACTAGATTTTAAACGGAGTGTCTTTTCAATATGAGGTCTATTAGTTAATTGTAGTATAGATTGTACCAACTTTATTTATATCGATAAAAATTGCATATGAGTTTCAGTTACTCTGTAATCCCTCACACGAACAGTTCGAAAGCCACAAGCTGCAGCCAAAAAAGATCAGGCCCCATATGACGGAATCACATTCAAACTAACCTCCGATGGTCCTCGGCAGTCCATCATATGGCCCAATAATTAGGGCATCACCCCATGTGCCCAAGGACCACCTTTCATCACAAAATTGAAATCCCCCTCTGACTGGAATTCCACAAGGAACATGTTCCCCATCAGAACTTTACACTCCATCGCCAGCCAGCTCCTGGAACAAACCACGGATGCTGAATCGGCGTAGCGGGTGAAAACGCGCCAATCCAGTCCACTTCGAGGCGACAGACTTCTCTGCTTCATCAATATCAATCTCAACAGCTTCAACATCATCCTCAAGATCCAGGTCACTGTCCTGGATATCATCATCCTCCACCGCCATCTTCTCTTCACCCCTGCCATCACGCTCATCACCTCTCCCTTCCGCCGGAACGCTTGCCATCTCAAACCCTAAACGATCCAATCTCACGAAATCTAGGTTACTCGCGAAACCTCGGGTGGGTAGTAGCACAGGGGCACCCCTTTATCACCCCCAGCCTTGCGAGAAGCCAATCGAAAACGGAGACAGAGACGATCAACCTTAGTCCAACCTGTTGCAACTTAACACGAAATGTACACAAATCGAGTCAACATGATCAAGCATATGCTACTTTATTAAGCCTTGCTCTATCGAGTTTCTGCTTCTAGCTTCTGATTTTTAGTTTCTTAATTTTATCTTTTTTGGTTTTTTAAGGCTTTTTTGCTATTTTTTTTGCATTGTACATGATGATATAACTTTTTTATTTTTTAAATTTAATTACGCTGAAAAAACTAATAGCAGCTACAATATATTTTTAGCCGTTACAATATAAAAAAAAGCTAGAAGGCTAGTCTTATAAATCTAAATGAGCACTCCCTAAGATACTAGAAGACGGTATGGTTGAGCCAAGAAATGCATATGCCGCCCCTTGTGCAATACAAGACGGAGAACCTACCGATATAATTTCCATTGGTACATGGACATGGCGCTGCAGGGTAATAACTACGTTTTCGTAAAAACATGAATACGAATTTCCATCGCGGTACAAAGTCCACGGTAGAACAATCGAAAAACAAGGACGTACTCATTGGCGCCGCAATCGTGCAAATTAAGCCGGAAAGCCACCAAATTTCGTCCTAGAGTTTACACGGCGACGAAGTCCAAAAGGCTCGGCGAAAAATTAACCTTGGAGCAAGACGACGAAAGCACTACAGAAGCTGTCTGTGGTTAGCCTAAAGATCGATTAGTACGACCGCTAACCAAAGCTGCCCGTGGTTAGCCTGTAGATCGACTAGTACGACCGCTAACCTTGTTTAAGGAATAATCCTTCGGTTGTTGCAGTGTTATGCCCAGTTTCAAACAGTTATGACCAAAAACCGTTTGAAATATGTTGACTTCTTAACATAATTTTTTATTTTTCTATTTTTTCCTTTACATTATCCGTGGAGCTATAACGATGTTTTTTATTTTCCTATTTTTTCTGATTTTTCTTTAATTAAATACTTTAGAAAAACCTAACCGCCACTGTAGTGTCATTTCAGCTAAAAGTCAAAAACACTTTGGAACAGGGCCTTAGCTGGGTGTGATTTAGTTTAATTTAGCTGCGGTTTTCAAGATTAATTGTGTTGAGAATGTGACCGACCTGCCGTGCCGAGCCAATGCAGTCGCACCTACCACTCCATCATGAACTATTCATGGATCTAGCACTGTAGCATTTTTTTTCTTCAAAAAATGGCTTGTGAACGCATGTTTTTGCAAAAATGCCCCTCTCCCTGAGCTTAGAGGGCGCAACAGGTGTCACCTGTAGTGCCCCCTTGCTTGGCAAGAGCTAGACCGCGCATCAGCTAGCTCGGGCACAGCAGGTGACAGCACGGCGTGGCATGGCAGGCAAAGGGTTGTTGAGCTGGGGGGGGGGGGCTCGACAACTCCTACCGAGCTGCCCTGGCTCGACAGTAGCTACCAAGCCATCTTGGCTTGGTAGGTGTGCTAGCATGTTGGCTTCGGTAGCCGACCATGTGGGCACGACGTGACGTGACACTACGCGACATGCTCGAAAATAATTCCATGGCTCTCGGCTGGACACGGTTGTTGCCTTGCACGCCTGCGTGGGTCTATTGGTGGATAATGCCTCTCTGCACGTATAAAATACCTCACCTCCCTCTTTGCTAGCTCATCCAAATCTGAGCAGCTAAGTATCTTCCCCGCAGAGCATGAGAGAGCAGAGGGAGAGGAGAGAGAGAAGAGAGTTTAAATTATTTTTTGAGATGGTTTTGCTGCGATTTAGGAGATTTCACAGGTGGAATAAATGTGGTACTGGTAAAGACCTTCACGAAGTGGTATGTTTCATTAAGGTCTCATTAGCTTTAACAATAGTTCGATTGTGTGTAATGTGCTCTATAACAATGTGTAGATGACGTATGTGTTTAGTTCATGCAGACCTTTTTTTTTTGTAATTACCAATGTTAGTGATTGTCGACGATCGAGTCGCCGATCTTACAAAGTAATATGAGAAAAATGACTAAAATCCTTGGGAGAGAACAAGGGTGCTCTGGGTGCCTTAGACAAGGTAAGAGACTAAACATAATTAGTTGAATCAATTGTGAGTAAATTGTCTTGTGTTACTTGGGGATCGATTGTCTATATCTTTAGCCTTCTCTTGTCCCATCTTAATTACCAATGAAGAGGCACATGACTGTCCACCAGGGAAGACGCCTTATAGAATTAACACATTGTAGGATGGAGGAGGCCGACTAGAGTGAGGTGAATAGGCGGTTTTTAAATTCCTATGGCTAAAACTGAGTTTATAATGCGGAAGCGTAAATCAATTTGGTTTAGCATAAATAAAGCATAAATCAGCTAGCTTCACCTATATGTACCAACAAGCTAAGTATATATTAAAAGTTTGCAATTTTAGGGTGACAAGCAATCAATTTAATTCTATGAATGTAACTTGCTTGGATGTAGACTGAGCACAAGAGAACAAACCACAATTGACACACGATGTTTTACCGTGGTGTTCGGTGACTTGCCAGTCTCCCTTAGTCCATGTTGAGGTAAACCCTAACGAGCTGGACTGGCAACACAAATTAAACCAAACACCTTAATTCCACTAGTGGTAGCTCTTCCCTGCTCCGGATATATGATCTCCAACCTTCACAACACGCCAAGCCTTCTCACAACTTTCTTTGAGAAGTTCACCGAATACGACGCCTCCAACTTTGCCTAGGAGTCGGCAATCTCAAAGATTAATAAGTCAAATCCCTTGATTGATTTTACCACATGCAACGAATGCATAAGCCCAAGTGGATACGAAATCCACTTCTAGATGCAAAATATGCAACTAGAGACCTCTCTCCTTGCTCACAAGGTACAACACATGCACAATTGAGTGGAGAAACCCACACTAGCTCAAAAGAGTGAAATGGAGTGCCAAAGATTACTTTTCAACTGGCCACAAGAGGGTATTTATACCCCACATAAAGAAACTAGTCGTTGAAACCAAAAAACAGGAAAACCAGTACTACCACTGTTATATGGTCGGTACTACCATTTTCCTCATAATGTCTATAAAACTAGCCATTACTCAGCAATTGCAGTATTACCATAGTTATCTATCTGGTACTACCGCACTTTGGTAGCACCACGATCCAAATCGGTACTACCGATTTTTAGAGAAGAGAAAAGTCCCCAAAAGCCACCTCTCTAGAAATAACGTACCACCAAGTATAAATCAGCCATATCGCAATGCAATCGTACTGCTCAACATAATCGGTACTACCGAGTTGCGGTACTACCATGCCACACAGGCTGGTCAGATTGCACAGGTCTTATTTTGACCACATTGTCTGGTCTTCGACTACACTGGTCTTGTTCAACCATATTGGTTTTCGACCACACTACTCTTGTTCTACCACATTGGTCTTCGATCACACTGATCTTCGACCACCTTGGTTTTATTCGAGCAGATTGGAATTCCAACCACACAAATCTTCGATCACACTAGTCTTCGACCACACTGGTCTTGTTCGACCACATTGGCTTTCGACCACTCTAGTCTAGTTCGACCACACTGGTCTTTTGACCACAGTCACACTAAGGTGTGGTACTACTGCATCTCACATGCAGTCACATCGCTGGCCGGTCGTACCACTATACACATTGCAATCATATCGAATTTTCTAAAAAGTGCATATACTTCAACAAATTTTTGCAAAACACATTTGCAAATTATAGTACCATGCATACAAGGATCACAGCATGATTCCCAACAAGTTACAAAATATATTTGCACATTTTCAGAGTCATGACACAAGGTATAAGTATATGGATTCAACAAGTTTGCAAAACACATACGTAAACCTAAGTTACATGCTACAAGGATTGTGCATGAGCTTCAACCATTTGTGAAACACATTCATAAATATAAGCCTCATGCCACAAGAATTAGGAAACACAGACTTCAACCATTTGCAAAATATATTTTCAAAGTACGGTCACATGTTATAAGGATTAAATGCATGAGTCACAACTATTTGCAAAACATATTCATAAATAATAGAGTCATGCCATGAAGAGTTAGAGCATGCATGATTGAACTATCAACACATGATGAGACTCAAGCTACTAGACATAACCTCCCTTAATTGTATGACAATCCTATACTAGTAATCTGGCCTTCCAACCAAAAATCAAGACCGGTAAAAGATTAGAAATACATCCTTAGCCCTAGCTAGTCATACTTTTGCCTTGAGTAACCTCTTGAAGCTTGATGAAGCACATTTTCACTTCAAGTCTGGGTTTTTGTCTTGATATGCATCAACCCATGATGCATCGTTCACTTGAACTTCATCAACAAATGATGAGTCTTCTCTTAACTTGATGATCAACTCATGATCATCTTTTCTTCTTGATGCCCTTCAACTTATGAAGCCATATTTAATCTTGAAACTTGACTTGATGATTGTTAACATATGAAGCCATCTAAAGTTATCCTCATTATAAGACCTAACCTATTCATCCAACTCATGAAAAATGTTAGTCCCATAATGTGGTTGTCATTAATTACCAACACATACCATTAACTCATTATGGCATGCCTAGATTCTTCAATCTTTTTCTTTTCGGTAATTGATGATAATCTCAACAAATAATAAGATAATAAAATGATTTGTAAGTATACATCATATACACCATAATTGTATACTCTAGGATAAATTTTCAAAGCAATTAGCTCATTTGAATGGAAGTGTTTGTTTTCAAATTAATTGCTAGTAAAGCTATACATCCAGTTGTTATTAATCATCCAATCATTAACACATAATAAGGAAAACATGCATATTGTGACAACCTGATTAAAAGTGATTGGATTTAAATCAATCATGAGTACATATGAACTACAGAAATTTTATATACTTAAAAGAATATGTTTCAAAGTAGAGATCCCAAATATATGTGGATGAAGAACAAGGATCAATACTAATGAAACCGCAAAATATAGAGTGAACTCCCCCTAAATGTGTGTATATAAGAATGTATAATAGAAACATATGCACATATTCAAGTTGGATTTTTGGTGGACTTGAACCTATATTTTGGATCCGTGGAATGCAATAATATAAAAGAAATATAACATCGAATGCATATCTTCATGATTTTCACATTTTTATTCAAATGAGACTAAACAATAACATACTCAATAAAAGAGTTAGTCTCATATTAAGATTTATCATTAATTGAGTTAAACTCACATTTATATTTATCATTAATCACCAAAACCACTCTAATTGAAGCTTGAACTTACACATGTCTGGTTAGGGAGGTAGTTATTATCAAAGAGAGAACACACGATCGTTGGTTGTTGTCAGTGGAAGATGAACATGGGCAATAACTGTATGACAGTTGTTCTTAGAGACTCATGGCTAAAGCATCGTGCTGTTTGGTGTGGATAGGACATGTGTTTCATCCATCGTTGGAGGGAATATTCTAGAATCGGGTCCAGGGACCAGTTCATAGACTATCCGAGCAATCATCCGGTCAGGCAACATGCTCAATGTTTCTCCCACCAGGATACTTGGGGAGCAACCTTTGGAGGTTTATGACCACGGGGGTCTCTTGGCCTTAAGTATATATTAAAGCCATATTTAGGGATTTATTCTATCCTCGTTAGTAATGGATTAATGGCGATGTTAACAATTATTTGTTAATACCTAAACGTTCTTAGTTGTACATGGTTTTTATTTGTGCACTGTTATTATTTGAGTATTTATGCACTGTTATTGTATGTGCACTGTTACCATTTCTATACTATTATTACTTGTGCACTGTTATTATTTCTACACTAATATCATTTGTGCGTTGTTATCATTTATACACTGTTATCATTTGCATACTGTTAGCTTTTGTGCATCGTTACTAATTGTGCACTATTTTTATTTGTTCCATGTTATTACTATTGTGTTGTTATTGTTTGCGCACTATTATTATTTCTACACTGTAATTAGTTGTACGTTGTTATTATTTCTACCATGTTATTATTTGTGTACTGTTATTATTTATGCACTATTATTATTTTTGCAATGTTATCATTTATGCACTGTTATTATTACTGCAATGATATAATTTATGCACTTTTATATTTCTACACTGTTATTATTTGTTCACTATTATTAAAAGAGGTAGCTAGAGTTCATTGGTATGTAGCATCGTCTGAAATAATTGCATTTCATTTGCATTGGTGGTAGGTACTTGCTGTCGGATATGGAACGCTCATTTGTGTTCTATGAGGAGGGAGTTGTACGAGATAGGCCGTACAGGGTAGACCTTCAAAATTGTGAAATGACCATAATCAAGGCTCTAGGGCTTAAGGAGATGGGTCTCCCATAGCATAGGTGGTGCGTGTAGAGTGCATTTGACAGGGAGGTTGTCAGGAACAAGCTTGTCATCGAGGCAGTAACAACCACGGTGGTTAGAGATTTGGGGAGTGTTTCTAAATGCTGAAGAAGGTGGCTGGTAATGTCGCCTAGTGGAAGTACATGGAGATTGCTAGAAATCCTGCTGCAGTGATATATGGGAGGCCAATGGTGTATGTACAGTTTGTGGAGAGGGCGAAGACGTTGAGTAAGGGCGAGGGTGACGGGAGTGGCGACGTGGAGCTGGTGTTGCTAGGGTTGGTGGTGACGAAGTGGAACCTGCTGGTGTTGGTGATGCTGCGAAACATGGTGCCAGCTAGGATAATGGATGGCTATCTAGGTTAGCTTATAACTTTTAACCAATAGAAGGTGTAGGGAGATGGTGGGCAGCCCGTATTGACTGCCATGAATATTTGGAAGGGTTGTTGGATGGAAGCCATTCCAGCAAGGAGGATGCCAACACAACCAGCAGTAGAGATGAGGCTAACGGAGGTGGGGGTAGTGCACCCGGTGATATTTTGCACAAATGTTGAGTATATCTTCTCAAGATTGGATACTATTGCCTTGGCCTCCCTAGTTCTGCCGTCTAAAGGTGGGTCTGAATGGTCTTTTGATGAAGACACTCTCGTCAAAGGGAAACACTTTCCTAACAAGGGTATTGCCTAGCAAGCCATCACAAGATCCAGGGTCATCCATATAAATCGCATGTATCAGGTGCATAGGTCGAACCTCGATACGTATATGGTGAAGTGTCTAGACAGCTCTTATCCGGGGAAGGTCCATGCACAGAAATTCAGAGACAGAGTAATGGACTTCTAGATAATAGTGGTCAAGGACCACACTTGTGAGATTGCAGAGCCATTGCACGGCTACCGCAATGTGACTGTCACTCGTTGCCAGCCTAATAAGTCACCTCATAGTTGTGGACCTTACAGTTTTTTCAAAGCTATTGATGGGCAATGTCATGAACCTGGTTGGTTTCCTGCTAGCTATGGTAAGGTGTGACAGGCGAGAAGAAAGGTAATACATGGCATGTATCGCACGTGTGAGGAGGCCTATGACTTTGTGCCATAGATGCTACATCAGATTGCCGAATCCAATCCCAGGACATATGTAAATAAGATAGAGAGGGTGTATCCTATAACGGTCCCCAATTATTTCATGCTTGACCAGGTGTTCTGGGCATTTTGATAGGCAATTGAGGGTTTAAGTACTGTCGTCCAGTGCTCAAGATGGACAACATGTTCCTCTCTGGCGATTGAGGGGTTTAAGCATGATCTTGATGACGGTGACCGTACACAAATGACCAGCTATTCCCACTAGCATATGTAATTATGGAGAACGAGAATACCAATAGCTAGCTGTGGTTTCTGGCCAATGTGAAGTAAGTAGTAGTTGAAGACTGGCCTTCCATGCAGCAATGGGCTCAACCACCCTTCCAGTGGAACGATGTGAGGTCCTGGTGGTGCATGAGGCATCAAATGATGAACTTTCACACCTATTTTTACAACAAGGAGTTGATGAAGAAGTTCAAGAAGCTGTGCATGCATAACTAGATGTTTTCATAACAATGAGTTGATGAAGAAGTTTTCGCAATAAGGAGTTGATGAAGAAGCAGTTGATGAAGAAGCGGTTTTCGCAATAAGAAGTTGATGAAGAATTTCAAGAAGCTGTTAACGCAAATATGGTGTGAGCTTGATGAGGAAACCTTCAAGCATCTGAGAGTCACAGGGAGTAGAACTAGCCACAGCTCAGGCCACTCCCTCAACAACAGGCGAGTTCACCTAATAGATCAACTTGCATGCCTTGAATGTGGAAAAATGGTCCCTACTTCACGATATGGATGGTGCGAGGTATGGGATTACGATGACCAACATGTCGGGGATGTACAACAGTATACTAAAGGGTGTGTGCTCCCTCCTTATCACCACAATGGTCGATGAGAGTTGGAACTGCACTGTTGGCTAGTTCGTTAACAGAGCCATGATTACGAAGAAGCACTTGGATGAAGGGATGCAACTTTCTGAAGTCATGTAGGTGTACATGGAGCAAAAAATGGCAAAGGCTCGTTCGCATGTTGCTCGGACCATGGATGGCGTCAGGAAGAAGTTTGTCATGGGCCACGCAAGAGGCTATCACAAGCATGCATACACCATTGATGATGTCATGACCTATACACGCAACAAACCGATGCTCCTTCACAAGTCTTACTCCCATGTGTATGCCATGTGAGCTGCGTGGTGATAGTCCCCTGCGTAGTATATTTTAGAATACTATGACATCTATCATTTATGCAAGACTTGAAGTGCTAAGTTCAACTCCTACGGGGTGGGCATGAATTATAGGGATCTTTGGGGGGGGGGGAAGTGAAGTAGGTGCCAAATGATGCATTGAAGCAGCCCAGGCATGGCAGATGTCAGTCCCACTACATCTACAATAACATGAATGACAGTCAACATGGCCAGCAGAGGCCACACAAGTGCAGGCTATGGAAGACAACAGGCCACTCCATGAGGAATTGGCCGAATAGGCCCACTTCATCGGTCGCCCCATATACTTGTCAATTTATACCACTTCCTGTCAATTTACTCATTTATTCTCTATAATACTAACATTTACTACAATGTTGGCACATTCTTTTTCGTAACTTTTAATGTGAATTTTGCACGAACACTGAGAGTACAGGCACTCAAACATCCTTTTATGTTTTGCATCAAATCATACTACATAAACAGAAACATGGCAGACAGGCCAGGAAGCTCAAGGCGTGGGAGGGGATGACAGGCATGGGCTAAAATTTGAGGTCGTGACCCTTACCTCGAAGACACGAGCATCTATGGTCCTTTGGACCCCGACCCTCAAGTCCTGATCCACCGATCAAAACTAGAGAGTCGTACACCTCTAGAAATCCCCTCCACGACTACCCCCACATCCTGAGGTTTGGTCGCAATGCAAGCACAACCTCGACACGGTGATATAGGTTTGCGACAATACATGTGTACCCAGAATGTCAATTTTCACTACCGTCTGTTCATGGTAAGTGATTCATTATCTGCACATACTTGCATGTATGGAACGCTTGTAGTAACCTCATCTTGCTTGCAGACAGCAGATTGCAAGTTCACCGATTAGGTGGATCCATCGCTTTCAGTACCCGCCTAGGTTTACATACAAAAACTGCACATCCACCTAGAAGAGTTGCACGAGGAGCTCCAGACCGAGAATACCAACAACGACAAGCTTCACAGGTAGAGGATTAGAGAGAGCAACAATGAAGAGGTCGTGTACCTCGGTAGTGACTAACACCCAAATTGTTGCTATGCCAACTTGAGCTGTAATTGCGTTTGCGTAATTGCGTTTGCCACTACTGCGACAGCTAGCCATGTCCACGTCGGCCGGATAACCGCTATGCCATATG
The DNA here is from genome assembly GCA_036346575.1 of Dendrocalamus sinicus. Taxonomy (NCBI): domain Eukaryota; kingdom Viridiplantae; phylum Streptophyta; class Magnoliopsida; order Poales; family Poaceae; genus Dendrocalamus; species Dendrocalamus sinicus. The sequence continues at coordinate 27,305,565 of CM070657.1, read as the reverse complement.
GAAGCCGTATGGTTCTACGTTTTCACTCTAGGTGCTATGTCAAGCTACATGTGGTCCATTGGCCCTTCAAAACCATTATCCCATCCAAACAGTGAGTCCATGGGGGTTAGTCGGGCAGACGACCTTTGCAGGGCGAACCAGCAGACCACATGCCAGAACACCTACAGAGCCAATACTGCATTAAAGGAGGAAAATTGAAGCTCCCAATGTTAATTATCCTCCTGATCAAACAACAGCTCTTTCTAATTTCTTCTACAAGTTAATGCGTACGTGAACGCTACTAGCTGATCTGGTTGCACGCTTGCCTGACCGGGCAGGTGCCGAGCTACTATGGCTCGGCACCCGCCCAAGCACGCCACCTGCTACGCCTCGCTTTTGTCCTCCCGTGCCAACTCACCTTGCCGCATGCATCCTCTCCTGTCAAGCTACGGCTGTGCGGTAAGTGACATGTGTCACCTGTCACGTCCTCTGAGGTTAGGGAGAGAGCTATTTTTACAAAACAGATATTAGGAGGCTAAAATTAAAAAAATATTATAACAATGCTAGATATGTGAATAGTTACTCCATAGCAGCTATCCAATCGCCGTCAATTGGTACTCGGCACGCCCAAAGCGCAGCGCCTTGTTAAATGGGTTAGAGAATTTTGCACCCAACCTCTTGGCTTATAATGCATTTACGTAAGCTCGTTTTACAATTCATGTCCTGCCATCTGGATAGTTTTTCAGATGACCTGCACCGTGAATATCAAAAGTTGTAATCTCTTTGTTTTCAAATAGATGTTTTAAAACTTTGAGAACTAATATGTACAAAATTATTTAAATTTATCGTGTGGAAATGATATTAGTAGATTTATTATAAAAATACTCCCCCAAACCATAATATAAGTTGTTTTAACCTCCTCGACTCTTATCAAAATATAGATCATTCTACAATTTCAAAGCACTTTTTCAATTTTTATTCATGATATGCACTTGATTAATATCATCCATAAATGGTGAATAAAGAGAGAGAACGTGTGGAGTTCAAGAATACATGATTGCATTGCATTTAAGAGAAAAAAAAGAGAAAATTGTTGGAATAATTGAAGGGTTACAATGTCATTTCACCTACTCCCCTAATTCTTAATCTTAACATCCTATTTCCTAATTTTGCAGGTACTGAGAGGTGGAAGGAGCTATAGTATACTTGTCAATACCATTTTGAAAGTCATACCGATTTAGTTCTTAGAATATTATATCTCGGTACCGACCTATATATATATATATATATATATATATACACACACACACACACACATGATGTCTGGGCATCAAGTCTCCCTGTCTTTGGATTGCTTTTAGATGCGTGCAAGTGTAATGATATATAATATATCAGGCAAACCTGTTAATATTTATTAATTCGAAAAGACATCAATTTGGAAAAGAAGCCATTAGTTTAGCATGCTGATCAATCATGGATGGAAAGTCTCGATCATAGGGCCTGGGCACCATGTGCCTGTCTATTGAACACATCGAACTATGTATTATATTTGATTTTATTATATGAATTTAGAGTAATATTACAAGTAAATTTTGATGTGCATATAGTTAAACATATATACACTTATATATATATATATATATATATATATATATATATATATATATATATATATATATATATATATATATATATATATATATATATATATATATATAGTATAAATAACGAGGGCACCTAGGTGTCCGGACACCTAGTCTCCTACCTTTGGATTGCTTTTAGATGCGTGCTAGTGTGATTGAGACTTTCCATCCATGATTAAGACTTTCCTTCCATGATTGATTTAGCATGCCTAATATATTACATACCATACATACCATTGCTCTAGCACGTATCTAAAAGCAATTTAACGGCAGGAGCCTAGGTGTCTGGGCACCTAGGTGTCCCATTTCAGCGTCATATATATATATATATATATATATATATATATATATATATATATATATATATATATATATATATATATATATATATATCATAATAGTAGAATCAAATATAATATATAGTTCGATGTGTTCAATAAACGATATTACCAATTTCGCTGGTATTATCTTATATCAAAATTGGTATGACTGGTATCGAGGCCGGTACGGATGTAGAGTTTCTCTGTGCCCTTTTATGTAGCGAAATGGTGAGTACCGGCTGTAGGGCTGGTACGGGAACGGCATTGGTAAATTTAGTATAGCTATCAACAACAAGAAAAAATAAAAACAAAACGAAAAGCCCAGCCCAGCTCGGCCGCGGTTCACGAGCGGGATGCCGTTGCCATCCCATCCGCGGCCGGTACGCGACGCGAGCGGTCGAGTCGTCGTGCTATGCGGCCCCGTTCAAACCACAACGTTCCGTTCAACATTCAAACTCCCCCCGACCCATCCCGAAGCAATCAATTAATCGCCCTCCACACGCCGCACACGAGTCTCCTCCTCCAAACCACGCGAACGTGACGCGCCCACGCGCTCCCCTCTCAATATTCCCCCCACCTCCTCCACAACCTATATAATCCCTCTCCTCCCCGTTTTTTCACCACACTACCTCCTCCAATCTCCTCTCTGACTCTCACCACAAAGACTTCCACCCAATTCAGAGCGGCGAATTCAGAGTGTTACTGATTACCCTAGGATACAGCTCAGCGTTACGCGGATTCGTTTTACTGATGGTTCTGCCCATGTCTCACGCGACGAGGCCTGTGGCGAGGCTGGTGCCCGAGATACCGTTCTTGAGACGGGGCAGGCAGCAGGTGGCCGCGGAGAGCGAGGCGGCGGAGCTGGCGGTGCCGACGCACTTCCGGTGCCCGATATCGCTGGATTTGATGAAGGACCCGGTCACCGCGCCGACGGGGATCACGTACGACCGGGAGAGCGTGGAAGGGTGGCTGGCGCGAGCACGCACGTGCCGTCGCCACCGCCGCCCGTGCGGCTCGGCGACCTCGTGCCCAACCACGCCACGCGCCGGATGATCCAGGACTGGTGCGTTGCCAACCGCGTGCGAGGGGTGGAGCGGGTGCCCACGCCCAAGGTGCCCGTCGGTGAGGCCGACGCCGCGGAGGTGATCGCGGCCATGTCCGCTGCCGCGAGGCGTGGGGAGGCGGCGGCGTGCGGGGAGGCGGCGGCCAGGGCCCGGGTGCTGGGTAAAGAGAGCGAGAGGAACAGGAGGTGCCTCGCGGCGGCCGGCGCGGCGCGCGCCTTCTCCTCGGCGTTCCGGCACCTCGCGTGCGAGCCCGTCGAGGGCGCCAACGCCGTCTCCGGCGCGCTGGCGGAGATCGTGGCCGCGCTGACCGTGTTCTTCCCGCTCGATGAGGAGTCACGCCGCTGCATTGCCTCCCCGGCCTCGCTCAAGTCGCTCGTCTCGGTGATGTCCCACGGCGAGCTCGCCGCGCGGGCCAGCGCCGCCATCGTACTCCGCAAGCTCTCCTCGTCCGCCGACCGCCACACGGTCGAGGCCATCTCAAGAACACACGGCATGTGCGACGCGCTTGTCGGCCTCATCAGGAGGCCCGTCTCCCCGCAGGCCACCAAGGCCGCGCTCGTCACGGCCTACTACCTCGTCGCCGCCGCCGACCCTGCGGCCGCGCGCTTCACGGAACTCGGGCAGTGCCCGTCGTGGTGGAGCTCCTCGTGGACGCCGACAAGGGCACGAGCGAGAAGGCGCTCGCCGTGCTCGACGGTGTCCACACTGCACCGACGCCGCCTTGGGGCGCGCAGCAGCGCGCCTGACGTGCCGGTGCTGGTGAAGAAGATGTTCCGCGTGTCCGACATGGCCACGGAGTTCGCCGTCTCTGCGCTCTGGCGCCTCTGCCGCACCGCGGACGCCGGCGCCACCGCGTGCCGCGCCGAGGCGCTGCGCGTGGGCGCATTCCAGAAGCTGCTGCTGCTGCTCCAGGTGGGCTGCGGCGGCGTGACCAAGGAGCGGGCCAGCGAGTTGCTCAATGGCACCAGGGGCAGCGTCGAGTGCACCGAGACAGTGGACTTCAAGGGGCTCAAGAGGCCATTTTGATGGATTTTCCTTTCCATTTTGTGTAGATTGTTTTGATATTTAGATTTGTGGATAAAAGAAACTGACAGGATGGTTAGGTTTAGGAATTTTTTTGACACTGTAATTGCACATTCATATACAAAGAGAGCAACACACAGGAGAATTGAACAATATTTCTTGCCATATGGGAGTATATTCTTGTGCAGTTTTGCGGCTTTTGTGGAGTTATTTTGGTTGTTTTATGATTTCGATCTGAACCTGACATCCCATAAACGAGGAAAGTTAAGCTAAAGCAAGTAAAAAAATCAGACTCAGCTGAAACAAATTCGGCCAAATTTTGTTGCTGCTGTCCAATGTTCAGACTGTTCAGGTACTTTCCTTCAGTTCATTTGATCGCGAGAGTTGTGATTCACATTTATTCACGAATGAAAGCAACAAACACGCACAATTTGATCTTGACATCTTCTGTCTTGACTTTCATTCCGATCGTTTGCCTTGTAAACAAATGAAAGAAACGAGTTAGCCACTTCGATCCTGATTTCTGATCATAGAGCAAATGCTATCCCTGTGCTCCCATTCCATTGGTTCACACAGAGAGAGAGAGAGAGAGAACTTCCCTCTCCTCACTTTACCTTTCGAGCTGTAAAGCTGGAAACTTTTCGTGCCGTTTCATTCAACGATCGCTAGTACATGTTGAAGAGGAACAAGGGGTTGTGAAGTATGACAAGAAGAGAACACGAGTGACGACAAATGAATATACGTACACGGCACGATGAGTACGCATGAATCGTGAGAAAAATCTGAATCCTTGACAATAAACAGAGAGAGCGAAACGTTCACATGTACACCCGGACGGTCCAGCCGTATGTCCACGCAAAGGAAGGTCGTGAGTTTGATGCGCGGTTCACAAGCAAATAAGTCCTGCTTGTTAGTGATATACCCTAAAAACAATTATAGAGATAATTATATTACTTCTATATATAATCTTTTGAATAATATGTTATTTTGTCACTTGAATAAATGTCTTCCATATTGATTAACAAGTATGTGACTTGTTCGTGAAACTCTTTATTCATATTTTGATATTATTCTAAATTATCTTTAATGTTATATCATTATGTGGGATAATTATGATTTACAGATCAGTACATGTATTGATTGATGATCATGTTTCACGGATCATGTATATGTGATATCAAATCAATAGTGTAGACACATGTTAGAAAACATGATATTGGATTGACACATCATGAGACACTACGGAATTATTATATTCTTAAGTGTCATTAGTTGGTCTCATACATAGTGTAGTAGGATCCTTAGACTTGAGATCGCTATTGTTTCTTACATATGTAATAGTTCACTTAAAGATTACCAAATACTACTATGTGACTGGGTGGGCATAAAGGTAGGCTTCGGGTTTACTATGAAACATGCGAAGGAATATGAGCGATCAAGATAAAATTTACCCCTCCTATATAACAGGAGAGATATCTCTGGGCCTCTCAATGTGATAAAATTAAGTAAGTCCATGGCCATGCCGAATGTGGTTAAGGAGTCAATCACAACTGAATAATCCACTACAGATTTGAGTGAAGGATCGAGCTATCATGGGATGGCACGCTTCTCGCCTTGAGTTCGATCTGGTATCATGAGGCAAAGGGATCGTCCGATATGATCTTTATATATGTTTGGGAGTCGTTATGTTCTGTTAGAGACTACTACTAACTTATCGACCAGAAAGGAGTTTTTCCGCCCATGACCAAATATACATGAACCTATAGGGTCACACATTTAATGGGCTGAAACGATAAGGGTTCGAATGATGGTCTCCGAGTGGGATATGGTCTCTACTCGTATTAGATAAGAATCTAATTGGAGGCTATATAAGGAGAGGTGTGGAGATTGGGGGAGGCATTCTGAAACATATATGCGTTGAAACCCTAGCCGCCACCTCTCATAACCCCTGTCATGCACGTTAGTGCTAGCACGTTGACACACGGTGTTCCATCTCTGGACATGTGGACCTCGGTATAGGCGTTGCTGCGACTGCGGCGTTGATCGAGATGGTTGGCTGGAGGATGATTGACTAGTACTACTATACCGACGTCCTCTTCATTGAATCAACTCCTCTAACTCTACTTTCGTTGTACTGCGCGTCTAGTGGTAACGATATATGATCTTTTATTTATATGACTTTCTATTTTACATGGTAGAAAATTTATTCTGCGCTAGTATAATCTATCTGTATCCTAACATTGCTGACAAAACATGTATTTTTCGCTCGGGAGGAAAAAACGAGAGAAAGAAGCGAAGAGAGAGAGACTAGAGTCTTAGCCGATGAGCCGTCACGGCACCGATCAATCGGACGGATCCGCGAAGTCTCCGATCAATCAGATGGATCCACGAAGTCATCTCACCACCGTTTGCCGTCGGCCAAGACTCCTCTGCAAGTTCATCACAACTTTCATCAATGAATTCTGTCCCGTTCAACACCTAAACCGTACGTTCAACTAGCCCTAGGTATTGTCCTAAAGTGACGTGGATTTTAGCTTTCACTTGAAATAATACTATAACTAGTTAGAGACCACATTAAAATAAGTTGATTTTAAATACAACTTTTAAATTATCAGTAAAATGAGTCATAAAAATATTGAGACAGAGCTCGATACCGGCGGTTGGCTCGACCAACTTCATACATCAAACATTGAGAGAACTTACACGACCAACTATACGGAGAGAGAGAAGGGTGGCCAGAATGTGCAAGGAGATGAGGAAAGTGGAGGGGTGGGTGGTTGTATTTCGAGAGAGAGAGAGGAGAGGAAAGAGACGAATGGTCCAGATCAAATCGGATGGTTGTAGAGAGGGGAGAGGAGAACGACAGTGGCGGAACCAGGGATTTTGATTAAGGGGGCCGGGTAAACATGATGACACCTCATAAATGTGATAAATATATACATCAAGTGTATGTCTCAACGGTTTTTTCAATGTTTTTATATATGTAGTTAGTATTCATAACGAAAAATCACAATATTATGATCAGAAATGGATGAATTGATGATTTCTTGTCTTGCAATGAAATATTCTGAGGTATTAAAAAATTTATCTGTGTTGGGGGCCACGGCCCCTGCTAGCCCCCTGGTCCCGCCACTGGAGAACGACCACCAACTCCTCTTTATATAATAGTAGAGATAACTAATAGTTTTTTCTGAGTTATTCAATTAAAAAATAAAGAGAACATAGAAAAAAATATCGTTATATCTTTATGGATAATGTAAAGAAAAAAGAAAAAATCACGTTAAAAAGCCAATACATTCTAAACGGTTTTTAGCTTTTGAAAGCTAGAATCTATTGCTGTTGGAATGGACCCTCGATTAAACTACGATAGCTACAGAATTAGGGCCTATTCATATTAGCTTATGCTTCTAGATTCTATAAACCGCTTCTATCAATCACTACATTTCGTTTTCATATATTGTAATGTACTTTGTATTTTATTATATCACAATTTCGTAAGTCGCATAGTGGTCTGAATGTTATAGTGCATTTTATTGCATTATCTTTCTTACATAATATATTACTATTCATCAGCAACTACTATTCATCGATTGTTTCTATCAGCTATTTCTATTAATTATTACTATTCACCAACATCAGCCAAAAATCGTCAGTAAAAATAATACGAACAAACTGATCTCATGTTAATATAAATGGTGTCGAGCGAGACCAGAGACCTGCTCGTCGCCCGTGACGGTGCAATGGTTGTGGAGTGAGGGCATACTTCCCTCTCTCTATCCAACTAGTTGGACCGGCACGCTGACCTCTCGCTGTCAGATCACAAGGTCTGCCTCTCGGCCACTCCATCTCTCTGGTTGCTATCGCTGCTTGTCTTCTGATCGATGATTGCTCGTTTATTTTCTTGATTTTTCTAGGTATTCTTCGAATGACAGTTCTTCGCGTGAGATTCTTGCGTTCCAAACAGTTGGTTAGCCAGTCGTGGTTAGGTACGGCGCAGTTTGGAGCTTTCGGTGTGAACGTGATTGATGCTCAATTGCTTGCTTCCATGTAACGTCTAATTTGTGGACTTGGCGTACTTGTCGTAGTTAAGTGGTTACTAATCACTTCGTGCTAACCGTTTGGTTTGGACGTTTGGGCCGGCGAGCGATCGATAGCCGTTTCTTATGGCGTTTAATTTGCCACTGCTGACTGGTTCAACAATTTCCAAATGGAGGACGTAGCATTCAAATGCGTATGTTAAAGAGGGGCAAGAGCTCTCCCATCGCATTCATGGGAGCAGCTAGCCAGCACTATACTATAAGAAGCACTTCCAATGATATAGTAAAGTTTTATGAAGTTTCACACACCGCAGTAAATTTCATGTAAGTTTCAATGATGTAACAAGTTTTGTGGAAGTTACAGGTTTAAAAGCTAGAAGTTTTAACCAATCGTTGCTTTTTAAAAAATGCAAGTCTTATGAGGTTTTATGTTCCAAAAATGCAAGTTTCATATGATTTTATGAGGTTCCATGTTCCCAAACACAAAGTTTCACGAGGTTTTATGTTCTAAATTACAAGTTTCACGAGGTTTTATATTCCAAAATACAAGTTCGTGTGAGTTTCATGAGATTTCATGTTTCAAAATGCAAGTTTCATATGAGTTTTATGAGGTTCTATATTCTAAAATACAAAGTTTCCGATGGTTTCATATTTAAAAATATAAGTTTCATGAGGTTTCATGTTCCAAGATGTAAGATTCATGATTTTCATGAGGATTGATGCTCCAAAACACAAAGTTTCAGGTAGTTTGATGTCCCGAATTGCATGTATTATAAGGTTTCAAGTTCTATATGAGTTTTATGAGGCTCCATGATTTAAAACACAAAGTTTCAGGTGGTGGTTTTATATTTTAAATTGTAAGTTTCTTGAGGTTTCATGTTGCAAAATGCAAGTTCATGTGAGTTTCATGGTCTAAAACGTAAAAGTTCACTACTACAAAAACGGTCATCATAGACGGTTTAGAACTGTCATCACAGACTGTTTTTGAACCGTATATATTTATGTGTCAGTGATAATCAGAAGTTATCACATATGGTTTGTAAGCCGTATGTGATAAAAATAACACAGACGATTTGTAACCAGAACCATCTATGAAGAAAACTATTACAAATGGCTCGAACCAAAAACCGTTTGTGATACTCACACATCATAGACGGCTCTAGTTACCAACTGTCCTTGATTGGCGGGTATCACAGATGGTTGGTATATAGAATCGTTTGTGATAGTTCTTTATAGACGGTTTATAGCTCAAACCGTCTATGATAGTTTATTCTATACCTTTTTTTGTTCTGTTTTTTGACTAGCCTCAAGAAATAATATTACCTATATCCTTTGAAAACAAGCAAATACAGTGGCAAACACAACAGCACATTCCATTTCCATTAAGATTAGAATCTACCGTTACAGCATAACAAAATAACGAACCCAACTCTTTAACACGACAAGAATATATAAAAAGCATAGATCCTACCAGATAGTAGAAGCTGCATGCAGCGCGTGATGTTCTTGACACTTGCCATCAAGGAAGAGAGGGGAGGGCATCGGATGGTAGCCGGATATTACCAGCAATGGAGAGGCGATGGTAGCGTCACCTTTGTGTCACGATGGTGAGACTACATAAGACACTCTTATAACACTTACGACAAGAGTGTGTTATGCAATTGACCGTGGTATCACAACAGAGACGCTGGTTCACAACGGTAGTTGGCATCATGGAGGAACAAGCTAGGAGTGGATGAACTAGCTAGGAGCAGCAGTGCACCGTAGTGTCACAACAGGAGGTGAGGAGCTAGCTCACGGTGGTAGTTGGCGTCATTGAGGGGATCTAGAAGATGCAGGAAGTTAGTGGATGAACTCACATGTGACTGCCGGTGGAAAGGGAGAGAGGGAGTAATTAATAAGAACCGAGCGATGGGAGGACACGGTGCCTAGCGTTTGATGTGAAGAGAATGGACGGGTGAGATCGAAATCCTAAGCGATACGCCTAATGTGTCGATGGCCCGATCTTCCGAGAGGTACTGATAAGTCGATTGTGGAGAGCTCGACGTTGATGATCCAAAGGCTCCGACCAAAACAGATCGAACCCCTCGCAATGACTACACCACTGCTCCGTTGGTTATCAACCGTGCCGAACGCGGTTGACCTTGCCAAGAAGGCTATCTCCTGCAAGCGAATCGAGAACACAAGCAAGAAAGTTCAAGATGCAATCTGAAATTGTATTGCGAATAAAGATTAAATTCACAAGTTGGGGTTTCTCAACCGAACGTGCGGCGAAACTGCTAAGCAGAATAATCTCTTAAGAAAAACCTGAGTAAAACTAAAGAGATGCGTTCTCCTTAAATAGGGGAGGGGAAAATCACACTTATCTAATGACAAGGGATGTGGTACTATTTACGGTTACTGTTCACATGGCCGTGGTACTGTTCACGTGAACAGTACTGCCCAAATAGCCTAAGTTACAAGGCCCTCGGCCCACTTTGACTCGGACTGGAAAAGTGACGTGACTTGTTTTGAAGTTTCTGATCTTCTCGGATGGAGTTTGGAGGTGAGACTAGATCCATCTAAAAGTATACTCCAAGATCTTTTCAACGAGTACTCACGAGCCCCGAGGAGCCTTCTAGATCAAAAGTTATGGCCATTTGAAGTAGACGCCGTTACAAAGGCCGAATCTGAGTCGAACTCGCGAACATGACTTGGATTGCGCTTGATGGTTCCACTTCTACACTTGATCTCGCGTGGTTCTTCCCCATGGTTCCTAAGGACAATTAAATCATCACAAGATTTAAGTAGTATGCCATTCTTTGAAATATTTGTTTATAGGCTTTTTATCAGGCCGTAGAGCTAGCCTATGCTCGATCACCTTTATGGGGACTCTGGGGATGTTGGATGGCTGCCACACGAGCACATCTGTGTTTGCCCGGAGGAAAGTGATGAGGACGTCTTTCTATGCGGGGTTGGAAGTAAGCCCGATATGAATAGTCTTTGAATGCTCCATTGGGTCCATAGGAATATCCTTGACCTCTTCGTTCATCTTCGGTGTAGATTTTGGCTTCGAGTGCTTGCTCAAAGGTGGTGCCTTAGTAGCTTCTCAAGTCGGTAGTTGACGGACCATCTCAAGGGACTTGTGGTCACATGTCAGCCCCATTTTCCTATTACAACGAATTGTGATGACTCCCTTGAGACCTGGCAACTTAAGACATTAATATACATAGTGAGCAACTATCAGAAAAAAGTGCCAGAGTCGATTGTCTAAGTATGGCGTTGTACGCCGTGTCGAAGTCGATCACATCAAAGGAGATTTTCTATCCTAAAGTTGCTTGGAGATTCGAATGTAACAAGCAGAAAAACTTGGCCAATGGGCTTGGCCAAAGACACCGATACGATTCTTTGAAATGAATATCATGCTGGTTTTATTATGGTATAAGGGACTTGCATCTCGTCCAGAGCACTAACAAATAAAATATTTAAAGAATTGCCACCATCAATCAAGACGCGATTCACTCGACAATTGTTGATGGTGGACTCACTCGACCATGATCAGAAACCAATCAGGTCAAGTCAATGGATCAGACAGTCACCCTTCTCAAAAGAGATGGTGACTTCTAACTAGTTAGGAAGATTATTGACAAGGGTTGGGTCGATAGAGTTTACCTCTCGTTTGACATCCTTATAATATCGCTTTGACTCGTACACAGAACCTCCATAGATATGCTCAATCGTGTGCTTCAGATCCTAGAAAGGCAGGTCCTCATCCTCGTCCGAGTGCTTTTGACCACTTGACTACCTCACCTCATCTAGCGTGTTATGCGGTCTCTTGCCAGAATAGTAATCGTCAAGTTTTCATTGGAAAACTCAGCAATTGCGAAGGTCATATCCCTCCTTGTGAAGTGGGCACCACCTAGGCTTGTCGTTCTGAGCGGGTGCCTTACCTTTTCCCTGATCAGAGTATTGCTTGGAGTTCCGAGGCTCTTTATTGCCTATAACCAAGACTTCCTTCGAGGTCTCGACCTGAGGTTTCTGACCTTTGGCCTTGCTCTTGGACATCTTGGCCTTCTCCTTCCTCTTATTGCCTTCACCTTCCCTTTGGAACTTCGATTGACTTGATTGATGGTTTTAGTCCATTTGACCACTTCAGCATCAGTCGCATAACGGTCATCCATCTCAAAGAGCACAGTGACGGTGGCTAGAGGATGCAAGGCGATGTCTTTTGTGAACCTCCTATTACGAACACCCTGCTTGAATGCCCTGATGACAGAACTATCAGAGACCTCTGGAATTGAATTATGAACCTAGCTAAAGTGCCTGATGAACTGTCGTAGGGTCTGATTGTTGTTTTGCTGCATCCAATGCAGGTTATCCTCTTTTCCAGGGCGGTTGTATGTGCCCTGGAAGTTAGCCAATAGAAGATTGCAGAGGTGTTGCCATGAGTAGATCAACTCAATTCATTGGTTGAGTAACCATGACTGAGCAGACCCTTTGAGCACCATTGAAAGATAGTTTGCCATGACGTGCTCTTCTCCTCCTGCCGTTCGAACCGCCGTCATGTAAATTTGAAGGAACTCGATGGGATTCTGGGACCCATCGAACTTCTCCATGCTTACTGGTTGGAACCACGATGGCCAGTGCACTACTCAAAGTTTGGGAATGAACTCTCAACATCCGGCAATGAGTTCCTGATGCCTCCTTTGTAGGAAGTGGTAATTAGCATCACTGGGCAATCATACTCAACGATGCCCAATAGTGGACGGACCGACCTGTAGTAGGCCTCATTCATATGAGAGTAGTACTCCTCGTACTCTATCTACTACTGCAGATTTCTCATTTGAAGTGGTGATCGATCACCTCCTCGGTCAACACATCGATCCAGAGTCGTTAGAAGAACTCTCCTTCGGCTAGAGTTGTGGTTAGGAGACCGTTGCGACCTATCATCATATAGAACCCCACGTGGTGAGTTCTGTGAATGACTAGACGCTGTCGTTCCTGTCTAACTCCAGGAGTTAAGTCGGCAAGGCTGCTCGAATCTGTCCATCATGTTGCGGAGCCTTCACGCAATCCCTTCAATGAAATGGTTGTAACCTGGTGCTCGAGCAAGCTCTATTGTCAGGTTCTCAAGCTGATCATTGATGCGTTAGAGCTCTCAAGCCTCTTCAGACTGATACTGGGCATGCCTCGGCAAAGACCTCTGGGCAGTCAATCGCCTCCTTCAGGAGGTATCGGGATCCTCAATATCTGAGGCTGGTTGTAGCCGCCTTAATGGAGAGCGATTATTTCTAGGATTTCTCCCACGCTCATTAAAGAATTGACCTAATTCATCATTGGAGGTCTCCTCGCCATCCTCAGGCCCTCTTCCGAGAGAGTGATCAGAATCTACAGGGAGGGCAAAGACCTCCTGTCTAGAATCTCCACTTCCGATGAAGGACCCCTCACTTGAAGAATGTTCCAACGAGAGCGCATCACGGTCTGGAGTAAACCTCGCTAGGTAGGAGAATTATGGGTTATAACCGTCTCCTACTGGAGTTGAACCATATGACAGTGTGGTCGGACTTATAGGGAGCACACCCATACTCTCTGCATGGACAACTGGAGAGTTGTGACCACCAGTTGGTGATGAATTCCCAGAATCACAGACTCCAGGGCTCGCTAAAACTGCTAGAGCAGTCGTTGAGGGGAGTCGAACACTTGGGGTGGGCCCTAGTCATGTTGCGAGTCCTGTTCATGGTTGGATTGACCCTCGTAGCAAGCATACATGTGAGATCTGCATAATCGGCCAAGTCGAACCAATTCTCCTTGTTCCACTCCCCTACCATGAGAACTTTAGAAGAAAGAGAACTTGCCGACAAGTAAATTACCGGAGTTTTAGAAGAACTTATTCCCATGGACAGTGCCAACTATCGATGTTTTAATATCGATTTGACGTATGATTTGTTTGGATTTGGGGAAACTCTAGAAGACTCGGTGTATGAACATACAGAGTAGAGACACATGAATTTTTATACAGGTTTGGGCCTTCTCCCGAGAGAATAATAACTCTATGTCCTATGTAGATATTGCTCAGAAATTGATTACAACTGAGAGTAATGCGAAATGTCTAGCACTATCTCTTGATCCAATGTAATTCGCCCTATTTCCCCTTGGCATTAACCTTTATATAATTGACGAAGTGACAACCGTTGTCCTGCGCCCAAAGATTTCTCAACTTTTTGGAGATAACCGTCTAGTGGAAATTATTGTTAGAGAGACATGGTGGCCTATCGTCGTGTAGCGGAATAAGTGTGCATTCTAACCGTCTCGTCAGATAGACCTACCATGCAGTAGATAATCGTAAACATGCTAGTTGAGTAGTCACAGGAAGGCTCATGACCACGAGATGGTCGTAGGACAACTTACGACTACATGGTCGTAGAAGAACTTACAACTATGTGATGATCGTAGAATGGCTTATAACTAAGTGGTCTTAGAAAGGCTTACGATTATGTTGAGAGACCAGGTGGTCGTGACTCCATGTGAATGATGAGTAATTGACAAAGGTTTAGGATAGTCGAGTTTGGTTTGAGTGGTTCGGAGTCGAGCCGTTGCGTGGCGCAATCGGGCTCGGTCGGACTTTGGTCAAACTTGGTCATTTGGGCTTAGGATGTATATTCTAATGTTTCGACAGGTTTGGACTTCGTCTGTGGTAAGTGTGATGGTATTTACGCTTTCATGTGTCGGCGGTGCTATTTGGCGTGTTTTCTTGTGCGTGTGACTGCGGGACATCGGGTGGAGTCGTGGCGAGACACGTGGACCGGACTAAGCGCGAGTGGCGTTGAGGTCGAGCGGTCGGGATGTGTCGAAGGCAGCGTGGACTCGAGGTGGTTGCGAGGCGTGCGAGGCAAGGAGCGCGGAAGCTTCCCGGAAGGTGCAGGAGGGGCGAATCGGGAAATCCGCAAGGCTGCACAAGCGGGAGCGGGCTCCGTTCGGGTTTAGCGGGCGTAACGGGGAGGAGACCCGTTAGCCAAGGCTATATAAAGGAGTGGAGGGGCTGCATGCCCACTTGAGCATTTTGGGAGGGAATTAGGGTTAGCTCTAGTCAAAAGAGGCTTTAGGAGGTGGTTTTCCTTTAGTCTTTAGTGGTTGGAGAGGCAGAGTGGTGCTCCCTCTGTCCCCTTCGATGGGTTCTAGATAGAACAGAGTGTTCTTCACCCTTGCTAACACTACAAGAGAAGTGCCATTTTTTGACATATCATTTATGTCATAATATCTAAAATTATGTCATAATTCACCTTTTATGACATCTGTGTGACGAAAATCATTATGTCAAAAAATGAGCGTCACAAATTTGTTTAATGACGTTTGTTTGTCCCGTGTCACAAAAATTATGACATTCATTTTAATGTCACAATAACTTATAACATTTGTTTTATGTCACAAAATCCTAGGCCTTGCCACGTAGGCAGCTGCCACGTAGGATAAAAAACGTCATAAAATGTTGACGTGGCGCTGACGTGATAGATTTAAAAACGTCATAAAAATGCTGACGTGGCAGATATAAAAACGTCATAAAAAATGCTTACGTGACAGATGACGTGGCAGATTTAGAAACGTCATAAAATGTTGATGTCACGGCGTGGCGATTTAAAAACGTCATAAATTATTTGGGCTGAAACGATGGTGGGCTTTTTTCTCCGCCCGATGGGTACCATTTTTTATGATTGCAGCCCATATTTTTTTCAGCCCATATATTTTTATCAGCCCATACATTCAAACCATCCAACAAAATGCACAAATAGTTGCTATCTCAACACACATTCAAATCAAATCAGGTCTGATATTAAATATCAAGCATTTCATGCATCACCAAATTCAAAACACATAAAGTTGGTGTCTCAACACAAATTCAAAATACATATAGTTGTTGTCTCAACCTCATCACAGGTATCCATATCAAAATGATAACTCTAGCCACCAAAATTTCATCTATAGCCTAAGTTTGAGAGCTTACTACTCAGCATCAGATGATGCAAATTTGCTGCCAAACAAGGAACGAAGGAAGCCTTGGATCTCACTTCCTTGCTTCCTCGACTTCTCGATTTCTTCTGCATGCTTCCTTGCTGCATCATTCTGATCCTCTACCTGCTTCTGCAGATTACCCATCTGTGCTCGAAGCTCTGCTACTCCTGCCTTCTCAGCATGTAGTTCGCTCTCAAGCTCATGGACACGCTCACTCATTGCAGCAGCCTTGGCATTCCTCTTCATTGCTGCAGACTGCAAGCCAACATTTCGAAGGAAAGTTGATTTTGGAAGAACTTGAGCTACAGCTTGGATAGGAGTCTTCGGATCTTGCCTTTCTTGTGTTGGTTGTGCAATGATGGCCTCCATTTGAGCCTAGCAATAGCACAAAAAATTCAGATTTCTTGTATCCCAACTGTTGTTCATCATATAAGATAAGATAGAGAAAAGGTACTCACAATGGCATCCTGCACATTCTCACTAAAACCTGACTTGCTACTGCAGTGTGTGTCCTTGAAAATATCAATTGCACTTGGTGGCGCATCCTTATATTTTTCTTGCTTCTGAAATTACATGAAAACAGCAAAATAAGTTAACCGAACAGATCTGGTTGCATCTCTGAACATACATTTTGCTTCTGAAATTACATGCAAATAGCACTGTGTCTTAATTAAAGTAATGCAGAGCATCATCATTGGGTTGTTTTTACGAAGATACAGGTAACTCCTGGTGCTTGTTTTAACCTTTGGCAGATTTTTACTATATGGTCTACCACCAGCATGAGATGAAAAATGATTTCCCTGCCTATAATTTTTGTTGTTCAATGACCAAAGTGAAATTATAACAGAAATTGTCTTAGAACTAATAAAAGGACATCAAAATTGGGATTTTATAGGAAAAAATGGGAAAGATGGTTGATGCAGAGGACAAACAGAATGACTTGAGACCCTGTTCCCTAAGATAATGTAGTTCTCCCCTTTTCCCTGAATGTTATTTTTGCTATCAACAAATTAAGGAATTGTATATTAAGGATGACCATGAGTCCATGACTCTTAAGAAATAGTTGTGGAACAAGTGTACAGTGCAGGCCCTCTTTGATGCGTTGGGATTCTTGCTTCAAGTGGGTATAGGCAGCAGCTAGCTTTCTGGAGAAACGTGTGGTAATTTGTTCCCAAAAAATATTCAGAGATACACATACTTTTGCAGGCTTATTTGCAACTAGAGCTGTTACCAAGTACTACACATTCCCCAAAAATGCTAATCATCAAACGAGTCATGTGTTAATTGTAATGTGAAATTAAATCAATAATTTTAACACGATACAATGAATGCATGTGGCCTGAATGTATTATTTGGTATGTTTGCCCCATATAAAGATCCTAAGTACAAACAGTACTTAAGCTTCTGGCGATATCTGTATTTATAATCATGGGAATAAATTTGTAACCTATTAATCTTGGGTAATAGGATGCTTCTTTTTATTGCTATCAATATCATTTAAATGGTTCACTACCACCAAAATAGAACGCATGATGTATTCATGCATCAGCCCTTGCATTATGATTTCCTTCATCTTTGATTGTGAACTCTGTACTGATGTACAGTACAAGTTTACACCAGTTTGTAATGGGTCCCAATTCTACTTTGCTTGCACTTCTGATTATTTTAGACTGTCTAATGTGCAAAAAGTATCTGCAATAATGACTCCTTTTCTAACAAATTCTTCACATACACTTGTTTCTAAGGATTCATTCTTCAGTAATGAAAGTTTGGTAGATTTGAGGATTTCTGTGGTTGGGATCTGTTAGGAAATGGTGATAATGCATGACATGATGTTTGGGAGGCCAGTTTAAAGCATAGTGAAATGTAGTATGTAAACATATCACTGTGTAGGCTGACCGATATGCAAACAGCAAAAGAATTTACTAAAACAGATTAGGCCCTTATTGGGCTCCAGCTATTTCATATATAATATTTATGAACCAAATTGAATATTGATAAAGTTAGCTATTTCATATTGACAAGTCATGAACAGCAACAATGATCCATTTCTCAGAATAATAGCAATTTGATACATCTTTATGATAGTTAGATTGCATCTCTACAGTGAAGAGCGATTTGTAGCCTCAATATCTCAACTAAATGAATCGTATAAAGATGCGCGGTTTATCTTACGGTGACATAGCATTGAGAAACATAGCTCCGAGATCCTGCGCTGGTGGTATTGAACTTGCGCACGGCTATCTTTGTTTTTCGACACTTTTCTGTAGAAAGGAAAACATTAGTGGACAGATGATCCATTGTCTTTAAGGCATCATTTGTGAGAGATATTTAGAAAGGATACCTTGTGCTTTGGGGTAGACCACATGTCCACAAGTTCTTTACACCGCATGTCAATCATAGTGGGCAAAGGTGAAGTTGGTCTCACTTGGTTCGCGGTATGCCATCAAGTATTGCTTCTTCGTTTGTATCTCATCTGCATTGTCCTTTTTGGGCAAATCAAGACATGCAGCTTTCACCGCTCGATGGTTGTGTCGATGGTGAATTGACTCTGAAAAGAGAATGAACATATGGTTAGAAGGCCACATACAATTTCATATACAACATGGTCGGTTAGTGTACATTTACCGAGTCTTTTTGCATATTCAGAGTCATAACAGGAAACTTAAAGTGCATTCACAAGTGACAACTTAGGCACTGTTTTGAAATGTGAGCAGCAACTACTTGCAGCATGAATTGATTTACTGTTAGCCAATTTGACTAGATACGGTGTGTCAGATTATTGTTAAATTTAGTGTATTATTGACACGTATGAGCAGCCAAGGAAAAATGAACCAATTGAACCAATAGCACTAAAAGAATTGACAAAAGGACGGACACTTATAAAGTTTCTGAAAAAGCAAGCTGCTGCAGCCACAAAATATTGATGCCATCTTTTAGTCATTATTAAATCACAGCTCAATTCAAGCGATTGCATAAGACATCAAGATAAAATGGATTGCACATGTACTCACCACATATGTATTTAGTAATCCAATTGAACCAATACCACAAAATGAATTGAGAAAGGATGGACACCAAGAAAATTTCTGAAAAAGCAAGCTGTTGCACCACACAAATATTGATGCCATCTTTTAGTGCTTATTAAATAAGTCATAGCTCAATTCAAACCAGTGCATAAGACATCAAGATAAAAATGGATTAATATATGATGGAAGAAACTGTCATGCTATTCACTTTCTCAAAAAAAAGGAACTGTTATACTATTGCATCTGGACAAGTCTTGTTAGATTATGCAGTAACACATGTACCTGCTTTCTTAGTGAAATGCACCATTGATTCTATTGGGTGGGATTTTTGCCATCAAATTTTTCTGTCGCTTGGAGAAGTGTTCTCGTCTTTATGCTGTTCACCCTTGTGCCCGTGAATAAGGTTCTTGGAGCTAACAAAAATGATATCTCTGTACGATGGTTCTCCGAATCTATTCGTGTAATAGTCTCATTGTTTTAGTTGCTTGCATGTTCGTTTAAGCTATGAATTGAAGCATAAGTTTGTTCCAGCCCAGAGCATATGCATTCATCAGTGCATAATTCACAATAACATCTCACTGAAGCAAATCACAAACTACCAGTAATTCACAATTCAGTTAAATTGAGCAGTAATTAAGAAAAGCAATAAGAAAGGAAGAGGAATTGGAGGTAAACCGAGCAGAGCAGTAGAAGGGTCGTCGGTGTCGGTGGAGAGGAAGATCGGCGGCGGAACACGGTGGTAGGCGTGGTTGGTGAAGTTGAGGCCGCAGTGGAGTGGAGCCGAAGAGGGGGTGAAGAAGAACCTACTCGCCGGCTTCGGTGTCGGTGAAGAGGAGGCGTCGCCGGACTCGGAGGAGATGTCGGGGCGGCGCTCGCCGGTGGTGAAGAGGCGTGGTGGCAGAGACAGGCGGCGGGCTCGGTGTCGGTGCTGGCGGTGAAGGGGTGGCGCTGATGTGGGCGGCGCACGGGAGTAGACAGTGGATGTAGAGCGGCGGCGGTGAGAAGTGGAGAAGCGGGAAGAGGAAAGGGGAAGGCGGCGGAGAAGGCGGAGAAAGGAGGCGGAGCTGGAGAAACAGTGGAAAGGGGAGAGGAAGAGCTAAGGCGGCGGCGCACTGATGGAGACGATGGCGGCGCTGATGTGGGAGAGGAAGAGGAAGGCGGGGAAGTGAGGATGTGGCGACAGATGTGGAGAAGGAGCGACTGGAGGGAGTTTAGGAGGGAGGATGCGGCGGAGGAGCTGCGGGAGCGCACGGGAGTAGGTGGTGCGGGTGGAGAAGTGGTAGAGGAGCGGCGGGAGTTGATGGAGAAGGTGGAGAAGTGGAGGAGAGACGGTGGCGGCGCTAATGGAGGAGGCGGCGGCGGTGCTAGTGTCGAGACCCGAATATGCAAATCCGGACTCTCTGTGTGTACTGCACTAGTCCAGGATCACGCTAGTGCACACAGTCAAACATAGAGGTAATCATCACCACAATCACGATATTAAATAAGGGAAATTCAAATTATTAATCAATACCCAAAAGTATGACCTTATGGTCAAGCTTACAATCTCAATAGCCTTAGGGGCTTAACAAAACTAGCAGCGAAAATCCAAAATAAAACGTAGTGGCCAATCGACATGCCCACAGGCAATCGAGTGGGGAGCGAAGCCTAGAACTCGTAGTCGTCGAAGTAATCTCCTCCTGGAACCTCCTGCTGGTAGCACTCTTCATCCTCAACTGAGCAACATAGGCATAAAGCCGTGAGTACATTGGTACTCAAAGAAGCCGTTTGTAACAAATGATGCAATATAATATGCAAGGCTTAACAATGGAAAGTGAAAGGGTTAATTTGCATAAAACAGATTCAAATTACCATAAATAGATTGAAGGCGAATTGTAAATAAAACAATAATAAATAATCAAAGGAATTGAAGTAAACTACTTATGGACTCCCCATCCACAAGCTAAACCAACAGTGAATTAACCATCCACTGATCAACTACCAAAATTTCCAAGAATAACTATACCTCGTGTGAAATCACCGAGCATTGTCCATGACCGAGGACACGGCTATTCGAATAGTTTTACACTCTGCAGAGGTTGCACAATCTGTACCCACACGATGTGATAATCCTCACGTTAAAGATAATCACAACAAGGCTTTTACAATGATCCATCTCCACCGATCCCACTCGCTAAGGTTTCGCGTCGAGTAGGGTAACCCCTAGTCGATAATTGCCCCTCTTGCGCCACACAACATCGTAGTAAAACCAAAGTGGAGACTTCACAAATTATTATGCCAGTCTATCCCATACTAGACATGTGGTTTGCACGTAAGGCTCGGATCAATGGCGCACAAAGTTAAGTCCTTAAGTAATACCAGTGAAACATCCACATCCCAATGTGCAACCTGCACCCCCTTCTTCGCACGATCAATCGCCCAAGTGAAAACCAATTTTGTATAACCACGCCAATGACGCACCAACGTCACGGCACAATTTTATAACGATGGTACCAACCACGATTCAATATCTCATTAAGTCAAATTAATTAATCACATGTGATGATGAACCCAAGCGATACTAAAAGCATGGATAAGCATACTAATCGTACCAACCCAAATGTGATCGTAACATAGCATCACTAATAAAAGTTCCCCATCCTATGGTGACAATGGCATCATGGCATTCAAATTATCAAGGAGGAAATAATCAATTAGGTCATTAACTACCAATACAAGGGTTTTATAATAAAGTAGCAAGGCATTGTAATTTAAAACAAAATATTTAAGTAATAGATTGCAAACTGGGTTCAACATGATCAAAGGACACGACTTGCCTTGGCCTTGCTCAGTTGACAGCTCTTGATCTTCAAATCCAACGGCGGCTCCTCGAGCGCGTGATCTAACGAGAGAAAACGACACAAAGAGACAAAATAAATTCAAATAAAATTCAAATGAACTCCAAAATTCTCAAACCTGAACCAAAGGTAGAGCTCAATTTTAGATGAATTTAGGAAAAGAATCGGGTCAATCGGAGCTAGGATGAGGAGAACGGGCTTCGGAAAATTAAATCTACAGAAATTCGGGAAAATCGGAAATTGCACTTTGTCTTGTGGACCGGCGCACGGAGAGCTGGTCTACGGTGGACTCGGCGCCGACGGAATCTGGCGGCTGATTTGCTAAGCGCAGCGCCAGCCGACGAGCTGGTGGCCGGGCCGACACGTGTGCGGGTAGGGCCGCGTGGCATCTTTGGGTGGCGGATCGGGCGCGGCGGCGGCGTCGGACGGCTGCGGCGCGGCCGCGTGGGCGCATCCGGCCGCCGCCCGGATCGCTCACGGGTCTGGCTCGGGACGGCGGGTCCCACATGGCGGCGGCGGGTGCGCGGTGAACGGCGTCCACGAGGGCGGCGGTCGCGCGCGACGCCAGCCACGGCGTGGGCGCGCGACCGAGGGGACGCAGGCGCGGCCGAGGCGCGGCGCGGTGTCCGGCCGGGCGCGCGCGAGCGCGGCGGCGGCGGCGGCGCGCGGCGCGACGGCGGCCGGCCGCGATCGAGGAGGCGCGGCGTCCGGCCGGCGGGCGGCGGCGGCGGCGACGGCGACGACGACGGCGGCGGCGGCGGCTGCGAACGACGGCGAACGGCGGCGACGGCGGAACCGAGGGCGCGGCGGGCTCACCGGCGGCACGACGGCGGGCGGCGGCGGCGCGCGGCGGCGGCGGCGGCGGCGAACCGAGCGCGCGCGGTTGCGCCGAAGGCGGCGGCGGCGGCGGCGGCGAACCTCGGTCCGCGCCATTAAATACCCCGGCGCGCGAGGGCGGCGTGGCACGGACACGCGTCGGGCGGATTCGATCTCGATAGGTGGGCCCCACCGCCGGCAACACGGAGAGCGGCGGCGGCGATGGCGCGCGAGGGAGGCGCTCGGATGGCCGACGCGTGTCGTCCATCCAACGGAGGAGGCGCGCGCGCGCGCGGGTTGGGCAGTGGTCGGACCGGCGGTTCGGTGGGTTTTTCCTTTTCTTTTCTTTTTTTCTTTTTCCAGAAATTCAAATAAATTCTTTTGAGCTCTAGAAAATAGCAATTAAATCCAGAAAATTCACCAAAAATACCATTAAATTCCTTGAGACACCAAGAACTCAAATAAAATATTTTTGGCAAATGTTAATGTTTGACTTAATCATATTAAATCCTTTTAATTCATAAAATTCCATTTAAGCTTTAATTAATTTCAGAAAATTCCAGAAAATTAATTTTTGAAAATTGCACTTTATAAACTCCAGAAAAAATCAGGATGTATAAATATATGTAAATGATGATAAATGGTCTTAAAATGCAAAAAATAATGGGGTAAAATGACGGGTAAATATGTATAAATATGACGCATGTCAGACCTATCTTGACAGGTGGGCCGTGTGCCAATAAGGAAAATGATGGTTTAAATAATTCAATATAATAATTTGTGACACACCAGTTTTGTCATTAATTTATGACATTCGCAAAGTAGCCCCTATGACACAACAAATATTGTCACTACATGGATATATAATAATTTCTGACACACCAGTTTTGTCATTAATTTATGACGTTCGCAAAGTAGCCCTAATGACACAACAAATATTGTCACTACATTGATTTAGACTTGCATCATGACATTTTTTGTGACATTCATATTATTTTTGTCACTAAGCCAAATTACCTCTACAAAAATGTCATAAACTAGATGATTTAGTGACATTTAGACCCTTTGTCATGCCATATATGTCACAAAATGACACATCTCTTGTAGTGTATAAGCATTCATGGTTGAGGATTGAGAGAGATGGAGAGGAAGATGGAGAGTTGATCCACCTTGTAATCATCCATGGTTCTAATGTCCATGCGTATCGGGATGTATCTGTATTCCTTGTGATTCAATGAATGAAAAACTGGAGTTTTGGTTTTCTCTGTTCGTAGCTTCTGTTCTTCATTTCTCAAATTCTTGATTTTCTGTGTTTTGAGTTCTTGCTTGCTGGGATTGGCCAAAATGGGTTGCTCTATGATGGGATAGTGATCTTAGACCATTTGGTCAGCTAGAATCCCAGAGACAAGATTTTAATTTCAGTTTTTGGATTTGGCCCTCCTCTGTTCAGTTCTTCCAGTTCTAGGGTTTTGGTGGAATTCCTTTTTCCCTTGGAGAGAAGGCTTGATTTTTGGTCTGTACAATCCTTATGCTATTGCTATCATATCTGCAAAGTCCCATTAGCAAAGGATTTGAGATCATGGAGTAATTTGATTTTGTGAGCCCTCTCTGAAGTTTTTCAAATTTTTCTAGGGTTTGATCTATTTCTTGATTCCCCTTGTGAAATGTCATGAAAATTGGCTTGAAGGATGATGTGGGTATTGCTAATATATTCTGAGAATTTCATGTGCAAAGGTTTAAGGGTTTGAGAGAATTTTGGTTTTTGGTAGTGCTCCCTGTAGTTGCTCAATTCTTGGTGAGAATCTGAATTTCTTGATTATCTCTTTATTGATCTTGCTATTTGAGGCCTCTGTGATATTTGGAATATATTTGTGACCCTTTGGCCAAAGGAAAATAGCAGGACCTCTCAGTTTGTGCAATTTCTCAAAGGTTCAGTAGTGAAGTTCTTCAATATTTTCGGTTCTCAATGTTCTTGCAGCGCCTCCATTCTCTGAATTTCGTAGCTACAGTATCGAATGGCAAGGAAGATGCTTTAGTTGTCTTTCTTTTTATTTTAGTGCTGCCTTTGACTATTTTGCATGCAGAGCAAACAGCAGTATTTTCAGCTGAAATTTTTACTGGTTAATAACTGATTTATGCTGAATGTTTTGGTGTCGCATGCGTTCCAAAATTCAGAGCAATTAATTTTAAGTTTTCTGTGAGTTGCGTTGTTTTGCATCTGGTGAGAAATCAGTATTCGATTTCTCGGGGGCGTTTTTAAGCGAGCGACATTCACCCCCCCCCTCTGTCGCCATTTCGGTCCTACATATGTGGTCATAGAAAGACTTACGTCTATGTGGTTGTAAAAGAACTTATAACTATATGGTCGTAGAAAGACTTATGACTACTTTGTAAAATCTCTCTCTTAGTGATAAAGGATATACTCAGAAAACATAATGTAGTAACAATTAGAGGATTATTAGATCCTCGTCATTGCTAAAAATTCATAAAGAAGCTCCCTTGGTCCCAACAAAAAAACCTTGCTCCTCCTTGTTAAGGCTCGAGCTAGATCCTTTCTTAAGCTGGTTTCTCTGAAAGAGATGACGAGGACATGTTGTAGTTTTTTATATGACTAACATAGTGCCTGTGAGTTGTGCGAATCTCAAATAAGACAGCATGTCGAAGATTTTTTGAAATAATATATTATTTTTTAATATGACAAAAATAAATACCCTCAAAAAATTGCAAGAATAATACTATGTCACCAATTTATTTGACAACAAGCTTCTGTAGTCAGATGAATTGGCAATAGGTTGACATGGCAACTCTTGTCGTCAATTCATTTGGCAATAGGATTTGTCACCAATTGAATTAGTGACAGAAGCTTCCCCATCAACATGTAATTCATTTGGCGACAAGATTATTGTCACTAAACATTCGGCAATAGTGTTATTTAGCCGACAATCTTCTGTCACTGATTCCTTCCACTGATAGGTTAGTTTGGTTGATAGGTTTCTGTCGCCAAATTATTTTGCGATAGAATCTGCCATCAATTAAAATAGTGATAGAAGGTGCCTCATCATCCTATCGCCATTTTGTTTGACGACAGAACTCTTCTTGCTAATTTATTTGGCAACAGGGATTCTATCACCAAATAAATTTGCGATAGAGTATTATTTTGTATTTTTCAAGGACATTTATTTTTGTCATATTAATAAAAAGGTGAGTTGTTTTTTTCTAAAAAAACGTGTATGTAGTGTGGAGGGGCAATTGGGTGCTAAGGTGTGAAAAGAAATGTGGAGCGTTGGATCTTGGGCGTGCGGCTTGGATTGAGATGGGCGGATCCTCCAATCCACTTAGGCCATTTTGCATAAAGCCCTGCACGGCAAAAATTTCTCGTCAAAAAGTCCCTCCTTAACAGCAGTAAGGAAAAATGCCACAAATCAGCCTCAAATTGTCCAGCACACTAATACATTTCAGATTCGTACAAGTCATACTTCATGTGAGCCACACAGCTAGTTCGTGGTACGCTTGGGCCAGCTTTAGCTTCACTTGACACAACCCTTGCTTCATTTGGTACAGAACTTCACTGCCATAACTGATTACTGGTGCAGCGATCCTTCCAAGCACACAAGTGGATCCAACTGAAATTTCACAAGAAGTCAGTAAACAAGTGAATAGCATCAGGTTTCAAGAACAACAAATGGATCCAACAATCTGAAATTTCACCCGCAACAAATGGCCTAAGTGGGATAGTGGTTCTCACCCGCCTCAATCTAGGCCACTTGAGTCGGATCCAACGATCCACGTTGCCTTACCTATCACCCAATTGCCTTTTCATACTTGATCCGTCGCCCTCAAATAAATATATCATAAGTTCTATGTAAATAGTTATCCTTAAATCTAAAAAATTGCATACATAATGCACATTATGATCAAATTAACCATGCACATGCATATACACGTGTAGACGGTGAAATCCTATATAAAAGATGATACAAATAATACACATGTCTATATATAGATCCATTCACAAAAGATCTTTTGAATTGAGGAGGGAACATGAGAGGGATGGGAGAACTGACCATCACAATTACCAACTCCTGTTTTTTTATAAGACTAAGAGAAAAGAAAATTAAAGCCATCAGCCTAACGTAAAAAGTTATTTAGTTTGCACCATGTTTGGAAAAACCTTTGAACTTGATTTCTTTGACATGGATACTTGATACCTTTAAATTGAGACCCAGAACCCACTTTTGCCGTATTGGGTTCAGTAGCCAAACAAAGCTGGCACGGCGCATTGTGTTGCTAGCACATAGAGTATGGGCCTATTCTTTTGGACTTTTGAAATCGGCTTTTGATTTCTGTTACAGTACCTAAATTTTAAACTGAGTATTTTCTCAAGATAGGGTCTACAAGTTAAACGATCTACTCGTTACAAGCCCAACATCTGTACCAGCCAAAATCACAAGTGAGTATCTGTCTCTCCGTAATCTGTACCGTAAACAACCAAAATTCAAAATTTTCAGCCAAAAGCCATAAGCCGCAGCCGAAAAGAACATACCCTATATCAGGTCTGGTGTTAGCACCAACACCATAGACAAAGAACAAAGTACTGGAAGGATCAGCAAATCGAAAATAATATAAATATGTCCATTTTTATTCAAAACAATCGTAATATGTACGTGTATTGTTACTTACAAATCAACACCCATGTAGCTAGGGGCAAACTCGACAAGAATGAACTTAATTAACCAATGCAGTACCCAAAAGGGGGTCGAATTACACGTACAGGTAGACGACACTATAATTGACAGCTTTGTGGATGAACATATAATTCTGATGGTTTAACAACACCAATATGATTAACTATGGTTTAACCGTAGATGGGGGTGGCGGGCATCCACCGTTGGGGCTGTTCGTGTTGCACGACGGACCTGGCCCCGATCCCAGCTGCTGCAGGTACAGCCGCCGGAGAAGCTGGAGGATGGACTCGCCGGGGACGGCGACGGCGGACGCTCGGCCGGCCCACGCGTCGCCACCCAACGGTCGCGCGGAGCTCGACGCAACGAGGAGCGCCATGATCGTCATCCAGATCAGGGGCACAGCAACAAACTTCGATCTCATCATCGCCATGTCTTCCAATCCAACTTGTGCAAGAAATGTTCCACAGGCTTTTTCACTGCGAGGTGAGGTGCAACACGAGAGATTTCGCACGCATATAAAGGAAATGGATCAGCTGCGTACTTGCTGCATGCATTTTAATTACGTGTGCGACTGGGCAGAGAATTCGGCAAGTTGCAACCATGACAGAATTTTTCCTGCACGACTGCATGCACACGGCACCTGCGCGGATGTTGCCGTGCAACTTCACATGTGTGCAGATGAAACCAAATTGTTGATTACCAGTAATGTTTGTCCAAATCACAGTGCTGCTTTTGAATCTTGACCGGAACTAACCAGCGCTAATTAGCCATTCGAGTAAGAACGACGTCGGTTTGGATCGATGAGGACCCTGCAATGTTGAGACTCCATGGTTGTCGACGAATCGGCAGTACGTACGTACGATTATTTATGATCAGGTTGGGGTACAAACTCTACCGAGAACGAAATAAGCTGATGTAACAAAATATATACTTGCTTACCTAGAATGTAATTAAGAGTGCAGCACAATTAATTAAGCGAGTTAAGTGACCTAAGTGATACAATCAAGGAAGTGTAATTAAGCACTCACTGAAAGTGATCTTTAGAGGCACTAATATATGTATATGGCACGCACAACCGCACAACCAAATGAGTTAATTTTAGTACTTTCTTGTGGGAAAACTAGGACCATGCATGTGCTATATATGAACTGACTAGTTGAGCATCTTGGTCTTGTTTGGACTCCCATTTTCCCCATCGATCAAATTCTCGAGGGAGACAGCCTCCACTACATTCTGTTGGCCTCTATCTTGGGCCTTCTAGCAGCAAATTGGAATTCCATGTTTGTTAGGTCCGTCACTCAGTTTTGTTCGTCTGATCGACAAGTTTACAACGTACGGATCGCATGATTTTGAACTAATTCGACGGAGGAGAGGAGAGGAGAGTGGGAAACGATCGAATTAAGCAATAAATTCAAGGGAATTTCTAGCCGGAGATGCGATTACTAGGACAGCAAGTACATCTTTTTTTCTCTGCGGATGTGTTTGGTCAATTCTCTATTACCAGGTGCGCGTTAAGTCTCATCACGTGAAGTCAGTAACTTGGAACTTTTGATTTGTACGGTACCTGGACGCAAATATATATCTCCAACTCGAGTCATAGTCTACCATATATCTCAAGTACAAGAGAATGGTCGAATTCTACATTAGTCCATGGTCGAACAGAAGCTTCGCATAATCTGAAAGCCTGACGCGACTTCGAATTATTTGTTGTACGAGAATTAGCTTAGTGGTCAAACCCTGATCTGATGTCCTTGAATCACCTTCCTCGATGGTCTTTTCATGTCGATCTTCAGTATGACCCATGTATAACTATTTAAATTGACTGGAGTAGCTAGGGTTCTAACTAAAGGACATATGTATTCGATCCCGTGCAGAATTTGTCTAAATTATCTTGTATATATTTCAGAAACGGCTTGTTTCTGTTGAATATATAAGCACATGTAGGTTTAATTTATTCCATAAATAAATCATGACATCATGCACGTAAAATAACAGAACCATCACAGGCATAAAAGATCTAGACATGTAAACCAGGAAACTGTACATGAACAGATCTAATACGGAGAACATGATCACATGCATCGATGGTTCTGTTCGATCGGTTTGCAGATGTAGACGCCGCGAGCACGGTGAGGATGACACGAAGTCGATGACGATTCGACGGCGAGCGAGCGAGGAAGACGAGCGAGCTACAGCGGCGATCGCGCAGAGCGCTTCCCAAAACCTTATTTGCCCTCTCCGGTGCAGACTTGGCGGCGGTTCCGAGACTGCTCTCCGAACGAGCGGTGCACGCCGGCGGGCGGGGCGGAGTAGACTACGTGGGACGGCGCAGCACAATGGATGGAGGAGGCAAAACCTAGATTGATTTTCGCATGTTCGTATGAAGGCGGCGGCTCGTATTTATAGAAGACCAAGACGCGTGATCAAGACGCCGCACGTTCTCCATAACTCGTAATCGAACCGGATTAGCAACCGTAACGATCCGGATTCACCGCCACTCAAAACAGCAAAATAAAACGCAAAGGAAGCCGCGTCTGCAAGCACTGGAGCGGATTTTGGCGGACCATTCACGCAGTGCCGTGCGCCGCGCCGCCCGCCCCAGCCCAGCCCGGCCCGGCCCGGCGAGCGGCGAGCGCGCGTGTTATCCTCTAGTTCTCTCCCACACATGCCTCAAGTGGCTAGGAGTGCACCATCCCTTTTAAGGTGGTCTTCCTCTCCTAGAACTAGCAATATGGTACTAAAGGTCACATGCATGCCTCCTTTGCATGAGTGGGTGTTTGAGATTTAATAGGAATTATTCTTATTATATAGGCTTGGCCCACATATAATCCAACAATCCCCCACCAGATCTCAAAGTCCCACAGAGATTTGCACAATTCCAATGTCTTGTTTATATATCGAGATTTCGATGGAGACCGATTAAGGTTGAACATCCACCTAGAACTCCAAGCTACACTTACTCACAACTTGAACAATGGACTATGCCTTGAATTGCAAGTTTGGTGCAAGCAAGCTTCACTTAAAGACTTAATCGATACTAGGCCGCGATGAGGCTACCCTCGGTTGGAGCGTATAAGTCATACTCCTTGGTCTCTTCATGAGCTTAGTAGGAGATTACCCAAGATCTCCATAGACTGCGACTAACAGTCGGGCTCATATAGGTGTGTTCTTTCAAGAACGCTCTGCAGGATAGCGTCTTCGCTTCTAAGAGCCAATGGAACACATTAAGACCTTAGTCAACCTGTCTTGCAGTTTCTGAGAGTATTGCATCTTCACATAGAGAGGGTTGAAATTACTCTCCTCCAGTTAACTAATGGCTTGTTTTTCCCAGATCCTAATTCACGGGATCTCCGATCACATAGGTTGGGTTACTACCATAGATAACTCACATGGGTCTCATACCCATCTCCTTCGATGCACTATCTATCACATTCCGTGATAGTCCCTTTGTAAAGGGATCTGCCAGGTTTTTATCTGTTTGGATGTAATCCAAGGTTATAACTCCGGAGTTTCTCAATTTCCTGACAGACTTCAATCGTCTCTTAACATGCCTAGACGATTTCATATTATCCTTAGAACTGTTCACTTTAGCGATAACGGTTTGATTATCACAGTTCATAAGGATAGCTGGCACTGGCTTTTCCACCGTAGGTAGATCCATCAATAGATCCCGTAGCCATTCTGCCTCAATAATAGCAGTGTCTAGTGCCGCAAGCTCTGCTTCCATGGTTGACCTCGTCAAAATAGTCTGTTTGCAAGACCTCCATGAAACAGCACCACCACCAATAGTGAAAACATATCCACTAGTGGCTTTGATCTCATCAGCATCAGAGATCCAGTTGGAATCACTATAACCCTCCAGCACCGACGGGTACCCAGTATAGTGAAGTCCAAAGTTCGAGGCACCTTTCAAATAGCGCAACACTCGCTCAAGCGCCTTCCAGTGATCATCTCCTGGGTTAGATGTAAACCGGCTCAACTTGCTCACAGCAAAGGAGATGTCTGGCCTTGTTGCACTAGCTAGGTACATAAGTGAGCCAATTATCTGAGAATATTCCAGCTGATTCCTAGCAATTTTCTTATTCTTACGAAGTAACACGCTAGGATCATAAGGTGTTGGAGAAGGCTTGCAGTCAGAAAAGCCAAAACGGCTCAAGACCTTTTCCACATAATGAGATTGCAAAAGTGTAATCCCATCCTCACCTCTAACCAATTTAATGTTTAGAATAACATCAGCCACTCCCAGATCTTTCATATCAAAGTTTTGAGACAAGAATGATTTGACCTCATTTATCATATTGATGTTTGTCCCAAAAATCAGAATGTCATCCACATACAAGCACAAAATAACTCCCTCACCCCCACCATAGCGATAGTATACACATTTATCTGCCTCATTGACAGCAAAGCCTGCAGATGTCAGTGTTCTATCGAACTTCTCATGCCACTGCTTAGGGGCTTGTTTCAGACCATACAAAGATTTCAGCAGTTTTAACACCTTGCCTTCTTGACCTTCTACTACAAATCCATCAGGCTGTTCCATGTAAATTTCCTCATCCAGCTCTCCGTTAAGAAAAGCTGTCTTAACGTCCATTTGATGAACGAGAAGACCATGTGAGGCAGCCAAAGCAAGTAGTACTCGTATTGTGGTCAGTCTAGCAACAGGTGAGTAAGTGTCAAAGAAATCTTCGCCTTCTTTCTGAGTATAGCCCTTGGCAACAAGCCGAGCCTTGTACTTTTCAATGGTACCATCAGGCCTAAGCTTCTTTTTGAACACCCACTTGCATCCTACAGGTTTGCACCCATAAGGTCTATCTGTCATCTCCCAGGTGCCATTAGCGATAATAGAATCCATTTCACTACGGACAGCCTCCTTCCAATAGTCTGCATCAGTAGATGCATACGCTTCTGAAATAGACTTGGGAGTGTCGTCCACGAGGTACACAGTGAAATCATCTCCAAAGGATTTGGATATCCTTTGTCTCTTGCTCCTTTTAGGAGCTCCACTGTCATCCTCCTCATGGACAAGTTCATGTGTATGTTCAAAAGGTTCAAGTGGTGTGATTGAACTAGGAATTATTTCAGAAGGTTGACTAGTAGTGTTATGTGTATCCTTCATTGGAAAAATATTCTCAAAGAATGTTACATCTCGAGACTCCATAATTGTACCAACATGAATGTCAGGTACCTCAGTTTTAACTATCAAAAATCTATAGGCAATGCTATGATTAGCATATCCCAGAAAGACACAATCCACAGTTTTAGGTCCAAGCTTGCGTTTCTTAGTTATTGGCACATTAACTTTCACCAAGCACCCACATGTACGCAAGTAAGAAAGTGATGGTTTTCTCCCAATCCATACCTCGTATGGTGTTTTGTCCTTATTTCTGTTAGGAACTCTATTTAATACGTGATTAGACGTTAGCAAAGCCTCCCCCCACCATGCCTTAGGTAATCCCGCAGTATCTAACATGGCATTCACCAAATCAGTCAACGTGCGGTTTTCCTTTCGGCAATCCCATTTGACTCGGGGAATAAGGAGGCGTCCTCTCATGTATAATGCCATGTTCCTCACAAAATAAGTCAAATTCGTTGAGAAATACTCTCCACCACGATCGACCTAAGTCTTTTATCTTTCTATTTAACGGTTTTCAACTTCGCCTTATAGATTTTAAAATAGTCTAAAGCCTCATCTTTCGTTTTCAATAAATACACATAACAGAACCTAGTTGCATCATCAATCAATGTCATGAAATATCGTTTTCCACCCTTCGTCAACACGCCATTCATCTCAAAAAGATCTGAATGCGGGAGTTCTAGTGGTGCCAAGTTTCTCTCCTCGCGACCTTGTGAGGCTTACGAGGTTGCTTTGATTGCACACACTATGGCATTTAGAACCTTTGGTGATGGAAACGTTTGGAATTAAATTCATCTTTGGAAAGCGAGACATCAAACCAAAATTAATATGACATAGACGTGAGTGCCAAACATTAGCCTCATCATCCACACCGCCACAAATATGGTTTACGATCTTATTGCAGAAATCGATAGGGAAAAGCGGAACAAGCCTCCGCACTCATAGCCTTTACCAATAAAATGTCCATGTTTAGACACGACTACTTTATTAGACTCAAATACCAACTTAAGCCCGTCTCTACATAAACGGGAGCCACTAACGAGATTCTTGTCTATAGAAGGGACATGCTGCACGTTCTTCAGCTGCACGATCTTTCCCAAAGTAAACTTCAGATCTACCGTGCCAACACCATGAACAGTAGCATGTGACCCATTCCCCATTAGGACGGAGGAATCTCGGGCAACCTGATAAGAAGAAAATAACGAAATATCAGCACACACATGTACATTAGCTCCTGTATCAATCCACCAATTGGTAGATTGACTAACTGAAAGAACAGTAGGTAAATTACCATATCCAGTCCCATCTCCAGTCTTGCCAATGGTCACGTTGACAGACTTAGAAGTCTGTCCTACAGGTGCCTTCTTTCCTTTGCGTTGTGGGCACTTCTTGGCCATGTGACCAGGCTCACCGCACACAAAGCAAGTTCTATCATCCTGATTGTTGTTGTTCTTCTTCTTCTTGAAGTTGGTTGTCTGTTGGGCTTTGACAAATTTCCCTTTGTTCTTGTTTGAGGGTTTCGTACCACATTGGCACTAGACGCCTCCATCACCCTTAGACACAGCGTCCTTTTCCCGAGCTTTCTCCTCAATTTCAAGAGACCCAATCAGATTCTCAACAGAGTACTCTTGTCTCTTGTGTTTGAGTCTTGTTCGAAATTCCTCCATGAAGAAGGTAATTTCGCAATAATACATCCAGCCACAAACTTGTCGGGTAAGGCACACTTCAGGAGTTCGAGTTCCTTGGCAATGGCCTGTATCTCATGAGCCTGATCTACTACAGAACGGTTATCAACCATCTTGTAGTCATGAAATTGCTCCATGACATACATGTCATTGCTTGGCATCGATAGCACCGTATTTGGAATTCATGCATCCCATAACTCCTTCGCGTCTGTCATGTGCATATACACCTCGCATGCACGGTCAAGCAAGAATACTAAGAATGCATCCAACAAAGAGAGTAGTGGCGGTCTCGAATTCTTTTTGCTTTTCAGCATCAAGAACACCTTCGGACTTGCCATTACTAACCCGAATACATTCATAGCGAGAAGCCACGAGTGACCCCGATCGCCATCTCTTAAAGTGCACACCGGAGAATTTATCCGGCCTCGGTGCATCGGCAAATCCAGCCATAGTAAAACCACGATTGCCTACAATAAGGTTTTGGATTGTTGAATATATAAGCACATGTAGGTTTAATTTATTCCATAAATAAATCATGACATCATGCACGCAAAATAACGAGAACCATCACGGCATAAAAGATCTAGACATGTAAACCAGAAGCGTACATGAACAGATCTAATACGGAGAACATGACCGTTACGTGCCGATGGTTCTGTTCGATTGGTTTGCAGATGTAGACGCCGCGCGAGCACGGTGAGATGACACGGTCGATGGCGATTCGACGGCGAGCGACGAGGAAGACGAGCGAGCTACAGCAAGCGATCGCGCGAGCGCTTCCCAAAACCTTATTTGCCCTCTCCGGTGCAGGACTTCGAAGGCGACGGTTCCGGAGACCTGCTCTCCCGAACGACAGTGCACGCCGGCGGACGGGACGGAGTAGACTACGTGGGACGGCGCAGCACAATGGATGGAGGAGGCAAAACCCTAGATTGATTTTCGCATGTTCTGTATGAAGGCGGCGGCTCCGTATTTATAGAAGACCAGGACGCGTGATCAAGACGCCTGCACGTTCTCCATAACTCGTAACCGAACCGGATTAGCAACCGTAACCGATCCGGATTCACCGCCACTCAAAACAGCAAAATAAAACTGCAAAAGGAAGCCGCGTCTGCGCAAGCACCTGGAGCGGATTTTGGCGGACCATTCACGCAGGTGCCGTGCGCCCGCGCCGCCCGCGAGGCGAGGCGAGCGAGCGCGCGTGTGTTATCCTCTAGTTCTCTCCCACACATGCCTCAAGTGGCTAGGAGTGCACCATCCCTTTTAAGGTGGTCTTCCTCTCCTAGAACTAGCAATATGGTACTAAAGGTCACATGCATGCCTCCTTTGCATGAGTGGGCCTTTGAGATTTAATAGGAATTATTCTTATTATATGGGCTTGACCCACATATAATCCAACAGTTTCAGCTTCTTTTTTTTTTAGCGTGGAATGAACGGCCGGTTTCTCAAAGTACTAGCTGAGATCAAGGAGATGCGTTTCAATCTTTTCAATACGAAGGGCTTTATGTTCAGCTAAAAGGTTGTTTAATTAGGTGCACCCCTAAGCTAATGTATTTGCGGAAAACTTTTGAATTTCAATTTTGAAAAGCTAAAAATCAGAAACTGTTTGAAATAGAGCCTGAACCAGCTGGCTAGTGGCGTATCCCCATAAAATTTGTGCAGTGGGGATTGGGAGCCCTTCTGCTGTGCAAGATTTCAGTGGGGTCCTTAGTATTCATATGAAGGGATACTTTAGTCTTTTATGTAATTCCACAAGAGAACAAAGAGATTAACTGAAAATTTTAGTGGGTCAGTCTAGGACCCCACTGGACTCAATTAGCTCCGCCATTAAGAGTGGTAGCAATATTCGTGTGTTTATTATTTCTGGGTTCCGAGATTTGCACTGTCACCATCAAGGTCCTTCCATGCCATATATCTAGCCCATAGACCACGAAAATTAGCACAAACATAATATACAGAAAGTGCATATACATATGCTTGGTACAAAGGTGAGGGCCGTTCCAAAGCAGAGAAAGAGCAGACACAAATGAGGAACTGGAATAGGCCCATTCGTGTTGATTTTTAATTGCTAATGGCTTGTGGTTATGGCTGATACCAAACGATTTATAGAAGCTAGGGAATTTGTATTAGCTTTTGACTTTTTACTGAGTGTATTATGTAAGAAAGAGAGTAAACGATAGAGCAACGAAAAACACTACAACATTCAAACCGCCATACGACTTACGAAATGTGATATAATAAAATACAAAGTGTGTTACCACATATGAAAGCGTAAAGTAGTGACTAATAAAGAGGCTTATAGAAGCTGAGGCATTCGTGCTGACTTTAGTTTATCTAAGCAGAAGCCACAAGTTAAAGCCAATACGAATAACACATCTGTGATTATCTTGATTATCTTTTCCATGTCTCAAATATAGGAAAAGAACATACAAAAACAATAAATAGGCATTGTTCTTTTTGGCTTTTAACTTATGGTTTATGTTATAGTAACTAGTTTTTAAACAGAATATCTTTTTAAAACAGGATCTATTAGTCTATTATAGTAGATAATATACCAACTTCAACTATACCGGCTAAAATCACATGTGACTGTCTCTCTCCGTACTCTCTCTCTCAAACAGACATAATTCAAAAGTCAAAGAGATAAACCGTAGTCGAAAAGAACGTATCCATATTATATATACTCCTGCGAGAGATAGGGGCATATGATCCCGTGTTATTTTGGCCCACAGTGGAGACGGCCTAAGTTGGTCGAGTTGCCTGCACACGTCCCATATTTGCGTAATTCACCTCTTGCAATATCATATCGGCCCCATCAATCAATACAAGTGTTCAATCAATACAAGTGTTGGTTCATGTGTAATGAACACAAGTGAAGTCAAACTCAAAACTAGACCAACGTGAAGGATGGGCAAAGTGGTGGCAATCTTCGTATCTTTGTTTTTGGTTCAGATAGATTTGCATTGCCATCGTCAGTTACCTAATAGCATTGCTCCCTGAAGAATCATGTGAGAAGATATATAATAATATTGTAATAAACCATTACAAATTTTATAGAGTGGATATTTGATTTCGTGAACAATGCATTTTGTCGGGATCATTTTCTGAATATTTCAGGGAAAGAGGTCTGACTGCGCCAGTCAAACCGCTAGGAGTGGTATGACTACAGCGGTCAAACTGCTAACTGGTAGTACCACAAGTTCTTATCGGTTGCTTTTTCAGACGACCAGTTGCAGGAAGCGGTAGTACCGGTTTGTGGCAGGTGGTATACGGCCCTAGGTGGAAATTCTTGGAATTTGGGAATTTAGTTTTGGGTTATTTTGAATTATGTTTGATTAGTATATTAATGTTGCATGAAACATGTTTTGACCAATGTAAGTCAAGTTATGAAGAACTCATGACTGAAAATGATTTATTGGTCTTTGGTTGTATAGGGTTGCTTGGAATTAGATATGGTTAACGGTGCGGATCAGAGCTATGCTTATAGATGAACCGAGGCCAAGAATGATTAAAGATGCTGGATCAGATGGCTGAGCTCAAGTATGGTATATAAAAGGTGGGAAATATTGAAGGAAAATTTGAGCAACGGGTTGCACCATATAGTTCGGTTGGTCTAAGTGAGACGTGGTCTGGTGGAACCAGAACAGGAGACTTGCCGACACCTAGTAAGCCAGTGGTGCACCTACACATGGCAAGTACAATTACTTGCAAGGAAATGTGAAGACCGAGTTAAGAAAATGTATTTTGGTAAGTTGACCAAAATACCGAAAACTACCTTGGATTAAAACCATGGGGCTTGAGTAACGTTTGGGAAAGTGGTTTAGATCAAGGAGAAGCTAAGAAGATCAAGTTGGATCAAAAGCTAAAGACTTAGCGGATTCGGGCTTATCTGCTTAAAAAAGAGTGCATAAGTGTAGTGTGCAAGTAAACCCCATGTTATGTGGAGTTAACAGGTTTCCCATATTTGTGCTAAGTGGATAATATGTATTAGAGTTAGATAAGAATGGTTGCCTTATCAATTTAACTGGTTGGGGGTGAAAACTTGCAAGTTAACTATCCAGGAATCCTAATTTTACTCATTGAAACCAAGTGTTCTAGAGTTAGGTTTGAGATGTGTGAGTGTTGTGGTATGCTCTCTTATCCTCCAGGTGGAGTAGATGTAAAACCTTTATTCTTAAGGTGTAATACATCAACATTGTCTATCTCTCATGGATTCCTCTTCTATTTGTAGATTTACTCTTGATTTGGTTGGTTCTGATTTTTTTCTCTTTACTTCTTGATTTTACTGGATGCCAAAGATGAGTTAGTGATGGGGATATTCTATGGAAATCAATCCCGATTTATAGAGGCATCAGGTTTGACAAGTTCTTGAAGTTGACCATTTTTGCTTGGATTTGACCCTCTAGAGTGATTTCTTGATCCAGTTATTTTTTCCTTTATTTCTTAGGTGTTCTAGCTTGTTGTGATATGTGAGAATACATCTAGAGCCATCTTAGCCATCATTTACCCCCGAGAAAATCATATTTACCGCTTTTTGTTTTTACCCGGTTTTGATGTAACTTTCCTTCAAGTGAAAAAAAGTCAAAAATGTAACCTTCCTCAATTCTTGGTTGAAATAGGTTGATGATATTTTAGAGAATATACTGTTAGACCATGTGAATGGTTGTAAATAAAGTGATGATGAATAGTGGATATTTGGATTGCTTCGGATTTTGCGTTTGTAAAACTTTTTGTCGATCGCGGTCGAAGGTTTCAAGTTCAAATGGTTTTAGTTTGCTACAAGTGGGTTTTGTCTTCTCTGAGTGTTTTGGTTGTTCTGAGTAGTTTCAGACCAGTTCAATCGGGTTCGAGTGGCATCGAACGGCGTTTAAGTAGCAATGAAGTATCAGACAGTATTTGAGTAGCTTTGGAGCATTGGACGGCTTTCAAAATGCATCAGAACATTAGACTGCACTCGAGTGGCATCAGAGGATCACACGGCTGATTGACCACAGTGGACTTTGACCACGTAAGACTTTGATCACAACAGACTTCGACCACGTCAGACTTCGATCACGTCTGACTTTGACCACGTCATACTTCGACCACGTTGGTTATGACTCAGAGTCACTTACAATCACGTTCGACTATGAACACGTTCTACTTTGACCACAACTGACGTCAACCATGAAATATCGACTACAACAGTTCGACCATGACAGAACGATCACTAAAGGTAATCGTAGCTATAGTATTTTTTCATGGTCATGGCCATAGTACCTGGTCGGTACTCGATAGTCATAGATTTTACTGGTCAATAATCAAAGATTTTACAGTCGATGGTAGTAGACTTTGCGGACTACTGTTATAGTCATAGTCTTCGTAGTCTTATTTTTATAGTTGTAGACTTTGCAATCTGTTGTCGTTGTCTTTGGTAGTCGAAGGCTTCGTGATCGGTTGCTATAGGCTTCACGGTCGGTATGAGTGCTTTAATTCCTGTGATCTTCGAGTACCTCGAGTACTCGTGTTGGGTCAGTGGTTGACTGACTTGGTTGGAGTGGTTGTCGGTGGTACTCGGTGCTCAGTGATCGATGCTACAGTGATTGGTTGATGATCGGTAGTCGTAGACTTGGCGATCGGCACTCGATGGTTTTGGTCAGTAACGATGCATGGTATCCCTAAGTGTTTAGAGCGAAGCGATAGTATTTTTTGAGGACTTGTGGTCTTCGAGTACTCATTGAGCTAGCGGTCATAAGACATTATCTGGAGTTGATTTGCAGTAAGCGATGGAATGTATGGTCGTAGATGACCTGGTTGATTGTCGTGGATGGTTTTGTTCTTGTCTATGGTGGGCAAGGGTGGTGTTAGTATGTGTATTGATGACGATCAAGTTGTAGAGAACTTGTGCCAAGAAACGTTTCTTTGGTCTTTGCATGTGTAGGATGGCGTGATGATCATGATCGATGACAAGGAGGACCGGGACTAAGATGGGAAGATCTGAGGTCCAGACAAGATGGTCGGGCTAATGCTAGAGTACGTAGAGATCAAAAGTGGTGATGCGTGGAGAAGCTACGAGCGGTATGGTCCTAGAGGCTTCTACACAGAAGTTATTGAGGCGTGATGAAAATACGGGAGGTGTGATCCTGGTGGCTTCGTCATATATTGAGTTAGGTGTTGTGGATGGAGTCCATAACTTGGAAGGGATAGAGTTTGGTTAAAAACCCATGTTAGGAAGGGTTTCGGGTCCCTTGATTTGAGGTAGAGATAAGATTCTGTGTTTGTGTTTGACTCAAACACGGTTTAGGGCTCTAGCAAATAAAAGCAGAAAGAGGCCAAGTATTTTGGCAATGGCTTTGCGAGGTTTTTTGTGCGATAGTTTTTAGGGGTGCCGTGAGGGCGCTTGTAGCCACAAATATGATACAAAACTAATAAATCAGATCTATTCTAAGAAAAGTTCATCGGTAGCATATTTTCCTAAGCTTTGCTTTTCTGTATTCTCAGTGGCATGCTAACGCATCGTGATCCGGTGTGCTACAAGTACAGTGTTGTCTTCGGCTTGTACTAGTTCGAGCGGTCGAAACTTTTCAAGCAGAGGGGGATTTTGACTACGTGCAAAAGCGATCGTAGTGAACAGTCGAGTGAGCAGTCGAACAGTTTGCGGTCGAAATCTACATTCGATAATTTAGATTGTTTTTCTTTTGGTTTGATATTTGTTTTTAGGTATCAAAAAGCGGAGACAATCATCCACCCCTCCTCTGATTGCACCATACGATCCGATATATATATACCAAATTTTAAGTTATTTGGATTTATAGATCAAAAGTTGCATAGGTTTTGATTTTGAAATAGTGTTATTCTTACTGTTCACCAAGCTAATTCCACTATGGCGGCACTACTGATTTTACTGTAGTGGCATTGCCAATGTTACAATTGCGGTACTACCGATGTTACTGTTTATTTCTCAGTAATTTAGATTTTTTATTTGCTAGCTTTTGTGTTGGTCTTCTATCTTAAATCTTTACAGACCTGTAACTTTTAAAGTGAAAGATGAATAAGTATTTGGAGAAAATTTAGAAGACATTATTCATTCCCTCTATTAACACCCCGGACCTACACTCCCCTCGTCTTTTACATAAATGGGCATGGACAAGAAGCTCGAGTGCTTCGCTGATCTCATTTCGAAGATGATCGGACTTCTCATCTTCGGATTGGCAATGTCATGTTCGGTAGTAGTTTTGCCAACAAATGGCAGATGGAATGCAGGGGCTCGCATGTACCAGTACGTCTACTTCTTCCAGGGCTTGTTGACCATCTTTCTCTCTTTGCTAACCTGGAGGTGAACACCCACGATTGATGAAATCAAATGACAAGAAGTTCGAGGACTTGGAGCCAGAGAGGATGGTGGATATCAGGAGTGGCATTAATTGTGGCTGCAATGTGCTTCATAGTTCTACCTCGGCTCTGATCCTATTGGTTTTTAAAAACTGTTTTTTTACGATAAATAATTTTTTT
The DNA here is from genome assembly GCA_036346575.1 of Dendrocalamus sinicus. NCBI lineage: Eukaryota > Viridiplantae > Streptophyta > Magnoliopsida > Poales > Poaceae > Dendrocalamus > Dendrocalamus sinicus. The sequence goes on along the minus strand of CM070657.1, from coordinate 27,263,833 downwards.
ACAATTTTTGTTTGTTAAATACAGTATCTTTTTAAAATAAAATCTACTAATTAATTACAGTATACATTACAGTGACTTCATTTATATCGACTAAAATCATACATAAATATCTCTTTCTCTACAAGCTATTATATTCATAAGCCAAAATACGGAACTTATCAACCCGAATACGGAACTCTTGAGGTAGTGCTGCCTTCCCCTCCTTTGCTCTGGTCTCTGGCCTCCTCACTCTCCGATCAGTGTGTATGTTGTTTCGAGTGTGGGTTGTAGACTGTTGCAGTAGCAGTAGCGAGGTCTTCCATGGATTGGCAATGGCAATATACAGTATTTACTAGTTTGACTGGCCGCTGACATAGACCCTCCCTGCACCAAATACCATGAAAGCATACAACCTTTTTGTTGACCTTTGCCCAGTGGTTCTTATAATGTCTGGCTAGTCTTCTTCGATTGAGCAGATGGTTCTTCTTGTAGTCCTCAGTAACCTTCTTCAAATATCCTTCCTCCCTTCTTGTTGTTCCTCAATTGAATTATTTAACCAAGCACATCTGCATCCACACAACAACTATATTGGTTTATGTTTCTTAAACCAAACAATAGCAAAAGAAAATATATAAAATAAGTGCAAACTGCTATATCTCCATCCATAGAACAACTGTATTGGTATATATTTCTTGAACCAAGCAATAGCAAAAGAAATACATAAAGAAATGCAAGCCAGTCTGATGTTGTCTTCTTGGGTCCAAGACAGGCGCGCGCCGGCCTTGTTTTCATCGTCATTGTCGTGTCCCCTTATTGCCCATTGCCACCGGTGCGTGGAGTTTCGATATGTAGAACACGCAACACATGTACGTTTCTTGTTTCTTAGAATGTACGTGGGATTTGATGGACTCTCAGTTGGAATGTATCCAGCAGAATAGAAATTAATTCTACGATAATTGATGGGCTTGGGACATACGGGGCTGAGATAAGTTCATCGGAATTGTGAATGTAGAAAATTTTCTAGATTTTCGTATGGAGAATTGAAGGGAGTTAACCAATTTACGAAGCAGGATCTATTTGGAATGTTATCACAAAAGATTGTGACAATGTTCGTTAACAACTTGGTGGTGGTTGTTGAGAGAGCTTAGCATGGGCACGTAGCACAGGGTCTGCACGTAAAACTTTTTGTTGTACCAGTATATCACTAAATCCAGTTTCATGTATCCAATATACGTGGCTTACAACATCATTGACGTAAAATTCATGGGTTAAACAATGCTGAAAGTTCGTATTATCAGCTTTATCCCACGTCTTTTTAACGCGAAACAATACCGGGGAAAGCCCCTACTTCATATGCTAAATAATTAGTTCCATATCTTGTAACCGTTGATCGGTCACAGGTATTCTCTTGTTTAATGTTCATTGCTGGGCCCCTACCTTCGCATCACTAACCAAACAAAGATGGCACTGCAGCGGTCTGGTGATCAACATATAAAGAAAGGCAAAAGACCAAAAGGTCAACGAAGCATGCGAAAATGAGGAATTTTTTACTGTTTAACCCTATAGTGCCACTTTTTTAAAATCAAGCTTCGTGACGCACGAATTTACAAAAATAGCCTCTTCTCAAGCATGGGAGGATGAGGAGGCGACGAGTATCACCTCCAACGCCACCCCACCGTGACAACGGCATCGAGCATGGGAGGCCAGTGTCGAGCGCGGCTAGCGGCAGGCTTTATCCATTGGCAGCGGCACACGAGCACTGGAGTTCCTCAGCTCCTACCGCACCCGCCTAGCGTTGGAGATTGGCGCATGCCATGGTAGCTGGGCAAAGTAGGAATTTATCCCCTGCTGTCCCTGCCTATAAAACTCGTCGGACGTCACTCTCTCCCCCTCGCTCATTCTGCACTACGTCGATCAAAGCTCCACCAAAAACAGCAAAGGGGGAGAAGAGAGAGTGTGGGAAAGGTTTTAATTTGACTTTTGAGGCTGTTTTGTTTAAATTTGGAACATTTGCTAATTGTAGAAAGTGTAGATCAGCTCAGGAGCTTCAAGAAGAGGTAAGTGTCATTCGCATGAAAGTATTTTTGTTAATATGTAATTAGTTTGTAATTAGCATAATTATGATTTTATAGTATAGAAATTAGTAGTTAATCATGCTTAATTTACGTATATGTTTAGTTCATGTCAATTGCACCAATTGCGGCCTACCTCGCTTCCTGCCTTGTCTAGCTCCTCACACGTTCACACGAGCAAAGAACTCTGCAGTCTCAGTCTAGCTTGTGCTAGAAATATGCTGCATACTCTGGCGGTCTGGCCCCGAGCAGTATATGGATCGGATCGGCTGCGAATTTTTAGTGCTGCGTGCTTGTCATGCATGCAAGCATGCTCGTTGTTACGTGTGCGACTAGCCATAAGTGCGTGCAGAGAATTCTGCATTTAGGCACCAGCGCGGATGTCGCTCCCAGCTAATTGATTTTGTGGAAGAAACTTCACGAGTCAGCAAATCGAATCAGCTAGCCTTTTCTGAATCTTGCTGCGTTATCTTCATTTAGTGGTTCTTGCCGTAACGTAACAATCAATATAGAAAGTACAGGTTGGATTTGGATCCAGAAATGTTTGTTACGTTTTGCATAATGTGACGCTGAGACTAGCTTATGAACTAATCTCTATTACTTAAAAAGAGAGGCTAGTGCTATGTACATTGTTCTTCCGCTTCTTCCCTCCTCACAACCCGAGTGCGCTGACAGATGGGCCTAGGCCATTGCTTTCTTCTGTCTCGCATCCCCTCGCCCTTGACCTCACCGCTCCGCCTCCAACGCCAATGCGCCCTCCCCCCTCTCTTACCGCCGTCCAGCCCCTCCGCCGCCGCCCACTCGCCCTTGACCTCGCCTCCTTGGCGGTGCCCTCCACTTCCCCCTTTAGCCCCCTTTCCTTCCTCTTTTTGCGACGTCTATGTGAGGCGATGCCGTGGTGGTCGAATAAGGACCCTCCTCCTCCGCACCGATGTCTCCCCCTCCATAACCTCCACCACCGTCTGGCCAGCCACTCCCACTTCTTCGCACCAAGCTAACGTTGCACTCCACCACCAACAACCTCCTCTGACCTCCCTCCACTGACCTCATCCGCTGCCCTCAGCAGATATGCTTCCTCCATTCAAATCTAGAGGAGGGGAGGGTGGGCAACAGCAAATCATCTCTAGATTCCGACGGTGAGAGCAATGGCATTCAGACGGCAGTGACAACCCACCGGTGAGGCCAATGGTGGCTCAGCGGTAGTGGAGACACCACAGTAGTGACCGACGAAGATGTGGATTTTTTTTTGCATTTTTCTTTCGTTTTTTGAATTGAACTATGATTACCAAGTTTATAGTCATGAATTGAATTACCCCTGATTGTTGTGTGTTCTACCAATTATTGTTATGATTCGACTTTTTTTTCTTTGAATGATTCATATCATTGTTGGTCAAATCTTATGAGGCTATGATGAACTTCAGAATCTTTGGATCATAATGTAATTCATCTTTGACATTAGAACAAGGTATTTTAGATATTTCAACACTATGTCATCGCTCAAAAGCCAAAAAAAGCTAGAATGCCAAATAGCCTGCCTTGTTTTAAAAGCGGACTACTTTTAAGTTTTTTAAACTAAAAAGTTAGCTTTAAGTTATAAGCCAAAAAGTCTAAATCTAAACAAATAGGGCCTAAGATAACCCGATCGATTTTGTGGTGTGAGCTCCAACTCCACTGAGAGCATTTTAAGGGTCTCGTTCAGAAATTTAACAAGAGCTTCTCTCGGTGTGTCCTACCGGTATAGATGTTTGTGATTATGATTATCTTTTCCTCTCTGAAAGAAATGAATGGGCAGAATTTCTACCACCCATTTCAAAAGAGAATTTTAATTAGAGTTACCCTCCATGAAAGAAATACTACAATGTTGCACTAGCTGTAGCGATTGGCTATTTTCCGAGCACCCGTGAGATGCGCTTGCATCAGCCGTTAGATGACGTGAGGCAATCGGACCGCTCAAAAGGCTTGGCCCCTCATCAACTCGGTTTCGGTTTTTGGCTTCTGGCTTATTTTTCACTATTCATAAGTTTCGTCTTTTTCTAAACTTTTGGCTTTTTGTTGAGCTTTTTTGCCGGTTCTTTTTTTTCCCGTATTTGTTTGTATTATACGTAATGGGCTAACATATTTTTTATTTTTAAATTTTTTTAAATTTAATTATGCTAAATAAGCCTCTGTCAGGTACAGTGATTTTTTCAGCCAGCTACAGTGTTTTTAGCCATAAGCCACGAGCTTTTCAGCCGAACCGATCACCACGTTCTGGCTTTGGCTGCTCCAGCCAACGTAGGTCGCCGCCCATTCTCCTCCCACAGCGCTGTTGTAAGGTCTTACGACCTCCCAGAATCCTTTACGACTTGTTTGAGTCGTTTACGACCAGATAGAATTGAGTACGACCGGTCCTGGATGCTTACGACCAGTTCCGATCGCTTCAAACTCTATCGATCAACTTTTCTTCGTAGTCGTAAAAACACTGTAGCAATTACGACCACTCCTCCTTATCGAGCGCTGTCTTCCTCTAGCCGCTCTCGAAAATACCGTGATCATAAACTTTTACGAACTCGCAGTGATGCTGGCGATCACCGTTCACCGTAGTCGAACACCCTTTCGACTACGTTCACTTCCTTCAACGTGATCGGAGTCGCTTCCGATCACGTACTAACCTTCTCGGCGTAGTCGCTGCTCCTTACGACCACCTTCACCGTAGTCGTAGCCTTCTCAACATGGTCGAACCCTTTACGACCACGTTGTGGACTCTTTCAACGTAGTCGGAACAACACTGTTCCTTTGCCGTGATCGTAGCACCTGTCGATCACGTCTGCTGGAACTTTGCCATGGTCGTAACTCCTTCCGATCACGGCTGTCGTGATCGTGAGTCCTTCCGACCACGTCTTGCGCAATCACGCGATAACACAATACTTTGTGTCTTTCCCTCTTTTTGTATTTTCTCAATGGCTTGGTCCGTCGAATACATGGCTCTAAGCCTCTTTTTATACCCGGCTGTTCTAATTCAACACGGGTTCTCAACCTCTCCGACTCCAGTCTTATACGACTTCGACTCGGTTTCCAACTACGACTTTGAATTTTACTCGATACGACTTCGTCGGAACTCGTCTTTAACTTCGACTTCTGATTTCTCCTCCGTCTTGACTTCGATTACTTCCAAACTTTGTATGCGTCTTCTAAAACTAGATTATTTCCAACATTCTCTCCCTAATCTTGTTTTAGTAACTTCCATCATGTCGATCTTCTTCCTTGATCACTTTGACGTTCTCCTGCTTCTGCTTCTTCCTTGACCGGTCTTTCTGGGCTGGAGCACCTGCTCTCACAGCCTTTGCTCTCGCCGTTTTCTTCCTGCAACTCTGGTTCGCGCTTCCTCCACCAGCAACTCGTTTCACTGATGTGTGGCCTTGCTTTCGACCATCGTCCTTCACGCTGTGCTTTCTCCCGCCACCTCGGGATCCAAGCTCCAGGCTTTTGACTGCCTTCTTTTGGTCTTGTGGGAGCTCCTCCTGAGACTTCATGTGATCTACGCTGACCACTCAAGCTCTTGTTGCTTCGACCTTCCTTTGCGCCAGTTGCACCTAGTACGACTTTACCTTGCTTCCCTCCATCTGCATGCGAGTAAGCACCTCCTGTCTCGTTTGCTACAACTTCGCCTGCTGCGTGTGGTCGATGTCGACCACCTGGGCCACCCCTTCTTTTCTCGGCTGCGGTTGCTACATGTGGTCCGTGTCGACCACTCGGGCCGATGCTTCGACCGCTCAGGCCGATCCTAGGACCTGTTCGTGCAGGTAGTCGTTCGAAATCGACTACTCGCGCACCCCTGGTTTGATGTGGTCGTAATGTGTTTCGACCACGTTCAAATCTTGTTTGCCATGGTCGTATGATTTCTCGACCGCGTTCAATCACCGTTTGCCGTAGTCGATTGTCCTCTCGACCACGTCCAATCACTTCAGCCGACTTGTTCGTTACGACTTCAGGCTTTTTTCTGCCGTCTGCCACGACTTGTTTTTCTCCCGACTTGCTTGTTATGACTTCAGGCTGGCCTTCGACTACCAGTAGATGAAGTCGTTCATATTTTGGTTCCTCCAGAACCCTTTGCATGCCATCTGGTTTCCAGATTTTCAATGGTAGCTTGTACAACCGATTTGCTGACTTTTGCACCTTCATTAGCAGCCGCTCTCTGTTGTCGAAAACTCTCAGGTGATTACCTTTTAGCTCGATCCGGCAACCTCCTTCGGTCAGTTGTCCAAGACTTATGACATTGCTGTAAAGACTTGGTATGTAATATACATCTGACAATGGTCTTCGACTTCCATCCTTGCACTTCAACAGAATTGTCCCCTTTCCTCTGATCTGCACGGTTGAGCCGTCTCCAAATTTCACTTTGCCGAGCACTTTCTCATCTAGCTTATGAAACATTGAATATGTTCCTGTCATATGATTGCTAGCTCCATCGTCGAGGTACCAATCTGACTGTTCCTGAGACTCCTCTCCCTTCTCCATCAAACTAGGAAACACCTTCCCTTCATTCAGTAGCACCATTGTCGGTTCTTCAATAGTGCAGTGCGACAACAGCAGCGTTGGTTCTGTGAGTTCAGAGGTTTGAGCTATGTTGACTTCTTCGACTTTCTTCTTGCTCCTGCATTGTGCAGCATAGTGCCCATACTTCTTGCAGTTATGGCATTGAATGTGGCTTCGACATTCCGCAGCATAGTGACCATACTTCTTGCAAGTATGGCACTGGATGTGGCTTTTGCATTCAGCAGCGTCATGCCCGAATTTTTCACATTCGAGCATTGAATATGAGATTTATCTTGAGATCTTCTACCTCGACCAGCCCACGACCTTGCCGCCATATGAATCATGCGGTCCGGCTTGTATTGGTTCCTCATATCTTCTCTCACGAGCAAGGCTTGTTGATTGTAAGATCCTTGTCCTTCGTTGTCGGCTTGGTAACTCTTCAGAGCTGCTCGTGTGCTTTGAGCGCTCGGTTACCTCCTCAATCTTCATCTTCGAGAGGTCTTGCAGTACATAAGTGTTGTTACGACCGGGAGAAACTTCTCCGCGATACTGCAAATACTTCTTCACCGCCACCTGCGTCTTTCAAGTCGTCGCGAGAGATTTGATCTCGTTTTACTTCGTTGAATCGACAGAGAACTCTTCTACTGTTTGATTCTTTCCCATCTTCATGGCTTCAAATTCACTCCTCAATGTTTGGAGTCGAACTTCCTTCACTCGGTCTACTCCTTCATGCATGGTTTTCAGAGTAGTCCAGACATCTCGAGCAGTCTCCTTCCCAATCAATTGTCGCATCATTGAATCGGGAACGGCTTGATAGATCGCCGCCATCGCCATCTTGTCTAGTCGTTCATCAACGACCTTGTCTTTCTCTTTCGGTTCAACTGGGCCCCAGACACCCTGCGCGATCATGTTGACCTTCACCTTCATCGCCCAGATCGGGTAATTATCCGAACTGAGGATCGGGTACTGCAGCGACACGCTTTCCTTCATCTTTGAAGCCTCCGCCATGGTTTACCGAGGCTCTGATACCAACTGTTGTAAGGTCTTACGACCTCCCAGAATCCTTTACGACTTGTTAGAGTCGTTTACGACCAGATAGAATTGAGTACGACCGGTCCTGGATGCTTACGACCAGTTCCGATCACTTCAAACTCTATCGATCAACTTTTCTTCGTAGTCGTAAAAACACTGTAGCAATTACGACCACTCCTCCTTATCGAGCGCTGTCTTCCTCCAGCCGCTCTCGAAAATACCGTGATCGTAAACTTTTATGAACACGCAGTGATGCTGGCGATCACCGTTCACCGTAGTCGAACACCCTTTCGACTACGTTCACTTCCTTCAACGTGATCGGAGTCGCTTCCGATCACGTACTAACCTTCTCGGCGTAGTCGCTGCTCCTTACGACCACCTTCACCGTAGTCGTAGCCTTCTCAACATGGTCGAACCCTTTACGACCACATTGTGGACTCTTTCAACGTAGTCGGAACAACACTGTTCATTTGCCGTGATCGTAGCACCTGTCGATCACGTCTGCTGGAACTTTGCCGTGGTCGTAACTCCTTCCGATCACGGTTGTCGTGATCGTGAGTCCTTCCGACCACGTCTTGCGCAATCACGCGATAACACAATACTTTGTGTCTTTCCCTCTTTTTGTATTTTCTCAATGGCTTGGTCCGTCGAATACATGGCTCTAAGCCTCTTTTTATACCCGGCTGTTCTAATTCAACACGGGTTCTCAACCTACTCCGACTCCGAGTCTTATACGACTTCGACTCGGTTTCCAACTACGACTTTGAATTTTACTCTGATACGACTTCGTCTGGAACTCGTCTTTAACTTCGACTTCTGATTTCTCCTCCGTCTTGACTTCGATTACTTCTAAACTTTGTATGCGTCTTCTAAAACTAGATTACTTCCAACAAGCGCTGCCGTCTCTACTCCCGTGGGGCCGCCAAAGAGCCGTCGTACCGCCGGATCCAGAGCAGGTGACCTGACTTTTTAATCACTTTGATTTCTTTATCGATTTTTCCTCAACTTTTATCCGAATCTTTTTTCTCAATTGATTTTTTCGAACAATTTTAGTCGGGATTTCTTTAAGCAGGTTTTTCTTTAAAAATTCGATTTTTTTGTTGTTGTTGTCGTTAACGCCCTTAAGATATGCTAGTTCTAGCATACACATCTACGGCTCAGTTTGTTGGTGCGGTGGCTTTTGAAATACACTTTTTTTTTCTCCTTTTCGATATAACAGTTTTTCTTTTTCTTTGACTTCAAATTCAGCTGGATGTACAACTTCCAGTCAGATACTGTGGCATATAAATTGGCGTGCGTGCGTTCGATTTGGTGTTTATAATTTGGCCTTGTTTTCTTTCCGTAAAGATTTTCTTCGGTCTTCGATCACTTTGACTAGTTTAAAATAGGGGAGAACTGTCTTTTTGGAATCCACGTCATGTTGGACTTAATAAGTTAATCTGGGAGGAGTTCGTGACATTCCATAGTCTAAACTAACTAGCCAGCTTAACCTTCTCCTAAAAAAAACCAATGGCAGGATTGGTGATCGATGCATGGTTTGCTGAACCAAATGTGCCGAAGATAACAACTTAATTTGACCAGCGTCTACTGATCTAGTAATCAACAGGGACATGGGTCGAATCGTGTATATCAACTTTCATTGTCCGTCACTTTCCCAAGTCCCAACCGGGGGACACCGTATTAGCATTTTGGTTTATGTCTAGGGAGCATATTTAATAGACATATAAGGTATTTTCGAAAGTAGGATGTCATTGTGTAGTGGTCCACTAAGAATGTTTCGGTAGTTTCTACACGTTTATTATGAAATTTGAAAGGATGACTACCTGCACTGGTCTTGGATTCTCTAACTCCACAATTCTTGTGTGTAACCGAACAGTGGCCATCCGATCTTAACTCCGAACCTATTTACTCATTTGGTTTGAAAAATAGAACGGCCTGATCCATCACTATCCATCCTTCTTCGTAAGCATAATGTTAGGACAAAATGATGAATGATATCATTCTACCAAATTTTATGGAATCATCCTATGATAAACCAACTCGTCCTAATTAACATGTGGTGGTCTTTTGTTGGTATGTATGCGTGTAAGGATAGAGGTAGTATTTAAGGCATCCCTATCCCTGTGGCGCTCCCGTATATCATACAATAAATATTCAAATATCTATTATGTACTAAAAACTCCTGACAGGTCTTTTAGACCTAAGAAAAAAGAAAAATAGAATAGAAATTCACAGAAGAAAAGCAAAATATCTAATCTTTAATCTGTGGACTCTAACTAAGTTGAACTACAATAGCTATTGTATGTTATTATTTTAAAAAAAACATCTAGCCATCCATCTAACGGAACTAAGTTATAATAGCTTAGATTAACAAAAAGAGTACAAACCAAGTATAATAAAAAAGGAAATATGGAATAAAAATATGATAACATTATCCATTTAATTTTTATAAAAAATCCAAATTAAAATCCCTATATACCTAAAATTCAAAATAAAAACTACAAGAAAATTAGCAGTTGCATTTGTATACGAATTATAACCTAAAACTCATATTCAAAATTAAATAAAAATAATATAAAATAACAAAAACTTGATTGAAAAATAAAATGAAATTAAAAATATGATTTTCAAATGAACTCCAAATTAAAACCCCTACACAACTGAAATTCAGAATAAAAATGAGATGAAAATTAGCAGTTAGATTTGTATACAAATTCTAACATAAAGCTGAAATTCAAAATTAAATAAAAAATAACAGAAATTTGGAATGAAAATAAAAGGAAATTAGCAATGTGATTTTCATATGAAGTCCAAATTAAAACCCATACAATGTTGAAATTCATAACAAAAATAGACAAAACTATCAGTTCAATTTGTATAAGAATTCTAACATAAAATTGGAAATCAAAATTTAATCAAACAATAACCACAAAATATACATAATTCATCATGTAAAATAAAAGTAAATTAATGTGATTTTCATATGTGCTCCAAATTAAAACCCCTATATAGCTAAAATTTAGAATAAACATTAGTAGCTGGATTTGTATATGAATTCTAATCAATCTAAAACTAAAATTTGAAATAAAATAAATTATATATTAAAATAAAGAGTCCATGTCAAGCACAACAAAAAATAACTTAAATTCAAAATAAAAATTTCCTGCTGGATATATATATAAATTCCAACCTAAAACTATAAATGAAAGTCTATAAGAAGTACAATCCAAAAATATGTATATTCATATAAAAATCAATGGAAATTAGAGAAATGATTGTTTTTAAGTCCAATATAAGTGAAAAATATAAATTAAATTCCTAGAAATATGCTATCGAAAAAAGCTAACGAATATGATTTGTATATGTAAATTAGGAAACAAAATTTATTATATAATAAAAGTCGATAACAAGTAGTTTACAGTCTCTAAGAAAAAAGAGAATATGCAAACAATTAGCTAAAAAAAGAAAACATTAGTGGACCTCCATGGGATGGAGGGAATTGGGGGGATGGGGATACATTCATGGATGTTCACTTGGTTATGCTGGTATAAGTTATGTGATACGCATTATGAGCATGTAGTATAGATGTTATGCTCTGTTTACTGTTTTGCTATGAAAGTATTGGGGAAAGAAAGTTTTGATCACATGTAACAAGTATTGGAAAAACAGAGCAAGAATTTTGTCTTTTATAATATATAATATTAAAATATCACAAACATAGTAGTTCAATGATCTATTTTCCAAAAAAATATATATATATATATATATATATATATATATATATATATATATATATATATATATATATATATATATATATATATATATACCAAATCATTTAAATATATTTTAAAATTGATGTCCGTGCAAGTGCACGGAGCACCTTACTAGTTATTGAAGGTTTCCATAACCATTGGATGGTTTTCGGAAGTCGCGTACATGGGAGCATTGAAGAAGTAAAAAATCATACACACCAGATTGTCATAGAGAATATAACAAGGAGATCATCAACAAAAGCATATTAGCTCATTTTTAAAAAAAACATAGTAGCTACATATACATCTCTCTTCTTCTCTTTTATTCAAAGTACATTTGTCACCGTTGCTTAATTACAAATCTGGATGGAATATAATGAATGATATATCAAACCACGAAGTGAATACAAAAGAATTGATCAAGCTATAAAGAATACAAGCACTACTGGTGCCACTCATCTACGTGAAAGTGACGATCATCTACGTGAAAAGTGACGTATCACGATGCCTCAGACACCACGCACGATTAATATAGCAGGTTTATAAACTTTATGTGATCTCCATGATTTTTTTATCCATGCCTGAATCTTTCATAGGTCACGGTCGGCGTGGGCAACCACCGTTTGCGCTGTTGGTGCCGCACGAGGGCCCCGCCCCCAGCCGCTGCAGGTACATTTGCCGGAGAAGCTGCACCACGCCGTCCCCAGAGACGGCCTCCCCGGCCGGTGCCCACACGTCGCCGCCGCGCCGCGCCGGAGACGGCCAAGAACGCCATGATCACCAGGAGTATCACCGGCACAACAGCAAACCTTCTCACCATCACCATGTGTGAACAATCCCAAATCACCAGGCCAACCACTCTAGCTCCTTGCTTCAATCAGTTGATTTCTGCCTCGATCGATCACTAGCTTTAACCTTCTGTCTCTGATCTCTTGGTGAGCTAGGGTGCAATGAACGAGTAAACTTGGGCACGTTGCATGAGATGTTCCATGCATGCGGCCGGTACCCATGCGTATATATATGGTGCATGTTACGTGTGTCGTGACGATCGAGAGAGACGCTCCATGTAGTATCAGAATGCACCTGTGAGGATGCTACCGGAATTGACAAGAATGTTCTATAAGCTGCACTAGCTTCACATGTTGCTATATAGCCAAGTTTGTTAATCAATTGGCCAGGAACTAGTAAACAACTTAATTGTTGTGGTGCGCGTGTACTTTTTTAAGTGGCTCGATCGCTTTTGATGTACGGAATGAAATAGAAATTCCGTAGCTGTTAGACAACTAGTATATGCCGCAGCACTGACGCCGGCACTGTTGCCCATCTCGCACTATTGCCGATCCGGGCAATCACATCATCCGTCCATCACGCTAACAGCAATCTTTGGTACAGATTAGTTAGTTTCTATAGATAGCGTATGTTGCTATGGAAAGTGATTATTCCTTCCATGTAATCTTCACCCTGTACCACCACAAATACGGAATGAATCGATGAAACATCTTACTGCGTAATTCTTTACACGCTTTCAGTATATACCAAGAAGCCGCGCGCCGTCTGATTCGAGAAGGCCAACGAGCTTGGATCCAATGCATGCAGGTGCTGTCGCGATTCGTTTGATTTTGGACTTGGTTGCCCCGCAAACTCGCGAGCTGGTAGCAGGACGGTTTGGTGTGTACATTGCTAACTGGTAGTAGTACGTAATTTAGCTATTTACTAGTCGATTGTCTGTGCTTTGCTACAGGGTAAAAAACAATCTGCGTGCTCGATTGTTTGGTCGATACCGTGCTTCCGCCGCTGTGCTAGGGCCGCTCCGAGCCCGGTCGAGCACCCTCGTGCTCACGTCCGCCTCCATGCGACCGTGGCTTTCTCGCGAATCGGAAAGGCAGAAAGGTCGAGAGGGTAGGGCAGAGGAGTAGCCGCGCGGTGGTGGGATGGCCGGGTGGTGAGGTATTTGGGAGAGGCAATGCGAAGAGCGAGGCAGATAGAGAGCGAATAAAGGTGAAGGGATGTGGCGGCTGCCGGGTGAGAGAGAGAAAAAGAATTTAGTTAATGTTGTATATCGGCCTGTTCAAGGGTTCGACTATATGTAGAGACTTACTTAAACCAAAGGCTCGTTAGAGCGACAGTCAGGCTACAACGCTCATTAGCATAGTTTAATCAAATATTTATTTATTCTATCATGTAGGAAAGGTCTCGTCTCACTATATAAGGAGGGATAGGGGCTTTTATTCACTACTACAAAAAGCCTAATAGTAGACGTCAAATCACAGACGGTTTTGTGAAACCGTCTGTGATTTACACTATTACAGACGATTTTAATTTGAAGGCCATCTGTGGTATTTGTGGCGGGAAAAATGAGTATCACAGATGGTTCTTACCGCTGAACCGTCTGTGATACTAGAATATCACAGACGGTTTTATAATAAAACCGCTTTGTGATAATCTGGAATATCACTGACGGTTTTATTATAAAACCGTCTCGTGATATTCTAGTATCACTGACGGTTTTATAATAAAACCGTCGTGATACATTTCCCGCCTTGCAATCCCTCAAAATTTCATATTTTCCGCTTAAGTCCGAGTATGGTTCAGTTTTGAGATACCTTCAGAAACGGACATAACTTTTGCATACGGTGTCCGCTGACGTTTTGTACTCGTTGGAAAGCTAACGACGAGCCCGATCCAAAAATGACCTGCTTGCGCCAGTCGACCTCCAAGACCCCGAAAATCGGCCATCTTTGGACCTAAACCTCGCCGCAAGTTTTTGGTTTCTGTTTTTGCCCTTTTTCTTGGTTTTATTTTCGGAATTTGGATTTTTCTTCAACTGCAAAGTTGTAGATCTCGTCGAAACCTTTCAAATGAGTATATATAAACTATATAAACCTTTGCTATTTTATCTTTTCAGAGTAGTTGTTTATATTGCATCGGTATATAAAATTTGTGCTCCAATTCACAGACGGTTCTATATATAGAACCGTCTGTAATAATCTGACCGCTGGGCCCGTCGATCCTCAACCCCACGAATCGTAGCTCCGCCTTTCCGCTCCGCGCCAAAAATTTCAATTCCGCTTCTCCCTCCTCTCCCTCCCCTATAAATATACCCAAAATCCAGCCTCTTTGCTGGTCTCCTCTTCCTTGCTGTCCTCCTCCTTGTTGTCCTCTTCCTTGTTGTTCTCCTCCTCCTTGCTGTCCTCCTCCTTGCAGACGACGCAGAAGCATCTAGCTCGCCCCAACCGGCACGCTCAATCAACGCCGACGATGGTGGTCATCAAAGACATTCACTCATGCGTTGCATCAAAGCGAGAAGGCATAGAGGATCTTTGCTTGTTGTGTAACCTGCTCGTTGTTCTCGTTGTTCTTGTTGTGTAACCTGCTCGTTGTTCTTGTTGTGTAACATGCTCGTTGTTCTTGTTGTGTAACATGCTCGTTGTTCTTGTTGTGTAACCTGCTCGTTGTTTTGAGATATTGTAATGGTATACTCTAAGCTTAATAAAAATTGATGTTTTATGTTTGTGAAATGAATTGACATGTGAATAAGATGTATACATGTACATGTTGATCTGCTTGTTTCAGAGGACATGGCTAGCATTTCGAGGCTAGCCAATAAATGTAAATAGGTTTAGGAATAGAAAGGAATATCACGACGGTTTTTAACTAAAACCGCTCGTGATAGTTATAATCACTGACGGTTTTAGTTAAAAACCGCTCATGATTATAAATATCACGACGGTTTTAGTTAAAACCGTCATGATATGTAAATATCACGGACGGTTTTTAACTAAAAACCGCTCATGATAACTATATATCACGAGCGGTTTTAACTAAAAACCGTCTGTGATATTTGCATCACAGACGGTTCGAAAACCGTATGTGATGACCTCGTATTATCACTGACCCATAATTTCAGACGGTTCACAAAACCGTCTGTGATGATGTTTTTAAACCGTCTGTGATGACCTTTTCTGTAGTAGTGATTGTACATATCACCATCTACAGACAAAAACAGTAAAGTTCAGAGAATGTTATGGTTACATATGTTTTTTCAACATTTTTATTTATGAGTTGAGAGCTTCGATGATCGTCACGCAACCTCGAAAATACGATGGCAAAGAGTTTGTTACCTGAAATGGGAAGCCAGAAGAAATAAAATCACGGGAGGTTTGGAGGTCCACATGTCGGGAATTTTTTTGTATAGATAATCCATTTTTTATTCGAAATTACAGAAATATACCCGCGATATTTTTTTTACAAAAATAGGCTCCAGTCGCCTAATGATTGGGCGACTGGAGCCTTTCGCTAACCCAAGCAATGGCACACCGGAGAATCTACCAATGGTTCGGCGATTAATTGCAGTCACCCCACCGTTGGGCAACTGCAATCCAGTCGCCCAACCGTTTGGCGACTGCGAGTGGTATAAAAGCACCGCGCGCTCAATCGCCGGTGCCGCACATTGTTTTCATTTCTCCGATCGATCCAGCGAGCGCGATTTCGAGAGGAAGGAGAGGAGAAGAAGAGAGGAAGAAGGGGAAGAAGAGGAGGGGGAGAGAAGGAGAGGGAGAGGAGGAGAAGAGGAGAGGGAGAGGAGGAGAGAAAAGCAGAAGGATCTAGGTAATTTTGTTGCTATATTATTTTTGTTAGTGTTAGCAATTTAGTTTAGAAAATTTAGTTTAGAAAATTAGTTTAGAAAATTTAGATTAGAAATTTAGATTTAGTTTAGAAATTTTGTATAACATTTTTAATGCATTAATGTACAAAATTTAGTTTAGAAATTTAGATGTAGAAAATTTTAGTGTCAAAATTTTGTATAGTATTTTTTATGTATTATTGTAGAAAATATAGTGCACAAATTTAGATGTAGAAAACTTAGTATAGAAATTTTGTATAGTATTTTTGATGTATTATTATAGAAAATTTAGATGTACAAAATTTAGTGTCGAAATTTTGTATAGTATTTTTGATGTATTATTGTAGAAAATGTAGTGTACAAATTTACATGTAGAAAATTTAGTGTAGAAATTTTGCAGGTATGACTCATGATGGTCGTGACTCCGACTGGCGGTACCCTTGTTGGACAAGCACGTGGACCGCGTGCACCGCGCTTCCCGTGGTGTGCTGCCACCGAGGAGCACGGACGAACTGGCTAAGCTGGGAGTGGTCCGGACACGCACACCTCGCGTGGCCTGGGGACTCGACCTCCGTTGGACTGCCAGGTTTGCACTACGCCAGCGCTTTAGTGCTGCCGTAAGAACGTTCCGTACTGACCTTCACTTTGTTTGTAGGCTGCGGGATGCCGGGCTACTCCCTTTTGCCCGGATGGTGCAGGCCACGGAGGAGGATGGAGCCGCCTTAGCCGCGGGTGGGGACAACACGGGCGTGGAGCGATCACGACGCTTCCCGTTCGACCGTTCCCTGCTGACTGCTTTGGTGGACCGTTGGCGGCCCGAGACGCACACTTTCCACCTCCCATTCATGGAGATGACGTCGACCCTGCAGGATGTGTCCCTGCTTCTTGGCCTTCCGATCGCGGTAGGCGCTGCCTTCCTACCGGAGGGCCCAGCCGAGTGGCGCGCTGACATACTCGGCAGATTCGAGGGGGTCCTTCCACCGGCCGATGACCACCACATCTTCGAAGAGACTCAGACCCATGGGCCGACGCTGAGGTGGCTCGCACAGTACCAGGTACGTGGTATTTACAATCGATCGTGTCTTCGAAGCTCTTATTTGTGCTATTACATACTAATAACAACTTGTTTGCATTCAGGTGGATCGCATGGATCCACAGGCAGACGATTACCAGGTCTCGCACCACTTGGAGGCGTACGTGCTGTGGTTGTTTGGTTGGGTGCTCTTCACCACCAGCCACGGCAACTCCGTGGATGCGCACCTTATCGCTTGTGCGAGGGCGATCACGGACGGCGAGGCCCCCCAGGTCAACTGGGGATCGGCCGTACTTGCCATGATGTACCGCGCCCTGTGCGATGCATGCACGAGGATCAAGGCGAACTCGATCCTCATGGGTTGTCCCCTGCTGCTGCAGTTGTGGTTGTTCGAGCGCTTTAGCCTCGGACGACCTGTGCTAGACGACATGGGTCCGTACGGGGCCGAGATGTATCCGGGGGGAGACGTCGACCGGCCGACGATGGGTTCCCTTTGGTGCCGTCGACGAGTAAGTATTATCACAGTCAACTATTTCTTTCTTATTAACGATCATCATACTAAACAACTTGTCTTTCTTGCAGGTACAGTTCGTGCACATGCAGGTCACGAGGGCGTACCTGCCCTTTATGGAGCAGTTTGACCGCCTCACAGACTCCGACGTGCGCTGGAAGCCTTACGCAGATACGGTAGTGCAGGCCCATGCTCCTGACGGCTGTCTGCACTGTGCTGACGTGACCGGGCACTCTGGCTCACCCACCGGAAGCTTGTGTACAATATCTACGTGGAGGACTATGCACCCCAGTGAGTCATGCGGCAGTTTGGGCTACGACAGGTGCTTCCTGTACCAGTCGGACCACCGCTTCCGCGGAACGTGCACGCGTGAGTGATCGCTTCTCATAAATATGTACATACTTACTACTATGTTTGCAAGTACTCACATTACTGTGTTCGCAGGCACAATAGAAAGGGAGTTAAAAAAGGCACGAATTGGTCGACGAAGATGCAGCCCTAGATTGCGCAGTGGGAGGGTGCACTCAACGACCACGTGGAGGAGGAGCGCCCATACGACAGCACGGACTACGCGGAGTACCTGCTCTGGTACCAGGCGCGGACACGTACCAAGCTTGTACATGTCGTAGACCCGCTTGCCACACACGTCGCTGCTCCGACAGACACGTACCCCGCGCACCTCACGCGCGATGCTCACATCGCGGTACGTTACATGTAATTTCAAAGATTCCCAAATGACAATATTGTTTCGATGATGGACCATTTTGTGTCTTTTTGTCTAGGCTGACGTCGATTCTGCGCTGTGGACCGAGTCCGCCGCAGTACTGCAGAGGGTCACCACAGGTGTGGAGTTGACCCATGAGGAGACTGTTAGCTTTGCGCGTCGGATAGAGGCCGGGTGTAGACGTATCGTTAGCCTGCTGTCCTGCACGAGGCTACCGGCGGTCTTCACACCCACGCCCAGCGCTCCGACGGGTTGTCCACCAATGCCACTCCAACCAGTGAGGCACTACTCCGGAGGTAGTACGTGGACACGTCCTACACCACCTCACCCGGAGCAGCCAGAGGGTTCTGCCTGGGCACGGCCTCCTACACTACCTCAGCAGCTCTTCACGTCTCCTCTGCACAGCCCCGGCTTCCACACGCAAGGGGTGTACTCTGAGCTGTACGCCCCTCCTCCTACCTCGATGGCGCCAACTGCGGGTACGCATCGTCCGATCTCGTTTTTATCCCAAGGCGACATGCAACGAACTAACGATATTACTATTGCAGGTCCTTACCATCAGTACGCACATGGCGTCTCCCCGGGCCCCATGATGTAGACTAGTTTTTCGCGGACTGGCCCGGGCCGTCCTCCGACGCAGCACCGGAGGTTCTCTCCGGCAGTGCCCTCCCCGGTGCACCGGAGGGCACACAGCCAGAGGTGCAGCTGACTCCACCAGCGCAGGGGCGGGTGCGACACCCTCCTGCTCATTTTACTTTCTCGGAGCGTCGTCACCGGTTGCACTGGAGGACGTCCAAGCGGGGCCGTACGGGAGGACGCGGGCGCGGTGACGGGGCACCTCAGGGTGGCGAGTGAGGGGTGCTGCCGATGCTATATGTTATGCATGTAATGAAAAAATACGCGACATGTTACTCACAACTATATTATGAAGTTTATTTAAATTCAAACAAGTGTATTATCTCTTCTTTTTGCATTCAATCATTCATATATCAAGTCATCTAACAAATATTAACATACCGATACTCCGCACAGGAATTCTCAGCGTATGTCACTTAACAGTGTACCGATCGTTCTATGGTCAATCTTTTGTAAAAAAAAGTTTCTAAAATTTTTTACGCATCTACAACATACAATAAACATAAACTTTTATTGCAACTCTACCACATTTTTTACCAGTTTAAAACTAAAAAATTCACAAAATTTAAAACAATCACGGGGGATTCGTGCAGTCGCCTAAGGGGGGTTGACTGCATGAAAGTCGCCCAACGGGAGGGCGACTGCATGAAAGTCGCCTAACGGGAGGGCGATTAGATGCAGTCGCTCCAGGGTGCGGCGACAGGTATTGTGTCGGCCTCTGGTTGCGCGAATGGCTCAAGTCGCCCAACTATAGGGCGATTGGAGCCTATTTTTGTAAAAAATTTCTCGGGTATATTTCTGTAATTTCAAATAAAAATACATTATCCGTACAAAAAATCTCACATGTCGGCGCCTAAAGCTTTGTGAGTGAAGAAGAGGCAAGATACCAACATCACCACTTGAGGTGTCTAGTATTGCAAACTATCCATGTCTACGTGGTGCAACCACGCAAACTTTCCAAATGAGGTGTTGGATGCCAGGTGAATGTATGAACTAGATTTGACAGGCCACTTGAGGTCACATGTAGGACCGCAAGTTCGAGCAAAGCTAGTTGAGGTTAATTTGCTCATTTTAAAATCACAGAGAGCTAGCTCAAGTAGAATCGAGTTAGAGATTGAGCTAAATATGTTTGCAATTTTCAGGTATTCGCTAGCTACATATTAATTAATTCTATACAACACTTAGTAATAATGCCTCTTGATTTAACACATTCTATTTTTTGCAGTGCCACCAGCAGCAGCCGAGCAACACGTGTGGATTCTACGTTTGCCACCATATGAGATTACTCCTCGATTCCTCGAAGATCACCAATTCTAAGGTTTGTCAATCTTTCCACATTTATTTCATACTTGTCAGGTTATATATGTACGCGCATTGATATTCCTATCGATAGGCTGCGTCCATCTTTACAATTACATTGAAACAACCGGACCTTGCAAAAATTCGAGGACAGTTCGCTTGGTTTTTGTGGTTTAAAGTCATAAGATCAGATGGAGAGTTCTACTATGCGCAATGATTTTTTATTACTCTTATCACTCCGGAATCGAGGTCTCGCGAAAGGAACGGATCCATAATCAATGAACTTATAAGCTGCACAAACAATATCTGAATGGCAATCATGCACCATCCAAGTATAGCTTGTGCAGCCTCACAAGTTCGTTGATTATGGATCTGTTCCTTTCGCGAGATCTTGATTCCGGAGTGATAGAGCAATAAAAAAATGCAATGTTACCATCTAAGTGCAAATGTAATGTAGATCTTTTGTAATTGTGTATTTGTTAATGGATATTTTATTTCATTTCAATTAATTGATTTGCGAAATGGATGCTTTATGTTTGTGAAATGAAGTGCGATGTGAATTGGATGTTTTATATTTGTGAAATGAATTGAGATGTGAATTGTATGTATACATGTACATGTTGATCTGCTTGTTTCAGAGGGCATGGCTAGCATTTCCTGAGGCTAGCCAATAAACAGGAATAGATTTAGGGGTAGAAAAAAATATCATAGACGGTTTGTAACTAAAAACCGTCTGTGATAGCTGATAATCACAGACGGTTTTTAGTTACGAATCGTTTTTGATATTTACACCACAGACGGTTCGAAAACCGTCTGTGATAACCTTCGATTATCACTGACCAACCGTCTGTGATGACGTTTTTGAACCGTCTGTAATACGGTTTTCTGTACTAGTGTGCTCGTCTCATTCCAAACTGCCACCAATCCTGAACCAGGTGGTGCGTATGGGAGAGGTGGCGGCGGCGGGAAAGGGGAGGAGGTGGGATAGGGTTATGTGTTGATTTTAATAGTGGGGGAGAGGGAGAAGAATAGCCCTTTGGATCCAATTTAGTGGTCCAAAAGTTTGACTGACTGTTTCATCAAAATCAGTTGAGTGATGGATAGACACTCCCAAAATATATTATCCACTCATTGCACCAAAAACTTTTATGTACACATTAATTAGGTTAACGAGCTAGTTGAAACCCCCACATTCTCACAAGCGTACATATTTGGTACACAACTTTAGTATAGCTGAGTTCTTTTCAGTTTATAGTTTCACTTAAATAAATAAACAAGACGATTTATTCGTTACCATTTTGAAATGGCTTATCAACATTTGATTTATTCACATAAACACTTACATAAGACCAAAAACTATAAGGTATAGCCGAAAAGAACCACCCGTGTGATTGGTGAGTGCATCCGAGACACGAAGTACCACGTATGGCAGCTACCTTGCTAAGTGAAAACTGTGCCGGTACGTCTGGCTAGCCACAGGTGGCAGCAGTTGGCGGCGAGATAAATAAGGCGCCGGCAACGGAACCAGAGCAGGCCCATATAAGGCCCAGCGCAAGTGGACCGATCATGCTAGGCCCCCAAAATTTTTGGGCCCCCATCCGACTCCTCACGACCTCATGTGTAGAGCGACGAAGTTGGAAGTCGAATCGACAGTCGACACTTCGACTTCGCCGGCCGAGCGATCCGCATCCGCCATTGTCTCAGGAGCCAAGCCATCACTCATCAGCAGCCATTTACTCATTTAGCAATAACAAATAGCAATTCCATTCAGCAGATTGCAGACTTGCAGTGCAGTGCTGCACGCAAACGCAGGAGCCAGGAGGCAGGACGGAGGACGTCTGCATAACTGCATTCTTGCAGTTGTAGGTAGCCAGGTATGTGGACATTCAATAGGAAATTTGTTTTGCACTTGCACTAAACCTAATTAGTATTTAATCTTTAGTTTTATTGTGTTTGTGATTTATGAACAGGCCAACAGGGAGGTCTATTTACTTCTAATGTCTTCTAGTTCTAGAATTAGAAAATATGAGTCTGGTCATGAAAAGTGCAAGAAGAAACAAAGACTTGAACGGTTCGCTCAGACTCAGAAGGGTGCTCTTGATAAATTTGTTGTGAAAGAATGTCGGTGATAACACAAACAATGTTGAGGTTCACACTTTGGAGATTGATGAAGTTAGGGGCAACGACAATGCTAATGGTGTTGATGCCACCATTGATGGATCAGCTAGCATTGAAAGTGATAATGATCCGAGGGTTCCTTTTGAGCCTGATATATTCGATCCAAGATATTGGAATGGACTTGATCAAGAAAAGATTGATATTTTGGTCCAAAAAGGTCCTAAAAGAGACTTGTCTATTCAGAAAGGTCCTAAAGATAGATTATCCAGAAGGTTTTCTGCAGCATTGTACACTAGAGTTTTATCAAATGGAGAAAAGTGTGATAGAGAA
Organism: Dendrocalamus sinicus; assembly: GCA_036346575.1. Lineage (NCBI taxonomy): Eukaryota > Viridiplantae > Streptophyta > Magnoliopsida > Poales > Poaceae > Dendrocalamus > Dendrocalamus sinicus. The sequence continues at coordinate 27,241,205 of CM070657.1, read as the reverse complement.
TGGTTGGTATATTCCAAAGAGCTTGATAGAGTATTCTGTTTTTGTTGCAAATTGTTAAGAAAGGGCCATTTAAAAAGTCAGCTAGCAAATGAGGGTTTTAGTGATTGGTCACATGTTAACATTAGACTTAAAGATCATGAGACTAGTGCAGACCATATCACAAATATGGCAGCTTGGTATGACATGCGTCTTAGGTTTGATAAAAATCAAACTATTGATAAAGTTGCTCAGAGAGAACTAGAGAAAGAAAAGGACCATTGGAGGAAGGTTTTGTTCAGAATCATTTTGATTGTAAAATTCCTTGCAAAACATAACTTGGCATTTCGTGGCACTAATAGCAAGCTGTACCAAGATAGCAATGGGAATTTCTTAGGTATGGTTGAAATGATGGCGGAATTTGATCCGGTTATTCAAGAGCATGTTCAGCGCATAACAAATGATGAGGCTCACGTACATTACCTTGGTCATGGCATCCAGAATGAGTTAATCAATTTGCTTGCTGCTGCTATCAGGTATGAGATAATTAGAAAAATTAAGGAATCAAAGTATTTCTCAGTTATACTTGATTGTACCCCTGATATAAGCCACCAAGAACAAATGTCTTTGATCATTAGATATGTTGATACTTCTTCAGATTCTTTCTGCATTGAGGAATCATTCTTAGTTTTTTTGTATATAAATGATACAACAGGACAAGGATTGTTTGATGTTTTGCAAAAAGAATTGAAAGATCTTGACCTTGATATAGATAATGTGAGGGGATAAGGATATGATAATGGATCAAATATGAAAGGGAAAATCAAGGGGTACAAAAGAAACTTTTGGATATCAATCCTAGGGCTTTTTATTCTGCTTGTGGTTGTCATAGTCTTAATTTAACACTATGTGATATGTCAAAGAGCTGTGGTAAAGCAAAAGATTTTTTTGGAGTCATTCAGCGTATCTATACAATATTTGCTAAATCCACTAAGAGATGGCAAATTTTGAAAGATAACATATCAGGGTTGACTCTTAAGCCATTGTCATCTACTCGTTGGGAGAGTCGTGTTGATAGTGTTAAGGCTATAAGGTTCCAGATGCAAGAAATAAGAGAAGCTTTACTTGAAGTATCAGATACTGATAATGATCCAACAATAAGTAGTGAAGCCAAATCCTTGGCAACCAATGAGCTTGGTGACTTTGAATTTATAGTATCAATAATTATCTGGTATGAAGTATTATCTGCTATTAATTTGGTCAGTAAACAATTACAAGCAAAGGATATGCTTATTGATATTGCTATTGAGAAAGTGCAAGGGCTGATTTCCTTCTTGGTAAGTATAGAGAAACTGGTTTTCCAAATGCATTGGAATCTGCAAAAGAAATTGCACGTGAGATGGGTATTGAGCCAACATTTCGTACCAAGCGTAAAATCAAAAGGAAAAGACAATTTGATGAGACCCCTGATGATGCATCTATTGCTTCACAGTCTGCGAAGGAGTCAATTAGAGTCAATTATTTCTTAGCCGTTGTTGATCAAGCCATTGGTTCACTAACTAGGAGGTTTGAACAATACCAAGGGTATGAAAAAACTTTTGGCTTTCTATTTACTTCACAAAAATTGTGCTCCTTAGATGACAAGAGTTTGTTGTCTTCTTGTGAACATCTTGAGGCGGCACTTAAGAGTGCTGAACATTCTGATATTGTTGGCAAAGAATTATATGTGGAGTCAAAGTTCCTTCAAGATTTCATCCCTAAGGAAGACATGGGCCCTCTTGATATTCTGAAGTTTGTGAACGGATGGGCTGTTTTCCTAATGCCCCTATTGCGTACAAAATTTTGTTAACTATTCTGTGACAGTTGCATCTGCAGAACGAAGCTTTTCAAAATTGAAGTTGTTGAAGTCCTATATGCGTAGTACTATGACACAAGAAAGACTCAATGGATTGGCAACAATTGCACTTGAAAATGATGTTTTGGAGAAGATTAAATATGAAGACATAATTGAAGATTTTATTTCGAAGAATACCAGAAGAATGATGCTTTTTACTAGAAGCTAAGAAGATTTCGGTAAGATTCACCCATTACTCTTTTAGCATGAATTTCTATTGTAGTTCTTAATATTGCAAAAAAAAAAACAAGTCTGTTATAATGTAAAATTTAAATACACTTTGGTATCTGTATTTATCTGAAATAGGCCCAATTTTGTATTTTGCACTAAGGCCTAAAATTCTCAGATACAGGCCTAACCAGAGAGAGGTGAGTAATGGCTGCGGCGTGGCCGGCAAACGGAGACGGCGACGGAGCTAGCGTTGAGGCCAGGGGAACGCGCGGCGGATATCGAATTGATGTTCGCTAGTGCTGCCAAACCAAACGACCAAGAAATGTCTGAAGCCGCTGAACCGACTGCCGCCTGACACGTGGGCTCCTGGTATTTTGCCTTGTGTCCCCGTGAGGCCATGAGTGACACACGCAAATGTCATCTTCCAGGCCTGCTATTGCAAATGGGACAGATATACTTAGGTCGGTAGACTTGTAGTTGGTGTACCTTTCGTCCATAAATTTGGTTACCATTCAAACCGTTTCCATTTCTTCGAGAAATGGATTATATATCAAACTAGCATCAAAAGAGAAAAGAAGCTAATTGAAGTCGAAGGAGCGGAATGGTAGTGAATAGAGAGAAAGATTTTGATCAGAAGCAAACATTTCACGCGAGTACATTTATCTCAAAACTAGCCCAATGATCAGGAAAATAACTTGGATTTTTTACATAAAAAAACCATGCAATTTACAAATAGCAAGACCTATAATTTAATTAACAAAGGTGTGCATATGTTCACAATAATTGTTTTATTCAAACGCATCGTATATATGTGTTTCTTTTTTCTGTACAAATTGCCACCCCCACACGCACACCCGTACGTGGGCAGAAATCACCAAGAAATCAATCAACGAATACTAGTATACAACCATCGACCACCCAAAGGTCAGTCAGGCCTACTTAAAAAACAGCAGCGAGCGAGGCCAACCCATGAATTACCAATTAACCCTTGTCCATCGTTCGAGAGGTCGTCGTTACAAGCTGGACCCCCGTGAGGAGGCGATGGACGTACGGCACGGATGCCGGACCCTCACGCGCGCGATCCTACGGCGGGCACCCGTTGTTGGGGCTGTTGGTGCCGCACGACGGGCCCGGGCCGCCGAGCTGCTGCAGGTACAGCCGCCGGAGCGCCTGGACGATGGACGCCGAGCCGTCCGGCACCGCCCAGCCGTCGCCGCCCAACGGCCGCGCCGCGCCGAGCACGGCCAGGAGCAGCAGCGCCGCCACGATCACCGGCAGTGTAAGCCTCGTCCTCATGATCACCGCCGCCATGGTCGACCTTAGCTCGCTTCCAATGCTTCCTCCTCTTCTTGTCCAGCTCTTCTCTCTCTTTCTTGCAACAAGTGTTATACGGGCTTGCCGCTTGCCGTTGGACTCTGGCAATGCTATAGCTACGGAATGAGTCGCTGCTGCCTATATATAATGCACGGCACGGCAAGAGAGGGCACTGCGGCATTGAGATTTGAGAGGGAAGTTGCATGCCGGTTACGTGTGACGACTTGGTTTCGCGCGTTCATTTGAAAAATCGCCGCAGCTAGCATGCACGCGTCGGCGAGAGGACGGCAATCCTACCCAGGGAACATTTTACCTGCCGGAAACCGGCCGAAAACCGGTTTTTATTGGTGACCTCCGATTAAATCTCAAACCGGTTTTAAAAATTTTAATTTGCATGAATTTTTATCAAATTTACAAGAAATTTTTTGCCAAAATTATTTTTAAAATTTTTGGCCGATATTTTCAACTGAATTTCGGCCGATTTTCGACTATAATCAGCATGTTTGTGTTTGAAATTCATATTTCAATTTAATTATTCGTCCTAAATTTCACCGAAAAATTCTGATTTTCGGCCAAACCGGTCCTACTGGCCCTCTCCGGTTGAAAATAAAAACCGGTAAAAAAACCCAGATCCTACCAACCTTAGAGCATCTCCAAGAGAGGCTCAATATTTTGTCCTCTAAAATCTCATATTGGGAGTCTTCCTAAAAAAATTGTCCTCTAAATCTTTCCCCTCATTCAGTAGCTCCTCTAAACTTGGATCCCTAAAATTACCATCTAGGCACTGTATATTTGATGGTGATCCACCTCAATTTTGGAGTACCAAAATTATTGGGCGTGTTTTTGAGTATCTGTTGGAGGCTTATTTTTAGCTTTTATACCCAATATTTGAAGATAGGGGGTGAGAAAGAGCATCTCTTGGAGATGCTCTTAATGTGATGGTCTCCCAGAATCACGACGGTTTCGTTCGTTTTGAGCGACCATTGGATATATGGCGGTAACAAACCGCGCACGAAAAAACGTCGAACGCAGAAGCGTGTCGTGTTGACCAGGGCATGCATATGTGTGCATGCATGGCAACATGCCAATGAGCTTGCAGCCGCTTAGGTCAAGCAGACCGACTAGTTGGACCAACTCGCCAACACATTGTGAATAATGTGCTACTAGCTCCATTTTGTTATAAAACTCACCGTAAATATAGAGGATAAAAAAAACAAGAGGCATATATTTAATATGAAAAACCCTTTCAAAAAACTACGGATGTACAAAGGCAAAATTGATCTGTATGATAAGATATTTACAACGAGATTCTTGCTCTTTTTATAGAATACATGGGCATATTTATAGTGCGAGGGAGATGAGTCATACACAGAGAAGAAAACCGAATCAGAGTCAGATACGCCGACCGGTGTCATGTCTGACATGGCTTAGCGCATGCACCGCTCGACGCCATGCCTGGCATTGTGTCCGACACAAACACGATAACGAATTCGGATCACACTTTAACAATCTCCCCTTGAGATAAATTCGCTCCAGCAGCTGAAATATGAAAATATTCTCAAAGTCTTCATCAAAAAAATATTGTGTCTTGAAAGTCCATTGGACTAATCTCAATAAGAAAGATTGAAACAGCCTTATCCAAATGCTTCACGCGAAGCAAAATTGAGCAAATCACTAGCAGGTTCAAACACACAGCTATCAACAAAGCAGACGAACAAATCGGGGTCTTTAGTTCATTATAACCCCAATAAAATCTAAGTCTATGCAAATAATCTCCTCAAACAAATGCCCAACCATCAAATGGCATAAGCCAAAACATAACCTGTGGCGCTTAATAGATAGCGAAGAACTCATATCATAGAATTTGACATGCTTCATCTGAAACACAAAACTTGGCAAACAATGCTCATTGAAATAGCAACTTGCATATGTGACCATCAGTACATACGTTAAAATGCCGGCTTCAAAGTAATTGAATTTCATGACCCGATCGAAAGGAACTATCATGTTGTCAATGGAGTATAAACTGTAATAGACCCATCATATCGAGTTATGATAACTAGACAAATGTTGTGGTATCCACACAAAAATAAACTCCTTGCACTTAAAATCCTTCATCTCGAACTGAAATTGGAGCGAAACCTTCACTTTGAAAGCATCTAGACCCCTAAAAATTATTTTGGTAATTAATGACATTGTGTGAATATGGGAGTAACATGTTTATCAAGTGTTTGAATAGTTTAGTCCTAGAAGATGGTCTATGACATGAAGATGCATGACAAGAGTTAAAGAGAATATCACAATGGCATGGAAGAAAGATACAAGTAGTCTAGGATCTTTTTTATTTTACTAGTCTTTGGAGATTTGGTGGAAGATCAAATTATAGGCTAGATGCTATACTATTAAGAAGGATCGTGACTAGTAGCTTGACAGCATATTCTTGTGCTATTTGGATCAACTAAGGATCATACATACACTTAAAATTTAAATTAAAATCCAACTATATATTCACAGAAAAATCGGTAGTACCAGAAGTTACTTGGTGGTACTACCACATTGCGGTATGACCCGGAGGTAGTGTGGTACTACCGCACCCCGGTAGGACTGAATTTTAGTTGGTGGTATGTAATTTACAGAAAGATACTTTTGGAGCATGTTTGCTCATATGAAAAATGGTAGTACTGAAGCTTACATGGCGGAACTACCGCATTACGGTATGACCGCAAATCAAGAGCGAAACTACCACATCTCGGTAGGATTGAGTTTTAGATGGCGGTACATTATTTCCGAAGAGGGTCATTTTTGCTCTCCGGAAAAATGGTAGTACCGCTCCTCGAAAATGGTACTACTGAAAGATCGAAACTACCACACTTATAATGGCGGTAGTACTACGCGTAAAATATAACAGCTAGTTCAGAAACATTTAAGACAATTGTTATAGCCATTATTGTGCGGGTGCAGTTGTATCGGTCGATGAATGGTTCTAAAAATTCAAGAATTTGCCCTCTAATGGTCGAATTAGTTGGTGGGCGTATAAATTTACCCCCACCAGCTCAAGGATAGGTAGAACTTACTTCATTGAATATTTTTGAGAACGTAGTGCACCACAAACTCCTTATTTACTCCATTTGCATCCTTTGAGGTAGTTGAGCCCAATTCAAGTGCATTCATTTCTAGATTAATCCTTAGCACTTGAAATACGTCAAGTGAAGGTCATGGTTTATTACTCTTGGTGTTTATCGACACCTAGGTGACTTGGCGGGAGTTCTTATGGTGACCTCTTTAAGAAAATTGCAAAGAGTCCCGGCGCCAAATTGTGAGTGGCCCAGTGTTCGCCATCTTTGAAGCGGAGAAAGAACAATCACTAGTAGAATCGAGGAGTAAGGATTAATTTGTGAAGCCGGTCTAATTCGTTTGGGCTTTCCTCAATGTGAACTAGTTATGATCGACAAGTCTTCGATACCACATCAAAACATCAAGTATCTTCATTTAGTTATTTCTTTGTCTCTACTATTCAGCATTTACATTTCTAGCAATTGAAATTATCGTATGTTGTTGAGCTAGAAACATATTTGTAGAGACTTGGTTTGTAGGGCGGGTTAATGGCACAGGGGTTAATGGCGGGTTAAGAGAATAATAGCATTAGTGTTTGGGCATCACTGCGAGTAGGGATGGCTTAGGGAAGTGGCAGCTCGGGTTAGGGATGGCTGCGCAAGGCTGCGCACAGTGAGGCCTCTCAGCCAGGTGGCGAACTTCGGTGACCAGGAAGAACGGGGCTCAGGAAGCTATGGCAGTGGCTCAGTGGTGCTCCTGGGAGCATGAGGAGGCTACGGGTGAATGCAATCGGAAAGTAATCGACTAGATAATAGGAATTGGAAATTTGTTTACTTTCGGGTTTTCTGGTGATCACCGGCAGTGTGGTGGTCGTCGAGGCAATTGAGGGTGGGGGTGGCTCACTGGACGCTAATGCTACTCAATGGAGGTGCTCAGGGGTTTATATAGAGGTTCTAAGGCAATTGGTCACAGGGGAGGCACTGTTTGGGTCCTGGCGTGTGGCCATGGTGAGAAGGCTCGGAAGGGCTCGGCTGGCTGAGATCATAGCACATTCTTGGGTGTCACATTGCGGCAGTCAAGGCACAGGATGGGCTGTCAGGTCGGCAAGGTGAATTGGCGATGTGGCAGTGAGACAAGGGGACGAGGTGGTTATGGCGCTCTGCCAAATGATGGCTGCAGCAATTAAGGAGGGGGTCAAGTGTTAGGGGTCATACGCTGGTCTGGCAGAGACAGGGAGGCAAGCAAGGTGGTTTTGCAGCGAATTCTAGCGGCGGTGTGTCAATAGAGAGATAGTAGGGGAGGCGGCGGTGAATTCTAGCCTGACTTTGCCGTGAGTCAAGGGGAATTAAGGGGCGTGCTAGGGGTGAGATAAGCGAGGCGTATGATGTTAACAGCCTGACAGAGGCGTGGCAGTGGTGGACGAAGTCATGACGGCGGTGTATGAGCGGCGGCCAGGTGGATGGTGATATTTTTGGATCATGAATTGTGGTGGCCGACTCGGTTTTGATCAAATGATAGAGGGAGACAGTGAGATTGGTGGAAGGGCTGTCAAGGGCTGAGATAAGTGTGGAATTAGCTAGAGTTTTGAAATTTTGAGGTTTTTTCAAAATATCCTAAGCTTTGATATCACTTGTTATAAAATGCACAACAAACATAGAGGATCAATGGTGGTGCTCAGAGGTTTATATAGAGGTTCTAAGGAAGTTGGCCACAGGGGGAGGTGCTATTTGGGTCCTAGTGAGGGGCCATGGTGAGAAGGCTCGGGAGGGCTCGGCTGGCTGAGATCATAGCACATTCTTGGGTGTCACATTTCAGCAGTCAAGGCATAGGGTGGCTGTCAGCTCGGCAAGGTGAATAGGCGGTGTGGTAGTGAGATAGGGGGCGAGGTGGTTACGACACTCTACCAAATGATGGCTACGTCAGTTAAGGAGGGGGTTAGGTGTCAGGGGTCATACGCTGGTCTGGCAGAGACAGGGAGGCAAGCGATGTGGTTTTGCAAAGAATTCTAGCGGCGGTGTGTCGATAGAGAGAGAGAGTAGGGGAGGCGGCGATAAATTCTGGCCTGACTTTGCCGTGAGTCAAGGGTAATTAGGGGGCGTGCTAGGGGCGGGATAGGCAAGGCATACGACGTTGACAGCCTGGCAGAGGGTGGCAGTGGTGGACAAAGTCACGGCGGTGGCGTATGAGCGATGGCCAGGTGGACGGTGATATTTTCGAATCATGAATTGTGGCGGTCAACTCGGTTTTGATCAAATGACAGAGGGAGATGGAGAGATTGGTGGAAGAGCTGTCAAGGGCTGAGATGGGTGTGGAATTAGCTAGAGTTTTGGTTAAGAACAAAATCCAAAGAAATTCAATCTCATTTTGAAATTTTGAGGTTGTTTTAGAATCTCCTAAGCTCTAATATCACTTGTTATAAAACGCACAGCAAACATAGAGGATCAAAAGAACGGGAGACACGAATTTATTGTAGAAAACCCTTTCAAGAAAAATCACGGATGCATAAATGCAAAATTCACTATATGAGAAGATATTTACAATGAGCCTCTTGCTCTTCCTATGGAGTACATGGGCGTATTTATAGTTCAAGGAAGAAAGTCCCAAACAGAGAAGAAAACCAAATTAGAATCAGATGCGCCAACCAGTGTCATGTCTGACACGGCTTGACAGATGTATCACTCGGCACCACATTTGATGCCGTGTCCAATACATACATGATGACGAATTTGTATCACACTTTAACATATTTTATTTGTATTTTTTGTCTTTTAATTACTTGAAATCTAGTAGCTCCAAATATTGTTCATTAGGAGGGTCAAGGAAATTAGGAGAAAATGTTGTCTGACCAGGAGATTGCCTTGAAAATTCCATGGGATATTCTTAATCGGTCAGAAGTTTTGTTTTGTCATGGCTTATGCGCACTTCGGTCTTGAATACTTGTCTCCTCACATGGTCAAAATATTGGAATTCTTTGGCTTGCATGGTATTCAAGCAAGAGCTAGCACGCTCGTCCTTTGGTCAGAATTTTCACGTTCAGATGTTTACCCAAAGTCAAAACCCTAGCTGATTTCCAAGAAAGTACTCAAAAATGTTTGCCAAAAGTTTGTTACAATGACCTTCTTTTTCCCAGCATCTTACGTGTAGTAAGCTGCTCACCAGCCTAGCTAGCTTGTTCGAGCAAAACTTGTATTGTTATTTGAAACTTACCAGAGGACTCAAAAAGAGCAGCACGATATCTGACAATGTTACGAGTTATCACCTCTGTTTTTTACTGCACCCACACTAGCTGGTAGATTACCAGATCATGTAAGAATTGATCCTTTCTTCGTGTGCCTGTGCATGAGATTTGACTTTCTGATAACCAGTTGCGACATGCATGTTGGCAGCACGACGCAAACCTATGACCGCTTCAGAGAAGATTGTTTGCACAACTCTCCGTCCGACGCGCGTGATGTGCCATGAATTTCCAGCGTTGCGACTTGCGAGTGCTGCACGGCTGGGCAGCTTGACTCGGCGGCGAGTAGGTCGTAGGTAGCAACAGTTATTCAAACATTAGGGTCAAAATTCTACTACACCCTGAAGCATTTTCTTCGGAAAAAAAATACTGAAACAACTGTAGCAACCAAGGAGCTCAGCACAGGGAAATTTTATCCTGGATGAGACTGTCGTTGTTACGGTTGACCTGCACTAATTCCGGTTTCAAGGAAGGGCGCCTCCGATTGTCAGCTTGTCACCTCCCTGCACGACAGGCAACACAGACAAGTTCACTAGTACTACATCAACAGTCCCTGCTCAAAAGAGCTTTTTTCAGTGGTTTATAGCTAAAAAGTACTGTAATTGGCTGAAAAAAATCTGTAGCTATGAAAGTTTATTTAGCATAATTAAATTTAAAAATTTTTAGAAAAGAAAAAACATGTTTGCCATCATATATAATGCAAACAAATACGAGAAAAAGAACCGGTAAAAAGGCTCAAAAAGACAAAAGTATAAAAACGAAATTTATGAATAATGCAAAATAAGTCAGAAGCTAAAAGCTTAAATCGAAACGAACGGGGTTGCCTTACATTGCCTGAACTCACTAGTTGGATAGTATATCATCACCGCCTTAACACGGTGTCCCAAAATATATTTATCAGCTAACCAATACAGGTTCTCTCTGTTTTAGGGGGGATGAACAGAAATCTTGATCAAAATTACCAGCACTCAACGGATCGGATGAACCCGTTACATTAGTTTTGTGTTGTTTTCTTTCCCCCTTCTCTTAGGCTTCTCTCTGTTTTAGGGGGGATGAACAGCAATCTTGATCAAAATTACCAGCATTACTATCCACTATAGACGTTGAAAACGAGATCGCTTTATCACCGACTGCAGCAACAAATTACCAAAACTGCAAGAGGCATGACACGGTCCTGTCCATGCCGATTTGGTTTCTGCTGACTTCTGCACTTGGTATACTAGTAGTATAGCTCATGACTTCCCACTCCAGTAGTAGCAGAAACAATTGGCAGGAGCAAGTCAGCATACATGGCTGTCATCAACTGACAAAAAGTGTACCACCGGCAGCCTCGCCTCTTGTTCAATCTACACTTGAACCTTCGTTCCAGTCTGAATGCTTGCTACTGCTTGCACGGGAGCTAAACTCTCGTTTTTTTTATGCCACAGAAAATGAGACCTGCATTAGCTGCATCTGAAAACAAGATGCAAATTTCAATCGCAATTACAGAGAGACAGAGTTATATAATTCTAAGGTAAGTGATGTTGGCAGATGCATTGACATTAGGAACGATACTATTATGCTTTTTGACATTCGCATGGCTAAGGCATTTAGATATAGTAATCTAGTGTTTAAGTGAGATGTCCACGTGGGTCTTTGTTTACGGAACTACACTTTTTACAAAGTGTGTTACTTGTACCAGAAGTATATGCTTAGACAATAGAGCACTGCACTGGAGAAGTCATGCTTGGAGATTAAAAAAAATGGAGCACTTCTCTTGATTACCTCCTTCAGGTTCATGATTGTACGTCACTTCCTCTTCCAAATGTCTTAAAGTAGACCTAACATGGATAGGAAATTAAATCATAATCCGGTAGAGAACTTCCGGAAGGTGGTTGCACATCAGGTTTGGCAACGTGATTAGGAACTCAAGTATGCACCATTATGTGACACAAGTTTAATAGTTGTTTACACACATTTATCAATGAAAGCTCAAAACTGACAAGGTGGAGGTGATTCACCTGTTACCATGATGGGCCATGGAGCTCTGCATCTTCTATGACTAGTTGTGGAGCCATTGATACCACTATGGATAGAAATCTCAAAACCGGTGCAAAACCTGGCCGACGGATGGTAACGATAACTGATCGGTTACCGAAAAACAAAAAAAACTGAATGAAATTTATGTTTTAAATTTTGAATTTAGATGGTTTAAAAACCGGTTAGCGGATATAAACTAGAAAAACCGTTTAAAAACCGGCCGGCCACGGAGAAGAGAAGGTGTACGGCCATTCGGTGGGCTAATGTGGCGCGGGTCTGATAAGAAACAGGGCTTCTGGAAACACCTAGTCGGGCTGGAAATATATGGGTCGTAATTGGCCTTGCCACTTATGCTATACTATCAGACTGGGCTGGCTTATATGGGCCTTAGTTGGGCTTACGCACTTATGCTTACTAGCAGTCTGGGCTGGCTATATGGGTCTCTATTGGGCTTGCCATCATGCTCAACCATCAGGTTGGGCGGCTGGGCTGGATAATTTGGGCCGTTATTGGACTCAGCTTTTTTATGCTCTACAATCAGACACTTTTTCAAGGATTGATTCCCTTTTCAATTTCAGCCCAAAAAATTCCTTTTTCAATTGGTCCATTCCCTTTTTCCGTTTTCTCCCTAATGCAATCGATAATGAAATTCTACAGTCACAGAGCATCACTTCCCCTACATCCACTAATATTTTGAGGATTGTTAAAACTCGTAACCAAAGTTTACACCAAATTGCTAACTTACAGTAGATATGTGCCTTTTTTTTAAATACACTAAGTTACAACTTCTAATTTAGTATAGACTAAAAAGTATCTCTACTGCTGTGGATGAAGGTACCGTAACTGAATAAATTTTCACATCACAACAAGTCAACAACAACAAACTGGCGGTACAAATAAGGGGAAGTCATCACAGTGATCTGAGTGACTGAGTGGAACCAATCTGTGGAGATCTTCATTCACATTCCATTTCCATTTTACATCTTATTTTGATTACAATTATAATCTGTACAGCACCGATAATCGATTCGTTGTTCTTGTTTATATCTACAGTAGTGGTACGACCGGCATGCAAAGGAAAAAAATATGCAATGCTGGGGATTGGTGAGGCTAGAACAAAGCTTCCCTGCTTCCTTTTTCTGTTCTCGTTTCTATTCCCTCACACGTGTTAGCACCTTATTCGTTCTACTTTACTTTTTATGGGGTTTGTAATAGCACCCACCCTTCCCGGACTGCTAAAACGTGTGAGGAAACACAGAAAAGGAGACAGGGAAGCTTTGTTTTGGAGGCTAACCCTACTTAACTAGCCGAGATGAAAACAAAATTTTCACTGCAAGTCTGCGACAACGTGATCTTTCGCTCACTGACGCCCTCCCTCCTACTCGCTCTGCTCCGTGTCCTCGCCTCCGACGAGGTACAGCTTCTGGCCATCATTGACCATGTCGACGTCCGGCAGCCTCGCTCCATCCTCGCAGAGCAAGCGCGGGCATGAGCCGGACAAGTTGAGCTTCTCCTGGGCTGACCTGATGAGTCCCTCGATGGTGTGAGGAATCCACAGAACCACCCCTTCTTTCCGCTCGTCATTGGCGTCCCATGGATGGTAGGGGAACACCGAGCATCGTCGCGGGTGCATCTTATCTGCAAACAGAAGTTAATTTCCGTCAAAAACGTATGGTTTGCAGGTAATCACGCAGATATTCTGAGCTTCTGAACCTGCCTCTCACTTCTTCGCCCCGTGTGGGGAACTTAGAGAGCTCGTCGGCTTTGGCTTGTTCCAGCAGCAGCATCAGTGATTTGCCACCGCACTTGCGCCCTTCGTCTAGTGGAGTGGCGCCCCATCTGCATGCAATCATGGCAATGTCAAGCGTGCCTTCGGAGTTACAGGCTTGGTGGTTCCAAACCTCGAATGATGCAGATGAAACATTCTTTTGTAGTAGTAGTACCTATCTGTTGCGAACACGCTTGCGCCTGCATCTATCAGCGTCTTCGCTATCAGATACAAGCCCTCCGCAGCGGCTATGTGGAGAGGTGTGCGGTGGTCGTAGTCTTTCGAGTTTGGATCGACGCCGTAAGCTAGAGCCCTGCGAATGAAATCCAAGTCCCCCTGTGAAACGGCCGTGCAGAGATGACTGCCAGCATTCTCGAGGCTCAGTTTAGCTCCTTTGCTGAAGAGCAGTGTGGCCACCCGGTCATGCCCCTGCTTGACTGCCTCCAGCAAGGGTGTGTTCCCAAATTTATCTGGTTTGGAATAAAAAGTAGGTGTGCGTTATAAAAGGCACGGTTACCAAAAGAACAAGAGGCACAAATTTAACGTGGAAAATCTTTGCAGGAAAAATCACGAACGCACAAAGATAAAATTTACTATATGAAAAGATATTACAAACACGAAAACTTTAGCGTATCTAACCGTGTGACTATATATGTACATATATAGGCTAAGGAACAGAGTCTCGAACGGAGAAGGAAATTGAATTAGAGTAGGATGCGCTTGCCATTATCATGTCTAACACAGTTTGACTTATACACCACTCAGCGCCATGTCTAGCATAGTGTCCGGTAAGGACACGATAACGAATTCGAATGACACTTTAACAGTGCAAAAATGTGTGAGCATATAAATTGGTACTCTATACTAGAAAGAAACTGGAAATGACGACAGGAATGGCATTGAACTGAGTGAACATACCGGTAAGATGGATATCGACCCCTTCGTCGATAAGGAACTGCACGACATCCTCATACCCTTTGGAAGCTGCAAGATGCTGTGAGGAAGATGATGATTACATCAGACATACATTACGTACCATGAAGAGAACAATGCTCTGAATTAAAAGAATATAGATGTGCAACTAAGGATATCCAAGCAGTTCATACCAGAGGAGATCGTCCATCATAATCAGTGTTCTTTGGATCCGCTCCAGCCCGGATTAAACCTTTGAGCTGATGAAGGTCACCGTAAAAGGCTGCACTATTTACTCTTAAGCTGAGCTCCGCCTCTTGCTTCCCTATATGGAATGTGATATCGGATTCTAGTTGTTTGATCCGCCCGCCATATTCATTGCTCTGCAGTCAGAGGCACACATCAGGAGAAATTCACTATCTATGAATTGCAGAATTTGATAAAAAAAAATAAGAACTGTGGCGTTGATTGTTTGTGCTGTGTACCTCAGAAAGGTTTCTCAAAATATTTCTTCCGTCAACGAAATAGATCTCCAATATGTTTGTGAAGGACTGTTTATCGAGCCGCAAGAGCCTACAAAGTTCGCAGACACGAACAGTGTAGGGCTGTGGAATATTGCAAAGAACAGCAGTTTCTCCGAAAGAATTCTCAGGCTCCAACATTAAAATAGTCTCTTCTTGACCATCTTCACCAATGCCAACACCTTCCTGAACAACACATGAACATATCATAACTAAGTACTGACATATAACTAGTTAAATGATGAACAACTGCAAGAAATAATACTGTAAGTATTATTTTGATTTAAAAAGCATTCAATACCAAACTCATCTGAATACCGAAAGAATCGAAGAAAAGCAATTATCCCTAGGCTTGTACTCACCAGTGCACCATGGCAGACAAAGTATAACTGATTAACTGCGCTTCCTTGCTCCAATATAACCTCTCCTGGTAGGAAGAACTCTTCTTGCAGCCTGATCACCTGCCAAGCGCGATAACATGTTAGACAAATCTTGGGAAAATTTTCCATTAGTAAAATTTATATAGTAGAACAGCATACATCATTTGTACTTACAATCTGTTGAATGAATTCTGCTGAACATCCTTTGAACAGTGGAACGCTTTCAATATATGGCTTGTACAGTGTTTGAGAAATCTGCAAATACAATACAATGTATCATCAGTCACAACTTACAACAGACAAGAACACAGTTTATATGCTATGTAAAGACGTAAACACTTGTGAAGGATTAGTATTGTAAGCTGATGATTATAGAAAAGACACTTTTCATAACTGTATCCGTTGGATCGTAAGGGCCTTCTCATCTCCAAAGGCTAGCTTGTAAGGTGAGAGACTCTCCCATTTTTAAGTTAAGTCCCTTACCATTTCACAACCAATTTGAGACTATTTCAACAATCTCCATCTTTACACATTAGTATCTCTTAGCCGTTCACCGCCTCTTTAATCATACACTGATGGCCCATCAGGGTAACGATCCATTGGATAGTCACACATTAGTATCCATTAGGCCAAAAATGTTAGAAATAGGTTCTATTACCAATTTGTTGGATTGTAAGGACTTTCTTGTTGGATTTGCCTTACGTGGTCATAAGCTTCGAGTACTCGTAAGACTTCCTAGACTGCCTTGAGTACTCGTATGGACAGCACCCGATGTGAGCAATACTCAGACTACTACAGTACTCCTAGTGGATTCTCTGACTGGTACTGAGTACTCGGAACTCCCCGCAGTACTCGTAACACTCTATTGCTTGAGTTCTCGTACTCGAGTTACGACTACGACAGTACTCAATTATACATTGATCGAGTACTTACACCACTCAACTCACATGAGAACACTTTGGAGAAAGCACACACAAGCACAATACAGGAGCTTTTGCGATGTGTAAACTTCTCAGTGTCTTTTTTTATTTTCTTCCCTTGATATACTACCGAATACAAGAAACGGTTATACTACATTACAATTTACAACCAATAAATACTCGACTAATGTAAAATGCTTAATGCAGAGAAACTGTCAGTAAACAGACTCTCAATGCAAAACTTAACTCCTACTTCTAACAGACTGATGCATGACCAAAAAATAAAGATGCGACGAGATTACTCAATAAACTCCTCCTAATCTCGTTGCTCATCACTTGACCCCTGATTAAACCAAGCTTGCTACACATTTCTTAGAACCTGATGCGTCCAAGTGGTTTGGTCAGAACATCTATAAGCTACTCTTCCATTGTTACATAATCAACGACCATCTTCTTGATCTCAATGCATTCCCTGATAAAATGGTAACGGGTGTCTATGTGCTTGCTTCGATCATGGAGAATTGGATTCTTGCACAATGCAATTGCGGATTTGTTATCCACTTTGAGAGTAAAACTCCGTGACTCATTATTCATCAACTCTCCATACAATCGACTAAGCCAAACTCCTTGAATTGCGGCAGTCATAGCAACGATGTATTGGGCCTCACAATACGATGACGCCACCACTTTTTGCTTTTGGGACTGCTAACTAACCAAGCGCCTCCCAAACATATATAAGATGCCAGTTGTGCTCTTACGATTGACATCCCCGGCCATATCACTGCCACTGTACCCAATGAGCTACAGATTTCCTTCTTTTTCTCTTCATGGATAGAAACACCCCACATCAAGAGTACCACTGATATATCCTAGAATATGTTTCACAGCCACCTCATGTTCAGAGGTTAGGCTTTCCATGAAGAGGCTCACATAGCCAACTGCGAAACTAATATTGGACCTTGTGTGTTCAAGATATCTTAAACTGTCCACAATGCTCCCATACCAAGTAGCATCAACAAGAGGATTCTTACTTACTTTGCTCAGCTTGAGTCTTGCTTCCATAGGAACTTGACATGGATTGGACTCCTCCATCCCACTCTTCTCCAGTATCTCCTTAGAGTAAGCCGTTTGGTTCAAAATAACCCCTGCATTGCCTTGATCTACCTCTATACCCAAATAGTAACACGACAGACCAAGATCACTCATCTTTGAACAAAGTTTTCATCTCCTTCTTGAACTTTCTAAACTCATGTGTTCGAGTTCCCATAATAATTAGATCATCAACGTACACACCAATCAGTAAATTGTTTGAGCTAGTAACTTTTCTGTATATAGCATGTTCTGATGGATATTTCTTAAACCCTAGTGTCGTGAGACTGCCATCCAATCTAGTGTTCCATGCCTTGGAGCTTGGCGTAGCCCGTATGAAGCCTTCTTAAGTTTCATGACTTGTGCTTGTTTTCTTCATCAACAAACCCCGGAGGTTGGACCACATACACCTCTTCCTCTAATACACCATTGAGAAAAGCTGACTTGACATCCATATGATGTATCTCCTAGCCTTTGTGTGCTATGATTGCAATGAGCAACCACACAGACTCAAGGTGTGCAACCGGTGCATATACATCCTCAAATTCCACTCCATACTACTGCACATAGCCCTTTGCCACGAGCCTAGCTTTGTGTTTCACGATCTTCCCATCAGAGTCCTTCTTCACCTTGTAAATCCATTTCGGGCCTATCGGTCGATGCCGGTTGGGAGATCAACAAGGCTCCACGTCTGGTTTTCTTCTATCGACTTGATCTCCTCTTGCATTGCTTGCCCCCAAACTAAACACTTTTCTGCCTCCATAAAACTTACCAGTTCTTCTATGGCCAGAAGGCTCATCTCACCGAATACATTGAACTGATGTATTTGCATAAATGTTGGTAAGCGTTTGGTACCTTTGTGTCTCTCCATTGATCTCTGAAGCATTGCTTAGTGGAGACACTTATTCAACACCTACTTGTGCCGACACCGAGTCAGCGGCCCACCGTTGGGCTCGTGACTTGGCGTCCACAGTGGTGATGCTGTTGCGTCACCACGCCCATGAGATGGCAACAATCCTCCTCCATCTCATGTGGATATCTAAGTAGTGTACTCCATAGTGAAAATCTCACTAGTAGAATCCACCTCCTCATTGTTGGATGTGTCCCACTCCCATCTTGTATCTTCATCGAACACGACATCTCGTGTTATATACACCTTGTCGTTGGGTGGATCATACATCCGGTACGCCTTGGAACTAGGTTCATACCGCACGAACACCATGGGAGTATTTCTATCCTCCAGCTTCCTGATGTTTGGCTTCACATTTATTCTAGACACCCAAATATGCGAAAATAATGCACATTTGGTTGTCTTCCATACCAGACTTGAAATGGAGTTTTCCAATCAACACTTCGGGTCGGAGCGTGGTTTAGGATGTATACCGACAGTGTGACGGCTTCTCTCCAAAACCTTGCTGGTATGTCCCTCGCCTTCATCATGCTTCTCGCCATCGAGATCATGGTCTAATTGCATTGTTCAACTATGCCATTTTGCTATGGCAAGTACGGCGCTGTGAGATGACAGATGATACCTTGATCTGTACTGTAGTCTCCAAAGTCCACTGTCGTGAAACTCTCCTCCACGATCTATGCATAGCACACGTATCTTCCGCCCAGCCTCCAGCTCGACGCTTGCTTGGAAGTGCTTAAGAGTTGTCGACGCCTCATCTTTTATCTTCAGAAGAATCAACCACATATAGCGACTAAGGTCGTCGACCAGAAGCAGGAAATAACGCCTGCCTCTTGGAGTTGGCAGTGTAATTGGTCCGTAGTGATCACCATGTACAAGGTCTAGTATATTATCAGCTCGGTACTTGGCCTCCGAGGAAATGAGGCTCGTCGCTACTTCCCGGCCAGACAGCTTGTGCACAATTGATCCACCTGATCAATTTGTGGTAGACCTCAAACCATTTCTTGTTGGGCCAGCCTCCGGAGTGAGTGGAACTTTAGATGGCCGAAGTGTTCGTGCCATCGCCACGCCAAGTCCCTACTCCAGGCTGACAGGCACACTGGCTATGCAATGTTGAGGTTAAGCACATAGAGCCGGTTGCATGTGCGGTTTACCTTGGCAAGAAGCCTCCGATCTGAGTCGCAGATCTGCATGATGCCATCCTCGATGTCTCTGGTACCCAACCTTGTCGAGCTGTCGAACACTTATGATGTTGTTGGACAGCCGAGGTATGTAGTAGATGGTCGAGAGTTCACGATGCTCACCAATGCGACATATGAACAAAAGCGTCCCTCATCCGCAGATCTCCACATTTGATCCATCGCCAAATTTCACTAATCCCTTCACAGACGTGTCCAATTCGGCAAAGGCCGACTGGCACCCGGTCATGTGATTTGTGGTTCCAATGTCTAGGTACCACTTATCATCTGTCTCAACATCCTCATGCCCAAGATTCACACGCGCATGGACTTCGTTCAGCGAGATCTCTGTCCAGACAGCCTCAGCCATCTCATTGATCCCACATACCTCTGCCATGAGCAGAACGGGCTCTTCTCTTGAGTTTGGACGAGATTCACCTGCTCCTATGTTCTTGACGCGGCTTGTGACATTCCTTTGCAAAATGCCCAAAATTATTACAATAGAAACATTTCACCTTTGACTTGTCACGCCTGTAGCCTAGAGAGCCACCGTCTTTCACGCCTGGTGATCCCTTCATTTGACCACCTTGCTTGTCCTGACCATGAGGTGGACCTTGCCTTCCCCTCATAGCAGAGAAAGAGGTTGACCCGGTCGACTTCTTCCTTGACCGAGCCATCCGCTCCTCCTCAGTGAGGAGTACCCGGCTCCCTCCATCACCACCATTATCCCCTGGTTCCCACCAGTCCTCAATAGCTTTGAGGCGACCAGTAAGTTCCTCAATGGACATGGTGTTGAGATCAAGCAGCTGCTCTATCGAGAAAGCTACATGATAAAACTTTTGCGGTATGGCTCGCAAAAATTTCTTCATGACTTTATCCTCTTCCAATGTGCCTCCAAGTGTTAGGATGTTGTTCACCAGCCCGGTCAGCCACATGAAGAAGTCATTGACCGACTCAGTCTCCTTCATGCGAATGGTCTCGAACTCCCTGCGCAACGCCTACACCTAGGCCTCCCGGACATGATCGACTCCCATGCGCATTGTTCTGATGGCCTCCCATGCTGACCTAGCGGTGTTCTTGGTCGTCAACGCTCCTAGCATCTCCAGTGGCACTGCCTGGAGAATGGATGCTAATGCCATTCGGTCCACATGGTATTCAGCACCGCCCAGATCCACTGCATCCCAGACTCACTGAGCCTGCAAATTCACACGCATGAGCAACACCCAGTCGATGTAGTTCATGCGAGTGAGCACAGGGTAGCGCAACGTGACACTAGCCTTCTTTGGCGCCGTCTGCGCCACCATCTCTTGGTAGTTGCCAAGAACCACCACGCGACGCCCACTGGTGCCGGTGGATCTTCCGGAGGGAGGAGACACCGATCTTGCACCCCAGGGCATCATCCCAGGATCTATGTGATCACTACTCTGATACCAAATGTTGGATTTGCCACACGTTGTCATGAGTTTCGAGTACTCGTAAGACTTCCTTGACTATCTTGAGTACTCGGATGAACAATACTCGGACTGCTACAATACTCCTGGTGGATTCTCCAACTGGTACTGAGTACTCGGAACTCCCCATAGTACTCATAGCACTCTATTGCTTGAGTTCTCGTACTCGGGTTACGACTACGGCTGTACTCGATCACACACTAATCGAGTACTCAAACCACTCAACTCACACAAGAACACTTTGGAGAAAGCACACACAAGCACAACACATGAGCTTTTGTGATGCGTAAACTTCTCAGCATCTTTTCTGGTTTTCTTCCCTTTATATACTACTGAATACAAGAAACGTTTACACAATTTTGATGGTGCATTACCACCAATAAAGACTCAACATTAAGACCAGTAAATACTCGATTAATGCAAAATGCTTAATGCAGAGAAACGGTCAGTAAACAGACTCTCAATACAAAACTTAACTCCTACTTCTAACTGACTAATGCATGACCGAAAAGTAAAGACGCGGTGAGATTATTCAACAATTCTCATCCCTAAAAGCTAGCTTGTGAGATGAGGGACTCTCTTACTTTTAAGTTCGATTATTTACCCTTATATAATCAATGTGGACTATTCTAGCATATCACAGAAGGATGGCAAGATATGCAAAATATGGCTCATTACCTTTGCACGAATAGAAATTGGGATATCCTGAAGTGCAGAAGCTTCAGTGTAGCTGCTCTCATACTGCAACCTCAAGTGTCCCTTGATCTGTTCTCTTATGTCCTTTCCAAGTTTATTTCTGTTCATATACCTGATAACTTCTTTCATTTTGTCCCTAAATCGCTCGGTTTTCGACCCTTTGACAATAAGTGCAGTCATGTTACCGATGAGGTAAGCTCCAAGAATCATATCAAAGGAAACATATATCATGATAAATATCATTTCCCTGATATTTATAGCATGAATATCACCATAACCTGCAGAGGAAGAGGAATATTTTAGCATTTTAAGAAAAACATGCTAGGTTTCTAAGAAAGCAGAGATGGAAAGGCGAAAGCGATGTGTTGAAAATGAGACCAGCTTACCGACTGTTGCCATGGTTACAATGGCGAAGTACAATGATGTTATATAACGCTTGGCAAGATCAATATCCCTGAAATGAGAATAGTTGTAGTCTCCCAACTGCAAACTCCCTATCCATGTATATCCTTCCATTGATTCAGGAAGTGTTGTGGCCAGGTAATAGAAGATACAGGCTGCCGTGTGTGTACAGTAGAGCTCCACAACTATGAGTTTCACTATCCTTGTGAACAGGTAATTCACACGGATGTCCTTCTCCAAACTCTTAAAGAATTCTGTGACCTTCATAGCCCGTGTTAAGCGAATCCACAATAGGTATCTTACTTCTTCTTTACTTCCACAAGCCTATTTTAGAGTTTGTCATACAAAAACGAGAACAGACAAGCGAAATGTTAACCACAGCATAAACACCAAACCGTATGTTAACCAGTGAAAGAAAGATATCGTTAGAAAAAGAGTAACCTTGTAGATAATATCCCATGGGAAGCAACCAAGAAGATCAAAAATGAAGCTTGATTTGCAATACCTGAAGTCAAAGAGCAAAGAAATCAGTGGTTGAAGGTCACATTTGAGTTACCGCAGAACATATATCATAAAGTACAAACACTGAAACACCTAAACAAAAGCTCTCTTGTATTCTTGCAAGGATAAAATTTAAGTGTACAACTTGACATCATTTCCATTTCAGCAACTTCAAAAGAATTGAGAGTTCCAACATATCAATTTTAAGATCCAGCCATTCAGATGATAAGATGCAAATATAAGAAGTACTCGAAACGATGCAAATATAAGGCAGTAATGCAGTGCAAGTTCCACTCATTCTAGTTGCACTATTCAAGCAACAGATGAAGAAATGTTACCTGAGGGCAACAGACGTGGAATTGTATACAATTCGGTACGTGTCAGGGTCACGGTAGGCCACGAAAAACCTCAGCACAATATCAATGAGGAAGGCAATCTGGCCAGCTATGTCCAAGAAGAACAGGTTCCTAGGGAGCCCTCTGAAGAAGCCGAATTCCAAGGGTGTAAAGAAGGAACTATAGACTGCCCAAACCAGTATGAACCTGGTCCACAACCGATACCACCTGCAGCGGCACCATCCAAAAAAAAACTCACAGTTCAGTAAAGTAGCACCCCAGTTAGAAAAAATGAAATACATGTAGGATGAACTACATATCTTAGTAATAAAACAGGAAAAGACATCTAAATTCGAGCCGAAGAAGAACTCAAACATTGGTAGTGGGGTTCTACATCCACACCCCCACCCAACTGAGCTAGGCTCAATTCTTACTTACTAATTAGCGCCCCGGTTAACATAGTTTGCATTGAGACACCATCCAAAAAAACACAGTTCAGTTAATTAGCACCCCAATTAACATAGTTTACATTGAAGCAGTGCAAATATTCATTCTATGATTTGGTTAAAAAGACATGGATTAGAAACAAACCATCTATCCAAATCAATGGAGTAACGAAATCAAATTTGGAGTGCACAACGATATCGGAAAGGGTTTTGATAAACATCACCCGGATGTTTTCTTCCAAACAATCATCCAAATTTCTCACTTTTAGATGTGCACGAAGATTCATGTGCCGTCACCTCCACCTTCTTCTCCGGCGACTCCTTCTTTCTCCTCTCCGACGACCCCTTCTTCCTCCTTGCCAGCAAACCTGATGTGAGAATCCCACCTCCGCACCTAGGGTTCACTATTCTCCAGGCATGGAGGGAGGCTGGGGCGATAGCCCCATGGTGAGTGGCGGTGGAGGCGACGGGCGGAATAGGATGGTGGAAAACCTATGAAGTAACCGTACACCTGGTTGGCTTTGAAGAGGATGGTTACTCATATAAGCTATAGCTTAGTTGTCGTATTGTGATAAGCACACACCTTGCCTGTAACATATTGTATTGGTTGATTTGCATGGTAACAACTCCATACACATTTATGTGCATCCAATCCTATGTTAATGTTCCTTGTCTTAAAAAAAATGTACCTCCATATTCAGTTCTTTTACGCCATGATATGGGATAGACTATTGCACAGGCGACTGAATTTTTTATCTTTCAGTCACCTAAAGTTGCATTTTGAATCACCTGAAGTTGCACATGCTTTTTTTTGGAGGGGGCTGCAATTTTAGTTGATTGAGAGTGCAATTTCAGATCACCTGAAGTTGCACTCTGAATCACCTAAAGTTGCAGCTGGTTTTTTTGGAGGGGGCTGCAATTTTAGTTCATTGAGAGTGCAATTTCAGGTGACTGAAACATAAAAAGATTTCAATCGCTTGTGCAATAGTAAAACTGTAAAAATATCTCAAGGTGGAGGTGTTACAATGTTTCGATGCTGCCCGAAGACAAAAGAATCTAACCCCACCAAAAAAAAAGAATTTCTGGAATATTTGAGATGAAAGGAGATTTTCGTTTTTCCCTATATCCTTATCAGAAATCAATTCGGTATCATTATCACGTTGATTTTTCTCCGACCAACAAGCCCTCAAACAAACATGTTCTACCTATTGCCCAGCACATATTTCAGACATGTTCTGCTATCGAAACAATACGTCCGCAGCAGACTTACAACAGTTCAGTTTCTCATTGTAAAATTAACCAAGCTATGCCATCGCTGCTAATCTGTGGATCGGAGACAGGGCTGCTATGCTAGCGTGGCAGGGATGGATCGCTCTCCTGGTAGAACCCAGTAAAAATAAAAAAAATATAATAAATTATAGTTTTGCTTCCTCTAATAGCGATCGACTCTGTGAGTAAACTCGGATTAAAAAAAAAGGAAAAGAAGAAGATGAAAGCCCGTGCAACAACAGGTAGTAAAGTGAAAGCAAGCTATCATGTTTCTATGGCCATCAGAGCCAATCCCGTGAACCGAGCGAGAAAAAAAATTGGCAAAAAGATAGAAAATAATTGGCAAAAGCCAACGTAAAACGTGAAAATAATTGGCAAAAAGTCTGGAAAAAAAGAACTTTTCTGGTGCTGCTTGTTTAATTGTAGCAATAGGAAGCCATCCGATTGGGCAGATAAAAAAGAAGTTTCGTGCCGTCGTATGCGGCTTCTAGAACAAACAGCAGCCAGCGCGCGCGCGCGCTCGGAAGCATCGAGAAGATACGAAACTGCGGAGGCCAGCGAGCGCGATCGAGGAACTGGGGCCTTGGGAAGCTGGTGGCCGTGTACTTACTTGTTGTCGGGGTGAATGAGGAGGTCGTGGAAGAAGCCGTCGTCGCCGTCCTCGGCGAGGAGACGGCGGCGGCTCGGGCGGAAGCGGCCGGGGCGGAGTTCGGAGCCGAAGAGCGCGAGGCGGCTGCCCCGCGACGACTCGAGCCGGTCCGGCACCACGTCCACCTCGTACTCCTTCTCGTCGTCGTCCCCCTCCGCCTCATCCTCCTCCACCCTCCTCTTCGACCCCAGCCCCCTCCCCATCACCGCGAGCAGCACGGCTCCCCGCAACGCGCGGCGGCGGCGGCGGCGCGGATTCCGAGGCGGGCGGTGGAAGCAAGGTGGTGGTGGGGCTTGGGCTGTGGGTTCGAAGTTGGAGGTGGGAGGGAGGGAGCGGAGACGGGCGGGGCTATTTATAGAGCGAACAGTGGGATTCCAAACAGTTCTAGGTAGAGTTTTTCCGAATTTTTGCCAGAAATTAATTGTTCACTGTGCAAACAAACCTTGTTGTTCTATTTTTGTTTTTATTAGCGTTTGAATCGACCTCAATTTTGACCTCAATTGTTTAGAGGGAATTGCAAATAATATCGCATCTACATCCGAGATTTTAAGGGGTTCTCAAAATGACTTTTTTGAGTGGTTTATGGCTGAAAAATACAGTAACTGGCTGAAATTGCACTGTAGCTGATGATGGCTTATTTGGTGTAATTAAATTAGCCTATCACGAACAGTACAAACGAATACGGAAAAAAGAACCGACAAAAAACCTCAAAAAAGCTAAAAAATTAAAAAAACGAAATTGTTAAATAGTGAAAAATAAGTAAAAAATTAGAAGTCTAATCCATTTTGAGCGGACCTAAAATTTTGCAATATGTGTACTTCTCAACATCCCGATGAAACAGCAGTTGAAATCAACTCCGAAAGGGATAGCTGCGGAATATTGATGCGTTACACAATGACTCCATCGGCTATAAGTCCATAACAAAATCACTTTATTAGTGGATTCTCTTCTGTCATGCAGAGGGCTCCATTCGAACTACCGATGGCAGTCCTTTCTCAAAAAAAAAAAACGAATCAGATCGCTGTGAGCAGTGGCGGATCTAGCGGTGCTGTTACCGGACCCTTGGAGCCCCTAGAGCCCTCCTAAATTTTTAGCTATAGATGTATAATGTAGAAGGGTTGAGATCGAGCTGAAGGTACTTCAGCCCCTCTAAAAAAAGTTTTCTGGATCCGCCACTAGCTGTGAGTGAGAAAATAGTGAAAGCCCTACAAGGTCACTGTAGTTGCAATAGCAGCAGCGAGATAGCGACACGTACTGATGCAGCTGTACATGTGCACGTATGGTGACACCATACGCGGAAGAAGGGCTGGTCAGAGCAAATGTCCGAGCTCGTTGCGTACTCTCCGGCTTGGTTTATGATTTATATCATTAGCTGTCTGATGGTTTTTATGTTAAAAATATAGATAATATACTTATTTTAAATTTGATTAGGAGATAAATACAATAAAAAAACTAGTAATACAATAAATGAATCTAATAGTAGGCTACTCATTGTACTTCAGAAAATACACAAGGAAAATTTTATAATAAAGTCGATCGATTGCACAAACAACTTACAGTAGAGTCTGATGAAAAACAAGGAACAGCGTAGACTCGACGTAGTTCAAAACATACACATAGCAGTGAAGTGAGCAGTCATGTAGGTGTATACCGCGCAGAAACCTTATTGCCACCCTATGCAGGTTTTCTCCATAGCAATAATTTGGAGATCTTGCTCTCTTCCCTTCCCGATGCACACTGAGAAGAAAGGCCAGCGTAGTTGAGCAGTTTGATACTACAACACAACTATCCAGAGAGAAGGTAGAAGAATGGAAGAGGAATTATGTGTTTTCTCTTAGAAGTCTCTAGGTCCTTTAAGGGCACTGCAATAACTCACTAGTAACTGCTGCCATTAAACAGAATTAAAACACTGACAATTGTCTCATCAAACCACATAATGATACTTATACATTGTTTATCAGCTCCTAAATAGTTCAGAAGGAGATAGAAATGCTCGGTTCACAAAAAAGAAAAGTGGACTTGGTTTACCAAGTGGCATGTTACGTCATGGTGTAGTCACAAGTCACAAGTCGCGAAATTTTTCACGCGAAAATACATGAATACACACGCGTGTGTTTAGCTTAAGCCCTCCTGATAATATATCCATCCATGTGTTACATGTTTTAAGGAGTGGCAATAACTCCACATTATAAATTGGTCTCATGTACTTTGCCTTAGTAATATGGTATTAAACCATGCTTAATTTAGAATTATATAAAATGAGGTCTCATATGGGTCTATTTCTAACATTTTGGTCATAACGCGAGTGCTTGTCTGAATAAACCGAATACCGATAAGCTGCTTTGAAAAAGCTATCCCGTTAAGTCACTTCGAAACAACTGCCAAGAAGCCATTTTATTTGTTTGTTCAAAGAAAATCATAAACTAAAAAGAATGTGGCAAGCTCTCCAGAAGTAACTAACCATGTAGTACATGTTACCTATATAATGTTGGGATTTTTATGTGGTTTTAAACATTTATCTTGGTTATTGTCTGTTTTATTCAATGTGGAATTATTCATATTATTGATGCAAGTAATCAGGAATATTTGATGCGGAGTTTAACTCGAGGAATTAATACTCGAAATACTGAGGACGGCTGTGCTGAAATATGGCAGACATATTTATTGAGATCAAGTCTATTGAAATTTAATATGCATGTATTTGTTTTAACTTGGGTATAGCACAGAGCGGAATAGTTGGGTTGTTTTACATGATCGGCTCTGCAGGCTGTTGATCCACATGATCAGATTGAATTGATCTCATAAACAATTTGATCATGGCGCATGACTCACACATATGTGTTTGGGACTAATATATTTTAGACTCATAAAACTGTCCTATCTAATTATGGTTAGTGATATGATTCAAGGGTCTCACGAGATACCGAAAACAGGTGGATCATTTTGTAACACCTGGAAGTGGAGTCTATAAATAAGTCCCTACCCTCTAGCCTTCTTATACATTGTGAGCAACACCACAGAGAAAGCAGAGAAATAGAAAGTAGATCCAAAAGTCTCCATGGAATCAGTCTAAGATTTGAGAAAACCCAACATATAATGCTACAGTGTGCATGGGCAATTGGTGTAGCCGTGTAGCCTTGTAAACCAGACACATCGAAACCGGATGTGGTGTAGTCTTGAATCGATCCAGTTGTCTCGTGCCTGTCAAATGGGGCGTCAATTCATCGATGCTCCTATTCGACAGAACCTGATCTGTAAGCGAAAAATCTCTTCAAACAGGTGTCATGTGATTGAGATTTTCTTTCCAGAGAGTGGATCGATCTACGTACTCTTGCCGGCCGGGTGTGTGTGCGCTGCTCCTGCTCCAGTTCGATGTGTCGGGAATCTAAACCTGATCCACGTCAGAGTTACAGGCTTACAGCGGCGTGCCTCAGAAAAATGTCGCTCTTTTACTCTCTCTTAACCGCCTCATTTGCCACGAGCTCACGAGTTGTGTGCTATGTTCTGTCATAAAACGTCAAAAAGTAGATGATTAAAAGAATAACAGATATAGATTTAATATAAAAAAATCTTTATAGGAATAACCACGAATGTACGGAGATGAAATCACTATGTGAGAAGATGTTTATAATGAAGCTTATGCCTTTCCTGCAGTCTATAGGTATATATTTATAGTGATTATAAATGAGACTTCAGTAGAAGTAGAACTCCGTGTTAAAAACAAAAAACAATTTAAATAGAATTCGGATAAGAGGCTCTACATTGTCTGTATGTGCATCCGTAGCTACTGTAGTAGTACATGTCAAGTGAAGAGCGTGTCATACTATTATTCCCTTCGATCAAAAAGAATAGAACCATACTAGTACGTTGCACTACATGATTTTTGTGATACGACTAAATTTTGCAGTAGTACACATTTTGTCAAGGCTACCACAAAATTGCATATATATGTTGGCATTTTAGTGAACTATAGATATGTTTTGTCATCAACAAAATATAGATATTGTGACAAAATGTTTCAATAAACTCCACCTCCATCAGATCTCAGTCAGATGTAACAGAATATTCCGCACATGAGACCCACAACGTTTGCAGTAAAAGTAGGGCTTCCAAAGAAAAGCAAGATAATTTCACAACATAGCGCACCAAGTCCAAACGAAGTAATGATGCGATGCATATGCCTGTGCATTTTTCTTGCGGCCATACTCAATAGCCAATAGATTCCGTTTCTATATGAATTAAGTCATCTCGCAAATTTACGGTGACATTTATGCATTCCAAATATGCACTGGCTTGATTTCAAAAATTTTGACCCACACGCATGTGTAAAACATATTTGTTAGGAAACCTGGACTCTATCTAGAGTCCTGATCTAATTGGACACCCCACCGTAGACTATAAATAGGGACCTAGACCCCCCTCATTATGTACCCCGATGCAATCTAAAGCAATAAAGAAAGACCAGGAGTTCTCTCTACCTCTCTGTGTTCAATCTATTATTCTGTAATTCTGTGATTGATTCGTTCTTATTTTAAGCAGAGGAATCGCTCGGACTGGTCTCCAGCGTCGGTTCCTCAACACGTTATCAGCACGACTTCGCTCCGGTGAACGAGGTAATCATCGAAGCACATATTGAATTTTCTAAATCGCTTTTGAATCTGTATTTTCTTTTCGCGTTCTAGATTGAAATTCTACGGTGCAAATCCGCCATAATCTACCGCGAGCAGACTTGAAGTCGCCGGCACAATGTCGATCGGTAGATTGTGAAACGGGTAGATGTTGATTGCACTGTAAATTAGAAACGATGCAAATCCGCCCCAATCTACCGCGAGCAGATCTGAAATCGCCGGCACAATGTCGATCGGTAGATTGCTAAACGGGGTAGATGTTGATTGCATCGTAGATTGGAAACGGAAATTTATGCATATGTTCTTTTGTTCTGTTGCTGTTCGGTTTTTGCTTGCTGCTGCACGAAAGAAAAAAAAACCAAACACAAACACAGAAAAAAACCCAGGCACTGCCTGCGCCCGCCGGCCAGTAGCCGGCCATGGAACATGAGGCGACGCCGCGCCCGCATGCGCGCCGCCAGTTGCCGGTCAGCAGCTGGCCCCACCACTCCGACGCCCGGCCAATGCTTCCCGCATGAAGCATCGCTGCCACCAACTTGCATGATGGTTGCCACCGCTCGGTTTGGTTGGTGCTCGCAATCACCGACCATGGAGCCATGTGCCTCATTGGCCGAAGCACCGGGTTGCGTCGCCGCACATCGGTCTTAGTTCCCCGCCGCGTGTGTGCGCCCCCACAGCACCTCGGGTTCCCCGTCACGAGCGCGCACGCCCTGCATGGCACCGCTGGCTACACCACCCGCCGGCTGCTTGGCCGTCACCCGAAGATCGCTCGCCGCCGGCCCTTTGCACGCGCCCGTATGCGCCTGACCAGCCTGAAGTCGCCACGGCATGAAGCCGCCGAGCGCGGTTGGTCTCGCCGCTCGATCTCACCACGCCTAAACACGCGCACGCGCCCGCACGCGCAATGCCCGAGGGAGCGGCGCCGCACCTGCCTTGGCCCCATGAGCGCCGCCTCACCGGCTCGCCCGCATGCGCCCGCCGAGCGCGCACCGAGACGTGGTTGCCGCCGTCGCGCTTGCCTCGAACCTCGTGGCCGCCGCCGCTGCCGCGGCCCGAGCCGACGCCGCCCCCCCGCGCAGATGGCCGCCGCTTGCCCACAATAGGGCCGCATCCCGGCCACCTCCGCGCCTTGCTCAGGCCTCTGGCCTCCCCATCACGGCTCGCCGGCCTGCAGCCGGACCCACGCCGGCCTCCCACCGAAGTCGGCACCACGCCCCACATAGCCGCCGGCCCCCGCGCATCTCCGCCAAGCTCGACGCCCTGCACGGCGTCGCCAAACCCATCCGCCTCGGCTCCCGGTCCGCCGCCGCGTGGCACCGGCGCTCAAAGCCACCGCCGAGCCGCCGCTCTGCCCCGCCCGCGCCCCAGCTCACTCGGGCCACCGCCACGTGGAGGAGGAGCAGGGGAAACCCTACCTGCTCGTGGGTTAAGTCGAGTGGGCCATTTGGCCGAATGGGCTTTTTACGGCCGAAAAGAGAACGGACTGTGTGGGCCAAGGAGCGATGGGCCGGAGAGAGAAAAATACCCGGCCGGGGGGAGGGGGCTAGCAAATTTGCAAATCAGTCCCTCAAACTCTGAAATTTACCGAGCAGCCCTCGAAATTTGCATATGAGTCCTGGATTTTGCATAAAAGGCCTCGTAGTTCTGAAAATTACGTATAAGCCCTCAAATTTACGAGTGGGTCTAGAATTTTGCAGAAAACCCCTCTGTAAAATCAGAAAATTGCGCGAATTTTCTCTGAACTGAAATTTTGCGTAAAAACCCTCTGGAATTGCAGAATTTGCTGAAATTTCGTATTTTAGCATAAAAGGGCCTCGGGAATCCGAATTTTGAATTATTTTTTTAGCATTTGAAGCTTATTTATTTATGCCATTATTATTCTCTGTATTTTCTGTATTTATTTTCTGTTTTTGGTTAATTGTAATTGTTTTAATTGCTTTTAATCACTGAAATTAGCAGTAAAATTATAGAAAATGCACAGAAAATTATGAAACATTATGAGAAGCTTTTGTACCATTTATTTACCTGCAGTAAATTATTCCGTGTATGTCTACCAGCAGTAGACTTATACACATTTAGATGACTAGCATCACGAACTGGGAGTTCGAGGAGCTGGCCCAGCATGGTCAAAACTACCTGATGTTGGCATCCGATGTCGAGACTGTGCTTGGAGCCAGGAAGCTCCGCGCTGCTATTGGGATTGGCAGACTGAATAACGCTCAACCCAAACCTGAGGAGAATGATCAGGCACTTCATTTTCTCATGCACCACCTCTGCCTCGCTCTCAAGAATGAGTATATGATGGAGAAGAGCGCGCTGGCACTCTGGACCGCACTCCAGAAGCGGTTTGAGAGGCTAAAGTACACCATTCTTCCTCAAGCAGAGCGAGAGTGGATCAGACTGAGGTTTTGCCGACTTTAAGACGGTCAGGGAATACAATTCTGCATTGCACAAGATTTGTACCCCACAATAGAAAATTGAGAAAAACCATCCACCCCAATATAGCACAATCCGCACGCAACTATCGTCAAGATGGCTATGAGGAATACGCCGAATTGACTGATATGATGCAAGTTGCGGAGGCTCAGGACAAAGTTCTCCGTAAGAACTACGTCACTTAGCCACTGGAGCTCCGCCGCCGTGAAGCCAACGCCGGAGCTACAAGGTGCGAAAAGCTCTTAATGAGAGAAGGGAAGGAAGGGTAAGGCGCGCAGCCGTAAAGGCGAATCGGATGCTCCACGAGAGAATAAGGCCAGCAAGCCAAAGCGGGATGGTCAAGGCGCGATGAAGCCCACTCTACATCGGTGAGGGGAGAATTTCAGTAGTCACCGCACCGATGGAAGTTGAAACCATCACGACAAAGAGAATCTCTCTCGACCTAGAAGTAGTTAACGCCATGATTTCTCTTGAAGAGAATGTCAACCCCAAGAAAATAGTAGAAGAAGTCTAGTGCACTGAATGCATTTCGACTTTAATTGTCATTTATTTTGTGTGGAAGAATATGTTAGAATTTGCATGGATGGTACTTAAGAATTGTTATTTTCTCGTGATGGTTGGATGATATTTGATGAATTCATTTATTTATTCAGTTTATGATGGCATGATATGTTCTGATATTGGTGTATTTTATCTATGTGTTGATTGCCTTCTCATGCATATTAATAAAATACCATATATTAGAACGCGTGTAGCGCCCTATGAAGGAAGTGTGCTTAGCTAGCATCGGCACAACACATACCATCTTAAGAGAGATTATGTATTTTCAGTCGATTTGTAAGAGCACTGGCAGCCTTACGACAATCGCCAGAAGCGATGGATGTATAATTGGTTCAGGAAGAGCCATAATGGGCACAACTTTGGTTATTGAAGAAGCCTTATTGTATCCAGAATCGACTAGAACTCTTCTAAGTTTTAAGAATATCCGCGCAAATGGTTTCCACGTTGAGACTGAAGAAGAGTACGGTAAGAAATACTTGCTTATTATGAAGCGCGAAGAGAATGGCAAAAGAATATTAGAAAAACTTCCTTCACTGGGCTATATTATACCAACATTAAAGCGCTGCAGCATAATCGCTCAAGACAGTGTTTAGAAGCTCAACTCTTACGTCTCGGCATGGCAGATTAGGCCATCCAAGTCTTAGGATGATGAGAAACATAATAAATAACTCGTATGGGCATAATATTAATGTGAAGAATTTCCCGAATCATGAAGATTTTGTGTGCCCTGCATGTGCCACCGGGAAATTAATAACTAGACCCTCCACTCTGAAAGTGAAGGATGAAGTCCCTGCATTCCTGGAACGCATCCAGGGAGATATTTGCGGTCCCATTCAGCTTGTCTCAGGGCCGTTTAAGTATTTCATGGTGTTCATTGACGCTTCTTCGAAGTGGTCACATGTGGGTTTGCTGTCCACAAGAAATCACGCTTTTGCAAAATTGATCTCGCAGATCATTCGCATCAGAAATGTGTTTCCAGATCATCATATCAAGTCCATCCGAATGGACAACGCCGGAGATTTTGCTTCAAAGGCATTTGATGATTATTGCATGGCGATGAGAATTGCAGTTGAGCATTCGGTCCTGCATGTCCATACCCAGAACGGTTTGGCAGAGGCTTTAATTAAGAGAATTAAATTTATTGCCCGACCCCTCTTGCATAATTATAATTTGTCAGCTACATGTTAGGGACACGCAGTCCTACATGCAGCAGATCTCATCAACCTTAAACCTTCGGCCTACAACATTCATTCACTTATGCAACTAGCGCAAGGGTCAGCACCGAAGATTTCCCAACATTAGGGGGAGGAAATCAACCCCTTTATGAAGAATGTAGGAAATTACGTGGCAAGCCACAAGAATCCATGTAGATGACCCGCGCACTAGTGAAGCAAATAGAGAAGTCCAGAAGACAATAGAAGTCCAGAAGACAATTGATTTGCAAGCATTAGCAAATCAGCTGCCTGATCACTTTAGTGATTTGAAGAGTGTGACTAAGTTGCATGTGCCTACACGCACTGCACCGGAGAGGGTTGAAATACCAAAGAAAGCAGAAGGTATCCCTAATCTCGTCCAGAGGCTTCAGAAAAAATAATAAAGGATGAGAACTCCGGTTCCTCGAATCCTAAGTAACCGGGGACGCCTGGTGAAAAGGGATAAGAAGGACTTATCACATCCGATCATTGAAGTACCCCAGAATGAGAAGGGGAGCCAGTTGAGACCTAGTACAAGTATGACACCTTCAGAAAAAGGGCATACCGGATCTGAACATCCCCATCGGCATGGATGTGTGCGCACACATCGGAGCCGAAAAACTAAAGGGACTTGCCACCGCAATTGAAAGAAGCGATGCGCAAGGTTAAACTCTAGCAGAAGCAATCGCTCCAGAAGAAGCAACTCATGAAGAAATAGCTATAAATTATGTGCACACGGGAGAGTCCCTGAATAGGACAACGGCTAATATCGATTTCTACTTCGCAAAGAAAATTGCCACCATCATCGATCTTGATCCCGAGCCTGCATAGCTCGCTGAATGTAAGAAAAGATCAGATTGGGAAGATTGGAAGAAGGCAATAGCAACTGAATTGCTGTCTCTGAATAAAAGAGAGGTGTTTGAGCCCGTATGCCGCACACCTCCCCACATACACCCCGTTGGGCACAAGTGGGTATTTGTTCGAAAGAGAAATGAAAGAAATGAAGTAGTGAGATACAAAATAAGGCTGGTAGCCCAAGGTTTCACTCAACGTCCTGGAGTTGATTATGAAGAAATCTACTCCCCAGTCATGAGTGGAATTACCTTTAGATACTTGATCTCAATGGCAGTGAACTTGAACTTGGAAATGAAATTGATGGATGTTGTGATTGCATACCTTTACGGTAACTTGGATTCGAGATTTATATGAAAGTCCTGAAGGAATCCCTCCCCAACCAAGACAGAGCAAATAGAAATCATGCAGTGTGAAACTCGAAAAGTCACCGTATGGACTGAAACAACTGGAAGAATGTGGTATAATCGCTGAGAGACTTTCTCTGCAAGAAAGGCTACACGAACAATGAAGACTGTCCTTGTGTATTTATACGGCGATCCTGAATGGATTACAGATAATCTCTGTGTATGTAGATGATCTGAATATCATCGGACAGCCAAGACATAAAAGAAGCAAGCTCCTACTTGGAGTCGAATTAAATGAAAGATTTGGGCAAGACCAAGTTTTGCTTAGGCCTACAGCTTGAGCATGTCCCTGAAGGAGTCTTAGTACATCAGTGGACCTACACCCAGAAGGTGCTTGAAAGGTTTGGCTTTGAGAAGGCATTTCCCTCAAAAGTACCGATGATCGGTAGGTCTTTACAGCAAGAAAAAGATCCTTTCCGACCAAGGGAAGAGGGGGAGGAAGTCTTGGGACTGGAATTCCCATACTTAGTGCAGTGGGAGCACTCATGTATTTAGCAAACTGCACTAGACCGGACATTGCATTTGCCGTGAACCTCTTAGCAAGGTATAGTGCAGAGCCCACCAAAAGGCATTGGCAGGGCATAAAGGACATTTTCCGATACCTCCAAGGTAGCAAAGACCTCGGATTGTTTTACAGAAAGAATCAAGATCTGAACTTGATTGGCTATGTAGATGCCGGGTATCTGTCAGACCCGCATACCGCTAAGTCACAAACAGGCTATGTATTCCTGTGTGGTGGAACTGCAATTTCATGGAAATCGTCTAAGCAAAGCCCGTAGCTACTTGACGAACCACTCGAAATTATAGCATCAGATGAAGCCGCACGAGAGTGCGTTTGGCTCCGCCGAATGGTTCACCACATCTAGCAGTCATGTGGGATGAACATTGTGTAAACCCCCACAATTATCTATGAAGATAATGCCGCTTGCGTTGCACAAGTGCAAACGGGCTATGTGAAGAGTCATCTCACAAAGCATATCAACCTCAAGTTCTTCTATGCACATGAATTGCAAACGATGGACGAGATTAAAGTACTGCATACTAAGTCATGTGAAAATCTCGCAGATTTATTCACTAAGTCACTCCCCGCATCTAGCTTTGAAAGGTGCGTGCGTGGAATTGGAATGATGAGACTTAGAGAAGTGCAGAATTTAGGGGGAGAATTCTCACAAGCCCGCTAATAAATCTTGATCATGAAGATTAAGTACCCAAAAATAAAGTCTTGGGTGAATTGTACTCTTTTTCCCTTGACGAGTTTTCCATTAGGTTTCTCGACCAAGGTTTTTAATCAGGCAATTCGTGCATCGCAGCATCACATGTATCATGTACTCTTTCTCCAAATTTTTCCCACTGGGTTTTTATGGAGTTTTGACGAGGCATGAGCATATTGGGTGAGTGCCCAAGGGGGAGTGTTAGGAAACCTGGACTCTATCTAGAGTCCTGATCTAATTGGGCACCCCCACTATAGACTATAAATAGGGACCTAGACCCCCTCATTATGTACCCCGATGCAATCTAAAGCAATAAAGAAAGACCAGGAGTTCTCTCTACCTCTCTATATTCAATCTATTATTCTGTGATTCTTTGATTGATTCGTTTCTTTTTAAGCAGAGGAATCGCTCGGACTAGTCTCCAGCGTCGGTTCCTCAACAATATTTTCTTTGAACTGAGCATTTTGCTCTAACATGCGATCACCAGTGATCTCTCTTCGGACTATTATGGTAAGAAAGTTTCTATACAATTTATGCATTCCAAACAAGTCATAACTCATAACAAATATGCAATGGCTCGATTTCAAGAGTTCGATCCACCAGCATGTGGAAAACACCGTTCTCTTCAGACTGGACTCCGCCAATTTAGGAGCTTTCTGCATTAACGTAACACGTGGCCTGAGCTGTCTGTAATCCTCTCACGGCCGGGCCATCAACCATACTTTGGTTCGTACATCGTGCTGAAAATCTAGACAACATTTTAATTATAAATTTTACTAGAATACAAATACAGTAAATCAGTGATGCAAAACTTACTACTAATATCAAGCTACTTATCATACTTCAGAATATACGTAAGGAAAATATAGTAACAAAGTCGAACGAACGCGCGAACAACTTATTTTTAAGCTTGATGAAGAATAGGAAGCAGCGCCGGTTTGACGTAGTGCAGAACGTAGATGACGCAATGAAGCGAGCAGACGCGCAGATGCGCTGCCCAGAAACCTTATTGCCACCCCGTGCAGGTACTCTCTGTGGCAACGGTTCAGAGATAGCCGCTCTCCCTCCTTCCAGGTGCACGATGGGAAGAAAGGTCGGCGAGGATCAGATGGCACAACACAACAGCACAAGCTCGCAGAGAAGAAAGTAGAGGAAGAATGGAGGTGGAAAACTCTTTGTCTCTTCCTGGACATCTCCAGGCCCTTTTAAGGGCGCTGCAGTTATTCACTAGTAACTGCTACGTTTAACCAGAATTATTCACTGGTAACTGCCTCATCAAATAACAAATTAAGCAGTGCAAACTCACTTGTAATTGCCTCATCAAATCACATTATGATATTTAAGCAGTATTACGACCAGTTAAAAATGTGAGAGATGATGTATAGTTTAGCAAAAATAAGGTGGACTTGGTCTACCAAGTGTCACGCCACACGATTTTCATGTGAAAATGCGCGAATACGCGCATGCGCGTGCGTGTGTTTGTGATTAGTCATAGCCCTCCTTATGCCATCCTCATCCATATGTCACATAATTCAAGGAGTGGCAAGGGCTTCACCTTATAATTGGTCTCATTCACTTTACCTTAGCAATATGGTACTAAATCATACAGGCTTTAGAATTATAGAAATAGGCCTCACTCATATGGGCCAATTTCTAACACATTGACCAATCTAACATCTATCTATCACTGCCTATTCAAGTAGGAGATCTTTGGAGCAGAGCTACATTGAGATTACCGGACCAATCTGACTAGTTTAAGTGCAGAATCTGTCACCCAACGGTTTGGACCACCTTGATCACGTACTATATGCGAAAACCAGTATATCGCATTGCCAGTTCTGATCGGTTGGTCCAGGCAGCCGTGGGCCAATCCTGATCGGCCCTAATGTAATTTCTCTCTCCATCTTTGGGCACACTAGTTGTAAGTAGAGGATGGTCGAGTTTTGTGTTACCGAATTTATTCTTGTTTGGAACACAAAAATTTTGTACATTGTTTTAGAGGAGTTACACTGTACTCTTTTTAAGCAGAATTAAAATACTAGTAACTGCCTTATCAAACCACATAATGATATTTGATGCGGATATAGACATGCTTAGCACTTTTTAGTTAAATATATTATTTGACTGGAAATAATTATTTAGCCACATTAAATATTGCTAGGTGAACTCTAATTTTATTGGGTCTTTAATTGTTATACTTAGAGATACAGAACTACTAATATTTTATTTAAGTACTAGTTAGAGATCCATGTGTTGCAACAAAGTCATAAAAATAGTGAGACGAAACTTACTGTCTAGCCAACTTCACACATCAAACATTGGAGAGCAAGCAACAGAGATATAAAGGTGGCCATAATGTGCGAGGAGATAGGGAAAGTGGAGGGGTGGGCGGTTGTATCCTGATAGAGAGAGAGAGAGAGAGAGGAGGAGGAGAGAGACGAATGATCCAGATCAAATCGGATGGCTGAGAAGAGAGGAGGGAGAATGGACCAACCACCAACTCACACTTTTATAATAGTAAAGATATGCAGACTCATACTCGATTTGTATAAGCCTAAACTAAAGATGGGTTTAGATGATCCTGAAGAAGTGTTGCATATCAGAACAAATGGAACTAATTTGAAGGTCTCGTTGACACAAGTGCATCATTCATCTCTTTAAGCATACAAGATGACAAGGACATACCCATGGTGGAAAAGATGGCGTCTGGTAGGAGGCGAGAGAGGAAGGGGCATCACCAGATCACATGCTACTGGTTGGTCACATGGCACCAAGAAAAGAAGGCCAAAGTCAAGAAAATAAAAGGATGCATGTGCTGCCTGTACGTGTGCATGTGTTGTATTCATGCATATGGAAATCAAGGGAAGAAAGCAAGAATAAAGGACCATGTGAGAAGGTCCCGTATAATGTTATGATAAACTATTGCAAGTTTTGTAGAGTGATGAAGTGTTTTTGCAAAGATCGCATTTCTATTGGACTATTTTCTGAAAGTCTCAGGAAAATTGGAAGTACCATTTTGTGGAGTGGTAATATTGTAGTGCAGTAGTGCTGCTGTCTATGGAGCGGTATTACCGATCTTCCCAGAAAAAATAGAGTTTTGGGTTTTGAGTCATGGATTATTGTTGGAATGTGGTCAAGGCATAACTGTTGTTGCTTGTGTGCACATGAGTTTATTGTTTGGTCCTAGATTTAGGATCGGTATTTTGGTTGCATATATTTTGCATTGTGCATTGTGTGGATGAAAGTATAAATTGATAACTTTGTGTATTGTGCGGTGCTACGTAACGATTTGCTTATTATTGTCGGTTGTAGGACTTCGGAGCTAGGTCGTGGTGAGGCGTAGGAGGACCAGGACTAGGCATAGAGTTGTGCCGAGGTCCAAAATGGTCAAGAAGATACTGAAAATGATCGAGGATGGTAGGGTGGTTGCCAGTCGAGACGACGAGGAACCAAAGCAGGAGCTACCGGTGGTGGATATGAGGGGCAACGACAAGGTGGACCGAGACTAGGCTCAAGGAGGAGTTGAGGTCCAGATGGTCAAGGAAGCTGGGTGCCATCATGCACAAGGAGAAGTATGTGGTGCATCAACTGGCTTGGGTTGTTCGCAAGTAAGGCTTAGCAGCAAGTCATTGGGGCCACATGGAAAATGGCAAAGCATGCGCAAT
This sequence comes from Dendrocalamus sinicus, assembly GCA_036346575.1. NCBI lineage: Eukaryota > Viridiplantae > Streptophyta > Magnoliopsida > Poales > Poaceae > Dendrocalamus > Dendrocalamus sinicus. The sequence continues at coordinate 27,201,162 of CM070657.1, read as the reverse complement.
GCTTCGTGACAAAGGAAGTGGGAAGCTTTATGGAAAGTGATAGAGGGGCATTTTGGTAAATTACGCAATACTGAAAAAGTGGCGGTATGTGAAACTGCTGCGTTGGCCTAAGTGGTTTAGGCCTTGTATGTGCTGAAAATGTGAAGTGGATCGAGTGTTGATTCACTAATTGGTTAATGGTTGTAAGCTGCTTTGAGAAGCGTGTGTGAGAGTAAAACCCGGTGTTAGGTGGGGTTAACGGGTTATCCCTGGTTTGGCCTAATGGGTGGATCTATTAGATTTTGGCTCTGGTTGTGAGGCTTTATAAGGGGAGGAGAGGCAGGTCTCAACTTTGTCCATGATTCTCATGATCGTTTGTTGAAATATATTCACAATATCCTAGAGAAGATTCCTACAAAGTTTCATATCATTTGGATCTACAAATTAAAAGTAACATTAAATTTGGCTTTTGAAACTCTATTGAAAGCCTCTATTCATCATTAGTCTTCTCTGGTTTTCGATCAAATTATTTTTCTGATTGGGTTTGCTCAACTCTGAGAGTCTCTGGTTTTCTAGTAGGATTTCTATCCTTATTTTCATAGCTTCGTAACTATCGGAGTAAAAAACAAGTGAATACTTGGGGGAAAATTTTGAGGTACCATTAACCCTCTTTGTTGCCTATCCGGTCCTATAATTGGTATTGGAGTAAGGTTTTCTCTTTGAGTGATCTTAACCGATCATGAGCATGGCAACTGATAGGAAAATTTGTGAGCTCTTCTTTGCATCTTGTCGGGGTGTTTTTGCCAACGATGTCCTATGTGATAAGAGGCTTGAAATCAACTAGAGAGTGATTTTATTTACAAGAAACCACAAGTGTGTGTTTTGTGGTACATCCTTTACCTTTGGGTGTTGAAGTGTCAGGGAGAAGAAGTTTTTGTAGTCCACGGATGATGATGATAATATTGACAAGGAGGACGAACTTCGACTCATCATGAGCAAGGTAAAAGCTCATGTGACATTGACTTTATCCAAGATGAATATGCTTGTTTTTAGGGACAATGTGAGATGTCTAGATCATAAGAATGCTATATTGCTAATTGATGATGATTTTGCTAGGTTGAAATCTCACTTGCCATGTGTAGCCTGTTAGTCTTTGCATGTATATATTGAAAAATTGAATACTTCTCTTACATGCTTAAAATCTGAAAATGAGAAATTAAAATTGGCTCACTACTCATGTGTAGAGGAGCTTGAGAGTGCTAGGACTAGGATTAGTGTAGCCTAGCTTCTCTTGATGTTTGTACTAACTATGTTCCTCTTATTGATCCAATTCATTAATTGCTTGTATTTTTCATGTCTTACATATATTGTCCTTCTTTAAGAGATTGTGTAAATGCTTTGTAGAGATTGAGCGATAATATGAGCGCTGAATCTTGTAACTTAGTCACCTTGCATTTGGATTTGGATCTTTCTAATAGTGAGCTTGTTCTCTATGTTGGCACTTGTGTCATAGCATTAGATGCTCCTGCTTTGGCTAGTGAAACTCCTGATGGCTCTTTTAGTGTTGTTCCAAGGATTTCTAGTAATGACGGTGCTTCTACTTCGTTTGGTACAACTTCATGCAAAATTAAGTACCATTGCACCTATTGCAAGAAAGATGGACACAAAGTTGAGTTTTGCTCTCGTCGTGCAAAGCATAAGCGTCGAGTGTGCCATTGAGATCATGCTTCTATGTCTCTTGGTGTTCATAGTTTTGCTCATGACATGAACAACCAAGTGGAGAGCATGGAACCTCAATTTTGGAAGTCGAAGCATAGTGACAGCCTTACTATTTTTGAGTCTGGACCTAGGGGAGTGGTTAAAGCACCATTACCCCTGTGGCCTGACCGCTCTGCGGTCAGACCGGCCAATCAATGGTAGTCTAACTGGTCCTAAGCTGAGCTGGGTTTTGGTTCTGTGTTGTGTGGTTATTCTGTTTCTATCCAGAGGTCTTTTTGTGAGCTTTGTTGATGTTGTGTCCTCATAGACCATGTCTCCTGGTAGACCTTTGCATTCATACTTCCAAGTCTCCAAGTGTTCACAACCTTTCTCATGGTATGAACACTCATAATTCTAGCATGAAGATTAATTTTATTAATGGCTTATTTGACACCTTTTCTAGTGGTGTTTTACGGTATCGTGGACTTGGCTCATGATTTTGATTTTTATCCACATGCTGTACTAAAAGGATTTTCACCGTTTCTCAAGTGGTGAACCTTGTTTTTTTCATCATGGTGTGCACCTACAGCGAGGAGGAGTTGTGACTTCTTTCAGTGCTTTTGTTGGTTCTCATCTTGGTGCTTTCAAATAAGGCATTTGCCACTTTTCTAAAGATGTCACTCGTTTTACTCGTCGAGTTGTCCACTTGCAGCGTGCCTGCAGGATTAGATTTTCTTGCATGAACCATCCATTGCATCATACTAACTCGCATACTTCTAGGGTTGGTGTATCTAAGTTTTGGGTTCTCAAGTACTTGATTACTAACCCTTCAGGATCCAAGACTCGGGCACTTTGTTCTTCTCATGTGTAGGTACAGAGACGTAGGATGGAGAACATGTGATTGATTGGGTTCTAGTCTTTTACTTCATCACGTGATTGAAACACTTGATGGTTCTTCACTCCTTTTTTATGGCCTCCAAGAGGCATATGTTTTCACGTTTCATGTTTCCTTCTACTTTGTGAGTTATCCTATACCTTCATACCCTTATATTCATGTTCGATCATAATTGACATGTTATGTTTATCCATGTGCTTAGTTGTACCTTATTGACATATATTACTCATATTTCATTCTTGTCATGTCTTTATGTATAATCTGCTTGTATATCCATGTACTAGCTAATTATTCATCTCTTGTGGATATATGAGTTTTACCTTCATGAGCATGCATTATTCTTTCGACATTATGTATCATACTCTTGCTTGTATCTCACGTATTCATATACTTGCATGATGTCATTATACCATGTATTTGCATGATTTTCCCATGTCATGTTTTTTGTATACTTGGTATTGTGATATAATAATTGTGGATACATGAGATTTCTTTTATTGCTATTAGCATATGCTATTCTAGTTTCATCATCAGTTATGCTTTTTGCTTGCTCATATATGCATAGGCTAGAATTTTGATCATGATTTTTATGAATGCTTGAGCTTGACTTTTCATCATTAGCTTGCTTTATCTTAATGTATTCACTATCATACTTTTGAGATATCTTGCTCTAGGTATCTATATATATTGAGTATCCATATTAGCATATCCTTTTCTTGATCCTTGTTATCATAATTTAAGCATGTTTTGTTCCTTGACATGTTTTATGCTTACTTGGTGCTGATAATACATGTGATATTGCTAATTATGGATAGATGAGTTTTGCCATAGCTTATCTTGCATTCTTTGACCTTGATTGTATGAGTTCCCTACTATGTGTTATGTTACTCATTTACTTCATTATTTGCTATGGATATAAACAGAGCTTGATTTATCTCTCTGGCATGAGTGTACTTGTTTTGCTCATTGCTATGCCTTGTACATTCTTGTTCGTGCTCAAAATTATTTACTTATGCTTATGTGAGAATTGAATATCTATTGCCCTCCTCCCACCTTGGATTATAGCATCCTTGCTTGTCATATGTCTTGGAAGTGGATTTGTGTGTTAATCTTCACTAACCCAAGTTTCAAGGCATAAACAACTTCTTTTTTGGTGATTTAGGCGTTATTAGTTTTTTGGTAATTCAGGCGTTATTAGTTCTTTTGGCCTATTTAGAGGGGGAGTTTGACTTTTTTGTATCCATTTTATCAAGTTTGTATGCATTAACTTATCGGATGCTTAAGTTTTAACTTGACTTCATAAGCATGAGTTACTTGTTGATTGTATATTTTAGGAGTTGTGTATCATCATGATTTTGTGCTTTGTTGTATATATTCTGTTTTATTGCCTACCTCTTGCTCCTTATGTCTATTCACCATTATTTATACATGTTAGCATACTTTCCATGATTTTTGTTTGTCATGATGTATGTCTACATGATGCGTGTTTGATTGTGGACATTTTAAGCTTGGTTATATCTTAGATAGTTTTATATATCATGATGCTCTATTTATTCATGCCTTGTTATCATCTTTGGTTCACGTGTACATGCTTATACCTACATCCGTGTTAGCATATGCTTTTATTGCTTTTCCTTATCACCTGCTATGCGTGTATGGTTGTGATTCATTGAGTTGCATGTATATCTTGAACTTATTCATTTCTGTTCTGGTATAGAAATAGTTTGTATGGTATCTTGGTAGTTTTAGATTGTGCTTATGCTTAGATATCATGATAACTTTGATTATTCCACAAGTTTCTTCCAGATTTGGTTTGTACTAGGCTTTGTTCTTCTAGATACTCTGATGAGGACTAGATTGAGTTTGTGTGTGGGTGTGTTCTCATATGTTCTTTTTCGTTAGTACTCGTGATGCTACTTTTGTTGTCATGTGTCTCAGTACTGGATCCATGCTTGTATATCACTTATCCTAGTATTAGGACACCAGTTGTTCCTGTGTTTGAGTTACAGGTTGTGGTTGTGAGGGGGAGACCATGTGGCTTAAAGTGATGCTTTGGATCTCTCATGTAACATCCTGATTTTCGGAGCCTTTTTGAAGCTTTTAAAATAAAATTCACCATTTGGTTTTTCTGAAATTAATTAAAGCTTAATTGGAATTTTCATTAATCAAAAAGATTTAATATGATTAAATTAAACATTAATATTTGCCAAAAATATTTTATTTGTGTTCCTTATGTCACAAGGAATTTTTCTATATTTTCTGGAATTTTTCGGAGTTTGTTTGAGCTCAATTTGAAATTTCCAAAAAAAAAGAAAGATGAGAGAGAATAAACAGTACCCGTCCGTCTTCCCCATCGCAGGCAGAGACCGATTCGATGCCCCGCTCTATCTGATTCTTTCCTGTTTTCCTCTCTCTTCATAACTTTCAATCCGGACCTTATCTCAATGTCTTCCCAAAAGGAAAGTTGTGCCAAATCACGCAAGGAATCCATCCCAACTGGTCTCTTTCCGTTTCGTTCATCCGTTTGCCTTTTATCTCCAATTTTCTGAAACGGACTCTAAACCGAAATCCACGAATTAGAGTCGGTTTCTATCTCTTCCAAGCCTATAAATACGACCCCTTGGCTCCTCTAAACCCATCCCAAGCCATGCCAAATCCCCTCAAAGCCCAGGACGCCGTCGGCATCGACGCCCTTCGGTCCCGAATTTGCTCGTCGTGTCTCGAGCTATTCGGTGAGTTTCTCCGTGATCCTTTCACGTCACATTGTGCCTTCATGTCCCATCTACCTTCTAGCCAAGTTAATTTGGTTTTGGTGCAGCCAAACTACCGGAATCGAGTTTTCCCCAATCTAGGTCAAGAGCGCTTCCCGACGTCGATTCGTCGCCTCCGGTAAGCTTTAGCCCTTTCCGTAATTTTTCTTAGACTTGCCTTGCCACGTTCTACGCCGTGCTCACTTCCGTTTCCCCGAAAAGCCTCCACAAATTTTCACCTCCGAACCTCGCCATGGCCGCCAATGGCATCTCGTGTTCCCCATCTACCTGGTGATGTTTTCACCAATCCGTTCGCGTCACTTTGTGCCAAACCATCCCAGGTAGCTACCCTCTAAGTGGTTTTAGATTTCGTTCACCGAGCACCAAGATATTAAGTTTTTCCTTTTCCCTTCCCGACGTCGTTCAAACGTCGATTGCGCCGCCTCCAATGGGTTTCTGGCCGAGCCGATAATTTTCTAGCTTCGCCAAGCCGCGTTCTAGCCCGTGCTCACCCTACTTCTCCATGTCCTGTGCCCGGATTTTATTCCTCTCTCCTACCCATGTCGTTGTAAGCCGCCCGTGCCGTCAACGATCTCCGTTTGGCGTGCCATCAGTTCCTATGTGTGCTTTGGGTCCCTTGCAACCCATTTTGCTAGTTAAATTCATCTCCCATGCCTCCTCTCTCCAGCGCTAGCCTCCTTTCCAAAAATTGCTCTCGGGTGAACAGTAACATCTGTGAATTTCCAGCATTGTCTCGTCCCGGCAAACTTTAGATCGCTCGTTCTCCTTCATCCGAACTCCGATCGACCCGATTCTTCTTCCTAAATTCATCTAAAATTGAGCTCCATCTTTTGGTTCTGGTTTTGCAGTTTTTGGAGTTTATTTGGGTTTTATTTGAATTTATTTTTGTGTTCGTCTCGTTTTCTCTCTCGTTAGATCACACGTTCGAAGGAGCTGAAGCAGGATTTGAAGATCAAGAATTCCTAACTGAGCAAGGCCAAGGCAAGTCGTGTCCTTTGATCATGTTAAACCCAATTTGCAATCTATTATTTAATTATTTTGTTTTAAATTATCTTGCATCGCTATTTTTATTCAAACCCTTGTATTGGTAGTTATCGTCCCAATTGGTTATTTCCCTCCTTGATATTTGGAATACCTTGTTGCCATTGTCACCTTAGGTTGGGAATTTAATTAGTGATGCTATGCTATTTGTCACATTGGGTTGGTACGATTAGAATGCTTAGCCTTGCTTATTTTGCGAAAGGGTTCATCATCGCATGTGATTAATTAATTTGACTTAATGAGATATTGAATCGTGGTTGGTGCCACTGTTATAAATTTGTGTGCCATGACATTGGTGTGTCATTGGTGTTGGTTATACAAAATTGATTTTTCACTCGGGCGAATGATCGTGCAGTAAAGGGGGTGCAGGTCGCACATTGGGATGTGGATGCTTTGCCTGGGTAATTCTTAAGGACTTAACTTTGTGCGCCATTGATCTGAGCCTTACCGTGCAACCACATGTCCAGTATGGGATGGACCTGGCTAATTAATTTGTGATGTTTCAATTTCGGTTCCGTCATTGCGATGAGTGTGGTGTGGTCGGAGCCATGGATCCACAATGGCGCAAGAGGGGGCAATTATCGACTAGGGGGTTACCCTACTCGACGGCGAAACCTTAGCGAGGCGGAACTGGGTTGAGATTGAACATTGTAAAGGCCTTGTTGTGATCTTCTTGGTCGGCATGCCAAAGGAAGCATGTTATACCGGTGACATTACAAGATGATCATATCGTGTGGGTAAAGTTGTACAACCTCTGCAGAGTGTAAAACTATTCGAATAGCCGTGTCCTCGGTCATGGACAATGCTCGGTGATTTCACACGAGGTATAGTTATTTCTAAAAAGTATTGGACAGTGGATGGTTAATTCACTGTTGGTTTAGCTTGTGGATGGGAGGTCCATAAGTGGTTGGTTTAGCTTATGGATGGGAGATCCATAAGTGGTTACTTCAATTCCTTTGATTATTATTTATTATTGTTTTACTTCAAATGCGCCTTCAATCTATTTATTGTATCTTCAAATGCCGTTTATGCAAATTAACCTTTTAGCCTTCCATTGGTAAGCCTTGCATATTATATTGCATTCATTTGTTACAAGCGGCTTGCTTTGAGTATCAATGTACTCACGGCTTTATGCCCCGTTGCTCGATTGAGGAGGAGGAGTATCACCAGCAGGAGGTTCCGAAGGAGAGTACTTGACGTCTTCGCGGATTAGGCCGTTCTCCACTCGATAGCTTTTGGGCGTGTCGATTGGCTGCTGCGCTTCGTTGGATTTCATTGCTAGTTTTGTTAAGCCCTTCGGGCTAGTCTATTGTAAGCCTGACCATAAGGTCGTACTCTGATAATTATCAATATAATTTGGTTTTCTTAGGATATCGTGATATGGATGATATTTATCTTTGTTTACACTATGTGCACTAGCGTGATCCTGGACTAGTGCAGAATACACAGGAGAGTCCGGATTTGTATATTCGGGTCTCTACATCTCACCTCCTTTAAGCTTCTGGTGGAGGTTTCTATTGGTCACTAGTGTCTTATGTTATGGCAGCTAGTCTTGCCTTTTTGCTTCGTGGTATGAGATTGTAGGCTAGTGACCATGTGGAAAGAGTGTGTTTGGGAGTCATCTCGTTAAGTTTGAACCCTCATTTTCTGGATTTTATGCCTAAATTCTTGGTTCTTCTCAATTTGCCTTCTTTAGGGGGAGTTGGAGCTTCCTTCTTTGCAGGCTGCTTTTTAGGGGGAGCTTTCTTCTTGTGCATTCATATGTATCATATTGTATTTTAATTTCAGCATACATTATATATACATGAATTCTTGTACAAATCATGGAGTTTTGACTATTATCCTTATGTGACATGATATCTTACTTTTATATCTTGCCATGTCTTATGTTAGGTTGTAAGATTTATCATGTCCTTCTACGTGTAGCTTAACTTTTGCTATGCCAGATTTATTAAATGTGAACAACTTGAGTTAAATTATGTCTTGTTAGATCTTGTGACTAGTCTGGATCTAGTAATCCTCTTATGATTCATGCCATGTCAAATAAACTAAGTTGAGTCTTGAACCTGCATTGCGATTTAGATTGAAATATGCTAGTTCATTAGTGAAGCATGAGTTAGTATCAACTTTTTGTTCTTGAACTAAGTCAAAAAATACAAAAAGATCTCTTTTGTACAAAAAAAACTGATCTCACCAATCCTTTCTCATGAGATGGCTTACCATTGCACTAGGCATGAATTCAAGGGGAGTTTTGGCACCAAGACATTTCCTTAAGCTTCTTTCTTGGAGTTGTTATGTAAGACTTGAGATCTAGCATATGGCTAAGAAAACAAAATCTTATGAAAAAATGGTTGAAGCCAAACATGAATTTCTAAAAATGCCACATATGCTAAATTTGCTCAATTACAAGTGATATCTAGTACTTGAACACAATGTCTCAATCTTGAAGTTGTAATATTCTAAATTGGTTCAATTATAGCTTCTTGGTTCTACTTAGAATATTGACATTGTTTAACTCATTTTTGGATACCTTTAACTAGACTATGATCTTGAGTGACTGGACATGTTAAACAATCTATTTAATTTCAAATTATAGCTTATTTTTTTTAGCTTGATTATACATGGTTTATCATGATCTAAATAGCACTTTTACTTTTTATGGCTTGGTGTAATATTTGAAAAATCACTTTGGATAATTTTCATAGCTCCTAAATGATAAAAATGAATAAAATGTACCCACTTTATTTTATTCATGCTTTGTCTTCTTTATGCATCTTGATGATTCCATTGTCAAAGGGGCAGAAAGATCAGTAAAAATGTAGATCTACAGCATGTTTTGGACCGTTTGTGCAATTTTTGCTATGATTGGAGCTTTTGATATCTTCTTACCATAACCAACATCAAATAGAATAATTGTTCTTTCATTTGGACCTAGAGTGAGATTTGCTGACTCATTTGGTGGATTTGAAGCCTTTTGTGGAAAAATTTGTTATTTCCATGGTTTCACTCCATTTTTGCTTCATATAATCATTTGCAGTCACTACATTGTTCTTGTGATCATTTAGAGCTCTCTTTGCAAAATTTTTTTCTTTATCTAAAACCCTCCAAATTGCATTTTTAAGGATTGCCAGTGGGTAGATTGAAGGACCATGTGAGAATGTACAGATAATGTTGTCATGAACTATTGCAATTTTTGTGGAGTGGTGAAGTGTTTTTGCAAAGATCGCATTTCGATTGGACAGTTTTCTGGAAGTGTCAGGAAAATCAGAAATACCGCTTTGGGGAGCAGTAATACTATAGTGCAGTAGTACCGGCGTGTATGGAGCGTACTATCGATCTTCCTAGAAAAACAGAGTTTTGGGTTTTGTGTCATGGATTGTTGTTGGAATGTGGTCATGATATGGTTGTTGTTGCTTATGTGCATATGGGTTTATTGTTTGGTCCTAGATTTATAAATAGTATTTTGGTTGCATATATTTTGCATTGTGCATTGTATGGATGAAAGTATCAATTGATGACTTTGTGTATTGCATGGTACTAGTTATTGTCGATTGTAGGACTTCGGAGCTAGGTCGTTGTGAGGTGTAGGAGGACCGAGACTAAGCATAGGGTTGTACTGAGGTCCAGAACGGTTAGAGAGACGCGAAGATGATCGAGGCTAGCGGGGTGGTTGCAAGTCGAGACACGAGCAACCAGAGCGGGAGCTACCGGTGGTGGACATGAGGGGCAACGACAAGGTGAACCAGGACTTGGCTCAGGGAGGAGTTGAGATCCAAACGGTCAAGAAAGCTAGGTGCTGTCATGCACATAGAGAAGCATGTGGTGCATCAACTGACTTTGGTCGTTTGCAAGTGAGGACGGTTCGGTGAGATCCGGATGCATGAGAGCCTTGGTAGCAAGTCATTGGGGCCACATAAAATATGGCAAAACATGGGCGATGTTTCGTGGAAAAGAAAGTGGGAAGCTTCATGGAAAGCAATAGGGGGCATTTTGGTAAATTTCCTAATACCGAAAAAGTGGTGGTGCGTGAAATCGTGGTGTTGGCTTAAGTGGTTTAGGCCTTGTATGTGCTAAAAATGTGAGGTGGATCAAGTGTTGATTCACTAATTGGTTGGTGGTTGTAAGTTGCTTTGAGAAGTGTGCGTGAGAGTAAAACCAAGTGTTAGGTGGGGTTAATGGTTTATCCCCAATTTAGCCTAATGGGTGGATCTATTAGGCTTTGGCTTGGGTTGTGAGATTTTATATAAGGAAGATTGGCAAGGGTTAGGGTTAGAGGAAGTGAGAAGGTTGGCTAAACCTTTTGGTGGCTAGCCCTTCCTCCCTCCCATGGGTGATAGATTTGGGAGATGAGGGTTCTATGGGTTAGAACTTTGTGTGTGTACTCTAGACTTAGAGCTCTGCCATCCAGAGAGATCGGCTATAAAATCATTTCTCTCAAAGTGAAATGAACATCCAAGTTTTGCCCAAGTGGGTTGTGCTATGAATCCTCTCATGTGCTATTGATTTTCTTGACTTTCTTGTTTGGATTTCTTTTCTCTTAAGCTTTTCTAGTGTCAAGAACATGTAAGAGGTGGATATATCTCTGGGAGACAAAATCCCATCTATTTAGGCACGACCTAGAGGAAGTTCTTGAGGAAATCTGGCATTTGCTTAATTTTGGCCTCTTTGAATGATTTCTTGATTCAAGGGTTTTTGAGTTAATTTCTTTGGTCTTTTAGCTTGCTGTGACATGTAGGAATACATCTAGACCCATCTTGGTCATTATCCACCCACGAGCAAGTTGTATTCACCGATTTCGATTTTGACTCGGTTTTGGGAAAACCTTCCAACAAACTGAAAAAAGTCTCAACTTTGTCTCATGATTCTCATGATCGTTTGTTGAAATAAATTCACAATAACCTAGAGAAGATTCCTACAAAGTTTCATATCATTTAGATATACGGATTAGAAGTTATATCAAATTTGGTTTTTGAAACTCTATTGAAAGTCTCTGTTCATCGTCAGTCTTCTATGGTTTTTGAACACGTTATTTTCTGACTGGTTTTGCTCAGCTCTGAGAGTCTCTGATTTTTCAGTGGGATTGCTATCCTTAACTTTATAGCTTCGTAGCTATCGAAGTAAAGAATAAGTGAATACTTAAAATAAAATTTTAAAACACTATTCATCTCTCCCTATTATCTATTCGGTCCTACATGTACTACATGTGTGTTGCATCGGAGAGGAAAATTGCATAGGAAAATTGCATGCGGGAGCAGGGAAGTAACGAAGGAAGTCATCCACATGGCCGAGACGCGTAAGAAGCCAAGGCCTCTGTGCCTTTATTGCGGCTAAATCTAGTCATGGCTCAGCTTTGTAATCCGTTCAAGACTTTTGAGTCCGAATCCTGGTTAGGCCGAGTTGTTAGCTTAGGAACCAATCTGCACGTGCTTGGGTTAGTTTGAGATAGATTCGGTCCCATGACCGAATAGGAGCCTTCAATCCGGCCCTGGGCAAGTCCTGTGTGCGTTAGAGGGGCACCTTAAATATGCCGTGACCCCTTCCATTGTGGAGACGACCGTTATCTCAGTTAATGGATTGAAAAGTTTGCTTGTTATCTTTGTTGAGAAACCTGGGCCCAGACCAGGAGTTCTGGCCCAATATGGGCATCTCACCGTAGACTATAAATAGGGACCTATACCCCCTCATTACGTACACATGAATGAAAGCAATAAAGAAAGGCCAGGAGTTCTCTCTATCTACCTCTCTGTGTTCAATCTCTTATTCTGTGATTCTGTGATTGATTCGTTCTTGTTCTAAGCAGAGGAATCGATCGGACTGGTCGCCAGAGACGGTTCCTCAACACGTTATCAGCACGACTTCGCTCCGGTGAACGAGGTAATCATCGAAGCATAGATTGAATTTTTCTAGATCGCTTTTGAATCTGTATTTTCTTTTCGCGTTTTAGATTGAAATTCTATGGTGCAAATCCGCCATAATCTACCGCGAGCAGACTTGAAGTCGCCGGCACAATGCTGATCGGTAGATTATGAAACGGGGTAGATGTTGATTGCGCTGTAGAACGATGCAAATCCACCCCAAATCTACCGCGAGCAGATCTGAAATCGCCGGCACAATGTCGATCGGTAGATTGCGAAACGGGGTAGATGTTGATTGCATCGAAGATTGGAAACGAAATTTTGCATGGGTTTTATTTGATTCTGCATAATCAATACACAAGAAAAATTTGCATGAAGGCTCTGTACGGCCACTGTACCCATCTGGTATTGCATCGGTTATACACTGCAAGAGAAAAAAAGGAAAAACGCAGTAGCATGGCCAGCCTCGTACGGCAGCCATGCATGCATCCGGCCGGCCCCGCACGCGCCGGTCACCGGCCTGCCGCCAGCTGGCCGCTGATCGCCGGCCTGTAACCGGCGCCGCCCCGCATGGCACCTCGGCCTCCCCGCACGCACGCGCTGCACGAAGCCAGCCGCCAGCCATTCGGACGCCACCTGGGGAAGCCACCCGTAGCCGCCTTCGGCCGCCTGGCTTTGGCCCGCATCCCCGCATGGAGCGTCGGCCCGAGATTGCACGCACTCCTCGGCTTCCGTGTGCCTCGGCCCGAAGTCGGTTCGCTCGCTGCACGCGTCGCCGGCCTGTAGCCGTGCTGCCCATGTCAAGCGTCCCCGACCGAGGCCCATAACCGTGCGTCGCTCGCGCCCCGCATAGTCGCCGGCCTTGGCTCCTCTGCCCGCGCTCTGCATAGCGTCGCCGCCGGCCACCACCGCCTCGGCAGTAGCACGCCGGCTTATCGTCGCCTCCCGAAAGAGGCACAGCCGCCGCTGCCCGTGCTCGAAGACCGGCACTGGCACCGCCATCCCACGCATGGCCGCCTCCGTGCCGTGCCTTCCGCTTCGCCGGCCGCAGGATCCGGGCCGCTTCGGCTGACCCGCCGCTCCGCCTCCTTGCCTTCTGCGCTCAGACACGCGATCGCCGTTCACCCGCGCGTCGCCGCCGTCGCCCAGCGCCGCCACCGAGTCCTGTGTCCCGCCGTCTCCACACGCGGCCGCACCGTCTCCCGGCCAGTAGCCCGCCGGTCTCGCGCGTGCGCGCCTTGCAATGCCGCCGCCGCCACCTGCATGAACATGGGTAGGGAAACCCTACCCATGCCCCTCCTCTTGATCCGGCCGGGTGGGCCTGCGGTAGGGAGATGGGCCGAATCTGGCCAAAAGGCAATGGGCCGTGCGGTAGAAAAAAAGGGGGAGGCCCGACTTGGGTGAGGGGCGGGATTTTGCAGAAAAGCCTTCATAGTTTTGGAAATTGCAGATAAGCCCTTAAAATTTTAATTCAAGTCTCGAATTCTTGCAGGAAAGGCCTTGTAGTTTTGAAAATTACGTATAAGCCCTCAAATTTACGAGCGGGTCCAGAATTTTACAGAAAACCCCACGGTAAATCAGAAAATTGCGCGAATTTTCCTCTGAACTGGAAATTTGCGTAGAAACCCCAGAAATTGTAGAATTTGCTGAAATTTCATATTCTAGCATAAAAGGGCTCGGGAATCCGAATTTTGAATTATTTTTAGCATTTAAAACTTATGTATTTATGTCATTATTGTTTTGTGTATTTTCTGTATTTATTTTCTGTTTTGGTTAATTGTAATTGTTGAAAATTGCTTTTAATCACTAAAAATAGTAGTAAAATTATAGAAAATGCTGGAACATTACGAGAACTTTTTGTACCATTTACTTACCCGCAATAAATTATTTCTGTGCATGTCTACCAGCAGTAGACTTATACACATTTAGATAACTAGCATCACGAACTGGGAGTTCGAGAAGCTGGCCCAGCATGGCTAAAACTATTTGACGTAGGTATCCGATGTCGAGATTGTGCTTGGAGCCAGGAAGCTCCACACTGCTATTGGGATTGGCAGACTGAATGACGCTCAACCCAAACCTGAGGAGAATGATCAGGCACTTCATTTTCTCGGGCACCACCTCTGCCTCACTTTCAAAAATGAGTATATGGCGGAGGAAAACGCGCTAGCACTCTGGACCGCACTCAAGAAGCGGTTTGAGAGGCTGAAGTACACCATTCTTTCTCAAGCAGAGCAGGAGTGGATCAGACTGAGGTTTTTCGACTTTAAAACGGTCGGGGAGTACAATTCTGCCTTGCACAGGATTTATACTAATCTTCAACTCTGTGGCAAGCAGATCACAGACGAGCAGAAGATCGAAAGAACCCTATCCACCTTCCACCCCAATGCAGTACGATCTGCATGCAATTATCGTCATGATGGCTATAAGGAATATGCCGAATTGATTGATATGATGCAGGTTGCAGAGGCTCAGGATGAAGTTCTCCGTAAGAAATATGTCACTTAGCCACCTAGGAGCTCCGCTGGCCGTGAAGCCAACGCTGGGAGCTACAAGGTGCGAAAACCCTTGATTAAGAGAAGGGGAAGGAAGTGTAAGACCGCAGCCCAGAAAGGCAAATCAGATGCTCCAGATGAGAATAAGGCTATCAAGCCAAAGCGGAATGGCAAAGGGCAGCCTGAAGTCCACTTTGCAGTAGTTGAGGGGGAGCATGTTGAGCAGCTGCCTGAGTTGATGGAGGTTGAACCCATCACAGCAGCAGCACCCCCTCTCGACCTAGAAACAGCCACCGCCATGATTTCTCTGGAAGAGAATGTCACCCCCGAGAGAATAACAGAAGAAGTCTAGTGCACAGAATGCATTTAGACTTTAATTATCATTTATTTTGTGTGGAAGAATATGTTAGAATTTGCATGGATGGTACTTAAGAATTGTTATTTTCTCGTGATGGTTAGATGATATTTGATGAATTCATTCATTTATTCAGTTTATGATGGCATGATATGTTCTGATATTGGAGTATTTTATCTATGTGTTGATTGCCTTCTCATGCATGTTAATAAAATACCCTATATTAGAACACGTGTAGCGCCCTATGAAGGAAGTGTGCTTAGCTAGCAGTGGCACAATGCATATCATCTTAGGAGAGACTAAGTTTTCAGTCGATTCGTAAGAGCACTGGCAGCCTTACGACAATCGCTAGAAGCGATGCATGTAAAATTAGTTCAGGAAGAGCCACAATGGGCACAACTTTGGTCATTGAAAAAACCTTTTTGTACTCAGAATCGACTAGAACTCTCCTAAATTTTAAGAATATTCGCGCCAATAGTTTCCACGTTGAGACTGAAGAAGGGTACGGTAAGGAATACCTGCTCATTACGAAGCGCGAAGAGAATGGAAAAAGGGTATTAGAAAAATTTCTTCACTGGAAACTGGGCTATATTATACCAACATTAAGGCGCCTGCAATGTACACTGTTCTGAAAACAGTATTTAGAAGCTCTGAACTCTTCTGTCTCTGGCATGACAGATTAGGCCACCCAGATCTTACGGTGATGAGAAACATAAGCAATAACTCCTAAGGGCATAATATTAATGTGAAGAATTTTCCGAATCATGAAGATTTTGTGCCCTGCATGTGCCACCGGGAAACTAATAACTAGACCCTCCACTCTGAAAGTGAAGGATGAAGTCCCTGCATTCCTGGAACGCATCCAGGGAGACATTTGCGGTCCCATTCAGCCCGTCTCAGGGCCGTTTAAGTATTTCATGGTGCTCATTGACGTTTCTTCGAAGTGGTCATATGTGGGTTTGCTGTCCACAAGAAACCACACCTTTGCAAAATTGATCTCGCAGATCATTCGCATCAGAAATGTGTTTCCAGATCATCATATCAAGTCCATCCGAATGGACAACGCCGGAGAATTTACTTCAAAGGCATTTGATGATTATTGCATGGCGATGAGAATTGCGGTTGAGCATTCGGTACCGCATGTCCATACCTAAAATGGTTTAGCAGAGGCTTTAATTAAAAGAATTAAATTTATTGCCTGACCCCTCTTGCATAAATGTAATTTGCCAGCTACATGATGGGGACACGCAGTCCTTCATGCAGCAAATCTCATCAACTTTAGACCTTCTACCTACAACATCCATTCACCTATGCAACTAGCGCAAGGGTCACCACCGAAAATTTCCCAACATTAGGGGGAGGAAATCAACCCCTTGATGAAGAATGTCGGGAAATTACATGGCAAGCCTGGGAAATCCATGCAGATGACCCGCGCACTAGAGAAGTCCAGAAGACATTACATGGCAAGCCACGGGAATCCATGCAGATGACCCGCGCATTAGTGAAGCAAATAGAGAAGTCCAGAAGACAATCGATTTGCAAAAACTAGCCAATCAACTGCCTGATCACTTTAGTGATTTGAAGAGCGTGACTAAGTCGCATGTGCCTGCACGCACTGCACCGGAGAGGGTTGAAATACCAAATAAAGCAGAAGGTATCCCTAATCTCGTCCAGAGGCCTCAGAAAAAAAATGAGGACGAGAACCCCGGTTCCTCGAATCCTTAGTAACCGGGGACGCCTGGTGAAAATGGATAAGAAGGACTTACCACAGCCGATCATTGAAGTCCCCCAGAATGAAAAGGGGAGCCAGTTGAGACCTGGCACAAGTATGACAACTTCAAAAAAGGTCATACCGGATCTGAATATCTCCATCGGCATGGATGTGTGCGCACACATCGGAGCTGAAAAACTAAAGGGACTTGCCACCGTAATTGAAAGAAGCGATGCGCAAGGTAAAGCTCCAGCAGAAGCAAGCGCTCCAGAAGAAGCAACTCATGAAGAAATAGCTATAAATTATGTGCACATGGGAGAGTCCCTGAATAGGACAACTGCTAATATCGATATCTACTTCGCAAAGAAAATTGCCTCCATCATTGATCTTGATCCTGAACCTGCATCGCTCGCTGAATGTAAGAAAAGATCAGATTGGGAAGATAGAAGGCAATAGCAACTGAATTGCTGTCTCTAAATAAAAGAGAGGTGTTTGGGCCCGTATGCCGCACGCCTCCCCATATACACCCCGTTGGGTACAATGGGTACTTGTTCGAAAGAGAAATAAAAGAAATGAAGTAGTCAGATACAAAGCAAGGCTAGTAGCCCAAGGTTTCACTCAACGTCCTGGAGTTGATTATGAAGAAACCTACTCCCAGTCATGAGTGGAATTATCTTTAGATATTTGATCTCAATGGCAGTAAATTTGAACTTAGAAATGAAATTGATGGATGTTGTGACTGCATACCTTTACGGTAACTTGGATTCGGAGATTTATATGAAAGTTCCTGAAGGAATGCCTTTCCCGAACCAAGACAGAGCAAATAAAAATATGTACAGTGTGAAACTCAAAAAGTCACTGTATGGACTGAAACAATCTGGAAGAATGTGGTATAATCGCTTAAGCCACTTTCTCTGCAAGAAAGGCTACATTAACAATGAAGACTGTCCTTGTGTATTTATACGGCGATCCCAGAATGGATTCTGTATAATCTCTGTGTATGTAGATGATCTGAATATCATCGGGACAGCCGAAGACATAAAAGAAGCAAACTCCTACTTGGAGTCAGAATTTGAAATGAAAGATTTGGGCAAGACAAAGTTTTGCTTAGGTCTGCAGCTTGAGCATGTCCCTGAAGAACTCTTGGTACATCAGTCGACCTACACCCAGAAGGTGCTTGAAAGGTTTGGCTTCGAGAAGGCATTTCCCTCGAAAGTACCGATGATCGGTAGGTTTTTATAGCAAGAAAAAGATCATTTCCGACCTAGGGAAGAGGGGGAGGAAGTCCTGGGACCGGAATTCCCATACTTGAGTGCAGTGGGAGCACTCATGTACTTAGCAAACTGCACTAGACCGGACATTACATTTGCCGTGAACCTGTTAGCAAGGTACAGTGCAGAGCCCACCAAAAGGCATTGGCAAGGCATAAAGGACATTTTCCGATACCTCCAAGAAAGGAAGGACCTTGGATTGTTCTATAGAAAGAATCAAGATCTGAACTTGATTGGCTATGCAGATACTGGGTACCTGTCGGATCCGCATACCGCAAAGTCACAAATATGCTATGTATTCCTATGTGGTGGAACTGCAATTTCATGAAAATCGTCTAAGCAAAGCCTGGTAGCTACTTCGACGAACCACTCAGAAATCATAACACTGTATGAAACTGCACGAGAGTGCGCATGGCTCCGCCGAATGGTTCACCACATCCAGCAGTCATGTGGGATAAACATTGTGCAAACCCCCACAATTATCTATCTATGAAGATAATGCAGCTTGCGTTGCACAAGTGCAAACGGGCTATATGAAGAGTCATCTCACAAAGCATATCAACACCAAGTTCTTCTATGCACATGAATTGCAAAAGATGGACGAGATTAAAGTACTGCATATTAAGTCATGTGAAAATCTCACAGATTTATTCACTAAGTCACTCCCCGCATCTAGCTTTGAAAGGTGCGTGCTTGGAATTGGAATGATGAGACTTAGAGAAGTGGAGAATTCAGGGGAAGAATTCTCACAAGCCCGCTAATAAATCTTGATCATGAAGATTAAGTACCCAAAAATAAAGTCCTGCAGATTAAATAAATTTGGGTGAATTGTACTCTTTTTCCCTTGACGAGTTTTCCATGAAGTTTCTCGACCAAGGTTTTTAATGAGGCAATTCGTGTATCGCAGCATCACATGTATCATGTGCTCTTTCTCCAAATTTTTCCCATTGGGTTTTTATGGAGTTTTAGTGAGGCATGAACATGTTGGGTGAGTGCCCAAGGGGGAGTGTTGAGAAACCTGGGCCCAGGACCAGGAGTCCTGGCCCAATATGGGCACCCCACCGTAGACTATAAATAGGGATCTATACCCCCTCATTATGTACACATGAATGAAAGCAATAAAAAAAGACCAGGAGTTCTCTCTATCTACCTCTCTGCGTTCAATCTCTTATTCTGTGATTGATTCGTTCTTGTTCTAAGTAGAGGAATCGATCGGACTGGTCGCCAGCGACGGTTCCTCAACAATCTTCATGATAGCCGGACCATCAACTGAAGGAATTGGGAGTGTTGCATGAATTAATATCGTTTAATTTTTTTTTTGCTAGGAATTGAGAATAAGATAGGTTTTATCTGATGGTCATGAAGTTGAGAGTCTACACGTGAGTATCTTGATTCTACGTTGAGAAGATCGGACGACTATATATCATCTAAGTATCAGAATATAGTTTTCTTAGTAGAATTATTTACCATAACTTTTTAAATTAATTTTCTTTACTGTTCTTAATTATTTTCCTATAGTCCATAAACCGAAAACACAAAAAAATACCAGAATTCTAGTTTTTTCGTCTGTTATCTTGTGAGTGTTGTTAGGTTTTAATTCATTAAAAATTTTGTCTAAGTGCCGATGTCAAGTTTCTTTATGTAGCTTAGTTATTGTGTCCACTAAACTCTAAAAAAATATTGCTTGTTGAATTCCTGAAATACTGCTACTGTATCATTGCAGACTGTCGCTACGATCATGCGAAAAAAAGGGAAGAAACAGAGTTGCGCGCAGCTGCAGTTCGTGCAACAGTACGCTACAGTGCTCGCTACAGTAAACAACAGTATTCGCTACAGTGTCACAACTTTACGCTGCAGCGTGCATACAGTAGACGCAGCAGTACGCTACAGCGCGCGTTACAGGGCGTCGCCCGCAGTCGCCAGGGAAAAAATTTCTCGCGAAGCTACAGCACCAGTACGCGAAAAAACTTCACTTGTACCTTTAACTTTAACTTGAGACTAACTTTTGATAATTGCGTATAAGGTTGTTCTAAAATTATTTACACCTTATTAAATTTATTTGTGACTTGTGAAAACAAGGGAGAAGAATAAACTCTAATTTGGCTGAACCCAGAAAGAAGAAGAAAAAAGACCATGGCAAGAAAAGAAAGAAAGTTAAAAAGAAAAAAGAAAAAGAAACAAGTTTGGGCCACTTGAGAAGTTAGTGAAATTCCCTAGTCAATAAATTTCAGATTGTGTGACTAATCTTTTAGAGCAATCTTATGCCCTTACATATACTTTTGCAATTGGTTAGTTCTCTCCTAATACTTGGCGCAAAATGAGCTATTTTAACCTTAATTTTAGATTTTCTCTATTTAGTTTATTCCATTGTTTTGTACTAAGTCACATTGATCTTTACGTGTGCGTTCATACACTTCATTAAAACTTTTGGATCAGCACTTAAACAAAGTATTATATTTTCAATTGTTACTTAGCTTTACAACATTAAGAATTTCAGATTACATAGATTATACACTTCTATACCAAATTTCACTAAACAACCATTGTTGTGTAATTGTGAATACTCTTAAATTCGCTTGATCATCACTTGCTATTGTAGCTTCTACTAAGTGTAAGTTTTTATTGATCTTAATTCACTAAATTTTTATTGATCTTAATTCACTTCGAAAGGTAAGAACTTTACTTAAGAAAGAAAGGAGAAAGATTGAGTGAATTCTACAGATCATCAATATATATTATTGATGTTTGTGTTTTCTTTTGTACAATCTAACCATGGCAGGTTACAATTTGGTGGAACTTTCTTTCTATAGAAGTAATAATACAGAGGAGTATCTTGAGAGGGAATTGGGTGTACTTTGATAATTAATATCGTTCAACCTTTTCACTGGAAATTACGAGCATGATAGTGTTTTGTTGGGTGGTCATGAAGTCCAATGGGTGTGTTCTTACGAATTAAACAGTGTTATTTCTTGCATTGGCAATGAAGAATCAATATTATTCGAGACAGTACATGTGAGTATTTTAATCCTACGTCAAAAAGATCGGTCAACCTCGTATACAATGCTTATTAGCTTCTAAATAGTTCAAAATGAGAGAGAAATACAGAGTTCACAAATGAAAAGGTGGACTTGGTCTATCAGGTGGCGCGTCACGTCATGGTGCAATTGTAAGTCATAAGTCATGTGATTTTCCACGCGAAAATACATGAATACGCATACGTGTGTGTTTAGCTAAAGCACTCCTCATGCCATCTCCATCCATGTGTCACATATTTCAAGGAGTGGCAAGACTCTACCTTATAAATTGGTCTCCTCCACTTTTTTCTTAGTAATATGGTACTAAACCATGTATGATTTGAAATTGTAGAAAATGAGCCTCACTCATGGGTTTATTTCTAACATTTTGGCCATAACACGAGTGCTTGCATGAACAAACCGAATACCGACAAGTCGTTTTTAAAAAACTGTCATGATAAATCACTTCGAAACAACGGTAGAGAATCATCATATTTATTTGTTCGAAGGAAACCATAAGCTAAAAAGAATATGGCATGCTCTCCATCAGTAACTAACCATGTAGTACGTGTTGCCTATCCAATGCTACACTGTGCATGGGCAATTGGTGGTCTCGTTGTAACCCAGACACATCGAAACCGGATGTGGTGTAATCTTGAATCGATCCAGCTCTCTCGTGCCTGTCAAATGGGGCGTCAATTCATCGATGCTCCTATTTGACAGAACCTGATCTGTAAGCGAAAAATCTCTTCAAATTTTACGTTTGCCCAGGATGTGAGCTACCAGCTGACCTTCAGACAGGGATGGACTTCCTTCTGTTTTAACCTTTCGACCTGTTCCGTTTTGCGTCCACAGGGGTCATGTGATTTGAGATTTCTTTCCAGAGAGTGGATCGATCCACGTACTCTTGCCGGCCGGGCGTGTGCGCGCGCTGCTCCTGCTCCTGTTCGATGTGTCGGGGATCTGAACTTGATCCACGTCAGAGTTACAGGCTTACAGCGGCGTGCCTGAGAAAAATGTCGCTCTTTTATTCTCTTAACCGCCTCATTCGCCACGAGCTCACGAGTTGGGTCCCATGTTCGTTTATAAAAAGAACGTAAAAAGGTAGACGATCAAAAGAATAAGAGATAAATATTTAATATGAAAAATTATCCAAACAACTACGGATATACTAAGATAAAATCGTTATATAAGGAGATATTTACAATAAAACTTTTGCCTTTTTTATGGTCTACAGATGTACATTTATAGTGATTACAAATAGGACTTCAGATAGAAGTAGAACTCCGTATTAAAAACAGAAACAAATTGAAATGGATTGCGATGAGAAACTCATTAGTCCATGTGTCAAGTGAAGAGCTTGTCATAATATTATTCCCTCTGATAAAAAAGAACAGAACTATACTAGTACTTACACTACATGGTTTTTGTGATACGACTAAGGCCCACTGATTTAGGCTTGAGCTTCTGATTTCTACCTTATTTTTTTACTATTCCTAAATTTCGTCTTTTTCTGGCTTTTGGATTTTTTGAGCTTTTATGCTGGTTCTTTTTTTCCCGTATTTGTTTGCATTGTCCGTGATGGGCTAACCTACTTTTTTTTCCTTTTTTAATTTTTTTAAATTTAGTCAGTTACTGGGTAATTTTAGTCAGTTACAGTGCAATTTTAGTTAGTTACAGTGCAATTTCAGCCATAAGTTAGTTTATTTCAGCATAACCAAGCGGCACCTAAATTTTGCAATAGTACACATTTTGTCAATGCTACCACAAAATACTCCATCTATTAAATCTGGGGGATTAGCGACAACCCACGCTGCCACATCACTGTTTTTGCCCAAAAAAACCTCTGCTTTTCTGGAATTACATATAGGTCTTTACTTTTCTCAACAAAGCCCTTTTTTCTGTAATTACGTACGAATTCTTACTTTCGGGTTTTCGCATACACTACAGGTCCTTACTTTCTATTTTTCCGCATATAGGCCCCTTGCGCCGTAGTGTAGTGCACACTTTTACTTCGGTCTATATTGTAGTTAACACGGCGTGTCACCGTGCTTCTGCGGCTAGTTGTATATATATGTTGGCATTTTAGGGAACTATAGATATGTTTTGTCATCAACAAAATGTAGATATTGTGGCAAAATGTTTCAATAAACTCCACCTCCATCAGATCTCAATCAGATGTAACAGAATATTCCGCACATGAGACCCACACCGTTTGCAGTAAAAGTAGGCCTTCGAAAGAAAAGCAAGATATTTTCACAACATAGCACACCAAGTCCAAACGAAGTATATGGTGCGATGCATATGCTGTGCATTTTTCTTGCGGCCATACTCAATAGCCAATAGATTCCGTTTCTATATGAATTGAGCTCTCTCTTGCAAACTTACGGTGACATTTATGCATTCCAAATATGCATTGGCATCGGGTTTCAAAAAAAAAATGCATTGGCTTGATTTCAAAAGATTTGACCAGACGCATGTGTAAAACATATTTTCTTTGAACTGAGCATTTTGCACTAACATGCGATCACCCGTGCTCTCTCTTCGGACTATTATGGTAAGAAAATTACTACAAAATTTATGCATTCCAAACAAGTCATAACAAATATGCGATGGCTCGATTTCAAGAGTTCGATCCACCAGCACGTGGAAAACGCCGTTCTCTTCAGACTGGACGCTGCCAATTCAAGAGTTCTCTGCATTAACGTAACACGCGGCCTGTGCTGTCTGTATCCACCATACTTTGGTCCGTACATCGGTCAAATCTAACGTCTATCTATCACTGCCTATTCAAGTAGATCTTTGGAGCAGAGCTGTCACGCAACGGCTTGGACCACCTTGATCACGTACTGTATGCAACAACTGGTAACGCGCATTGCCAGTTCTGATCGGTTGGTCCAGGCAACCATGGCCCAATCCTGATCGGCCCTAAACGGAATTTCTTCTCGCTCCGTCTCTGGGCACACTAGTTGTAAGGAGAGGATGGTCGAGTTTTGCGTTACCGAAGAAAATTCTATACATTGTTTTAGAGGAGCTACACTGTGTTCTTTTTGCCCTTTCAAAAAACATATTATTATATGAGAATTCCTTATTTCCGTGCGTACATGATTTGGATGGATGGAACACACGTCTTTGAGCGTCATCCGATTGACTGGATGGCTAGGGAGACGAACCCTTCCCCGTGCCTGGATCCCGTTCTTTTTCATCTCTTCAGAAAAGAAAAGCCCATTCTACTTATAATATTCCTCCGCTATCGCAATAACTTGCATGGGAGACTATGACTAATCGTGCTAGATGCAGTGCATCCATTCACCCCCGGCTGTCTCTAGTCTCTCTCCCATAGCTACCTCTCTCTGTCTCTTTGTCTCTTTCTTTCTTGAGCTTCTCGTTTATAGTAGAGGGAAACATTTGATTTACTAGCACCACTCATTCCTTCTAAAAGCCTGTCTTTTTTCTCTCTCCCGAAGCATCTTCTTAGCTTCTCTCTTGTATTTCTCTCGCTTATGCTATTCAATAGTTTACAAAATTTTGTACCATTTCTTCTCCTACATTTGCACTGCTTTCTTTCAAATTGCTCTTAGATATGATCTTGAATATACATGCATTTGTACTGGTACTAATTAGTTCCTTGAAATTAGCATAGTTTTGTTCCCTATTTGCTCCAGATTTGATCATGAATCTGCACACATTTGTACTAGTTTGCTCCTAAACTTATACTAATCTACTCCCGAATTGCTCTCTAATTTAATCTTGAAATTATGCATATTTGAGAGACCATGTGGAGGTCATCCCGTGCTTATGATGAGTAATTGGCATCGGTTTAGGAGAGTCGAGTTTGGTTTGAGGGGTTCGGACCTTGACGTTGCGGGGTGCAATCGGGCTCGGTCGGACTTGGTCAAACTTGGTCGTATGGGATTATGATGCATATTCCGATGATTCGACAGGTTTGGACTTCATCATAGGTAAGTATGATGTGTTTATTCTATTTACGCTTTCATGTATCGAGCGGTGCTATTTGACGTGTTTCTTGTCTGTGTGACTACAGGACGTCGAGGCGGAGTCGTGGTGAGACACGAGGTGACCGGAGTAGACACAAGCGGTGTCGAGGTCAGAACGGTTGGATGTGTCGAAGACGGCGGAGATTCGATGTGGTTGTGAGTCGTGGACGACAAGGAGCGCGGAAGCTTCCTGGAAGGTGCAGGAGGGGCGAATCGGTAATTTCGCGAGGCTGCACAAGCAGGAGCGGGCTCCGTTGGATCCAGCGGGCGTAACGGGTTGGAAACCCGTTAGCCAAGGGCTATAAATAGATGTTGGTGGCTGCATGCCCCCTTATGGATTCTAGGGTTTACTTTAGTCAAAATAGGCTTTAGAGGGTTGTTTTGGCTTTAGTCTTTAGTTGGTGGAAGATACAGGAAGGCTATTGGCTGTGTCCCCTTCGATGTCTTCTATGTGAGAGCTCTGTTCTTGGAAGGATGGAGAGTTCTTGATCATTCCAAGCATGTATGGGGTTGTAGGGATTGTATGAGTTGATACTTCTTGTAATCATGTATCTCTCTTCCTCATTATCAATCCAAGATGGCTTTTGTTTGAGATCGTGCTTCTCTGGTATTTTTGCCTTCGATGCCTCTTTGATTGATTTTTGAGATTTTTGAGTTTTGAGTTGGTTCTTGCTGTGGAGGTGCAAAATGGGTTGTTCAGTGATGGGATAGTACCTCAAGATCATTTGATCGAGTTTCCCAATAGCAATCTTCGCTTTAATTTCAGTTTTAAGTTTTGGCCTCCCTCTGTTCATGATTTCAGTTTCTAGGGTTTTGGAGAAACTCTTGATTCCCTTCGCTAGATGGCTTGAAATTTGACATGGAGAGTCCAGAGGCTATTTACTAGCTATTCCCAAAATTTCATGGCCAAGGGATCAGTGAAGAGATAGCAATTTGGATTTTGAGCTGTTCCTGATCAGTTTTTGCTCATTCTAGGGTTTGGGGCTGTTCTTGATTCCCTTCATGAAAAATGACGAAACTTGGCATGCAGATTCCTATGGCTATTAAGTAGCTATCCTCAAAGTTTCGTGGCCAAAGATTCAAGGATTGAGTGGGAATTTAAGTTTTTGTCTCTGTTGCTCTGTATTTTCAGTTTTGAGTCAAATCTCTGATTTCTTGGTTTTGAGGTGGTTTCTTCTGGTTCCTTTGGCTCCTTTGGCTATTTAGGTCATTATCCTTTAGTTCTGGGCTGAGAAATCCAAAGGGAATTCCCAAATTTGGTTGCAGTTTGAAGTTCAAAGTTTTGGTTTGAAAATCAAGACTGCTGATGTACCCTGTTGAATGCTGATTTTCCCCATTATCTTCTCTAGTTAAAGTTCTTGTCCCATTGGTGTTTTTTCCTTGCTCCAGTAAGTTCCTTTTTCTTCATAGCACCTGTTGCTATCGGAGAAGATCATTTTTCTTTGGGTACTTTGAGGGGAAGTGTTTTTTAAAGAGGCGACATTCAACCCCCCTTCTGTCGTCATTTCGGTCCAACAATATTTATAAGGATTTTGCTCCTAAATTTGTATTAAATTGCTCCTGAAACCAATATAGTTTTTCTCCTGAAATTACTCTCTAATTTGATAGTGAATTTACATATGTCTGGATGGATTTGCTCCTAGATATGCACCATGTTGCTCCCTAAATTTGCACCGACTTGCTCTCGAATTGCTCTTAGATTTACTTTAGAAATTGCAAAGATTTGCCTCTAAAATTATCAGATCTATAGACGGGAAGCAAGAAGGTAAAAAAAAATAATAGAGTGCTGTCAGTTTATTGTTTTGCTAAAAATAGGTGTGCGTACCGGAATGTAGTTGCGTGCACACGCGCAACATAGCCATGTATTGAAATTGGATGGTATACATTCAGTTGAACTATTGCACGCATGCGCGGTGTGTAGTCAAGTCCTTATTATATAACAAAAGCTCATGGCAATTATTTTACAACTGCTAAAAAAAAGATAAATATTCTAGAAATTCTCATGAGAAAGAAAAATATTCGGCCCCCTTGAATAGGCGGGTCATAATTAAAGCTGAACCATAGCAGCAATTGCTTATTATTATAAAAGTTAATTATACTCGAAATTCTCACCAAAAAATAAAAACATCCGATCCTCAGTCTGGTGGGCCCTAACTAATAACGGCCATTGATGTAATTACTTCAAGATGGTGGTGCTCAAACTAGCTTTTGGCCTAGTCTTCTCGCTGTGATGCAGCGGTTGTTAGCTTTTTTAGAAAAAAAATAAGGAAAAATTAAAAAACTGTTATATTATCACGAACAATGCAAAGGGATAAGGAAAAAAGAAAAGGCAAAAAAAGTTAAAAAACCAAAAAGTCAAAATAAGCTAAAATTAAAAGTCAATATGTTCTAAGTGGCTTTTAACTTAAATAAACTAAAAACAAAAAAAAATAGAAACTAAAGTTGTTTAGAGCGGTACCATAATATTACTCGTGCAAAAAAGAATCTGATTCAATACGACAGGAAGGCTGACATCAAGTAATGACTCTGCAAAGCTAATCTGGTGGACCTGGAGTATGTGCAGTGGCAGATCCAACAATAAAGCAAACAGTAGTTATAATTTTTTTGTTCTCACAGAAGGCATGCAATCCATTTATTCAAAATACTACTCTAATACTGCTCTCGATATCTGATTTTTCAAAGTTATAAATTTTTAAAGTTAAAATGGCATTTTTTAAAAAAAAAAGTTGTTTGTGAAACAAACTCTAATATTCCAATATTTGAGAAACACCAATTTTTTACGAAATAAATTTGATTTCTACATAAAAAGTAAATTAGAGAACTAACTGGCAATTACGTGGCTACTTTGCTAGTTCCTGTAAATTTATTGCGTGCCAAAAATACTATGCTCCGGAAATGCGTATATATATATATATTCATAATTTCTCATAATCTCTAAGAGCGCGAGTACATAATTTGATCATTGAATACATCCACATGGGTGCGTATGCTCAGAGAGCACTATTCACATAAACATGTGCGTATGCTCGGAGAGCACTATTCACATAAACAATATCTAAAGGGTATTGTTCATATAAATGGTGTCTCCGAAAATCATGCGGCGCTACGGCTCGAAGTCGGACAGGCAAGGCATCCATGGACGGCCTCCACCAACCGAGCACGCTCTCGGCCGCAGAATTGCAAGTCACTTGCAGTAACCCGGTTGCACAGCACTTCGTACATGGTTATCTAGCACTAGGTTGTTATTGCGACAGAGCTGCCGCACACTGGACCATAGTATTTGTTTGCTGTGGATCATCTAGTAGCTAAGCGAATGTCCCGGCGATATTCGTTTCGGAGAGAGAAATGTGGGCAAAGCTGGTAGAATTAATCAGCATGTTTAGGGGGTTCAGACTGTTTGATCTGTCTAGTGGTGCTGAATGATCATACGGTTGCATATGTCTTCAAGGACGAGCAGACATGCATGCCGTCACCGAGTTGTTGTGCAGACAAATTAGCGGCAAGATGGGCATGAAGGCAAGCGTGCGTTGCTAGCCGCTCCCGCAGTTTTTCATGCCGCGTCGTTGATCGAAGACATGTGCCATCTGTTTGTTCCACTTACGTACCTATCCTCCCCCTGGATGCCATGGGAATGGTGCTTGGCGAGTGATCAGAGAATGCCGTGGCCGGAATGGTACTAGGATGGATTCGTAAGACCTAAGAAGATTGAGAATGACCATAGACTGATCCTAGGATCAATTCATCCCTCAAACCAAATATATTACTGGATCATGATTTTTTTCGGAGAAATACTAACGAATCCTATACCGTTCCGACAGGATAGGTGACTGCCGTTAGATCCAAAGCCACACAGGCGGACCCACAGGGTATGCCGGGTGGGCCATGGCATACCCTGGGGCCAGCCGAACTCAGTACCTTGTCCCGAGAACCTCCTCGACGTCCGGGTGCATGACGCGCGCGGAGGCGCGAGGGGCGCGTGGAGGTGGCCCCCTTGTCCCCAGGAGCGTTCTTGGAATCTTTGGTGCACGAGGCCATGGTGATGCGGATGGGCAAGAAGCCAAGAAAGCAAAGAAAGGAAACGAAGAGGGGTTAGGTTAGGGCTCGCTCGGGTTTGAGAGGAAGAAAAGGGACGCCTCTCGCTCTTCCCACCCTGCAGATGCAAGAAAGAAATGGAGGGACTGGAGCGGAGGCGTTCACGGGATGGACGAAGAGGTCGCCGGAGGCGGAGGAGAGAGGGGGATTGGAGGAGTACAGGAGTGAGTGAGTGCAGATTTTTCTCTCTTTCCCTGCTCGAGGCGAGCTAAGCGCCCTGCTTTTTCCCGTTTCTACCCTGTGCTTCTTTATTCTCGTCAAATGTACTGTTCAATTTCTTTGCCAAGTAATCCATTCCTTTTCTTCTGCAACGAGCATTTCTTCTTTTCTTTTTATTTTATGAGTAAAAGGTATTATTTACTGTTCCCGCACATCATACAATGGTCAATACGTGGTCAATTTTACAAAAGTTTCGGAATTTTTTTGGCATCAAAGTGAAAATAAAAATGTAAATAATTGCACACCGGCGGCGGTGAAAATCTTCGTTATAGAATCGTACTCAAATGCGTGGATATTAATTCGCCTGGAATAAAGGTACGCAACATTAATACTTCCAAAACAACATGTAGAATATATGCATTTGGAATGCCGAAATTAATTTGTCCACAAAGATGCTGGAAACATATTTGTTTGTGACAGATTGCGTATATTGACTATTCTAGAACACAGAAATTGTTATGTAGGACAAAATAGGATTGAAATCGATTCATCTAGAATGCACAGTGTCGAGTTGATTCAGTGAGTGAATATGAAGCTCTTTCGGTTTGTGTTCTTTTTTTTGCTCCTCCATGTTGAATCGAATGCCTGTTATTAACTTGCAGAGTTGCTTTCCTTCCTTTCCTTTTTCTTTTTTGATAGAAAATTAGCATAGTTATTTTAACAGTTGCATTTTTTTGTTTGTTCCAGCCTACTGCATACATATGAAGAGAGATGTTGATGTGATGAGAGGCGATTCCACTCCTCTCATACATGGGTGTTGAAATCTTACAAAAAAAAGTACTCTCTTCTCTAATGCTTATGTTGAAATCAATGTGAGTGTCATTCTATGTGCTAAAAACAAATAGACATAAAGTGTATGATATAGTTTACATGCTTCTCAAATTGGTAAATGGTTTTACCGAATTGCATATGAAAATTTTGGTGCGGCATACCCTTTGGTAAAATTCTGGATCCGCCACTGAAGCCACATGAATCTCAAAGCAGCTCTATTACTTCCGTTCCACTCCCGTAGCTGGCCTGACTCCTTTCTCTTAGCTCTCTCTTGTTCTCCCTTCCTCCTCGCCGCCATCATCCCCCAATCCATCGCCGGCCTCGCCGCGATCCAGATCTGGTGGCCTAGAGGGGCGGCGCCGCTGGATCTGGCGTTAGAGGAGGGAAATTCGGCTCCACCGCTATGGGTTCACCTTCCTCCTAGGCATAGAAGGAGGTTGGGGAGAGGCGGCGGCCCAGCAGTTGGGGCGATGAGCAAGGTAGGAGAGCGGCGGCTATGACAGTTGGGTTCGGCGGGGCGACACAGTAGGGAGGGGTTGGGGTTGTGCAGTGAGGCGGTGATGGTGCCATCGGCCACGGATGGTGGTGGAGGGGGCGGCGGCGGCGGAGGCGTGCGGAGCTATCTGGGGCGGCGTAGCGATGGTGGCTGGTGACGAGATACTTTTCCTCTTCCTCCAACCACCCTATACTGATGAAAGTGGTTCTAACGATATACCGTTGGCTAGTTGATCTCTTTTTTGAAGGTGGGAACAATTGGTTAGTTTAGTCATCTTAGAATTTAGGCTCCATTTGGATTGTAAAATGAAAAATTCACGTAAATAACACATAATCTGTAGTTAGTAGGAATCAAACTCAGCTAGATACCCTACCGCTGCTAGACTGTGGTACGGTTGATGTAACTGAATCAGGAATTCAGGATTGGTTCATAATGGTCGTTGCGGTGGCTTTGCGATGTATGCGATAACGCGGATGCTCATTCCGCCACGCTTGACTAAACAGCACGGGGTTAGTGATGTATGGGATAACGCGGATGCTCATTCTCGATCGTGCGCGATGAGAGACCAAAGTGGACAAAACAATGTTGGGTTAGTGATGACCAGAATATCTTTCTTGGACTCTAGCCACTGAAATGCAATACATTTTCTTGTTTACTTTTGGACCTAAAGAAAATGAATGGATCAGGTATATATTCAGGTCTCCTTTAGGCAATATATATCCATGGAGAAAGAAAATTAATCAAGCTAGCTGGTCATTAATCTTTATGGTATCCTTCTGTAGCACCCGTAAAAAAATAAAACCCCTAGCAGCGCGAGGCCGGGCGGCGCGGGCGGTGCGGCATGGCCGAGTAGTGTGGCGACGCCGGCCAAGACAGCAGCAGCGCGGCAGTGCCATGGCCGGCGGCGTCAGCCTGGGGCACGCCGGTCGGCAGAGAGGGGGCTGGCCGTAGCGTAGCAAACGGCAGCAAGCGGTGCCATGGCGGGCGGCGCGCGGCGGCAGCGGCGCCATGGCGAACGGCGCAAGGTGGCAGTAGCGCAAGTGGCCAGCGGCGCAGGTGGCCGCAAGGCTGGGTCCCAACCACTGATCTGGTGGAGGCGGCGGCACCCTTTGCACGTGGCAGCAGGCGCTAGTGACCCGGCGGCAATTGCACACGGTGCTCGCGGTTCCGGGCGAGCGTGTGGGCGGCAGATGTGTGGTGACCAGAGAAAGCGTGCGCAAGAAGGCTTGCACGAGCGAGTGCAGCACGGCGCGACGGGGTCGGTCGCCGGTGCGGTCGTGCGTGCGTTGGGCTCGCCGCGAGCACGGCGGCACTTCGGGTGCGCTTCGCGTGGGAACGAGCGACGCGTCGTCTGTCGGGCAGGTGGTGGCCTGGGTCGGCGATTCCGGCATGGCTGGCATGGTGCGGGGCTCCGACTCTGAGTTCCCCTCAGCAATGTCTGGTGGCACCCAATCTGAATGCTCTTGCCAATCTGCTTCTACTATCAACCCTGCCTTGACCAGAAATCTAGCAATGCCTCTTTCATCTCAGGTTGTTGCGGAAAGATCCGCTAAATCAAAGGAAGCTGGAGTTGAAAGTGTTCTGCCATTTCATAGTGTCGCGGTAGAAATAGGACCCAGTGGTTCACACGCAGCTGATTCTTTGTGTTCGGACTATTGCGCATTTTGGATTCTTTGTGCAGCGGTTCCGTCTAGCGTGCTCAAAGCAAGTACCTCGTGGCCGTGACCTTTCTATTTCATAAATTACATGTTTCCAGTTTACTTTTCACCTTGCCATTGAGTATAATTATTATATCAACCATGCTTGCTTGACTAGTATTATATCGCTAAAAATCATATCATTAAGGTCATTTGGCTCATATCATATTGCTTAGCTAATACCACATCACTACAATTACTTGGTTCATATCATATCTCTTGGCTAATATCATATCGCTTGGCTAATATCATATCACTAAAGTCACATCATTCAAGTTACTTGGCCAATTTTATATCACTAAAGTTACCTGACTACTAGTGTATCACTAATGTGGTCTGGTTATTATCATATCGTTCATGTTGCTTGTTTATAGACTTTTAATATTATATTCATACCATAATGTTTTAGGTTACTTTATTTCACCGGCTATTATGTGTATTAGGATGCTCAGTTAAAATGCCCTAGAGTTCATGCTTTTAAATTAGTGATTTAGAATCTATGCTTAAATCGTTAACGGGGGTAGCATATGAACATGTTTTAACTTAGGTTTAAATTATTGACACTCTTTTGCTATTAGGGCTGCTATGTTTAGTTTCATAATATTATGTTTCAATAATTGTCGATGTTGTATTTGAGCCATGAAGAATGTATGTATTAAATCTGTTAAGCTAACTAATAATCACTTATCACATAATAAAACTTGATTAGTTGATAACCTTACGTGAGCTATATTATAATACCTCTTTAGGTTAATCCCTATATCACTATCATTTTATCTTTATTCCACATCGCCCTCATATCAGAGACTATGACTCTCTATTTTCAACACTAGCATATCTTCCCACTTCTCATAACTTTATCATAGCCTTAACCTCGCCATTTCTTAGTCTCCTCAAATTCATACATTATAATCTGTCCATATGTATCAATTACCTTATCACCAATCCCATCCCTCCAGTCTCATTGTATTAAATCATTACCCTCATAATTTTACCTTAAATCATTTATGACTCCCTAACTATATTATGGATAATTCGCTAAATAACAAACTAAGAGTTATCACGCTGAAGCTACCCCACATATAGGGGTCATTTCCACCCAACCTGGTAACGTACGGGGGGGGGGGAGCCGTACATTCTCGTTACACAGGATATTACGCCCAGTCTGCAGTTATACAGTCGAGGACAAGGTTGTGCCTGGCTATTCTCGTATAACCGGGTATGTGGGATAAGGTCGCTGGCACCCTTGCTATAACTTGTCACATAACAACTATCTTTAATACACAGTCTCCATGATATCCATCTCCTATTTATGACAGTATCTCCGATATCAGTTGTGCGTTGCTTTCATCCTGTACCCGTTGTTTACTTGTGATGCTTATCCTTTATTTCACATAGTTGCATTACTTGTCTTTATTCACTGCGTTGCGACCGTTGTTGGGTACTTGCTGAGATTTCCAAATCTTACGCTTATTCTTTTCAGTCTCAGGTAAAAGGCCAGTGGAGTGATAGCATCATGCATAGGTGGAAGCATTCGAGTTTCAGCACCGTAATTTGCCACTATTTTGTTGTTTCATTCGTTTTTTTAACAAGTGGACCGGTCCCAAGTTTTAAATATTTATTCCAGCTTCCGTTGGTTCTCTATTAAAGTGTTAATGAAGTTTTAAACTCTTTGTAATCTCTTTTGTTGTTTCTTATTTATTCTTCACTTTGGCGATGATGTTCCATAGTAGTATCCCACATCGGTACGTGAGGTGCTGCACCTTCTATGGCACTAGCTACATCCGTCTACCTGAAATTAAATTAAAGACTGAGAAACGGCTTCTCCTTTTTGTTTTGCTTTGAGATTCTAGACAGATCAAGCAATTGTGCTCTGCTGGCTGCAGTACTGCTTCATTTGTGGCCATACCTTTTTTCCTGAAATTCTTTTTGCTTTTCAGTATCAGACAATATTAATTACACCGGAGATTTGGCATGTAATCACATAAAAAGGCCATTCTTTTCTGTGCACTGTCATGTACCATCCACTTTTCTGTGTTTATATATGATCAGTACACGGCCTTGGCACTTCCATGCGTACGAACAAACTTTGGTATAATATTTGACAACATCGGCCAATAGATGTGTAAAGTTAACATGGGTCAAATTGAACTGAGGGCTTGTTTGTCAGTGACTGTGATGAATTTCGTGAAAGAAAATTTGTTGATCATTATGAGTCATTATGTGCGCTTTTGGGGATTTTTCTGGCTACTCTGTTAAGAGTGCACGTGCATATTGTACGAGTTCATCTTCAAAGGAAAAATTGAATTGTGCAATATATATAGTGGGCATGGATGATAGATCAGTGTGCCATGGAGAAAGGCGCTCTGCTGCCAATCAACTTTGCTAAAAAAACCTCAGCCTAAAATGCCTCCATACTTTCTGAAAAGGTTCAGAAACTTGGCCTCCCTTTCAGCTGGCCACTTGCAAGCTATTGACCAGCAATCTGTAAGAAACTGATCTGTATGCAGGGAACTTAGGCTTGTTACTAAGTCATTACTGGATTGACTAGCAGTATGTGATTGACAGAAGTGCATGCATAGCTAGCTACATCCATGGATGCTGAAAACAAGTGGATAACAACACAATATATGGTTTTTCCATGTCTTTTCTTCAGTATATACTTGGTCAAGTTAGCCATGCGGTGAAGAAGAAACAAAAGAGGCACAAAGGAATGCCTAATAAAATTGAACTAGTAGTACTACCTGGGAGCTGGAATTCCATTAATTTCTCAGTGCGGCAACACGTTGTCATATGTATCTTGTCTTGTCCTAATGTTCTTACCCTGAATGCAGGATACGGCACTAGCTAGCTAGCATCTATATATGCAGGCAGGCCTGGTAGTGAGTGATATGAATGCTTGGAGAGGAGTGGAGTTTTCAGAGGGTTGCTGAGGTTCTACATTATGATCAGGCTCATGCATGTGAGGTATTCAGAGATCTTTTTAATCTTTTAGGTGCCGGTTTCTTGGAGGTGTGTATATATGCATGCAGGGACATTCCTGAAATGAGTCGGTGTGTCTTGGTAGGTACTTAGGCCAGCCTAACAACTTCAACTATATGTGAGTCAGTGGCTCCACGTCTGCAAAAATGAACTAGTAGTAGCTCCATAACGAGCATCACGACAATATATAATTAGCACGAAAAAAATTATAAGCTTATGTCATATCTGTACTACTAGCTAGTACATGGTACTGTAGATTAATGGCAACAGTGTGTGCTCATCACGTTGGAATTAAAACATTAAACTGTGCCCTAGCTACTAGTTTATAGTCCAAATTAATGATTTGGTATCGACCAGCATGAGGATTTTTCAGTGAGTTAAGAGCAGATGTTCGAGTGATCTCACGTACCCGGCAAATCTCCCGCCACACATGCTATTCATTAATGTTAGATTTATATTCCATGCTCCTACATGCTAGGTGTTATTTCAGACGTCGACATAGTCTCTCCATTAATAGACATGTTTAAGTATAATCATTAATGTTTTAACTTTTTTTATTATGTTATTAAAAATTATAATATTATCGAAGTACTTTTATGACAAATGTACTAATATCGTTATTGTGTGACTAATCCAAAAGTTTTGTGTATTTTTGTGATCATAGTTTTAAACCTTGAATTCCCCTAGCCTAATTAAACGACATATATATAATTTCCTTTGGAAAAAAGCTAAAGAGAATCTATTTAGGGAATGGAGGGAGTATCGATCTTACATACACAACAACAAATAGTATATCTCCAAACTCTGAAGCATTGCTTGAAATCTCTATTTAGTTAATTAATGACCTATGGTGACTTGCCAATCAGCAAATCGTACTGGAGCGGATGAGTAGATCGATGAGTTTATTGTACGTACAGTAGTGAAAGTAACATCATATCGATGGATCTGCCGGCAATTAAAGCAAGTCGATCGAAGCCACTTGTTAATTGCAAAATAGCAAAAAAAAACATCAGAAATAATTTTCTTGAATTTTCCCAACGGGTAACCACCACGTAAACCCTCTCAGATCTAGCTGGTTGGGAAAATTAAATTTGTTTGATGGTTAACCATAAAGAATATTATTCTTAACGGTTTTTGCTATTTTACTGATGGTTTTTTTTTTTGCTTGTCCATAAAAAGAATTTGGCTAACAGGCATTCACTATCAACTAAAATGAATTTGACGGTTTTTTTGCCTGTGCGTGAAAAGAATTTTGCTGACGGGTAAACACTGTCAACAAAAATGAACTGATGGTATTTTGCCTATCGGCAAAATAGTTTGGCTGACGTGTGTATTACAGTCAACCAAATTAAACCTGACATTGTTTCCTGTCAGCAAAAAGGTTTCCAAATTGTTCTTACCATCAACAAATTGACTCCGTGGCTATCAGGAAAACTATACCGATGAGGATTAATTCTAGCAGCCCAGATTTTAACAATGCTCATAGAAATTACCAATTACTTAACTGTATATACATCACATGAATATTTGATTTATACACATCCATACATCATATAATCCACAATACACATCTATGTATCACTCAACAAACAAATAAGAAGGTCAAATTTTAATTAGCATTAATTCAAGCCCAATACCATCCATGAGGTTCACTTCCAAAAACAACCAAAGTCCAGTACTACACTACTACCATAATTTACCTAAAGGTTAATCCATCCAAATGACATCTAAAAGTCTGGTACTACCACCATATACCTAAAGACTAGTATCACATACAAAATTCACGTAAGTCCATCTAAAGTTCATTATCATGGCATTCATGTTCAGCTATTCAAAGAACTGGCAAGATATTACCAAAGTTCGTGCGGACAATCAGTTGCATCCGTCGAGGTTGGTGTCATTGGCATCAGGGTTGTTGTCGTAATCAATGTCACCATTGCAGTTGTCTCCATCATTGTCAACATAGTTGCTAACATAAGAGCTAAAGCAACCCAAATCAAAGACA
Organism: Dendrocalamus sinicus; assembly: GCA_036346575.1. NCBI lineage: Eukaryota > Viridiplantae > Streptophyta > Magnoliopsida > Poales > Poaceae > Dendrocalamus > Dendrocalamus sinicus. Next base: position 27,163,817 of record CM070657.1, on the reverse strand, counting down.
AGCCTGTTACCAAAAAATGTTGCATGTGTGGACAAAAATTCTAGACAATCCTATTATTACAAGAATTGGAATTGACCACATGGTTTACAAATTTAAGTCAATGAAGCTTTATCTAGACATCTTTTCATTAACAAGCATGGGTAAACTAGTAGAAAATTTCTATGCCACTTTACCATCAACCTATAGTTAAATAAGATCCAAGTTATGCCCAACAACATTCAACATGAGTTCACTTGCTCACTGGTACACTACTTGTTCTCGCTCTAACACACTAAAATGTATTGGCTGTCTAGTCCAAAATAGTCATCCAAATGACAAAGGTTTGGAAAACCTTGTAACTTTCCATGTGGTATTGTTAGTAGCATTGTCAATAATTTAGTTGCTAAATATTCTTACTTGTTATTGTGCAGATGTTTCATGGTGTAGCACCTCTGGTGGTAGTTCTTCACCCATCTTCTGGAAACATTGGATGTAAATTAATATGTGTGAATTAACAATGTTACCATAATTATTTGGCAGTGAACTTCTTATTTCTGGAGTAGTTATTGATTATGTCGAACCACATTATAACATGAGGTGGAATTGGATGGCCTGATATTTCTTGATTTAGCAACTACAAGAACATCAACCTTCTTGATAGCACCGTTCCCTATTGGTACATGGCCATAGAGCAAGCCACCATTGGTATGTATCGCAACATCAAGTGGTTGCTGCTCCCGATCACCATCTGGATGTTGAGCACTAGCAACTGGAGAGTAATCATCCTAAAACAAAAACAACATTTAATAGAAGTTGCTTTCCTAGAAGTTGGGTTCACTTGAATTGAGTACAAACATGGCAGAACTTACAAAATATTTCTATGCTTTTTGGCTACGAATTGGATAACTACTACCAATATATTATCCATTTGATTAGATTCATTAAACTCATCATGCCTAACAACTGGGCTCTCACCATGTGTTGTCCATATTTGACAATTTTCCCTAAACACATATTTACTCAAGTGCAACTCTACAGTGTGCCTGTTGTGCCTAAAATAATTTCGACACATTGTACACAGACAATTAATGGTGTCACCTTCAACTAAACTGGGATTAGAGAATGCACAATCCAATAATTGTGTGGTGTAAGCAATCCATTCATTATATGGAGCTTTACCTTGTTGCCAGCCATTATACATCCATTCATGGTCTGCCATTAAATAGTTATGTGTTTAACAACATGAATATGTTAGTTATAAATTATTGGACATTGACATGACACAATTACATTGGTTATATTCTCTAATACTAGGTGTCTTGCATCTGTAGTGTATAAACATCCCATGATGTTGTGCCTAGATTAGAGCAACTGCATAGAATTATTAATTTAGCAATCAACACATGACGTGGTTTACAAGACAATTGCTACATAAGCCAAGAACAAATTTGGTATAGCATAAAATTGCATAGGCAACAAAAGGATAATTTTTCTCATTACTCCAATGCAAGATTTTACTTAATAGTATAATACCAGATAGTAGTTGCTTGTAAAATCAGATAGGTGCAGCTTACTAAGAGCACTCAAATGCAACATGATAGAGGTGTCAAGATGTTTGTTGGGGCACTTCACTAGACTTGTTGTTTAAGACTTCTGTGGAGAAGGGTTAAACACAAATCCTATTTAGGATAGCTATACTATCAAAATTAGGAACAATATAGGGAATTTACTACATGATTACGCATAAACCTTTGTAGGACCGAGAACAGGGACTAGAGGGGGATGAATAGGAGCCAACTCGATTAAAAGCTTTTCAAAATCTTTTCCAAAGAGAAAGGAAAATAGCTTTACTCCAATCGCTATGAGAAGCTATGAAGATTAGAGACCGATTACCCACAAGGAAAGATCAAAGAAAAACCGAGCAAAATGTGTCTAAGCCCCGGCAGTCTGACCTCTGAGCAAGGGCTATCTGACAACTAGCTAGTTGGTGGTTTGACATCTTGGCAGTCTGACCTTTAGCCAAGGACAGAGTAGATTTTTAGCACTATTTTAAATTCAAAAATCGACAAAACTTTTGATCCACAACACCAAAAGACTTGAAACTTGAACCAAGGCTTCATCATGACCTTGAGATGTTGGACCGAAATGGCGACAGAGGGGGGGTGAATGTCGACTAATTAAAATCTCAACCCCTTAAAATACTCACAGGGAATCTCCTCCGAGAGCTAAAAAGCTATGAAGGAGGAACATTCATACTTACTGACACCTTAAGCACCATAGGAGAAAGCATAACCCTAAAAGACAGAGAGAAAACTAAGAGGACAACAGCAAAAAGCCAAACACAAATGCAAAACAGAGTGCTCTGCAGGTGGCCGATCAGACCTCAGGCACCAGGCCGGTCTGACCGCCCGGTCTAGGCCGGTCTGACCGCTCGGGGGAGGTCTGACCACCGGCCATTTTTCGGTCTGATCGCCTCGCCTCCTCCGGTCTGACCGCTCTTCGAAAGTTCAGAAAAATAGAAGGCTGAAATTACATAGCAAAAACACAAAGAGAAAATTGAGGTCTTTCCACTGGATTTCTCAGCCCAGAAATGAAGGATAACAATCTAAATAGCCAAAGGAGCAAAGGGAACCAAAGAAGACTAACTCAAAAGCAAGAATTAGGGAAATTGGTCAAAAACTGAAAATGAACTGAGAGCTGCTCGAAAACTCAAATTCCCATCTTGTCTTTGTTCCTTTGGCCATGAAACTTTGGGGGTAGCTAATCAATAGCCTCTGGACTTTTCATGCCAAGTTTCAAGCCATCTCAAAGAGGGAAACAAGATTTGCACCAAAACCCTAGGAGAAGAAATGAAGAACAGAGGAAGCCAAAAGCCAAAATCTAGAATCAAGAATGGGTTCTTGGGATTTTAACTGATCAAATGATCTTGAGGCATCATCCCAACATACAGCAACCAATTTTGGCCCTTCTCAGCAAGAAATCACTTAAACGCAAAAACTCAAAAATCTCACAGAGAGTAACGAAGAACACAGGAGGCAGAGAAATAAACATCAGTGATTTCATTCATGGAAAACAAAGAATACAGAGGAGTCCCCATACACATGGACATTAGAACAAGAGGAATGATTACAAGGGTCTCAATCCATCCTCTCCCTCACTCAAGATCAAGAAAACACTCAAGAGCACTACATGCTTGAGAGGGGATAACACACGAACACAACACAGAGAGAGGAGACAAACAACACAGAGCCTCTGTCTCTCCCAACAACTCCTCACCAACTAAAGTCTAAAGCCAAAACAAACTCTCAAATCTTTTTTTTGACTCTAGCAAACCCTAATTCTCTCCCAAGGCCATGGGAATACATGCAGCCACCAACACCTATTTATAGTTCTTGGCTAACGGGTTTCCAACCCGTTACGCCTGCTAAACCCGAACGGAACCGTCTCCCGCTTGTGCAGCCTTGCGAAATTACCAATTCGCCCCTCCTGCACCTTCCGGGAAGCTTCCGCGTTCCTTGTCATCCACGACTCGCAACCACATCGAATCTCTGCCGTCTTCGACACATCCGACCGTTCTGACCTTGACACCGCCTGTGTCTAGTCCGGTCACCTCGTGTCTCACCACGACTCCGCCTCGATGTCCTGCAGTCATCACATACAAGAAACACATCAAATAGCACCGCTTGACACATGAAAGCATAAATAGCATCAAAGCATCATACTTACCCATGATGAAGTCCAAACCTGTCGAATCAAGGAATAGGCATCCTAATCCCATACGACCAAGTTTGACCAAGTCCGACCGAGCCCGATTGCACCACGCAACGTCAAGGTCCGAACCAACCAAATCAAACTTGACTTTCCTAAACTGATGTCAATTACTCATCACACACATGGGATGACCTCCACATGGTCTCTCAATCTCCCCCTTGATGAGTATATTGACAAATCCAAAAAAAGCGCGAAGTTGAGTTTGAAAAGAAAGTCTAACATGGTCCAAGGAAAATGATGCTAATGACCATGTTGACACAAGGAGTAAAAGAAAGAGCAAGTTTTCCTCAAAGCTCCCAAAATGGTTTTTTCTACCACTATTCTCCCCTTTTTGGCAATAAACACATTAAGAATGCAAGGAAGAGAACAAAGTCACAAGAAAGGATGAAATGGCTGAAGTTTGTTTATTTTAAGCATTTGGAGTCATGAGATTATCCAAAATGACCATATGAGAATTACATCAAGCCATAACACATAAACATGCTATCTAGATCATGACAAGATATATATAAGCCAGCTAAACCAAAGAAGTCACAATCTGAAATTTTAGTGCAAATTTTTAGCATGTCAAGTCATTCATGATCATAGTCTAGCTAGAGGTATCCAAAGATGATGCAAACCATGTCAATAAGCTAAGCAAAACCAAGAAGCTAGTATTGAGTCAAATTAGAGTGCTACAAGTTCTAGGATGAGACATTTGGTTAAGTATTGTAGCCTTTGTTATTTTAGTAAATTGAGCACATTTGATAAGTTTTTCTTTAGAAATCTCATGATTGTTGCCAACCAGATTTTTGTTTTACCATGTGCTAGATCTCAAGCCTTATGCGACCACTCCAAGCAAGAACCTTAAGAAGATGATCTTGGTCATCCAAAACTCTCCCTGAGTTCATGCCTTGTGCAATGGCATGCAGTCTCATGAGAAAGAATTCGCGAGATCAGTTTTTTCGCACAAAAGAGATCTTTTTGCCTACTTAAATGATAGTACTAACTCATGCTTCATCAAGAAACTAGCATAGCTCAATCTAAAGCTCAATAAAGATTCAAGACTCAACTCAGCCTATTTGACATGGCATGAATCATAAAAAGATAACTAAAGAGAGACTAGTCTCGAGAACTAACATGACAAGTTTCAATTCAAGTTGAGCAATTTTAATTAACTCATCATGGCAAAAGCTAGTCTACACATATGAGTCATAATAAATCTAGCAAGTAAGCACAAATCATGGCAAGATGTAAAGCATTGTAAACATGTCATAAATGGATAATAATCAAGGCTCCATGTAGTTATTTACAATGCAGAATGACATGCAAGAAAATCCAGCTCCCCCTCAACATGTGATGCAACTTTTAGTTCAAGTAGAGTTATGTCAAAATTAAGACTAGAAGCTCCCAAATGAACTCCCCCTGAACCAAAGCAATAAGATCGAGAAGCTGGTAAGAAAAACCGAAAAGGCAGTCCTTAAAGTATAGATAAGATAAAGAGGATACTATGGCTTAGACTGACTCTCATCTACCCCATATGACTCTAGGACTATCAACTGATCATCTACCTCACTAAGGAGCAAACACATACCCCGTATACCCGAGAGTGGCCCAACCCTCGTTAGAACCTATAAAAAGTGAGTGAGCTCAACCTAGTGAGAAGAGGAACAGCTAATAAGCAGCATCCTAGAATCATAAGATGAGAGCAAGAAGTCTAAACAACTAGATGATAGAAGCACTCTAACCTATGCTAGAAGGATAAAACCCAATGCACCCATATGCAGTGCAGCAGAAAAGAGTAAGAGCATAATTCACTGCATATGGGTGCATGGCTTAGGTCAAGGATGTGCTAAAAATGCTAAGTAAACCATGGCTTGAATTAACACTTGATTTACTTAGCATTTTCAGCACATGCTTGACCTAAGCCACCTAGGCCAACGTCGCGGTTTTGCACACCGCCAATTTTTTGTATTAGGCAATTTACCAAATGCTCCTTTACCGCCTTGCACAAAGCTTCCCAATTCCTTTGCCATGAAGCATCGTCCAAGATTGATCATCTTGTATGTGGCTCTAATGAATTACCGTCAAGCCTCTCATGTATCTGGATCCCATTGAACTATCCACACTTATAAATGACCCAAGTCACTTGGCTCACCACATGATTCTTCTCACACATGATGGTACCTGGCTTCCTTGACCACACATAACCTTGGCTCCTCCCTGAGCCTTGTCCCGGTCCACCTTGTCATTGCCCATCATGTCCTCTACTGATTGCTTCCGCTTGGGCTCCTCTTCGCCTCATCTTGTAACCACCCTACAAGCCTCGATCATCTTCAGCGGCTCCTCGATCATCTGGACCTCGACTCCTCCTAAACATAGTCCTGATCCTATGAATACTTTGGACCAAAGCTCTCCTATCTTAGTTCCAATCCCGACCATATCACCATGGCGTAGCTCTGAAGTCTTACAACTAACATAAATAAGCAAACTGTCATATAGCACCACACAAGACAAAATCATCCATATGCCCAATTGATGACAATGAGAACAGTTACCTCAAAGCTTCTATCCCAGAAGCATCACCGCAAAGCATGACATGCATCTCCAATGCATTATGGTCTTTGCTCAACTTTCACTTTTCATGATCCTTTTCCATCCTGTGCCTTGCTTGAGCTCAAATATCCCACACGACATCCACGACCGTTCTAGACCTCAGTTAACCCGAACCTAATCCTAGTCTCCTCGCCGTTGACCATAGTTGCCTCCAAACCACAAAAATGTAACTACAAAAATATTTGGGAAAATCTCTACATAATATTAATTTAAGACAAATGTGGATACTAAGCATAGTGGAGCTTTGTACAATGTCTTTTCCCCTATGTCTGACTAAATGATTCATCTATAGTAAAAACACACATTAATTCTTCTGTAGTAAAAACTAAATGATTCATATGCTTAGGATTAATAGGATGGCTATGTGTTTTCCCTTGTGTCTGACGTAACATGTCAAGGACAAATAGAAACAAAATAAAGGAAAATTTGGAAAGTAGTAACAACTCATCCATTTTTCACCAATCTTGTTAAAACAGTGAAAAGACAAATGGGCATCAGGTAAAACTGCTATTAGTTTTTGTTCGTTGATGGATATGCCCACTTATCACGCCATAGTCCAATGTGAATTGCTTTATCCACCAAACAAAAAAGTGGAACAAAAATAGACAGTGTTTACTACAACTGCATTAGATCTAACCAACCAGCAGAAGAAGAGACTACAAAGCCAAACGGAATTAAGGGGAATGGACACTAAAATTCTTGCCAGAGGGGCTAGCTAAATCCTTGCATATTAGCTAGCCATAAGGCCAGAAAAGCATGGACGAAATACAGAGATACAAAAAAGATAGAGAAAAAAGTAAAGCAGCAAGCAAGGAATTAAACTACTTCTTGGCTATAAAATATTTTTAAATTACTTCTCAAAATTAAATTAGCATAGGAACAAGGTGGAATTGAGCAAATAACATAGGTACCATTCAGATTAATTAGTAGCCCAAGCAAATAATGCACAGAGAGAGGGGCAAGGGAGGATTTGTGGGAGAGAGTGCTTACCAGGTGGAGAACAATGTCATGGCCAGGTATGCATCGGTGATAGATCTAGGAGGAGATGAGCTGAGGTAGGCTTTATTGGTCGATGGTGATCGCCGGGGAGGCTACATATGCCATGGATCTTGTTGGATTGGGCGATCCAGCGACGGCAGCAAACACCATACCACATTGCAGATACAGTGGGTGGAGCATAGAACGATTGTGGTTGGGGCATGTTGGAGATGGGATTGGAGTGGCAGGGAGGCTGCAGATGGCATGGAGGAAGAGGAGGTTGGAGCTAGGGATTTGAGAAGATTTGGTCAATTTTGGCACTTTCTAGCACACAAATACCAAATTTAACTCCTGAATCACCGTAATTCCATTTTTAGCCCCTCCCCGAGCGCGGAACTCCACGGATGCAACACATGTGCAGCGGTGCGGTCGGGGAGCACATGACTCAAATCATGCGGTTGGGGAGCGCATGACTCCGAGTCGTGCAGTGCGGGAGCGCACGATTTACATTGTAGCATCATGTACTCCCGTACCGCATGATGCTACAGTGTACGAAACTTTGCTGCTGTCTGATATGGTCTATGTTCTGCGTTTGTTGGTGCAATGGTCTCCTATGATAAATACAAATTTTCTATTTATTCATGGAAACATATTCAAAATGTTTTTGTAATAATTTTTAGATATACGAAATGATGTTTAAAAATTATAATTTTTGTGTAGAGTCTTATTTACTTGCTTGTGTAACTTGTCTTGTAATTATAAACATTAACAAGTCTTGAATGTCACCCATGGTGTAGAACATTGCACCAATAAACGTAGAACACAGACCATATCAAACAGTAGCAAAGTTTCTTGCACTATAGCATCATGTGGTACAGGAGCACATGATGCTACAGTGCAAATCGTGCAGTCGGGAACCACACAACTCGGAGTGGTGCGGTCCCCGACCGCATGATTTGAGTCATGCGCTCCCCGACCACACCACTGCATACATGTTGCACTCGTGGGGTCCCGCGCTCGGGGAGTGAGCTAAAAATAAAATTTCGGTGATTTAGGGGCTAAATTTGGTATTCACGTGATAAGCAGTGCCGAAATTGACCAAACTTCGGATTTGAGGAGGAGAGGCTCCTGGTCTATCTGGGCAGAGGTGTGGATTCTTTCCCTTTTACTGAACCCTAAATTACTGTGATGGCATCGTTTTGCACATCAGGATAAATACCACCTTTCACACAAGCGCACAGCATGTTGGCGCAGCACAGTGAATCTAGGCGCGACAACACAGTTGTTTTGGGCGTGATGGCCAATTTTCGCATGACAACCAAAGTATTAACTGACGGTTTGTACTGGCTAGGAAAAATAATTTTCCAAGCGGTTCTATGGTACCTGTCAGGATAATATAGTATTCTTGATAGTTCTATGCTAATTGCTACCTGTCATGATAATTTAATTTTATTGACGGATCTATTGTTCTCGTCAAAAAATTTATAAATCGTGACTGTCCTTTATGGGCCCGTCAAGAAAATTATTACCTGTCAAGAGTTTTTCATTTTCTGGTAGCGTTGATTCTTTTTTGAGCTCTGTACTAAGTGTGATCTGATGCAGCAAGCTGAGAGAAATCTCTGGCAAATCGCTTCAGAAAGATCATGTGAGACGTCTTGGACCGGTTTGCCTTTTGATTTGCTGGTACAGTTGCACAGATCTATAGCTGCCGACGCGCATACGTTGCATGTACAATAATCAATTAAATCAACATTAAACCCAACTGATCTGACGAACAGAGTAAAACCAGAGAGATCGATCCAAACTTTTACATCTCGAGAAAAAGAAAAAGTACATGCACGTAAATGTATAGTTAGACTGAGAAATTATTAACTAAAAAAAGTCAGTTATGCCAAAGAGAGAATCGTAATCTTCTCTACTCAGGTTGGTAGCACCGGATTGTGTAGACTTTCAGTTGGCTATGCATGCTTAGGTGTGGTTAATTCCATCGGGATACGTTCGCATCCTCGATGATCACGAGATGATCAATCAGTCGCATGCCTTAACGTTTTCATCCATCTACATCAGAGCAGTCCAATTAATCTCCGACTCCAATTATTGAAACATTTTGAGTGCTAGAAACGGCACAAAGACTTCGATGATTGTACCGTCCGAATTAAAGGCAGCGTCCAGACGCCGTAGATAGCATAGCAGCGTTCCCTCTTCCCTCTACCTAGGGCAACATAATTAACAACCTTCGTTTTCTGAAACCAACGCAGTATAAATCGGCTCGCAGGCACCCCAACTAGAGCCTAGGCTGCCCAGTGTGTGAATCTGCCCCTGCATGTATATGTACATAGGAAGCCTTTTCCGTACTCCTAAAAGTACATACTCCTAATTCTAATATACCACTTAAACGAATATTTTATATCTCTTTATCGCTTTCGGTATATTTAAATACTAATTCTAAGATACTCTAATGTTACTTGGTTGAAAATTTTTTATTGGAACCCTTTATATTTGTTATATACCCTTTTTCAAACATAAATGACTATATACACAAATTATGCTATAAAAAGTGGGTTTTTATATAAATTTTCATGGAACTCACTTTGAAGTATATTATAATCACTATTCGAGTATGCTCAAATAGATTAAGAGATATAACAACACTATTAAAGCAGTATATGATAAATTAGAGTATGTATTCCCAAAAGTATGGAATCATTTTTCTATGTACATCTACACATACACACACACACACACACACACACACACACACACACACACACACACACACACACACACACACACACACACACACACACACACACACATATATATATATATATATATATATATATATATATATATATATATATATATATATATATATATATATATATATATATATATATATATATACTAGTTGAATGCTTGTATGTTGTAATGGATTTTTAAAATTTATCATACTACATGTTTTAAAACTTACGGGTAGAAAGATTTTTTAAAATATGCATACAAACATATTCTAAATTTTTTTAAATCCGTCAAGTAAGTCGGAAGCCGTCGATCACACCTCGTGGTCATAAGTCAGAAAACATCGATCACACATCGTGGTCGTAGGTCGGGAGCCCTCGAGTACACCTCGTCGTCGTAAGTCGAAAGTCGTTGACCATCGCATGTGATCGTAGGTCGGGAGCGGTTGACGATCGATCGTGGTCCTAAATCGGGAGCCTTCGACAATGGCTCATGGTCGTACATCGAAAGCCGATGACCAACGTTCGTGGTCGTAAGTCAGAAGTCATCAAGGATACCTCGTGGTTGTAAGTCGGAACACATCGACCAGCGCTCATGATCGTAAGTCGAAAGACATCGACCACACCTCGTGGTCGTAAGTCGAAACGCATTGACCAGTGCTCATGGTCATAAATTAGAAGCCGTCGATCACACCTCGTGGTCGTAAGTTAGAAACTGTTGGCCATCGCACGTGATCGTAGGTCGGGAGCGGTCGACCATCACTGGTGGTCATACGTTGGCAGTCCTCCGGTGCACTTGTGCCCTATCGCCAGCTTTGCATGCATCTCCGTGACGGCACAAGGCCTCCCGCGCATGCTGCTACCCCCTCCCCCACCGCCACTTCCACTGGCTGGATCTGGCCTCCCCCTTCCCCACCGTCGTTGGTGTGTTAGTGTTTTACTGTTCAATTCATCAGCCTCTATATGAAAATGAATTTAAATTCTGAGCACATTGGGAAAATCATTTCTTCATGTACAGATTTGGCGCCTTCCAAAGCATGTTATAGCAGTGGTATGACCATCACAATTGTTTTTGTCGATTTTGTTTCATCATTCTATATGCTAATTCTGTGGCATATGCTATCAGGTAGCTGGTTATGTTGTTGGTGGTGGCCATGTTTTGCACATGGTTTGTGACCTGACAATTGCAGCTGACAATGCAATATTTGGGCAGAAGATCCTAAGATGATTTTTTGGCCTACTTTGTTTCTTAGCTTCTTGATTTGTAGTTTGTAGTGGCCACCAAAGTGGATTTTACATTCTATGCTATATTGTTACCACTTTTATATGTATAACTTTGTTTAAATTTTTTTTGTAACAACCTGATTTGTCTTGACATAGCTCTGGCATGTCCGAACCTTGTACAAGACCTTCGTACCATGGATGAAATTTTCCTAAGTTGTGACAAAATCAAACACTAACGGAGACTATGATAACTTGGCTTCACCATAGTATATATATCTAGAAAACATATAAATCCAAGCATTGAATTACTAGGGCAAGCCATTGTTAATGAAGGTACATACAAGAGCTTGGTATTTAGATTGTGCCTTCAGATCACATGGTACATTTCATTTCCATGCAGTTTGATACTCTAAATTCAAATGGCTGCTCCCACAAAAAGGTAACTTTGTGTGGGATGGATTGATTCACCTTCTCTCTCGAATGTATCCTGATTTTTTATGCTCTGAATGTGAATGGCTACTCCCATAGACATGTAACTTTGAGTGGGATGGATTGATTTACCTTCTCTCTCGAATGTATCCTAATTTTGCCCTAATTTTTCTTCTTATGATCAATTCAATCTCTGATAAAAAAAGATAGACCTTGGTTCTATTTCATCTCTTCAACAAGTTTAGTAGTAAGCATAGCAGTCCTATTGTTCTGTTGGAGAGAAGAACCTATAATTAGCTTTTCAGGAAATTTGTTATTTGTATGACAGGTTGGAAGCTTTGATGCCGGATATGGCTCTTCAATTATGCCTCGATAAGTTTTCGTACCAATTTGTTGGCTTCTTGCTTGCCATAATGTTGCTCCTTGCAGGTGAATCCAGTGCAATGTCTTTAGGAAAGCCACTTGAACAGTAACCTGTACCCCATATTAGACAGTTCTATTGACTTCCTAATGAGATGAGAAATATGAGCATAAGGGATGATAATGTAATCTCCCCGGAGTGGTGGATTATTGTTGCCTTTTGGTGGGTCAATGGCCATGGGACGGAACCTGGTCATATTATAGTTGCAAGCATTGATGGAAGAAATGGTCGGGCAAGACAGGTATTTATAAAAAAACCTACATGATTGGTGTCATGGTGATCCTTTTATACATATATTTAGTGTTGCCTCATAATGCAATAAGTTTTGCACAATGATTTAACTATCTGCATTGCAGACTATTAGCTACATGGCCGAGCGTGTGGTAGGTTATGGGTCCTTTGGAACTGTTTTCTAGTTTTGTTACTGCACAAATCACTATTATTACAGTTGTTCTATTTGTTAATCTATGTATTATATCTATTTGTCAATGATTGATGCCCCCATCTTTTTCAAAATGATCTTGTATAGGCAGTGGCAGATTTAGGATTGGAGCACGCCCTGGGCTAAATTTGAACTAAGTAATAATCTAGCATACCACAAGTTTAGAACTATATTATGATATAACAAAAAATACGCCATAAATGCATCATTGATATAAAAATTTTGCTTAATGCTCAATACTTGAAGAGTTCAAGTTTTCAACACAAATCACAATAAAGAAAGTATATGAAACCATACAGAATATAGCGTAATAAAGATACATCAAGTACCTCGAATCCTAAATGGAGATTTACTCATTATCTTATGCGGCCAACCCACCATTTCCTCATCAATAGAAGGACAAGAATCAGAACCTATAAAGACAGCATAAAAAATAAAATAAAATAAAATATTCAAAGAGCATGAATATTACATTTGAAATAAATTAACTTACCACTTGCACGAAAAAGTTGTTTCTTGCGTGACCTCATCTCTTGAAAACGCTCTAAAATCTTCTCATCTTTAATACTTGCAAATACATCTTGCTTAACATAACATACCATGCTATGATTCATCCACTCATCATTCATGTTGTTTCGTAAATCAGTCTTAATGGTGTTCATAGCCGAGAATGCTCTTTCTACAGTTACTGTTGCCACTGGTAAAATCAAGGCTAATTCAATGAGACGATATACCAATGAAAAAACTATGGGCCTGTTTGGGACTGCTCCACTCCAGCCTTTTCAACTCTGCTTCAAACTTGTCTAGCCAAACGGGTCCAACTCCAAGAACTCTGCTCCAAGAAAAAGGTGGAGTTGAAGGCCTACTCCACGTTTTTTCTGGACCTCCTCAAGGGGTACTCCAGAAACTGAAGTTTTGTATCTCCTCATGGAGTTGAGAAAAAATTACCCACCACTACCATTACACAATTCCTCTCCTCCGTACCAATTCGATTTCTTTTCCTTCTCCTTCCCACCCACCCGCGCGACTCCTCTCCTCCCCACCCACCCGCGCCGCTCCTCTCCTCCGCCCCCCACCCATGCCGCTCCTCTCCTCTGCCCCCCCACCCGCGTCGTTCCTCTCCGTCCCCCGCCCCCCACCCACGCGACGCTCCGCCGCCCTATTCCAGCCACCACCGGCGACGCTCCGGCGATGTGATGGCTGGGATGGATAGATCCGAAGATGCTGGTCAGGATGAATCCGAAGATGCTCGTGGATCTGCTCCGGCACCGGCGCCGAGAGTTGGGCTACCCCGACCCCTTCAACAGCCACCGGCGGCCGCCTCCGGCCAGCCCCCGACCGGCCAGCGGCCAGGCGCGGCCGTCCAACGCCCAGTCGAGGTCATCCAGTGTCTAGGGGCAGGCAGCCAGTGGCCAGGGGCGGGCGGCCACTCAGAGGTGGTTGCAGGTGGCCAGGGGCTATCACCGGCCGGCCATGGCCTCCCAGGGCTGGCCGCGGGTGGCCAGCGTGCACCGCCGGCGAAGAAGAAAAGGGAGGATGTGGTATGGACAAATCACCTTGTATGCTTGCATTTGAATGCTTGAACATATTTCAATTGTCATCTGAATGCTTGAACATATTGCAATTGTCATGTTTAACCGATCAAGAGATGTCACCTGATGTTTAGTTGATTTGGCCAATTTTCATTGATGCCCAATGTAACAGACTGATTAGAAATCTATGCTAGCATTGATTTTATATTCCAGTGGAAATGATGAACATGTTGATTTTATATTCCAGTGGAACACTACTGCTGTTCTTTTCATTATTGCATGTAAATTCCTATGGATATGAAACATTATTGAGTCATATAATCTAGTATGAATTATCTTCTGCTAGCATAGCCAACAGATTGATGCCCAATTTTCATCTCGAGTATTTTAATTTGCTTGAACATATTGTTGTGTAATATCATGGTCAGGGTGATCAAATGGATTGGACCGATGCACATGTCACACTTGCTTGTGAGTTAATGGCCAAACAAGTTAGGAAAGGCAATCGCCCAAACACCCATTTGAACTCTGTAGGTTATACCGAGGTGTCGGATAGGTTTTTCCAAATGACTGGAATCATGTTATCGAAGACACAAATAAAAAACAAGTGGGACAAGTTAAAGGTTGATTGGACTGCTTGGCAAAAATTGAAGAGGAGGCAAACTGGTACAGGTTGGAACAATACGAAGGGGGTCATTAGCATGGAGAATGAGTGGTGGAAGAAGATAAGAGCTGTGAGTGTATATGTCTCTAAATTTGATAATTTCTACCATTACTCGATGCACTGATGTTTGTGGTTCTTATTTTTACAGGAAATTCCCGGGAGTGGCAAGTTTAGGAAAAAAAGCTATCCAAAATGAAGATTTGCTTAGGGATATGTTTAGAAACATTACAAATGAGGAAGCAGATCATTGGAATCCTATGAGTGATAATCCCATTATTCCTAATTCTCAAGACCAACCTTTTGATGTAGACAATGAAAATGGAGGTGGAGATGATGATGTCCGTGAAGTACCTTTTGATGCACATAACACTAGAGAGGAGGAGGTCCAGGAGGTGAATCCTTCCAATGTGCATGGAAATGAAAGACCTTGTGTTGCAGTAGACAAGAAAAAGAAGTCAAGCACTGCACTTGTTATTCAAGAAGCAATCACAAAGATGTCTGAATCTACCAGCTCTTTTACATCAAAGAAGCAAGAGGAGTGACAGTCAAGAAAGTGATGGATCTCGTTTCGGATTGTGGTGCGGACTATGGTTTAGATGAGCATGACATTGCCACTCAGTTGTTTGTGAAGAAGGATTTTAGGGAAATGTTCATGACTTTTCCTACTAGAGAGATTAGGTTCAATTGGCTTAGGAAGAGGCACAATGACAAGTATGGAAACTAGGAATAATTGTCTTTGGGCTAGTTGTGTGGCTCTATGTGTGCCATTTAAACTCAATTATTTGGCTCTATGTATGTTTAAATGTTGCACTATTTGTTGTCTTTATTTATTTGGCTCTATGTATGTCCTTTATCTCTATTTATTTGGGTCTATGTATGTCCTTTGTCTCTATTTGCAGATGTTTAGAACTGATAATGATAGTGATAGTGATGACTCCAACAATGAGAGCATGGAATATTGGAAGCTTATTATGTCTGGTGCTAAAGTTGCTGAAATGTATGTTGAGTTATACCTTAACAAAAATCCACCGAGGACATCAAACCTTAGTGGTATGGGGTGGTTGCAAGAGACTTTAACGACACCGGGTGAGTGCCATTCGCAGCTTCGAATGAGCACGAAAATGTTCTACGACCTTCATGATTTGTTGGTGGGAAGGTACGGTCTAAAATCATCGCTGCATATGAACACTTATGAGATGTTGGGAATTTTCTTGTTCATTTGTGCTGGAAATGAATCCAATAGAAAGGGACAAAACCGATTCAAGCACTCGGGTGAAACCATTCATAGAAAATTTGATGAGGTCCTAAATTCTTTGATGGCCATGGCTAAAGATTTTATTAGACCAAAGAACCCCAACTTTCCAACTGTTCATAGGAGGATAAGAGATGACCGTAGAGCATATCCACACTTCAAAGATTGTATTGGTGCTCTTGATGGCACGCATATTAGAGTTTCTTTGTCACCCGACGATCAAGTGAGATATATTGGGAAGTCAGGGATACCTACTCAAAATGTTCTAGCAATTTGTGACTTTGACATGAGGTTCACATATGTGTGACGGGGCAACCGGGAGTTATGCATGACACTAGTGTGTTGTACACTGCGATAAGATTGGATGAAAAATTCTTTCCACATCCCCCACAAGGTAACATGGTTATCTACATATGGTCATGTAGTTTATTGTTTGTTTAATTGTTGACAAATTCTAACTTATGTCATTTTTCACATTATTAGGCAAATACTACGTTGTTGATGCGGGATATCCTAATCGTCCTGGATACCTTTGCCCTTATAAGGGTGAGAGGTATCATATGCCGGAGTGGCTTAGAGGTATGGAACCGAAGACTCCTAAGGAAAGGTTCAATCGCATTCACTCTTCTATCCGCAATGTTATTGAGAAATCGTTTGGAGTGCTTAAAATGAAGTGGCAAATTCTCTACAAGATGCCATCCTACCCTATGTTCAAGCAGAAGATAATTGTTGTGGCTACTATGGTTCTTCACGACTTCATTCGTGACCATGGGGGTGAAGACTTGGACTTTGCTCGCTTCGATCGTGATCCAAACTTTGTCCTGACAATACCCGAAAGGTATAACAAATATGTAGCTCCATCAAATGGGTCTACTATGGAACCCAATGCTCCTACTATGGATGCATTCCGTGATGAGTTGGCAACCGCTATTTCTCTAGCTTGGAGCTAGAATTATGTATCGGAACACTTACATTCGTAGTCATTTTGGTTTGTATTCGAATGATGGACTTTGTTAATTATCTATCATGCACGTTGCAATTTATGGGACAAAAGGATGGAATTATTTGACCAAAATATTTGTTTTTTGGTTTTCTCGAATAAATTAATTGCGATTATAATATTTTACATCATATTTCAATTGGCAACAAAAAAAAATTCAGTTACATATGCTCCGCAGACATCAAAACATACACCAAACATCATTCATGGGCACATTGGACCTTTCTCAGGGAAACCTCACATTCCTGGAGCCGGAGCTAGCTGCGTGCCAAACAGGACCACCTACTCCAGGAACTCCATAGTGGAGCTGCTCCATGGTGGAGTTGGTGGAGCAGAGCTGAAAAAACTGGAGCAGAGCAGTCCCAAACAGGCCCTATATGTCTGTCAGTTTCAACCATCTTCACAGCAAGATTTGTAAGGTCGGTACAATTTGCAAAAGATAGATCACCTCTTGCATCAACAATAAATGTGTGAAGTTGGTCCTTAAGGACCACACAGTCATATGGAGAGAAGTTAGCAGCAAACATTCTAACAAGTTCAATTAATTTGTCCTCATCGAAGTTGGCGAAAGAATTTTTTGGATCAAGACAAGCAATGTACCTTAATAACTTAGTAGATCTTTTTGCAAAGCGATTATTCAACTCAACGATAATTTGATCATGCACCATAATAAATATTTCATGATGGAAATGCTCATAGTAAGTTACCATTTGACCACCACAACCTCTTGAACGACCTCTAATCGGTATTTTATCAGACATATTCGGCACAGTGATATTATGTTGGAGACAAAAGGCCTTTGATTCTTCAAAAAGCTCATTTCAACCATGATTTCTTACTTTCTCAATTGTCTTCAATGTGGTCTCAATCATGCCTACAGCACAGACAATATTTTGATCTTTCTTTTGCAAGCATTGTGAAAGATCATTAGACTTGCTCAATATTCTGATCATAAGATGCAATATAAGTATATATTCAAAGCTTTCCATTTTTTCCAACAAACCCGAAGCTGTGGTTTTCTGTGTAGCATTAGTGGCATCATCACTCAAATTCTCTAATACCTCTAGGATTGAATCCCACATAAAGAGAAGACGACATAATGTTTTATGATGTGAACCCCAACGAGTATCACTAGACCTTGCAAAGTTAGTCTGTTGGTTTTTCCCTCTTCTTGAGAAAATTTCACCAGGCTTTGCAATTTTAGTTAGTTGGTCCCAATTGCAAATACTCTCTTCTAGCGGCATCTCTAATATTCACATCCAACTCCTCTATTGATTTCTAAAGCTCAGGATCGCAACAATATCATCTGGATTAAGCTAAATGTTTTGCCCAGTGTTACTAGCCTAGTTCCTAATGTTTCTAGAGATTGGTTCGAGTTGGATTGTATGTTTGACTGCGTATCTTGTGTTGGAAAATATGATGACAATGTATTGCTTCTCTTCATTTTGTAATTTGCATCCTTAAACCTTAACAGTTAGTTCCTGAATAGCAAATATAAAATATTAAACATATGTCATTTCACTTGATCATTCATTCATTCGTACTAATTTCAAACGTAAAAATAATTCCTACTAAAGTCCTAAATATATTTCCTAAATAACTCATACTTCTACTAAATATCCAGTTATCCTTTGGGTTCGGGCTTACGGTGAACAGGCAAAATGCCCTCACGGTCTCACCTCAGTCCTGATTAGGGGTGAAAACGGATCGGATTCGGACGGATATTGCTTAAACCGTATCCTAACCCACTTTTTTCTCCGGATTCGGAGTCGAATACGGTAAGACCGGATACGAATACGAATTCGGATTATTCGGAGTTTCGAATACGGTACCGTCGGGACGGATATGTAACGGATTCGGCTCGGAAACGGATAATATAGGCGGATAATGCGGATGATTACAGTTCCAAAAGCTTATACTTTAGTTCCAAAAGCTTACAAAGTTACAACGACCTTTTGGTTTTATATAAAATCTGAAACCAATACTCCTACAATTTGCCAATTAATATGTCAAACTAAGTTAGAAGCAAATTTGTAACGAAAAAAGATAAAAAAAAACATTTACAAAAAGAAGAGTGCAATACCTGAATCAACATATTAGTAGCAAGTATTATCAAGCAATAAAAAGATAATGAATAAAGGTATCTTACCACGCCTTAATCCACTTCACTCACTAAACAAGCTTTTTTAGCCTGTCGTAGCATGCTTGGCATAAAATACAAGTACGTTTTCTGTTTTGCCTCCATACAAGGTATTAGTTAAAGAAAGAAGAGAGAGCTTAATACCCTGTTCTTTTAGATATTTGGTGTCTGGTTTCTCCAAAAGTCAAAATAAATATAGTGGTTTTTTGAAGTGAGTTTTTTAAATAGTTTTTTGAATCTAAAATCATATACACTATCTACGTTAGAGCCTTCAACACCCGCATCTGTCTAAAAATGCGATAAAAGCCATTAGTTGTATAAAAACAAGTATAGAATTTAAAACACATATGCAAGTGGGTGAGATCCAAAGTCCAAGATGTGATGCCATCTCTCGTATAAATTCCTTGTGCTATGCAATGCCACCGGCCAAGAACTTGAGGTTGGTGGGAGCTCTCACGGCCTGGCCCACCCGGTGTCTTGCAGCACGCGGTGAGCGCGTAGGAGTGGGCGATTAGTACCACATCGCTTCCTGGCGAGAGCTGCGCAGCGAGGGCGAAGCATATAACGAGGGCCGCAACAATACCGTGTGCACGCCGCAACAAGTAGCATAAGCCAATTTTTGGAGGGGACCTCTCCTGTAGCCGAGCGCTCGCATAATCAGATATGTATTAGGTTCTTATTCGGATATTAACCGAATACCGAATCTATTCGGTTGGATATCAGCTATATCGAATTCATTGCCGAATCTGTCTATACATATCCGTATTCGAACCGGATATTAAATCAGTTTATCGAATTTGCTACCGGTCGGATTCGGTAGCGGATCAGTTGGGAAAAACCCGATCCGTTTTCACCCCTAGTCTTGATTTACTTATTACCTATTGTGCTCTCCTCGACTGCTCCGCTGCTGTCCTGCTCTGCTCGGCGCTCGCCTCGGTTGCTCCGCTGCAGCACTACTCACCTGCTCCTGCGCGGCTGCGCCTGAGACTCCGAGAGGCGAGAGCTCCCCGCCTCCCTGTGCTCGGCTCCTCTCTGCTCAGCTGCGGTGGTGCGGCTTGCGGGTCCACAAAGGCGACTGGGCGAGGGTGGAGGTCGGAGGTCGGAGACTCAGAGATCCACAAGAACACAAGGGCAGCAGCCCACGGCATCGCTGCATGACGAGGGCGGAGGTCGGAGCGGGAGGGCAGAGCCGTGGAGGAGGCGCAGCCGCGCAGGTCCACCGTCCACGAGCTGACGAGCACCCGAACTCCCGGTTTCCCAGAGGCCGGACCGGCAGAGGGTGCAGCTGAGCAGGTCCACAAGGGCGGGCGGCGGCCTACGTTCGCATCGGGAGCGAGGGGCGAGGGTGGCGGCCAGCAAACCACGAGTGAGGCGGCGGCCGGCGGCGGGGGCGCTCGCAGCGGCGTAGGTGAGGGTAGTGGCCGGAGGTGGGGGGCATGGGGGCACACATAGGCGCAACCGCGTAGGCGAGGGCAGTAGCGGCGGTTGGGCGTGCACAGGCGAGGGCGGATCGCCGGATCCGGGAGCGGCTGAGATCTAATTCAATTGGGCAGCTGGCCGGCTGGGGGCTAGGCGCTAGGTTGGGGGTTAGGGTTTTGTTTGCTGGGTCTTAGTGGATGTCTCTTGGGCTGCGGACTGCTATTTTAGTGGGCTGACTTGTCGTTTGGGCTGGGTTGATAGCTTTTGAGACATCTAGCTGGGCTGCTATATTAACTATTTTACCGAGTATATACTAGAGGGGATACTACTAATAGTATTGCTGGGTCTTAGTCTATAGTCTACCTAGTCTGAGATCCAGTTCCACCCCGGTGTATAGGCCAAGTGTCTGGAAACTGGTGAGACTGTAGCTATTAAGAAGGTTCTTCAGGACAAGAGATATAAGAACCGTGAGATGCAAACGATGCGAGTTCTTGACCACCCAAATGTAGCCCCCATCTTTTTCTGCGGTCTGCAGCTCTCCTTCAGTTATCATGATAGTCAGACAAGTTGAACAGTAAATTTTCTTTGGGGAACGATTCTAATTGGCTAGAATCACTGTGTCGCGATTCCTCATCGCCTGGTTACATCCACACCTAGGTTTGGTCCATTTTCACTGTCTGACATCATGTTTATGCTATCTAATCGTTTCATTTGTATGTGTTATTGACTTTTTTGTCCCTTCTACCTATTAGAGCAAGGTATCAATATCATAGGCTACAAATACACGCACAGCTAATGAATATCCCTCCTCCCTAAGTTCCCAAACTTGGAAGAATTGATGATTTGCCCCATCTTTCATGGAAATGACAAGTGATATCTCACTGACATACGCAGTGAGATATCACGGGGCATTTTATCAAGTGGCAAAGAAAGATGGGGCAAATCCTTTCTGGCTTCCTGCAGCTTATACTATTGTGTATCTAGGAATTCAGCGTGCCCCTTTGTTCAGTGCAGTTTGTATTTTGTGGAGTCCTACAATCTAAGTTATTCGTGAATTATTCCATTCACCCAGCAATCGAATGTTCTAGCATAATGTCTATGAAAGCTTGCAGCTTGCAAGAATGTATGCCTTCAGTGCTTTCTTCTTGCTTTTTTTGTAAGCTATCGCCTTTCTTCCATCGTGTGCTTTTCAGTGTCTCTCTATTTTGTTTGTTGCATTGAACATATTTTGGATGCTAACTGCATCTGTGTTGAGCTAAGGTTCAATAAGCTAAGTGGGTTTTGCTTCTTTTGTTTTCCCTTTGCAAAGGAGGATTTCTACTCAGATTTCTTCCACTTGAGGATCCCATCAAATAGTTTGTAAGTAATATCCAACCCAAAGATTACGTTTTTATACGTATAGAGAAGTCAGCGAGTGTGTTGCCTGCTGCACATGCATTTCATTTTGGGTGCTATATCAAGAACTTGTTATAGTAATTATCAACTTTATTAAGCCATACTAACTGTCAACTAAGATTCTCCTGCATCGTATTTGAAATGAGCCTGAGCTGTTTGAGTTGATTTACTCCTGTGATTGTGCTCAGTCAAGGTTTTTTTTTACTACACTAAATTGATTCATGTCCACGTTATGCATCAACATTGTGTTCAATCTAGCCTCTTTGTCTGCTCTTTCTCATGGACTTTAATAGTACTTCAGCTCTGCAGTGGCTTCTAGCCTCAATTTGGTTAGCTAAGATTTAGTTGTTTCAGATTTCCCGTGTAGCCATCTGACCTGAGAGTGACAGTTTGAGATGATGTATATAACTTTTAAAAGTTTTGCACAAGTAAACAGCCAAATAGTGTTCATACTTAATATTCTTCCTGTCGCTCAAGTAAACCGGGAATCAAGCAAACTAAGCAGCAACATGTTCCAAACAGTAAAGAAAATTAATAAAATGAATGAATAAACTATAATTGCAATGTGATAAAAGCGTTGCTCTACCACCAGCTCAAATATTACATGCCTATTGATTGCACTTAAAACATTAACCCACCAGAAAACAACAGATGGTTACACTCTTTGCTTTAATAAATCTTCAGAATGAAAAAGAGAGAGAACCACAGACAGAAAATGTTATCCCAGAAAAGTCGTAAGTGCAGAAGAAAGGAACCATTTGCCTGCTGAATTCTTATTCTAGTGCTGAATTTTGACCGGGAGAAGAGGAAAAGAGAGCACTGGACTCACATCTCATTGTCCTTCTGCCAACCTCCATTTTCCAGCACATTCTTTTGGAGACCCCTTGTCCCTTCGCCTCATGTGTCTGCCACCCCGTGATGCTCAGCGACAGTAGAGTAGTAGACGACACTAAGCATATGATTCCCTCACAAAAACCCAAAAATTAAAATTTTAATCCTATTTCACTCAATTGCATTCATCTGTGTAAGACCATATGGCTAGGTTGCGTGGATTAATATTGGTCAAGTTGGAAAGAACTAAGCCGTATACAACTCATATACGTATACGGCAAACTGACGAACTCGGATACGACTCGCAAATGGACTAGACTTCTATGTATACGCAAGTATATGTACACGTATATGACTCAAATACGTCTAAAAACAAGATTACACTCTAACAATCACCTCCTTAATCTTGATTTTCCTTCTCGATCATGTTGACCTTCTCTCTTGCTGCTGCTTCTTCCTTGCATGCCTACCTGGGCTGGAGCACCTGCTCCCGCTTCCTCCACGAGCACCTCCTCTCACTGTTGTATGTCATTGCTTTCGACCACTGTACTCGTCCATGCTGTGCTTCCTCTCGCCACCTCGGGACCCATCTCCGACTTCCTTCTGCTGCCCGCATGAGAGCTCCTCCTGAGCCTCTGCTCGCCATGACCATGCCAACTACATGTGGTCGGTGACGACCACCTGAGCCATCACTCCGCTTCTCTCTGCCTGCATGCGCTCATCCGAAGTCGGCTGTACACCTGTGCGCGCCTCCTGCGCCGTTCGCTATGACCATTCCATGCTTGTCGTGGTCGCTCCTCGTTACGACCATGCCTTCCGCCCCGTCTTGCTTCTTTTCCGACTCAGTCTCCTTCCTCGTTACGACTTCTTGTGCGCCAGGATTGCCTCCTACTGCCTCTGCACCTCGTCCATCTGTGCCTCTCTGCACCCAAACTTGTTTACAAGTTTTCAAAGGAATCTTGTATAACCGATTTGGAGATCTCTTTGCCTTCATCAACAAATCTCTGTTCTTGTCATACACTCGCAAAAACTCATCCTCCAGCACCACCTTGCACCCTCTCTCCGTCATCTGTCCGAGACTTAGTATGTTGTTACATAGACTTGGTATATAATATATTCCTGTCAACAACTTCTTATCCCCGTTCCTGCATTGCAGCAGCATCGTCCCTTTGCCCTTTATCTCCACCGTGGAGCCATCACCGAACTTGACCTTGCCCCAAATCTTATCGTCGAGCTTGTGAAACATGGAGCGATCTCCCGTCATGTGGTTGCTTGTTCCATTATCCAAGTACCATTGATCCGTGTGATCCTGGCTTCCTTCCTTCGTGCGTAGTTTTGGAACTACATTCTCCTCATTCAGTTCCACCATGACCAACTCCTTTTCAACATATGAGGAGAGAAGTACTAGCTCTCCGTCATCTTCTTCTTCGTCTTTAGCAAGGTTTACTTCCTTGTCCTTCTTCTTGCTCTTACAATCCAAAGCAAAGTGCCCAAACTCGTTACAGTTGAAGCACTTTTTATTGCTGCGGCATCTTATCGCGTAGTGCCCGTATTCACCACATTCAAAGCACTTGACATGTGACAAATCATAGGATTTCTCACCACCTCCTTGTCCAGCATTGTCTCCACGGCCACCCCTGCCGCCTCGACCACTCTGGCCACCTCAACTGCGCCAGCTCCCGCGGTTGTATGAAGAGCCACGACCATCTCTCGGATCTTCCCTTACTAGCAACGCTTGCTCGTTGTGAGATCCTTGCTCCTTGCGCGATTGAAACCCCTTTAGTAACTCTTCATGCGCCTTGAGAGATCCAGTGATCTCCTCTATCTTCTTCTTATCCAGATCGGGGGAGTACATAAGTGTTGTGACAACAGGTATGTACTTCTCCAGAAGTACGTGCATGTACTTCTTCACTGCCACAGATTCCTCCATCTTGTCGCCAAGAGAGTTAATCTGATTTAACAACGGACTCAGCTTACCGGAGAACTCGTCCACCGACTGGATTTCCTCCATCTTCAGATTCTCAAACTCGCTCTGCAAATTCTGGAGCCACACCTCCTTGGCACAATCAACTCCTTCGTGCATCGTCTGAAGTGCCTCCCACGCTTCTCGTGCCATCTCCTTGCCGATGAGCTGATGCATCATCGCGTCTGGCACCGCCTGGTAGATTAGGGCCAAAGCCGCCTGATCTACCTTATCGTCCACCTCCTTGTCCTTTCCCTTCGGATCGACTGCACCCTAGACTCCCTGTGCACGCATGTTCGCCTTCATCTTCATTGCCCACACCAGATAGTTGTCGATCGTCAGGAGAGGGAACTGGAGGGAGATTAGCCCACCCTGAGCCTTCATCTTGTCACCTATGCTCTGATACCACTTGTTATAATATCTTCTAATTTCTTCTCTGTCAACACGTCGTCAAGAGAATACGCTTGGTCCTTCACGAGACGTGATCCTCCACCTGTGTCTTCGCGTGGAAAAACTGCGTCGCTGCTGTCCTCCCGTGGAAGCAGCACCTCTCGCTACTCTCTAAGCTTCACGTGAACATGCACGTAACAGACAATGCATTGCCCTCTTCCTCCCCTTTATTTCTCCAATGGATCCCAATGATCACAATAGATTGCTACCTCTATCTCTCTCGTTTATTTCTTTCCTTCTCATGCCTCTTGCATTGCACTACTCACGTTACAAACCTGCATGGCTTTAAAAGCCCAAACATACCCGACTCCACGTTCCATACGGCAACAGAACTCGACTCGGACACTAAGCCGTATACAACTCATATACGTATACGACAAACTGACGAACTCGGATACGACTCACAAACGGACTAGACTTCTACATATACGCAAGTATACGTACATATATACGACTCAAATACGTCTAAAAACAAGATTACACTCTAACATCTACAATGTTTGATAATCCACCTTTCCAATTTTCATCTTCCAAATATGGGACATGCTCCTATTCCCCGATCCTTTGAGTTTGCATATCTTCATCATAGTTTTATAGTATCATATTATTACTTATGTTATTTATATGGTATTTATTTTTTTCGTTGCAACACACAGGAACGTGGCTAGTAGTGCAATAAAAGTTGTCAAATTTGTATTTTTTTTTTTAGATCGTGCTGATGTTCAAAATATCACATTTTGTGATTAGAGTCCGTTTCACATTTTGTGAATAGAGTCCGTTTCACATTTTGTGAATAGAGGTGGTGGTATAGGATCTAAATTAGGAACGACCATATAAAATTAATGGTCCCGACCTTAATCTTACCAAAATGCTAAGATTGTGATCCCTCAACACAAAAAAGATATGTAGTCCCGATGCTGACAACCTTGGTAGTAGTCATGGCTCTACTTTTGAGTGTCCGGTAATGCCCACAAGTGCAATTAATGTGGCAGACAGAACGGCCTGTAAACTTTTAAATGTTGCAGTGCTGCTCGTTCGCAAGGCCCAGGAGCCTGTGTCCATTGGCCTTTGCTTTCTAGTAGCGGCATTGTTCCAGCCTTCTTGGGTGGTAGGGTTTTGGCCTAGGTACTTGCGCCACCAGAGATGGGGAGGTAGGGGTGGAAACAGATCGAATACGATCGAATAGTCTCAAATACGAATACGAATCCATATTTTTAAAATGAATACGAATACGAATTCAAATATTCTCAAATACGGATACGAATATTCTCGAATACTAATACGGATATTTTCAAATACGGATTTTCTCGGATACGAATATCGGATAAAACGGATTTTTAGCGGTTTTACTGATTTTTCACTGGTTTTTGACCGGTTACCGGTTTTAAACCGCCTAAATTCAAATTTTAAATCACAAAATTCGTACGGAATTTTCATGGGTTCTAGAAACGGATCGAATACGAATCAAATAGTCTCGAATACGAATATGGATACAAATATTCTCGACTACGAATGCGAATACGAATATTCTCAAATACAGATATTAATATTCTCAAATACGAATATGAACAATTTCGAATACGAATTTTGCTTACCACACTCGCATTTTCTCGGATACGAATATTGGATAAAACGAATTATCCATTACCGTTTTCCACCCCTACACATCCATGTCATTGCCATCCCCTGTAGCGTTGCTATAGCCACCTACAACATAATAAATTAATAACCAATAGTTGAGCATGCAACATAATAAACTTTTATGATTCTATCTGTAATTCTATATACGTATATATGATATATTCATATATACCTTCATCTTGTTCGACTTTGTCATTTATTTCTGAAATATCTAAATCTTCACGAATTGATGCTACCTCACTTTGATCTGAAATAAGTGGACAAAGATAAATTAGTACTGGTTCGGCCAAACACATAATACAAAATGTAGAAGCCTAGAAGTACATCCTTTGCATATTTTTATTTGTTTACCTTTCCTAGATGCTCTTATCCAATCCTTGGTGCAAATGAGGCCCTCAACAACTTCAGGGTTCAAACGACTACGATATTTGTCAATAGCTCTTCCTCCAGTACTAAAGGCAGATTCGGATGCAACTGTTGAGGCAGGAATAGCCAAAACATCCCTTGCAAGACAAGCAAGGACAAGATACTTCACACCCTGGGTCTTCCACCACGACAAAATGTTAAAGTGTTCACCTTTAGGCCATCTCAACAATGGCTCGCTGCAATATTTATCCATGTCAGATTGCTCTTGGTGTACTTCGCAAATATCATTTAGAAAAGCATCCAATTTTCTCTTTTTTGGTCCATCATCAGGATCCACATAGTGGTGAGCTCTGCCAGGAGGATGCATAATGCTCATTGCAGGATTAGTGTAAATGGATGCATAAGAATCAAATAGTTCCTTAACAACCTTCCGAAATTCATCTATATCCTTAATTCTAGAGTTGTCACACATCAATTCATAGTAAAATTCAACCACCTTCATCTTGTAGCGAGGATCTAAAAAGCATGTAACTGCTAGAGCAATATTGCTCATCTCCCAATACTTATTAAATTTATCCTGCATAGCTTTTGCCATGGCAACAATAAATCCATCACTGCCTTTAGTCCACTCAATAAGTTGGATGTTAATTTCACTAAATTTAACAAAGAACAAGTTTGCAGTTGGATAGTAAGAGCCTGAGAGAAGTTTAGTAACATTAAGAAAGATCTTCAAGCACATGCATAACACACTTGCTTTTTTCCCAATCTTCTCTAGAAGGAGCATGACGACTATACTTCTCTGGATACAACAATACAAGCCTTTGAAAAACTTTTTATAGTGAAGGGCATCTGCTAACATTAAATAGGTTGAATTCCACCTAGTAGACACATCAAGAGCAAGACCCTTTTTTGTATATAATCCCAAATCTTCTGCTTGCTTTATAAATATCTCCCATTGCATAGTAGAGATCATGGTAACTAGAACTGATGAGCGAATGTTATTTATAATACTTGAAATTGTGTTCACACCATCCCTCGCAACAAGATTAATAATATGAGCAGCATAACGCACATGAAAGAACTTGCCATGGCAAAGTAGAGAATCATGATTTTCAAGGGTAGAAATGACAATCTTTACACAAACATCATTTAATCCAACGTCAAGGCAAATAACTTATGCTCAATGTTCCATCCCGCCATTTTTGCCATAAATGCAGTGCTCAAATTTACCCCTGAATGTTTTCCCTCAAGATGCATGAAGTTTATAATTCATTTCTGAATTTTTCAATCATCATCAATCCAATGACAAGTGACACATAGGTACCCCTTGGTTTGATTTGAAGTCCACATATCCATTGTGCAGCTAAATCGATAGGTAAGAGAGGAAAATTGCTGAAAAAGTTTTTGCTTCTCTTTCACAAAAATATCCATTATCCTTGTCTTAGTAGTCTTGCAGCATTTTATAGGAAATGTAGGGCACAATGATTTAATGAAGTCATTTGTGTATTCATGCTCAGAGAAGTTGAATGGATATTCATGCATGACAATAGCAAGATGATATTTATGTACACTAAGTTCCTCATCATACTTCCAAGCATCTAAATTGACATCCCCTCCTAATTTTGTCACATTAAGTTGTGGTTGCTCATTATGTTTTGCATTGTAATGATTTCATAGACGTGTCGTACGTTTGCTACTGTTAGCAGAAAAAACAATCTTGCAGTAGTGGCATTCTGCCATCTTTTTCTTGACAACCTTGTCATCCTCCCTCACATCAACAAAACTCCGCGTGAAGTGGTTCCAAATTTTTGATGATAACCTCTTTTCCTTTCGTTCCTGGATTTTCTTGGCCACACCTTGTATTGTTCTACCACTACCAGAACCAGAACCACCCTCTGTCTCTGCTGCAAAATTCTCACTAACAATACTTTGAACCATCCCATGCATGGAAGCGCCGCCACTAGAACTAGCATTCGCATTGTTATCGCTTCCAGTTGCAGATGCCATTGTAACCTACAAGAAAAACAAATTCAAGTTGTATGTTTGCTCATATGTGCTCATCCTAATTTGGTGATTCATGAATCCTGAACTACTGAACTCTAAACTTGCACATCTAATTTAATGGCAAAACAACTCATGACCTAGTCACCTAAAGTGAATTTCGACTCCCAACAAAAACACAAGGTATTTCTGCCCAAGTATTATTGTAGTAAACTTTCACATGGATTTAGTTGCCATTCTTAAAATTATTCTGTGGTTCCTCTTTTCTATCTTCTGTTACTTTCTGATCTTTCTCCATTCGTGAAACACTTTGATCAATTTTTTTTGGGGAAAAGAACATGAGCTCATATTGTCAATTTCTAGACCTAGAAATC
Organism: Dendrocalamus sinicus; assembly: GCA_036346575.1. Taxonomy (NCBI): domain Eukaryota; kingdom Viridiplantae; phylum Streptophyta; class Magnoliopsida; order Poales; family Poaceae; genus Dendrocalamus; species Dendrocalamus sinicus. The sequence continues at coordinate 27,134,212 of CM070657.1, read as the reverse complement.
TAACTAGTATCATATTATCATTCATGAATCATGTATCTTATTCTTACTTTCTTACCTGTTTTTCCTTGGCTTTGCTTGATGATTTAGTTGCAGATCTGGCCTCTGGTGGGCGGCTGGCTCTAACTCACGGCTTTGGCTGGACCGGCTCCAACTCCAACTCAGATCGCCGGTGCCCAAACTCCCTCCCCACGCTCGCCCGACCTCCCCTTCCTCCGCCGCCCTCTAGCCTCGGCGCCTCGCCTCTAACAGCCGCCGGCCACCGAAATGGCAGCAGGTAGCAGCAGTCGCCGGCCGGAGTGTACTAGTTGAGGATTGAGGTCTTGGCTCTTGAGTCTTGAGTACTAGTTGAGGAAATCTGGAAATGAGGAGTTGAGGAGTTGAGTCTTGAGTACTAGTTGAGCGAAATGAGTGTACTAGTTGAGGTCTTGGCTCTTCCGCTCTAGGCTCTTGACGCTGTGACGGAGACATGGAGTGGAGTGAGGACTGAGGAGTTCGCTACTTCACTGAGTTCGCTCTGCTCACCACTCGGACGCTCGGTACTCGCCACTTGCCAAGCAGTCGCCAACTCACCACGCCAGTCACCAAACTCACGCTCGGACACTCGACTGGCCCAGACTCGCCACTTGGCACATCAGTTGACCGAATGACTCATGAGTCGTGACTCCCGCCTTGGCGCCTTGGCGTCTTTAGTTCCCATGTGCATGCCAATGCGGCTGTTGGGCTGTGCCATTCGCGCCATGGCGAATTGGCGATTGGCGAGCCGGCACCCGATGACAATACGAATACGAATGTTCTCGAATATGAATGTGAATACGAATGTTCTCAAATACAAATATTCTCGAATACGAATACGAATATTCTTGAATACGAATGCAAATACGAATATTCTCAAATACGGATACGAATATTGTCGAATACAAATACGAACATTTTTGAATATGGATTTTTGCTTACCACATTAACATTTTCTCGGATACGAATATCGGATAAAATGAATTATCCGTTATCGTTTTCCACCCCTAGGGAGAGGGCGAGGTAATGGCTCGTCGTCATCGGTGCCATGTCAGGCCTTTGAATGAAGCGAAGCTGGGAAGAGGGAAGATGACGTAGGTCATAACACTTTGACAACTTCAGTTGCACAGGATGAATGTCACATGATGAACCGAGGAAGCGTTAAGTGGCATCGAAGGGAGGACAATGACTCTAGTAATTACTTTGTTGAAAAACTATAGACATCATCTTCCATTTTCGCACTTTTACTTCAGTAAACTTCAGTTAATAGTTTAGCTATAATTTAGGGTTAACCTCGGGTATTTTATCCCAGACTAGCTTGGAATGAAATTAAGAAGATTATGAAGTAAACTTATTCTTGTCTAGTAGCATAGCGTAGAACCCTAGCTTCCGCTGCCCCTATTCTCATTGATGTCGTCTTCCTGTTCTTCTTCTACCATTTGTACCAGAGATTTGTGTGTTCATTTCGTGCTAAATGGATTCGTTTCATTATGGATCTGACACGCCGCTATCGCCATCAGCCTCCTCTCGAGTTAACTGACTGAGCCTTTGAAAGACTGAATATGGCAACAGAGGGGGATGAATGGTGCCTTCTAATTTTCCCCAAGTATTCAACACTCCTTCACTCCAATTGCTACAAAGTTATAAAGTTGGAATGGGAAACCAACACCAAACAAGCAAAATAAAGATCTGAAATTTTGGAGAAAAATCAAGGAAATTAGAAGTACCTTTGTTATAACTGCGGTACTTCCAAAATTCGAAAGTACCTTAGTTACAAATGTGTAGTACTTCTTTTCCTCGATGAACAGTGAAATCAGCCCAAGTTTTAAAAACTAAAATTGATGGAACTTTTGATTCGAAGATCCAAATGATATGAAATTTTGCAAGGATCTTCTCTAGGATGTTAGGAATCTATTCATATAAACGATCATGAAAATCAAGGCTAAAATTGAGATCTTTTTCAGTTTGTTGGAAGGTTGCACTGAAATCGATGAATATAACTTGCTCATGGGATGATGATGACCAAGAAGGGTCTAGATATTTTCTCACATGTCACAACAAGTTAGATCACCATACAAATCAAGCCAAAAACCCTCGGATTAAGAGATGGACCAAAGACGCCAAAGTCAAGCAAAACCAGGTTTTCTCATGAATCTTGCTATCAAAGTGCCTAGATGGATGGAGACGTATTCTCAAGAATTATCTCCATCTCTTACACGTTCTTGGCATGGCAAAATCATAAGAAGGAAATAAGAGAGATCAAAACCAACCAAAAGTCAAGCACATCAATCAAAAACAAGGAGTCAAGAGTTGCATAAAGATTGATGTATTGCTGACCTGAGGAAGTAGGTTTTACTACCACTCCACCTTGGAGGACAAAGAGCACCCAAGGTACTCACTCTCAAACTGAAACCCTAAACCTAGAGAAGAGAGTACAAGAGATGGGTTACATGGTTAACCACATATGTCTCTATCCCAACCCCTTTTATAGGTAGGCAACCAGTCACCTATTCACCTTAGTGGATACTATCCACTATTACAATGGAAAAATTCGTTAACCCCACACACGCGGGTTTTACTTACACAAATTCACATATGCATGCTTTTCAAAGCGCATAAATGTGCATCCGCCAAATCCTTAGCTTTGATCCAACTGGCTCCACCTTGACCTAAACTGCTCTCCAACGCATCGCCCATACGCTGTGGTTTTGATCCAAGATGGTTTCTAGTATTTTGGTCAAACTGCCAAAATACTCTCCTTGATCCGGTCATCACCAACCACTTCAAGCAATTGTCATGCTAGCCACGTGTAGGTGCACCATTAGCCTACCACACGTTGTCAAGTCTCTCCCATACCGGTTCCACCAAACCACGGCTCACTTGGCCTGTGCAAGCCACATGGCATCATCCCGCCGTTCGAACTTGCCTTCAACATTTCCCGCCTTTCTCACTCCATGCTTGAGCTCAACGTCTCACCCGACATCCTCAATCATTTTGGCTCAACTCCTCCATGAGCCTAGCCCCGATCATCGCTATTGACCATAGTTGACTCCAAGCGATCCTGCACATCCAAGACAAAGAAATTGTTTCCAGCCACAACTTCTTTACAACTTGACCTACATTAGCAAAGACATGCATCATGCAATCTTAATCCAATGACCTAGGTCATCCCAACTCAATCCATGACTTAAATCCAAAACCCAGTATTTCTGAGAAGATCGGTAGTACCGCACTTTTAATCTTTCTCCCCCTTTGACAATGGAGTCATCAAGATACATGGAAGAAGATAGAGCATGAATGTGATGAAGTGGTTGTATTTTATTCATTTTGAGAATTAGAAGCCATAAACATTTTTCAAGATGACTTTCTAAGTATTACACCAAGCCATAAAAAGTGAAAGTGCCATCTAGATCATGGCAAAACATGTATAGCCATGCTAAAGCCACATAAGCAATGATCCGAAATTAAATAGATTCTTAATATGTCTAGGTGCTCAAGTTCATAATTTAGCTAAGAATATCCAAAAATGAGCTAGGCCATGTCAGTATACTAAATGGAACCAAAAAGCTATCAATGAGTCAATTTAGAGTGATATAAGTTCAAAAATGAAACATTTTGTTCAAACACTTGATATTACTTGAAGTTGAGCAAATTTAGCACATTTGGCAATTTTTGAATTTATTTTTGGTTTTAGCTAAGCTTCAACCATTTTTCATAAAATTTAGTTTCTTAAGCCATGTGCTTCTCAAGCTTTATGCGACCATTCCAAGCAACATGTCTTGGTCATCCAAAAGCCCCTGAGTTCATGTCTAGTGCAATGACAAGCCATCTCATGAGAAAAGATTAGTGAGATCGGTTTTATCGCACAAAATAGATCTTTTTGCATTTTCTTGACTTAGTTTAAGAACAAAGAGTTAATACTAACTCATGCTTAACTAATGAACTAGCATAGCTTAATCTAAAACTCAATGCAGATTCAAGACTCAACTTAACTTATTTGACATGCCATGAATCATAAGAGGATTCAATAGAGCAAGACATGATTTAATTAAAGTTTTTCACATTTAAAGAAGCTAGCATGGCAAGAGCTAAGCTACACATAGAAGATCATGATAAATCTAGCAATCTAGCATAAGCAGATTTATCATATCACACATGGATAATAATCAGGGCTCCATATATTTATATTACAATGCATATTGCCGAATTGAAATATGACATAAAAATTCCAGCCCCCTCAGCAAGTGAGTTAGTTTTAGAAGCAATTTGGTTTAAGTTGAGTTATGTCAGTGTTAAGCTCAAGAAAATCTCAAATGAACTCTTTTTGAACCAAAGCAAAAAAAACATAAGAGAAGAAGATTGGAAAAACAAAGAAATGGTAGTCCTTAAAGCATAGATAAGATAGAAGGATTGTTATGGCTCAAACTCACTCTCATCTACCCCAAATAACTCTAAGACTATTAGCTGGTCATCTAAAACACAAGGGAGTAAACATGTTCCTTGTCTACCCAAGGGGCCCACCCCTGCTAGACCTAAAAGGAGTGAACCAACCTAGTGAGAAGAGAAGTAACTAATAAGCAGCATCCTCGGATCATAAGATGAGATGAAGAAGTCTAACCAGTTAAAAATGAGAACTATTCTAGTCTATGCTAGAAAGACTAACCCAAATGCACTCAATAAACAAAGTGCAACAGAATGAAAATGTACATATAATACAGAAAGTACATGATGCACCTCTCAAATTAAGCCATAAGGACAGACCACCCCCAAGCTCTCCCTGCAAGGTCATGAACCTCGAGCTATCAATGTCAGCTAACTGGTGATCTCTCTCCACAAACTGAAGCACTATGTCACCTTTCTCCACATGGTCCCTAAGAAAATGATATCTAATATCTATGTGCTTGGTCCTAGAATGTTGCACTAGGTTTTTGGTGATGTTAATGGCAGAAGTGTTATCACGGAAAAGTGAAACGCTATCTATGGCTAACTCAAAGTCCCGCATGCTCGAAACTATCCAAAGCACCTGACTACAACAACTAGCAGCTGCAACATACTCGACCTCTGTGATGGACTGTGCAACACTAGACTACTTCCTAGAAGACCAAGAAACAAGAGAAGTGCCAATGAATTGGCAAGAGCCAGAAGTGCTCTTCCTATCTATCCTACAGCCAGCTAAGTTTGCGTTAGAGTAGGCTCTAAGGGAAAGATAGGAAGCTGAAGAATACCAGATACCGTAGTCTAGAATAGCTCGAAGGTACCTGAAGATGTGCTTCACCACCTAACTATGAGAGGCACGGGGAGAAGTCTAAAATCGAGTGCATAGACACATGGCAAAGTGTATGTCCGGCCTCAAAGCAGTGAGGTACAGGAGAGAGCCAATCATGCTGCGGTATTCCTTCTAATCTACAGGCTCACCATCCTCGTCAAGTTCAAGTGTAGTCGAGGTCGCCATTGGAGTTGACAGCGGCTTGCCATCACTCATGTCGAAGCATCTCAGGAGGCCTAGAGTGTACTTGCTTTGATGCAAGAAGGTACCCTCCCGAATTTGCTTAATCTAGAGGCCAAGGAAGAAGCTCAACTTGCCTATCATGCTTATCTCAAACTCTGTACTCATGACATTGAAAAACTGGAAAACAAGAGCATGAGAAGAGCCACCAAAGATAATGTCATCCGCATAAATCTGGACAAGCAAAAGATTATTGCCATATCTGCGAATGAACAAGGTCTTGTTTACCTTACCCATCTCAAACCTATGACTTAATTAGGACTGTGCATTCGGTTAATTCGGTAAAATCGGTTCGGTATATACGGTATATACGGTATATACGGTAAATACGGTATTGTTAGTTCGGTAATATACGGTATTTTTGAAAATACGGTTCGGTATCGGTAAATCCCAATTTATTTCGGTGCGGTATCGGTAAATACCATATTTACCAAAGTTGACGCAAATTGCAAACGCTATAGTGACTAGCGATATGAGTAGACGACAGTATATATACTACGAGCCGTCACAACGCCGGCTACTACGAGTGCATTCATATACACTGCACGTCTGCGCCGGAGATTACAGATGCAGGCTCCTTTTTGGAAGGCGCGGTTCTTTTTTTCTTTTCAGCTATTTTTAGTTTTTAATTTCCATTAGTAATCATTATTTATTACATTAATAAATTACAGTAAAAAAACGTCAAGCGAGCTTTGCTGGATGAAGTTACGTCAAGCTTCTGTCTGTATGTGTAGCAAGGTCAAGCGAGTTTTGCTGGATGAAGTTACGTGGCCGACGTTGCTCCTCGTGAATCAATGTTGGCCCTTTTTTACGTGATTTTTTTCATTCGGGCTTGACGAGAATGGCTGTTGCCTGTTGGTGCTTCTTATGTTGTGGAAAATGAGGAAGGCAATTGCTCAGCCCGGAGACCGCGCCAAAATGGTAAGGGCACAGACGCGAGCGCGGCACGGTCTCCTGCGCCCCGATTTTCACTGTTCGGTTTGTTCGGTTTTTTCGATTTTTAATCGGTTTTTCCCGAAAAAACCGAACACCAAAAAAACCTGAAATATAAAAACCGAACCGAATACCGAAAACCGGTCAAACCGAGTTGACCGGTTCGGTTCGGTTTTTTTGGTCCGGTTTTTTCGGTACGGTTAAAATGTGCACAGCCCTAGACTTAATAGATAATACTTAAGCCTCTCATACCAAGTTCTAGATGCTTGCTTAGGTCTATACATGGCTTTGGAAAGCTTGAAAATATGGTTTGGGTATTTGGAGTTCTTGAAATCTAGAGGTTGTCTAAAATAGACCTATTCCTCAATATACCCATTGAGGAATGCACTCTTGACATCCATCTTGTATAGCTTAAAGCCCTTAGACACTGCGAATGTAAGCATAATCCTAATGGCCTCTAGCTTGGCTACAGGAGCAAAGGTCTCCTCAAAATCTAAACCCTCAATCGGGAAATGTAGGACCAAAATGGCAACAAAGGGGGGTGAATGTCGTCTAAAAAAATTCCCCGCAGGTAACCACAAAAGAATACTGCTCTCCGATAGCTATAAAAGCTATGAAGAACTGAAGAGTACAAACTTTGCCAAGAGTTGCGAAAACTAGCCTTGACCCCCAAAATAAGTGCTCACTCAAAGAAATAGGGCCAGACTGCAGATTAGCAAAGCTACAAAACAGAGGGAAATCATACTAGAAAGAAAGCATCAAGAGCAAACCCAAAAAGGACTTCAAATGGGCTCAGCTAAAAAGCAAAAAGACTAAACCATACTCAACTGGAACCTGCAACAGGACACTTCAATTTGCTGAAATCTGCACAGGAAAAACAGCAAGCAATCTTCAAGAATATTGACCTTCATTTGGCTGAAAACTGCATCTTTCTCTGCTGAAAACAGCAAGCAGAAAACTGCATAGAAAACTGAAAAAGAAGCTGCAGTTTAGCCCAGAAAACTTGCTACCAAGAGCCTCTAATGACTGCTAGATGAGAGCACTAAACTGCAGGAAAATTCAGCAAAGAACAGTAGCCTGAAGAAGCACAAAAGAGCACTAAGAGCAGCCAACAGAAGATTCTCAAAAGGCAGAACTGCAGACCGAGAATACTCAGATTTTGCTTGATCCAAGGAAATATGAGAAAAGGAAATTCTCTCCTTAAACCATAAGCTCAAGAAGATGTTCCAAATAGGCCAAGGTCCTTTGGAATGCAAGGATTTTAACTGAAGAACCAGAAATTCAGCAAATTGACAAAAACCTGAAAAAATCAGTGAGCAGCACTAAAACTCAAATTACTCCCCAACCTTTGATCCTTTGGCCATGAAACTTTGAGGATATGTTAGCAATAGCCATGGGATAATCCAGATCAAATTTCATGCCATTTCTTCAAGGGAACTAAGGGATTCATAAAAACCCTAGAAACCCAAACTGAAGAACAGAGGAGCCACAACAGGCAAAACTGAAATTAAATGATGTTTGCTCTTGGGATTAGCTAGCCAAATGGCTTTTGAACATCACCCATGTCATAGCAACCCATTTTGGCACTCCTCAGCAACAACCAACACGAAATCAAGAGAGTCAAGAAATCATGCAAATGAAGAACGAAGAACAGACAGAGCACGAGAAGCAAACTTCTGAGATTTCATTTCCAAATCAACAAGAAGAACAAGGAGTCACCATACGCATGGACATTAGAACAAGCTGGAAGATTACATGAACTCCCTACTCAATCCCTCTCCTCTCCATCCTCAAGAACTCACACAACCATACATGCTTGAGAGAGGGGGAATGAACTCACTCAGACAACCATCGAAGGGGACACAGAGGGAACACAACTCTGCCTCCACCAACAACTCTCAACCACTAAAGCCTAAAGCCAAAGCAAACCCTAAAGCTCATTTTGACCAAAGGAAAACCTAAAAACTCTTGGAGTGCTCAAGTGGGCATGCAGCCCCTCCAACCTATTTATAGCCCACGGCTAACGGGTCTCCGCCCCGTTACACCCGCTAAATCCAACGAAGCCCGCTCCCGCTTGTGCAGCCTTGCGAAATTCCCGTTTCGCCCCTCCTGCACCTTCCGGGAAGCTTCCGCGCTCCTTGTCTCGCACGCCTCGCAACCACCTCAAGTCCACGTCGTCTTCAACACATCCTCGACCGTTCTAACCTCAGCGCCACCTGCGCCTAGTCCGGTCCACCGTGTCTCGCCACGACTCCGCCCGATGTCCTGCAGCCACACAGGCAAGAAACACATCAAATAGCACCGCTCGATACATGAAAGCGTAAATGGTATAAACACACCATACTTACACACACTGAAGTCCAAACCTGTCAAAATATCAGAATATGCATTCTAACCCGTTTGACCAGGAATGACCAAGTCCGACCGAGCCCGTCGCACCATGCAACGACTCGACTCCGAACCACTCAAACCAAACTCGACTCTCATAAACTGATGTCAATTACTCATCACACACATGGGATCACCACCACATGGTCTCTCAGGAAGAAACCCTAAGCTACCAGTCTAGCCTTGTTTCGAATGACTACCCTATCCTCACTCTGCTTGTTCTTAAAGACCCACTTGGTTCCTGTGACATTATGATCACTAGGGGCTCAACAAGCAATCAGACTTTGTTTCACTTGAAATTATATAATACCTCATGCATGGCATTGACCCAAGACTCATCAAAAAGAGCATGATAGATATCCTTGGACTCGAAAGAGGCAACAAAGGTATAGTGTAGGCAAAAGTGAGATAAGCTAGACTTTGATCACATGACACACTCAAGAAGATCTCCTATGATTTGCTCAGGAGGGTGTTGATGCTAAATGTGTCTGGGGTGTCCTGGATGAGAAGAATAAGTGGCCTCTACCTCATGAGCTGTGAAGGTAGGAACAGAGCCACAAGCTCCAGAAGAACTAGAAGGTAAGGGCTGATCTCCTTGAGGCGCAGTGGTAGAAGCAGGCACCTCAAGGGTAGAATGGATTGAATCAGGTAAAGAACCTTCATCTCCATCATCCTCGTCATCTACAAAGATGGTCTCAGACTGCATAACTAGATCTGAGATATCGGGCCTAGTGCCAGGACTGGCCTTAGAAAGTAACCTCACAAGTCTCTATGATCCTACTAGTCTCGTAGTTTTAGACCCTATAACCCCGTGAAGAAGTCGACTAATCCAGAAAGATGCCATCAGATGAGCGAGACTCAAACTTATCTAGGTTCCTAAACTTTAGAATAAAACACTTGCAACCAAAAACACGAAAATAAGAGACACTAGTCTTTTGCACATATCTCAACTCATAAGAAGTGTGATGCAAGTGTGCCCTCAGAAAAACTCTATTCGAAACATGGCATGCAGTGGCTATAGCCTAAGCCCAAAACTTGTTAAGTGTAGCATACACATCTAGCATCATTTTGGTCATCTCGACCAAGGTACGATTCTTCCTCTCCACAACGCCATTTTGATGAGGGACATGAGGAGACAAGAATTTATGCTTTACATCAGTCTCATCATAGAAGCTCTCAAAGTAGGAGTTCTTGAACACCGTGCCATTATCACCTCGAATCGCTCGTAAGGCACCAGGGAGCTCAACAGACAACTTACTAAACAAACCACGGAGATGGCTGAAGGTCTCATCCTTCGAGGATAAGAAAAACATCTAAGAGAACCTTGAGAAGTCATCAACCACAACAAGAACATACCACATCCCACCCGCTGACTGCACTCTAACTAGACCAATAGTGTTCATATGAAGAAGTTATCCTAATGTATTAGTCATAGTCACAGTGACTGGGAGATGAGAAGTGGCAACCATCTTACCATGCTGGCAAGGAGCATAAACTAAGTCTTTAACCATCTTGAGCATAGGCAGACCGTAAACGAGATAGTGGCCGCTCACTTGGGTCAAATGATCAAAACCAATGTGACCAAATCTCATATGCTAAAAGGAGAGATCATGAGACTCAGAAGCAACTAAGCATAGAAGAGAATCACCAGAAGACTCAATAAAATCAACATGAAAGATCCTCCCAAACCTAGAAATCCTGCAAACCAAACTTCCCGAAGAATCAAGAATTTTACAAGTATTTTTCTTAAAGCTTACCTCAAAATCATCATCGGTAAGCTGAGAAATAGATAGCAAATTATAACGCAGCTTACTCACTAAGACAACATCCTTAAGAATGAAAGAATCATTAATGCGCAAAATAACTTTAGTGATGACTCTACTAGACGGAGTGTTTCCAAAAGTGATTATTTCATCATCTGGAGCTCAGACTAGGGAAGAGAACCAGCGGGAGTCTTTGGTCATGTGACAAGAACAACCGGAGTGAACAAGCCAAACGTCTCCCTTCCCAGCCCGACAAACCTAAGGCAGTGAGAAGAAAATATCGGTGGCTTAGTACCGGGGTAAATAAGAGCAGATCTAGGAACCCAGTACTGAGTCACACAATGAGCAATAGATCTAGTCACAAAAATAGAAGACTAACCTCTAGCTACTCTACGCACTCTGCCTCTCACAGAACTAGATGGTCCAGAAGCAGACCTCAAGCCTCTGCTAGATTCGACTGTTATAGAAGAGCAGGTCTGACCAACAATAGTATGCTAATCATATTGTGGATGGCCACCTAGATAGGGAAAACGAGGTCTATCCTCAGGATGGTGGAAACCCTGACCAGAAGCAACTCGAGTACTAAAACCAGAAGAAGCCTTAAAACTAAGTCCTTGACGCTGTCTAAAACCAGACAAATTAGGAGAACTGCCCATGACTCTAGACCTCATGTTGGTCTTAAGAGCACTTTGAGCTTAGGGCTGACCCTGAATATCCCTAAGAGCGTGAATACGATCTCTATGCACAATCTTGGCATGCCTGAAGTAGAACTCAACCACATGTCCATCCTTCTGATAGAAGGTGCAATGATACTTCACCTTCTGAGAGGTCGAAGTAGCAGGTGGCACAACCTTATTGTCAGAAATCCCTTGAACAAAGCTCACATACTCAAACACAATTTTCTTAGGCTCAGGCTCAACTTCAATCATGCCTACTGCTACAGCTCTAATAACAATAGGTGGATGCTTTCTCATATCCTCTAAAAAATCATATCGTAGACCTTGATTAAACTTGCAACTCTTAGATTTATCTAGGATAAGATTAGCATTTTCTTACCTCCAACAAATTTTTTAAGAGTGTACATGAGGTACTCAAACTCTCGAAAGAGAGAAACACATGAAGTACAAGGAGAAGCAGAGGGTGAGGAACTAGAAGGAGAGGAAGAAGAATCAGAAGGAGAAGACCAAATAGCACATGCGTATCTCTCCTTATGCACGGCTGCCTCAACCTTGAGGGCTCCGCAAGACACACAAGGGGTAGACCTAGTCCTATCCATCTGGACCTCGTAACTCTCCATAAAGGTCTTTTGCATTTCCTCCATTTTCTCCTCTACTTCAGCACAAAATGTGCAATCAGATTTTGGCTTCTCTAGTAGATGCTTAGTTAGCTTCACACATTTTTCATCAAATGCAATAAATTTAGATTTTAGTTTTTCATAATTATTGCATGGTGAGCTAATAGGTGCCTTAGAAGTATATTGAGCTATTTTCTTATTGTGATCACACATGTCCTAAACTTGTTTAGAGATAGATTCAAGTTCAGTAGTTAGTTTAGGGTAGTTGGCACAAGAAGCAAATCTCATAGGCGGTGATGGGGATCCGACGGTAGTGGCCAGATAGAGCTCACAGGTGGCCTAGGGAAGACCGTGTCGGGCACAGGGAGTACAGAGTCAGCAACGACAGGCATGGGGAGGATGATAGCGGTTGGATAGTGTTAGAAATATGCCCTAGAGGCAATCATAGAGATGATGATATTTCGTTGTATCCATGATTTAATAAATGTTCCTTGAATATTGTCTTTGTGTTTATTAACAAGTATGTGACTTGTTTGTGAAACTCTTTACTTGTATGGTTATTCTAAAGTTGTCCCTAGTCGAAGTTCATGTGAGGACACACGTGAATAATGGATTAGCACATGTATCGGTTGATGACCATGTTTCACAGGTCATAGACATGGAGATGTCAAACCAATAATGTGGACACATGTTTAGAACATGGGGTTGGACCGACCCAACATGAGACATAACAATTATACTTATGGTTCTCTCTCTACACAATGTGTACGCCTTGTCCTTAGACCGAGATTGTCGCATGTACTTGAGATGTGAATCGACCTACTTAGGGGCTATCAAACGCTACTCCGTGAATCGGGTAGTTATAAAGATAGCTTTCGGGTTTGTCATGAAGCATGCTGCGAGGCATGGTCAGTCGAGATGGGATTTGCCCCTCTCTACCGAGAGATATCTCTGGGCCTCGAGTGATCGGATCCGAAATGCATGGCCATGCTACTTAAGGTTAAGAGTTAACCTAGTAAGGGATTCCGGATCACAGGATCGAGAAAGAGTGGTCAGCTTGAAGCTCGACCAAATATCGTGAGGCAAAGGGATTGGCATGTACATAAAGTTGTGATGGTTCGTCCGATATGATCTTTGTGTATGTTTAGGAGTTGGCACGTCTTGCTAGAGGCCGCTACCAACTATTGACCGAGTAGGTATACTCGCGTCATGTCTAAACATACGTGAACCTATAGGGTCACACACTTAAAAGCTGAAGCCTAATTCGGATTGGATCCGGGTTAGACTGGGTATTGAGTCCTAATGGGCCTCCATTCGTAGAAGCCCATTGTAAGGACGTCTATAAAAGGAGGGCAAGGGCGCACAGGGTTAAAGGGTGAATTCCGTGACCTCCTCAAACCTGGCCGCCACCCCTCCCACGCCCTGGTCGCTCGCGCGGATCTAGTAATCCGGCGTGCGTCGCTTCCTCCCGTACGTGTGGATACTTTTGGCGGCGCTGCATCTGTAGCGTTTGGACGAACCGCAAGAGAGGAGTTGTACGTGGGACGCCGCGACGTGGACGAGGAAGTAGTACGACTACTCTGCTCCGATGTGCTGCATCAACTTAGTACGACTACTCTGCCCCGACGTGCTACATCATTCCGCACCTGCGCGTCTAGTGGTAAGACCGTGATCTATAACTGCAGTGATCTTGGTTTACGGGTAGAAATTTTTAATTTGCGCTAGTGTAGCCTGCCCGTAGTCCTTCAGATAGATCTTGTAGGTAGCAATAGGGATCTGGTGGTAGCGGCCTGGGGAAGATGGAGTTGGGCCCGGGGAGGAGTATGGTGTTGACATCAACAAGCATGGGAAGAATGACGGCTGCTAGATATATCTTGTAAGCTGCGATGGGGATCTAGCAGCGGCAGCTGGACGAAGCTCATAGGCGGCTTAGGGAAGATGACGTCGGTCAAGGGGAGGATGACAATGGCTAGATAGTTCTCATAGGCGGCTGCCAAACAGAGTGCATGGGCGACCTGGGGAAAACAGCGTTGGGCGCAGGGAGGAGTACGATGTCGGTAATGATGGGCAAGGGGAGGATGATGGTGGCATGTTGGGCCTAGGGGAAGATTGGGAACAAAAATGAGGAGAGGGGAAGAAAAATGAGGAGAGGGGTGAGTGATTTTGAGGTTTATATGTGATGACATTTGGTGGGTGATTTAAGCAAAGTTGAGTGGCATTTGGCAAATCCCAATCTTCAAAAGCTAAAAAAAAGCAGCTCTTAGCTGGCTTTTGGCTTATAGCTATAGGACAGCATAGGCTTTTTCAAAAGTTTGGTTAACAAGCCATCCTTTTATTTAGACTTTGGCTTTTTAGCTTTTAAGCCAAAGGAAAAGCCTAAACAATACGACTCATACTTTTAGTTCAAGAAAGACTACTAGAAGCTAGAGATGGAACCTAAAGTGTCCATCGATTCCTTCTTTGATAGGTTCCACAAGATCTTGAGTAATTTGAGGTCTATGGAAGTCACTTATTCTAATGCCGACAATGCGACTCATACTTATAGTGCTCTTAACATGAGTATTTGAGAGATGAAAGTAACAACCATTAGTGACAAAGGGGACTTGACAACTATGACTGTTGATAAGATGTATCCACAGCTTAAGACTCACAAGATGGGTGTCATAACCAAGAAGTATAAAGCTCCGCAGATGATGGCTCTTGTATCTGATCTTGCCAAGCGTGGTTCTTCTTGCGAGAATGCTTCTTGTGGCTTTTCTTTGTCTGCTTTTCAAGCCATGAGCAATAAGCAACTTGAGAGCCTTCTCATAGATGATTTAGTTAGCATCACTAGTAGATTCACCTAAGCCTACAAGAAAGCAAGAGAGCGTAGGAGAGGTGGTCCAATCATTTACTTTGAGTATAGTGAGATAGATCATGTTCGTGCTAGTTATCCCAAGTTTGTGAATAGGGGAAGAAACGATCATGGTAAGAAAGACTACAATAGGAAGCATCAATGATTCACCAAGCATTATGCCACACTCAAGAGGGCTGCTATGGCGGTGAGATCATCCTTTGCTGATCGAGACCTTAGCGATGTTGACTCTTAGAGCGGTGAGGAGGAGAGGACGGAGTAGAAGGAGAAGAAGAAGGGCATTGACTTCACCGGTATGTGCTACATGGCTATGAGCGAGGATGATCACAACAATAAGTATGATGAGGATGATCTCTACATCGAGCGTGATGAGGTCGATCCTTCTAATGCACTCATGACTCGATAGGGTAGAGTAATGGCAGATCACTTGAAGAAAGTTGAGAAAATTGTAGATATTGTTAATCATCAAGATAATTATTTTCAATGACATAATGACTTTATTAACTTGTTAAATTACATGGGATGGCTACCTCGTTAAAAACTTTACCAAGTAAAAAACTTAACTTCAAAAAACCTTGGTAACAAAAGAGTCCAACTTATAAATCTCATTAGTGACTACATGTGAAGAAAAATATTGAAAATCCTATTTATTGCTATCAAGATATAAATTCTCAAAAGATACTTCTAAATCTCTATTCTCTGCAGTATGTTAGAGTCTTGATTCAGCTTGTTCCCAGTTTTGACAGTCAGAAGCATTTTGACCATCTCATTGGAGAGACTTGTTCATCGCTCCTCGATTATTCTTCCAGATAGACTGAAGGCGGACTCCGATGAGACTATAGAGATAGGAACAGTTAACACATCCCGCGCTAATATGGATAGCACTGAATATGTTATTTTCTGGGTTTGCCACCATGAGAGAATGTTCAACTCTTGATCGAAACTGACACTATCACTGTTGAGATATCTTGATAGATCTCCAGTGCTTTGTCACCTTCTTCCTCCTGACTAATGTGTGCCTGCACCTGCACAAGAATCTCTAGAGGAAGAACAAAAAATCTTGCCCCATTGATAGTCCCCCTAGAGGTGCTAGGGGCTACAAGGGGTCTTCCCAAACACACAAACCCAAACTTATTTTCATATTTCTCACATACCTCATATAATTTATCCTTAACTACTCTATAGTATATACAATAATCTAAACCGGTAGCATCACTTAAAAGTTGTAATACATTTATAAATCCTTGGAGTTTAGCCCTAGGATCCAAAATAAAGGCGAATGCATATAAAATAGGAATTTCCCTCCAATATTTTAAAAACTTAGTTTTCATGGCAACTACAACATCCCGTAGTACAGGATCATCTTCCAAAGCATTTAGATGAGTGGCAATTTCAAGAATGTTATGAACAATTAGAGGAGAGATTGGATAATATACTCCAGAAAGACAAAGTGTAGCTTTATGAAAAAGTTCTAAAAAGAAAATATTTTTTTACCAACAACCCAATCGTCCTCAGTAAGTTCAGGGTCTCTAACTTGGGTACTACTGGAGCCTGGAGGAGCTACGAGATTGATGAGCTTGGGTGTAAAGGAAAACAGATAAGGTGCTTTTATATGGCAATATATAATTAAGCATAAGGTAAGTAGAGTTCCATCTAATAGGCATGTCTAAGCCAAATTTTCTAAGACGGACGTCCATTGCTACACAAAAACTCTTGTATGCGGCTATTCATTGGTTAGTACAATTAATATATGAAATTGCATCCCTAAAAGAATCAATACAAGCATTTAATCTTTTTAAACCAGATTTAACAATAAGATTAATAATATGACAAGGACAACATTGATGCAGTAAGAAAGATTGTGTGTAACTATTAAACAAAGGAGTAAGAATTCCGTAACTATTAAACAAAGGAGTAAGAATTTCCATAGTCTTAATGTTTGCAGATGCATTATCTAAAGTTATAGAAAAAATCTTATTCGTGAGGCCAAAATCTTCTACAACTTTAATAATACATTCTGCAATATTTTCAGCAGTATGCGAAACATTAATTAATTTAAATCCTATAATTTTTTCCATTACCTAGTCCTCATTAACATAATAAGCAACCAAACACTAATATAATCCTCTCTAGCCCTACCACTCCATATGTCTGATGTCAAAGTAATAGAGAATGTACTGGTATGAAATATTTATTTCAATTTTTCACGATTGTTATAGTATTTAATTAAATATCTAGTTGTGGTTTGCCTAGATATAAACACTACATTGAGAGTTATAAACAGTCCTAATATATTTTTGAAAAGCATTAGACTCACCAAAATTTAAAGGTAAATCTTGAGAAGTAATTAATCTACAAAGAGATTCCCGGGCTACCTCTGGGTTGTACTCTCAAGTACGTACCAAGCCATTAGGGTTATATTGTAGTTGCGCTTGGCGCATTTGTATTCCTTGCCTTCTTTTGCAGCTTGCAGCATGCCGTTGCAGGTGACCCGTCCCACTTGAAGATTTTGCAGACAATTCATTACCACAAATTTTACAAACAGCATACCTCACCGAATTCCCACCATCGTCGGTCTTGAACTTCTTGTCGAAATCGTTCCAAACTCCTGATGTAGTAGCTCTTCTTCTTTTTGCACCTATGCTATGGGTTGTGGATGCACTTACTGAGCCAGCAAAAGATGGATTGATTGGACCCTGCGCCACTGGGACCGTCACTTCTTTTGGCTCTCTAGTTTGTTGTGGATGTGAACCTTCCTTGGATGGATATCCTTCTTGAAAGGATTGCATATCCTCTGCCGAGAGGTTGAATTCAAAGAGTTGAAAATCGTAGTTCTCCATTGAATCAACTGCAAATTTAAATAGTAAAGAACAATTAATTTACTATTGAATCAACAAATAATAGCAAAAAATTAAAATAAGATATCACTATTACCTTTTTTGCAGTCCTCAAAAAATTCTTTGAAGATTCTTGAATTTTTCGAATTTCGCATGAATTTCTCACTAATTTTTCAAATAGAGAGATGAGAGTGATGTTTGAGGTGTGAAAAATGGAGGCCGGATGCCCCCTATTTATAAAAAAAATTCATATTTTTTTGAATTTTTTGCTATTTTTCTGAATTTTTTTACACCCCAACGGTCAAAAAAGGCTATATTAGTTGGGCCGTGCCATGCTGTGCCGGCCCGGCGTGCCGTGTTGTCGGCCCAGGCATGACCTGGTCCACCGGGCCGTGCCGTGCTTGGGCTAGGCCAACAGTACCGGGCCGCGGGCTGGCACAGTTAAGCTTGGCCTACTGGACAACTCTAAGGAGCGGGCTTCTCGACTTGGGCTTGGGTTGGGCCGAGGTGGCAAGGAGGTTGATATCTGGGCCAGGCCTATTAGTTATGGACTAAAAAGATCACATGGGACTACTGAATTCTTTCAAGAGAATTCGAGATTCCTACACAGTTAACGTCGCGTCTAAACAGCGACAGAGAAATTATCTTATTTATTTATCTAAAACTTTATAAATTAAAAACAATAGAACCAGTGCAGAAGGATGTCATATTAGCACAAATGGTTGCCTCAAAGGACTACGGTAGTTTCATCAAGCTACCATAACTTCAACTAATTTGTGTGGACACATTATAGAGCTTTTCCTGCCCGAATGCATTGGAGCGATGCATCGTGGCTACGGTGGATTCTTTTAGATGTATGGTTAAAATTTTTAAATTTTAGATTGTCGTATGCAATTTTATGCAATTTTAACTGATACAACTAAACTCGGTACAATTTATACTACAATCTAACTGTAGACCTTATATTGAAAAAACGCATTGTTTAAAAATTAGTTACTGTAGCATAAGTCATAAGCAATGAGTGCAACCTAACGCACCCTATGGTTTGCTTTCTACAGTAACTGACTTTCAAACGTAATATCTTTCTAAAACAAGATCTATAAAACGATTGTAGTCAACTAAAATCGCATGCGAGTATCTTTTTCTTCGTACTCTCTCTTGCAAATATCCAAAATGCCAAAATTTAAACCAAAATACATAAATAACAGCTAAAAGAACCCACCCTTAAATTTTGTAGACCCATCTTGCAGCTTCAAGACAAGTGTAGGTTCACTTTAGATTTTGTGACAAGTGTAGGTTCACTTTAGATTTTGTGAACCAGCATAAAACTACTATACATTAAGTTGACTTCCGTATAGTTGCTTCAGCTTCGGCCTCAGCCGATAATATGGTGCGCTCTTACTGTGTATTGGAGATGCTCGACGGTTAAACCACCCATCAGTTGCCATCTGCATCGAAAAGAAGTTTGGCACTACTACACTAGTTGCCGCGCAATTTATGCAGCGACGCTCATCCCGTAGGCGGCGTATTACCAATCAACTTAGAACAGGTAATGGAATGAATTTTCCAACCCAAACTCGGGGGGCAAATAGAGCAGACCCAATAATCATGTGAGAATAACAATATTCACAACCTGGGCAACGGGGCATGCAGAACCAAACAAACACGCTAGCTACATTACAGATGGGAGAGGACGCAGAGATCGCCCAGCCTATACAAGCATCAGGTGCACTGCCTTGACAAAACGAGAGGGCGAGCCACAAAGGTTTCACACGCCTCAGGACCGCGTCCGCTGCGGTACAGCAGCAATCACGTCAGATCCGAGCCTACTGTTTTCCCCGGTCCAGATATCACAGGGTCATCTGTGCTATATGATCTCGACCACAAAATTAATAGGGAAAGGAATGGAACAAATACAGAGCGAAATGGAACGTATGGAAGAATGACGCATGGTGTTAGTTCTGCCGTCATTGGAAGTTGCGCGTCAATCCACTTCGTGGTGCGTTTCTGCAGTCAACAAAATTCAAGGTGATTTAGAAAAAAGGAAACATGAAGATGTAATTTCACGAACAAGGCAGAAAGTAAGAAATTACTTAGAAAAATATTGTAAAGAAAGAAATTGCTTAGAAAAATATTGTAGATTTTGTGCCAGAGGATGATTGCAACAGCACACAAGAAAGACCATCTGTGCTTTCAGAAGTATGTACCACATTTAAACCTGTCTTGGTTAACACCGTTGTAATAATTGGGATCATATGGTTGAGATTTAACAGCTTTCTGCAGCCACCAAAATTGCAAAAAGGTGGTATGTTGCCAAAGAAGAAGAGATATTCTATGATTTCTTGTAGATGTAGTTCTGTACACGTCACCAAATTAATAAGATATACCTAGAGGGTCTTGTGCATAACATACATTACGTAATGCTTTGACAAGGTAAGAGAACTAACCTCTTAAGAGAAAATTCGGCCATAAAAGTGCAAGTGCGCATAATAAACTATTAATCCAGGGTCAACAGGACGTTAAGCAGAAAATGACATGTTGCATATTAATTAATGGCTAATTTCTTCCAAGATGAGAGACCATGTATTGGGTCTAAAATATGCTTGTGATGAACAATTGGCACTTTTGTTGAGTTGAATTCAAATTTTGCAAGAGTTTCAGAAAATTCAAATTAGTGTCTAGTCAGACCGGTCAGGGGAACAGGTTGGACCGTTAGGAGGCAACGATCAAATAGGCCGGTAAATGGCAGTTTGATCGGGACTCCGGTGTGACCGGATTTTGGGAGCGGTCAAACCGGGAAAGCGGTATGACAGATTTCTACTTGATGGTTGCTTTATTCCAGAGAGCATGTTTTGGAAGTTGGGCATATGCGTCAGACTGGCAACGGTTGGCAATCGGACCGGGGTGGTTTGGTAGGTGTGACCGGCATTGGAAATGCGGTCACACTGGGTGGCCGATCAGATCGGCCAGTGATCGGTGATCTAACCGGGGCGGTCCGACTGACGTGGTAAGAGCGGTCAGACCGATGGCTACGGATAGAGATCAAGATGAGTGGAGCTGAGTTGGGTTAAGATCGGCTCATGGCTTGGGAGCCATGAAGGGTTTGTGTTACATTCTATGATGCATAGTTTTGACTAATGTGAATCAAGTGCATGAAATTTGTGCTCGATATGATTGCTTGGTCTTAGAATATGTAGATGGCTTGGAGGACATAGTAGTCGACAGCAATCGACCGAAACTAGGCGAGGAGCTAAGGCACGAATGGGTATTTAAGTCCGGTGAGACTACATGGCTCAAGCGACAAGCACAGAGAAGGCAAGGATTGTGGAGACATGAGTTGGTGCATGTGGTGTACCAAATGATGAAACCGATGCATGTAGAGATAGTTCAAGGGAGTCCGAATACGTGAAGACATGATAGCTAGTCATTAGCTATGTAGCACGACACGTGTCTAAACTGTCGTATCCGTGTCCGACACCGTGTCCGACACGGATACGACACGGACACGGCTCGGACACATGTCGGCGACGTATCGAGGAATTTTGGAATTAATTTTAATTGCTAAAATTCTCGACACGTGTCGGACACGGTAAATACACGAATCGGACACAGCCCAGGACACAATTGGCCTAGAGCCGGCCCAAGAGAGAGCCGGCCCATCCCGTGCGCTCAAGCATGCTAACCCTAACCCTACCCGAGACGCATTCGGCCATTCCCATCCCGTGTGCTCAAGCATCGCGCCGCCTGCTCAAGCACCGCGCGCGCCGCCGGCGGCGCGCGCCGCCCTCCCCTTCGCGCTTCCCCCGCGCGCGCCGCTTCCCGTTCCTCCCGCGCGCGCCGCTTCCCGCACGCTGCGTCGGCTTCTTCCAGCGCGCCTCCTGGCCGCCACCCCTCCCCCGCGCGTCGTAGGCCTCCTCCCGCGCCGCCGGCCTCCACCCGTGCGCGCCGCGCGCCGCCGCCTCTCCCGCGCGTCGGCTTCTTCCCAGCGCCTCCATTGCCCTTGCCTCCCTCTGCGCCTCTCCATTGCCGCGCCTCTTCCCGCGCCGCCGTTGCTTTCGGATTCCTCCCGCGCGCCGTCGGCTTCTTCCGCGCGCTCTCGCTGCTTCGCCGCCTCCTCCCAGCACCGCGTCGGCCTCCACCCAGCAGCGCCACACCTCAGCCTTGCGATCGACACGGCATACGGTATGGTTTACAACTTTAGATGCAGTCGGCAATAACAACATTTAGATTCTATGATGCAGTATGGTTTAGATGCAGTCGGCAATAACATTTATACTTGATTGATTGTTAGCTTGATTGTTTGTTTGCAATAACATTTATGCAGTATGCAATAACATTTGCTTGATTGCTTGTTTGCAATAATATTTATGCAATAACATTTAGATGCAGTATGCAATAACATTTATACTTGATTGCTTGTTTAACATTTATGCTTGATTGTTTGCAGTTTAATAAGCATATGGAAATATAGAAAATAATACATATATATACATATATATATATAATTTATTTATTATTTAAATATATATAGCCGTGTCGCCGTATCAGTCTTTTTGGGAAAACGGCGAATTCCCGTGTCGGTGTCGTGTCGTGTCGACGTATCCGTATCTGTGCTACATAGGTCATTAGGTACTACAGGCTACGTGTCAAAGGATTTAGAGATGCTTTGATGTGAAAATGAAGACGGAGTCAAAGGAAGGTGTCCGAAAACTTCGTCAAGGGTATTTTGCTAATTAGCCAAATAATAGGTTGGTTCCTTGATCAAAACAGCGGAGTGGAGAGGGTGCAAAGGAGTAGTTTAGGTCAAAGAGAGCTGGATTTGATAAGTGGATCAATCGCTAAAGAGTTAGCGGGTTGAGTATTGTAAGCGCTATGAAAAACGTATGTGTGTAAAACCCATATTAGTGGGGTTGACAGGTTTCCTCGGTAAGCTTAATGGGTTGAACCAATTAAGGGGTGTATTGGTTATTTAGAGGGGAGGAGAGGGGGTGGTGAGATCCAATGATTCTAGGGTTAGGTTTTTCTCTGCTACCTTGTCTCCTTACATAGTTGTTAGGGATCTTGAGAGGAAAGGTAGGTGCTTTGGTTGCACCTCGTAAACATCCATGAGAATGTAAACCTCATCTTTCACTGCAATAGATCAAAGTTTTGTCTCAATCATGTTCTTACTTGGCTTCCTTTTTCTTGAGTTTGATTTGTAATTTCAGGTTCGTGGGAGTTCTAACCCAATCACTTGCTTGGATTATCTTGTTAAGACATGTGAGCATAGATCTGGAAGATCATGTGCCTTAAATCCTCACGAGTAAGAAGTAATTTGAGAATTAGGGTTTTTGATGTTCTTGTGAGCCAGATTCTATTCTCCTCAATTTGGTTAATTTGAGCCTAAAAACCCTATAATTCTTGATTGGTTTAGATTCTTATTATCTTAAACAGGTCTCATGCAAAACTTAAAAGTGTTTGAATGAGATTTGAGCTTTGATCCCAAGAGTTTTCAGGTCTGAGAATAGGGGACCAGTTGGACCGGCCCCAGACTTGTGGTCCGATTGGCCAACCGATGCGACCGATCACAAGCTGGCAGTTGTAGTGGCCAACGGTTAGACCGGCCCATCAACAGTAGTCTAACCGGACTTGTGAAGAAAGCTAATTTTGATGACTTGTTTCTAGGTTTGGTTTGCATAGCCATGTTGGTGTGATATGAACTTAGTGACTATCATTGTCATTTAAGTAAAGATTTTGAATACCTTAGGGGGAAGTTTTGGAAATAATTCCCCTTTGATTGCCAGCATCGGTCCTATACACAAGATATTAGACTTTTCGCTACTTATGACCAACCAATATCCCAAACATGTGTTTAGAATATTCCAGTCATAATAAGATCAAAGTTCCAGAAAACTTGAGCATTCATGAAGATGTATGTACCTTCCAGGAAGCAGCTGAGAACTTCCAGGCCCTTTTGAGTTACCAAGCCGCCTGGCTTTGATTTCATGTTCCTTGTCGACACGCATAGCTGCAACTTCTTTTTCCATAGCAGCAACCTCTCGCCTCATCTTTTTAGCCTCCACTTCCATTGCTTTGGTTAAGGTATCTACTTTCTTTGCTAACATCTGCAGGATAACAGTAGACAGACAAACTTTATAATATCTAGTCTCCTGTTCACTCAAAATGCATAAATAAGAAATGGTTGCGTACCTCAATTGCATCATCTTTGTCCTTCAGACTCTGATCTTTTTCATGGCATGACTTTCTCAAAGAAATGACCTCCTTCTGCAGCATATCATATAGGAAGCCAGATACCATTTCATTTAAGTTGTTATTTGTGGTTTCATTACTTCTCTCGTCCACGTTGCTACTTGCACTTTCGTTAGTTCTCTCATCCACATTTCCTTTCCAACTATCATTAGTTTCACGATCTCTAACAGCATCTGTAGATCTGTTAAGTAAATGAGCCCCATTCCCATGGACCTTTCCCCTGTCTAGTGACCTAGTTCCACCATCAAATGACTTTGAAGTTCCTTTAGCGTGTTTTAGGACCAAGCTGCTGCTAGAAGAAAGTGAGGATCTTGAATGAAAAGATGGAGATCTCTTTGCTAATAAACCATTTGGAGACAATTTAGACATATTATCAGCTCCACCCAGTGATAACCGACGGGAAGGAACATTGCTGAAGCTCTTTCCTTCGGTAGGTGGACGACTAGAGCCACTTGGTGGCCCTCTCAGTCCATCTTCTAAAACTTTCAGACGTAACTGATATTTTTCCTGAGTTCAGAAATAATTCAGAAATTTAGCACCTCTAAAACAACTCACTTAACAAAGTGTTAGCTCACACTGAATTGCAACAGAAAAATTTGCGTACCTTTAGTTGGGCTTCAGATCGTGCTGTGCGTTCTGCAACAGCAAGCTTATCACGGAGTTGTTGCATTTCACCCTGTACCAATTAAAAAGTTATTACAGGATGTCACTTGTCATATGATTTTGATAAAAGAAGCAGTAGGCAAAACGTTTAATTTCAATGAGAACAAGCATATACCTGCTTCTAAACAAAGTACATCAACAAAGGAAAGTCATAATTTAATCATCTCACCTGCAAGAATCTGCGCTCTTCAAGCCATTGTTTAACTGGCATCACTTTGTCATTAGAATCTTTCCAATCATTTGCAGCCACAACAGCAACCCTATTTGCTTTAACTTTTGCACGAGCAAGTTCACGGTCAAGTGTTTTTCTTTCTTCCTGATAAAATCATGGACATAAATAAGTGTGAGTGAATGTTCTTACAAAGAGGCGAGCTAATGAATACTTGATGACAAAAGCAACAATCAATATAAGATAGTTTCTTACATTCATTTCCTGAACTTTGCGCTGGTAATCTCTAACAGCATTAGCAGCTGCACCACCTGCAAGAACAGCCTCTTCCAGCGCTCTCACAGTTTGGCTAAGCTTTTCAACTTCTGCAATCTTTTGGCGATGCAACTTGTCCAAGATCTTATTTTCTTCCTGCAATGCACAAAGTGACCAATTAAGCACTTCCATAATTCCATTGGTATGTTGATTATTTCCACCTGATGACCAGGAATATACTACATGCACCCACATACATGACAGATCTCAATTTGCTTCATCAACTCTTGGTTCTTGTTTTGCAAGTCATCAACCATAGCAGCTTTTGCCATTGCGATTTGCACAGTCCTTTCTGCTTCTAGTAGTGCAGCCTCTTTTTGTTTTGTCAGTCGATCTAAGGCTCTATTGTCATCCTGGAGCTTTGTGATCTGAAACAAACCAAGTTAACTTGTCATCTTCTTAGCTCATAGCAAATACACAACCAATGGACAAGATAGCCATCTAGGCAAATTAGAGGGTGAAAATAGTTGTGAAATTATTAGAGAAACATAAGAAATTCAATGGTACAAACACAAAGAGAGAAGAGGTGAGTATGAAAGACAAAGTATCACCTCTTGCCGAGCCAGCTTTTGCTCAGCTTCAAGTGGTGCAAGGATGGCCTCAATTGGTGGCATGTCATCATCCTTTTGAGCTGCATGTACTCTTCGCAAAGTAGCTTCTGCCGCAAACTGAGCAGCCATTGCAGACTTTTTTTCATCATTTATCTTCTTGACCTCTAGATTCTGCAAGTTTTTCTCTTTATTAAAGCACGGTCAAAAGAGGGGCACCAGAACAGGTAGAAATAAATCACAAGATAGATACTTTGCTTTCTAGGAGAGATTCTGTCAACTTGAGTTTCTCATCCATCTTCTCCAACTCATCTGTAAGCTGTCATCACAATATTACAATCATGTTAAGAACAAAAATAAGTAATTATTACCACGTTTTTGTTAACAATAAAAGAATAAGGATCAATCAGTAATTCAGCATTGTAACATTCATGAAAACAGCAAGAGAATTCAGTGCACACAAGAGCTGCAACACTTTATACTTCATTTTTTGTTATTTTCTTTTCTGCATGTCTTATTTCTTTCTTCACCTAAGTTCATGGCCCGAAGTTCAATACATTACAATAAAAAGTGAGTAAACTTCACTATTGTTCTGGACAACTATTGATAGATCTCAGAGACCAAATGATAATTAAAAAACGTTTTCTCACTAAATCACATTCAATCATAGCTCAATGACTGACACAAAAGCAATATTGGTGAATAAGATTGTCAAACCGATCAAGAAAACCATGCCATCACACTTGACCAATAGCTCACCTTAAAACAATTTATGATTAACTTTTCTTTGACATGAAAGCAGGATATTCTATGCCAAGGCACAATTACATAAAGTCCATAACCTTAGCTATAGACCATAAGAAGTATCCAAATCCTGGAGTTAAAGATAACTTCATTATTTTAGTGCAGCTTAAGGATTTAATTTACGAAGAGCCATGCCACCAAACTTGACCAATCAACGTTAGGGGGCAACAGAATTATGGATAAAGAATAACAGAAAATCAAGATAACAGATACATGCTACAAGCATCTAGCAACCCAATCAACGGCTATGGCAAGAGTTGGCAATAATGAGAGCCTTGGTTTTTAAAGTAAAAGCCAATTTGAGAGACCATGTACAAGGTCTAGTATATGTTTGTGATGAACAATTGGCACTTTGGTTGAATTGAATTTGAATTTTGAAAAGTTTCACAAAATTCAGATTTCAGATTATGCTGGCAGGGTTCCGACAGTCTAACCGGCTGATGGCTAGTGGTCAGACCGATTGATGAGGCGATCTGACCACCATGGAGCAAGCAATCAGACCGACCAGGAACTTTTGGGAAATTGAACACCAAACACTTGTGTAGGCTTGTTGGGGATGAGCTTGCATTTCGTGCCACTGGAATTGGAAACTAGAGCTAAAATTATATAGAGTTTAATCAAAATTATAGAGAGGATGTTCTCTGGTGCAATTAAGCGGTCAGACCGGCTAGTGGGAGACAGTTTGACCGGAGTGGCCTGACTGACATGGTGTTGACGGTCTAGCTGGCCTGGTAATGGCGATTAGACCAGTTGTTGGAGAATTGGTTTGGTCAAGTTAGGATTAGTGGTGATTATGTGCATGGCATGGGTGCTATGAGTTGGTTGTGTTGTGTTGCATAATGCATAGCTTAGACTAACGTGAGTCAAATATATGGAACTTGCGCTCGAGATGGCTGCTTGGTCTTTAGATGTACAGGTGGCTTGGATAACATTAGCGATTGACGGCAATGGACCGGGACTAGGTGAGGGAGTTGAGGTCCAGTGCGGTTGTGTAAGTCTGGGTAAGGCTACGTGCCTCAAGCGGGAACCTCATCCTCCATTGAAATAGATTAAAACTCTCTCAATCATGGATGGGTTCTTTTGAACTATAACTTTTGGCTTAAATTTTTTAATTCTCACAAACAAGAAGTAATTTGAGTTTTAGGGGTTTTAATGTTCTTGTGAACTAGATTCGATTTTCTTCAATTTGGTGAACTCGAGCCCAACAACCTTGTGATTGTTGATTGGTTTAGGTTTTATTATCTTGAATAAGTCTCATGCAAAACTTAGAAGTATTTGAATGAGAATTGGGCAAGCTCTTGAGAATTGAGCTTTTGACCCGAGAGGTTTTCAGGTCTGGGAACAAGAGACCGACCAAACTAGCCACAGGCCGACGGTCAGACCGGCCTCTCAATGGCAGTCTGAATATACCTGTGCAGTAGGTTGCTGATTTTTGTTGTTCTTGTCTTTAGTTTTATTTTGCTTAGCCTAGTTGGTGTGATCTAAACTTAATAACTATCATAGTCACTTGAGTAAAAATTTTGAATACCTTACGGGGAAAAAAGGTTTCGGGAATCATTCACCCTCCTCTAATTGCCGGCATCGGTCCTACACTATTTAGTGTAGACATAGGCTCAATCTGACTAATCAATTCAAGCATTCAGAATTTAAAGCGTGGATTGTTAATCCAGTGAGGAGTAACCTGGACCAAGGCTACCAATTAGGCTGATTAAATTTACTAGAAGAAATAGAAACATAAACCATGGATTCCCCAAGCCCCAACAAACATACAGTGGGATAGCAGGATTTAACAATATCTAGCAAGTAATATGATTATGCGACAAAACAAATACATGCATCATATGTTCTATCTCATGGTCATGGCAGCAGGACAAAAAGGTATGAGATCAGGGATTTTGGAAATCTGAGATTCAACATACATTTCTTTTTTGAAAGAAAGACTCAATAGACATATATATAGTGAGATCTAAAAAAATCTTATAAGCAAATTGATGATACGACAAAACAAATACAAGTAACAGGTTTCCAAATCATGGGCCATGACGATGAAAACAGGATAAAAGATGAGATCAAGAACAGATTTATCTTTCTAACACAAATATTTTTTTAATTAAATCTTACATCCTAATCACATCTGGAGCATAGAGTGCTTTAAGGCATTGCTTAAGGATATAATGATGAAAATTTGATAGATTTAAATGCCCAAAACACCACAAGGACCACAAAAAGGGAAAAAATTGCACAAGGTACAAAATAGCTCCAGAATTTCGAAAAATGAAAAGGAAAAAAAACCTATTTGCCTTGCCATGCACAACAAATTTGGATGAAGATAGGCCAGACCTCGCCTATCCTACAGTTGGCCGCATAAGTTAGCTCATGAGCCAATGTTGCCGCAGTGAACAAAGCGATTCATTGCTGCTGAACACCTAAACCCATCCAATCCTTTCCAGACAAAAATTAGTTCACCAACCTAGCCCATACTGGGATCCAAAATGGACCAAAATGCGATGGCACCACAAGTGTTAACATCAGCACCGCAGACCTTGACTCTCATGAGCCCTAGAATCAGCATCGAACTTGAATTAGAATATCAAAATGCTCACTCTACTAGTACTAGGCTAACCAAATTTGGCACCACCCCGCAATTACATCGCCTCGCGCCCCAATTCAAAGGAAATGGTCATCCAGAAAAATAGCAGAGACCACATCACTGCACCACAAAATCTAGAGAGCAATTGGCAATTACCTCCTCCACAGCCTTCTCCCGCGCCCTCTCCGACAGCCGCAGCGCGCGTATCTCCGTTTGCGCCTCCCCGAGCTCCCTCTCCTTATCTAACACCACAAAACCACACAGCAATCAAACCCTTTTACCGCACGAAACCCTAAACAATCACTGGAACGAATAGCAGGAACAGATCAGCTGACCACGCAGCTCGTTCTCGAGGCGGGTGAGCTCGACCCTGACGGGATCCGACCCGTGCATCAGCGCGATGAACTCGTCGGCGTCGAGGCTGGCCCGCACCGGGCCCCGCCGCCGCGCAGAGCCCCTGGGCGCCGCAGCATTCCCCTCCTCGCCGCCGTCGGCCATCTCAGATCTGAGACCCGGCGGCCCACCCCCAGCATCCAAATCCCCCCGCAACCACCTCTGGAACCCGCAACGCGAGGTCCCTCCCACGCGCTCAGCAAGCTCGGGACCCGTCGCTGCCGCCCGCCGGATCGGGGAAACCCTAGCTCCGGCCCTGCCCTCCCCTGCGTCACTGTGCGTGTGCTTGTGTGTATGTCTCGCTTTTAGTAGTTGCAGTTGTCTTGCTTTTAAGTGGCGCGTCTAAAAAACTGAGGAAAATTGCTCCAATGCCACAAAGTTGAGGGCCATCCTCTTATTTACCATAAAGTTAAATGGTTTGTTATTATGCCACAAAGTTGGATATTTTAACCTTTGTTTTGCCATTTCCTCCATTTTAATTTTATTTTGCATTTTCAGGATTTCAAAGACCCTTTGCCTCGTCTCCGCCGAAGCGCCGCGCCGACGCACACACCGCCGCCGCTCGGCAGCGTAGCGACGCTGGAGCTTGCCGTCGTCGGCGGCGCCGAGACCTCTGGTCGAGGCGAGAGGCGGAGCACGGGCGGCCTCCCCATTCCCCATGGGCAATCGCTCCCGCTCGCCGCCGCCGCGCCGCCGGGTCCCCGCTTTGCGCCGCATCGCCTCGGGCGTCGTCCGCGTCTACGGCCCGACGGCTCCGTCGCGTGGCGGCTCCGCGTCTCGCTCCTCTACAAGCGGCGGCGCCGCGGCACTTCACGCCCGAGGCGGTGCGACGCAAAGCGGGGACCACGGCGGCGTCGGCGGCGGCGCGAGGGGAGCATTGCCCATGGGGAATGGGGAGGCCGCCTCGTGCTCGCCTCCGCCTCCGACCGAGGTCTCGGCGCCGCGACGATGGCAAGCCCGCGTCGCGTCGCCGCCGCGCGCATGCGTCGTTGGCGGCGCTTCTCGGCGGAGGAGACAAAGGCAAAAGGGTCTTTTGAAATCCCTGAAAATGCAAAATAAAATTAAAATGGAGGAAATGGCAAAACAAAGGATAAAATATCCAACTTTGTGGCATAATAACAAAGCTACTTAACTTTGTGGCAAATGAGAGGATGACCCTCAACTTTGTGGCATGGGAGCAATTTTCCCAAAAAAACTGGGGCAGAGGATGGGGAGGAGAAGCATTTTGGATTGTCTTAACTGTGGAGCTTAGAGAGCGATTAGTGCGATTTTAAAGTTTAAACGCGACCGTGGTATTTTTTTTTAGATGATTACCGTAGAACTCCTATTAGACCACACAATAACTACTCCCCTTCAGTTAAAAAAACATACGTCCTAGAATCTATGTAGTTAAATCTTATTAATTTTCATCAAAGATTTTATTTAAAACATATAATTTGGATATACTCTTCAGTTCATAAAAACAAGTTGTTTTAGATATTAATTCGGTTCTCAGAATACAACTTTGATCGCTAATTATTATTGTAATATATTTATAAAATCCAATAAAAATATAACATTGTGAAAGTATTTTTCAAGACAAATCTACATATATAATTTTTATGTATTTAATAAGATATTGATAGCCAGAATTTCTCAAGTTTAATTGCACATATTCTAAAATGAGTATGAAAATGTATGAGTGAATTTTTTTATAAAAAAATACATTTATAATATTGCACTTTTACAACTTTTTTATTACATGATAAGGGTGTTTAGTGGTTAAAAGAGTATCTTATTGATTTTGAAAAATAAAAAACGTTACTCTTGTATGACTAAAGAGAGTACTAACCTGAATGGAGCAACCATTGGGCTGTAGTCTGCTTTACTGTTTTCTACCTACTAGTATTATTTACTGGGGAAGTTGTATTTAGTGTGTGTACTGTGTAAATTGATATTTGTCACGCTCTAAAGCTAAAATATTTTTTAGTTGGCTCAAGTTGGGACGTAGGAATTTCATTGAAATTTTATAGGAATCATTATGACACCTATAGGAATCCCACGAACTTCTCCCGTTCTAAATGAGTCACGTTTACTTCATCATCTGTATCGTGCATCACCATAGAAGCCTCCCCTGTTGTTTCCTATCTAAAATAGTTATTTTTAATAAAAAAAATTATGGCCTTAAACCATGTTTGTCTTGCATTTGCTTTGTACTAGAAGTCCTTTAGATTAGTGCAATCTTTCTGCATTTCTGCACTGACATTAGGCATGGATTTCTTTAGAGAGGGCGTGTACCCGTAGTAGGTATGGATTTGAAAACAGAACCAAACGAATTTTAGTGCAACCTAGTCCCCGATCGGTTGGGCTTCAGCTTCTGACTTCCGGCTTATTTTTCACTATTTATAAATTTTGTCTTTTTCTGAACTTTTGGTTTTTTGTTGAGCTTTTTTACCGGTTCTTTTTTCCCATATGTGTTTGTATTATACATAATGGCTAGCATATTTTTTTATATTTTTTAATTTTTTTAAATTTAATTATGCTAAATAAGCCTCATCACCATGATGTTTTTTCATCAACTCACATGTTTTCAGCCATAAGCCATTAAAAAAAAGCCCAACTGCAATCCTTGATTGATCTCTACATGTAGGATGGTTTCTTTATGTTCTATAGTCTCGTGAGTCCGTGAGCTGTCGTGGCTCAGTTCTTTCCACTTATAGCTTATGACTTATTATTTATGTTATAGTAATTAGCTTCTAAATGATATATTTTTCAAGGTGGAGATAACAGGAAGATTGTAGTAAAAAGTGAACCGAATTCAGCTGTACCAGCCAAAATCGTATGTGACTATTTTTCTTTATGTATTGTTTCTCACGAACAACTAAAATTAAAAATTTCAGTATTAACCATAAGCCACAATCCAAAAGAATATATCCATCTTATCGATTTATTTCTTCAAGAACACCTGCTCATTCCGTTTCAAAAAAAGAATACCCGTTCAATTAGGTAGTGCTCTAATTAGCTTTTTGACTTAAGCTCCGGCTGTGGTTTTTGGCTGAAATTACACTATAGTGGCTGTTAGCGTTTTCTGAGAAAAATTGAAAAAGAGTTATATTATCACGAATAATGCAAAGGAATAAGAGAGAAAAGAAAAGACTAAAAAGCCAAAAAACCAAAATTAGAAGACAACATGTTCCAAGTGACTCCTGACTTAAATAAACCAAAAGCAAAAAAAACAAAAGCTGAAACTATTTAGAGTAGTGTCGAACAAAAAATCCCAACAATTAGCATCAACAAAGATATTAGCAAAAACACACACCTTGAGCATACACTCAGCCTAGACGACAAATTGCTATGTTGAACATAGGAGTAAATTAAGGCCCTCATTCTTTTTTATTTATGGATTATGGTTTATAACGTCTCTTAAATAAACAAACGAAATTGTTACTTCGCCATCTTTTCAAGGCAGTTTATCAGGATAACATTTTAAAAGTGATTTATTAGCTTATCGGTATTCGATTTACTCGTATAAATACTTACGTTAAAACTAAAAATCATATGCTATAGCCAAAAACCATCCAGCGCAGTAAAAAAGAACGCACCCTAACACACTGCATGCCCAAGCTGATGGTAAGAATTAGGCAAGAGGGAACATTGCCGCATGATTACTGGCCCGGCCCCAACGTGTGTGGGTTCAGCGCTACAGCGTCCGGTTCCGTAGATCGTTCTCCCTCCTCTCAAATTCGAATGAATACCGTTACATCCATAGATACTTGCACCTGACTAAGGCCCTATTTGAATCTCTCCATCTAAAGTTTAGTCACTAAAATTTAGATCTAAAGTCTCCAAACAGGTGGTCTAAAGTTAGATCTAAACTTTAGCTAATCCCTAAAAAACACTTTAGACAATTAGTCCACCAAAGTAAACTAAAGTGGTCTAAAGTTTTGGGTTCTTAGGCACAAAGACATGTTTACCCATGTATGTTGGTCTCTCACCTCCCATTTAATGGCTGACGCACGAAACGAGGAGAGGTAGTATGGTCTTTTTGAAACTTTTTGAAACTTTAGTCCTATCTATTAGCCAACTGTGGCTGTACTCATTCTTTCGGGAATGGGGTAGGCCGGAAACTTTGTGTTCCTCAATCTAAAAAAATCTATTAGCCAACTAAAGTTTAGTCCAAAACTTTGACAACTAAACTTTAGACCATGAGATCCAAATAGGGCCTAAGCATGCCAATGCCAGGGCCAGAAGGTGCTGATTGCTAGCGAACCCATTGTGGGCCCTGTGTAACCTGACGCACCACCATTCGTGCAGCGCATTCACTAAAAAAAAATCAATCATGGGGTAGTTAAGGGCGCTCTTGGCCAATTTGGCGTGCCGTAGCATGGCAATGTCGTTTTTGGTTCCTTCCGTGCATATTGCCCGATCTATCTGTCTCGCGTGGCTGAAGAGCACGTGAGGGGAGGTGGTGTGGTCAGAAAGCACATAAGAGAAGTGGCGCGGCCATGGAGTACACGAGAATGTTGCGCGGTCGCCGGTCGGGATGCACGCAAGGAGGAGGTGGTATGGTTGGGCTGCGTACGAGGATCGCGGCAAGGGAGCACTGCACATCGGCGGGAGGAGAAGGTGGCACGCCGTTGCTGTCGAACCTCGCGCGCGCCTCCGCGGCGTGCACCTCCTTCCGCCGCGTCGCCTCCTCCCTGCGGTTCCGCCACCACTTTCGCCCCCTCCACGCCCCGCCCCCGCTCAGCGTCTTCTGCCCCAATGGCATTGGCTCGGCCGCTTCCTCCTCGCCCGCGCCATCTCCCCTCACGCGTTCCCCAACCGCGCCACCTCCGTCACACACTCATCGGTTGCGCGATGAAGTAGATCAAAGGTTAAATATTTAGCAGATTCGGATTTATGTGCTTTGAAAAGCATGCATGAGTTAAGTGTAAGTATAAAACCTGTGTTGTATGGGGTTAACGGGTTTTTTCTAATTGTGCTAGTGGATAGTATCTATTAGGGTTAGATGTAGACTGGTTGCTCCAAGTATTTAGGGCCTGTTTGGGACTGCTCCGCTCCAAGTTTTCCAGCTCCGCTCCCAACTTCGCCAACCAAACAGGTCTAACTCCAAAAACTCCGCTCCAAGAAAAAGGTGGAGTTAGAGGCCAACTCCACGTTTTTTATGGAGCTCCTTAAGGGGTACTCCACAAACAAAGGTTTCCAAACTTCTCGTGGAGTTGGTGAACAATTACCCACCACTGCCATTACACAGTTCCTCTCCTACGTACCGATTGGATTTCTTTTTCCTTCTCCGATTTCTCTTCTCCGCCCACCCACCTGTGCGCCTCCTCTCCGCCTTCCCACCCACCCGCACCGGCGCGCCGCCTCTTCTCCGCCCCCACCGGCGCCGCCTCTTCTCCGTCCCCACCGCGCGCCCCTTCTCCGCCCCACCCGCGCCTCGCCCCACCGCCTCGCCCCACCGCGCGCCGCCTCTTCTCCGCCCCACCCGCGCCTCGCCCCCCCACGCGCCGCCTTCTCCGCCCCACCCGCGCCTCCGCCCCCACCCGCGCCGCTCTCTCTTTCGCTCGCTCGGCGCCGAGGGCGGGTCGCCGGCTATCCGGCGGCTCGACCCGGCGCTGGCGGTGATCAGCCACCGAGCTCGCTCGTGCGAGCGCGTCAAGGGCGAGCTCCCGGAGTCCCTCGCGTCAGCAAGAACCTCTTCTCCGCCCCACCCGCGCGCGCCTCGTCTCTGCCCCCCCCCCGCGCGCTCTTCTCCGTCCCCACCGCGAGCCGCCTCTTCCAATTTGTGTAAGAAACCACAGGTAACTAACTGAAAGAAAGAAAACTATAAGAACAGAAGATTAAAATTTTTGGGTATGATGATTATAAATTTAATATGTATTGCTTTACGTTGCAATTTTTTTAGTTTCATCATTTTACATTCTTGAGATGTAGTCATATGATGTCATTATGGATTATGCTGGATCCAAAATTTTTCATTCTAATGGGTAGCTGATAAACTGATTATAGCAAGAATTTGTAATCTCAGTTGTGACACATAATTTCATTTCACAAGAAACCATCTTTTTTTTTGTGAATAGATTATTTTTTCATGAACACATTATAGATCAATGTTGAGCTTATCTGGAAATTATAGATCCTGCTGACTTGATTCTGTTATGTAGAGACTATGAACCTTGATGGTGAAACAAATTTGAAAATTAAACAAGCTCTTGACGTGACATTGAATTTAGAAGAGGATACTGATTTCGGTAATCTCAGACAAACGATCAAAGAAGCAAGATTGAGAAGAAAATGGATAAAATCATTTACCTGCTGATGTGTTTGTTACTCGTAATTTCATTACTCGGTTCAGTCTTGTTCGGTATATGGACCAAAGATGATTTAAGGAATGGCGAGCCGAAACGGTGGTATCTTCGACCAGAGGATTCATCTATCTTGTTTATACATACACTGTACAGAGAAGAAATAGTTGAATCGATATGCACCTGTTTACCTTGGATTCCTTGTTATCTAGATCTGAAGATCATTATCTGAAGATCATCACCACAGGCACAACAAGGTGGACATCATGGTGGTAGCAGCAGCAGTGGGAGTGGTGGATCCAGTGTCCCGTGCAAGGTGGTAGAGAGGAGGTAGCAACAGTAGCAGTCACTGCAAGGGCCGGCACTGTCCGCACTGATCTTGTTGTAGCGGTGGTTGCTGTTAGCTAGCACTTAGAAGAAGTTGTACTTGGAAATCAGTGTACTATTATCCATTTGTTACTAGTGCATTTGTAGAACAGGCTATACATGCATAGCCACCGGTGCTTGTTATGTTTGTAATCGTATCTTGTGAAGTTTCAAGAATAAATGGTATAAAAAAAGTTTCAAAAACGATCGTGATGCGTTTATGCCATTTGTGTACCTAGTATAATCCACTGGTCAAATTGTGATTGGCAACCGCTATTTCTCTAGCTTGGAGCTAGAATTATGTATCGGAACACTTGCATTCGTAGTCATTTTGGTTTAAACTACTCTCTAGTTATCTATGGACAATTATTTGTATTCGAATGATGGACTTGGTTAATTATCTATCATGCACGTTGCAATTTATGGGACAAAAGGATGGAATTATTTGACCAAAATATTTGTTTTTTGGTTTTCTTGAATAAATTAATTGCGATTATAATATTTTACATCATATTTCAATTGGCAACAAAAAAAATTCAGTTACATATGCTCCGCAGACATCAAAACATACATTAAACATCATTCAGGGGCACATTGGACCTTTCTCAGGGAAACCTCACATTCCTGGAGCTGGAGCTAGCTGCGTGCCAAACAGGACCACCTGCTCCTGAAACTCCACAGTGGAGCTGCTCTATGGTGGAGTTGGTGGAGCAGAGCTGGAAAAACTGGAGCAGAGCAGTCCCAAACATGCCCTTAGTGGAGTGGATGGAGGCTTATGGCTAACCATTCCATTCCAACCATCTTGGGTTTGGGTTAGGGTTTGTAAGAGAAGAGTGGGCGTTGTGATGTGCTCTCTGTCCTTCTCATGCAGTGGCTATAAAACATTTATTTTCAAGTAGTAATAGAATCAAGTTTGTTAATTTCTCATGAATATCTCTTTCTTAGTTGATTTGCTCTTATTCTTGTTGGTTCTTTGTCTCTTCTCTTGCCTTCTTGATCTTGCTGATGCTAAGGATGTGTAAGTGGTAGAGATGACTCATGTAGATCAAATCACATACATCTAGGCACCGTAGTTTGCAAGTTCTTGAAGTTGCCTAATTTTACTTGATTTGAAGTCCTTCTTGGGAAATCTTGATTTGAGGGTTTTGACTTCGATACATTGCTTGGTTCTATTTGTTGTGATATGTGGGAACACATGTAGAGCCATCTTGACTGATCTTAACCCACGAGTAAGTTCTATCTTACATTTTTTAGATTTACCCTGTTTTTATGCAATCTTGCATGTTTTGAGGAAATGTTGGGACTTTGGCTAGGATCATCGTGATCTTTGGATGGAATAGGTTGCTGAGACACTCAACAAGGTATGTGCAAAGTTTGATCCCATTTGATCATGGATTTTCAAGTTTGTATGAAAAGTGATTTGGACTCGGGCTGATTTTCTATTCTATAAACAGGGGAGTGGTCAGACCACTCTTGGGCTTGGTTAAACCACTGACAAGCCACCGGTTGGATAGTTGGCTTGAGGCCGGTTAGACTAATTTGGTGCAGTGTTGTGTATCTTCAGTATTTTTGGTTGTTGCATGGTAGTAGGATGTGTAATATGTTTTGATTACCTCTTTAGTTCTAAAGTGAAAGATTTTCTGGTACTTAAGAAAAAATTGTGTGAAGACATCATTTACACTTCTCTGTTACCATTGTCGGCCCTATACTCTGGAAGGAGAGAATGCAAAGAAAGAGGAGAGATGTAGTACTTGCTTCTGAATCATAGAGGGTGAGAGAGAGAGAGACTGCTAGAGAGTTGCTGGGTGCATGCCTCCAAATAGGGCTGTAAAAAAAGCTCGAAGCTCGCGAGCTACTCAAGCTCGGCTCGTTCTAGGCGAATTTTGGACACATGTGGACCCATGCATACACGAAATTCCAGATTTGGCCCCCCCCGGAAAAAAAATTCCAAAACTAGACCCCTTTTGAGCGCGGGACCACGCGAGGCCGACACGTGGCCCGGTCGTGGCGGATCGGTACCGCGACGATCGCGATCGCTCATCGGGTCGTGCGGTACCAATCCGCACGACCCGCTCGCGCCGCCCGACCGCGCGATGCCGTCGCCCGAGCGCACGTCTCCCGCCCGGCCGCGCGTCTGCTTTCGCCCGAGCGCGCGTCTGCCTCGTGAGCGCGCGACCGCTGTG
Organism: Dendrocalamus sinicus; assembly: GCA_036346575.1. Lineage (NCBI taxonomy): Eukaryota > Viridiplantae > Streptophyta > Magnoliopsida > Poales > Poaceae > Dendrocalamus > Dendrocalamus sinicus. The sequence goes on along the minus strand of CM070657.1, from coordinate 27,096,055 downwards.
CCTACCACACGTCCTCACGCCCCGAGCGCGCGTTAGGGTTAGGGTTTGGCTGGAGTTAGGGTTTCAAATTTCCGTGAATTTTGTAAGTTTTGGCAATTTTGTAGTTGTAATCTGGGAAAGAATTTGATAAAGTTGTAATAAAAGTTTATGTTCAATGTAAGTTGTAGATGCATAAAAAATTTTGGTAAATATTTTTTAGGAACGATTGACCGTAGAACGGTCGATACATAAAGTGGTAAGTGAATTTTAGGGTTTGGTCTGTTTCTTAGGGTTTGCAATCTCCACGATTGTTTTCAGTTTTGGCAATTTTGTAGTTGTAATCTGGGAAAGAATTTGATAAAGTTGTAATAAAAGTTTATGTTCATTGTAAGTTGTAGATGCATAAAAAATTTTGGTAAATATTTTTTAGGGACGATTGACCGTAGAACGGTCGATACATAAAGTGGTAAGTGAATTTTAGGGTTTGGTCTGTTTCTTAGGGTTTGCAATCTCCGTGATTGTTTTCAGTTTTGGCAATTTTGTAGTTATAAACTGGGTAAAAATCAGATAAAGTTGTAATAAAAGATTATGTTCATTGTAAGTTGTAGATGCATAAAAATTTTGGTAAATTTTTTAGGAAAGATTAATCAGTAGAACGGTCGATACATAAAGTGGTAAGTGATATTTCGAAGGTTAGTGAGAATTGCACGGTGAGGACCGCTATGTTAATATTGTTAAATGAGGTGCTACGTGAATCATGGAAAGCGAAAATACGAGATATTAAACTTCATAATACAGTTGGGAGTAACATGTCACGTAGATTTTTATTACATGCATAACATATAGCATGATATGCGACTAACCCACCCAATCGCCAGACGACCTCTGTGTGGATGGGGCCACTTTCCTTCCTTGCCCGCTCAGCGTTGAACTCCTCCGCGCCTCTTTTGCCTTAGCCGCAATTTCCCTCTTTCTCTCGCGCCCATCTCACGAGCCTCCCGCTCCCGACGCGTGCACGCTTCAAGATGAGCTTGCGCCTCGCACAGATACGCAGGTGTGCTCGTGCTTGCGCGCTCCTCCTCCAAAGAACTCCTTCTCCTTTGTGACATTCCACTCCTCGAAGTCGAGGGTCCATTGGTCCTCGGGTGGATCTCAAGATCGATCCATTTGCGGTAGCCACACAGGCTCCGAGACTGTAAATACATGGGAGATATTGTTAGTGCGTCTTTGTGAAGGGGAAAAGGTAGGGGAAAGGAGAAAAGATATTGTTACCGCCGCCGATAGGTTGCGGTGTCAAACGGCGGTTGGGGTAGTCATCGAGTAGTTTGCGCAACCCCGATGAACGCATACCTAGACCGATGCCGTGCTTAGACTTGAAGAACTTGCACACGCCCCGCACCAACAAAGGGAGGTGTCTCCCCTCAGTGGTAGTTGTGGCGAACGCCGGTGGGGACGTCCGGATGGGGTTGTTGCTCGCGGGCGCCTGGGGACCTTTCATCGTAGCACGATGGGCTTGTTCTACCCGGCTCAGACGCCTTTATTTTCTCATCGCGTGCGGCATCGCGGCCGCAACTGACCGTGCTATGTCACGGGTCTCCTCCCAATCCTTCACCATCTTGTCCCATTGCTTCTTCTTGCCTTTGTCCATCCCGATTGGGTAAGGGAAGCGCGATGTAGTATGGGGGTTGGATGTGCAATGTTCACTGGGAAATGGAATGCATACCAATTTATAGGGGCCGTTTTGTCTCTACTCGTACGTCTAAAGCTGGTCCGCGTGGTCGTAGCAGTGAGTACAGATGGGAGTGCTGCGGTACCACTGAAAAAAGGTCTCGTTTTGTAATGTCTTTGAGCAAAGCTGCCCTGATTTGTCATCTCACTGAGCAAAGCTGACCTCTTGTTGTCATGTCACTGAGAACACCTGCCCTCTTTAGTACTGTCACTGCCCAAAGCTGGCATATTTTGTCATCCCACTGAGCAAAGCTACGCCGTTTCGTCATGTCACTGCGCAAAGCTGGCATGTATTGTCATCTCACTGAGCAAAGCTGCCCCATTTTGTCATGTCTCTGAGCAAAGCTGCCCCGTTTTATCATGTCACTGCGCAAAGTTGGCATCTTTTGTCATTTCACTGAGCAAAGCTGCCCCGTTATGTCATGTCTCTGAGCACAGCTGACATGTTTTGTCATCTCACTGAGCAAAGCTGACCTCTTTTTGTCATTTGACTGAGCACAGCTGCTCTCTTTAGTAATGTCATCGCCAAAGCCGCATCTTTTGGCATCCCAATGAGCAAAGCTGCCCCGTTTTGTCATGTCACTGCCCAAAGCTGGCATCTTTTGTCATCTCACTGAGCAAAGCTGCCCCGTTATGTCATGTCTCTGAGCACAGCTGACATGTTTTGTCATCTCACTGAGCAAAGCTGCCCCGTTATGTCATGTCTCTGAGCACAGCTGACATGTTCTGTCATCTCACTGAGCAAAGCTGACCTCTTTTTGTCATTTGACTGAGCACCGTTTGAGGTGAACACAGTTTTGTCATGTTATGTCACGTCTGTGCGAAGAACTGTCCTTTTATTTGTTTGAGGTGAATGCAACAAGTTGTCTCGTTTGGTATAAGTAGCACGGTTGGGGTCCCAGTCCGAGCACATTGTTCAGTCGAACAAAGAAGTACCCTGTCTTTCGTGCTTGAACAAACCATGTCGGAAGCCGAGGGGCCAGTGGGATTTGGGTCACCGAAGGACGACATTCCCTTAGAAAGGAGGGATATGTGCGCAAATGATCCTCTGAGAAGGTGAACCTACTAGGGGAGCGTGGTGCATCGCGAAGATCGTAGCGCGAGGGCTGTGGCCGAGGCGGTGGTGGGTACAACTGTGATGGCGCATGACGACCGCCAAAAATCATAGATCCCAGCCATTCGGAGGAGGTGTCTACGTCCTGCTTAGATGGTACAACTGAATTAGGCAATGGAAAGTACAAAAATTGTTATTATGTATAGCTTAGAACGTTAGTGCATACCGGGGTATGTGGCTGCTGAAATGACGATGTCGACGGGTAGTCCTACATGTACTCCTGCGATGACATGCCTTGATAGGTCTGCCCAAACCACCTGTCCCGATCATCTAGGTTGCTCTGCACGGTAGGCGAGTCGATCGCCCTGCAGGTGGGCCCACGCCGGCCGAGAGCGCGGCCGCCGTCCGCCGCCTCCGTGATGACGATGCCCGTTGTGATGTGCTATCCCCTCGCAATTCCTGCAGGACGAACATGTGGTTAGATATAATTGGTAAACGAGTGCATGAACAAATAGTTGGCAATTGTCAAACTGCCGGGCCGAAGCGCGTGAAGGCCGAGCGAGCGTCCGGAGTGGGCCCCCCTCGTCCTGGAGAGCGCGGTAGTTCCTCCGTCGCCCTTCATGATGACGTCGCCCTCCGTAGCAGCGTGCTATCCTGTCGAAATTGCTGCAAGACGCACATGTTGTTAGACATAAATGGTAAATAAGCCGATCAAAAATAGTTGGCAATTGTCGAACCGCCGGTCCGAAGCGCGTGGAGGCCGAGCCACCGTAGCTGGCCCGACTCTCGGACTGTGATGGACGCGAAGTCGATGGCCGTGCTGATGGTGGTGCTGACGGCAGCGTGGAGGGAGGTGGTGGTCCCTGGCCACGTCCGCCACCGCGTGTAGCAACAACGTCATCTCGGTGGCGACCACAACTCAAGCCCAGATCGCACTCCTTGCGCTTTCGATGATGCTGCACATATAACCTACCCACCGAGATTCGGTATTTGACTTCCTACGTCGTATAGCCTCATTAGCCTCGTCGTCGATATGATGTAATCGGTCCACCGCAGTGAAACAAACAGTCAGTTCAAACGTAATCCCGCATCGTAACGACATAGTAATCTCGCATCGCTGATCGACCGCGCCGCTAGATGACGGTGCCGACCTTCCCGTATAGCGGCCTCGTGAACAGCCTGAAGTGTAGGATGTGGCACCTCCCGTAGTAAGCCCACGCGGTCCGTGGAGTGTACCGTCAAGGTATGCCCTATACGCCGAGGGGTCGCTGGTCGTCCGGCCGTGTCTCATCCACAACCATCGTATCCGCATGCTCAGACCACATGTCTGTCCACACCCACTGTGTGGCTTAGGGCTGGGCATTCGGTCTATTCGGTCTATTCGGTTCGGTCTATTCGGTCTTTGGAAAATTCGGGTTCTAAAAAATGAGGACCGAATTTCTCGAAAAAAACAAGGACCGAACCCAAATAGACCGAATTTTTGTTCGGTCTATTCGGTCCACCGAATTGACCAAAATAAGATGGGGACCCTTGTCACCCTCAAAATCTTTGTAAATTGTAATGAGCTAAACAAAACAAATAATATTCATGCATAAAGCAATGAGTAGTCAGCTAGTAAATAGATGATAGACATATCAAATAAGTACATACATCACATATTAAGTTCATGAATTCAAGAGACAAGAGACATATCAAATAATTCGGGTTATTTGGTCTATTCGGGTTTTGTAGGCCAAAAACCGAACCCGAACCCGAAAACCGAATTAAATGAAAATATTGACCGAACCCGAACCCCGAAACCCGAATAGACCGACAATTCGGTCTATTCGGGTCCCGTTCAGTTCGGTTTTCGGGTTTAAAGTGCCCACCCCTAGTGTGGCTCTCCAATCTTCTGTCGCTCGCCCTCTCCTCGATTGCCTGCGAGTTCATTGAGACATTACAACAATTAGTAGGGTAGTGACATTGAGACTAATGCAGTAATTAAATTTGGGGTGTAGTGACATACCGGTGGGTGATATCCGCAAGAGGGCGCCCTGCCATGGGAGGGACATGCCGGTATGCCCAACCGCCTCATGACTCGGTGTGGGTGTGAGGGCTCGGCGCGGTGTCACGAACACCAAGTGGCGGTCGTCATCCAAGCACTGTGATCCTCGCCGCACCGAGATGACAACCCGTGGGGCCGTGTTCGCAATGAACCGTGGAGACCATGACCACCGGACTACGCCCAAAACGGCGTAAGCTCGAACCTCGTGGAAATCGTTACGCACGCCTCGGTCTCTCCTCGCCCACCTCAACCGACCATGCGCCCAACGTGTACCCATTGTGGGCGCATCAACGAGATCGCCGCCATGATCGGGCCGCATAAGCGCGGATGAGGGCATAAGGGTGCACAACAACACGACCAAAGGAAGGCCTCGCCAACGGGAAGTGTTCCCATGACCACAATCAAGGAGAAGGTAGCAGCGGTTAGGACCGGCTCGCCGCCGCGATGCGCTGCGAGGCGCCACACAAGCCTCGGTATGTGGAGCTAAGAACCGCTGATCCCACCTGCATCGTGGCTTCGACCAAGCCGCCATCCGCCAAGGACTCCGCTAGTCAGATGTAGCTAGGCCGCACGGAGTCTCGGCCGTGCTAGGGAACAAGACGCACCAACAGATATAGCGGTATGCAACGGCGCGCCCGCACCGCGTCCTCATCTGCGTCTGCAGGATGTGTCATGTAGCGATGAAGCCATCCATGTGGCACCCAGCTGCGTTGTCTCGATCGATGACCAACCGGTGACCTGACGGACCTTCCAATCTGCGCTTTGGGGTGGCACCACAAAGAAGACCACGGACGGTAGACCTGTAATCATCGTGGACGCCCCGCAGAGTAACCGCCATCTCCCCACCGGAAGTGGAAGGTGTGAGTCTCCGCCTCCATCGATCAACCGAGCGGACAGCGGTGGCGCATCATACCGAACCCATGCGGTAGATCCAACATGCGGGCAATGGGCGCAGACCGGTGTCCCGCAGAGTGGATGTAGCGCCGTCGAGACGCCGCTTCTCTCGGGGCCCCTAAGGACGAAGCAAGGAGGCCCGTGTGCGTCTCAGACAACCACACATGGCATCGGTGGTGCTCGTCCCAACGGGGTCTAGCACTAACGCCATGTCCTCGCTAAATAAGGATAAAAAGTTAGTGTACATTATAACAAAATGTGCAACAAATAACAACATAATTAACAACAAATGTAACGACAGTGGAAACGTTTAATGTACCAAAACATACATAAAATGTGCACACGAATATGACCCACACGACAAGGAAACATATAGAATGTGCGAACACATACAAAACATGGTAATGTGCAATACATAGCTACATCGAGCCAACAATTCAGCGACACCTCCCGAGTAATACATTACATATGGATTGTAGTGTTTGGTACTACGAGCGTTGCTTGATGACGGCCGCTTGGGCACCGACCGAGGGAGTGGCCAATCGCCTTGCATAGCCTACACTTCGGCGCCGAACACGATCCTCGCGCTCTCATCCATGTCGCTGCGGATGCGACGGCTTTGTCGCCTTCCACGACCGACATGTTTCAAAGCATCGTTGGGCACCGACTTTATCTCCCGCCATAAATCCTCTGTAGTGCATGTCTACCCCGTAGGAATGGAACTCGCACTCCGTGTTGCATACAAGTGCCGCATGTCGTAGTACTTGGAGATGTACCGTGTCGACGCCGGTTCCATACAACGCAGTCGCAGACACATGGGAGCATGGCTTGTGCGTAAGCCGGGCTTGTTGCAGTGCAAGATGCTTCATCACCAATCGTGCATACCGCTGCGCTTCCCTCATCGTGACCCATGACATACTTCTACCTTAGGCGGACCTCAAACTTCCTCCTTAAGCCATCAATGGGCTGAGCAATGTGGCATCGAGCCTTCTCCATCTTCCTGTCCATGAAGGCCTGCATGACCTCAGAGTATTGCTTGTTTTCCTCAAGGTGCTTCTGCGCCATCATGGCTCTATTCACAAAGTACCTAACGGTACGGTTCCAAGTCTCAGCCTCGATTGCCGTGATCGGCAGGGATCTGATGCCCTTCAAGACACCATTGTAAACCTCGGACATGTTGGTTGTCATGATCCCATACCTTGCCCCACCGGTGTCGTGCAACAAAGACCACATTTCCAAGTCGTGCATTGGCCTCAACCCATTGTGAGAATGCTCGACTCTTGTGGATCCCCTCCACGGCCCCCTCGCTCAGATGCACATGCTTCGTAGCCTCCCGATCGAGCTGCCTCCGCAAGGTGTCGAACTTCCGCGTTTGGTTCTGCATGCATAGCTTCTTGAACATCTTCATTAGGTCCTTGCTACGGAACCTTCTGTGGAAGTTCGCTGCAATATGCCTCATGCACCAGCGTTCTTCACATCACCCACCGAAGGGGGCCGTGTCCCATTCTGCAACATCCGCAACGCAGCAAAGCTCCGCATTGCGGTCCGAGATAAGGCACACTTCAGGCATTCTTGCACTACGGCATGCTTCAAATTGCAAAGGAACCACAGCCACTATCTCGTATTCTCGCTTCTCCATAATTGCAAATGACACCGAGTAATCGGTTATTTGCATCGGCTGCAATCGCGTCGTAATAGTACCCTTGTACTTGCCGGATAGGAACGTGCCATCTACGGTTAGCACCGGACGGCACCACTCAACCCTTGTATCGCTCGATGGAAGGCCCGTAACACTCGCCAAGAATGAAACAGCCGGGCCCTCCGTAGGATGAGCCCTCTCGCTGCTGCTTATGTACGTGCACGGGTTTGATTGTGAAATTTGATGCAAGATTCTTGGGACCAGTCGTCGCCTCCTCGCACGCCCCATACATTTGATGCAGCACCTCGCCGCCGCGCCAAACCTTCTTGTAGCTCACTGTGCCCGCCGTGTTCGCCATCGCTGCCATTAGAACCTTCGGTAATTGACACATCCGCTGGACAAGGTGCGCGACCAGCCCGCAAGATACGATGATGTCATGTTGCGGTGTCTATGTATCGGGCCCGCAAGCTGCAATCGTGTTCTTCGAGCACCGTTATTCGAACTCCATGCCAACGCCTTTGTACCGCTGTGCGGACTTTGCCACCACAGACCCGCCGACACACTTCACGACGCACGTGTCCGCTTTGACTTGTGGACCCGATACGTCCGCTTATGTTGACGGCATGTCTAGCAATAGCTCGCTGGATGCAAGACTCTTTTACGGAAGCACCGCCCCAAAAAGAGTGCACCTCGCTGAACCCCATTCTCCCTCCTCCCCGTGGCGAACTAGGGTCGCCGCCGCGATGTCGCCCGCCGACGACACGTGACGCACCTTCCGCCGCCACAACACGACCTACCACCCTCCGCTTGCACCTTCGCCATCCTCGTCCTCTCCGAGCTGCTGCTTCCACCACCACCTCCTCCTCGCTGCTCTCTTCTTCCACTGGTCCCCGGATACTCATGACACCAATACGGCGCCCACCACCTCTCGCCCACACCTTCGTTGGCTGGAAATTCTCCGCACGCCTCCTGCCGCCTTCATCGCCCACTTCCTCGCCCACATGTTCTCTCGCAGCGTCTTTCATGACCGCCGCCAATACATCTCCACCAGCCGCAATCGAACCAACCATGGCCGATGATTCGCCTCTCCACGAACTCGACATACACCATTGGCCTCCCATATATCGCAGCATCGTGGTTGCACACGACCTCCATGTAGTTCGCCCATGAGGCATCATTGGTCACCTTCGAAGTTGCCATATGCTCTCCTTCCATCATCCACCATTGAGGCATAGATCGCCTCGATCCGTAACTTATTCCTTGCGGTGCGTCGATCGAACGCTGAACGGACACACCTCCGTAGCTCAAACAAGCTCATGGCGCTGCATCGTGCCCGGATCACGGTCCGCCGCAATTTGACAGTCCGCCCATACGCCCATCACGCATTTAGACCACTCCCATAAAACACGAACAATTGTTCAATGCCACCATTACGCACCTAACATAAGTGCATAATCAACCATTTTAGTACACAAGACGTAACAATCGTATCATCTAATTAACAGTTTCGATTAATATATGGTTTGTATTCCTAAATCTACGATTTATTCGTAACTATTTTACTTTCAAATTGTACCATACATCAAATGAAATATTCGTATCATTTTTATTTCCATGAAATGACCTTCATACTACAATCATTCACTAAGTATACCAATTATACAAATTGTCTCTAATCTAACTACTACAAATTTACCACCTACAAATGCTCCAACATAAATATTTACTTTTTCAACACATACACATTATTTACACTACAATCTTTTCTAACTTTAACTTAATATAGTCTTTATGTAGCTCTACTATAACTTTCTATGACTGCTATTATATTTTTAATTCTAATCTATCAAATTTATTTCTAATTTATTTTTCCACCTACCGCACTGTATGTAGTTCTTCCCTAAGCATACTAATCACTGTATGCTTCTAATCCTGGTACTATTGTTATCACCTACAATTGCTCTAACATAAATATGTATTTTCTCAACGTCTACACACTACAAGTTCGTATTTTCCACCTAACTGAAACTACTTTACAATACGTATGTTCACAAAAAAGGAAAACAGTGCATACACTACAATACATCATGCCTAACATATGCCTAACTATTTTACTTATAAAGCGATTAATGCCAAATTCCCATTACATAGTTTTCTCCCATTCTTTTCTATAATGCGGCTTTCACTTCCGAAATTAGACATAAATCAAAAAATTCTACTTTGTAATTTCATGTCCTAAATTTATTTCATTTTACAGTACCTTCGTACTAATTTCCAGGTATTTTCATTGTACTATAGCTTCATACTACGGTCATTCACTAAGTCTACTAATTATACAAATTGTTTATAATCTAACTGTTGTTGCTATCTCCTACAAATGCTCCAACATACAAATTTACTTCATCAACACCTACACATGTAAGCACAAATGTTCAACAAAACCTCACTACATTACAATACGTAACTTCAACCAAAAAATACGATATTATTTGCACTACACATACACACTGTGTCAAAGATTGGCTTATAACAACATTAATGATACACGGTTTTGCTAATTACGGGCTAATGACATTGCAGAAAATTACTTGCACGGGGGCAAAAATTACCTCTTCTTGAAGCTCGCGAGACGATCTACAACTTTTGTATTTGCAAAATCCGTTGATTCCAAACAAAACCAACTCAAAATCCTGAGTTTCCACTCTCTTTTTTCCCTCCCTTCACTCGCTCTCTCGCTCTGTCTTCACTTCAACTCCACCGCAAACTGCAAATGAGTTTCTTTGCGCTGCTATTCACCTCTTTAAGGCTGCTGAATGACAATACGAAGAGGGGCCATGTAAAGCTCCTACAGACGCGTGTTCACGTAGAGGTGAAAAAAGAGCAGCTCGTGATGCTTTCGGCGCTGGTGACGAGACGTGCGGCCCTGCCTTTGATTCCCGCGGTCGGGCAGAGCAAACGCGCGCTCGGGCGGGGCAATCATGCGGTTGCCAGGGCGGACGCGCGGTCGATCGGGTCAAACGCGCGCTCGGGCGGGGCGGACGGCAGTCGTGCGCTCGGGCGGGCCGGTGGTGCGGTCGGAGACGGGTCGTGGCGGCACGGTACCGCACGCACCCGATGAATAAGGCAGATCGTGCGGTACTGCATCGCACGCACCGACACGGTCAAGATCCGCGAACGCGCTCAAAAGGGGTCCAGTTTTAGAATTTTTTGCACAGGGGGCCAAATCTGGAATTTTAGGTGTACAGGGGTCAAACAGTGTCCAGAATTCGTTCTAGGCTCGGTTCGAATTTTAAACGAGCCGAACTCGAGCTTGATCTCGAGCTCGTGAGCTTCACCGAGCCGAGCTCGAATAGTTCGCGAGCTCCAATTCGAGCTCAAATAGTAATACATATTAATTCTTATTGAGCTTACTCGAGCCGAACTCGATCTCGAACTTTTCTTATTGTTGAAAATTAATGTATATTTCAATTATTTTGACTGTTATCGAGTTTATTAGAGCCGAGCTCGAGCTTAAAATATTCTTATTATTGAAAAATTATGCATAATAAATTATTTTAATTGTTACCGAGCTTCAACGAGCCGAGCTCGAGCCTAGGTCCAGGTTCGGACCCCAACTCGAGCTCGGCTCGAGTTTCTACCAAGCTCGAGCCTGAAAGGCCAAGCTCGCTCGAGCTCGGCTCGTTTACAGCCCTACCTCCAAACGAGGCAAAGCTACCCAACTTTTGCAAAACCTAAAGGCAGCTGGCCAAACTACACATGATGGGAAAGAAAGGTGATCAGTTTGTTCAGGCTACCTCCAACACAACTTTGTGAACCTGTGTGTTGTTGCATGCCCCTTTGCTGTTCTCTCCTTCCACACAAAGAAGCATCCGTATCCATAAAGCTTACAATTAAAATGCTTACGGACCAAGAGCTCTTTCCAGATTCCGATAAATAGACTGTTAAATACACATAATAGCAGCGCCACTGCATATTTACCCTTTCTGCAGAGTATGCTGTATATTCCATTGTCTTGATCGACACTTGTTCTGCAGATATCGCCCGGTTCTTCCGTTTTGTTTCTCTTTTCCGTGTGCACTTTTCTCTAGCTCAGGATCGATTCCAATTTCCAAGCGTGTTCTTGTCGGGTGCGGGCCTGCGCACGAGGCTTTCTGATCAAACAGCAATGGCACCAAACCATACAAGAGAGCTTGTCGAAAAACGATGCGAGAGCTAAGGTCCAACAGCGTAGTCAAACTGCAGACAACTCTCCTGTCGCTGCTTGCACGCTGCTTTTCCTAGGAATCCAATGCCGGGGCAGGAAAGATTGTAGCTTCACGCCCCTCGCACTGTCACCCACACTGCCCTTTTTTATCCTTAAAATTTGGCCACGATCTCTGTCGATCACTTAAGAAATAAGATAGGACAGATTCAATCTCAGATGTGCGGGGAGCTCGGCGACACACTCTTCAAGCGCTCAGTTCGTCGCTTCCCACTTTCTTCTCAAACTTCAAACCATCGGTTACTGTAATAACCTAAGTAAATTGAATTCCAGAAAACATCCACTAACAAATCCGGCGGACAGACACGTAGGTTAGCCAACGTGACCCGGGAACAGAACACCTTCCCAGCCTCCCCGTACTAGACCGCTATCTATCTATACTAATTAGACATTCCGGAAAAATTCTCATTTTAACTAAAAAGATCTAGGCATTTATCTGAAGGACCCGAGTTACAACGGTTCAAATTAAAATAAAGAGATTATGTTAAGTACAATCCAAATCCGAGAAAATTCTCATGTTAACCAGAAAAATCTAGCCATCCATTTGATGGACCCGAGCTATAACCACTACTACAGAAAACCGTATTACAGATGGTTCAGAAATGTCATCACAGACGGTTTTATGAGCCGTCTGAATTTATAGGTCAGTAATGATACGAGGTCATCACAGATAGCTTTCGAACCGTCTGTGGTGCAAATAGCTAGTTAAAAACCATTTGTGCTACCGTCTGTGCTTTTCTCTTCGACCCCTAAACCTATTTCTGTTTATTGGCAAGCCTCATAAAATGCTAGTCATGTCCTCTGAAACAAGCAGATCAACATGTACATGTATACATCCAATTCACATCTCAATTCATTTCACACATATAAAACATCCATTTTGCAAATAAATTAATTGAAATAAAATAAAATATCCATTAACAAATACACAATTACAATCAATGTCAATCTTATCCTAAATAAAAAATCATTGTATGCTGTGGAACTCTCCATATGATTTTATGACTTTAGACATCAAAAAGTATGCGCACTCTCCTCGAATTTGTGTAAGGTCCGGCTGTTGCAATGTAGTTGTAGAGATGAGCGCAGCCTGTCGATAGGAATATCAATGTGCGTACATATATAACCTGATAAGTATGAAATAAATATGGGAAGATTGACAAACCTTAGGATTGGTGATCTTCGAGGAATCGAGGAGTAGTTTCATATGGTGGCAAACGTAGAATCAACACGTGTTGCCCCGCGGCTGCTGGTGGTACTACAAAAAATAGAATGTATTAATTCAAGGAACATTACTACCAAGTGTTGTATAGAATTAATTAATGTGTACTAGCGAATACCCAAAAATTTTGAACATGTTGCAAGGGCTTGGTCCCTTCCGTCGAGCCACGTGTCTCTGCAACGTACGTAGCGAACGACCTTTGTGATTTGAAAAAGTTAGCTTAGTCATTCGGAAGGAAACAAAGAGTATAATATAGTTATGTATGGAGAAAATGTACTTACCTATCGAGTAATTGGCCGATAACTGTGTAGTCGGATTTGTTCTTACTTAGGGAATCAAGGTATATTGACTTGTTTCATTTTGATATAATTATAATTAAAATTCAATGGAACCACTCATTGTATGGCATAAGAACAAATTCCTTATCGTGGTGAGCCAGCAGTGTTGTTGTAATATACCTCTCGACGAAGGATGTATCCTCGCTGATGGTATCCATGGCGACCAAGCGTGGGTCCAGGAAACCAATTGGTGATTTAGATGATCTAGCTTCAGTCACCATGTATCTATATATACACAGAAAAGTAACAAATTATATATGACATATATCGGTATTACATGAACGGAGACTGTGATTGTACACACTTACAGTGTTCAGCATGAACGAGTGAGGCATCGAGAGCGTTGAGCGTGAAAAGATCAAATAAATCCTCAAAGGTCACCGCGAAGACACAATCATGAGCTTCAGATCAGAAATGATCCGCCTAAATTTGACAAAGGATACCGAACGCCGCTCGCTCGTGGCTTATTGGCCTGTTCCATATACCAAGCGTGTAATCTCTGGCAACCAAGTCCTAGGGTTAGGAGGCGCTTTTCCGGGACAATCATCGGCTCGCCTAGCATGAATTTGCGGGCCAATGGTAGGTACGTGATATCATCATCGATCTTCTTTGATTTGCCTCTGCTTCGGTTGTAGGTCGACTTCATAGTAGTCGACTATAAAGGTAGCACCGGTGCAAGTTGCTTCGTCGAGAATAACACCCGTGGAGATGGCACCGGTGTAGGTAGCGGTGGTGGAGATAGGCCTTGTGGAGATGGCACCTGCAGCAGCTCTTATGAGTCGAGTGATCTCCTCCCATTGTTTCTCCATACTAGCGATATAATGCTACAGTCGTGGTGTAGGAAAACATGGTACAGAAGGGGTAGTACTTCTAGGCTATGTCGATGCAGCGCACGCTTCACAAGTCAGGTTGGGCAAATTCGTGTGCATGAGGCAGCGGCACACTGGATGATTCGTGGACCAACGTAGCATCATGTTGCTATACAAAGCTACCCCATTTGGTCTAATCACTACACAAGACTATCTTGTTTATTCTTGTCACTGGGAAAGGCTGACTCGTTTGGTCTTGTCGCTGCACAAGGCTCTCTCGTTTAGTTGAGTCAGGACACTACACAAAAGCTATCTCGTTTGGTCTTATCATGTGCAAGGCTGGCAAATAATGTTAAAGTTTGAAAATGAAGTTACAACCTGATAGCATTTTTACTCTTAATACCACTACACACACAACAAGAAGTGGTGCTGCCCTTCATGGATTGACTCTATAAATGAAGTTAAAGTTTGCAAATAAAGTTACAAGATGATAGCATTTTTACTCATAATATCACTACACACAAGACGTGGTGTTGATACTCGTTGGCAGGAGCCTTGCATCTTCTCTCAGTGTATCCTTCCTGGCCACAACGGCTGTAGTGTCTACCCGCCGCTCCAGTTTCCCTTTCATCCATATCATTCCTAATGCGATGACTCTACCGATGGCCCTTCCCACCCTTCAAAAGGTCTAGATCCAGAATCCAGGCCCTCTATGTAGTATCCAACGTGGCAAAGTTACCCACAACCCTGAAGCCTCTTAGCTCGCCATACCATGCTTGCAACACCCTCTCCTTCATGAAGTACTCTGACATGAAGCTCGATGGCTCCATGTTGATAGTCCCACATACGGCGAGGACATGAGAGTGTGGCTTGTGAAGGAGCTTTAACTTGTTGCATGTACAACTAGGTTCATTCATATGATCCCCAAGGTACACCTCGTGGGTAACAAGAGAGCGAGTAGTCTCAAATCCGGCTCTATCCTGAAGGAGCATGTCAAAATGATACTCTGTATTGCCCATGATGTAGACCGTGTGCGACTGACTCTTCTCGGTCTTGGCCTGCATATATGTTGTGATCTTTGAGCAATACGGTGTATATGAGTTGGCTACATGAAGTGCTGTATTTGCATGCCTTTTCCTAAAATATCCGATTGTACCTTGTAGAACGGCTTCGATGATGGCAACGAGGGGCTGAGAATGGAGGCCCCTAAGAACCCGGTTGTACACCTTCATAAGGTTAGTAGTTATTATAACACACCTCGCACCATCTGTGTCGTGTAACAAAGACCACTTCTCCAATGGCTCAACCTCAATCCAATAGGAGAAGCCTTGATATTCCTTGAGGTCCTCCGTATCACGTTGATAGGATCAAGCTCCGGCAATAGTTTGAGGCATTCGGGTTGCGCCGCCCTAGGAATGGCCGGTCACTTGTTCCTCTCAACGACATGCTTCCTGGTGTGCTCCTCCAACATCTCCCACAGCGTATCAAATTTACGCTGCTAGTTCTGCATAGCCAACCTCTTGAACAGCTTCATCAATGGTTGCTGCGGGAACTGCTTGAAGAAGTTGGCCCACATATGGCAAATGCACCTCTGTTCCTCATGTCTAGCCAAGGGAATGGCTCCTCCAGGTCTTGCTGAAATTTTCTTACTTCCTTCATCATCCTGGGGTGATGATCGTGGATTATGTAGACATCAGGACATGCCCCAACTACCCCCTCCTTCAGATGTCAAAGGAACCACAGCCAACTATCAAAATTCTCACTTTCGATGAATGCGATGGCCAAGGGTAGAATCTGATTATTGCCATCAATGCCAATTAATATCAGGATCTACCCCTTATATTTCCCTATTAGAAACATCCCATTGACTGAGATCACTGGTAACATGTACCTGAAAGCATCGATGCAACCACCGAAGGCTAAGAAGGCGCTCTGCAAAACTAGGTAACCGAGTGGTCTTCTGGACGGCTTATCCTTCACAGTAATGTATGTGCCTAGGTTCCTGTCCCACGGCACCTCGAGCATACGAGGAAGGTTGTCGTAAGCCACCTCAAAAGAACTGAACCTCCTTTCCAAAGCCTTCTGCTTCACACGCCATGCCTTGGCATAACTAATATTTACTTGAATCTTTGCTCAATAGCCACCAAGATGTGCTTGGCCTCCAGGTCCTTCAATATTTCACCGTACATGAGATTTGCTATGAAGGTGGATGCTAGGTTACGATGCTTTGGTAAAACACTATTGAGCACGCAGGAGTGCGGCTCCATCTTCGAGATAATCCAGTGAGTCTCATACTTAGGCTTTCATATGTGCACACGCCAAGGACAATCAACTTGCTCGTAGACCATGGTGTACTATTCCTAGCTAGATTTTAGGACCCAAAATATCCACTGCATGGACAAGGCCTAGAGCTTAATGGCATTATGTAGTGATCCTTTGTCAGCAAACATTGCATGAAGCCAAACCTCCATAGCATGGTACTCCTACGGTGATTCTCGTCATGCATAGAAAGACCCTGAACATCCAATGTATTCTTTGCCTGCGGTATGGGACCTTTATCCTTATCAGAAGAGTCATTGCCATCCTATTTTAAAGCTTCCTCCTTAGCCCAGGCCGTCCGGTCCTTAACCTCCATCTAATGCACAATATTGTCAACATACTCCCCTGTGTCCGACTGTCCAGTGGGCTTAGCTTGTGTAGTGTGATCTTCCTGATCTACCTCAGCAACATCTGCATCCATCTGTCCAGTGGGCTCAGTGTGCGGTGTGCGATATTCCGGTTCTGCCTCCGCAACATCACCCGCCGTGTCCTCTTGATGAACCAGGCGTTGCGTGTCTGAGATACTCCCACCAATCAGACCTCCTATGACTCCCTTTGGACATATGGTTGTACGAGTAGCACACACTCGTAACCACATCATCTGCAGCCTTCCACAAAGCCCTTCCATGCAACCATATGATCAGTTCCTCAACTCCCACCAAATATCCATGGTGAACCGACTCCAAACCCATGTAGGACGACACTGCATATGTCGGGGGTCCAAGGAGAAGCTACGTGTGAGCTAGTCTAGGACATCTCTGATTCGAGCATTCTCTGTGTCTGGGAATACCATACTGACTTGTGAGAAATTGCTCAGGTTAACACCGTATGGACCTTCACGAATGGTACCAACACCATAATGCACTTTCAATATTATGGGTTTGGACATGACTAATTTCTTACTACAAATATTACCATTTATCAACATGCATTCGCTAAATACGTGCTAAACAAATACGTAGCTACATGTTGCATATATTCGGATGAAACAAGAATGAATAAGGCTATTACTTTCACGTGAAGACCTTTTCTTCTTATCAGCGAGCTTCCTTCGTCTTCCACTTTAACCTCACAAGCTCCTTTCTTCTTCTCTCCTCTCCTACACTCCCTCTCCCGAGCTCTTCTCCTCTCCTTAACTCCCTCTCTCGAGCTCCTTTACTTCTACCCCTCTCCTTCTCTTCCTCTCCTGAGCTTCTTTGAGACCTTCTCCTCTTCTTCACTTCCCCTCTCTTTCTCTCCCTCTTTTTTCTCCTCTCTTAGAGCTCCTCTCATTTTCTTGTGAGAGAAATGGTGAGAGAGCCCGTGAGGGGTCGGATCAAAGAGAAAAAGGACGAGCTGGCAGCAAGTAGTCGGTCCACCGTTGGGCAACTTGGCCACTTATCGTCCAACCGTGGGGCAACAGATGCCCATTTCTTTAAAATAACTAAACACGGGTACAATATTATAATTCAAAATAAAAAAAATAGATTGTTTAAAAATTCTAGCAAAAGCAGGTATGCGGCGCAAACAGGCAGGTGGGCAGCAAGCGGGTGGAGCATGTTGACGCGTGAAATAGCGGCGACGTGATGGCGCGTGGTGGAACAATCAGATGTGTTCGTGATGTGACGGCGGAGGACAACTTTTCTAGCACGTGGAACTGCGACGCCCAGAAAAGAGAAAAACAATTAGGGTTTGGGTTTTCTTCCCCACCTCCCCTTTTAACACGGAACAACTTTTACTTAGATCTGATTTTCTTGTACCACTCGTTCCAGGAAAACAACTTCAACTTTGAAATTTTCACACATCCTATTTTTACGTATCCCCTTTATTCTAATTATGAATAGGTCCTCAAAAGGCTATTTTTGGGAATATTACATATTTGAAATTCTTTTCCTTTACAAATTGAACATTCAGTATAATATGAAGTCTTATCCCTTCCTCCTCTATGGCAACCGACAACACCTTCACTTCGTCCTCACTCTGTGTACCGCAACCATGGTGGTCAGGTCGCGCCATGCCTCAACGGCACGCTTGCTCGAGGAGTCCAGGAGCAGTAGCGGTGGCCAGTAGACATGGTGACGGCGGTGTCGGCTGTAGGAGAATGGAGATGGCAACTGCGGTGGCGCTACTGCTTCCTCCCTCCATTATCGTCACCTCCTACTGCTCGGCTGGCTGTCACCACGCGGCTTCTTGAGCTCCAGTAATGGGTGGCGTTTAGGCAATGCTCATCAAACTACCAGAGTTGGCAATAGCTGGGTGGGTTTTTTTCACCGTAGCGATGGCTTTGGACACTAGCGCGAATATTTGTGCAAATGAACCAAATATCGATGAACTACTTTAAAAAGCTGCTCTGATAATTTGCTTCGAAAAGATAATGGGGAAGCTATTCCGTTTGTTTATTTGAAGAAACTATAAGCAGGAAAAAGACCATTGTGTGAGACGTGGAGGGTGCTTCCCTTTGATTCAACACAGTTGATGGGGTAAGAGGAGAAAATTGATACCAGTTGCTATTTGCCTCTTTGGAATTGCTTGGAATTATTGATTCCATTTCTTGATGGCAGCCAAACAACTTGATTCTAGGAATATTGCTTGGAATTATTGATTCCATTTCTTGATGGCAGCCAAACAACTTGATTCTAGGAATTAGATTCCAATTTTGTGATTCCATAACCAATTCTTGGTTACCAAACGATGTGCAATAGATACTCTTGGTTACAGATTATGGAAGAAGACATCCAGAAAAAGATCGAGCTAGGTATATGCCAAGTTTATGAACAAGCTATTCCAATAAAAACAAGCCTAAAAAACTTCCAATAAAAATAAATACGTGGGGCCACTACGTCAGACTTCTCCTACTTCCCTTTTTATACGTGGAGCCAGTACGCCTCCACGAGGTTACCCTCTCGTCTCCTTCGTTCCCATCTCTCTCCCTCCTTTCTCTTAAAGCCAAACTTACATGTGAAACCCTCGCCGTGTTTCTGATCCGTACGCCGTCATGGACCCGCCCAAGAAGCTGACCACCGCAGCAACGACGTCCCACCCGACGGCTGTGGCGACGAAGAAGCTGACGATGCTCCTCGACGCGTACGAGGTGGAGTGCGTCAGGCGGGAGCTGGAGAGGCTCGTCCTCAAGCAGAACGCCGGCATGGCGTGGCAGCCACTAGCGACGCCGTGTCCGGCCGCAGCCATCACCACCACTACCACGGCCGCAGTAGTAGCAGCAAGAAGACGTGCGCCAAGAACGCCAACCCCGCACCGGCGCCGATGCCTCCGGCCAAGAAGGGCTTGTTGTAAATAATCTTATTTAGAAGACGTGTGCAAGTTTTGGTCGTGATTGAAGTCAAGTTGTAATCACAGTTGAAAGTTGAAGTCAAAATCGAGTTGTAATCGGAGTCGGAAGCCGGTATAAAAGGGGAGAAGTCATGTAATCAGATTGCAGGGAGGAAAGAAGAAAAAAGAGAAACCTTGAGTATCAAATTCATTGTGTGATCTCGCAGACGTGGTCGAAATCAACTTACGACCATGGCAAACGTGGTCGGAAGAATTTACGACCACGACAAAGCATCCGAAGGTGTGGTCGGAAGGCATTCGACCACGGCAAAGAAAGTTTGAACGTGGTCAGAAGGCGTTCGACCACGGCAAAGAAAGTCTGAATGTGGTCGAAAGGAGTTACAACCATGTTGAGAAGAGTTGAACGTGGTCGGAAGAGGCTTCGACCACATTGTGAAGACGCTGAACGTGGTCGGAAGGGGGCTTTGACCACGTTATGAGGACTCGGAAGGGGCTTCGACCACGCTGTGAAGCTTTGAACGTGGTCGGAAGGGACTCCGACCACGTTGTGAGGAAGTGAACGTGGTCGAAAGGGTGTTTCGACCACAGTGAACAGTGATCGGTAGAATCACTGCATGGTCGTGGGGAGCTACGACTACAGTAATTCAAGTGAGATCGAAGGAAGGGCAGCGCAGCGGTAGAAGAACGTGGTCGAAACTTCAGCAAAAGGTTTACGACCACAAAGTCGAAGCAATCAAAGGAGCTATAACGTGGTTGAACGACTGTTTGTGTGGTCGTAAGACCGACAGAGTGGTCGTAGTGCAGCAGGAGGCGGTCGTGGCCTCTCGTAATCGGTCATAAACGGTCAGAAAGGTCTTGGAGCAGTCGTAAAGATTGCAACAAGTGGTATCAGAGCCATGGGAGAGACTTCAAAGGTCAAGGAGAGTGTGTCGCTGTAGTATCCTCTCCTTAGCTCGGAGAATTATCCAGTCTGGGCCATGAAGATGAAGGCCAACATGCGTGCTCAGGGAGTCTGGGGCGTTGTTGATCCAAAGGGAAAGGACAAAGTAAATGATGATCGACTAGATCAGATGGCATTGGCAGTGATCTATCAAGCTGTACCTGACTCAATGATGCGACAATTGATCGGCAAGGAGATGGCGTGATAGACCATGTGGAGGTGCCCCGTGTGTGTGATGAGTAATTGACATCTGTTTTAGGAAAGTCGAGTTTGGTTTGTGTGGTTCGGACCATGTCGTTGCGCAGTGCAATCGGCTTCGGTCGGACCTTGTCGAACTAGGTCGAACGTGCTTAAGTCATTTATTTTTCGTTTCGATCGGTTTGGGCTTTGAGTATTTCTTCTGATATTATTGTATGGCTACAATATTTTGAGCGGTGCTATGTGATTTGTTTCTTGTCTATGATGGCTGCAGGACGTCGAGGTGGAGTCGTGGCGAGGCACGGGATGACCGGACTAGAACCGGGCGGTGCCGAGGTCAGAGCGGTCGAGGTGTGCCGAAGACGGCGAGGACTCGAGGTGGCTGCGTGGCTTGGAGGGCAAGGAATGAGGAAGCTTCCTGTAAGGTGCGCGAGGGGCGTTTTGGTGAATACGCAAAGCTGCACTAAAGGAAGTGGATTGTGGATAAAGCGCCATGAGTTGTTGAGAGCTAATGGGTAAAGTGTGTTGCAAACCCATTAGTAGAGGCTATAAATAGAGATGGTGTTCTTTAGTAGTTTTCATGAAAAATGAGAGAGTGATTTTAGGGAGATGATTTGAGAGAGGGTATGTGAGGGTTTTACATGTGTGCTCTCCATGTCCAGTGAGAGAAGTTTGTAGTTGCATCTCCTTTCAATCATGTATGGGGACATAGTGGTTTAATTGTTTCTCACTTGTGATCTTTCTTCTCTCTGTCCTTTATGAGAAGTTCTCAAGTTTCTGTGTTGATTTCTCTTTTTGTTCTCTGGTTCTTGTGGCTGTTCTTGAGATGAGATGGCTGTAAGAAAAGGACCCTATGTGTGATCTTTGTTCCACAGCAGCACATATTGTTTGCTCCTCAATTTACTGCCAATGTCCTGAGTATCTGCATTTGGCTTTCAAGGAAATCAATTGATGTCTTCTTCCGATGGTTCTTGAGTTGATCTCATGCGGTTTGTGTTCTTCTTTTCTGCCGTGAAATAGCAGGATTGAACCTTTAGTTGTTGGCAGCAGAGATATCTTTTGGGCAGCTGATTGTTTTTTGTTTGATGTACTGCTGTTCGGCAGCAGCTCTACAGATTTCAGCTTTGGCCGAACTGCTCTGTCCTTGCAGTTTCTATTTCGGCCAGCAGCCTCTTTTTTTCTGTGTACTCTCGGCAAGCTACTGCTCTTCATATTGGTTTCGGTCTGCAGCCTAATACTTGAAGTTTTCAGCAAGATAATTTCTACAGTATCTTTTTTCGGTTGAGCAGCAATCTCAGTTTTTGACAGCTCTCGGCCATAACAGCAGTAGTATTTCTCTGCCATGGCAGCAATTCTTGCTGATTTCTTTGCCATGGTAGCGATTCCTGCTGTTTCTTTGCCGTGGCAGCTTATGTCTACAGCTTCTTGCCGTGGCAATGTGTTGGGCTGATTACTTTGCCGTGACATTGTTAGTTCTTTGCTTATAGTCTTGTAGCCCAAGTCTTAGCAATTTCTCGACAAATTTGTTTTTGGGTTTCCAGTCGGCTTTTGTTTAGAAGAGAATATTGTGGACACCTTGGGGACGATTTTTAAGGTACCATTCGCCCCCCCTTTGTTGCCATTTTCGATCCTTCAATTGGTATCAGAGCTGGTTAGCTCTTCCTCGTAGATCTTAACCGGTCTCTAGAACCATGGCGACACACAAGTACTCGACCAAGCCCTCGATCTTCGATGGGATCGACTATCCCTTCTGGAAGAGTCAGATGGAGACCTACATCCAAGCTCAGGGCTACGCCATCTGGCGAAAGGTCAAAGTGTGATATGTTTTCCACCGATGAGAACATTAATGTGGCAAACATGCGCGATGTTGAGGCGAATGCGAAGGCAAGAAACATCATAATCCAGGGTTTTAGCCGAAGCGAGTTCGATCGCATCTCTCATCTGACGTCGGCCTATAACATCTGGGTGACCCTCGATGCTTACCATGAGGGAACCACTCATATTAAAACGGTACGACAGGACCAGTTCAAGCGAGATTACAACAAGTTTGAAATGCTCGCTGGTGAGTCCCTCGATGAGTGCTTTGCATGTTTTCACAAGATTTTGAGCAACCTCCGAGCAGTCGGTCTCACATACCCCGACTCGGATAATGCTCGTCAGATGCTCGCAGCTCTTGATTTGCGTGTTTGGGAGATAAAGGTGACTACCATCAAGGACGCCACCGATCTCTCGACCTTGACTCTTGACGCGTTGTACTCACGCCTCAAAACCCACGAGATTGACATAGTCTCTTGTAGGTCGAAGTCGCGGTCGATGGCCTTAGTCACCGATCCCACTTCAACTCCTGGATCTTCTTCCGAGTCGCTTTGTGGATTCTCCCTTGCTGTTCTCTGTGACGTAACTGATGATCAGTTAGAGTAGCTTGTAGATGACCAGTTAGCCCTCCTAGCTAGAAAAGTTTTCCATGCTTACAAGAGAAGGAGGGACAGAAAGAGAGGAAGACCTATGATTTGCTTCGAGTGTGGTGGCCCCAACCACATTCGAGTGAACTGTCCCAAGCTAGGGAAGGGCAAGGGCGACTATGGCGGTGTGAGCAAGAACGACTATATCGTCAAGAACCGCAACAGGAAGCCCCCAGCTCATGCCCAAGGCAAGAAGAAGTTCCGCGACCTTGGCAAAGCTAAGAAGCTCTTCCACCGCGTCCTCACCGCCTTCAACGACCTCGACCTTAGCGAGGTGGAGGGGTGGAGCGACGACGATGGGACGGACGAGTAAGACCTCAAGGGCGGCGGCGACTTCTCCGGCATGTGCTTTATGGCCCTTGAGGGCGAGATCAGTGACAACGAGCTCTATTCCGACTCCGATGAGGTATACCCTTCCTACGACCAGCTTAATGATGTTTTTCTTAAGCTAGGAAAATTTTATGCTAGATCTAGAGCTAGGGTTAGCGAGTTGGAGAAGGAAGTAGAGAGCTTGTCACGGAGTTTACTTCACTTAGATCTGCTCCCTCCCGTGACGATTGTGATGTTTGTACTACTTTGCTCGATGACTTGGAGAAACTAAGGACCTTGCATGATAGTGTGTCCTCTGAGTTAGATATGGTTAAGGTGGAGAATGTTAGTCTTTCGGCTGAACTAGAAATGAGTAGGGTTGCACCCCTTTCATCTGTTGTTGAGACTACTTCTTGCACCTCATGTGAGGATAAGGACAATGCTTTTAGAGGTCTTTACACCATGCTCCTTGATCTTCCCGAGACTTGTGAAAATTGCAATAACTTGAAGATGAACCTAAAAAGGGTAGATTACAAAATTGCTGAATTACAAGCTTCATTACTTGAGCCTATTGCTTCATGTTTGAACTGTCCTAAATTAACTGCTGAACTTGAATCTGTCTCAAAATAGTTTCAAGAAATGATTGACTACAATAAGAAAATGACTCAGTATGCTTCTAAGGACCCTGTTAGCTCACCATGCAAAAATTATGATAAACTAAAATCTGACTTGATTGTATTGGAAGAAAAATGTGTGAAGCTTACTAAGGATTTACTAGAGAAGCCACAATCTTGTTGTGATGTGTGTGCTAGTGTGGGGGAGAAGTCCAAGGGTAAGGTGGAGACGCTTAGCGACGTGAACCAACTGGCTAGCAGTAGGACTGTCCCTTCTGAGTCGGCTGTGCATGCACAAGCCATTCGCTCTTCTGCTATTGGTTCTCCTTCTACTCCCTTACCTTCTGTTGTCTCTCCTTCCCCCTGCTCTTCTTACACCTCTCTCTTTCGGGAGTGTCAGTACCTTATGAACACTCTCGAGAGATTTGTAGAAGGCAAGAAGAAGCTTAATCTTATTCTAGACCAGTCCAAGATTTGCAAATTTAATCAAGGTCTAGAATACGATTTTTATGAGGACATGAGGAAGCATCCACCTGCCGTTCTCAGACCCATAGCCGCAGGTGTGATCGAGGTGGAGCCCATATCTGATGAAGTTAAATTCAAGTCGGCGGGCTTTGTCCAAGGGATTTCTGACAGCAAGGTGATTCCACCTGCTGCTTCGTCCTCTCAAATGGCGAAGCCTCATCATGCTACTTCTGCCTCTCAGAAGGCGAAGTATCATTGCACCTTCTGTCAGAAGGATGGACACTCGATTGAGCGATGCTTCAGACGCACCAAGATTGCGCGTAGAGACCGTGTTGCAGTTCTTAGGCATATTCAGGGTCAGCCCCAGACCTTGAGTGCACCTAAGACCAACACGAGGTCCAGGTTTGCTTCAGGTGTATCTGATGGGTTTGGGCAGCATCGAGGACTTGGTTTTTCTGAGTTTTCTGGTTTTCATCCTCATGTTCCCTTTGGTCGTGACTTCCGCCGTTCTGAGGGTAGATCTCATTTCCCCCATCGAGATGGCTACCCGCGGCGTGATCAACGTGCTGTTGGTACTCCGACTCGCTCTCCCACAGCAGTCGGACCCAACAACAGCTTCAGGTCTGCTCGTGGACCTTCGGACTTGTTGAGCGATGGAGAGCGTAGGGTAGCTAGAGGTCAGTCGTGTATGGCTACTTCTTCTACTCGACGTGTTACTCGGTATTGGGTGCCAAAATCACTCTTGATTTACCCAGTACTGAGACTTTACTCTCTCGTTGACTCAGGTTCGCCGAGCAGGGAAGAGAGAGGTTTGGCTCGTTGACTTCAGATGTTCTCGACACATGACCGGAGACTCTCATTGGTTCTCTTCCCTAGCTCGTGCTCCAGGTGATGAGACGATCACCTTCGAGACGCCGTGCAGGCGCGCCCATCGCCAAAGGTACAGTGCACGTTAATGAGTCTTTTATTTTAAAAAATGTTGCCTTGGTTAGTAAGCTGCAGTATAATTTGCTTTCTATTTCTCAGCTTACCGATGACGGCTTTGAGGTGAGCTTTAAGAAAAACGCTTGCAAAATTCTTGATTCTTCAGGTAGTCTGGTTTGCAGGATTTCTCGTTACGGGAGGATCTTTCGTGCTGATTTTTCAGAGTCAGTCTAAGCCATAGTATCCTCTATATCTTGTCTATGCTTTAAGGACTGCCTTTTCTGATTTTCTCGCCAGCTTCTCGCATTTATTGCTTTGATTCAGGGGGAGTTCATTTGGGAGCTTCTAGATCTTAATATTGTCATAACTCAACTTGAACTAAAGTTGCATCACATGTTGAGGGGGAGCTGGATTTTTTGCATTTCATGTCATTCTGCATTATAATATAACTACATTGAGCCTTGATTATTATCCATTTATGACATGCTTACAATGATTTACATCTTGCCATGATCTATGCTTATTTGCTAGATTTATCATGTCTTTATATGTGTAGTCAAGTCTTTGCCATAATAGGTTCATTAAAATGCTCAACTTGAATTAATGCATGTCATGTTAAGCTTTGAGACTAGTCTGACTTTAGTTATCCTCTTATGATTCATGCCATGTCAAATAAGCTGAGTTGAGTCTTGAATCTTTGTTGAGCTTTAGATTGAGCTATGTTAGTGTCTTGATGAAACATGAATTGGTACAATTTTTATGTAAGCAAAAAGATCTCTTTTGTGCGAACGAACTGATCTCACAAATTCTTTCTCGTGAGACGGCTTGCCATTGCACTAGGCATGAACTCAGGGTGAGTTTTGGATGACCAAGACTATCTTCTTAAGCTTCTAGCTTGGAGTAGTCGCATAAGGCTTAAGATCTAGCACATGACTAAAAATTTTGGTTGGAAATGACCATAAGCTTTCAAAGAAAAAATCATGTCAAATGTGCTCAATTTGCTTAATTATACAAAAGACCAAGTCCTTTAACAAGTGATTCACTCTTGAGCTTGTAGCACTCTGAATTAACTCAATACTAGCTTCTTGGTTCCACTAAGATTATTGACATGGTCTGCATCATCTTTGGATATATCTAGCTAGACTATAATCATGGTTGACTTGATATGCTAAGAAATTTGACTAATTTTTGGATTATGACCTATTTGGCTTAACTTGTCTATACATGTTTAGTCACGATCTTGATAGCATTCTTATATGTTATGGCTTGGTGTAATACTTCACGGTCATTTTGGATAATCTTCATGGCTCTAAATGCTTAAAATAAACAAACTTCAGCCATTTCATCTAACACCATGATTTATTCTCTTTCTTGCTCCTTAATGATTTTATTGCCAAAAGGGGGAGAATAGCGGAGCAAAAGCCATTTTCATGGGATTTTTGGAGCTTTGAGGAAAACATGCTCTTTCTTTTGCTCCGTTTGTCGACATGGTCACAAGTTTCTTTGATTTCATTTGGACCATGTTTGACTCTCTCTTTTTCAAACAAACTCAACTTCACGCTTTTTCTGGGTTTCTCAATATACTCATCAAGGGGGAGATTGATAGAACATGTGGAGGTGCCCCTTGTGTGTGATGGGTAATTAACATCTGTTTTAGGAAAGTCGAGTTTGGTTTGTGTGGTTCGGACCATGTCGTTGCGCGGTGCAATCGGCTTCGGTTGGACCTTGTCGAACTAGGTCGAACGTGCTTAAGTTGTTTATTTTTTGTTTCGATCGGTTTGGGCTTTGAGTATTTCTTCTGATATTATTGTATGGCTACAATATTTCGAGCAGTGCTATTTGATTTGTTTCTTGTCTGTGATGGCTGCAGGACGTCAAGGTGGAGTCGTGGCGAGGCACGGGATGACCAGACTAGGCGCGGGCGGTGCCGAGGTCACAACGGTCGAGGTGTGCCGAAGACGGCGAGGACTCGAGGTGGCTGTGTGGCTTGGAGGGCAAGTAATGAGGAAGCTTCCTGAAAGGTGCGCGAGGGGCATTTTGGTGAATACGCAAAGCTGCACTAAAGGAAGTGGATTGTGGATAAAGCGCCATGAGTTGTTGAGAGCTAATGGGTAAAGTGTGTTGCAAACCCATTAGTAGAGGCTATAAATAGAGAGGGTGTTCTCTAGTAGTTTTCATGAAAAATGAGAGAGTGATTTTAGGGAGATGATTTGAGAGAGGGTATGTGAGGGTTTTACATGTGTGCTCTCCATGTCCAGTGAGAGAAGTTTGTAGTTGCATCTCCTTTCAATCATGTATGGGGACATAGTTGTTTAACTGTTTCTCACTTGTGATCATTCTTCTCTCTGTCCTTTATGAGAAGTTCTCAAGTTTCTGTGTTGATTTCTCTTTTTGTTCTCTGGTTCTTGTGGCTATTCTTGAGATGAGATGGCTGTAAGAAAAGGACCCTATGTGTGATCTTTGTTCCACAGCAGCACATATTGTTTGCTCCTCAATTTACTGCCAATGTCCTGAGTATCTGCATTTGGCTTTCAAGGAAATCAATTGATGTCTTCTTCCGATGGTTCTTGAGTTGATCTCATGCGGTTTGTGTTCTTCTTTTCTGCCGTGAAATAGCAGGATTGAACCTTTAGTTGTTGGCAGCAGAGATATCTTTTGGGCAGCTGATTGTTTTTTGTTTGATGTACTACTGTTCGGCAGCAGCTCTACAGATTTCAGCTTTGGCCGAACTGCTCTGTCCTTGCAGTTTCTATTTCGGCCAGCAGCCTCTTTTTTTCTGTGTACTCTCGGCAAATTACTGCTCTTCATTTTGGTTTCGGTCTGCAGCCTAATACTTGAAGTTTTCAGCAAGATAATTTCTACAGTATCTTTTTTCGGTTGAGCAGCAATCTCATTTTTGGACAGCTCTCGGCCATAACAGCAGTAGTATTTCTCTGCCATGGCAGCGATTCTTGCTGATTTCTTTGCCATGGCAGCGATTCCTGCTGTTTCTCTGCCGTGGTAGCTTATGTCTATAGCTTCTTGCTGTGGCAATGTGTTGGGCTGATTCCTTTGCTGTGACATTGTTAGTTTTTGCTCATAGTCTTGTAACCCAAGTCTTAGCAGTTTCTCGATAAATTTGTTTTTGGGTTTCCAGTCGGCTTTTGTTTAGAAGAGAATAGTGTGGACACCTTAGGGACGATTTTTTAAGGCACCATTCACCCCCCTCTGTTGCCATTTTAGATCCTTCACGGCGCAAGATGCTTGGGCTGCACTGCAGACAATGCATGAAGGGGTTGACAGAGTGAAGGAAGTTCGACTCCAAACTCTACGGAGCGAATTTGAAGCAATGAAGATGGGACAAAAACAGTTGGTGGAAGAATTCTCTGGGAAGTTCAATGAAGTCGTAAATGAGATCAAATCTCTTGGCGACAATCTGGAAGACAATGTGGCTGTGAAGAAATACTTAAGAATTCTACTAGAATGGTTTCTTTCATTGGCGACTACGCTCATGTACTCCCAAGATCTCTCTAAGATGAAGATAGATGAAGTAACATGGGAGCTCAAGGCACAGGAGCAGCTCTTGAAGGGTTATCACACTCACAATGGAGAACAAGCACTACTTGTAAAGGAGGACACCCGAAACCGAGGCAAACAAAACCATGCAGACTTGTCATCCAGGGGCGGTCGTGGTTGTGGTCGTGACTCATTAGTCAGCTGAGGCGCATTCCATGGTCAAGGATGTGGATATGGCCAAAGAGGCCGTGGATGCCAGTCTGGAAGAGGAGGACGTGGAGAAAGAGCTGGTTGAGGAGGCAATGATAACTAGCAAGACAAGTCACATGTCCAATGCTTCGAGTGTGAAAACTTTGGGCATTACGCTGCCGAATGTCGAAGCCATATCCAGTGCCATAACTGCAAGAAGTTTGGACACTATGCGGCAAACTGCAGAAGCAAGAAGAAAGTGGAGGAAGCAAACCTTGCCAAAATCTCTGAACATAGAGAACCGACATTGCTCTTGTCCCACTATACCGAATCTGTGCCGACAATGATACTACTGAATGAAGGGAGAGTGTTCCCAAGTCTGATGGAGAAGGGAGAGGAGACACATGAACAGTCAGCAGATTGGTATCTCGACAATGGAGCTAGCAACCATATGACAGGCACATACTCGATGTTTCATGAATTAGATGAGAAAGTACTCGGTAAGGTGCAATTCGGAGATGGCTCAACTATTCAGGTTAAAGGAAAAAAACATAATTCTCATGAAGTGCAAGGATGGAGCCAAGAGACGGCTGTCAGACGTATACTATATACCGAGCCTGCGTGCAACATTATAAGCCTTGGACAGCTAACCAAAGAAGGCTATCGAATTGAGCTGAAAAATAACTACCTGAGAGTATTTGACAACAGCGAATTGTTGTTAATGAGGGTGCAAAGGACACTGAACCGACTGTACAAGATCCCGATTGAAATCGCCCAACCCAAGTGCCTGAAGATCTCGAAAGATGACACAACATAGTTGTTGCATGCAAGATTCGGTCACATGAACTTCCAAAGCCTCAAAGCCATGGCAGAGAAGGAGATGGTGGCCGGCCTACCAAAGATCGATCACCCGAAGCAGATCTGCGAAGGTTGTCTCGTGGCAAAACAAGCTAGCAGTTCTTTTCCATCCCATGCCCAGTTTAGAGCATCTCACCCATTGGTGCACGTTGATCTGTGTGGACCGATCACACCGCGAACGGATGCCGGAAATCAGTATTTCATGCTGATCGTTGATGACTACTCCAGAGCCATGTGGGTGTATATGCTAAAAGGCAAGGATGATGCAAAATTCAGTTTTCAGAAGTTCATAGCACTAGCTAAAAACGAAGTCGATCACAAGGTCAAAGCAGTCATATCAGATCGAGGGGGAGAATTCCTATCAGAAAAATTGGACTCGATCTATGAGGAGAAAGGTATAGCAAGATACTTTACAGCTCTGTACTCACCTCAACAAAATGGAGTCGTAGAGAGAAGGAATAGAACTGTGATGGCCACAGCACGAAGTCTACTGAAGAGTAAATTTCTGCCTGGAAGATTTTGGGCAGAGGTAGTGAGGCATTTGGTTTATATTCTCAACCGTGCCACCACAAGAGCACTCGGTGGAATCACTCCGTATGAGCTGTGGTCAGGAAGAAAGTCGAATGTCATGCATCTGAGAGTGTTCGGCTGCTTAGCACATGTGAAACCAACCAATTATCTAAAGAAGTTGGACGACCGGAGCAAGAGGATGATGATTTATCTCGATTCTGAGCCAGACAGCAAGGCGTACAGATGTTATGATCCGGTCGAAAAGAAGATTCATGTGAGTAGAGATGTTGTGTTCCAGGAAGATAAATACTGGGAGTGGGAAGAACATCAAACCTGGAAAGATATATGCAGAGTTGGGTGACGTTTGATGTAGCAGGTGCCGACAACGCAGGACAGGAAGGTGGAGTTCCGACCACACCTTAGAGCACAAATTCATCAGGTGCCGAGAATTATGAGACTTCACCTGAAATAGAAGCTTCTAATGAGGAAGACTCAAATGGTAGAATACCAAATATGAGGAGCATTAGCAAGATCTATGCACACACTGAGCCGGTGCAGACTGAGGAGATGTTGCTTTACACCACGGCCGAAGAGCCTGAGAGCTATGAAGAAGCAAAGGAAGATGAACATCGGAGGGCTGCTATGCAAGAAGAATTGAAGTCAATTGAAGATAATGATACATGGAAACTCACTGACTTACTGAAAGGTCATCAAACCATTGGTTTGAAGTGGGTTTACAAAGTAAAAAAGAAATTCTCAGGGAAAGGTTATAAAGCACAAAGCACGACTAGTAGCAAAAGGCTATGTTCAAAAACATGGAGTAGACTATGAAGAAGTCTTTGCGCTGGTGGCTCGCATGGAAACAATTCGTGTTCTCATCACTTTGGCAGCTCATGGTGGATGGGAGATTCACCACATGGATGTGAAAATGGCATTCTTGAATGGAGACATTGAGGAGGAAGTGTATGTAGCTCAACCACCAGGTTTTCAGATCAAAATACAAACTGAAAAGGTGTTGAAGCTAAATAAGGCCTTGTACGGGCTCAAACAAGCTCCACGAGCTTGGAATATGAAGCTTGACAAAAGTCTAACATCACTCAGTTTCAAATCACTTAATAATCACTAGCTCAAACCCAAGGGAGATTATGAAGTTTAAAGAAGAAATGATGAAGCTATTTAAAATGACAGACTTAGGGCTCCTAAGTTATTATCTCAGCATTGAGGTAAAACAGACTGAAAACGGCATCACACTTTGTCAGTCCACTTATGCTCAGAAGATACTGGAGAAGTGTGGCATGGAAAATTGCAACCCGTGTCAAGTTCCAATGGAAAACCATTTGAAGCTAAGTAAGTCAGGCCCAGGATCTCTAGTTGATGCCACACAGTACAAGAGTATTGTTGGGAGTCTACGGTACCTAGTTCATACTTGTCCAGACATCGCTTTTGCAGTCAGGTATGTGAGTCGATTCATGGAAAAGCCGACCCAGGAGCATATGAATGTTGTTAAACACATTTTGAGATATGTGAAAGATACTCTATGTTTTGGCATCTACTACAAGAGAGGAGGCGAAGAGAAATTGCATCTGACCAGCAACAGTGACATGGCAGGAGATGTTGATGATCTGAAAAGCACAACAGAGGTGATGTTTGTGCTGGGAGAAAGTCCGGTTAGTTGGCAATCTCAGAAGCAAAGAGTAGTGGCATTATCATCTTGCGAAGCAGAGTACATAGCAGCGAGCGCTGCATCTTGCCAGGAGTCTGGCTTGCTCGTCTGTTAAGCGAATTGTCAGAAGAAGTTATGAAGGTCGTACTCAAGGTGAACAACAAATCTGCTATTTTGCTGAGCATAAATCCGGTTCTTTATTATAGAAGCAAACATATAGATACAAGATATCATTTTATCAGAGATTGTGTTGAAGAAGGAAGAATCGCTATCGAATACACTAATACAGAGGAACAGAAAGCCGACATTCTGACGAAGCCGCTCAGTTGGATCAAGTTCTTAGAGATGAAGAGGAAAATCGGCATGATTGAAGTCACAAAACAAGATTAGGGAGAGAATGTTGTAAATAATATTGTTTAGAAGCCGTGTGCAAGTTTTGGTCGTGATCGAAGTCGAATTGTAATAATTATCGAATGTCGAAGTCAAAATCGAGTTGTAATCGGAGTCGGAATCAAGTTGTAATCGTAGTTGAAACCCGATCAGAAGTCGTAGAGCTGGGTATAAAAGGGGAGGAGTCATGTAATCAGATTGCAGCGAGAAGGAAAGAAGAGAAAAGAAAAACCTTGGGCATCGAATTCATTGTGTGATCTCGTAGACGTGGTCGAAATCAACTTATGACCATGGCAAACGTAGTCAGAAGGATTTACGACCACGACAAAGCATCCGAATACGTGGTCGGAAGGCGTTTGACCACGGCAAAGAAAGTTAGAACGTGGTCGGAAGGCGTTCGACCACGGCAAAGAAAGTCTGAACGTGGTCGGAAGGAGTTATGACCACGTTGAGAAGAGTTGAACGTGGTCAAAAGAGGTTTCAACCACGTTGTGAAGACGCTGAACGTGGTTGGAAGGGGGCTTCGACTACATTGTGAGGACTCGGAAGGGGCTTCGACCACGCTGTGAAGCTTTGAACGTGGTCGGAAGGGACTCTGCCACGTTGTGAGGAAGTGAACGTGGTCGAAAGGGTGTTTCGACCACGGTGAACAATGATTGGTAGAATCACTGCGTGGTCGTGGGGAGCTACGACTACGGTAATTCAAGTGAGATCGAAGGAAGGGCAGCGTAGCAGCAGAAGAACATGGTCGAAACTTCAGCAGAAAGTTTACGACCACAAAGTCGAAGCGATCGGAGGAGCTATAACGTGGTCGAACGACTGTCTATGTGGTCGTAAGACCTACAAAGTGGTCGTAGCGCAGCAAGAGGTGGTCGTGGCCTCTCGTAAGCGGTCATAAGCGGCCGGAAAGGTCCTGGAGCAGTCATAAAGATTGCAACAGGGCTCAGGCCGCGGGATGCGGCTGCTGGGGAGGCGCACGGTCACCATATGCAGCGGCGCCATGGCCGTCCCCGTGGCATCCACCGGGGCCACCGGCCGGGTATGGCGCGCGGAGCTACCGGGAGCTGGAGAAGATGTAGCACATATACGGGTTAACGTTTGCCTTTTTGTCGCGCGT
Organism: Dendrocalamus sinicus; assembly: GCA_036346575.1. Classification (NCBI taxonomy): domain Eukaryota; kingdom Viridiplantae; phylum Streptophyta; class Magnoliopsida; order Poales; family Poaceae; genus Dendrocalamus; species Dendrocalamus sinicus. The sequence continues at coordinate 27,062,364 of CM070657.1, read as the reverse complement.
GGTTAGTGGAGTTGAAAGATAAGACTAGTTAAAGATTCGGTGTGTAATTTTACACTACTACAAAAGCCTAATAGTAGACGCCAAATCACAGACGGTTTTGTGAAACCGTTTGTGATATACACTATTACAGACGGTTGTAATTTGGAGGCCGTCTGTGGTATTTGTGGCGGGAAAAAGGAGTATCACAGACGGTCGGTCTATATTAAGAACTGTCTGTGATGATCCCAGATTATCACAGACGGTTTTTAGTCTATGATAATGGCACTAGGCATTTATTGCGCTGCTCAGACTGCATCGTCTTCATTTCGATCCAGATCTAGCCACTGCTGCGCACTTTTTCACTCAAGAGGAAGCTAGGCGATTTCAGGCCAGTTAATTTGGTGGGAAGAGACAGAGATTGAGCTTTGAAGATTCATACTTTCTTGGTTGCTCTAGATATGGTTAGTAATGAAATTTATTTTTTCTTTAATTGCATTACAATTTAGGTCTAAGTAATCCATGAGTGTTATTGAAGATGGTTAATTTGCAAAATTGTTGGTTATATAATAGCTGTTGTGTTTATAATATGAATTGAGCTAGCAAATTAAGTCTGAATATAATAAATGTGGCCGGTATATATGTAGTAATAATTAGTTAATCTAATTTTTAATACTAAGTTGTTATATATGTACGTAACGTAGGACCGAAGTTGGATGTATGCCGCGAGCCGTGTGAGTGAAGAGTACATTAATGGCGTTTACGCTTTATAAGAGCCGCGAGGAGGATATGTTGAATAAGGGGTGGAATATATGTGTTGTCCATGCACCGATCGCGAATTTGAAGATGTTTAAGAACCGAGGGCAAATTGAAGTGCACTTGATTCGAGGGGTTTCAAAAAGGATTATACGTGTTGGACAAGTCATGGCGAAGTGAATGATCATATGCCACGGATGACATCACCGGTGAAGTGAATGATATGCCCCCGGATGACATCACCGGTGAAGTGAAAGACATGCCGCCGGATGATGTCGATTGTCGTTCGGATTCGAATAGGTTGCACGATGATAATCTGGATCAGATGCTTCGCGATGTAGAAGAGAACTATGATGAGAGAGAGTATGTTAAATTCCGTGGCTTGATGGAGGACTCGGAGAAACCTTTGTACACGGGCTGCAAGTACACGAGGTTGTCGGCCGTGCTTGAACTGTTGAAATTGAAGGCAAGCAACGGTTGGTCCGACAAGAGTTTCACGGCGCTGCTAGGTCTTTTAGCGGACATGCTTCCGGAGGGAAATGAGTTGCCTAAAACCACGTATAAAGCGAAGAAGGTTCTTTGTCCGTTGGGAATGGAAGTAGAAAGAATACATGCATGCCCGAACGACTGTATCCTCTACCGTAAAGAGTATGCAAACATGCATGTATGTCCGGTGTGCAACGCATCCCGATACAAACGTAACAATCAATCAGATGATGGCGAGGGAACAGAGGTGAAGAAAGGACCTTCTGCTAAGGTGGCATGGTATTATCCTATAATTCCCCGTTTGAAAAGGTTTTTTGCAAATCCAAAGGAGGTAAAACTGCTGCGTTGGCACTCGGAGGAGCGCAAGAATGATGGAATGCTAAGGCACCTTGCTAATTCCGCGCAGTGGAGAAACATCAATAGGAGTTTTGCAGACTTCGGTGCAGAACCAAAGAATATAAGGTTTGGACTGAGGGCTACGATTGGAATGAATCCTTTCGAAGGGGTAGTATGAGATGCATACAAACGAGCATGAGCAAATGATTATCACATAGCACATGGCCCGTGACTCTCTGCATCTATAACCTTCCTCCTTGGTAGATGTTGTACTCGGAAAGGGACGTAAATTGAGGGCTCATGAGAAGAACACCTGGAAGAAGAGATCAATATTTTGGGACTTACCTTATTGGGAGTACCTAGATGTTCGACATCGCATCGACGCCATGCACGTAGAAAAGAATGTATCGGCGACTTGATTGGTCTCTTACTGAATATTCATGATAAAACAAAGGATCGCGCCAACGCACGGCTTGACTTGGCTGATATGGACATCGGGCCGAGTTAGCACCGACACGCACCGATAATGGAGGAACGTACCTTCCCCTGCGTGTTACACTCGTCCAAAGCCGAGAAAACAGAATCGTGCGCTGCTTGCATGGTGTCAAAGTTCCGTCTCGTTACTCGACAACGTGAAGAAACTTGTTTCGATGCAAGATTTGAAGTTAAATGGCATGAAGTCTCATGATTGTCATGTGCTGATGACATAGATGCTCCCTATTGCAATTAGAAATATTTTGTCGATCAAAGTCCGAGAGACAATCATGAGGCTATGTTATTTCTTTAACACAATTGCTCATAAGGTCATCGATCCCGAAGGACTAGATGTTATGCAGGATGAGGTGGTGATGACTCTATGTCACCATGAAATGTATTTCCCTCCTTCGTTTTTCGATATCATGGTCCATCTCATTGTTCACGTTGTGTGGGAGATAAAAATGTGCGGGCCCGTATTCCTACGTAGCATGTACCCATTTGAGAGGTTCATGAGAATTCTCAAGTCTTACGTACGGAATCGTTCTCGGCCGGAGGGCAGCATCGTCGAAGGTTATGCAAGCAAAGAGGTCATTGAGTTTTGTGTCGATTATATGGCTCGATTCAACCGATAGGTGTCCTCAATCTCGCCATGAGGGGAGGTCAAGGGTCTCGGAACTATCGGAAGGAAAGCAATCACTCCAGATATGGACACGTATACTCAAGCCCATTTCACGGTGTTGCAACACATGAATGAAGTGGCGCCTTATGTGGACCAAAGACAAGGATGTGCTTGCAATGAGAATCCGAGCGGCGGATGTTTGGATCATGAGGCAACACAACCGTCGGTTCAACCAATGGTTGAAGGAGCAAATCGCTAGGAGCTCGCCAAGTGAGACGCTGACATGGTTGGCAAAAGGGCCGACATTTACAATTGTGACATGGCAAGGATATGACATAAATGGGTACACATTCTATACGCAGTCTCAGGATGTAAAGAGCACTTACCAGAACAGCGGTGTCCGCATAGATGCGTTCAGTACCGATGGGTCGAGAAACTCGTACTATTGCTTCATAGAAGAGATATGGGAGCTCGACTATGTGGTTTTCAAGATCCCCTTATTTCGTTGCCGTTGGGTGCATCTCCCACAGGTGAAGGTTGACAAGTATGATGTCACGACCGTGGACCTCCAACATGTCGGGTACAAAGACGAACTATTCATACTCGCCAATCAAGTTGTTCAAGTTTTCTATGTAACCGACCCGGCAAATAAGAATCGACATGTAGTTCTTCATGGAAAAAGGAGAATTATCGGAGTCGAGAATGTAGTGGACGAGGAAGAATACAATCAATTTGACGAGTTACCTCCTTTTGGAAATGGCATAAGGGTCGACGACGAACAACGTGACGAAACTAGTTACGTACGCATTGATCATGATGAAGGGCTAATTTTTAAAGGAAATAAGCAAGTACAATGAGAATGTGCGATATATATGTGAATGTATATGTGAATTGGCATTTATGTATATGTGATGTATATGTGTGATGTACATGTGAATTGGCATGCATTTATGTATAGAACAATGTCATAGCAGTGTGATGTATTTGAGAATGACAAAATGTATCAAGAAATATACTGTGTGAATGCAAATGGTTGGTGTTGTATATGAATGCACTTGTTTGGTGGTTGATATGAATGCAGTTGTGGTTATTGGTGTTGTCTTAATAACTACAATGCAAAGGCTTATCACGCATTTGTTCGAACTTAGAACCGTCTATGATATCAATATCACAGACGGTTCTAAGTTTAAAACCGTCTATGATAGTATAACTATCACAGACGGTTATAAACTTAGAACCGTCTGTGATATTCATCACAGACGGTTCTAAGTTTAGAACCGTCTGTAATAACCTCCCTATATATACCCTCTGGCTAGGGTTTTCCGTGTGCGCTGCAGTTATTCGATCTAGATCTAATTAAATCCCGAGCCCGTCGTCGCCTCCGCCTCCCCGAGCCCTCGCCGGCCGCCTCCCAGCCCTCGCCGCCACCGTCCCGAGCCTCGCCGTCCGCCTCCCGAGCCTCGCCGAGCCCGTCGCCGTCCGCCTCCCCCAAGCCCCTTGTCGAGCCAGTCGCCGTCCGCCTCCCCAAGCCCCTCGTCGAGCCCGTCGCCGTCCGCCTCCCCCAAGCCCCTCGTCGAGCCCATCACCGTCCGCCTCCCCCGAGCCCCTCGTCGAGCCCCTCACCGGCCACCTCCCCTCGATTACCGTCTGCATTGTGAGCACTTTCTATGATGGACTAGGGTTTTGAGTATTGTGAGTAGTTTCTGTGATGGACTAGGGTTTTGAGCATTGTGAGCATTGTTTACTGCAGTAGCTTAATTAGTTTGCTATTTGGTACATATTACATTGGTACATTGTTTACTGCATGCTTAGTTTGCTATTTAGTACATATTACATTGGTACATTGTTTACTGCAGTAGCTTAATTAGTTTGCTATTTGGTACATATTACATTGGTACATTGTTTATGCATGCTTAGTTTGCTATTTGGTACATATTACATTGGTACATTGTTTATCATAGAGCTTAGTTTAATTTGCTATTTGGTACATACTACATTGTTACAGTGTTTACTGCAGTTGCTTAGTTTACATTGGTACATATTACATTTCTTGTTGTGTTAGTATATAGTATATAGTATAGGCACATAACCCCTCTCTCTGTCCACATCACCCCCTCCCTTCTCCCCCTTCCCTCTACTCCTCTCCTCTCTTCCTAACATTGAGCATCATGTTTCACTTTTCTTACTTCCTCATCTTATCCTAATAGACCCACAAATTGAGCAACATATCATCCGCGCATTCTTCAACACCATCGCCGGAGGCGTCCGCTCCAACATCAAGACGCCAAGGAAGAGGGCTATCAAGAAGCTCGAGGCCGATTGACCATCACAGCGGTGGATGCATCTGGGGTCCCTCTCCTTCCTCACAAAGCAGTAAACGCATTCCGAAGCATGGTCGGAATAGTTGCACGAGAACGAATTGAGATCATATACAATTCGTGGAAAAACGTGCCTGACGCTCGGAAACATGAGCTGTGGGCCGAAATTTTGGCATCGTTCGAGATCCCAGAAGAACACCAAGACGCCGTGCAACGACAAACCTACCTAGCGGCATGCAAAGCATGGAAGAACTTCAAGAGCACGCTTGTCAAGAAATACGTGGAGATGGATGAAACGCCTTTTCATAAATACCCAATCCTGGAACCACAATGGGAAGAGTTCAAGGCGATGAAGACGTCCGAGGATTTCAAAAGTACAAGTACGGCGCACAAGGCCCTCCAGGCAAAAAACACACACCCCCATAGACTTGGCACAGCTGGGTATGCGGGTAAAATCCCGCAGTGGAGGAAGAAAGATGACTGCAAATGCACAGACATCGCCCGCCATTTTCCAATATCCGGATGAGCGCTCGAAATTGGATTAGAGCAAGGTCATCTACAACGACATCGGGGACATCTCCTTTGAAACCCCGCAAACTAGCAAGTGTCCCAAATACCGTAAGATATCGATCGAACTACGTAGCTTGTAATTACTCCACAACTTCGTACGAATTGAAATGACATGTCGTTCTCTTGCAGGAAGAGCTGAGTTTTGAATCTACCTTGGGATCATTCCAGGGAACAAGGGAGAATGATATGCTCTCCGTGGCCCTGGGAAACAAGGAGCACCCGGGTCGTACGAGAGGCCTTGGCCTTTACGTTCCTTGGAAACATGGTTTCCAAGATGACTCCGGAATGTATCGGCATAGGAAGAGAAACAAAGCCGAGCGTGACGAACAGCTACGAGAAGAGATCAAGGCATCTCTTAGAGAGGAGCTACTAGGTGAGCTGGCTGATGTAATCAGAGATGAGGTGCGAAACAAACAGAAAGTCGAGGCCGCATCTGCGCTCTCGTGCTAGCTAGCCCGCACAACCTTCCGAGTAGTCACGCCCAATCCGACGCAAACCTGTGCCAAATTTCCGTGGACGACATCCTGGTAATAATTATTATCTCTCGAATGCTTGCTCCATTGATAGGCCTATTCGAGTAGCTAATTTTGTATCGTTATGTAGGAGCCTCACGGCGCGTGCTCCAAGTGAGATATGGCTCCATTCCTTTGTACGCTTGGGGCCGCATATTCGTGCAGTATCGGGGCCATGGTGCACGGTCAAGCTTTAGCGCCAGCTTCGCAAAAGTTAATGTGGATGGTGTGCATGTCAATTTTGAGGTGGTCCCGCCATCAGTAGCCCCCAACGACGAGATCGTGACTCTAGGACAGTGCCATTGGAACATTCATCCAAAGGCCCAAAAGTGACATCTCCTAGAGGCTTCTTCACGGTGGCGGACTGAGCAACATGCACCGGTGCCATCTCCATTACAAGACCGGGCCGGTTCCACCACCAGAATCGCACCGTGCCATCTCCATTACAAGATCAATCGGTTCCACCACCAGAATCGCACCGTGCCATCTCCATTACAAGACCAATCGGTTCCACCATCGTAATCGCACCGTGCTATCTCCATGGGTGCTATTCTCGCCAGAGCAACTTGCACCGCTGCTACCTTCAAAGTCGACTGCCGTGAAGTCGACCTATAGCCGAGGCAGCAAGGGCAAAGCAAAGAAGACCAATGATGATATACTGTACCTACCTTTGGCCCGCAAATTCGTGCTTGACGAGCCGTTGCTCGAGCAAAAAGCCCTCCAACGCCTAGCATATAGTTGCATACAATTGCACACGTGGTATATGCAGCAGTCCAATAAGCTAGAGGGAGAACAGACCTCAAGTATCACTGTTAAATTCACGTCGGATGATTTACACCACAGTCTTCAAGAGTGTATGTTCGTGGTCGCCTTTGAGGATTTATTCGATCTGTTCACGCTCAACGCTCTCGACGTCTCAATCATTCGATGCTGGACGCTGTAAGTGTGTATAATCGCAGTCTCCGTTCATGTCATACCGATAAATATCATATCTAATTTATTGCTTTCGTGTGTGTATATATATAGACACATGCTGACTAAAGCTAGATTATCCAACTCATCGGCTGGTTTCTTGGACCCACAGTTGGTCGCTAAGGATACCATCAACCAGGATACATCCCTCGTCGAGAGGTACATTGCAGCAGACTGATGGGTTGCCTCAAAAAGGATTATGTACTTATGCCTTTCCATCAGAACTTTCATTGGATTTTAATAGTAATTGTACCAAAATGGAACAAGGTATATTACCTTGATTCCCTAAGTAGGAATAAAATGGACTTCACAGTTGTCAGCCAATAATCGATAGGTAAGTACATATTCTCCATACATATCTATATTGTACTCTTTCTTTCCTTCCGAATGACTAAGGTTAACTTTTTCGAATCACGTAGGGCGTTCGCGATGTACATTGAAATGTGAGGTGTCTCGAAGCGCGGGGCCAAAGGCCTGCTGACACATGCTCGAGATTTTAAGGTATTCGCTATTTCACATTAATTAATCATATGCAACAGCTTCTTGAACTAACACATTCCATTTGCAGTGCCACCAGCAGCAGCCGGGCAACACATGTGGATACTACGTTTGCCAACATATGGAACTACTCCTCGATTCCTCGAAGATCACCAATTCCAAGGTTTATCAATCTTCCCATAATTACTTCATACTTATCACGTTACATATATACGCACATTGATATTCCTATCGACAGGCTGCGTACATCCCGTCAACTTCATTGAAACAGCCTGATCTTGGACGGATTCGAGCAGAGTTGGCGTACTTTTTGCTGACTCAAGTCATAAAGCCAGAAGGCCGGTTCCACTCCACACAATAGATACATAATCAACGAACCTTTTTTAAGTGCAAATGCAGTGTAGATCTTTTGTAATTGTGTATTTGTTAATGGTTATTTTATTTCAATTCAATTAATTGATTTGCGAAATGAATGCTTTATGTTTTTGATCAAATGAAGTGCGTTATCAATTGGATGTTTTATGTCTGTCAAATGAATTGAGATGTGAAATGTATCTGAAATGAAATGAGATGTGTGAATTGTATGTTTTATGTCCGTGATTATCCGCTTGTTTGAGAGGGCATGGTTAGCATTTCCGAGGCTAGCCAATAAATGTAAATAGATTTAGATTTTGGAGGAAGGAATATCACGAGCGGTTTTTAAATAAAAATCGTCAGGATATCGATATCACGACGGTTTTAATGCAAAACCGCTCGTGATATCGATAATCACGACGGTTTTAAAACCATCTGTGATAACCTTGGATTATCACTGACCCATAAATTCAGACGGTTCAGAAAACCGTCTGTGATGATGTTTCTGAACCGTCTGTAATGTGATTTTTCTGTAGTAGTGTTAGGAGCTTCTCTCTAATGGTGTTTCCAATTACGTTCCCTGCATAATTGCTACTATGTCTCTACAATGACATCGTGTGAGTGACCGTGAACTGTGTAGATAAATTTTTGTTTAGAATTGCTAGAGATCTGTTGCATGATTATTTTTGTTTTATGGACACGTACGCACGTTTATACCTTCATTAGTGAAGAAGATTGAACTGAGAACTTCACCCTCGTGCATGCGTGCAAAGCGTGCACCCCACTAGCCGGAACTCATTTAAAACTTTATTGATAATCTATTAATCTTTTTTTTTTTTGGAGCCAAAGGGTATCACCCCGGCTCCATTTCCATAATATGAAGCGTATAATCTATTAATCTGGAGTAAATGAACCCAATTATGTGTAGAGGCACTAAGTAATTTGATTTGGCGAAATTAATGCATGTTTGTGACTCGGATTGATCGATTGTGCAGATAGTGCATGTTTCGAGTTTTGACTCGGATTTATTCATCCGCTTTCTCGTACGTAGTACGCGCAAGCGGTGCAGCTACCGAAGAGAATCATCTTGGATTAGTGCGTGCGTACCTAGTTGTGCGTGCTAGCTAGGTATGTTCTCTACTTCGCTTTGTTAGCCATCGTTGCTACGTGGAGTATTCTAAATCTCAAAGGAAAAAACTTTAATTTAGGTTGGCCTTTCCTTTCTCCCTGACAATTTATATCAGGCTTTATTTGAAATAAAGGGAAAAAACGTAGGAATTAGAATGTCATTTCCTAAGGAACTAGAAACACAAGAAAACTTCCAAAGTGCCTTTTTGGATATCACAAAAGAAAACACATGATTTCAAGATACAAAGAGAAGAAAACACGAGGTCAATTTATTTTCCATCAAAAATCCTATAAAATAGCCCATTCCATAGGAATTTCAAATGAGTTCTCTTACGAATAAGTTTGACCCCTGAACTCTTGCGAAAGTCTATGTTGCAACCTTTAACTACAAAACAGGATGTGTTACCCCCTTTAAGTATTAATACCGTTTATTTTACCCCCTGAAGCCATCTGAAGCTAGTTTTGCGCTGACGTGGTGCCGAAGTAGCAATTGTTCTGACACATGGGCTAGTTTTTGGATAGCATGAAAACCAGTCAGCATCATCAGAGAAAAGATGGTGGGTCCCACATGTAATACTAATCCATTTCTTCTTCCTCCTTCCCCTCTTACTCTCTCTCTCTTTCTCTCTCTCTCTATAGGGGGTGTTTGGGACTGCTCCACAAACTCTGCTCCACAAATTCTACCGTGGAGCAGCTCCACAAAAAACCTAGAGTTTGTGGAGCACCCCTTTAGGTGCTCTCACAACTCCACCTTTTTTCCTCGAACAGAGTGCGTGGAGCTGAACCTGTTTGGATAAAAAACATAGAGCGGAGCTGAAAAATGTGGAGTGGAGCAGTCCCAAACACCCCCATATTGCCTTGCCTCTGTCCAATCTCTACCATGAAGCTCGCTAGAAGCTGCTCTAGCCTCAATTGATGCTCACAAACTACAATGCCAGGCCACCGGTTGCCACTTACAAACACCTCCCAAAATTGAGAAAGAGATAGAAGAGAGGATGAGCAAGAGAGGCACTGGATACACAGCTATTGGGCTGCCACCTCACCGGAGCTAAGGTGGAAGCTACAAGGAGAGGATGGACCAGGGCAACGCATTGTCCACTTGGTTTCTGCAGGCACCGTAGGTTCATCCTCTTCCATTCATGCCCAGGTGTCAGCAAATTCGCCAAGCCACCGTACTTCTGTCGAATCCATCCACGTCACGGTGTGTTCTAGGATGCTAGCAACCGAAGCCCCAAGTTTTCCTCATTGATTCGCCAGCCATGAGAACATCATTGATTCACCACTGCAGCCATGAGAATGGACCACAGACATGATGCACCACTACCAAGCTTCGTCGATAAATTTTGTCCACACAGGTGAGCTGCCACCTCCATTCTCTTAGTCTCTTCGCATTCTACCCCATGGCTCCCTTTCCGTCATGGAAGAGCTGTGGAGAATCAATCTGCTATGTCCCTTTCTTCATCGCACCGCCATCGCTATGACCTTTGGGCCATGTGCGCTACCCCTTTGCATTTGTCGTTGTCTCGTCTCGCCTCTACGCATCTACAGACTGGCAGCCATGCTGCTGCTCGCCATTGTTGGTGTTTGTCGGACACTTGTGAGAACGCACGGGAGAAGAGGGAGAGAAGAGGAGGAACAGAAAAAGAAGGAGATATAGCTCACATATGGACCCCATATATTTTATGATTTTACTAACAGCGTTGCCACATGGGTAGCAAGTCGGTGATGTGGTAGCCTATGTAGCAAAACCAGCACTAAAACAGGCTTAGAGATAAAAACAGAATAGTATTGATAGTTGAGGGCCGTCCCTCACTTAGTTTTGTAGTTGAGGGTTGAAATTTAGCCGAACACGATAATTCGGGGGGTAGACATTCCATTATCTTATGGGCTATTCCTTCATTGCAAACAGACTTTGTATGAATTTTTCTTGAAGAATTCAAATCTAAAAAGGTCCTTGCTTTTTTTAATTCCAAACGGGCCCTTATGTAAGGAAAATGTGGTAATTTTCACCTAAATACGAGCAAAAAAAAAGAAGCTAAATGGGTCTTCTCTTTGCTAGGTTGCCCTCGTGCGCGTGCTTCAAGCTCCGCCACCGACTGTTCTCTTCTACTGGAAGTACAGAATCATCCCTGTGGTGCGTGTGGATCGCACGTTCTTAATGAATTGATGGGCTTTGTTGCACGATCGCGCCCAGGTGTCCGTATCGCAGATTGGAATTTGGGAAGCACGCGTCGATCTGTCTCAACTCTCAACCTTTCGCCACGAGCCGCTGGCGCGGTTGAACATGGTAACAAATGGCTAGCAACGTTCCAGGAAGCACGGATTGACCGCTGCGAACTTGCAAATTGAAGACACCGTAATCATAGCTGGGGTTGGCGGCCGTTGGCGATGCCCGGTTCTCCCTAGAAAAATAGACCAGCGCGTGTAGCCTGCCCGTCCAGCCCGTGTCCTACTACCATGGGATGTTCTGGGCCTCTCGCCTGTTGGTAAAACTCGTTCTGTTTGCCTCGTCGATTCCGTACAAAACCAGTCTCGCACTAGCATCGAAAACATTTCGGTCCAAAACCTAGGCCACCCAGACCCATAAAAAGAAGTGGAAAAAAGTTTGATTTACTCCTGCTTAACCTTCTAAACTTTTTCCCAACTTATTTTACCTCTGATTTTTCAATGCCAGATCACTTCACCCATGGGTCGCCGGCTTTCTGCAATGCATGCACCTAGAGGGGCACCCTACAACACCAGTGCCGAATCCACAATAGTGCATGGGGTGCAGTTGCACCCCAAAACTTTTGCAAAAAAAAAATCAGTATATACCTTCTTAATACATAAAATATACACTACACATACTAACATACTTCTGGCAGCCTATTAGGCCCAACAGACCTCAGGAGGCAATCAAGCCCAAGGTAAACTCAAGTGCCATCCTCACTTCCTCGGACCAATCCATGATATATATCGGTCAAACGACAATTCCCTAATCGGCAATCAGCCAAATCCTTCCTTCAGGCTTCTATAGGGATGGCAACGGGGACATTCACCGCCGGGGAGTGGTGGAACGTCCCCATCCCCGATTCTTCCCCCGTTCCGTGCCCCCGCTTCCGATTACATGCCTAGGGAAGAATTCCTCCCGTTCCCCATCCCCAGGGGGAACGGGGCCCTGATGGGGACCCATTGCCCGATAATAAGTGATCACTTGGAATATACAAATAATTACAATCAACAATAATATGGCAATTACATCAACAAAAAATTGCATGAATTCACCATAATAAATGTACAATAGATGCATCACATAATTTAAACAAAGTGTTTATTTCTCTATTTAGGATTTTACAAGGTATTAATAAGCTATCATATGAGATGCATGGTTGATATACAATGATTCGGATCCCCAATGGTGAACGGGTATGGGGGGTAGGGGAACGTTTCCATCCCCACCATCCCCGATGGGGAATGAATTTGCTTACTATTTATCCTATAGGGGAAGAAATCTCCCTATCCCTACCCCCTAATAGGGGAATTCCCCGCTGAGGAACTGGGAATGAGGCCCCATTGCCATCCCTAAGCTTCTACCTTAGTGTAAGTGTGCCTTAGCTAGCAGCCGAGCTTGAGCTTGGGCATGCAGCTCACGTGTAGGCGCAGCTCATCGCCGCCGCTACACTTCCTAGAGGTTCATTCTGCTCAAGCTGAAAAGGCACAAAAGCATCCCAGGAGCAGCTGCTATGTAAGTTTCATATACTCAAACTTGCAATGTAGTAAAATGGTATTTCTGCATATTATTTAGTTTCAAGTCATTTACTTGTCATCAATGAATCTAACTTCTGATTATAAACCGCATTTGAAGCTGCTACAAAACAGTATTCAAATATCAAAATTTAAGGAAAAACAGGCAACTACTATGCCAATGTCTATTAAAATTTCCTATACTCAAACTTCCAAGGTAGTAAATCATAATATATATATATATATATATATATATATATATATATATATATATATATATATATATATATATATATATATATATATATATATATATATATATATATATATATATATATATATATATATATATATATATCTCTTTTAAGTTCCCTTGAGCTATTTTTATTTTATCATCTCTTTAGTTCTATCCTCATTTTTATGGCTAATTTAAGTTCGCTTGAGCTTCTTTCTATAGAGAATTTATGTTTACATATAACAACATTATTTATTCTAAATGATAATTTTTAGAGAGATTGTCTACAGTGGTTTGGCAAAATTTGAATATAAAACTTGAAATTTGTCTCTAAGAAAACCAATATATAATAAAAATAGTCTTATGGTGTTAAAGTACATTTTAAAATTCGTACCCATTGGAAAATTCCTGGGTCCTATGGTGTTCCACCTCTCACTTATGCTATTTCCTAATTTAATTTGATTATTTTGCTCGCAGTGTTCGGCTATCGAGTTTCTTTTTCTTCACCTCCATTCGGATTTCGCAGTCACCATTCGTCGTCTATGGTGAGTCTCCGGCCAAGTAAGCCATAGCCAAGAATCCCCTCGCCATGCCTACATTTTGACCGTGCAATTCATTTTTCCCATCTCCCGTGCCAGGGCGCCCCTCCTTTCCAGCTGCCCTTTTCACCCGAGGCGCTGAGTCTGCTCAGTGGCAGCGAGGACATGAGGACTGAGCGGGAGCCGCGAGCTGCAGGACGACGCCGGCGACGGCCACGGGCTCAGGACCTGCTCGGGTGTGGAGCGAGGAATGAGAGAGATGAAAAAGAAGAGGCAAGAGGAAGGGCTGGAGGAGGAGGAAACGATTGAAGGGCTAAGATCTCATGTGGCTAAATCCAATGGTTGTGGTGACTTTGGGAGTGATTTGGTGTATCTTTTGGGGCTGAATCTGCGTAAATGTGTATGGCTAAGAGGACGTGGACTGCCAACGTGGCATTTGCGTATAAAGTAGCAGCCAAGTATGCAAAACCACTCTCAAGTAATCGGGTATTATTAGTTTTAAGGGTTAAGTAAATAAAAAAAAAAGATAGTCCAGAAGAGTGAAATGATTTTTTTGTGAAAAGAAGCAACCCATGCCTTCTTTCTCAGTATACCCCACACGCAGAGATGGAAAAAAATTCGTTAATCGTCCTCTGTTTGTTTGGTTTGAAATTGCTTTAATTCCACTCGTTAATGAATTTAGATTTTGCTTTAACTCAGTTCATTAGCTTAATTCTAAAAATATTTTAAAACTATAAAGAAAATATATTCAATTAAACTACGCAATTTTCGTTAATTTCGTGAAAAGCTCGATAAGAGTATACTTACTCGATCAGATTGCATTAGCATCAGAGTTCACAGGGATGGATTGGTACTGATGATACAGTAATATAATGCAGTAAAGCGGTAGCCTGTAGGATTGCAAAATCACCAGAAAAGGACACCGCTTGATGCACTCATTAACGTTGAAACAATAATAAACTGAACGAAAGACTAGCTAGAAAAAGTAAGACACCTAATGCAATTCTTCGAGCCTTCGAGAGAACAGAAAGAAAGCAGAACAATTATCGACATATGGAATGGCATCAATTGGGGCCGTTTAATCCGCTCCGACTGACGGCTACCCATTGTTTAGCTTTTAACTAAAGTTATACCGTAATCATGGTTAACTTTTTCTAAATCATTTAATTAAAATGTAAGAAAAAATATATTACATCTGTATAGACAATACAAAAAAATAAAAAAAATAAAATTAAGAAGCCAATGCGCATTCAATCCAAGCCGGAAGCCCATTGAATGGGCCTAAGCAGAAGCCGTACACACGTTACTTCCTGTCACAAGAGAAGGGTCAAACGCTTACGAACCGCGTTGGTCTCCCGAAACATGGTAGCCTCGTAGGCATCTAAGAGCTCTTCATAAGCAGCTCAATACGAACAACACTTCGAACAGAAGCAAAATCTGCACAACATTTCTCCCGCACAATCTAACAACGACGCTAGCACAGACGCTACCCAATGGTGAAGGGTGCACAAGCAACTCAAAATTTCGTACATGGTATTACAACACGTGATACCATTCAAACCCACAATGCGAGCAGAGAGCAAATTGACGGCATATTTCTTCTCAGTTCAAATGAAGGTCTGCAAAAGAAAGCAGCAGCCTTACAGGGATCGCCCGTCCGACAAAATCAGTTCTTCCAACTGAATTCAGTCAACAGGCAACCAGGAACCACTTAAAAGTGACAGGATTTATAAGTCTTGGTATTAACGGCGTACTAGCAAAATATAAATTGAGCAAAAAAAGATATCTGAATAAAAGTAAACCATCTGGACCGAACTTTCTGACGCCGCCTCATTCGCAAGCTTCTTCCCAGTCATCCACTTCGACATCCGGCTGCAACTTGCTCACCGACGGCCCAGTGTTTGGTTCTGCGCTGGATCCAGCGTCAGCGCGAGGAGCAGGCTTACGCTCATCGGCTGACCCAGAGCTCGTGGCTGCATCAGACTCCAGAACGTTCCATCGGTTCTGAGTCCCCATGACCTGAGCGGCAGTATCACCACGCCTCCACACTGACCCTGGAGCAGGACCAATCACCCCTGTCCAGTCTCCAGAAGACGGGTCAGGCTCAGAGGCAGTGACCTTCTTCCATGGATTGGCACTGCCCTTTGCAGCCAACCCTCCATTCTGCGCTGCAACCCATACATTGCCTGACGAGGGAGCCTGAGCGCTGCTGCTTGGCAAAAACATTGCAGCACCCTGGTAAGCGGACCCATAATCCAGCCGCCTCAGCGCTGTCGCTGCTCTAGCTGGATCATTGAAGACAGCCAAGGCATTCTTGTCATTCAGCCAGACCAATTCACATTCCCCACCAAACCGCAAGACTAGAGCACTAACATCAGCATCCCGTGGCAGGTCCAGCATTGCAACAACCAGCCTTGGATCCATGTCCACTAGGGGATCAAAGTAAGGATGGGAAGCAGTGACAGGGACACCTGGCTTGGCGCCCAGGATGCGAGCAGGCGGCTTCGACTTGGGTGTCACATGGATGGTAATAAAACGCTTGGGCTCCCAACCAGCCGCCTGAACAGAAAGCTTCCACCTATCTGCAATGACCCTGAGAGCATCCCTCTTATCCTTCATCATGTGACAAAAGACATGGACCTTGATGTTGCTTGAAGAATTGCCTCTTGTCTTCCCAAGTACAAGGAACTTGCACCTCTCCTCTATGGCCAGCACCCACTTTGGCTCACGCCGGAAAAGGTCAGAAAGCAAATCCGATGCATTTGAGTTCTCACCAAAATGCAATGCATCCAAATTGGGTGTGGTAATGTCGAATGCTTCAGCAAGGACCTTCTTCCTCTCCATTTTTGCACACTCCTCATCACAAGAAAGCTTCCTCTGCCCAAGAGGGACCCTCCTCCCATTCAATTCCACTGGCTGGAGAGGCATTGGCAGCTTCTGTATGATGGAGACTTCAAACATATTATCACCACTGGAGGTTCCCCCAGCACCACAGGGCACAGTTGCAGTGATACGGCCACAAGAACAGGCAATAGTCACAGGGAATTCACATCTCAAATCTGGGCAAGGTGACGATGGGTGGCATGGGGCAGTGCAAGTATGCTTACATTCTCTCCTTGGGACACCACATACCTGTCCACACGAAGCTTTGCCCCCAGAGCTTGAGCTAGCATCTCCATTTGCAGGCGGCGGATCACAGGGTGAAGGATGACAAGTCCTGGCGCAAGCATGCAGTCCACATTGCCGGTTCTTTCCACACGGTTGGTTGCATCTGATATCCTTTGACCCACAGGGGATGTTCCTCAACACCACATGTCCCCCAATGCATTCTCTCATTACTGGCACAATGCAAGGTGGGCAGTCCCCAAAATGACATTGATGCGAGGCTGGATGCCCGCAAGGCTGGGGGACCAAGCACTGGTGTGGGCATGATGGAGTTGGTGTGCCGCAAGACAGCGGTGGCGGGATAGAAGTCCTGCCACAAGCACAAGTTAGATCATTGAATATGGTCTCACGGCAGGGTAGGCAGTGACCACTATGGCAGAGTTGCTGGCATCCATGTTGCCCGCATCGGAGTTTCTTGCCGCATGGTATCTGACAGAAATGGGGATCCCAGTTTCCACCTTCATGCTGAGCAAATGGCTTTGACAGTGGGCAACAGCACTCACTGCATCTGTGCCTCCCGCAGTTCTTCTTGTGGCCACAAGGCTTGTTGCAACGGAACTCTTCCTTCAAGACCTTGTAGCACTCCACCATCCGGCCCGATGAGCCACATCGGCACCTCTGCTCAACACGCACCAAGCAAGGCGGGCACTCTCCCTCGTGACATGTGACCTTGCACCTATGCAACCCACATGGCATCTTCTTGTCGCAGACCTTGTCACAGGTGGGGATTGGATCCAAGCAGCTCGCCCTCTTCTCCTGGAGCGTTGTCTTGCCGCAATGGCATGTGGTGACCTTCTCTGGCATGAGCTCGCACTCCCCACAAGGCCCTGGGTGGCAATCAACCGGGCAGGCATGATTCCCACAAGCCAGCATGTGGCCGCAGGCCTCACTGCACGAGAACAGACCATTCTCTGCCGACAGCTTCCCCTTCACCACCATATCCCCACACAGCAAAGTCTCTGTCTTCTTCCCGCAGAAGCATCGTGCAGAGATGAGAACCGCACAGTCCCCGCATGGCCCAGTGTGGCAGACCTTCTCGCATCGGTGCCTCCGGCAGGGCAGCAGACGATCACACCGCTGCCCACACGTTACAGGCGTGCTCCGGTCCGCACAGCGCCGCACGATGGTTTTCTTGCCGCAGGGGCATGGCCGGTCCAGCGCAAACGCCTTGCAGGGCGGGCAAGGCCCCGGGTGGCACTGCAGGACGCAGACGTGCGGGCACCTGGTTGTGGCATCGTCGGGGGAGGCGCTTTTGGCGGCCTGGTCCGTCCTCTCGAGGGGCTTGGAGCAGGGCTCGCCACAGGAGTGTGGAGTGAGGAAGAGGTCATTGTGGGGCTCACGGCGGCGCCCGCAGAAGCAGGTGTAGGCGAGGTCGCGGGCCGGGACGGCGTGCACGGACTGGCACCCGGGGCAGCGCCAGGAGGAGGCCGGGTCGGTCGCGTCGGCGGCGGATGCCGGGGAGCGCGCCCACTTGCGGATGCAGGGGAGGTGGAAGATGGAGAAGCAGCTGTCGCAGGACCACACGGGCGCCGACCTCCGCACCATGTCGTAGCAGATCATGCACTCCACCGCCCCCCGCGCCAGCTTGTCCTGGATCTCCTGCACCAGATGCGGCACCGCCCCATCCCTCCCTGCCGCCGCCGCATGGGCAGGCGCAGGGGCCGGCGCCGGCGCCGGAGCCGGAGCAGGCGCGTTCACATGCGCGGACGGAGCGCTCTCATGCGGCGGCGCGCTGCGGTTGTTGCTATTGTTGTGATTATGGCGGCGCGGGCGGCGCTGGGGCGGGCGACTATCCGATGCCGGAGTGGGGACGGGTAGGAGCGGGGGGGAGGGGGCGAAACCGGCGGCGGGGATTGGCGCGGTGGATCGGGGGCGCCACACGGCGCGGGAGGAGGATGCCGCGGGACCGCCGCCGCGGCGGCGATCGGAGGAGTTCTCCATGCGGCGGCGGGGCGGAAGGGGTAGTAAGCCTCGGGTTTGTGTCTCCTCCGTTGGAGATGTGGGTGGAGGCCGCAGGATGGGGAGGCGGTGGCGGCGGCGGCGGCGGCAGAGGGGGTAGGCGAGTGGTGGTGAGGAGGAAGGGGAGGGGAAGGGCGTATTTGAGGAGGAGGAGAGCCTTGGAGACGACGGCAAATCGGCGATGCGGTGGCGATGTGGTGTGTTGGGGATTTGGGGGCGGCGGAGAGGAAGGAGGGACGCGGCTTCGGCCGGGTCGGTTTGGGTTGGGTCCGTCATTTCGGGAGATGGCTCGAGATGGGGGCAGCTCGGGTGCGGTCGAGTCGGTTCGAGCTCTGACGTCACCACGTGCGTGCATCGTGCAAGCGTTTTCTTTTTCTTTCTGTGTTTTCTTTTTACGGGGAGGGTGAATGTTTTCTTTCGAGGAAAACATGGGAGGAAATTAATAAATCGACGAAGCTGGAGTTTGATAGATATGAACCAGTGCAAAATCAAAATCAATAGTAGCACGTTGCGACTGTTGATGAATGGTCTTTTTTTTATTTGGCTTTTCGCTTTAGCAACTAAAAGTTATAAACCACAGTAAAAATAAGCAGCCCAAATAAATAAATGAATTATCGATTACCGTTCGAACCATGGAATCTGTTGTATAATACTCCCTCCGTTTCTTTTTATAAGTCATATTTTGTTTAGGCATAGGGATTAAGAAGCGCATAAAACCAAGAAAATGGTAGAGAGAAATTATCATAGTCTCCATGATGTTAATGTCTTAAGAATAAGAGAGAGGATAGTTGTGTGGCTGTTTACTTCCAAATGTTAAAGAGAGAGGGAATATTAATGAGGACGAAAGAGAGAAAAGATCACTAAACTACATGCACGCCTTATAATATCAAACAAGATAGTAAAAATTATGGGCCTTATATTTTGAAACAAAGAGAGCAGTTCCTATTTGTATGGACACTTGTCTAAACAGTGACCGTTCAATCTTATTCCCTTGCTATGGCTCAAAGTCCTAGTAGATTACTGTTTAGTCCCTCTCATAAGAAAAAGCAATCCTCTCACTATATAAAGGGAGAGTGGACTGTATATTGTAAATACATCTATGAGGTATCAGTAAAAAGAGAGAAGCTGTTGAACCTATATATTGTGTTCTTGTTTTTCTACTTTAGTATTTATGAGATTGAGAGCTCGATCGTCAGCAATACGCTCACGATTATATAACATAATCTACCTTTGATGCCTTTTCTCCTATTTTTTAATTTTTTTACTACTTTTTACGTATCTGCGTTCATAGGAGCCCTTTTCCAATACAAAATCGCGAAATCAGTCACAAGTACTGCTACCTGTATCCTCCTTAAACGAAGTACCATCATCACACACACACAGAGAGAGACATGATAGCTCATGTAACAGCATCTAATTGTTTTTTTGGGAACTTAAAGATCATCTAATTGGTACTCTTTTTTGCGATTTCGAAAAAAAAGTAATTTATTTCCTGCGATGTTGGACACTGCATCTGCATGTTCCTTTCTGCGAATAGTCAAGAAAACGGGACGGAAATTTGGCCGCCACGAAGTACAGCACGAGGCTGACCATTCAATTCTGGTCGCAGCTGGAAACCGAGCACATGGTTCAAAAGCTGGAGCATAGGACATCATCATCAATCAACGTGAGAATTGCAGGCACAGAAAATACCAGGCAGTCAGGCGTGTGTAAAGCTTACACTACAGATGTAGTATAAGGATTGCATACACATGAGAAAAAAATAATAAGAGGCAATAGAACTACTGAAGTCGGAAATAATAGTGTGAAAAGAACTGGCAGTAGTAATTGGATTGCATAAATCAGAGTTCTGCCAGGCACAGTGTGTGTGCTCGACTGAAGTGCTAAAGCAGTAGCACTGTTGAAGAATGGTTAACATCATACCTTCAACATTTAGCTCTAGTTTAAACATCCTATATCCCAAATTGACTAGATTTTCTACCTTATTATACTACAACTTGATATACTACAACTATATCACTTCGGGTTTAGCTTCCTCGTTCATCAGCAAATACCAGTCTACCAGTCCAACAGATCATACAAGCACAGCAGTGCGTACATACTTGCAACACCCAAACATGAGCGCACTGTATATATTGATCTAAGGGCTCTCCAGTCTTCTTATTCTGTTAATCAGCCTTCGACAGATTGGGCAGGCCTTGTTTTCGCCTTCCACAATCCTGCAGTAGTAATCAGCAGCAGGCTATTCTTCAGTAATATTGCATTTATTTCATCCAAAAATTTGCATATGCTGAAGTGTCTCGTTAAACTAATTTGAAGTAAGCTTCTTTATCAAATAAGTTCGAGCTTAGGCTCTTTGCTTTTTATAGAGCCAAATCAGAACTGTTCAAAGAGAGCTCGTCGAGGTTATGAGTGACGCTTCACTAAGGTTTAGGACTTCAAAGTTTCACAACTTCTGAGCTAGACTTTATCAGTCATTAGAAGCAGGTTGATGTGCCTTTTAGCCAGTAAGTTGATCAGACTTGTCAGAAATCTAGAGATGAGAAACGTACCTCCTTGCACATGCAAAACAGGTAAAACCATGGCCACAGGGTATAAAGAAGCAACTCCGGGCTGCATCATAGCAGATTTTGCACACCTTCTCGCTGTACAAATCTTCAGCAGAGAACATGCTCGACTCAGGTTGCTCTTCTGTTGCGCCATAGCTGACGACCACCTCTTTTCTTGGCAGAATTGGTTCTGTTTCACTGCGCCTTGCATCTTGATCCAGAATTGTTTCATGGTCTGTATCAGAATATTCTGCGAGTTGCTTCAAGAAACAGTAAAACACCGCCACTATAACCCCTACGGTTGGAGCCAGATGGAAGTGGAATGAAAATAAATATGAAAAATAAAACGATTTGGTCAATGAGTGAGCAAATGGAACACAGTTGTTAAACAATGCAAAACCTATTATGATGACGTAGGGGACCAATTGTGTAGCAAAGGAGACCTTAAGAATCATGAGTTTCATAAGCACCTGAAAGATGAATTTCCAACGCACTTAGAACTAGTTTTTTTATTTTTAAAGAGATGCAAAGAGAGACATGTACCTTTTACTGCTACCAGTTACCTGCTAATGATCTTGATTACCCGAACAAGAGACCAGGTACAGTAAAGTACTGTGCACAGTAATGTCAATAATCAGCGATTTATAATCTAGGATGTTTGGAATTGAGTGGAATTTTGTAAAATATTCAAGTTAGAGCATACAAATTAGCATTAAAGCTCACTAATTCAGAACTGACCCAAACAATTGATATATAACATGACATACAGCCCCAACACCAGTCTATAGCCAAAAAATTGAAAGCTCATAAACAACAAAAAATTCTCATACCATTCTATAGCATGGGAATCAATGAAAAGGGCATCATATTAAATGTAAATGCCAGTAATCCTACTCACTGTGCAGAAAATTCAAGTGCAGCCCCATCAATCCTGTTCCCCTCGTGCTATCACTGAAGACGACCTTGCTGCCAGTGATCTTCCACAGAAGCTTCAGCACTGCATGGCAGTCAGGGCATGCTTGGAGGTTTAAGAAAATCTTCCTAGTTGTTTCGTACTGCAGGCTCATAGGCCCAAATGCAACAGGTAGCTTCTCACTCTTCACCACAACTGCATTGTCCTTCATTGCCTGGCCGAGGTCCTTGAAACGGACGGCAGGAGCTCTGCCCATCCATTTCAGAGAGGAAAAGAGAATTGCAATCACCAACACCTGTCCTGGTAGGACACACTGAGAATTACAATCACCACAACACCTGTTGAATATATAAGCACATGTAGGTTTAATTTATTCCATAAATAAATCATGACATCATGCACGCAAAATAACAGAACCATCACGGGCATAAAAGATCTAGACATGTAAACCAGAAGCGTACATGAACAGATCTAATACTGAGAACATGATCATTCGTGCATCGATGGTTACTTACGATCGATTTGCAGATGTAGACGCCGCAGCGCGGTGAGATGACACGAAGTCGATGACGATTCGCGGCGCCGAACGACGAGGAAGACGAGCGAGCTACGGCGGCGATGCGCAGCGCTTCCAAAAACCTTATTCGCCTCTCCGGTGCAGGGACTTGGCGGCGGTTGGAGACCTGCTCTCCCGAACGATGCACGCCGCGGGACGGACGGAGTAGACTACGTGGGACGGCGCAAAGCACAATGGATGGAGGAGGCAAAACCTAGATTGATTTTCGCATTATGCTTTGTATGGAGACGGCGACTCGTATTTATAGAAAACCGGGACGCGTGATCAAGACGCCGCACGTTCTCCATAACTCGAATCGAACCGGATTAGAAACCGTAACGATCCGATTCACCGCCACTCAAAACAAAGAAAATAAAGCGCAAAAGGAAGCGGCGTCTGCAAGCACTGGAGCGGATTTTGGCGGACCATTCACGCAGTGCCGACGCCGCGCGCGCCAGCCACCAGGCCCGGCCGGCGAGGCGAGGCGGCGCGCGCGCGTGTTATCCTCTAGTTCTCTCCCACACATGCCTCAAGTGGCTAGGAGTGCACCATCCCTTTTAAGGTGGTCTTCCTCTTCTAGAACTAGCAATATGGTACTAAAGGTCACATGCATGCCTCTTTTGCATGAGTGGGCCTTTGAGATTTAATAGGAATTATTCTTATTATATGGGCTTGGCCCACATATAATCCAACAATCCCCACCGATCTCAAAGTCCCACGAGATTTGCCTGAATTCCAATGTCTTGTTTATATATCGATTTCGATGGAGACCGATTAGGTTGAACATCCACCTAGAACTCAAGCTACACTTACTCACAACTTGAACAATGGACTATGCCTTGAATTGCAAGTTTGGTGCAAGCAAGCTTCACTTAAAGACTTAATCGATACTAGGCCGCGTGAGGCTACCCTCGATTGGAGCGTATAAGTCATACTCCTTGGTCTCTTCATGAGCTTAGTAGGAGATTACCCAAGATCTCCATAGACTGCGACTAACAATCGGACTCATATAGGTGTGTTCTTTCAAGAACGCTCTGCAGATAGCGTCTTCACTTCTAAAAGCCAATGGAACACATTAAGACCTTAGTCAACATGCCTTGCGCTTTAAGAGAGTATTGCATCTTCACATAGAGAGGTTGAAATTACTCTCCTCCGGTTAACTAATGGCTTGTTTTCCCAGATCCTAATTCACGGGATCTCCGATCACATAGGTTGGGTTACTACCATAGATAACTCACATGGGTCTCATACCCATCTCCTTCGATGCACTATCTATCACATTCGTGATAGTCCCTTTGTAAAGGATCTGCGTGTTTTTATCTGTTTGGATGTAATCCAAGGTTATAACTCGGAGTTTCTCAATTTCTGACAGACTTCAATCGTCTCTTAACATGCCTAGACGATTTCATATTATCCTTAGAACTGTTCACTTTAGCGATAACGGTTTGATTATCACGATTCATAAGGATAGCCGCACGGCTTTTCCACGTAGGTAGATCCATCAATAGATCTCGTAGCCATTACGCCTCAACAATAGCGATGTCTAGTGCCGCAAGCTCGCTTCCATGGTTGACCTCGTCAAAATGGTCTGCTTTGCAAGACCTCCATGAAACAAAGACCACCACCAATAGTGAAAACATATCCACTAGTGGCTTTGATCTCATCGACATCGAGATCCATTGGAATCATCAGTAACCCTCCAAAGACCGACGGTACCCAGATAGTGAAGTCCAAAGTTCGAGGTACCTTTCAGATAGCGCAACACTCGCTCAAGCGCCTTCCATGATCATCTCCGGTTAGATGTAAACCGGCTCAATTTGCTCACAGCAAAGGAGATGTCCGCCTTGTTGCACTAGCTAGGTACATTAGTGAGCCAATTATCTGGGAGTATTCCAGCTAATTCCTAGCAATTTTCTTATTCTTACGAAGTAACACGCTAGGATCATAAGGTGTTGGAGAAGGCTTGTCGGAAAAGCCAAAACGGCTCAAGACCTTTTCCACATAATGAGATTGCAAAGTGTAATCCCATCCTCACCTCTAACCAATTTAATGTTTAGAATAACATCAACCACTCCCAGATCTTTCATATCAAAGTTTTGAGACAAGAATGATTTGACCTCATTTATCACACTGATGTTTGTCCCAAAAATCAAGATGTCATCCACATACAAACATAGAATAACTCCTCACCCCCACCATAGCGATAGTATACACATTTATCTGCCTCATTGACAAAGCTGCGCAGATGTCGTTGTTCTATCGAACTTCTCATGCCACGCTTAGGGGCTTGTTTCGACCATACAAAGATTTCAACAGTTTTAACACCTTGCCTTTTGACCTTCTACTACAAATCCATCAGTCGTTCCATGTAAATTTCCTCATCCAGCTCCAGTTAAGAAAAGTGTCTTAACGTCCATTTGATGAACGAGAAGACCATGTGAGGCAGCCAAAGCAAGTAGTACTCGAATTGTGGTCGATCTAGCAACAGTGAGTAAGTGTCAAAGAAATCTTCGCCTTCTTTCTCGAGTATAGCCCTTGGCAACAAGCCGAGCCTTATATTTTTCAATAGTATCATCAGGCCTAAGCTTCTTTTGAACACCCACTTGCACCCTACGGGTTTGCACCCATAAGGTTTATCTGTCGGCTCCCGTGTTCCATTAGCGATAATGGAATCCATTTCACTACTGGACAGACCTCCTTCCATGAGTCTGCATCGGGGATGCATACGCTCTGAAATAGACTTGGGAGTGTCGTCCACAAGGTACACAGTGAAATCATCACCAAAGGATTTGAATATCCTCTGTCTCTTGCTCCTTCTAGGAGCTCCACCGTCATCCTCCTCATTGACAAGTTCATGTGTATGTTCAAAAGGTTGGTGATGTGATTGAACTGGGAATTATTTGAAGGTTGACTAGTAGTGTTATGTGTATCCTTCATAGGAAAAATATTCTCAAAGAATGTTGCATCTCGAGACTCCATAATTGTACCAACATGCATGTCGGTACCTCGGTTTTAACTATAAAAATCTATAGGCAATGCTATGATTAGCATATCCCGAAAAGACGCATCCACGCTTTTAGGTCCAAGCTTGCGTTTCTTAGTTATTGGCACATTAACTTTCGCCAAGCACCCCATATGCGCAAGTAAGAAAGTGATGGTTTTCTCCCAATCCATACCTCGTATGGTGTTTTGTCCTTATTTCGTTAGGAACTCTATTTAATACGTGATTAGGCGTTAGCAAAGCCTCCCCACCATGGCTTAGGTAATCCCGCATATCTAACATGGCATTCACCAAGTCGATCAACGTGCGGTTTTCCTTTCGGCAATCCCATTTGACTCGGGAATAAGGAGGCGTCCTCTCATGTATAATGCCATGTTCCTCACAAAATAAGTCAAATTCGTTTGAGAAATACTCTCCACCACGATTTGACCTAAGTCTTTTTATCTTTCTATTTAACCGGTTTTCAACTTCGCCTTATAGATTTTAAAATAGTCTAAAGCCTCATCTTTCGTTTTCAATAAATACACATAACAGAACCTAGTTGCATCATCAATCAATGTCATGAAATATCGTTTTCCACCCTTCGTCAACACGTCATTCATCTCGAAAGATCTGAATGCGGGAGTTCTAGTGGTGCCAAGTTTCTCTCCTCGGCGACCTTGTGAGGCTTACGAGGTTGCTTTGATTGCACACACTATGGCATTTAGAACCTTTGGTGATGGAAGCGTTTGGAATTAAATTCATCTTTGAAAGCGAGACATCAAACCAAAATTAATATGACATAGACGTGAGTGCCAAACATTAGCCTCATCATCCACACTGCCACAAATATGGTTTACTGATCTTATTGCAGAAATCGATAGGAAAAGCGGAACAAGTCTCCGTACTCATAGCCTTTACCAATAAAATGTCCATGTTTAGACACGACTACTTTATTAGACTCAAATACCAACTTAAGCCCGTCTCTACATAAATGGGAGCCACTAACGAGATTCTTGTCTATAGAAGGGACATCTTGCACGTTCTTGGTGCCGACGATCTTTTCCAAGTAAACTTCAGATCTACCGTGCCAACACCATGAACGATAGCATGTGACCCATTCCCCATTAGGAAGGAGGAATCTCGGGCGACTGATAAGAAGAAAACAACGAAATATCAGGCACACACATGTACATTAGCTCTGTATCAATCCACCAATTGGTAGATTGACTAACTCGAAAAACGATGAGGTAAATTACCATACCAGTCCCATCTCGATCTTGCCAATGGTCACGTTGGCGGACTTAGAAGTCTGTCCTACAGTGCCTTCTTTCCTTTGCGTTGTGGGCACTTCTTGGCCATGTGACCGGGCTCACCGCACACAAAGCAAGTTCTATCATCACGATTGTTGTTGTTCTTCTTCTTCTTGAAGTTGGTTGTCCGTTGGGCTTTGACAAATTTCCTTTGTTCTTGTTTGAGGTTTCGTACCACATTGGCACTAGACCGCCCTCCATCACCCTTAGACACAGCGTCCTTTTCCCGAGCTTTCTCCTCAATTTCAAGAGACCCAATCAGATTCTCAACAGAGTACTCTTGTCTCTTGTGTTTGAGTCTTGTTCAAATTCCTCCATGAAGAAGGTAATTTCGCAATAATACATCCACCACAAACTTGTCGGGTAAGGCACACTTCAGAGTTCGAGTTCCTTGGCAATGGCACGTATCTCATGAGCCCGATCTACTACGAACGGTTATCAACCATCTTGTAGTCATGAAATTGCTCCATGACATACATGTTATTGCTGCATCAGATAACCGTATTTGGAATTCAGTGCATCCCATAACTCCTTCGCGTCTGTCATGTGCATATACACCTCGCACAGACGGTCAAGAAGAACACTAAGAATGCATCCAACAAAAGAGTAGTGGCAGTCTCGAATTCTTTCGCTTTTGCATCAAGAACACCTTGGACTTGCCATTACTAACCCGAATACATTCATAGCGATAAGCCACGAGTGACCCCGATCGCCATCTCTTAAAGTGCACACCGGAGAATTTATCCGGTCTCGATGCATCGGCAAATCCAGCCATAGTAAAACCACAATGCCTACAATAAGGTTTTGGATTGTTGAATATATAAGCACATGTAGGTTTAATTTATTCCATAAATAAATCATGACATCATGCACGCAAAATAACGAGAACCATCACGGGCATAAAAGATCTAGACATGTAAACCAGAAACTGTACATGAACAGATCTATACGGAGAACATGACGTTACGTGCATCGATGGTTACATTACGATCGGTTTGCGATGTAGACGCGCGCGAGCGCGGTGAGGATGACACGAAGTCGATGACGATTCGCCAAGCCAAACGGCGAGGAAGACGAGCGAGCTACAAGGCGATCGCGCAGAGCGCTTCCCAAAACCTTATTCGCCTCTCTCGGTGCAGGACTTGGGCGACGGTTCCGAGACCTGCTCTCCCGAACGACGCACGCCGCGGGGACGGAGTAGACTACGTGGGGCGGCGCAGCACAATGGATGGAGGAGGCAAAACCCTAGATTGATTTTCGCATTATCTTTGTATGGAGACGGCGACTCCGTATTTATAGAAAACCGGGACGCGTGATCAAGACGCCGCGCGTTCTCCATAACTCGTAATCAACCGGATTAGCAACCGTAATCGATCCGGATTCACCGCCACTCAAAACGGCAAAATAAAATCGCAAAAGGAAGCGTCGTCATAAGCACTGGCGCGGATTTTGGCGGACCATTCACGCAGTGCCGTGCGCGCGCGCCGCCCGCCCAATGCCAACCCCGGCCCGTGGCGGCGAGGCGGCGAGCGAGCGCGTGTTATCCTCTAGTTCTCCCACACATGCCTCAAGTGGCTAGGAGTGCACCATCCCTTTTAAGGTGGTCTTCCTCTCCTAGAACTAGCAATATGGTACTAAAGGTCACATGCATGCCTCCTTTGTATGAGTGGACCTTTGAGATTTAATAGGAATTATTCTTGTTATATGGGCTTGGCCCACATATAATCCAACAACACCTGCCCAGGTCCTTGCTCACAAGGACGCCCATCTACTATGATAAGGCATATATTTCATCAGGGTGGGGATGGTTTGTGTTCCAGCAGTCCAACGACAAACGTGTAGACCTCGCAACCAATGTCAATGGCGCTGCACCCAGGCTCCTTTGGCAGGAAGAACTCACGGCCCTCACTTAAGTAACCCAGAATGGCTGCAAGCATTGAACAACCCAATGAAGGTGATATCGGTCAGCCTGAGGCCCTGCGCCTGCAAGTGCATCCTCCAAGGTGACACTGGCACACTCGCAGTACAATGTTGACTTGTTGAGTGCTGTGCCAATTCTGACGAACGAATAAAGGCACCACCTGCACTCCGCTGTGACAAGTGGTGCAACCACGAAGAGCACCAGCATTGCAATCACTCCATTGGGCTCAACATCCGACATCAACATTCTGCGTGTGCCCTTCGATCATGGCACTCCAGCAGATGGACTCCTTCTTGGTCCATCGAACAAGTTGCAGGCGTCGTCCAATGCCCCCGTCCTTTGAGGAACAGGTAAGCTATCACCGAGACGTGCAAGAGGGTCTGGGCGTCTGGCATTTCGTCGAACAGTCTGCGCGCAGCGACGGCGCGCCCCCGCGTGCGCTTACACGCCAAGCGATGCAGGGGTCGTCGGAGAAGGCCGGCTTGAAGGCGAAGGTCATCGGTATCATATTCCTAGGCGCAAATAACGATATCATATTCCTAGGCGCAAATAACGATAGAAATAAATAAGATAGGGATTTAAATGGAAAATGTGTCCAGCAAAGCAACTGCTGCTTTTTTACTAGATCTGCGCCGTCAACTCTTGATCTAACGGTGAAGTGAAGTCCAAATCGGATCGCAGATTTTCTTCGCGATCACGTTTCGTTGGTGCAGATACTAAGGGCGTTTCGTAAAAACACTACCAGTTTGTCTTTTCCTCCTCGAATCTGGACCGCGAGATCTCGATCGCACGGATTGCGTGAGACTGCTCTCCCCTATTTATTTGGCTATTTCCAACGGAAATCTCTCGTATCTCTCGTGAGTCGTGATCTCTCCTGTTCCGAAGCCCAGAGCTCTCCGCCATGGACGACCACGGCGACGTCCACGCCGACGGCGTGATCGCCTCCGTGTACTCGAAGCCCCGCGACGGCGCGGCCACCTCCAAGTGCGCGAAGCCTTCCTCCGTCTCCGGCAGCGGCGGTGCAGGCAGCGACGACCGCCTCAGCTCCCTCCCCGACGACGTCCTCCTCCTCATCCTCCTTCATCTCCCCTCCGCCCCCGCCGCAACCCGGACCAGCCTCGTCTCCCGCCGCTGGAGGCTGCTCTGGGCCGATATCCCGGAGCTCTCATGCCTCCTGCGCACCGCCGAACCCGACCCTGCAGCACGCGCCGCGAGTCGCCGCCCGCGCCTCGCCAGCCCTCCGCCTCCACGACGCCTCCGACGCCACGGCCACCTTCCTCCTCGCTGACCGACCGCGCCGCCTCGATCTCCGCCGAGCTCTTCTCCGACAACGCGACTCCCCTGACGTACGTACGGTTTGAGCAAGCCTGTCTAAAAACTCCGATCGATCGCTGTGTTTTCTTAATCCGCTCATGCCTGAATCCCGAAAACTCTCGGTCCGTGGATGAAATGTCGTTGTTCTTGCATCACGTCAAACACTGCATCTAACATCTGCGAAGAAGCTAATGGATCGTGATGAGAACTTGCCACATCTGTGTTCTTGATCGCGTGCAGTTTCATCTTTGACATTACTTGTGAAGATTCTGAATCACCAACTTGATCCATCCATGTTCCTTAATTAAAAGCCCTTAGGTATGCATGACGGCATTAGCCCTTGGTTGCACTGGTTTGGCATCCCGCAGACAGGTTGGTTATCTTGTTCTGATCTCCACGATTTTCCCTCCTTGACATCAAGAACAGAGCATGTGTGACAATGGAGATAGACAGTCTGCTTATGCTAGGCGGTTAATTAGCCAATGTTTATTGTTCTGGTAAGTATGCATGAATCTGAGTCCCCGTTTTATTGTAGGACTAATGCTGTGATATCACGGAACACGCTTGGTTACTATTTAATTTACGCACTGAGTCTCATAATGGGCCAATCATTGCTGCCTTGTTGGGCATAGTACTGAAGAGTGAGTAGCCCTGTGGCTTTGTCATACAAGCGATCAGAAACGAGAAATTTCGATATTTGACACTGAATACATGCGCCTCTCAATTTTTAACCCCTAATTCGTACGTCTTTGGAAATTTAACCCTGTCACTGTGAATTCTTTTGATTCAAGGGATTCTCCTCATTTTCTTTCCTTTCCTATTTTGACACTTGTCACTGCGAAAATGAAGAGAATACCTTGAATCAAAAGAATTCGCAGTGACAGGGTTAAATTTTCAAATGCGTACGAATTGGGGGTTAAAAATTGAGATGCGCACGTATTCAGTGTTAAATATCGAAATTTCTCATCAGAAACAGGGATGCAAATTTGCCCTCAGGGATGATTTCACCTCAGAAAATAGTTATGCAATTTCTATTCTTAAGAGCTTATGTTTTTAAGTGAGATGCATATTTTCCCTGAGTTGGTGCATGTAAAGTTTTTATGTTAGTCAGTCTGAGTGCACACTGCTGCTCTGCCTGTTTTGCTACAGAAGCGGCATATATAGGCAACAATGCTCCATGGAATGCACTACTACTGCATATACATGGTCTTTGGAAATTTTGTGTGTATACATCTGATGACTTTATTTACACCAGTTTTGATGCTTTTCTTTATTACCATGTCTTATTCTCTCTGTTGCACTTATATAGCTCTCCTACCCATGGTCGAGATGTTTGCATGGTAAATGACCCTGCTCAATTTAAGCCATGTTCTTTTTGTCTTTTCAACAGTTTTAAATTTCTCTCAACAATCACTTTTCATTAGACAATCACTATACCACCAAGATGGCACTCCAAGTAGCTTATAAGCCAAAGCTTATGACTTATTTTGAACTGTAGTTGCTGTTGACTTATTCTACGTAATTAAATTAAAAAATAAGCCAAAATGTTATATTTGCACAGATGATATAAAGGAATAAGAGGGAAAAAGCAAAAACAAAAGGCCCTAAAAAGTCAAAAAGCCCAAAAAAACAAAAAACCATAAGTTAGAAGTCAGAATCAGAAACCATTTGGAGCGAGACAATGTGGCAGAAAACATTTCTCCACTGTTAATCCATTACTTACTCAGCATCCTTTCCATCGCTTGAACTTTTTTTTGTTAGATCGAAAAATTGATTTGTGCATATTCCCTGCAGCAGTTGAATTGTTGTAGGAAAGTGTCGCAAACGTGAGGAAAACTAGTGATTGTTTTCTTTCCTTAGATACGCATGTGCAGTCGTGCAAGCTACAGTGGTATGGGTCTGGTGTTGCTGACTGTATGGGAATTCACTGAGGAACATTGCAAGATGCTTAGATGCGTGTACTCTTTAGTTTTGTGTAAATTCAATCTTCTCAATAATTCATAATAGTGTACTGAAAGTTACTCTTGGGTTCATGTTAGTCTTTTACAAAGCTGAAACGAAATTACTCGTACGTACTATATACTCTGTCTTTCTTGGTGCATGTCACTACGTCTGATGCTAACAGATGATAACACTTTTTTGTGTGACGTACATACATGCACAACAACACAGAGTTTTTGTCATATATGGCACTATTTGCATCTATAATTACAAAAATGATAGTATGTGTACTGTATTTGAAAAATGATATTTTTGTCATCCAGTGACCGGACAGCCACACCGCAAAACTGACGCATGGGCATGCCGCCAGCAGCCTGCCGCCTCATGGGCAGACGGCAAGTAATTAAGCCAGCTTAATTACATGTCTTAATTTTTTATATACTGCTTGTTTTAATTTTAAATATACTAAATGAGCTTAAAAAATTACAAACTTTAATATACATCATCTTAACATAACGTACTTAATTGTGTAATTTTTTGGTAATTGTATCCACTGTGGACGTTACTCAAAAATTCGTACAATTATCAACTAATGTTAGAGTTTTAAATATAACAAATGAGCTAAAAATTACAAACTTTTATGTTCAGTCTCTCGTGATAATGTACTTAATTGTGTAATTTTTTTAATAATTTTATCAATTGTAAATATTTCTCAAAAATTCATACAATTACCAGGTGATTAGCAGGTGCGGCAAAGGTGGGTCATTTCATTTTCTTTGCCTTGTTTAATCCACATTTTGGTTTTCTTTGCTTTATTTAATCCACATGTGAACAAACATAGCGAGTCGTAGATATTTGGTTCATATGAAAATTGAGCACTCGTGCAGGAAACAGACCACCGAAAGTGTCACTTGTGTCACATCTGTCTCCCCACGCATAGTTCACTCCTGTCATTATCAGCACGTCGTTAGCGCACGCTTCGCTATCGCTCTCGCTATAAATTTCAAGTTGTGTACACTCACATTCTTGCAATCTCTTCACTGACACTCCTCACCTTGCAGTCTCTTCGCTCTTCATCCGCTTTCTTCACACCCGATTAAATATTGTTTAGTGTCGTTATTAGCAATCGTATTAACAGCTATTTTTTGTCGTATGAATTATCTTTGTTAAATGTGTATGTAATTAGTTGTAGTTATTTAGATGTAATTAATTTAGTCCTAATTATTTAGGCATAATTAATTAATTTTTATATTAATTAATTTTTGTAAGCAAGTATATGTTATTTAATTGTATATTTTTATATGTTTTTATGTTGACTGCATAGACATTAAAATCGTAACTACTAAGTGTAGCAATTAATTAAATTGTGATGCCAGAGAAAGATTACATTAGAAGCATAAAAAAAAGAATCTCTATCAAACTTCCTATTGCATCATGCATGTTGTATACTATTATACTGACTAGTGCTACTCGTAGCTCATATAGTATAAAAAGTTGGATTTATTATCACATTACCTTCGGATTGTCCTTTATGGACACAAGCATCACACATGCTTACACTACTCTTTTATGATAGCATATCATTTTATTTAGTCCATAAAGCCAGTGAAGGGTACAACGTGATAGAAGCCTACATACATACATCAAATCTTAAGCCGAACTATTGCTCATTAACTTAAGCACTTAATTTGCTTGCTTTTGATCAAAAGCAACTGAGGTAGGGAAAAATAAAAGGCCAGATATATATAGTAAAACAAAACTATACTGACAAACAATTATGACAACTAGCAACAAGGTTCAGATGTTTTTCTTGACTAGATTATGAGAATGTGTTCATATGCACCATTTATTTAGACCAGTTCATATTTGTAGTGTTCATTTTAGTCTTAAATGTACATTATTTTATACTATTTTATTCCATCATAAATTTTAATTTATAATATTTTACTGTCATTATCAATCTTCGTACTAATATTTGGTCTATCCTATTTGTTGGAAGGTATGGTTTTACTGAAACTTCTCAAACAGTTCTACGATGAGAACCACTCATGAATGACAGGTGACGCGGCTGGCCCTTCGCCCTTGAAGCTGCAGGGTGGGAGGGATCCATAGGAGCTGGACGAGTGCTATGTTCCAATCCTGCGGGCCACGGACTTGTTGCCCTTTGAGAGGCTGGCCTCCATCGGACACGAGTTCACCATTGACGGTAGCCTGCTCGTGGCATTGGTGGACAGGTGGAGGCACGAGACACACACATTCCATTTTCAGTGGGGGTGAGATGACGGTCACTCTGTAGGACGTCTCGTTCTTGATCGGTCTCCCTCTCTGAGGTGACACACTTGTTCCAGCCTCTGCACCGGCAGACTGGAAGGAGAGGCTGGCGGATTAGTTCGGTCTAGCTATCCCGGAGGGTGCTTGTGGCGTCCCTCGCACTTAGTTGAACAATTTCAGTGTGTACCCGCAGGATGCACCGCTCGAGGTCGTAAGGACGCACCTCGTCGCGTACCTTATTTAGCTCTTTGGTTGGAGCATGTTTCCAACTACACATGGTGATATTTGCAACACCGAGTTCATCCATCTCGCCAAGTCTTTGGTTGATGCGGAGTTTAGGGCAATGCCTCAGTATAGCTGGCCAAAAAAATAGTGCACAACCTAAGTTGTGGCCACTCGATGGATCACACCATGCATATCAGGTACCCAGTGGGGGCACCATACTCACTTGTCAGGTCATCGCGACCTAGTGAGTCTGGCCATCCATCGCAATCTACCGAGTATGCCCCGTATCATAGTACTAGCCGTTGATCATCCGTAGGCTATATTGATGAGGAGGTAACTTGCGTACAAATGTACGCTTTGTTTCCTGTTAGGCCTTACGTTCCGCTAACATCATGGCGTTCTCCTATCGCAGATCTGTCATTGAGATACAATACTTTTGATGTCCACACCACCTACACAGACTACCGCTCCCCATCGTTCATCTTTGTTACACATCCGGGACGTACGAGATTCGTATTCTACATCCATCTTACAGCCACCAATTCAACGTGGGGGTGACATCGAGTCCACCGATGATGATACGGGCCTCCCAGATGCTTCCAAGGAGTGGTACACAGTGCTAGGGTTTGTAGCGTGCGTAGAGTAGAGCTCATCATTCATACCATACCTAGGGTTTAGAGACTTTGGTGGGCAGAGCTCCTTCGGCTTCACTGCCACATCGTACGGTCAAGGCGAGAGTTCCCCTGCACCACAAGGGGGATTTATAGTCCTCTATTCATGACATTATTGCTAGCGGCCTGCAATTTGGTATGTATCAACTGGAGGATATCGACGCTTATCGGACCCAGCCTGCTGTACCTCAGCCTATTGGACCACCGTCACCAGCGAACAAATGGAACAGTCTCCATACCTTCTCCGAACTGAGACGCAAACTCTAGACCGGCTGACATACCCCACAGGATATGCTTGTGCTCAACGGAAGATAATGCCATGTACAAGAGGCAAATGCGGCAAGGAGATAGTAGTGGTTTAAATGGGTGAACCATATCGCATTCCATGCGATACATTTTTTACTATTACATATACTTCTATAAATATTCGTAATGTATAAAATTCTCAAAGAAAAATAGACAATTACTACGACTGTATCAGGATGCTGCATATAAGATTTCATAATTTTTACATCTCGTTTGGTACATGTAACATCTCCTACAAAAATCATAATCGAACGAATTTTTGAGCAACATTCACTGTAGATAAAATTGCCAAAACATTACCTTCCATCTGCCCTTGGGGTGGCAAGCCGCTGCCGTCTGGTGGCGGGGCGGCAGGCTGCCTACTATCGTCGTCAGCGTGCCTACACGTCAATTTTGCGGCGTGGCCACCTGGCCACCGGACGGCAAAAATGCCATTTTTGCAAATACGGTACGTATACTACTATTTTTTGTGATTACAGATGCAAACAGTGCCATATATACCAAAAACTTCAACAACACACATGCATACTATACACTCATTTGGGCTTTTTTGGCTTATAGCTTATTTTACACTTTAGTAGCTGGTGGTTTTTTGCCGTAATTAAATTTAAAAAAATTAAAATAGAAAAAACATGTTAGCCCAACACGGACAATGCAAATGAATATAGGAAAAAAGAAAAACAAAAAGCCCAAAAACCGAAAAAGATGAAATTAAGAAATAGTGAACTAGAAGTTGAACTCAAAATGAGCAGGGCTGTCCCTGCTTGCTTTGGCTTCTATAAGCCGTAGTAAATGATTTTTCAACAGTATCTAGCTTTTAATCGAAGTATCTTTTCAAGACAGGGTTTACAAGTCGATCGTAGTACACATTATAGTAACTTTATTTATATCGACCAAAATCGCACACAAATATCTCTCTACAACCTTCTCTATAATCTATTATTATTCATAAACTAAAACCAAAACTAAAACACATCAGTAAAAACTAATATAAACAGCGCTCATTCATATCACGAACATTGGACTAGCTAGGTGAACTGACTGACCAGTGATCAGCTAGTTGATCTAATCCGATGTGACCATTGCAAATGTGTATGGCATCTTCATCGATCCTGTTATTTTAGGTTTTTGGTTACTTTTAGTTTCAGTTTTTTCGAAAGTTGAAATAAGCGGAACGATTTTTCTAAATAATTTTCAAAACTATTTTTTCAGAGCGGCTTTCTAAGCCCGCAGCCACATGTGTTGTTCATGTTAAAATCTTTGTCGCCGTCTTGAAAAACACAACTAAAAGCTATTAGCTATAGCTAAGAAAACATGAATATTGTACTTCACACAAATCACAAGTGCTTGATCGGTTCGGCTTGAGCTTCTGGCGGTTTATTTTTCACTATTCATAAATTTCGTCTTTTTCTGAACTTTTGGCTTTTTGTTGAGCTTTTTTGCCGGTTCTTTTTTCCCGTATTCGTTTGTATTATACATATTGGGCTAACATATTTTTTATATTTTAAATTTTTTTTAAATTTAATTATGCTAAATAAGTCTCTGTCAGCTATAGTGTTTTTTTCAGCCATCTACAGTGTTTTCACCATAAGCCATAAGCTTTTAAGCCCAACCGATCACCACTTGCTGATGTTGTAGCGTGCGGATGCATGCACGATTTATTTATTATTTATTATTTATTTTGCCAGAGACTTACGGGCACATGCATGTGGCCTCTGCCCATGCACGATTTAGGCGGTACACCGTACGCTGCAGCAGTGCAGCTGGATAGTGGATTCAAACTAGAGATGGCAATGGGTAAATACCCATCGGGTATTGCCATTCCATACCCGTACCCGCTAGGTGTAAATTTACCCGTCGGGTTACCCGTATCCGCACGCGGGTAGAAAAATTTACCCATACCCGTACCCGCGCGGGTATTACTACCCGACGGGTAACCCGTACCCGCAAGCATACCCGGTTCAACACATAAGAATATCATCAATTTAGACATTCATTGATCATACATGCCAAGCACAAAAGCGTCTAATGATCAAAATTAGTACATCACATAAACATACTTGACATGACCATATCAACATATGACAAACAAATAAACAATCAACAACAAGTAGATAATAAAATTAACATTTGAGTGGGATGTCTAGTTGTCTAATGCGGGTATTCATTACCCGCGGGTAGGCGGGTATGGGTAGTATATACCCACACCCGCACCCGCCTATCCGGCGGGTAGAGGATTTCGTCCAATAACGTACCCATGGGTACATAAAATTTTTCATACCCGTCTCTTTATCGGGTAAAACCCGTCGGGTATTCGGGTATCGGGTACCCATTGCCATCTCTAATTCAAACAAAGCGAAACAGAAGTCGATGCAAGCCGTAAACGACCACATTAACCACCCAATCCAACACGTACGGTCACATGCACCGATCGAGCTACTACAAGATGATGTATACAAGAGCAAATCAGCTTGCTAGGCACAAATTAAACTCCAAACTAGGAAATATATATTGTGACAATGTGACGGTTAGAAAACGAGATCCGTCGGTCCTACTTATTTCGGTTTCTCTATTAGGATTTTGGCATATAATTTTTAATTTTATCTTTTTCTATTTTTTGCCTTTTATCTTTCTTTATTTCTTTACATTGTTTATGATGGGCTAACCTATTTTTTATTTTTATTTTTTAAAAAGTAATTACGCTGAAAGGCCACCAACAGCTACAGTGCCAAATAGTGAAAAATAAGCCATGAGCCATAAAAACTCAAATAAACAGGCCTAATGCCTCACTCAGTTCGGCTGAAATAAGCTGATTTATAGCTTATTTTGCACTACAGCTGCTAGCGGCTTTTTTAGTGTAATTAAATTTAAAAATAGAAAAAATAAATTAGCCTATCCTGAACAATACAAACAAATACGGAAAAAAAAAAACAAAAAAGCCCAAAAATAAGAAAAAATAGGAAAAAACAAAATTAAAAAATAATGAACTAGAAACCAGAAATTAAAGCCGAAATAAGTGGAGCCTCAGACAATGCAGAAGGGGCAACCTCCATTGTAAGGCCTGCATCAGTTTCTTTCAACAAAAACGTACACAACAATCCAATAAGTGGTGTTTATAAAGATTCACGGTGAGGAAAGAAAGAGAGTTAAGCATGTCGAGAGCACATTAATGTTTGGTTAGCGGGACGAGGTTTTATAGCATAGGGTAGTCCATGTACCACGTGGTTAATTCAGTGGTTTTTGGCGAACGAAATGGTTTAACATTTAAAAAGAATATTTCTCAAATTTCTATCCCACAATCCAGTATTAATTAGATGGTTCATTTCAAGCAGCATAACGTATGAATGACCTTTCATCCAAAAGGATGAAACCATAGCGTATGTGTATCACTTGGTACCAAACAAACTCTTGAGAAAAATCTGGGCCAATTGAATCAAACGGCCTGGAGCAAGGACATGCATGATACCGACGGCGGATACGGCACTCATTGCTAAAGTTTGCGATGGGCGCCTATAGAGCAGAGGTTTCGATTTTTTTTTTTCATATATGAAAACTGCCTAGGAATTAGGATAGATATATGCACTTAAACATGTATACAAATTGAAGGATTAAATTGGGAAAAAACTCAAAGCATGTCGCGTCTAAGGTGGAGATGTCGAGCGTGTGTGCAAGTGTGCGAGAGGCGGGGGACGCGTGGGATAGGTAAGACCAAGTAGTTGGTGAGATCGAGTTCAAAAAAAAAAGTAGTAGGTGAGATCTGCGGCAGCGCGACCAACAAACATACTGCTCCGGTGGGACCCGTTCCGTTCAAGGACATCGACAACAACGCCGACCAGGTCACCGCCGTGCCAGATCAGCGGCCTCTGGAAGAGCACCAGGGCGGATCCAATGTACTGCATTGGGAGTTACTGACACCAATGCGGCCCACGAATGCAAAGAGAAGCACAAGTGTATTTTTAGGGCATCTCCAATGGTAATAGTTAGTACTAGCTATATAGTCACCGACGTAGGTGAGAACAAAAAGACTATTTTATCTCCCACATGTCCTCTCTCATATTCTTGACTACGTGAAATAGATCAACTCGTCGCTAGTGACTACTCTCTCTCTACTTTTTCCTTGCCACATCGATCTAGCTAACTAAATAGTGGACATAGATAAATCTAATAGGTAAAACAAAGTAATCTCGGTTCTAGACCCTAGCAACCCAACCTAAAGAAAACTTTGACAATCTAGACCTATCTGGCTAGCCGAGGCATCAAGCACTGCACCAGTGTACTGCACGTCCGCAAGGAGGCCAAGCCTGTTGGCCAAGGCATTAAGCGAAGTCTCACCACTCTCCTAGGTTTATAGTTCTTCAATCTTCATTTTGGTCCCAACTCCCCTTTCCATCTATCCCCATCGTTGGCGGTTGCGTGCTACCGTCTACCAGCTTGGTGCCACCGTGTCGGCATCGTCGGCCGTCCCCATCGTGGGCGTCGAGGCCCGCTTCACCTTCACCTTCCTCGGCTCCTTTCCGGCTTTCTCCATCATTGGCGGCCGCGTGCTGTCGGCTTGGTTCTGCCGCACCATCGCCGTCCGACTGTCCCCATCGCTAGCACCGCCCGCCCACCTCAGGCCCGCCTGACCTTGACCTTCCTTGGCTCCTCCTCGGAAGTTGGCCCTCACCTCCAGCTCGGCAGCTCCAACTGCCCTCCAAGCAACTACGCCGACCAAGTTGGCCATCGGCCCCAAACAACCAATCCACCAAGGGGCAAACGGAGGTAATGAGGTATATCAGTATATGTAACATCTAACATATTGTATCGATGTTTTTGCTTACTTGATTGCTTCTGTTCTATAGTTCTGAAAATATTAATCATGTGATAAACTAATGAATGATGATGATAAGATGATTGATGGTATTGGACAAAGGGAAATTGTAGAATGTAGAGTTGAAGCTAAGACAGGGAAAATTATTAGTGGAGAGATGTTTTTCAGCCATGAATGTTGTCAAGACCGTGTTGTGTAATAAAATTAGAGACGAGTTCATGAGTAACTGTCTAATTTGTTATATGGAGAAGGACATGTTTTCTACTATTTAGAATGATGCCGTGATTGATCGCTTTATAAAGATAAAAACTCGCAAAGTACAACTTTAAAATGTGAGTCACTTCACATGTTTCACTTAATGATATTCCTTTAGTCTGTAAAATTTTCGTAGTACTACTGTCAATGTTGAATTATAACATGTCTTATTTGTTCATTGCTTTTAGAGAATTCGAATTAAAGTTAGGAAGTCATCTTTTGAGACTTAGTTTTCTTTCCTCTCAAAGACGTCAATAACTGATTTCATGACTTCACCCAAATTCTCAACTGATACGTCTTGTCTTTTGAATATAGAAAAACTATTATATCGTTGTATATTTCAATTATTCATGTAATCCTTTGGTATAAAATATTCGAATGCGTTATATGGCGTAAATTGTACCCTATTAATATTAATACTATAGTTAGTTCATGCTTTAGGGCCTGTTTGGTAGAGCTCCAGATTCTCATTTTTCAGCTTCTGCGGGAGGGGGCCGAAACCCAGGGGGTTTTGGTTTTATATGGTGGCATTTTGCGGGTAAATACTACGAACTTTAATGAGTTATTGTATTTAGGGTGTGTTGGCTCCCCACGAGAATCCACCTTAACCTAACTTCTCCTGAACAGTACATTTTGGAACCTGCTCCTCACGAGAAGCTGAATCTGGTCATTTTGGGAAGCGGGTTGTTTGACACAGCTTCACCTAATTCAACAGAGAAGCTGGGAGCAGGAGCTGTACCAAACAGGCCCTTAACGCCATAGTGACTCCAATGACTGTTTTTACTGGCTTCGCCCCTGGAGCACGACGGCAAGGTTCCCGGCACCCCGAGCAAGGTGGACCCAGCGTGGAGCTGCGTTGCTACCAGGGCTTCTGGCTGCTGGAGATGTGGATTCCGCGGCTTCCGCCTTCCAGCGCCGCTTCGAGCCCCGCCCCGACGACGTCATCGTCGCCAGCCTGCCCAAGTGCGGCACCACGTCGCTGAACGCCCTGACGTTCGCCACGATGGGGGCGCCGCGCGTACCCACCAGCCGACGCCGGGTACCCGCTCCGCCGATCTCCCTTTCCTGGAGGGCCTCTTCGCCTCCGGCCGTGAGGCCACGCTCGACGAGCTGCCGTCCCCGCGCCTCATGGACACGCACATGCCGCTCGCCATGCTACCGCGGGCCGCTCCGGCCGCCGCCTCCGGCGGCTGCAGGGCGTGTACATCCGCAGGGAGCCCAAGGACATGGTCGTCTCCTTGTGGCACTTCGCACGGCGGGTGATGCCCGATGTGCCATCCACAAAAATCTTCGAGTCCGTCTGCGACGGCGCCAATCTGTGCATGCCGTTCTGGGACCATATCCTCGGGCATTGGCGCGCGAGCGCGGCGACGCCGGACAGCGTGCTCTTCTTGCGGTAAGAGGAGCTGCTGCGCGACCCCACCGAGAACGTCCGGAAGCTTGCCCAGTTCAGCGGGCTGCCGTTCTCCGTGGCGGAGGAGGAGGTCGGCGTCGTCGGCGCCATCGTCGAGCTGTGCAGCTTTGAGCACCTTAAGGTCCTGGAGGCGAACAAGACGGGCTACATGGATTCGCGCATCAAGATGCCGCGTGAAGCCCTCTTCCGGAAGGAAACGAATCCTCTGCAGTTGCGTACGGGCGACTGCAGAGGGAAGTCGACGATCTGAGCCGTCCGATTGAAAAAGAACGGCTCAGTTTTTTGGTTGCTACAAGAAAACACCGTAGCTACGAGTAATTTTACCGTAGCTATAGTACCTTTATCGTAGCAACAAAGATCTGAGCCGCCCTTTTCAATCGGACGGCTCGATCGTGACTTTCTCTGCGATCGCCGTCGCGATCTGCAGAGGATCTCGTTTGCTTCCGGAAGGGCGTGGCCGGCGACTGGGCAAACCACATGACTGTTGGGAGGAACCTGTGAATCAGCATGTTCAAATCAAACGGAGGATACGCTGTTATACGAATAGCTGAAAACAGAGAACAAAAGAGAACAGAGTTACAGAGCTCGAGCAGAGAGAGTGTTTTGGAATAATTTTTATGTTCTCTTTCTTTTCGCAACTGCGACTTTTTCTCAACTTGATTTTTACAGACTCATTTACGTACTCGACGAACTTGAGGTCGTGTACACCGGTCTCAACAACCCCGCCATCTTCCCATACCAGGCAGTTCGCCAACCAAGGCGTGGCCTGCGTCATCTACGACCATCCGTGCCGACGCTTGCTACAGTTACCACCAATTGCTACAGTAATCGCCGACTGCTACAGTGATTGGCCACACGACCATGACCACTGGCTCCAATATCGGCATGGTTACGATCACGGACTCGTAGGAGCCACGGCCGTGATGCCTATGAACACGACACTTTCGACCATAGCATCTACGACTATGACGTTTACGACCATGATGCTAGTCATTACAACTACACACAACGTGGTCGTAACCGACTATACACAACGTGGTCGTAACCGACCACACAGACACCGGTCGTAACGACCACACAAACCGGTCGTAACCAAACTTACAAAGAACCGGTCGTAATGATCACACACAAACACTGGTCGTTACGATCACAGAAGGACCCGATCGTTACAACCACACACACATTGGTCGTAACGGACCACCAATGTTCTAAATAGCGGGATTTAGCGGCAGCTTTAGCGGGCTATAGCATTTGGGGAGGTCAGATGCTAAGCTATGCCACATTTGGCGCTACAGGAATTTTTCCGCTATTAGCGGCTAATAGCGCTATTGCCGCTAAATGGAGGTTCATTTAGCACCGCTATCTGCGTGGGCTTTCATTTTCCTCAACCCAAATCACGCGCAGGCCCAAAT
Organism: Dendrocalamus sinicus; assembly: GCA_036346575.1. Classification (NCBI taxonomy): domain Eukaryota; kingdom Viridiplantae; phylum Streptophyta; class Magnoliopsida; order Poales; family Poaceae; genus Dendrocalamus; species Dendrocalamus sinicus. Next base: position 27,018,890 of record CM070657.1, on the reverse strand, counting down.
CACCATGATACCCACCGATTGGAAGCTATTTAGCCCGCTATAGCCTTTCTTAGCCTTTGGGAGAGGTAGCCGCTAAGGGGCTTAGCCCGCTATTTAGAACATTGCGGACCACACAAAGAACTGATCGTAACGACCACACACAGACACTGGTCGTTATGGTCACATAAAGACCCGGTCGTTACGACCACACACACCGGTCGTAACCGACCACACAAGAGACTACCGCCCAGTCAGGTTTATACAACAACACTCACCCCCCTAAACTTGACTTAGGTTTGTGAGGTCTCTGACGCCGATCAGCTCACGCATCTCCCCAAACTTGATTCTGGGAAGGGCCTTGGTGAGGATGTCGGCTCGCTGCTCCTTTGTGCTGATATGCTCCACTTTGATTTGTCCCTGTTCCACACATTCTCTGATGAAGTGAATTCAAGTATCAATATGCTTAGTTCTTCTATGGAATACCGGGTTTTTTTTATGAGCACGATCGCTGACTTGTTGTCCATGAGCAATGTCATTGGCTCGGGCTTCCTCTCCGCGATCTCGCTCAGTAAAATTCTGAGCCAGATCGCTTAACAAGTTGCGCATGTTACCGCCATGAACTCTGTTTCACACGAGGAGAGTGCGACTGTCCTCTGTTTCTGTGAGCTCCATGCGATGAGGCTTCCGAGTGATAAAAGGTGCAACCACTCATGCTCTTCTTGTCTTCTACATCTCCAGCGAGTTTACTGTCGCTGTAGCCTGTCAAGGGTCTTTCACCTCCTTGCGTATACTCCAGACCGGAGTTGATGGTTCCCTTCAGATATCTCAGAACTTGCTTGACCGCCTGCAGGTGCAACTCCTTGGGAATTTGCATAAATCTGCTCGACACGCCCACTGAGTAACTCAAATCCGATCGTGTGTGTGTGTGAGATACCTCAATGTTGTAGTTTAGATCTCCTAGGGTTTAGACCTAGAGGGGTTCCTATGTTCGGGTTCGTGGGAGAAACTGAGAGGGAGAGAGTTAGGGGTACTGACCGTCTGATTGCGTGGAGGAGGAGGTGGCCATCTCGGGTTCGTCGGTGAGGTCTGCGCACGGGCAGCGACGGTCGGGGAAGAACGGCGTCTCCCGGTGCGCGGCGACGGTGGCAGCACGGTGGAGCTTCCCGTCGCTGGAGCGCCCCCTCTTAGATCGGGTCTAGGGTTTTGTTGGTGGGGAAGGTGGCAGCACGGTGAATCTCGTCGTGCGTGCGCCCGCCCCACCTGCTTTATATGGCGGCGGCGACAGGGCTCACCACCTATTAGTGGGCGCCCCGATCGTATGCGGTCAGGGAGAGGGGGCATTTGGCCGTTGGGCCAAATGCCCTGAGATCATTCTAACATTCTCCCCCTTGATCTCAATCTATACTTTATCTTTAATTACTTTTGCCTTTACATATTCCATCACAGATTAGTGCATAGAGCATGTCTCATCGTCACGGTCAATCGCCGATAGATTCAACAGCTACAATACACCTCTCTGTTCTGAAATAGTTATTTTAATCTTTTGGGCCATCTTTTAGTCCAGGAATTCATAGGCTTTCCCTTAAACCTATGCCCGCTATATGTTCTTTGAACATGTTGGGTGGTAAGCCTTTAGTAAGCGGATCCGCTAACATCTTTGCGGTACTTATATGCTCAAGACTTATAATTTGATCCCGAACTTTGTCTTTCACAACATAGTACTTTATGTCAATGTGTTTGGCAGCACCACTTGACTTATTGTTGTGGGCATACATTATGCGGGTTCATTATCGCAGACAACTTAAGTGGTCTATTGATGTCGCCAACTTAAGTATGTCATCATGATCTTCACCGTATGTCATCATGAGGCCTTTGGACGATGTTCCTTTTGAGCAAATAACACAAGACTTTCTTTATCAATTTCCAATGTTCTATTCCAGATGTCATTGCTCGAATCGCAAGACTTTCTTTAAATTTCAATGTAACTCGAATCGCCAAGTAACCCGGTAACAAATGCTAAGTCGTATGCGTGTGCACACTTGAGCATACTTGTAAGCTTCCGACACCAAGCATATGGAACCGATTTCATTTGTTCGAGCTCAGATCGGTTCCCGGGCATTGAAAATCCCCATATCTGCCACCCTTGACTATAGGTGCAGTGAAGGACTACATTTATGCATACCAAATTTCTTTAAGACTTTCTCTATGTATGCCTTTTGTGACAGTCCCAATACCCCTTTGTTTCTATCTCGGTGAATTTCGATCCCTAGAACGAACGATGCTTCACCAAGATCTTTCATATCAAAGTTTGAGGACAAAACTTCTTTGTCTCCAAGAGTGATCGACATCACTACTAGCCAAGAGGATATCATCCACATACGAGATCGGAAGATAAACTTCCCATCTTTAAACTTTGCATAAACACAGCTTGTCCTCTACATTCTCTTTAAACCCAAATTTTCTTATTGTCTTGTCAAACTTCAAGTACCACTGTCTTGAAGCTTACTTTAACCCATAAATCGATTTCTTTAGGCGGCATCCCATTCTTTCATTTCCTTCCACGACAAAACCTTTCGGTTGTGCCATGTAAACATTTTCCTCCAAATCCCCATTAAGAAATACCGTATTTACATCCATCTGATGTAGCTCTAAATCATAATGTGCTACTAATGCCATTATGATTCTGAAGGAATCTTTACATGAGATTGGAGAAAAGGTCTCATTGTAATCAATCCCTTCTCTTTGCGTAAAGCCTTTTGCCACAAGTCGCGCTTTGTATCTTTCTACATTCCCTTGGGAGTCAAGCTTTGTCTTGTAGACCCATTTACAGCCTACTGTTTTGGCTCCTTTAGGAATAGTTTCCAAGTCCCAGACTTTATTAGCCTTCATGGACCTCATTTCCTCTTCCATGGCTTCAAGCCATTTTGAAGAATTTTCGCTTCTCATGGCTTCTTCAAATGAGGTGGGATCATCCTCCATTTGAAATTCCTCTGTATGATAGATATGATAATCATCGAAATAATCGATCTTCTTACTCTTTGAGACCTCCTGGGCCTCCTCATTTGGTACATCTTCTGCTTGAGGTCACTGTTGCTCCCCTCATCCGTGGCAATAGGTTCTATAGGATCCTGAAAACAGTTCTGATTCTCATTCATTGTTGCCACAGAGGAACAATAACAGTCTTGGCACCACAGTTGTCTTGCACCGTCGGTGCAGCGACAGCAGGTAGTGTGAAGAATGGCTCTTGAATCATCGGAGTGGGCGCATACACCCGCTTCTCTTCAAGGTCAATCTCACGAGCTACCATACTTCATCTCATCATTTCATCCTCTAAGAAGACAGCGTGTCTCGTTTCTACAAACTTTGTATATCTATCTGGACAGTAGAAACGAAACCCTTTTGAATTTTCATGGTAGCCAATGAAATGGCAACTTACTGTTTTGGGATCAAGCTTCCCAAGGTTTGGGTTAAATACTTTAGCCTCAGCAGGACTCCGCCACACACGTAAGTGGTTTAGTGAGGGAACTCTTCCTGTCCACATCTCGTACGGTGTTTTGGGCACCGACTTACTAGGCACTCTGTTGAGAATATGAATGGCGGTTTTCAACGCCTCCATCCATAAACTCAATGGCAATGTGGAGTAGCTCATCATGCTTCGCATCATATCCATCAAGGTACGGTTGCGTCTTTCAGCTACTCCATTTTGCTGAGGTTCGCCCGGTGTAGAATACTGGGCCACCATTCCATTTTCCTGTAAAAACCTTGCAAAAGGTCCAGGAACTTGTCCATATGGGGTATGTCGACCGTAGTACTCCCCCCCATGATCAGATCGGACTATCTTAATCTTTAAATCGTGTTGGTTTTCAATTTCAGCCTTAAATATCTTGAATTTATCCAAGGCTTCATTTCTTTCTTTGATTGGATAAATATATCCATAACGGGAGTAATCATCCGTGAATGTTATGAACGAGTCATATCCATCCACGTTTTTCACAGGAAAAGGACCACAAATGTCTGTGTGAACAATTTGTAGAACTCTTGTGCTTCTTTTAGCGTCTTTCTTAATTTTCTTTACATATTTTCCTTTAATGCATTCTCTGCATTGTTCTAAGTCTGAGAACTCTAATGGAGGAAGAATATCATTCTTAACTAGTCTTTCTATTCTCCCCCTCGAAATATGGCCTAAACGACAGTGTCATAATTTCGACGACTCATCTAGAGTTCTCTTTCGTTTTCTATTTAGATTCGTAGACGAGGATTCAATCACTTTCTCGCACGCGACGTTCCCATTATCGCATACGACATTCACATCATCACATAATGATAACAAATAAAGCTCATTCTGTAAGATAGCAAGACCAACACATTCTTTATTAAATATTATTTCACACTTGCCATTTCCAAAATTACAATCATAACCATCTTTGTCCAAATTTGAAACACTAATCAAATTCCTCTGTAAAGAGGGAACAAAAAGGACATCTCTAAGTAAAAGATTGGAGCCATTAGCTAACTCTAATGAAAGATCGCCAACGACTTCAACGTCAGCTTGGACTCCATTTGCAACTTTAATGCATCTTTCGTTTCTTTGCATAGTCCTCGTCGAATGGAATCCCTTTCTTTGCCATTATCATCTTTAAGTAATCGTGATGCTTCTTCTTGTAGTGTCCCGCCTTCTTGCAATGAAGACACCGATCTTTGTCTATAGCAAATTTATTCTGTTGAGGCCGATGGATGAGGCTTTTCCTTGTTCTTTGAGAAGGAGGTATGTTGAAGTTCTTTTTCTTGTTATCCTTCACATAGTTGATAGATCCACCATGTGAGGATTTAATTCTTTCCTCCTCTTGCACACACATAGCTATGCACTTTTCCAAGTCCCATTTCTCAGCAGCATATTGTAGTTGACAACAAATATGTCAAACTCTTTAGGCAAGGAAGCAAAACCAAATGAATAAGGAACTCATCCTTGAGAGCCAAATCCATTGGTTTAAGCTTGATGCCAAGTTGCTCATCCTCGCATGTGCTCTCTTATGCCATTGCCACCACCGAGTACCTCTCTGTCACAAGTCGCTTAATCACCGTAGCATAAGTCTTTGAAGAGCCAAGAACCGACTCTTTATTCTCTCAAGGTACTCTGTGACACTGCGATTGTCACACTCTGCGATTGAGCCCACAAATTGTTGGTCAGGTCCATTTCTTATGCTCAAGGTCATAAGACATCCGTAAGGGAGCATGATCCTCTCGCCTTTTCGCCAAGCAAGATCATCCTCATTTTGATCCTCACCGGTGCCATAGGCTCAGTGGGACGTCTTGAGTGAGGACCCACCACCTCACCAAGATAAAGCTAAGTCTATCTTTTCTTCCACTCTCCATAATTATCTCCTTTGAGAGTGGGATCTCTCCGATACAACTCATCAAGTTGTATCCTCCTAAAAATATTTCAAATAAAGTGAGAACATAACAGAAAATTATATGCCTTATTTCCAACGTTGGTCAAAAATACGACATACAATTTAAATCAATTTTATCTATAGATTAAATCTACATCACCGTTGGGCAGAAATAGAAATAATGCATAAAAACATCAATTAAAAAATTATAATACTGTTATTATCAACGTTGGTCAGAAAATAACAATATCATAATTATCTGGGATTTATATCTATTTTTTCAAAATTAAATTCTCCCGTTGGTTCGAATTTAATAATGAAAAATCAATCAACATTAACTTTTGCAGCGGAAACTGTAATTATTCTAAAAATAATTCATTATACGTACATTATCTCGTACACTTTTAATCTCTGAAAAAATTAACACGTTGGTGCAAAAAATTACAGAGATTTGAATCAAATTTCAATCAAATTCACTCAATAAATGCTTTTGAAAACAATTAAATTCATCATTCGGGATTCACTGTGCAAATGGCCATTTTTGGCCCATCCCGCACGGCCACGGCCCATGGTGGCCCGCTCTCCCCGCGCCTCACGCACGCGCGCGCGCACGCAGCCAGCGGCGCGGCCTCCTCTAGCGCGGCCCATGGCGGCCTCTTTCTCCCCGGCGCCCAGCAGGCCACCAGCGCCCACCGGCCCATCAGCCCCACCGAAAACCATCTGAGCCGCCCGATCAAAATCAACGGTCTAGGGCGCGCGCGGAGGGGATAACACCCCCAAAACCCTAACCCTAGCCTTCATTTCGGCTCCTCCCCACCCGAAAAAAACGGATCTGAGGGGAGGGAGCGGCGGCGCAAGGGCGCGCGACGGGGCGGAGCGGCGGCTCCACATGGCTGCGGCGGGCGGCGTGGCGCCGCTCCGTGGAGCGGCGGTGGCGCACGCACGCACGCGAGCTGCGCGACTGCTCCCTTAGGGAAGTGGCGGCCTCGAGCGGAGCTCGATGAGGCGGCGTGCACGCGGCACCCGTGAGGTGGCGGCGCACCTCGGGCGCGGCGCAGCGGCATCGGGAGGCGGCGGACCAGCGCCGCGAGGCGACCCGAGCGGCGCAGTGCGGCATGCCGGCGACGGCGCCCGGCCCCGGTGGCGCGCGTGAGTCCCCCTCCCTCTTTCCTTTTTTTTTGCCGATTTCTCGGTTGGGGATTCTCGTTCTTTTCTTTTCCCGTCTAGATCTACCCTTAGGATTGGCTCTGATACCATTGTTGTAGTTTAGATCTCCTAGGGTTTAGACCTAGAGGGCTTCCTATGTTCGGGTTCGTGGGAGAAACTGAGAGGGAGAGAGTTAGGGGTACTGACCGTCTGATTGCGTGGAGGAGGAGGTGGCCATCTCGGGTTCGTCGGTGAGGTTTGCGCACGGGCAACGACGGTCGGGGAAGAACGGCGTCTCCCGGTGCGCGGCGACGGTGGCGGCACGGTGGAGCTTCCCGTCGCTGGAGCGCCCCCTCTTAGATCGGGTCTAGGGTTTTGTTGGTGGGGAAGGTGGCGGCACGGTGAACCTCGTCGTGCGTGCGCCCCGCCCCACCTGCTTTTATATGGCGCCGGCGACAGGGCCCACCACCTATTAGGTGGGCGCCCCGATCGTATGCGCGCCATCAAGGAGAGGGGGCATTTGGCCGTTGGGCCAAATGCCCTGAGATCATTCTAACACTCAAACCTCCTATTATGCGACGGAAGTATGTAGCATCCACTGGCACTTCGCCCTCATCTTTGCTCAAATGTGATTTTTGTTCCATCGAAACCTTCGCCAAATTGCATTCCCACATACCGGCCACTTGCAGCACCTTCATGGCATACACTGACTATTTCAAGCTAATATGCCCTCTCTTTTGATCTACCTCTATTCCTAGGTAGTATGAGAGGAGTTCAAGATCACTCATCTCATATTCTTTCATCATTTAATGCTTGAAAGACAGTATCTAGTCTTTGCTTGTGCCGGTAACAATCAAATCATCTACATATACTCCCACCACCAACAGCTCAAAGCCAATGCTTCTTTTGTAGAGAGCCTGGCCTTGGGGGCATTTCTGAAAGCCGAGTTCCTTCAGAGTACTTGCTTCCTATGGCACTTGCTTCCTATATCCATCTTGCTAGCTCGCTCATGGCCGCGAGCAACGCAACCAGAGCTCTGGTAGGCTGCGGTGCAGCCAGAACAAAAATAGCGGATGAACTCGAAAGACTAATTTAAATGGAAGTGTCTAGGTATCACCCGGATGTTTTCTTTCTATCTATCATTTAAATTTGTGACCCTTGGATTAAAGATCAAGAGACCCCTTGTTTTTGAAGGGGGGAAGATTTTTTCAAGGAGGATAGGGTAGAATTCAAGAGGGAGGGTGAGAATTCATGATCACTGGATTTTTAATTCAACAGTCCTAAATTTGGATAATAGTTAGGAAGAAAACATCCGGATGATATTTAACAAAACCCAATTTAAATTGAGACAAACATAATCCCGTACGATTCAATTTCATACATGAATAAAGCTATTCCTCCGCGGCCATGGGAAGCAGAGCACAGGGGAACGAGCAGTGACCACGTAAATCTTTCCGCGGCGTCTCTACGGGAACACCCCGCAGCTCATCTTCGCCGCGCGCGCTCGTGATGTCGCCGTACGTGCGCGCCGGGCATGGCGTGCACGCGTGAGAGCGAGAGCGGAGCAAACTTGTCCTCGTCGTCCTCGACACTTCAACGCTTTAGCAAAGACGGCCTCTCCCCTACTCTCGACTTTGACGCTTTGGAGCTTTTTTGGTTTAGTTTCTTTACCCATGCCATTTCACAAAACAAACGAGCTTTATCCCCTCCCCGGTAGAGCACGCCTAGCTATCACAAAGGAGGAGGAGGAGGAGGCAAAGCAGGCCACTGCATGTTTGGGACGGAGAGAAGTGGTGCAAGGACGCGCATGAAATTGCTAGTGTTACGGCAGGGAGAATACATACGAAAGATTTGCGCAATTAGCAGAACGATTCGATGCTTTTGAATTCACAATGGGTACATGTACTTAATTGACTTGGTTGGCGGTTCATCTACTATGATTTAGATCAATGCTGGTCCATGGCATGTATATCTGTTGATAACAATGCCATCCTCCGATAAACTTTCTTGCCCTATGCCCACTCATTGGTAATGATTTTAACAGTACCAAAGAGAGCAATAAGATACATTTGATCGATCCATTTTTTATGAATCCCTCGTGATGACAACCCTTGCTCTCATAAAAGCTGAAATTATTCAGTTCCTCAACCGCCTTACTCACCAACATATTATATGACATGGCAGTACACAAGATTGTAGTAATTAATTATCTCCGAGAAATTAACAACAATTTACATGAGTCCATGCCACCAACCATTGCAATGAGAACACAAACAACAACTTCGACATGAATCATACATAGGTTTCTTGCACAAACATATAGAGAGAGAGAAGGTACCACACTTTAACCTTATTTTTGCGTAAATTTTCCTTAGTGGCTAGTTGGTAGCAGCTGGAATCTTCACTTGACACTTGAGCACACTGGCAATCTTTCAGCTTAGGTCATTTTCAGCATGGCTTCCCTTTGTTTTTGGTCTATAATGGCACGACAAAAGAGACCTTAAAAGATAAAGAAGAGGCACAGGAGAGATACTAAAGCAATGCCGAAGCAAAAGCCACCGACCGATCCAATCCGAGCTAGGTGGTGACCATCCTGCTGCACCCTTAGCTTTTGCCTGCATATGGTTCAGATAAAAGAGGTAGATTCATGAATATGCCATGAACACTAGCAATGGTGAGCTGATATTAGATGAGCGAATCAAGATTCAAACAGTTCTCAGCTCAAATTTAATCTTACCACCGACACCACCGGCCCTTCTGACGAAGGAGAGGAAGATGATCACAAGGGCGACCGCCGCCACGAGGCCGACGATGATGGCAAGAGTCTTCCCAGATTCATCTTATGAACAATGGAACAGAACAGGGAACTGTCAAATGTCAAACTATACTAGTAGTAGCTTTGTGCAAAGTAGAATAGTAAAAGGTTTAAAGCTACCCCGGAAAGCAGAAAAGGCTGAGCAGTACACTACTCACAGTGGGATACCAGAGATATACCCCTCACGTTTCAACTTCCAATGATACAAAGCTGGATCGTTTTGAATCCACTTTGTGATATACTGCTTCAGAGCAAGCTTAATGACACCAGGAAAGTGAATCCACATGAAAGTCTAGCTAAAAGTTCAGAGAAAAAAGTGAAACGCAAAAAAGTCCTTTTGGTCTCTTTGGTACCTTTGCAGTTTGCACACACCATAATTTGCTTGTAACTAGGCCATTTAGTATCATCTACCATAGCATATATAATATATTAATATATTATGTCTATGTGCAAGCATGAGAGAATACACCATAAGTTAGGGTTTAATTGTCAACTTGTCAGTGTTACCAGTATACATACTGTAATGCGGTACGCTAATAACTTTTGTGCTATACATTCAGTTGAAAGGCTGAGGCTGTTTCTATGATTGGGGTGCATATAATTGACGAGGGCCAAGAAGACCATCAGAATGTTCTATTTGGCGCCTTAATCATTGACACCTTCCTTACTATAGGGAAATGTGGGCGCTGCTCAAGTAGTTGTCATACCTAATTTATAACGAGATTTGCACAAAAGGTACATGGATCAAGTTTTGGACCATTCAACTGTGTTGTCACTCCCTAACCATGTAGCATACTGTTTAAATTTGTCCCTCTACCAGAAGTGACCTCTCTCTCCAATCTTCAGATGTTGTTTTCTTTTTTCTCAAATTGAACCAGTTAATCGCGTGAATTAAACCTGAGGAGAAGAAAGTGTGCAATGCACTGCTAAACAATACAGGTTCTAGAAGGCCTAAAAAATATGCCCCCTGCAGTTCGTGCAGCCATCATGACAACACAAGGAGGTACCCTACGAGAATTTTAATGCATGAATCTATTTTTAGTAATTGGTGATCCTTAGCAATTGAATCGTACGCCTCTCTCAGAAGAAAAGAAACCATTGAATCGTACGCTTAATGCAGCGCTAATGTATGACGGTCCAGTGACCAGTTACGGTTGCGAGATCCAACAAATATCCAGAATTCCGTAAGAAGTAACCAGATGTGGCTCTCGCATCAACGCCATTTCTTCAGTATCCGTGCCGATGTGATGTACGAAAAACTAGACGACGGTAAGCCCGGAAACATGCACGCTATACGATCATGCATCATCAAAAGCTAAGAAAACTACAGGATCGGCTGACTGGGCAAAGCAACCTTCACAATTACAAACTGATGCTTGAAATTAAACTTCACTTCAGAAGAAAACCGAAACTACGCTCGCTATGGTTGCGTGTTAGTAGGTATACTTCTCAAGTCAGCTCGTGGATTTACGACCACGTATGGTAGCGACAAGGGCATACTTAGGAAATGTCATAGAACGTGGCAAGTTTTTCCTATTCCTATAGAAAATGAACTGTTTTCTTTGAAATTGCTGTAAAATTCTTGTAAAACTCCTGTGTTACGCGTATGCTCACCTCTAGCGAGCACCCGTCGATCAGAATATATATCAAATCATGCGTACGGTCATTCATAATTCATTCATACGATCTCTACACAACGAAGTAGCTAATGGATGGCGAGAAGTAGCTGTTTACCGTGGACTTCGCCGTACGTGTGCGGCACGTATCCATATGCGTATCCATTGCCTGCGCCCGCACCGCCGCCGCCACTGATGCCACCTCCGTTGCTGGCCCCGGCGCCGGCATTGGACCAGAAGCGCGCATAGCACTTGCCGAGGTACACCTCCCCAGCCGAGGCGTAGCCGCAGCCGGCCTTGAGCTGCGAGGCCGCGGCAGAGACGCAGTCGGAACACGCTTTGGCGCCGAGGTCCCCCACGCACTGCGACATCGCCTGCACGTACCCGGCCGCCCCGGCGCGGTACGAGCCCTCGTCGGCGGGCGCTGCGGCTGCCACCAGCGCGCCGAGCGCCGCGTCGCGCATGGCCACGACGCCGGCGTCCCCGCCCTCGCCGCCACACTTCTTGAACAGCACTGTCGTGTCCTGCCTCCCCAGGAACGAGTCGTTCCCGTAGCGCACGAAGCACGCGCGCAGCTGCACCGCGGCGCCGGCGGCCGAGTTACAGAGGGAGGAGAGCTTGGAGACGGCCGACCTCACGCAGCCGCCGCAGATGGCGGCGGGGAGGTCGGAGCGGCACTGGTATAGCCCGACCAGGCCGGTGGCGGCCGACGGCGAGGTGTAGTTGGCGTAGGCGGTGTAGCCGGCGCTGTTGGTGAGGGACGAGAGCACGGTGTCGACGTCCGCCGCGTACTGCGACCCCGCGTCGTAGCGCGCCTGCGAGCACCCGGCGTACACGAACGCCGTGTAGTCGTCGGAGCCGCGAGCGCGCGTGCACGCGCACAGGACGAGCAACGAGAGGAAAGGGAGCGCTGCTGTTACAGCAAGCTTCGACATGCTTGTTGTTTCCGGTTTCTCTCGTGTTTGATGAATCGTACAAGGAGTTTCTTGAAGCTGAGGAGGCTCTGCACAGGAGGAAGGTGAGAGTAGCAAGATGCAGTAGAGGGAGGAGTGTGCTTGTGAGTGTGGACGAATGGGCTTAAAGGATTTATAAGTGGGTAATTACCTGGATCAGTTTCAGTGTTAATGGTGTGAATATTTTTTGCCTCTTATAAAAGTGAGGTGCCTAGTTGTACTTTGTGGTTTAATCGTCTTGTAGTGTAATATTGCCTGCATCGTGCCAAATGTTGTCAACCTTACTACCAATGTGTAGTGAAGTATATTGACCACATGATATTCATATGAGTAGATTAATCATGCATGAACATACTTTCATGTAATGCTCTTACATTTGGAAATTCATTCATGTGATGCTTCTCCGTTCCAAACATGCCCATACATTTGGAAGGGGGCACCTGTGTTAATTCTAAAAATCTTTGGGATAGCTACTATGTTTCCATATATCTCGTATTGTACTCTAAAATTTTATTGGAATCCCATTACTGCCTACAAGCAAACCATAAGTCCGGGAATTAAATCACTCAACGTACATAGAACTATCATGTTGGAATAGCAGCCCGGGTACATCATTGGGTGGGGTAGTGTAACGTCCCCATTTCTAAGGGCATCGTAAATCACTCGTAACTGCTAAGGACTATTCAGTTGTGAGTTACATTAACCGAGTGTACAACATTGCCAACACATGCTTAAGAATAAAAGCTAACTTTATTACAAAATTTAGACTTAGCAGCCAAATTTTACACAGCGGGGCATACAACCCAAAGTTATAATACAATACAAAAAATCTCCACAGGCATGCCTGAGTGTAGAATAAACTCTAACACCAGACGTCGTCTACATCGTAGTATTCCTCAGCATTATCTTCGTAGATTTCTTCATTTTCTCGACAAACATCTTCTGTTTATGATTTTAGCAAGCATAAGTACAATCAACTGTACTCAACAAGTCAAATGGGAAAATGCTATATAACTATTTGCTAGGATTTCCAGAAGATGGGAGTATAGTGGTTTTATTAAAGTATTTGTGGATGCAATTTTATTTATAAATATTTTATTTTTAAACACAAGATAACAAATCATGAACTTCTTAAGGAATTTGGGGTTTCAACATCTTGATTACCAAACTTCAACATTTCTAACTCATTTCCAAATCTACTTATGCTTCACTACTAGAATCACCCATTAAACACAGCTTCATTAACCGGAAGCACGGCATATTCGAATACCATTTATAAATGACTCTGCAGAGCTGCCCCGGTTTTACCCACAAGATTTCTTAACTCCCGCATCTGGGTTCAAAAAACCAAGGTTGCTTCATTGCTCATCTCTTTATGTAGCCTCTACCCGGTAGGGACTTCGCAACTCAGGCAGTCGGCATTCCACTGGCCAACGCGGAAAGCGTTATCCAACTCCCGTGTAATCCTACCATTGTTAAGTATGGTTTTACCGTTTCCATACCACCTTTTATACACACGGGCTATTTCGTTTTAGAACCCCAATAATCTGTATATATTCAATCGATTTGAGCAACTACTAAATCATTTTTGACAAATCAATGTTTGTGGTTGGGCAATTGCTATGTTATTTACTTGACATAAGGGTTTAGTCTTTATATTTTCACTGAGGCAACTTTGAACCATAAACCAGCAACTCATCGACAAAAGCCGAATCATTTAGAAGCATGAAATAATTGAATACCTAATCTACCCTGGATATTTTAATAGTATATTTAGTATTACTAAGATTTGTCAAGGTGAATATGGCAATCAAATTAAGCATGGCTTTTTCGGGTGGTAGGATATTAGCTAATATCATGCCATTCTAACACATTTATTATACAAGAAATAATAGCGCATAAATAATATAATGAAAATACTGATAAATAAATAATTAAAGGAATGTAGATTCAATATGATCAAAGACATGTGACTTGCCTTGCGGATTTATGTATTTTACAATTTCGTATTCTTCTAATTCTTGTGCTTGATCTTGAGCTTCTCTTTCTTGAATTGGCTGACTGTCGACGTCGTGTGCTAGCATAAAGCAAAGAAAAATAATTCAATTCTATGCTCGAAGGGTTGAGCTAGGAATAAAGAAATTAAATAAAGAAATAAAATTTTAAAAAAACCAAATAAAATAGGTTTTGGGTTTATAGGTGTCTAATGTGATAGAACGGTTGAGAAATGGGTTGGCAGGCTCGAAACGATTGAAATGGGTATATTTATGCTTTTTAAGGTTTGGTGAACAGTAACGGGTCGGGGTTCACTGTTCAAATTGGGTTTTTACTGTTCATTGTGGGTTCGGGTTTTAGTGCTATCGGGTTGAGTGAACAGTGACTACCCATCACTGTTCTTCTTCCCCGACCGAGCGGGCGCACGACAGCGAAACAGAGGAGGAAAGCAATGGCTATTGGCAAGACTAGGGTGGTTTGAAACGGAAAAGGAGACCATGACTGGGTTCCTAGAGGCATCTGTGTTCCGTTTTTGGGATCGACGTGGCTAGGGGAGGCGGCGTTCACCGGCGGCGAGGCCTTCTTTCCACGAAGTGTTTGAATGGCACCAAGTCGAGGGGGATTCTCAGGACATTAGTACTCGCATTTAAGCATCCTGGGTAGGGAAAGCTAGGGGAGGCAGTGGCCTAGGCGGAGATGGTCTTGGTTGGGCTGTCCACGATGGACCTTCTCGGTCGTGCGGCGGACCACGGTGGCAGAGAAGAGGGAGGCTAAGGAGCTTAAGGCAATGGTTTAGGGTGTTTCTAGGGGCTTGAGGAGGCTACGGACGAAAGCATTCGAAAAGCAATTGACTAAATCAACGGAATTAAATTCAAACTTACTTTGAGGTTTATCGGCGATCGTCGACGAAGTTCCGGTCGATGGTCTAATTGGGGTGTGAAGGGGCTCACTGGACTCCAATGTGGTGCTCTGAAGGGGTCTAGGAATTAAATAGAGTCGGCAGGCGGTTTGGCATCGGGGAGGGGACAATGGCGGCGGCGGTCACACTGCAGGGGTTGAGAAGGCTTGAGGCTGCTGGCAGAGGGGATGCACCAGTTGTCTTGGGCGTAGAAATGCGGTGGTCAAAAGGTGTCAGAGTGAGTCAGGTTGGCCGGGAGAGAGGGCGGCCGTGAGAGAGTAGAGGCGGTGGCAAAGAGCGGCCAGTGATGCTAACACACATTCAAGGCAATTAAGAGGTTGTCAGGGCGGGGAGGGCAAGGTAGTACGGATTCTGACTAGGTGGCAACAGCGTGGCAGAGGCTGGAAAGCGCGAGAAGGTGTGGGAGAGCTCAGGCGACGGCAAAACAGGGGTGACGGCGAAAATACCAAACCGTGAACAGTGCTGGTGTGAATTTGAGTTGGCAAGGTGATTTGGCAGGGGCTTTAGGGCACAATTGGCTAGGATTTTACCTATTAGGCCAAGGTTCAAAGGAAATCCAATCCAAATAAGAATTCAAATTTCTTTTGAAATTTCAATTTCGTTTCAGATAGCAAGCTAGCTAGACTGGCATGAGGATCGACTTTGCAAACTTGTCGTCGATGTGATCAAAACAAACTCATCTAGTTCCGTTTCCCGAGCTAACCTGGTTTACGTGTTTTTGGGAACTTGGATAAAAACTTGCGAGTCAACATAGCTTTTGAAACTTTGTTTTAGGGGTGGGGGGGGGGGGGGAGGGATTGGAAATTGGTTTGGTCCGCTGCTAGCTATTGCTGTAGGGCAGGACCGCAAGACGCATGTGTCCAGAGCACGGTAGGCGCCGAGGCGACTTGGGCCGAATCTGATACGGTCCGGGCGTGTGCCGGGCTGCTGCCCGCGCGCTCGTGCAAATTCTATTCAACTTTGGAGGTCACTTGGGCCGGTCCGTCCCTTCGTTTCTGGGCTTGTGGCCTCTGTACTCCTCGGCTCGGCACCACCAGGTCTCTTCCGCGCTTCACCGGCCCACATTTCCGCAAGTTTCCGCTCGCCTAACTGAAATGAGGCGCCGCGCATGACTCGCCGTGCCACGGCCACAAACATGCCCGCAAGGCGCCGTCTCCGTTCTCCTTTTAGGATGGGCCGTCGCAACGTTGCATGGGACGGCCTGTTTGGCGACGGAGAACACCGGCTTCTCCAGCCGCCTGGGCCGATGGAGTGGACGGGTTAGCCAGTCGGGCCAAAGCCTATTCCGATCGGCGGCTGCCTACACGGCTGGACCGCACGGATCGAGCATTTGAGCAGTGTTTCTTTCTAGCGGTTTACTCCCTCCGTCGACCTTAGCTAGGTTTAAAACTATATAGCTTATCTACATAAAAATTATATTATTAGATTTATTGTTTAAAATATTTTGATTATACTATAATTTTATTAGTACATATTATAAAAAGCAATGGTCAAATTTATATCTTAAAGTACGTAAAAAAATATCAAAATATCAAGTAAAAAAAATAACAAAAGGGACTACCATTTTCTTTCATACAACACGCGGTTTATGGAGAAACACAGTTACTGTTTACACGCGGTTTTTCGAGAAACACCGTCACCGTTGACATGAACCTACTGTTGTTAGAATATGTACAATGATATAGATAGCAGTAGTCTATAATATATCTCTATGTCATCTATAGACAGAACTGGAGACAACATATACAATATGTTGACTATATAGTTGTCTGTAATAGCCTTATATAATTAATGTGTTGTCTATATAGTTGTCTATACAGTAAAAAACTGTCTATAATGCCATCTGTTAAATAGTAGACATTAGCTCTGTTCTTTTTCAGATTTTGGTTCCTGCTTTTGGCTTTTCTACAATAACTAGCTTTTAAACGGAGTGTCTTTTCAAGATGGGGTCTATTAGTTAATTGTAGTATATACTGTACTAACTTTATTTATATCAACAAAAACCGTATGTGAGTTTCTGTTACTATGTAATCTCTCACACGAACAGTTCAAAAGTTACAAACCGTAGCCAAAACCTATAAAACTCAGTCAAAAAGAACAAACTCATTATCTTTCTCTCTTCTTCACATCATCTAAAATACTATATAACATATATTTATGAACAACTGACATGTACTATTGCACAAGTCCTTAGATGAGCACGAAATAAGCAAACATGCGAAGGCTCGTGTCTAGTATTGATAAGTGTATCTTATTTATTTCTTTTTCTTTTGAGAGAGAAATATATAGATGGTGAGGTGATAGTAGATACTGTAGTACTGTTCTAGTAGCGATAGTAGCAGCATAGTGGCGACAATGGTACGGCACAGCGGCGGCAATGGTTTTTGGCTTTTTAAGAGTTTTTACCTTTTTTAGCGATAATTATTTTTAGACCAATAAACTATAACTAAAGGGTAAAACTATAGTTTTAAAAAATAAACCTAATGTAATGCAAGATAACAGAAACATTTCAAGTTACTTTCCTTTGGCGAGAGAAGCCAGGTAAGTGTTTGCTCCATTGCCAAGACAATTTTAAGAGGAGTGAATTAGTACACTGTGGACGAAAGTACAACTTCAGTGCCGAGAGATAAAAATTTCAATCAATCGTCGGCCGATTTTTCAGATATTGCATTGGCAAACTCGCATGCCTTCTAGTAGCCCCCATCACCTCATGTAACTCCTTGCCAGCAACTATCCCACCCGCCTTCATGGTATCGCTTAAGGTCCGATCCTAGACTCGCCAATCCATCCCATTCTTCTTCGCCTGGCACAGCTTGCACCGATATGCTGAGGTCAAGGTCGCTCTCGAGAAATATGCTCTCGATGATCATCGCTCTCGAAATATGCTCGATGATCATCTGTGTGCCGCCACTACCTCGTCTCCAGACGCATAGTGGCTCCGCCTCGACGCTCTCATCTGCTCCTGGCTGTACGCAGCCATCACGCCCGAGCTGCTCACCATGGTCATGGACTCCGTGACCTCGGCGCACACGATCTGGACACGCATCAAGGGGCTCTACTGCGATAGTGCTGAGACGCGTGCCATCTACCTCGAGTAGGAGTTTTACGGACTCATGCAGGGTTCCATGACCATCGCTGACTACTGCTGCAAGCAGAAGGCTCTCGCCGACGAGTTGACTGCGGTTGGCACGCCGATCATCGACAAGAGCCTCGTCCTCAATACCTTGCACGGGTAGCCCGCGGCTTGCGCACATGCGCACGCTCATCTCCATGCAGCGTCCTATTTTGTCCTTTCTGGTAGGGGTGCAAACGAAGCGGATACGGACGGATATTGCTCATCCCGTATCCTTTTTCATATTTTTTGTAGGAGTTGATGTCAGACACGGATAGTGCCAGATATGAATACGAATGCGGATATTCTCGGTCACGAATACGGCGCGAATACATGTTGCGCCAAATACGGTTAGTTTTGGTCATGAATATTTAATCGGATAATGCGCAAAAGCAAATTTCACATAGTGATAGAGACAAGTAAGCAATTAGTAAATTCTAGGTAGCAAAGTAGCAAGTAAATGATAGAGTCTAGTTAAACAAGAAGTAGCTAACTAGCTACATGTCAGATGGTTCAAAAGTACGAATTGCCCATAGCCAAGTAGTCAAGTACATCACTAGTTTAATTAGATTCATTACATTTAGCAAATGATTCCACAAGGCCTTCGTATCCGGTATCCGGAGAGGCCAGGTATCTGACTCTATTTTTGTATCCGATAACTATCCAAAAAAAATACCTGGATAGTTCTGTATCTGACAAAAAATATCCAACTCTATTTCCGTATCCAACAAAACCTTCGGATATCCGAATTAAAATGGACGGACAGACGGTCTAGAAATATCCGCTCCATTTGCACCCCTACTTCCTGGAGACTCGCTCGGCTCTTCTCCTCAAAGAACTGACCGCGCCGATCGAGTCCTCTGGCGGCAGCCTGACTCCTTCGTCCTTCGTCACCACCTTCGGTGCCAACTCCTCCAAGGGCTCCTCCGGTGGGTCTTCCTCTACCACTGCCAGTACTGGCCAAAACTGCACCACCACCAACTCTAGCTCCAATCGCAACAACAACCGCTGCCGCAACAACGGTTGTGGCAACGGTGGTGGCGACGACGATCAGGGCGCCAACAGGGGCAGCGCTAACCCCATCGCCCAGGGCTTAGCCCCTTGGCCCTCACTGCAAAATCTAAAGTTTAGGTTCTGTAGCTAGTTGTTATGGGCTAGCACCATTGGCGGTGCACCCGTGCACCCAGGGGATGGGCAGAGGAGGAAGAAAAGGGCAACTGATTCTTTTCTTAATTCCAATAGCATGCGACAGCCCCTTATATAGATGGGTTCCTTCTAACAGATAGAATCTAATCTTAATCATATCTATAACTAATAGAAACTAATATCATATCTCTAATAAATAGAAACTAATATCTAACTTTTTAGTAATAAACCGGTTAGGCCCAGGGCCCACGCCCATGACATTACACCCCTCTCGGACATGCAGCTCGTCCTCAAGCTGCTAGGTGGTGGCCATGGCTATAGTTCCACGTTTACGAAGTGTAGCACTTTCAGCCAAATGGTGCCTGCAAAAGAAGACATTTTTTCTTTTTTCATTTTTTCTTTTCTTTCTTTCTTTTTTCCTTTCACTGGCTCCTCTGTTTCCTTTTAAAGAATCCTTGTGTGAGGCCCGATATCATGTTGATCGAAGCAGAGGTGGTGATGGTGAAGGTTCCCCGGCGGCTCTGGCTCCGGCTTATCCACTGGCGATGGCTCCGACTCCGGCTCCCGGTGGTCGGCAGTTGGTGGAGAGCATCCAGAGGCGACGGCCGACGTGCAGCCGGGCGATGATGACTCCGATCAAGGTAGTGTCAGTGAAAGACTGGCGGATCGAGGCGCCGATGAAAGACCCCTGGCGCCAGTGTGGAAGACAAGCGGCCCGGATGAACGTCGAAAAAATCTCCAAAGGCGGAGAAGCAGCCGCTCAGGGGAGATTTGGTGAACGACGGATGGAGGCGGCCCGCCAGATCCAAGCGGAACAAGGCCGGTGGGGTCCTGATCTTGTGGATCCGAGGTGCAGACATGGAGACAGTGGTGCGGGAAGAGGCGACCTGACGGCATAGAGTGCTGGATTCGGCGGCGATCACGGGTTGGGTTGGTGCAGATGTGGTTCATGACGATGGTGGCAGGATCCAGCGATGGATGGAGTCACCAGAGCAATTGAGGTAGCTCCAGTTGGCGGTGTCGGCTAGAGTGGTGGGGGGTTGGAGAGGCAGAGTCCTCCCCCTCCTCGTCGGCGGCAAACGGGTCGCCTCCAAGCAGTGCCTAGCGGCAGTACAGGACGTGCTGGCAGAGCTAGACGACGGTGACCCACTGGTCGGGGTGGGACTGGGTGAGGGCGCAAGCGTCTTAGAGGCGGTCGTGGATGACGAACTTGACAGGGTGGGTCTGCTTGAGGATGACGCTGTGGAGGACCTCACGGTGAAGGCTGAGCTTGAGGTGGAGGCGCTTGGAGAACCACACCAGCACGGCGACACGGGAGGAGACGACCTGGTGGCGGCGAGGTGTTGTCACGCTGCTACCTTGCTTGCTTCATTGAGCTAGGAGAGCAACCCTCACGTACTTATTAGTCGGTAGGCAAACTGGGATCGAAGCGGCATCGTCCTCCGCGGGTGGCGGCGCCTGGATATGCTTCTTGGCTGGGATGCAGTGAGAAGCGGCGACGTCTTCTGGCGGAGCCAGGTTACAGGCAGAGGCATTCTTCACCATGAGTTCTGCCTTGACCTCCATCGCTAGCCTCATATAGTCTTGGATTCCTGAGTGGAGCTCAGCGTAGAGGCCCCTCATGGTCTTGAATTCTTCGGTATCGGAAGCCATGGTGAGTGGCTCTGATACCAAGTTGTTATAGGCTAGCACCATTGGCGGTGCGCTCATGCGCCCAGAGGATGGGCAGAGGAGGAAGAAAAGGGTAACTGATTATTTTCTTAATTCTAATAGTATGCAGTAGCCTCCTTATAAGGATGGGTTCCCCCCTAACAGATAGAATCTAATCTTAATTATATCTCGAACAAATAGAAACTAATATCATATCTCTAATAAATAGAAACTAATATTTAACTTCCTAATAATAAACCGGTTGGGCCCAGGGCCTACACCCATGACACTAGTCCGGCAAGAAAACTGCAGAAGTTCAGTATTCTAAACTTCTCCAAAGATCAGTAGAATTTCTGCAGTCAGTTCTCTGTTCTCTCTGTTAGTCCATCGGAGAATACTAGGGGATGACACTGCTCATTGTCCGGCAAAGTTCAGAGTAGTATTCCTTGCTCTGTTAGCCGGCAGATCCAGAGAACGTGGCAGCAGAGTTGCGGATGAAGTGTATTACTGTCAATAGCAAGCAATCCTGGGTGTCTAAATCATTACGATAGATTTACATGATGGGAGTTCATGGCTTCTTACCAAATGTTTATATTGGAGTTAATAACATGATGGATGGCCAGCTTTTAAACCTGTAATTAAAAGTGTATTTTGAGCTGTACACATCATAAAGGAGCGGCTGTGTAAAACCCTAGGGTCCAAATCGGCTCAGACTTAACCACATTCTGGATAGACCACGGACACGTAGCAACCCGCTTGCGCTTTCGTCCTTGCTTCGCGCAAAACGGTTAACCGGGGGTGCTACCATTGGAACTCCTAGACTTATATGTAAAGGATACTCAAGTTAAGCTAGTAAGGTGGGACTAACCCAGAAATTCATATGCACACACACATGGGCCAACATGGGCCAGGGTATCACATACACCCCCCTCAAAGGATCTGACATCCTCGTCGGACCAACATACCCACACCGGGGCAAATGATAAGGATCTCCTCTCTTGGCACATGTCCGTACGTTCAGTGCCAGCACATATGCCATGCCGTGTGTCCGCTACGGGCCCATACGCACCATGCGCCATATGCCCGCGCCCCTGACCCGCACACGCCCATGTAACCGCGAGAGTCGACTCTGATACCATTTGTAACGCCCTAGGGTCCAAACCGGCTCAGACCTAACCACATTCTAGATAGGCCACGCACACGTAGCAACCCGCTTGCGCTTTCGTCCTCGCTTCACGCAAAACGATTAACAGGGGGTGCTACCATTGGAACTTCTAGGCTTATATGTAAGGGATACTCAAGTTAAGCTAGTAAGGTGGGACTAACCCAGAAATTTATGTGCACACATACATGGACCAACATGGGCCAGGGTGTCACAGGCTGCATGCCTTAGTGGATTGAAGTACTCTAGCTAGCACGCCATTGCATTCTTGTTAGATACAGTCACATAACTTGTCAGGATCGTCAGGTGCTTGGTTGCATGAGTTTGGCAAGAGCCCCAAGGTTTGAGGGCCAAAAATGTATTTACTCCATAAAAGTAATAAAAATGGTTTCATTACCTGACCAGTGGATGTAGCAAGATTAAACCCTTCTAGAGTGAACTTCATATTTGCAGAATTCATAGTTGCCACAACATACCTGAGTTTTAATTTGTAAGGTTTTATTTGAAACTTAAAAGGGAAGCAGCTGAAGAACTTCTAAAGTAACCTATATGTTATGGCTACTGACCAAACAGAGAGAGAGATGGTAGTGGAGAGTGATGAAGATAAGTGTAATGGCCTGGGTCCTCCCCATGGCTTGCTCGTATATATACATACACATGAGGAGTGCTTTACAGCTTATACCCTTACATCAAAGTTATCCCCTCTTGGGGCGCTTATGTCATTACACATGGCCTATTCTGGCCTTATAATCTCCTACCGAGCTGCTGGTTTAGGTGGGGCCACCCCACGACAGAGCCTCTCATGGTGAAGGGCTTCACAGGCCGGGCCATGTCGCCGAGTCCTTTGGCCCTCCGCCCCCGCGCCTGTGAATTCCTCCAAGCTTGTGGTTGGGGGCCCAAGTCCGGTATGGTGGTAGCGGAGGTGGCGCCTAGTCGAAGTAGACGCGCGCGCGCGCTCCGTCCCCTACCCTTCGAACGGCGGCGCGGCCGGCGCCCAAGCTGAAATAGACGCGCGCGCTCGCCCCGACCCTTGAACGGGTGCGGGTGCCTGCGGCGACGCGCGCGCCCCTACCTCGAACGGTGGCGCTGGCGCGCCGTCCCCTACGCTTCGAGCGGGTGGCGAACGGTGGCGCTGCCGCGCCAAGTCGGCGACGCGCTCCGTCCTCTACCCCTCGAACGGGTGGCGCGCCGGCCGCGCCCAAGTCGAAGTAGACGCGCGCGCTCCGCCCCTACCTTCGAACGGTGCGCGGCCGGCGCCTAGCCGGGCGCCCAAGTTGAAGTAGCGCGCGCGCCAAGTCGGGCGCGACCCTACCCTTCGAACGGGTGGCGCGGCCGCGCCTGGTCGGGCGAGCGCGCGCGCTCGTCCCCTACCCTTCCGAACGGGTGGCGCCGGCCGGCGCCTGGTCGGCGAGACGCGCGCTCCGCCCCTACCTTCGAACGGGTGGCGCGGCCGGCGCCTAGTCGGCGTAGACGCGCGCCGCCCCTACCTTCGAACGGGTGGCGCTGGCCGCGCCTAAGTCGGCGAGACGCGCGCTCCGTCCCCTAGCCTTCGAACGGTGGCGCGGCCGGCGCCCTAGTCGGTAGACGCGCGCGCTCCGCCCCCTACCTTCGAACGGGTGGCGCCGCCGCGCCAAGTCGCCCGAGCTCGCGCGCGCGCCCTTACCCTTCGAACGGGTGGCGCGAGCGCCGGCGCCTGTCGCCCAAGTCGGCGACGCGCGCTCCGCCCCCTACCTTCGAACGGGTGGCGCAAAGCCGCGCCTGTCGGCGAGACGCGCGCCGCCCCTACCCTTCGAACGGGTGGCGCAAAGGCGGCGCCTAGTCGGCGAGACGCGCGCTCGCCCCTACCCTTCGAACGGGTGGCGCAAAGGCCGGTGCCTAGTCGGCGAGACGCGCGCTCCGCCCCTACCCTCGAACGGGTGGCGCCGGCGGTGCCTGGTCGGCGACGCGCGCTCCGCCCCTACCCTCGAACGGGTGGCGCTGGCCGGGCGCCTAGTCGGCAGACGCGCGCGCTCGCCCCTACCCGCCGAACGGTGGCGCTGGCCGGCGCCTAGTCGGCGCGCGCGCGGTCGACCGAACGGTGTGGCGGCGCGCGCTCGCCCCTACCCGCCGAACGGTGGCGCCTGGTCGGTGCCAGGTCGGGTGGCGGGCGGTGCGCGCGCTCCGCCCCTACCCCTCGAACGGGTGGCGCTGGCCGGGCGCCTAGTCGGGCGCGGCGCGCGCGCTCGTCCCCTACCCTGGAACGGGTGGCGCAAAGTGGCGCCCGAAGTCGGCGCGCGCGCTCGTCCCCTACCCTTGAACGGTGGCGCTGGCCGGGCGCCAAGTCGGCGCGACGCGCGCTCGCCCCTTACCCTTCGAACGGGTGGCGGCGGCCGCGCCTAGTCGGGCGGCGCGCGCGCTCCGTCCCCTACCCCGAACGGGTGGCGCGGCCGGCGCCCAAGTCGGCGAGACGCGCGTGCTCCGTCCCTACCCCTCGAACGGGTGGGAGCGGCCGCGCCCTGGTCGGCGACGCGCGCGCTCCGTCCCCTACCCTTGAACGGGTGGCGCGATCGCGATCGGAGCTTGGCGCCGTATGGTTGCGCTCGGGGCTGTTGTGACCTTGCGCCTCGTAGTGCGCTTTTAATGGCGGCCGAATTACGCCGACGCTTGGCCCGCAAAGTCGGTATCGCGTCGTCGCGATGCGCCCGCCATGCCGCAGTGGGGCACGTGGCGACTCACGATCGTGCGCCGTGGGATGTGCGGTTGCGTGATCGCGGCCGTTCGCCTCGCCCCCGAGAAGTTGGGCGCGTGTTGAAGAGGTAGGTGCGCTGCCGCTGCTTGGCCACCTACGGCGCGCGCCCTCTAGGCCCAGCGGTTCTTCTTTCCAAATCTTGGACACCGAATCGCCTGGAATTTGATCCGCTCACGTCTTTGAGCCACACGGCGGCGGCCTTTATAAGGTGCTAGTGTTGAGGTGGAGGCACCCTTTCTCGCTTTGCTTTCGATCTGCCGCTTTCGCCGCGCCGTGCTAATTGTCACGCCTGATTGCTCTTTGCTGCTTCTTCTCCTTCTCTGCGCGCGAGCGATGGCTAGCCCCGACGACGCCACCTACCACCCCGCTGCGGTTCCTTGCCTAGCTGTGGCGAGGTGACCCATCCTTCCCAAGAGTACAACTGGTGCCGCGGGGAGCTCGCGCGCCAACAAGTGGTGGAACGCGATGGAGCACTCGGAGGCTCCTGCTCCCGCGTTGTTGGGAAGAGCCGCATGACGGAAGGGACGCCGCAACGACTCGTGGATGAGGGGAAGATCGTGGATCGCAGATGGGGCTCGCTTACCCCCGCGGGACGAGACGGAGCCGAAGCCCGGGGCCCTGGAGGCAATTGTTTTCGTCGCGTTCTTCGATGCCGGCCTTCGGATGCCCTCCACGTTGTTTGTGGGCGAAGTCCTGCGGGCCTATAAGTTGGAGCTAGCCCAACTGACGCCCCACGCGATACTCCGCCTAGCTGTCTTCACGTGGGCGATGCGGACAGAGGGGCGCGAGCTTATTCGCCACCTGCGCACGGCGCACACCGCCGACCCGAAAGGTTGGCGGGCGGTGTCCAACTTCGGTGTGGACTTGCGTGCTCGGGCGTCTGCGCGACGTTGTTCCTCGTGGCAGCCTCGTCGAGCGATGGGCGTCGGTGGACGCGGTGGTAGTTCTATTACACGTGGCCAGAAGAGCAGAATGCGCGCCGAGGCGGGCGATCTCGCGAACAAAGATGCCGAGTCAAGGCGGAGATTGACGATACGCGAAGCCGCAAAGCCTCGTCGGTGTCGCCGTCGAATGAGCGTCGCGCGACCTAGCCGAGGAGTTCACGATGCATGGGGCGGCGCCACTCTCCTCCCGGGGGAAGTATGTTGTGCAGAATGGCCCGCGAGGATGGGTTCGATCCCTCCGTGTCTCGGCGCTCCGCCTCCGCCCCTTGTAAGTCGCCCAAAGACGCCATTGCATCTGCTTGGCTTCCGCCTATCGGCGTGATCTCTGCGCAGTGGCTCGGCTAGAAGATGCGGAGTGCGCGGTTGCGCGC
The DNA here is from genome assembly GCA_036346575.1 of Dendrocalamus sinicus. Taxonomy (NCBI): domain Eukaryota; kingdom Viridiplantae; phylum Streptophyta; class Magnoliopsida; order Poales; family Poaceae; genus Dendrocalamus; species Dendrocalamus sinicus. Next base: position 26,992,964 of record CM070657.1, on the reverse strand, counting down.
CTCGGCCGCACGCGCTAAGGAGCACCGGGCTCGCGAGGCCGCGGTCAAGGCGGCTAAGCAGGGGCGGATAAACCGCACCTGCGAGGCTGTAGGCATTGCCGTGCCCGAGCGTGTGGTGCCGGAAGAGCTTCCCGCCAGGACTTCAGGCGCTCAGGACGGTGATAGCCCTACGGGGCTGTCTTAGCGGCGCCGCCCGTTCCCCGGCTGCCGTATGCGACCCGGCAGCCACTCCGGCGGCTAGCCCAGCTGAGATGGGGCGCGCGACCGGCGGTGGGCCTGCCATACTGCTTCGGAGGGGTGCCCCGCCGTGGATCCCCCGGCACCTTCTGACCGACGCCCACGAGCCCGTGCTCGCTCGCGGCTATCGTTGAGTTGGGACTGCAACCCGGGGTGGCGTCGTTCTGGCGAGCAAACCACGGGGACGGTGCGTTATCAACCGCAGCGGCCGGCGAGGGCGTGCCCCTCTGAGGGAACCGTGGGGGCGACGGTGGCCGGAGGCTGGTCTTTGCTGCGGAAGAATCGCTGTGTTCCCACAGCAACGCCGACGCAGCCCCCCGCCGCCGACGAGGGTCGATACGCCTGTTCGCGGGCCTTGCCGCGGATTCGGCGGGCGCGGCGAGAAGACCTTCTCCCGACCGTCGAGGCGCCCGCCTCCTCGGGTGGTCGACCGGCGCCACTTCCCACCGTGACGAGGCGCGGGAGGTAGGTGTGAGTCCTTTCTTCACGACCGCGAGACTCTTTCCGACTGCCGCTCATTCTCGCCGACATCGGCGAGGCGATGTCTCCGTGACGTGGCGAAGGATCGGCGGCGGAGGTATCTTGGCGGTCGGGAGCCTCGTGCGGGATGCCCGCAGTGTCCACCTGCCGACATGGCGTGGCGCGATAAATCTGGCGTGTTGGGCGGGGCTCGCTCGCTCGACTTTCTCCCTCGCCGGAGGTATTTTGCGACCATCGCCGCCGCGCAGAGCATGCCGACAACGGCCTCAACCGAGAGGTGCTTTGCGTCATGCGCGGGGACCTCCTAGCGCTCGCGTTGCAGCCTCGAGATGAGGTAAGTATGTGCGCCGGCTTATAAGTACCGCGGGCCTTTGCTGATTTGTTGCTTCGGGCGCTTGCCTCGGCCGGTCCCTTGACGAGGCCGCGTTCGGGAGCGAGAGGGCTCGAAGCCGCCTCGCGCGCAAACAAACCGCTCGCCCGGGATGAAGAAATTCGTCGCGCTGGAGGACGCCCGGTGGCCGCACAACTTGCGCCACGGAAGCTCGAGCGCCGCGGCGGGGCGCGCGCCGCCGTGCAGCGGTCGCCACCCTAGAGGGGAGAACGCCCGGTGGCGTTCTGCTGCCGAGAACCGCCTTGCCTTGGAAAATGCGTCCATATCGGCATGGCGGGCCATGGAGTCTCGAACCAGCCCTTCGAGATCTGTGCGTCCGAGTGCCGGATACCACGCATGGGCCGAGGCCCCGCCGGAGACGCCGGGCTGATCGAGGAGGGGCGGCGTTGCTCTTCGTGGCGCGAACCTTTGGCGAGCATCTGCAGCTATGTTGGTGCGTGCTTCGCCTCGCCGCGCTTCATACTCGTGGGTGTAGGCATGCCCATGAGCTAGCGAATCCTCAATGGATCCTCCCGACCGACGTGAGGTTATGCCGGACGCCATCCGCTCCATCGGGCCTAGCTCGCGAACTTCCACCAACGGATGCAGGGCCGCCGGGAAGGTGCGCGAGAGTCGCCGTGCAGCGAGCGTTGCATGGGGAGGGGGACCTCCTCCAGTGGCTTGAAGGGGTCCTTCAGCACCACGGTGACGACGGCGCGGGCTCGTCCGCACCGCGCCAAGGCTGAGCGGTTGGTCGGGTAGGGTAGGGGGATGATGTGCGGGTTCTTACGCTTGTGACCATGTAACCCCTTTGCTTTTACAATGGGACCAAGTAGTACTTTATGCTTGGTGTTACCTGCCGCCGGACGCGGAGAGCGGGTTTGTGCATCTTGTTTATACTCCGTGGAGTGGCGCGTGCGGAGGCGAACCTCGACGCTACGACTTCCTTTATAGTCCGGAGACTCGCGCGTGCGGAGGCGGGCCTCGCCGCTACGTAGTATTTAAAGTCCGGGGATTGGTGCGTGCGGAGGCGAACCCTCGACGCTGCGCCTTCTTTATAGTTTGGGGACTCGCGCGTGCGGAGCTAGGCTCGACGCTACGCCTTCTTTATAGTCCGGGACTCGCGCGCGCGAGCTAGGCTCCACGCTACGTCTTATTTAAAGTCCGTGGACTAGTGCGTGCGGAGCTAGGCTCGACGCTACGTCTTCTTTATAGTCCGGGACTCGCGCGTGCGGAGCTAGGCTCAACGCTACATCTTATTTAAAGTCCGTGGACTAGTGCGTGCGAGCTAGGCTCGACGCCACGCCTTCTTTATAGTCCGGGACTCGCGCGTGCGAGCTAGGCTCAACGCTACGCCTTATTTAAAGTCCGTGGACTAGTGCGTGCGAGCTAGGCTCGACGCCACGCCTTCTTTATACTCCGTAGAGTGAGCGCGGGCGTCCCCGCTGCGTCTTATTTATACTCAGAGTGCGTGCGAGCTAGGCTCGACGCCACGCCTTATTTAAAGTCCGTGGATCGTGCGTGCGAGCTAGGCTCGACGCCACGCCTTATTTATAGTCCGCGACTCTCACGTGCGGAGCGGCTCGCGCCACGAGCTAGGCTCGGCAGCCAGGCGCGCACGCCTTATTTAAAGTCCGTGGAGCTGGGCTCGGCGCCGCGTCCGCGCGGAGCTAGGCTCGACGCCACGCCTTATTTATAGTCCACGGACTCGCGTGCGAGCTGGGCTCGACGCCACGCCTTATTTAAAGTCCGTGGACTGGTGCGTGCGGAGCTAGGCTCGACGCCACGCCTTATTTATAGTCGTCGCGGAGCTAGGCTCGCCTTATTTAAAGTCCGTGGACCGTGCGTGCGAGCTAGGCTCGACGCCACGCCTTATTTATAGTCCGCGACTCTCGCGTGCGGAGCTAGGCTCGACGCCACGCCTTATTTAAAGTCCGTGGACTTTGTTACGCTTCAGCGCGGACGGGGATGTTCGGGAACAAGAACCTTTATTGAACTCCTGTTTGCGCGGCGAGCGCCTAACAACGGCCGGTGGCTCACGCTGCTGTCCCGCTTCTAGGCGTAGTATCGCGCAACTTTGTCCGCGTTCCATGTGTGCCGGAAGGCTTGTCCTTCGAGCGTGGCGGCGGTACGCCCTTTGGCAATGCCTCCGCACGATGTACGGGCCTTCCCACTTGGACTCTAGCTTGCCAACGGTTTCCGCTGAGCGCCACTGAGGACGAGATCCCCAGGCTTGAACCCCCGCGGGCATATAGAGCGGTCCCGAGTACGCATTGTCTACCGCGCGTACTTCTCGACATGGTGGGCTGCGTCGGCCCGTATCCCGTCGAGGAGGTCCAAGGACACACGGCGCTCCTCTTGTGTGCTTGGACGAGGACCCTCCGCGAGCGGCCTTGATTTCTCGGGCGTCATCGCCGTCACCGGAAAGGAGCTTAAACGGCATGAATCCCGTCGGGCGTGTTACCGTTGTCGCGGCGACCATAGAACGCCGTGAAGCTCGCTGGCCACTTGCCCTTCGCAATCCAACCAGCGCTTTTGATGGCGGCAGAATGGCGCCATTCGCCTGCTCGACCGCCCGTTGGATCGGGATGCCCTACCGAGGCGAATCGGAGGGTGATGCCCATGCTTGTCACAATAATCTTTGAAGAGGGTGGCGTCGAATCGCAGGCCATTGTCGGCCGTGAGCTCCCGAGGCACCCCGGCGACATATGATGTTTTGCCATAGGAAGCGCCAGTATGGCGCAGGTTACTTTGGCCGAGCGATCGCTTCCGCCACTGGAGAAATACTCGGTAGCGACTACCACGAACCGAGGTCCCCGGAGCTCGGGCAAGTGGTCCTACTATATCGAGACCCAGCGCGCCAATGGCTACACCGGGAATTGGGTTGAGGCTTGTCGGGGCTCGCGGATGATGCGCGCCATCCATCGGCACCCTTGGCACCGACGGACGAGATCCTGGCGCCGGTGATGGCGATCGGCGAGAGAAGCCTTGTCTCAATGCCTTGCCGACTAATGACTTTGGCGCCAGTGGGATCCGCATACGCCGCGTGGATTTCCGCCAAGAGCTCCTTTCCTCCTCGATCGAGAGGCGCGGAGCGCGCGCAAACCCCTTTCTTGTAGAGTGTCCTTCGAACACTGGAAGGACCGTGGCGCGTCTTGCTGTCGCCGCAGCTCGGCAGGTCCTCCGCTCGGCGAGGCCTTGTAAGAAATTAAAATGGGCTCGCCAATCTCCCGCCGATCAATGCGGTGGACAAGTGCAGCGTCCCGATTGTCTGCGCGATGGCCGCTTTGCTAACACTCGTAGAATGCCCCTCGGGGCGATTCTCGGTCGGCCGCCTTGGCGAGGGCGCCGGCTTGCTCATTCTCCGCCCGGGATGGCCTTGATGGTGACACCCAAAGTGCCTTTCCTCGCCTCTTACCGCGCGAGGTACTTGGCCAACTCGTGGTCCTTGGCTTGATATGACTTGTCCACATGGCGGCCACCAAGCGCGAAGTCGGTGCGGACCAAAGACCTGCCTCGCGCCGATCGCCTTGAGCCGCCGGGCCAAAGAGCGGTGCCTCGTATTCAGCCGTGTTGTTGGTGGCGAGGAAGGCAAGGCGCGCCGAGTACGCAAGCGCCGTCCCTCGGGCGTGATGATCACCGCCTTACGCCACGCCGACGACGCCGTAAGCTCCGTCGATTGTAAGCGCCCGAGCGGGATCATCGTGTGTCCGCCGAGTTGGGCGGCGGGTCCATTCGGCGAGAAAATCCTCCAGACTTGGGATTTAATTGCCGTCCGCGAAGCATACGTCGAGGAGAAGGAGCGAGCTCGGCGCCCATTTACCGATGCGCCTGTGGACTCCTTGTTGTGTAGCATCTCGCCAAAGGGAACGAGGAAGGCACAATGATCGGGTGAGCGTAAAATAATGCCGGCTTCACGGAGGCCATGACCAGCGCATAGGCGAGCTTCTCAAGCTCGGTATCTTGTCTTGGCGCCTTGAAGGGCTTCGAGACAAAGTAGATGGGTTGCCGCATGGCGCCTTCCTCTAAGACGAGGACGGCCTTGACCGCGTGGTCGACGCGCCGAGATAGAGCAGAGGGGAGCCTCTAGTGCCGGGCGCGAGAGTGGGGAGGCTTGCAGTGCCGCTTGAGCTCGTTGAAGGCCTTCGCGCGATCCGTCCCAACGAAATCCATCGCACCCGCGAGTGTCTTGAAAACGGCAGCCCCGCTCCGCCGCCCGATAGGAAGCGGCTTAATGCCGCCATGCGCCCGCCACCTCCGGACCTCCTCGTTGTCTTGGGCGGTTCCATACCCGTGATGGTGTCTACTTTGTCGGGTTCGCCCGATGCCCCGCCCGACATGAGGAAACCTAGGAGTTTGCCGCTGCACTCGAAGACACACTTGTCGGGTTGAGCTTGATGCCCACCTTCCGAGGTTGTCGAAGGTCTCCGGAGGTCCCGGCCGTAGAGCAAGTTGCCGAGTTTTGACCACCACGCCATCGACATAGGCTTCAACGCTCCTCCCGAGTCGGGCGGCGGGGCAATGGCGACGAGGCGGTGAAGGTAGCGCTGCGTTCTTCAAGCCAAAGGGCATTCGACAAGCGTAACGCCCCAAGTGGTGTGATGAAACCGGTCTTCTCCTCGTCATCTTCGCCATGTATACCGGTGGTAGCCGAATAGGCGCCCAGAAACTCATGAGTTCGCACCAGCAGCGGCGCCAACCGCTTGATCGATGCGCGGCAAGGGTAGTTGTCCTTCGGGCATGCCTTGTTGAGCGCCGTGAAGTCGATGCACATGCGCCAGCCCCGCCTTTTTGACTAGCACCGGTTAGCGAGCCATTCGGATGGTGGACCTCGCGGATGACCCCGCGCGAAGAAGCTTTGCCACCTCCGCTTTGGCCGCATGTCGCGATCCATCGACATACGCCGAGCCTCGCTGACCGGCTTGGCGTCGGGCGACCGCCAAACGATGCTCGACATCGCTCGGTCTACGCCCTTGATGTCCTCCGGGACCATGCGAAGATGTCAACGTTGTTCAAGCACTCGAGCAGCTCCGCTCGACCCCGGTGGAGTCCTCGCTAATGGACACAAACCGCCCCTCGCTCGAGCGGCACCTTCTTGACGCCGCCGGGCCGAGGCTTGGGCGCCCACCGGGAGCGGAGGGCCCATCGCCGGCGCGCCGGAGAGGGCATGCACCGGCTGATGCGGGACGCGGCTGCTGCCGCCTTCGGCACGTCTGGCTCAGGTCCTGGTCGCCGAAGATGGTGATGACACCCTCCGGGCCCCGGAGCTTTACACACAAAAAGGCGTGGTGCGGGATTGCCTCGAAAGAGTTGATGGCGGTCGCCCCAGCACGGCGTTGTAGGGGTGCGGGATATCCACGACATCGAAGGTGACATGCTCGGTCCGGATGTTACCCTTGTTACCCTCCTGACGGAAAGTGACAGGAAGGGACACGTGCCCCAGGGCCTGCAACGGTTGACCCCCGAAGCCTTGAAGTGGAGCTCCCGCCGCTCTAGCCGGCCGGGATTGCCATGCGGTCGAGGGCTTCTGCGAATAAGATGTTCGCGGAGCTTCCCCCGTCGACAAGGACGCGCCTGACTTCGCAACATGCTATGTGGGCCTGGATGACTAGAGGGTCTTGGTGAGGGTACTCCACGCCCCTGGCGTCGTTTAAGTCGAAGGTGATATTGCGGGGCGGCATCCATAGTTGCGGCTGCTCCCCGGGGGCTTTTGAAGAGGAGCCTCCGGTGATGACGTTGACGGTGTGATGTTGCGCGCCCTCCGTTGCGGTGGCCCGTATGGGGCCATCCTTGTGCCCCACGTGGGCTTGGCGGGGCCGAGGAGGCGGCTCGAGATCCGGCCGTCACCTCCGCAGCTCCATCACCGCGATGCATGCCCTTGTGTAATGATCGCCGTAGCCGTGTACTCGCACCACTTGCCATAGTGCAGAGCTCTTGCTCTGCGTGGGGTTGGCGCCGCAATCAAATCCGCCCTCCGATCCCGGTCTCCCCTCCGTGAGGCGGTCGGTCCTGTCGGCGCTCGGTGGCGAGGACATGGTGGGCCGCTGCGACCGGCGGCCGCGGCGCCGAGGTTTAGGCTCGCACCGTGAAGAGCCTTCCTGTACCTCGGCCTCACTGCCTCGGGGAGGGCCTCCTCGGGGCTTTCGGCTATGGCTCGACTTCGAGGAGGGACCACCCGCCCCGACCTCGCGCGGGGGGCGCTCCTCACGGGCGAGGCCGAGGGCGGTGATGCTGCGTCTTCGCGCATCCTCCTCCGCCCGCGCATACTCGTCCATTTTGTCGAAGAGCTTGGCAACTGTCGTGATTGGCCTCCGCGCGTTGTATTCGGCCATCGGGCCCGGGCGAAGGCCCTGTATGGCTGCACTAACAACTGTGGTTTCGTTAACATCGTTTACCTGGCTTCGAATCTTGGCGAAGCGCTTGAAGTAGCCCCGGAGCGTCTCCGAGGTCCTTGCTTCACAATGAAAGAGTTGGTCCGCATCGATTCGCTCGACATAATGTCCTTGAAAGTTGCTACGAAGCCGGTCGCGAAGCTGCTCCCACGCGTAGATGGAGCCCGGCTCTATGGTAAAAAACCAAGAGAGCGCCACTCCGTGCAGTGCGAGGGGGAGTCCCTTCGCCTTCGCGGTGTCGTCTCCGCCCGCGGCCTCGATCGTGGTTTCGTACACGCGCACGAACTCGCGAGGATCCGTGTCGCCTTTGTACGGGTCGGTGATGCGAGGGAACTTGAAGTCTTCGGGCCACGCCGCCTGCTGCAGCCCCGCCGAAAGCGGGGATTCCGGATCTACGCGTCTCAGCGGGACACGGCTAGATGTGGGGGCTTCGCGGCTGTCCACCTTCTCTGGCGTGGGCTCGGCGCGACTCATCGGCGCGACCTGCCGCTCCGAGCCTCTTGTATATCTCGGACGGCCCGCAAAGGTCCCCGAGCTCCCGCCGAACGCGCTGAGGGCTGCTAGTAGGGCGCTTTCCACCGCAGTGTCGTTAGCCACCGAACGCCCAGTGGATCGGGCGGTGCGGGGACCATCGCCTCACGATCCCCGATCCGCCGGATGGTTCGTTGCGGCTACCCCGACCGCCGGATTCGCGCTACGGCAAGGGTGGTCGGGCTGTCGTTGCGATGCCGACGGGGTTGATGTCGTCGTAGCGGTCTTTGGCGGGTCGATCGTTGCCGCGCGCGCCGACGCCGCGACCACGCGCGTCGCCGCCACCAACTCCTTCGGCGGTCGATGCCGGCCACGTGTTCACGCGTTGTTCGACCCATTCGCCTTCTTTCCTTCGCCGCCGGTGAAGCTTTTTCGTGCCATCTTTTCCTTCGGTCTTGAGCTTGTCTTCGTCCTCCCACGACGGCGCCAATCTGTTGTGGCTAATGACCAAACAGAGAGAGATGGTAGTGGAGAGTGATGAAGATAAGTGTAATGGCCTGGGTCCTCCCCATGGCTTGCTCGTATATATACATACACATGAGGAGTGCTTTTACAGTTATACCCTTACATCAGGTTATCCCCTCTGGGGGCAGTTATGTCATTACACATGGCCTATTCTGGGCCTTATAATCTCCTACCAGGCCTGCTGGGTTTAGATGGGGGCCACCCCTACGACACTATACCTAAACTGTCTGATTATCACCACATATCTAAACAAATATGATTGACTCATTTTCAAGCAGCATAACTCATGTTTATTAACCTATTTGCAGGATATTGATAATTTGAGATGGCTGCTGCAAGTGCGAGCATTTGTGCAAACACAGGAGCATCCCTGTTGGTACTACCACAGCAGTTGGCTTTGGAGCTGGATGATAAAGAATGTGCTACCACAAATATGAATGGGGAGGTTTGATAATTCTACCCTACTGATTTATGAATCACCTGTTGTCAACTTTTCATATATACATGCTGGTCATATGAATGAGAATGAAAGATACTTCTAATTGTTCCTTTATTAGAACTTCTAGTTGTTCAGTAAATTGCTTTGTTTACTTCTACTCTTCTAGTAAATATTATTATGATTCATAAAGAGGAAATACACAAAAAAGGAAATAGAGTATGATTTGTATGCACAGTCATAATGCTAAAGGGAAGTATAGTATTTCCGAATGGTTCGTACCATCTGGAGCTCACAACAATCCCAATATGGCCCCCTTGTTTTGCCTATCAAGTATAAAGTGGAAAAATTATTAAGAATATTTTATTATCAAAAGTATATTGGAAAGCTTCAATTTTTTTTTCAATATTCAAGAACTTCCATGGAAAAGAAAGGTACGGACTTGTCATTTTTTCGCAGAGGGTTGTGGGCTATACATGATAGTTGTTTGCTTGTTTCTGTAATTTTTGACTGCACCTGCACCTGCATGGGCTACTGCGTGCTCTGTTGAAGAATAACCAAAGGCACAATTACCAAATGGCTTAGAAGTTAGAGCAGTGAGCAGGGGGTAGCGTCCGTTCACGTAACTGAATTTTGTCAACAAATTTGGATCATTTTTTACTATTCATAAATTTCGTCTTTTTTCTGAACTTTTGGCTTTTTGTTAAGCTTTTTTGCCGGTTTTTTCCGTATTCGTTTGTATTATACATATTGGGCTAACATATTTTTTATATTTTTAATTTTTTAAAATTTAATTATGCTAAATAAGCCTCTGTCAGCTACAGTGTTTTTTTCAGCCAGCTACAGTGTTTTCAGCCATAAACCATGAACTTTTAAGCCCAACTGATCACCACCTAAATGTTGACCAGAATTTCACCCTTTCATTTATTATCTACTTGCTACTTTGCTAGCTAGAACTTACTACTTAGCAATAACTATTTACTACTTGCTTAACGAGTCCCTGTTATCATATGATATAGTTAAATTTGCTTGTTAAGCTACTAAGGTAATTCCATTTTGGACATGTAGTGTGGTCGATAGATCTTTATGTTGGACTTCTGAGGGCAAATTGGTAATGTCCTAATTTGATGAAAAGAAAAAAGAAAAGGCCGATTGGATCTGGCGGCGACGGCGACGGAGGCGCCACCGGCGTGGGCGCTTCTGTGCCAGTCGTGGCTGCAGCCCGCCGGCCTCCGCTCGGCTCCCCCCTTTAAAAGGTGGCCTCATCTTCTCCTTTTTCACAGAAGCAGTGAGTTCATTTTTCGTCTCCTCTCCGATCTCCTAAATCTCTTGGTCTGTCTCGATTCAGGCTTTGGGGCAGTCGATTCGTCGTGATCTTCTTCGGCACCGGCGGCTATGCAAGGGCAGTTCGCCTCTCTTAGGCTTTTCTGTGTGGTTTCTTGTGACTTTTTCTTTGAGATTTGTCACGAAGAAATTTTTGGGGATTTCCCATTGGGGGTTGAACTTGGTGTTGCCAAGTTGAAAAGGGGAAGATCTGTGGTTGAATGTGGTGTTCATGGGTGCTCTCGGCCGGAGTACTTTTCGGTCTTGTGTGGTGTTCACCCGACCCTCTACTTCTACTTCGGCGACTCGAGGTGGGAGTGTGACATTGTATCTTCGATTGCCTTGTCTCCTTGCTTGGCGTAGCGAGGTGCTTGATTTTCTGGGTCAGCGTTTCTAGACGTGCCTTACCTGGTCAGACGTCTTGGTGGCTTTGATTGCCACCGCTGCAGTGAGTATCTCGGTGCTTTCTGATTTCTATTGTGCAAGTTAGTCGTGCTAGTGTGATGTTTGTTTGTCATCTGTATTTCTGTGACTGTGACTAGCACTGGGAGGACTTTGCATGATAAAGTGTGGGATTTGTGATTGCTCAATGAGATTACTGTGACATACTAAGAGTATTATGCTAGTTTGAGTTGTCTATTGTTGGATGTATTCTGCTAGTTTGAGTCGTCTATTGTTGGATGCTTACTTCGGTTATAAACTGATTCCTACTGAACTTGTTTATCAGTGTCATAGCTCTTGTTGTTACCTTCCTTCTGGTTCTGCCAAAGCTCTGTAAATTGTTTTCTAGTAGCTTTTTGGTTCTTGCTAGTGCTTTACAAGTATTCATGAGTCTATCTTTTAACCGAGGTAATGTTAAGACTAGCAAACTAGCAGAATAAGAGGGTGTCACTTTAATTAATGATCTGTAGACTAGAGTAGAGAAGGCTAAGTATTTAAAACTTGAGCAACTCCTCACTTGAGAGCAAAGATATACAAATTTATATTTGTATTATGCAGATCACAAATGTCCACTTTTCAGCTCAGTTTGGCATACAGTCCTTTGTCTCGAATACATTATTCATGTTGAGATATGATAGCTTGATTTTTCATGTTATTATCATATCTATGGATATATGCTTTACTGTATTTGATTAACTTTGGAATTAATATGACAAATTTGCTAAAATTGCTTAATTTACAACACTGTACACGCACGACATATATGGTTTTTGTTTTCGTGCATTATCCGACTAAATATTCGTGACCAAGACTAACCATATTCAGAGTGACATGTATTCACTCCACATTTATGACTAAGAATATCCACATTCGTATTCTTATCTGTCATTATCCGTGTTCGACTCCGACTCCGAGAAAAAAATATGTAATAAAATACGGGATGAGCGATATCTGCCTACATCTACTCCGTTTGCACTCCTACGTCTAGGTCATACCTAAATGGATAGGATCTTATCTCCAGGAGATACCTTAATCTCTTACACATCCTTAGCACCAAGAAAGATTAAGAAGAAAAAATCCAAACAAAAAACCAAGCAAATAAAAGTACAAGAGGGGATCTATGGCACAACTCACTTGGGTAAATTTTAGATGTTCATTTTACTTGGAGATGAATGTTTTTATAGTCAATCCCTCAGGATAGCAGAGCTCTAAGTGTAGAGCACACACACAAAAGAATCCAACACAAGAAAACCCTAACTCTAATATCTCAAGTCACCACATGACTAACTCAATACAAGACTTATATAGTGGAGACTTCTTACCTCTCATTTAACCCTAACAATAAACCACTCCTTAGTGGATCACACCATTTATATATGGGTAAACTCGGTAACCCATACACAAATGGATTTTACACTCATATACTTGCATGCTTTTCAAAGTGCGACTTCCACAAGGCTCCACAAGCCCGATAACACAATTCATCTACAAAGACGTGAGCTAAACCATTTATGCCAATGCCGCAATTTTGCAAACCACCACTCAACCCAGTATTAGACAATTTCTCAAATTGCCACCCACTGGTTTTCACAAACAATACGATGCCTATGACTTATCGTCAAGATCGTACGCTTGCGTCGAGGTCGTCACTACTTGAAACACCCAAGTCCCATGGCACGCTAACATCACACCATAGTCCTAATGCCTAATGCTTCCCACCAAGATCGTACGCCTACTCCAAGGAACATCAACATTTGAAATGCACAAGTTCAATTGGCACACCACATGCACGCATTATCTCTTCACGATCCTTATTTTTCTCTCATGCTCTCGACTTGAGAAGTTTCTCTACATGGACTTAAGCGATACGCCATGGCCTCAGTATCCCTTTTATAGCCTCGATCTTACCGCTAGCCGCAACTGTCATCAAAGCACCTGCACACCAAAGACAAAGCAATCGATCCGTACACAAATAACATACACTTGACTCTCAATTAACAAAATATATGCATGGACTCACCATGACATATATGAATGAAAACCCTATGACTAACGCTTGCATGGACTCCTGCTGTGACTAACACCACCAAAATCAACACTCAAAACCAACTCAGCACAAGAGCCAGTCTAACCACGACCATCAAGCCGGTTAAACCGCCAACTCCACACCGATCAGTCTTCCTTGCCAAGTCCGATCAGACCGCTAGACCCCGGTCATATCGCGATTACACCGTCAGTACTACCGCACTAGGTCTCAATCCAAAAACTCCAAAAAATACCTTTTTTGAAAAATAGCTATCAACAACCGCAGGCCGGTACTGCCGCTTTGCCTGGTCATACTGTGGCACCCTTACTGGTATGACCGCCAACTTCAGACAGCAGCAACTCAAAATGCAAATACTCAAAATCAAACTTAAACAACACACAAACAATGTCAAATACTCATCACTCTTATGTGGCTGCCACTATATGGTCTTATAAAACTGTGGAACAATCTATGTGAATATTTTTTTAGTAATCTATGTCCAGTTATACTAGCGGCACCTTTTTGTTTTGAGTAATATGTGTCTAATTCTACTATCTGCTATGTTTCTAAAAAATTGTACTAGCCGCTGAACAGACTAGGAGCTGATGAACTTATGAAACTGATAACAAAGGAATGAATAAAAAATGAGTTTGAATCATCAAGTCAGCTATTTGTGAAAACATAAACAAAGGAAGACTAACAAGTATGTAAAAGTAAAAGGAAATATGAACTGAAAACATCATAGGCTAGCTATCACATTTACTGATTCGCACACACACGCACCACAATTTGCAAACAATTGCAATATCTGTACAAACGGACACTCAATTTTCATTACAGGAAAGATGAATCAACAAACACACGGAATCAAACAACAGTTTTCATTTACTGATCACCCACACCATAATTTAAAAATACTTGCACACAATAACAAACAAGAGGGTATCCAGGATGCTCTTATCATTTCTTCTTAGCAGATTCCTTAGCATGCTTCCTCTCTTCCTCCAACTTTACAAACAGGCTGCCATCATACACTGCCCTGACAGTGTCCTTGTGGAGAAATCCTTCCTTGTCTTTGCAGAGAAAGTACAACACTTTCCACTCTGTGAAGCCACCCACCCTGCAATTTTCCCCAAAAATTGGGCTCAAAAGAGCTCTAATTATATTTTCCATTGTTCCTAACTCCAGATGGAAACTTACCATCCTTTGAAATCTTTAGGCTCCCTGTTTCCTTGAAGCATCTCCTGCAGCTCTTTGCCGGTCAGGGCATCAGGCCTAGTGTGGGCATGCTTCTTAAATATCTCCTCAAACTTTTCTGGAACAAACCTGCAAGTCGACAGATTATAAAGTTAGCAAATCTGCAACCATGTTAGTCTATTGCAATGTTTTTGTACCTCTAGGTAAGACATGTGCTCTTGTTCTTGTCTTACTGAAACAAATAGTGTAAGAAAGTAAGAACAGTGACAGCAAATGCCTCAGAGTTGTATTACTGTCTTCTTTTTTAACATTAGAATTGGATAGCTGGACTTTCCTAAATCATGGCAGTATTCTCTATTGCATTGGACCTATAAAACTTAGACAGGTGTAGATGCAACTCAGAGCTGGATGGTTTCATTTGTCAGTACTTGACTCTGTACTTCAACTCTCTAACCGCGCGTTAGAATTAACCAATCCAAACCTTGGTCCTAAAAAGCTGATACATGTTGACGCGATCCCATCGTCTTGGCAATATTTGCTGACCCTCTGTGTCACATTAAACTTTAGTGATGCCACAGCCACATCCCGGCGATACTTTTATCTCATGAGTCTCACATGTTTTTCCTTTTAACGTATCCTGCGTCTCACGTTGAGCAGAAGTTAATTGTTGAGTGTGTGGCACTGCGGCATCACTTGCTTCAGAGTTTAGACAAAGGGGAAAAGAACAATGCCAGCATAGCACTCCTAGCTGCTTCCTAACTTTCTGTTCATATCAAGAAGTGGTTTGATAATCGTGCATCCATGTCACATGATAAAAGTGGCACTAATCTTTTGTTTTGTTTAGTAATTCACACCTCCTCCTTCGCATTACTTTACGGTTGACTACTATTTTCGTTTTGGATATTGATAAACATCATCCGGATGTTTTCTTCTTAACTATCATCCAGATTTATGACCATTGGATTAGAAATCTAACGGCCATAAATTCTCTCCTACCCCCTCCAAAAAAAATCTCCCCCTCCTCAAAAAATAATCTCCCCTCTCCAAAAAAAAGGGTTGTTGGATCTCTAATCCAACGGTCTCAAAACTGGATGATAGTTAGAAAGAATTTTGGTTTTTACCTTATCTTTAGTAAAGTACAATCAGAAGTGATTAACTCTAATAAAAAACTAGATTCTTGCGTTAGTGGCATGATCTGTCTTAATGTTTCACACATGGATGGTGATGGGTCTATTCTATATTGTAATATAGATACCTTACCTTCCATGGGCATCGTACACGCCTGAATCGCTTCCATGCTTGCCTTTGTGGATGTTCTTTACGTAAATGGGGAACTTGAAAGCTGGAGTCTTCTCGTTCTCCTGCAGTCACACGAGAATAATATAATGGAAAACGAGTCAGCATCTGAAACGATCTTTGCACCTGAATCAATCCCCATTTAATTCATGCCACGGTATCGAAGTCCTGCTGAAAAAAGATCAACCGAAAGGCGTCGTGGCTCTACTTTGTTCGGTGTCCACAAATCACAACAGAAATGCGGTAATATGTAGCATCTGTAACCCCCCCCCCCCCCACCACATAACATTAATTGGTTTCTGCTTTATTTTCTGAAAAAGAAAAGGGAGCGTCTTTCCAGCGGCAATATGTGTTGGCATGTACATATTCTCACGTCAGGAATAGGTTTTTTCATCCATCCAGCAGTTGTCTAATCAGTAATCAGATGGCACACTTCAAAGCTCTGAATCAAGACTTGTAGCAACGTTGTTATCTTTTACGACGAGGTACACGAGCTGCAGAAAACTTGCCGATTTCCTAACATCTCAAGGCTCTCATCCCCTTTGTCCAACTCCAAAAAGGCTAATTTGGTTAGGATGTTTGATCCTAAATGGCCGTAGCTACCACCAGTTTTGGCATTATGAAAGAGGAATGGCAATACTTGGCAAACGACCTTAGAATGTTTCTAGTTTGTGCTCTGTTCGTCTACTGGAATCTTGTTGAGCAACTGAGCAACAATACCCAAACTGACCCGAAAACAGGTCTGAAGAATCAGAAAACATTCGCAAAAAACAATCCAGGTTTTGGCATACACCAATAACAGTAGAACAGTGTGTGTGCATACGGGTATCGTCTTGGGTCCGAGGAAGCCGTTGATGAAGACGGCGCTGGCGGCGGACAGCGCGACTCCGCATCCTATCGCGCGGAACCCTGCAAGGAAAATCCGCAAGCAAACAAACACCCTTATCAGTCATCAGGGTCACCTGCTGGTAGGGCTGTAAATGAACTGAGCTCGAGTGAGTCTAGCCTTTCAGGCTCGAGTTCGGTATAAGCTCAAGTTGAGCTCGAGCTGAGTTCGATTTGGAGTCCGAGCTTGGACCTTGAGCTCGTTGAAGCTCGATTACAATTAAAATAATTTATTATGTACTAATTTTCAACAATAAGAAAAGTTCAAGTTTGAGCTCGGCTCGAGTAAACTCTATAACAGTCAAAATAATTCAAACATATACTAATTTTTAACAATAAAAAAAGTTCGACCTTGAGTTCGGTTCGAATAAGCTCGGTAAAAGTTAATATGTATCACTATTTAAACTCGAATCGATACTTGTAAACTATTCGAGTTCGGTTTGATAAAACTCACAAGCTTAAAATCAAGCTTAGTTGTCGAATCGAGCCTTGATGAGCGTATCTCAAGTAGCTACGAGACTAATTAAGGTTTTTTTACAACCTTACATGCCGGTCTCACAGACAAGACATGCATGGTATTTAATTTTTGGGAGTGTCTATACAACATTCGACTGCTTTTGAGGGAAAAAACAGTCAAATTTTGAGCCGTTAGATAGAGATCCAACGCCCTAGATCATTTCTTTGGAGGGGGGCTTATATGGGTGGATCCATTAGATAAAGATCTAATGCTTCAGATCAATCTGACTATTTTTGTTCTAAAAAACAGTCGAATGTTGTATAGCATTACTCTTAATTTTCCAGTCTCTGATCCAAGAAAATTGGTCCTACGTACTGGCATAACAGCACGGACGTACAAAACAAATGTGGGCTCACAGAGACGAACGGAAAGTCACAGACGTCCCGGCCGGCCGTACGCGCAGTGCTATGTAGCTAGGCCACGCGATAAATCAGCACAAGCTCAAAAGGCTAATTAAGCAATTAAGCGCCATCTGGAAAAAAGGGAAAAAAATCTCGAGAATCCTGAAGGAACCGCTCAGTTTCTTGCAGGGTTTCAGCGAAATTCCCGTGTTCCGGGTAGGCTTCAAAAGAAAAATATCTAGATGAGAATCATGAGATGACATGGGTCGTTGGTCAGTGGTCACCTTTGTAGGTCTCGGAGGGGTAGATGACGCCATCCTTGTTCCTGTCGAAGAAGGCGACGTGCCTCTGCAGCGGCGTCATCTCGGAGCTGTACACATCCGCCATGGACTCGCTGCTGCTCCCTAATCGCAACACATGGAGAGTAAGAACCGTGGCTGCGAACACGAAAGATTTGCCGCGGAGAGCGTGCAAAGCAACGGTGGATGGATCTTTTCTTTCTTGCTTCCTATATCTGGGGAGCTAGCTAGGGGACTCACCTGCAGTGTCCGCAGATTTGGAGGAGGCCATGGAGATCGACGAGGAGAGAGAAAATGTTGCAGGGGGATAGAGAAAGTTAGAGGTCAGAGAGAGGTGGCAGAGAGATGATGCGAAGGTGGCGGGGGAGGGAAAGAAGAGGACGGACAGTATGCAATGGCTTGTGGGTGGCGCACTGGTATCTGGCGCGTGCGTGGGGTAGATGTACTGGCGCGGGAAAGGAGGACGGACAGTATGCGATCGCTTGTGGGTGGCGCACTGGTATCTGGCACGTGCGTGGGGTAGATGTAGGGGCTGTTTGGTTGCTAGCCACACTTTGTCACCATTTGTCAAAAAAATTGCCACATTTGCCTAAGTTGAGGTGCTCAAATTCTTTGCCACACCTTAGTAAGCCTAAGGGAATCTTGCCACACTTTTTTGAGTCACTGACGCGTGAGACCTAGTTTGCTGGAAGAGAATCTTGCCACAATTGTGGCTGCAACCAATCAGCTGCCAAGTTGATCAAACTTGCCTAACCTTAGGCGTGGCAACCTGTGGCAAAGTGTGGCTGGCAACCAAACACCCCCGTACTCGCTCTTAGATGGCGCAAACGGAACGAGTAGTTTCTAATGGTCTGTTTGACTGAAAGTATTTATATCTAATTTGAAGAAAAAATATCTGGCTATTTTTTTGGATTTTGGATTCGGAATCGGATAGCTTTTCCTGGATATAAGATCAAATTTGAAATAGAAATATCCATCGGATTTAGAGTTATTCAGAAATTTAATCAGATAGTATAAGGTAAACTTATTCCAAACATCCGATAAACTCTAGGATCATAAGTCATGGTTTAGCCGGTCAGCCCAATAAGCAAGTCCATAAGACCATGTGTACATGACTCGCCTCTCACTTGCCTAAAGTGGGCTGGAGAGAGAAATCGGCCCACGAGTCTTTTCCAGTATTTGAAATTAGTTTTTTAAGAAAATGCAAGAAATCCAAATAAGCCAAGAAAAATAGCAAATGAACTTAGAAAAATTTCAAACAATTCAGGTGAATACTTTTGAACATAAGGAATTTAAAAATATACTTTTGAATTTAATTGAGGTAGTCAAATTTGCTTGTTAAGCTCAGATGAGTTGTATTTTGGACATATAATACAGTTGATTGATCCTTTTATGCGCAACACATGGGTTATATTTTTGCTTGATATACGACTAAATATTCGTGACTGAGACTAACTATATTTAGAGTGAATGTATTTGCTCCGTATTCGTGGCCAAGATTATCTGTATTCGTATTTGTATCCGCTACCATCCATGTCTGACTCCGATTCTAAAAAAAATTATAGAATAGAATACAAGATAAACAAAATCCATCCGTATCCACTTCCAATACACCCCTACTCGGGCGGCTCTTGCATGTGCTGCTATATAGAAAGGTTCTCTAGCTGATCTATCTGGTGTGCGTCTCCACCATTCCTGTCCCACGTGGCACCCCGTGCCTCCCTCTGTGGCCTTGGGTGTTGCCATCCGTGGGGCTTCTGACGCTCCTCCTCTCCTCCATAGGCTTCAGTCATCGCCGCCACCTCCTCTCCCCCTCCAAAACCTAACTTGACGACACCCGGTACCATCGTTGGCCGACCTCCACCACCGCCCACTACCTGTTGGCAATTTCGTACCCAACGAAGCCCTCCTCGCCTATCTGCCCTGCCGCTGACCATGAACAACCGTGGATCTAATAAACCCAAGGGGTGGCACGATCAACCTTGGAATCGAGTGTTCGCTGCTGAGATTTTGTAACGGGTGCCCGGTCTTCAGAACTATCTTATCCCCCTTCTACCCAATTTTGTCCGAGCTAAATGCTTGAATATATTTTCCGTTTCTCTATGTAACTTGCAGCATGTTGGAAACTTAGGAATCCCAATACCCAGTGGCGAAGCCAGGAATAAAATTGAGGGGGGCTGAAGTATTTGTCGGATTAAACTAAGTTGGCACAAATATAGTCTTATACTCTTATAGAATTTCAAATTCATACAGAAATTATACAGTTGGAGTTTTGGAGACAAACAACGAAAAACAGAGAAACACAAAGTACATACCTCGACAATAGAAAGCACATACCCAATAATATATAATTATTCTGCTATGGGTACGGAGTAGAAAGAAATCACCTGTGTATGAAACATATGAAAATTAGTTATATAATAAAAAATTGTGAATAATAATGAAAATTTAGTTCATATGAATTATGAAACATACCACAAATAAGCTAATTTGAAGCATGAGACAAATTTGAATCACGGGGCAAATGCATTCTACGCGACTTCATGCCTTGGAAACGGTTTATGATTTTATCATCATCAATGGTTTTAAAGATCTCTCGCTCAGTGTAGCACACCATCAAATCATTGAGCCACTCATCCGTTACCTTATTGCGCAAATCTGTTTTGATAATATTCATTGCTGAAAATGTTCTCCCAACAGATGCCGTTGCCACTGGAAGTATCAATGTCAACTCGATGAGGCGATATACCAACGGGAAGGTTTTATCTTTTCTTGTTTGAACCATCAATTGAGCAAGTTTTGATATATCACGACATTCATTAAATTCTTCATTTCTTCTAATGTTGAGAATGAAAGTTTGAAGCTGACTTCTTAACAAAAGCCGATCAACATCCGTGAAATCATCAGCATAAATCTCAGCAAGTCGAATAAGTTTATCAACATGAAACTTAGAGAAGGAGTCACTTGGATCAAGACAAAACATGCATACCAATAACTCCGAGGAAACTTCATTGAATCGATGATTCATC
The DNA here is from genome assembly GCA_036346575.1 of Dendrocalamus sinicus. Lineage (NCBI taxonomy): Eukaryota > Viridiplantae > Streptophyta > Magnoliopsida > Poales > Poaceae > Dendrocalamus > Dendrocalamus sinicus. Next base: position 26,972,699 of record CM070657.1, on the reverse strand, counting down.
TCATTCATAACTGCATCAATAGCAACATTAAAAATGTCAACTTTGTAATAATGATGTTGAGTCACTTTATGCTTCCGACGTACTGATTACCCATAACTCCAATAGGATCTTCCATATTTGGCACATCAATCTCATATTTTTCACAAAAACTTTTGACTTGGTTGAACAATGGCTCCCACCCATTGTCCCTCATATCTTGAAATCGTTGTTTGACATCCTGTAACAGGCCCATAGCTTCAACAATATCTTGATGCTTCCTTTGCAAAGCAAGTGATAACTCATTTGTAATGCTCAACATGGTTATTAAGAAATGCATGATGAATACAAATTCAAAACATTCCATCTTTTTTTAGCAAACCTGCTGCTCCACTATGACTTGAGTTTTGACAAGCATCTTCACTTACAAGCTCAAGCACATCCACTACTGCTTCCCACATTTGGTATATGCGAAGCAAAGTTTTGAGATGTGAGCCCCACCGAGTATCTCCAGGTATAGCAAGTCCAGCTTCCTGATGCAATCCTGTCCCAGCTGAAATCAAACCACTCTCTAGCTTTTCCAACAAGACCTTGTGATGTTTTTTAATCAAGGCATCTTTTTTTTACAAGATGAACTCACAGCAGTCACTATCAGGGGAACATAGTTAAAGAAATCTGCAATAGCTCTACTACAACTTGCCACAGTGACAACTACCAACTGTAACTGGTGGGCGAAGCAATGAACATAGAAAGCATTTGGATTATCATCTCGAATAAGTTTTTGCAATCCATTAAATTCACCTCTCATATTTGAAGCTCCGTCGTAGCCACCTTGCGCAGTCTTGAAATAGGCAAGCCATGTCGAGTAAGCAATCCAACCAAAGATTCTTTCAATGCTGCAGATGTACAATTTGTGATATGCTCAATGGCAAGAAACCTTTCCATCACTTTTCCTTGATTATTCACAAATTTGCATAAATGATATGATTATAAAATGTAAACTTTAAAGGTAGAACAAAACAACAAAGCATAAATGATGTGGAACTATAACTAACCTCACAATCACTGCCATTTGCTCCTTTATTGATACATCTCTGGACCCATCAATAAGGACTGCAAAATTTCTATTTCCAATCTCACCTTTAATCACTTCTGTGACCTCTTGTGCACAACATTTACAAAGCTCTTTTTGAATATCTGGAGAAATCATAACTGCATGCCCTGGAGCTGTATCAAATGCCACCTTCACTTCCTCTTTTTTTATCTTTATACCAATCCAATAACTCTTTGAAATTCCTCTTATTGATGGAAGTAGAGGATTCATCATGTCCTCGAAAAGGTTCACCTTGAGCTATAAGATATCTTGCACAACTTAAAGATGCAGTTAAACGAATTTTGTATGCAATTTTGGCCTCCTTGCTATAAGTATTGATTTTGCTAGACACACTTGACCTTTGATTTTTGAAGTCATCGCAAAGACCCCTTGCAATATTGTGGGAACTATTTGTGCTACCAACATGTTTATTGAAAGCTTGTAAAGCAATCTTCCAACGAGAGAACCCAACATTCATAAATACATCACTTCCAAATGTATTGGGTTGTGCCGGTTTCTTGAAAAGAAAACAATAAAAACAAAAGGCAGCATCCTTTTCCACACTATATTCCAACCAATCAAATTTATTATACCATGATTCTTGAAAAGACCGTGACTGTTTGCCATCCAATGTCTGTGGAAATGAATATCCAATTAGTCGGGTAGGGCCATTCAATAAATATGCCCTTCTCACTTGATCTCTAATTTCGTTAGCATAATCTTCAATTGGTATGCGCAGCGCCGGATCGGCAATTATTTCATTTGGATTAAATTCTAGTCGAAGCTTCTTTGGTTGAGTTGTACTCTCATCGGTTGGACGAGAACCACTTGAATTACTTAAGAAATAGTTGCACAAAGTTCGTTTCTCCATTATAGCAAGATCTATAAGACTATAAATAAATTAGTAGTCTAAAATCTAAACTCCAAAATGCTAAACTGATATAAAAAAGTATAGAAAAATTACCTGAAGGAAGTAGTGAAGCTCACACTGGATGAGCTTGTTCACACTGGATGACTAGAAGTATTGGCTGGTAGGAAAAGAAATCAACACAACCGGACACTGCCGGTAGCTGGCAGCAGCGTAAATGCGCAATCCACAGTCCACTCCACCCACCGGACACTGGTCCCCCCTTTGGCCTTTACTTCGGTCCGCCCGCACGGCCGCACTTCGCATCGCCTGCCTGCCGCACCGGCACACCCCTTTACTCGCCATTGTCCCCCACCGCGAGCCGCGCAAGACAAAGACCCACGGCCCGCAGCTCCTCAACCGCTCAACGCCTCCTCCGCTCCTCTCTCTCTCTCTCAGTCTCGCTTCTCCGCTCCTCCTCGCCCGCCGCGGCCCTCGCCTCGCTCCCGGCTCCTCGCCTCGGCAGACGGCGAGCGAGCTCGGCTCTCCGCTCCTCCCCACTCGACGCCTCGCGCTCGTGGCCCTCGCCACGCTCCCGGGTCCCGGCTCCTTGGCAGACGGTAGCTCGGCTCCTCCGCTCCTCCTCGCTCGCCGCCTCGCTCCCGGGCTCCCGGCTCCTCCTCTCCTCCTCGCCTCGCTCGACGCTCGGAGTCGTCGCCAGATCTGGGAAACTGGGTGTGCCTGGCCGCCTGGGAATAGTGCCAGATCTGTGCGACTATGCTGGTCTCCGCCGTCGCCCGCCTGGGAATAATGATATGTGTTTTCATGGGCTGCTGGGCCTCTTTGTGGGAAATGGGCTGCTTTTTATTGCTTGTTACTTGTTGCCTTGTTGTGCTTGTTACTTGTTGCCTTGTTGGGCTTCTGTGAGAGTGAGACACTGAGACTGTGATTCGGGGCTGTTGCCGACACGCCGGGATGTGGCCGCCGGGGGGGGGGGGTCCGCCGCCAGGGGGAGGTGAGGCTCAAGCCTTACTAAGCCTCCCCCTGGCTTCGCCCCTGCCAATACCCCATGCATGAATATATGGATAAGGAACAGAAGACAATTGTAAGACCGATTCCCATAATTAAAGGGGATTAATTATTCTTAGAACTTATTCTTTTAATGATACTCACCAAGTTTAGATTGCACCATTTATATTTTACAAAACGAGGCAAGAAACCTAAACCAATAAAATTAACAACCTTCATCACAAAGCCGGTTAGACCGCCATGGATGGGGCGGTCTGACAACCACGGCCAGTTTGACTATAGGGACAACACTGATATGATCGCTGGGGCTGGTTTGACCGTAGGTCTAAGCCCAGTCTAACCTGTGCCCTATTTCTAAACCTGAAAGTCTTTTGGGATAAAACTCAAATATCAAGAACTTGTTCAATTATCATCCAAACAATTTCAAATTTTGCGTGAGACTTATTCAAGGCATTGAGAACCTAAACCAATTAACAACACAAGGTTTTTGGGCTCAAGTTCACCAAACTGAAGAGAATCGAATTTAGTCCACAAGAATATCAAAAACCATAAATCTCAAATTACTTCTTGCCCGTAAGGATATAAGATATGAGGTTTTCTATATCTATTCTCACATGTCCTAACAAGATAATTTAGGCAAGAGATTGGGCTAGAACTTCTACGAACACAAAATTACAAATCTCACTCAAGAACAAGCAAAGCCAAACAAGAACATGATTGAGACAAATTTTAATCTATTTCAATGGAGGATAGGATTTACATACTCATGAATGATAATAAGGTATAGCCAAAATACCATTCTTTCCTTTCTCACATTCTCTAACGCAACCACGGAAAGAGACAAGATGGCAGAGCAAAAACTAAACCATAAAATCAATGGATCTACCACATTCTCCCTCCTATCTAAATAACCGGCATAACCCTAATGGGTCCAACCCATTAAGCATAACAGGGAAATCCGTTAACCCCACTAACACGGGTTTTAAACATTCACACATACTAGCTTCTCAAAGTGTTTGCAAGACTCACCCATTAATTTTTTAGCGATTGATTCACTTGTCAGTTCCAGCTCTTCTTAACTTAAAACAACTTCTCCTTTGCGCCTCTCTGCTCTGCGGTTTTGATCAAGGTACCAACCCGTATTTGGCGAACTACCAAAATATCACCGACGAAGCTTTCGGACACCTTCCCTTGACTATATCTTCACTTCACATCAAAGTATCTCTGCATGCTCTAGCACATAGCCTCAGTGCCCAATGATTAGCTGTCACATCTTTACGTATTCGATCTTCCCTGAACCATTTTCTATGTGCATCGGCCTCATCACTTGGCACACCACATGCATCAACTCGCCTCTTCAAGATCCTTATCTTCTCCGTACTTCCAGCTGAGCTACATAGCATCACTTGAACTTACACGATCGCATGGACCTCAGCTCCCTGCCTAGGCCCGAACCATTGTCGTCGACCGATAATGTTATACAAGCCATCTGCACATTCAAAGACCAAGCAACAATCTTGAACACAAGTTTTATGCACCTAACTCACGTTAGTCAAACCATGCACTACAACAGAAAAGGTCATCACAGACAGTTCAAAAATGTCATCACAGACGGTTTTATGAGCCGTATGAATTTATGGGTCAGCAATGATATGTGGTTATCACAAATGGTTTTCAAACCATCTGTGATAAGTAACAACACAAATGGTTTTTAAAAATAATTGTCTGTGATACGTACAACATAGACGATATTTAAAAATAACTGTCTGTGATGTGTATATATTATAGATGGTTTTCAAATATAACCTTATGTGATATCTACATATCACAGACAACTAATAAAAAAACCGTCTGTGATGTGTTATCACAGATGGTTTTTTAAAATCATCTGTGATGTGTTATCACAGACATTTTTTTAAAAATCTCCTGTGATATTACCAATCACCATTTTTGGTTTTCTATGTCTTTCCCATTCATTGGGAGCAGTATATATATCATGGTAACATTAACATATGTAGATTGGGCTCTAAAGGGTATGAAGCAAATCACATAATGGATCCATTGTGTGATTCGCTTCATGCCATTTGAAGCGCAAGTGTGATATGGAATCTGACTTTGTCTCTAGCTCTCTATATCACCCTTGCGCTTCAAATGGCATGAAGCAAATCACACACGAGATCTAGTGTGTGACTTGCTTTATGCCTTTTGAATCCCAAGTGTGATATGGGATTTTAACTTTGTCTCTATCTGATGAGGACATCACTAACCTTGCGTGTGCTAAATAAATATATGACCAGGTGAACGCTAACTTAACTCTCATTCCAAATACCAACAACTTGGCCGTGCTTCCAATCTATTCCCCTTTCATTGAACTTAGATGCATTGGCAAGGAAGGCGAGAAATGTTAAGATGGGCCAATCTTTTCTCGTGATTTCATTGTTCTCCAGTGAGTCCAGGCATCTGCACATGTCGAGTCTTTGTGGTCGAAAGAGTACTGTAGCAGAGTAATATTCTACGAGTATTGTAGTATAGTACTATTCATTCAAGCAGTTCTTTCGAGTACTCATGGTCAAACGGTCGAAGCTGATCATGGGTAACAACCGCACAAGCTGATCAATGCTGCGCGAGAACTGAAGAGTTAGGCTCGAGTTCCACCCAAGAAAACCTTTTAGCTGCCCTAGAAAATTGTTTAACTTCTATTTTCTTTCACACCTAAACTAGGAGGGGTGTTCCTAGTATAAATACCCATGTACTACGTCCATTTAAAAAAACTTTTGATGATTCCGAAAAACCAATATATGAAAGTGAAGCCAGCCTGTTTTAGTTTTACTCCCTTTGCTCTTGTGAGTTCTTTTGGATTCGTGAGAAGGATCCCCTTGGGGATTCCCTTAGTTCATGCTCTACGGTTTCGGCCATTTTGTGTGGATTAGTCTTGGCTTGTGGTTCTGCGATTGTTCGAACAGCGGGTTTGAGTTCTTGTAGCTTCGAATCATCTTTCCCAACGCATAGGTCACAACCAACCTTGGCAGGTATAAATCTAGGTATCCCCACTATTCTTCAACAATTTATCCTCAATATCTTACCTACGCCATGAAGATCGGGCCACCCATATAACCCTCCTTCCATCACTATCTCATTTAAATTGTGGGGATGTGCAACACTACATATCTTAGTGTTACCATGAAATATATATGTATTGCTTCCAGTGCATGGGGAAGATATAGAAAACTAAGATGGTGAATAGTAATGGTAACATGTGGTTTCTTAGTGGAGGTTAGTCAAGGTTTGTCCATGATAATCGTCTGTGAGTTGGTGATATCTGAAGTAGAAAAATAATTGTACACAGCACACACCAAGTATATCTTACAGAATAAAGAATGAATTTATAAATTCATTCTTTATTCTGTAAGATATACTTGGGGTGTGCTGTGTACAATTATTTTTCTACTTCAGATATCACTAACTCGCAGATGGTTATCAAACAGATCATGAAGCTAATTAAAGTGATAGAAAACATTAATAAGTGATATTCTTATCTTGGTGATGAAGGCACCCTTGGGGGTGAGGAACATGGTAGAGATTTTGTTAAAAAAATATAGTTATAGGCAAAATTAGAGTTCTTGGTGCACTGTAGATTAGAGCCATCATAAGTATGCTAGCAATACTAATTTAACTCATGAATCATTTAGTATGGGATATGAAATCATTAGGATTGTAAAATTGTGAACCTCGGTGGGTAGGAGGCTATCGGGCGGGTGGGTGATAGCATAACTCATTTTTACTCAATTCCTCATATGATAGCGATATCAAACTTAACATATTTTGCATAGCTAAAGAAAATCAAGTGCAACTTTATTTAATTATAATTGTACGAGTTATTGACTTGAGATCTATATATGACTTACATACGGCGTGCTCAGGGAGGAGGCATGCTGAGGAGGGGCAGCGTGCTCATGGAGGAGGCGAGCCGAGGAGGAGGTGGCATGCTTAGGGAGGAGGCACACTGGGGAGGAGGCGGCGTGCTCGGGGAGGAGGCACGCGGGGGAGGTGGTGGCGTGCTCAGGGAGGAGGCAGCCGATGTGCTTAGGGAGGAGGTGCACCGGGAGGAGGCGATGTGCTCGAGGAGGAGGCAGCGGCTCATGCTTGGGAGATAGTTAGAGATACATTAAGCCTTTAAGTGGGAAGTGGGCAAACCCTAGAGTCTGAATATAAATAGCTTGGACACATCACAGATGATTGTAAAGAATAACCGCTTGGGACAAATATACATCATAGACAGTTTTAAATTAGAACCGTCTGTGATAATAAACATCATAGATGGTTCTAAATTCATTCTCATATAAATGCAAATTCACATATATATGACACATTGTCATATACATAAATGCAAACTCACACATACATGAAATATTCTCATATACATAAATGCAAATTCGGTAATGTCTCAAGAGTAAATATGTATTACTTAATTGTTTTTTTACCAGTCAGTAATGCTGCCATCATGTCGTTATACCAAGACCGTTTACATATATATAGAAGGCAGTAAATACAAATTCAACTACTTGTATTTACATATAGCCAAACAGTGTGGCCAATCGCTTCTTACAAAATATCAAAAAAAGTAGAAACCTAACCGCTTTGAAGTTTTTTAGTGGTGGAGGTAGCATGCTATCTCCATCTTCAAAACTTCATAAGCGACATGGTCAGCATCGGACGGTTCGGAATCATTAGCAAACAAGTCCGAATTGCGTCCACTTGCTGACGTGCTCGTTCGAGTGTCTCCTGAAGACCCTCCGATTGATGAATCAAGTCAAATAGAGCCCATAGGCTCTCTTTCCTTGCTTCAGGGGTCTTGGCAAGGTCCACTCGGTTGCTAGCCACCTTGACTAAGCACTCCAAGTGATGGCGAACCTCCTGGAGACATGCAACGTCGTTGTGGAGGACCACGTCAATGGCGAGGTTAGCTCGATAGAAGTGGGAGAGCAACCGGAAGACGCAACAGAGGAGGATGTCAAGACGACGGAAGGTGGTCGTCGCCTATTTTGTCAAATCCTCGGAGATATGAGGGAGGACACTGTTGGCACAATGCCCTTCCATAGCATCCGCCAGCATCAATGTCAGCGACAAGAAAGAGGCCATTGGAGCCATTTGTTTGTGCTTGAGAGTAGATATGTGTATCAACGATAACTCCTTTGTTAGTCAAGGCTGTATTTTTCTAGTCTTCTAACAGATGTTTAGCTATCTTCTACATTTTATGTCTTTTGCTAATATTCATCTTCGATACATGGTGGATGATCATTTTTTATAAATACGGTGCATGAGATGAAGAAACACATCGGGGGGCCAAAATGATCAGAGACACATTCCGGGAGACAAAGTGATCAGAGATGCATCAGGGAGGCAAAGCGCACACCATTCATGCATATATAAGATATACATCACAGATGATTCTAATTAAAAACCATATGTGATGTCTGCAATTATCGCAGACAGTTATTAACAAGAACCGTATGTGATAATTCCGTATCATAGACAGTTCTAGCTATCACTAGTAACAGAGATGCTCGTGCTTGTAAAACCGTCTGTGATAATTACATCACAAATGGTTCCCCATGAACCGTCTGTGATGAAGCGTCTAGTATAGCCTGTTTTTGTAGTAGTGAATATGCATCATGCAACTCAACACAACCCAAGAAACGACATCCATACCATGCACATACTCAAACCAACTCAATATCTATTTTCATCAATACCCCAGACATATCTTGGGTACCCCATATATGTCTGGTCCCTCATGAAACTCTCTGTACACACTAGACATATCTACCCTCGAGAAGTCGGTCTGACAGCCGTGTCACGGCTGGTTAGGCTGCCCTGAGTCGGTCTGAGCACTCTCCCAGGGTGGTTAGACCGCTGACCACTAGCCTATCAGACCCATCCCCATGACGGTCAGACCGCCGGGCACATAGCCTGATGAACAGGTCAAGGCAGTCTGATCGTCATTCTAAGTCTGGTCAGACTACCTAAACTCTAACAGATATGTATAAAATTCAATTTTAACTCAACCAAACTACAATATTAATTCAATAATGTTTGATTCTTGAATGTTGCACATGATTGTTAGCAATATTAATAGCACTAGTGTTATAACAGAAAAGTAGAACACTATTCAATTCTAAGCCAAAATCCTTAACTGTAGCTGTCATCCAAAGCAATTGAGAGCAACAAGAAGCGGTAGCTACATACTCAGTCTCAACAATGGAAAGTGTAACAGATAACTGTTTCCTAGAAGCTCATGAAACAAGTGATGTGCCTAAAAAATGACATGTGCCAGAAGTATTCTTCCTATCAATTCTATAGCCCCCAAAATTCGCATATGAATATGCTCTAAGGGTAAGGCATGATGAAGAAGAATACTATAAGTCAAATTCCAGAGTTGACTGAAGATACCTGAAAATTCGCTTTACTACTTGTCGATGTGAAGCATGTGGGAAAGCATGAAAACGAGCGCATGCTTCTGTATTCTTTTTTATTAACAGGCTCACCATCCTCGTCAGGGTCTAACACTGCAGTGGATCCCATTGGTGTGGAGACTAGTTTGCTTGTCCCTATGTCAAAACGACAAAGCAGGTTCTTGGTGTACATAGTTTGATGAACAAAAATACCCAACTTTGTTTGCTTGATCTGAAAGCCTAGGAAAAATATGAGTTCTCTCATCATGCTCATCTCAAATTCTCTACTCATAGTATCTGAAAACATGGCAACAAGAGCATGAGAGGAACCACCAAAGGTGATATCATCTACATAAATCTGAATAAGTAAAAGATTATTGCCATTCTTGAGAGTAAATAATGTTTTATCTACCTTGCCCATTTGAAAGTCGTTTTTAAGCAAATATGATTTAAGCTTATCATACCATACTCTAGGTACTTGTTTTAAACTATATAAAGCTTTGGACAATTTATAGACTTGATCATGATATTTAGGATTTTCAAAGCTAGGTGGTTGTCTAACATAAACTTTCTCCTCAATATAGCCATTAAGAAACACACTTTTAATATCCATTTGATACAATTAAAAACCTTTAGATGCAGCAAATGCTAAAAGAATTCTAATGGCTTCTAATTGGGCAACAGGTGCAAAAGTTTCACCAAAATCAAAACCTTCTACCTGGGTAAATCCTTGTGCAACAAGTCTAGTCTTATTTCTAACAACAATACCATCCTCACTTTGTTTGTTCTTAAAAATCCATTTAGTTCCAATAACATTGTGTCCATGAGGAGGTGAAACTAGTGTTCAAACTTTATTACACTCAAAATTCTCTAATTTCTCATGCATGGCATTAATCCAATACTCATCAGATAAAGCGTGACTTACATCTTCGTGTTCAAAAGAGGAAACAAAAGCAGCATGAGCATATGAGGCATCAGCGTTATACCTATTGCAAAGAACTTGCACACTTAACTCACCAATTATTTGTTCAGGGAGATGTTGTTGTTGAATATATAGGGGAGTCTGCGGTGTCATTGGTGATGTAGGTGTAGTTGTAGTGGCCTCTACTTCATTGGGAGTAGGAGTAGAGCCATTAGCATTGGTAGATATAAATTCCACTAGTATAGGTGCCTACGACGAAATGGGAATTGGGGTATCCCTTTCATCATCCTCAGAATCATAAAAGATATCGTCAGGCGCGTCAGTTGCCTATGTACCTGCATTGTCGGGTCTTGTACTAGGACTAGTCTCATTAAAAGTGACCTTGTAGGTCTTAGCAATTTTGTTAGTTTCTAAGTTGAGTACACAATAATCTCGAGTGTGAGCAACATAACAAAGAAAAATGCTATCTGAAGATATATATTCAAATTTATCAAGATTGCCATGTTTAAGAATAAAACAATGACATCCAAACACTCTCAAGTGCAAAATATTATGAGAACGACCAAAACGAAGCTCATAGAAATTTTATACAATCTGGCTCACAAAAATACTCTATTAAAAATATAACAAGCAGTAGAAATAGCCTCAGCCCAATAATTCCTAGGTGTGGCATGTTCATTTAACATCGTTCTAGCCATCTCAACCATGGTTCTATTCTTTCGCTCTACAACACTGTTTTGTTGTGGCACACGAGGTAAAGAAAATTGATGATCTAATCCATTTTCAACACAAAAAGGAGAAAATGATATATTTTCGAATTCAGTTCTTATCGCTTCTAATTTCTCTAAGTCCCCCTAGGAGTTTAGTGGCAAGTTCTATAAAGTGACCAAAAACTTTGTCCTTAGATGACATGAAAAAGACCTAAGAGTATCTAGAGTAATCATAAAAAATAACAAGAACATATCATTTACCTTCAGTTGACTGAACTCTAGTAGGACCTATAATGTGCATGTGCAACAATTGGCCAGGTGAATCAGTCATAATAAGTGTGAGTGGAGGATGTGATGCACTAATTATCTTACCGTGATGATAGGGTGAACAAACTAAATCCATTGATTTTTCAATTTTAAGCTTAGGAAAACCTCTAATAAGATTCATATTACTGACACGAGCAAGATGATCATAACTAATATGGCCTAACCTACGTAAAATAAATCTTTAGACTCAGATGTAACAAGACACCTAAGCTCAGATGATGATAAATACAAAAAATCACCCTTAAACAAATGGCTAACTCGAGTAATTTTACAAACTGGATCACCGGATGAATCTAAGATGCGTCATGAATGCTTTTTAAAGCTCACTTCAAGATCATTGTTTATCAACTGCGAAATAGAAAGCAAATTATAGCCCAACTTACTAACGAGAGCGGTTCCTCTTGCAAGAACTCATCCTTGTGAAATGTCCCCAAAAATGATCATCTCATCACTAGGGGCACGAGTGAGGGAGGAGAACCATCTTGAGTCTCTAGTCATGTGGCGAGAGCAACTAGAGTCGATAAGCCACATGTTCTCCTTCCTCTTGCGACGAGCCTACAGGGAATGAACAATCATCGGTATCTTAGTACTGGGGTTAGAAAATAAAGATTTAGGAACCCAGTACTAAGATATACGGTGAACAGGAGCAACAATGGGCAATGATAATGACCTAACAGAAATAGTAATGTTTGCGCGCTGCCAGTCAGACTACCGTTGAGGCACTTGTCTGATTGGTCCTGTTGCACAAGGTCCTGAACCTGTAGAAAGTTGATTAGAGAGACCCATGCGACAGTAAGGTGCTTGCTTATACCCCATTCTAGGACGAGAAATCCATCTTGCGAAGGAAGCGAAGTCATCCCTTTGCATTTGAACCTACAACTTATCTTTCTTTTCTTTGTTCATTTTTCATAAACAAAATTGAACCAAATGACCATCCTTACCATAGTGAGTGCATTGATACTTGACCCAGTGAGGAGTCATATCTGTTGCCTTCACAACACCAACTTTGGTAGAGAAGTCCTTTGCAATACCAGCAGATTTAAATATAATTTGTTTTGGTTCAGGTTTTACTTCAATTTTTTCATATTCAAGAAGCTTAACAACCTGAGGAGGTTTATTCTTGACATGCTTAACAAAATTAAATCCTAAATCATGATTTTTCACACCCACTTTTGATTAATCTAGAATCATGTTCAAAATTTTCTTGCCACCCAAAAATTTCTCCAAGGTTGATTTAAGATAAACATTCTCTTTAGCTGAAGGAGCACATTTGCAACATTCATCTTTTGAACAGAAGTTAAAGCAAGTTTGCGATGGAGGGATGGGAGCAGTTGGCACGGCGACGTGCGGTGTAGAGCATGGCGAAGGCGATGCGACGAGAGTAGGGCATGGGAGTAGAGGCGACGGGATGAGAAAGCGCCGAAGCTCGTGCGCATGATTCACAACGACAACCACTCGGAATGGGTGACGGTGACGAGGGCAGGCGGGGTGACGCGCGCACAGGGAAGGCGGGGCCAGCTGGTCGGGAGCGAAGAACAGAGAGGAGGGAGGAGATGAAGGAAGATCGGGGGCGAGACCGAGCCCGTTGGCAAAAAGAGAGAAAGAGAGAGAAGAAAAGGGCTGGGCCCACTTGGAAGGGAGAGGGAAAAAAAGGAGAAAGAGGAAAAGCAAATGCCCACTATTGGGAATTTGCATTCGAAATTTGAATTCCAGATTTTGGGTTTTGAAGGACAATTGCATTAAAATCTGACTTTTCATTTTATTTCATTTTTAAATTAAATTTTCAGTTTGTACTTTCCTTCATTAAATTTTTGCTAAATTTCAGGTTTAGCGTTAACGACTTAAACTTGAATTCTAGTTTCCACATTTATGATTCCTTGTCTTAATTTATTATGTATACTTTTTTGTTAAGTGTATTTCTTGTATTTGGGAATCATTCCCAGTTATTAATTCGTATTGCATGAAATTCGGAAAATCCCAAACAAAATTGCAGTAGAAATTCGAATGCCATCCAATACACCAAAAGTTTTAAAAATTCCATATTTTTGAAAATCTGAATTTTGGGATGTTACAGTTCAGATATTATCTCGATGATGATACTTGTATAATACTTCATGATATATAGTACTTTATGATATATGCTTCACTTGTTAGTTACAAGATCTAATCTTAATAGTTGGCTAATTTGTTTTGTGATCTTTAGTACTTCATGATATATGCTTCACTTGTTAGCTACAAGATCTAATACTAAAATTTAATATTCAAGCTTGAGCTCTAAATTGTTACTATTACTGTCATTTGTCAATCTTGTGGTCTGTCTCAATAGTTGGCTAAGTTGTTTTGTGATCTTTGGTAGTTGGCTAATTTGTTTTATGACCTTTAGTACTTCATGATATATGCTTCACATGTTAGCTACAAGATCTATTTGGAATGGCATGTTACTGTTCTAGAGGGACCTCGCAGCAATAATATATGCCACATAGACCTTCAAAGAGCATGAAGCAAGTTACACACTCCAGTGTGTCAAGTTCAATGAACTTGAGACACTGGTGTGTGTAATGAGATTAATAGAACTTTGTTTTATGATCTTTAGTACTTTATGATATATGCTTTACTTGTTAGTTACAAGATCTATTTGGAATGGCATGTTACTATTCCAAAGGGACCTTGAGACACCAGTGTGTGTAATTCGATTCACAGAACTTAATTTGTTTACGATCATAGCTCACTACAGTTAGTTTTTTCTTATAAGAGAGATGACATCCACACAGTCATCATCATCGTCATTTAGGTCTCATGCTCCAAAGATCAGGATAACTAAGCGTTGTCGAGGTGTATCGAAAAGGCCAGAGGGCCGAATGACCATCACGGTGGTCTCTTTGGATGGGGTCCCTCTGCAACCGAAGAAAGCAGCGGTAGCATTTTGGATTACCTGTGGGATAATTGGAAGGCAGTGGGTCCCCATCACCATAGCAAGCTAGAAGGTTTGGCAAATGATCAGAAAAATTAGCTGTGGGCAAAAATAACAAATTCGTTCGAGATCCCAATAGAAATACAGAGACTCATGCAATGGTAGGCGCTCCTTGCGATGGGAAAAGTATGGAAGAGCTTCAGGAGCACTCTTGTCGTGCAGTACGTGGCCAAGGATCTCACACCCTTCATGAGGTATCCTTTCGTGTCGCCGAAAACATAGGAGGCCTTTGTGCAGATGAAGACAACGACCGAATTTGAACAACAAAGTGCAGCGCACAAGGCTCTCCAGTCATAAAACACCCACCCTCATAGACTTGGCACCGCTGGGTATAGGGGTAAAATCCCATACTGAAGGATGCAGGACGAGGTCGCAATCTGATCAAAGGCCTCCCCGCTATTTGCTGGGATCACAATGAGCACGCCCGAAACTGGTTAAGAGTGAGGTCATCAACCATGTCTTCGGGTGCCTCCTCTTTCAAAAACCTCACAGATGAGGAAGTGTCCCAATGCCACTACTCAACATAGTGACACCCACTTATCTATCGACGACATCTAGGTAATGTAACTCTTTAGAATGCTACATAGATAGATCTACTTGGTGGACGCCTTAGCTCATCGTATATCGTTATGTAGGAGCCCACGCCTTGCATCCTCAGAGTCAGACTTGTTGGCTCCATTCCCATTGACGCTGGGCGGGGGATGGTGTATCCATGGCTGTTAGGGACGCTGGTGTACGGTGCCCAACTAGAGATCAGTTTCGTGAAGGTTCAAGTGGACATGATTAATGATGTTTTTAGGACCATTCCTCTGAGAAGCCCCCAAACAAAGAGATTACAACATTAGGGGATGTTGTCCACACATTCATCTAGTGGCCCAAGAGGGACATCGCCCTCGACTTGTCCATGTCGCGATCTCCACATCCAGTGGCCTAAGAGGGACATCGCCCTAGACCCGTCACATCGGCTCCTGTGGCTCCACCTCCAGCTCCATTTCTGAAGCACTTTGCATCGGCTCCCATGAAGACGACGTCAAAAATGTATCGTAAGCGAGGTGTTAAGGCCCAACCGAAGAAGGTTAAGGCACCTCTTGGGCAATGGAAGTTCATTCTCGGAGTGTTGTTGGTCCCTGAGTCACAATTACCCAGGTTGGAATGGTTTGCAATACATTGCATACCTGGTACGTGTAGATGTCCAACATGAAGCCAAACCGGCATAGTGGATTCACTGTGAGATACATGGAGGTGCATTTCCTCCACGACTTGGGCTACTTCGTCATGAACTTTGAAGACTTATATTATGAGAGTGAGGGAGTATTATCAACTTTAATCTCTGTAGTGGACTTATATTACGGGATGATGCTTTTTAATAGTAAGGACTTATATTGCGAGCGTGATGGAGTATTATCAAGAAATTTTTGAGTCACAAACCAGACAACTAGAAGCAGGATGGGCCAGAGCCATGTATAGGAAAACCAACCATCCTTGCAACCAGGTACTACAATGGCCAACACAATGCAGCAAAAGATGCATGTGAGGTGACAAGAGATGACCTATCATCAATCTAGGTCTCCCAAAGGAAATGATTGTTGGGATTCAGATAGCCTACATTAGCGTAAGTTAAAGTTTCACCACGTAAACTAGGAATCCATGCTAGTAATAGGTCATAAATCGTTACCACTAGATGCATAGTTGTAACACCCCGATTGGTGAATTTTTATTTTTTTCAGAATAACATTTATTTTTGAGCATAATACAAATTTTGGCAAAAATAAAATTCAAATTTGGAATTCAAATTGAGTTCAATTCAAAATCAAATTTGAATTCAAATCCAAATCCAAAACCAAAACCTAAATCTATATAAAAAACAAAATCAGAAAAATCCACTTGGGCCGGCCCAACCATTTTCCTCCCTCCCTCTCATTTTCTGGCCTGGCACCATTTGGCCCATCCCGCCGATGGCCCACTACTTCTCCCTTTCATTCTTCCCTCCTGGCCCAGCCTCTCACTCGGCCTGGCTTCTCCCTCCTTTCTCTTCTCTCGCTCGTTTCCTGCCTTCTCTAACTGTGTCGCCGACCACCTCCACGCGCACCGCGTCTTGCTTGTGTTAGCGCCATCGCTTCATCACCTGCCACATTAACTCACCACACCATGACAACACGCGCTGCACTATCAAGGCCCCTACCATGCCATTGCATTGCCTTGATTGGCCATGTCGACGATTGGCCGTGAGAGTACCCCCATCACATCCGCTGTAGTACCTACCCCGTTGCCTCGTCATGCACGCCTGCTCCCATGCTGTCCCATACTCTGCTACATCCACACCACTATGACAATGACCGCCACTACTCCCCGCGTCATCCCCATGCCGCACCTATGACGCCATGCCCTCTTGTCACCACGCCATGCATTGCATGCTCCAAGCCCGACCTCGCCTCTACCGGCTATAAAAGCTGCCCGAAGCCCTCCTTGCTCCCTGACCTTGCCTCCACTCTGTCTCACTTCCCTTTCCATCCTTCTCCTTTTTTGAGTCGAATCGAGCTCAACCAACCATCACGCCCGCGCCGGCCACCGTCCTCGCCTCACAGCTCTGGCCAACTCCAGTGAGCTCCCTTAGCGTCATGTGCATCAAAGTGTGTCCCTCACCTCCATCATCACTTCCCCTCACCCGATTGGGTTTTTATCCATAGAGAATCGCCTGCGCCATCGTCATCCTCATGCTGAACCATAACCTCCAAGAGCATCCCCTCGTCTCTCTCTTCCCTGCCATTGATCTAGGTCACCATCGACTCCAACTTACTACCACCTTGAAGCTCATCGCATTGGCCCTGGCTTTTGTCATCTGCTCACCATGGACCTTCCTCACCACGGACCCTCCTCAACCTTGCCGTCCACTCCAGTATGCTCCCCTCCACCATCTTATGCTCATGCACATCTCACTTTTCCCTCTCTTCCTCTCCTACACCGCCACCCCTTTCTCTTCCCCAGCCCCAACCGCCACGCTACGCCGCATGCTTGCCATGGTGCTGCTCGAGCCATGCCGTCACCAGCTATGGGTACGGCATGGTCCTGACAACCCATTTTGGATGTTGCCAACGCATGCATGCCCCTCCCTTAGCCAGTACCAAGCATGGCAATGTCACCCCTGCCGCTGCTCTATTTCGGTTGAGAAGGAGTACTGCAGAAAGTTAATTAGCATAATGATGCCATTAGGATATAATTAATTTATTTTAATGAAACTCATTGAATAAGGTTAATCAGTCACTGATGCATGCGCCCAACCAATTAAGAAATCTAATTAAACCAAATTTAAATTCTAAGCCACTGACATGTGGGCCCCTATTTGCTCATGTCCCACCTATCAGTCACACCAACCATTTCTTTAAGACAAATAGACCAAAAAGAAATTAAGTCATAGCCAGCCCTACCTATTAGTCACTGTATCATTTACTTAAGTAAAATAATTTAAAAACAAATTAAAAACCTGGTTGGCCCCCACATGTTAGCCTCAGGTGTATTTTGAAGAAGGAAAATAAATTAAAATTATGGGGCCCAACTGTCAGTGAGACACTCTCTCCTCTATTTATTTTTAGGATTTTTCTTGAAATTAAACTTTGGATGGCTTATTTGCACCCATTTTAACTCCAAATTAAATAAAACTAATTTCTAAATTCATCTAAATTCAAGACCTTTCTAAGAAAGAAAATAATGAATTTAGGAGTTTACTTGGATTTATTTGCATACTCATGTATTCATTCACTTTTTTTTTGTCACAATCGATTGACTGGAATACGAAGACCTAGAAGAACAGTAGTTCCAGCCCAACCAAGACTAACAAACTCGTGAGTAAGGCGATTCAATACTTTGATCATATTACACCTACTTTTTGAATGCAAATTATGTTGATTTAAATTATTAAATTGTATGCTTTATTTTATTATGCAAATTATATTCATGATTAAGTCATAGTTAAGTCCCTGTTAATAACTATGCTATTACACCCCACCCCTTGATTTTGGATATGAATTCTTGTTGACCTAGACTAATAGAATAAATATTAGATAGAAGTCTGTATCTAAGTGACATGCTTAGCATTGCTTAGTTACATCGGACATTAATTTGCCATAACATCATTTCAATCATGAAAACTAGATTTGGGCAGCTATTGGATGGAAATGGTTGGTATGTTAAACTAAAAAAATGGTATTTTTAAATCTTAAAACTCTAAACTTGCTTTATATCTGGGTAAATGGTAAGTGAGACTGGTGCGGATGGAGCACGAGAGTGTAGCATGTGGTAGAACCGCCCAAGTATCTTTAAGGACTGAACTCTATGATAACCTCTTAATATAAAATAGTGCAACCATAAGTCTATAATGGGTATGGCCTAGCTAATTAATTTGCATTAACTCAGTGCGGGTTACACCATCCAATGGAATACTAGTCGAGTCGTTGGATAAAAGCCATTGTGTGGTGCAAGAGGCCTTTGGAGAGGGTGGATAGAACTCCGCTACGGTGAAACTTAGCTGGTGTAGCCATATTAGGAAGATACATTGGAAATGCCTTATGGTAATCTTCTTGATCTACATGTGTAACAAAACATGTGGAATATAACAAGTTGATTATCTCTTGTGGGTAAAATATGCAACCTCTGCAAAGTAAAAACTGTTCAAATAGCCATGCCCATGGTCATGGGCGAGCATAGGAACTTACTTGAGTTAGTGTCTATTTACAAAATAATTTTTGTGGGTGGGATGAAAAAGCACGAAGGGTGGATAGAGCACTAAGTTGATTTCCGCTAGGTGGATGGAACCCAGTGGTTATGATGGGTGGATAAAATCCTAACAACAAAAATAACATATGGTAGATGGATCCATGTAACAAGTAGATGGAACCTACACTGCTATTATTGTATACTTTCTCACTCTTTAGAAAACATTGTTTAGTTAAAAATGCTAAGTCTTAGGATTTCTATTTACTGTATTTCAACTATAACATTTCGTAAATAAAAGAACTTGAGCTTTCCTTTGTCAAGCCTTACATCTATAATTTTGCATTCTGTATGTTGGCTCACGGAACACAGTTGTTTGTGCTCACCCTTGTTCACTAAATTAGCTTAGAACCGTGGATCAAGACCACTACGCCTACGATGCTGCTTCAGGACCAGAAGGAGAAGAAGATAGTGGAGGTTAGGTCATTGTTTAGTATCCTAGTCCTTACCTCAGCTAGGCAAATTTTGATGGTGATTGTATGCACATCTATTATCTAAACCTCCGAAAGTAGATTGACATCTATTACCCATAGTCACTTGCCTGTGGCAAGGTGTGGCATCACCTTTTGCTTTTCACTTTCGCTTCCAATTCCGTTTTTGTTTACTTGTAATGTAACATTTGATCTAATCGGCCCATTATGTTAACTCTACTCGATATGGGTTATTTAAACTCTGATATATAATACAAATATTTGGTATAGTTTGTGTGATGTATGTATATGTGTGCACTATCTACTGATTCAGGGATTTGTGCAGGTCGAAACACAGAGGGTTCCAGATTGCTAATTCGGGGTCCTACAGCAGTGCAGCAGAAGTAGAGTTGAAACAGCCTAGTTCAACATAGCGCGCGTCATGTAGTCAAAGTGTTGATTGTTCCCATGTCCTTAGAAGTTGATCATCTCCTCCTCATTGTTGTCCCGACTAGCTCCTCACGAACATCCCAATCAACACCACAACACAACAGTGCCTCTAACGGAGTCCACATGTCTAGGGGAGGAATGGCATACATCGGTGTGCTAGCAATAATAGTAATATTTTTGGATTGATCCGATGGAAATAATTATGAGGGAATAAAGAGAAATTTTGTATGTAATGCACGTACGAAATCTTGTTTATAGGTTGTTATTATTTTTTAGAAATAAAAGGGTAGACAAGGTAGGTTGGTCCATCTGTGATTTTTCATATATTCTGAAGGGTATGATATCTATTAGACTCGCAATAACATTTTGTGATAGTTGTATGTTGTTGTAGTGTAATAAATTTCTAAAGCATTTTGTGGGACGATTGAGGTGGCAATGATTCGCAAGTACAAAGGTAAGTGATATTGTGATATAACAGAGAATTCATGCATGAAGAACTTTGAATAAATGGCATAACGATAACAATAGGATAGTTGATCCGATAGGTGATTACATGGCACGCAGGCTAACGAACCAAGGATGATACACACATGCCTTTAGAGAATTAGAAATACATGGGGCATATGGACGAAGAGAGTGGAACTACTACATTGACCATGGCCATTTGCCCTTCCTCCCGAGGTCAGCAATGTAGTTCTCACCACCGCCATGGCCTTGGCCGCCAGTTCACGCTTTCTTTCGTGCTCCTCACGAACCTCATGCTCCCTATGCCTGCACGCCTCCAGGTGAGCTTCCGTCTCCTGGCGGATATGCTCGCTTTGATCTTCGGTGCGCCACCGCTCCTCCATCCTATCGCCTATCATCCATCCATCCCACTCCTCGCAGTTTAGCTGCCACTGGTCGTGTGGGTGGATCTCACAGTCGATCCATTTATGGTATGTGCATAGCGGATCCGGAGACTACGGGAAGAGGGAAAAGCTTCTTAATGTGTGCTATAGAAGAGAACTTATAGAGGAATATATTGTAACCCATCCTTACCGGTTGCTGATAACGGTTCGTGTCCCAACGTCGATTAGGATAGTCCCATACATAGTTACGGCAACCCTAGTAACGCATGCCCAAGCTCAACTACTCTTTTAACTTGAAGAGCTTGCATGCGTCCCTACACCAGCAGATGCGGGGGGGGGGTCTCCCCATGAGCGGGTCCTGAGGCGAATGCTCGGTGGGAACGTTTAAGTATGGGTTGGGGTTGGAGGTATGGGGGCATCATTTCAGGGAGATGACCTCTTTGCACGCTCCGCTTGTTCGTCCTGGGCTGCTGCAGCCCTTGCAAGTCAGGTAATCTCCTCCCATTACTTCTCCAGGCTAGGGATGTTGTGTTTTAGCAATGGTGCAGGAAACACGGTGCGGAAGGGTTAGTACTTATAGGTTGAGCCGACAAAATATACACTTTGCAAGTCCAGTTCGGTTTGGGTAAATTCGCATCCATGAGGCAGGGGCGCACCAGACGATTCGTGGACCAACATAGCATCACACCGCTATAGTGTTGGAACTTGTCAGTGAGAAAAGCTAATTCATTGGGTCACGTCGCTACGAAATGGTGACTCATTGGGTCACATTAGTGCGTAAAGCTGCTTCAAACTTCTGCCTCTGGTTCTGCATGCATCTTGAACATCTTCATGAACTCCTTGCTTTGAAATCCTCTGTGGAAGTTCACTGCGAGATGCCTCATGCACCAACGGTTCGTCAGGTCATTCCATGCGAATGGGGGCTACATCCCGTTTTGCATCATGCTCACCGCGGATAGCAACCTAGTGTTACGGTCCAAGATGATGCACACATCCACGTAGTCCTGAACCACACCTGCTTCACATTCGCCAGGAACCACAGTCAACTCTCTGTGTTCTCACTTTCCACAATTGCGAATGCCACGGGGAGTAACTGGTCATTCACATTGGCTGCAACCGTGATCAGGATGGTGCCCTTGTACTTCCCACGTAGGAAGGTGCCATCCATCGTTAGCACGGAACAGCAAAACTTGAACCTGTTGATCGCCTGACGGAAGGACCAAAACACTCTATCAAGAATGAAGCAATTTGACCCCTTCGTGGGATGTGGCCGTGGCACCTTGTTTATGTATGTTCTGGGATGATTATGCAATTTGGTGGAGCAACCTTGGAACTAGGTCATAGGCCTATTTGTATGGCATACATCTCCTTGTCCTATTGAGCATACGGTCAGTTGCATAGAAATTGTTTTGCCAGACTCAGTGCTTCCCTCTGATGATCCTTATGTTGACACTGAGCTAGATGATGAGGACCTACCTCTTGATGATGATTGTTTCACTCTTGCTATGAGGATGAGTTTGCGGTAGATCCACTCTTGAGTTGTGACGAGTTAGATTTAGATGATGAGAGCTTTGTGCCAGATGATGATGAGTTCATTATGGATATGCTTTTGAGTTCTGAGGTTCCACATCTTGATGAGGGGTCTGCTTCTGATGTCGAGGAGGAGCACATTTCTATTGATCTACCATCAGCTACTTCCTTGGTCGACATCGCCCCTCTGGAGGTTTCTACTACCATACGCTCTACTTCACCTACACTTCAGGTAGTATGGAAACTCTTCCCCGACCACCTCAGGTTTGATTTCATTGGCTTTGACGAGACATATGCTATTGCTGATTGTGCTCATCTCACTTATAGTCCTCATAATGTGCTTTATCGATATACCTACATGATTGGATATTCTATTGATGACTTAGAGGGTGTCAACCCTATCACACATACTTGCCATGTCTATGAGATTGTTTGCAGGTTTACGCTTGTGTACCATCGACTACGAGTGGACTTGACTCGAGTCGACATCCCTTGGGATCCAGGTGGATTTCGAGGCATGCTGTTTCATGAGGAGGGCGGACATGTGCCTTTTCCATGTCCCGTCCTTGGCCCTCCTCCCGCTACATCCAAATGAGCATCTCTTTATCTTTTTATTTCCATACCTTTTGTTAGTTTTTGTTGGTTTCTCCTCTTTTGTTTTTTTATTTTTATTTCAGGTCCCGTGCTAGATCTTCATCCTTGTATGTGCGAGAAGCCATGGGATGATTTGTCTACCTCCATTACATCATATACACCCGGTGAGCTGTTTCTTACCCCTTTAAGCATATTCTTGATTCATTGCTCAATTTAAGCTTGGGGGAGGGCTTGTATGTGTATGGATGATGTTCTAGCATGTTTGTATTATATTTGTGAGTATTTGAGCTTATTGTCGTGTAGTTGATGATATATGGTCATTCTTGTGCTTCATATTATGCTTATGTGATGATGTATGGCCTTTACCATTGCTCTCATGTTATGCTTGATTGTATATCTTGGTCATGTGAGCCCATGTTATAATTAATCAAGAAAGGTCATGTCGAAAATTTTATTAATTGAACTATATTGTCGCTAGTTCCTTGTATGTCTTAAGTCACTTGACATCATATAGAGCTTGAGTTTCGTATATTATCCTTGATGTGCTTAGAAACCTTGTGATCCTATAGCATTTGATTCATTGCAAGTTACGCATGTGTTTTAACCATTTGCGGATTGAATTGGTTCTAGTCATAGCCTCTTGAATGATTATATCTTAGATTCATGCTTTGGCATATGTTATTTTAGATATTGATACTTTGCTTGAATGTAAAATTTGTGAAAGGGGTAGTCCTATCTTGAGCCAATAACTTGGTTGATTTATCTAGGTAACCATGTCTCGGGACATGTGTTACTTAGCATTAATGAAAACCGGTTAAAGATGCTTAATCATAAGAAAAGAAAAGACAAATTGTGATGCAATGTGTGAGTTTGTGGAATAAGTGAATTTGTCACATTGGTTCGGAAATGAGTTAAATAAGTGGCAAAGTTTTGCCCAAGTGTGAGTGTGAATAAGCGGCAAAGATTGCCCAAGGGTGTGAATAAGTGGCACAATTGCCCAATGTGTTTTAAATTTGCTAAAAATCAACAAAAAAATTAGGTATCATGGCTCAAGTGTGGGCTTTTTCATAAATTTCATGCAAGTATTAGTCTCTTTGTCTCAAATAGCAAATGCCTTAGCATGACTCTTTGGTATGCTCATTCTTGATGTTATACCTAGTTCCGATGCTTTACAATTTTGGTTGGATTCATGTGATCACTTAGTGCATTTCGACACTTGAGTGTGTAACTTGATTTAGTCAAATGCTATAGTTATCACTTTGGTATCTTTGCTTGATTCATTTTCATCTTGGATGGTCCTCAAAACTCAAGTTAGATAATCTCATTTTACATTAGTGTTTGCCTCTTGACTTATTACATGCATTAACTAGTCTTGTGCTATAATGACTTGTTGTCCGGGTTCGATAATATCATACAATTTACTTGAGGACAAGTAAAAGTTTAAGCTTGGGGGTATGACATGCGTCATATTTGCATATATTTACATGCCATTTTACCCTCTTATTTTTCATATTTTGGGATCATTTATCATCATTTACACGCTTTGATATATTTAATTGCTCGAAATGGACTGTTTTACACTTTTTTGTGCTTTTCCACAGGCCGGCGCGATCGAGGCGCATAAACGATAAATCTGGACTTTTGGGACCGCTCCTTACTGCTGTGCGTGTCGTCATGGATGCGTGGGATCAAACCGCGATGAAATCGGACTCCTGGAGGGCCAGAACAGAAGAAAAGAAGTGGGAGAAGGACCAATGTGTAAACCCTAGAAAGTGGGAGGACTAAATCAGAAAATGGCAAAAACCCCATTCGGCTGCATAACCCCAGCCGTCCTTCTTCTCCACGCCTAAGCCCGTTTTTCTTTCTGTCCTTAGCCCCCTTCTGCTTCCTCCCCCTCTTCTCCAGCCACGGCGCCGGCGAGGCCAGGCCTTACCTCGTCCGGCGGCCGCCCCGTTTCCTTCTCCACCCTGTTCCACCGCACCACCCGTCTCCCTCTTTTGTCTCTCCCCACCGCTCCTCCAACTCCACCGGCGCACCACCTGCCTCCACACTTCTCCACCACGCCTCCTCTCGCCGCTCCGCGCCGCCTTCTCCGGTGCGCCCCCGCTGCTCCTCACCCGCGCCGCCTTCACACCATCTCCACCCGTCGCATTCCACCGCCTTGCTCTCCTTCCGGCCGCTCCCCTTCTTTTCCTTCTCCACCGCGCACCTCCTCCCTCTGCATCTCCACCGCGCCACCCCGGTGTCCTCTTTCTTCACCTGCAGCACCTCCTAGCTCTTCCTCTCTGCCTCCACCTCTTCCCCATCTCCACCACTTCTCCACCCGCCGCTCCTCCGCGCCCTCTCTACTGCTCACCTCGACGCCGCCGCACCCCATTACTCCGGCCGCCCCTCTCCTCTCCTTCCACTTCTCCTCCGCTGCGCAGCCTACCCCCTCTCCTCCACTAGACCGCCGGTGCCCCACCGTTTCTCCGCCGCCTCTCTCTTGCTTCTCCACTCGCCGCTCCCTACTCCACCGCGCCATCACACCATGCCGTCCGCATCCGCACCTCCTTCCTCAGATCCACCTCCGCGCCCCTCCTCTCCGGCGTCTTCCACTCCTCTCTGGCCACCACTCGTTGGCTTCCTTCCCCCAGATCTCGCCGGCACCAACCACTACTCCACAGCGCCGCCACCGCCGCTCTACATCCACTGCCGACGTCCACATCGGCGACCTCTTCTCCGACTTCTGCTCCTTCCTCGGTTGCAGCTCCGCCACCACTTCATCGTCATCGACGGCGTCTCCACCGACCCTTCCTTCCTCGGTTCACTTCACCGACAGCTCATCCTCTGCCCTACTTCCCCGATTACTGTTATGCTGCTCGGTTTACCTCCAAATCCTCTTTTGTGCTTTTCTTAATTACTGTTCACGATAATTGCTTACTCTGTTAACTGACAATTACCATTGCATTGTGAATGTTAATTTGTGATTGTGATTTGTGTTCTGTTGGCAATGGTTTAGCAATTTCAGAATTGATCAGTGTGATCTGTTTGGGCATTGACTGTAATGTTAGCCTTATTGTTGCCAGTCCTTGCTTTGTAGTTATTTGTGTTAGATTGATGAGCATCAATGCGCTGTTAGGTTAGATGTCAGTGTTAGCTTCTGTGGATCTCCTTGTGTTTGAGAGTGTGCCCGATCTAGCTAGCCGGCGACCGTTTCCTCCCCTTGTGCTGTCTTGACTCCCCCTTGCTTCTAGTCTCCCTCTTTTCTTCTCTCAGCGGTCGTTCGATAGTTAAGTCATGCGTGTGTTCGTCGTAGTTATTTGTTTGCCCTACCGTCGTCGTCTAGTTAGCCATCGACCGTTTTCTCCCTCGTTCTCTCTCGACTCCCTCTTTGCTGCTAGACTTCCCCATTGCTTCTCGACTGTCTCTTTCTGTCTTGCGGTCGATAGTTAGTTAGATCGTCGGTCCGTAGTCGTGTTGTTCGTTTGGTCGTACGACATCCATTCGTACGGTCATTCGTCCTGTCGTCCTTTGTTCGTTTGTTTATTTAGTTCGTTCGTCGTTTTGATCGTGCGGGTAGAGTCTATTCGTTCGGATACTTTGGCAGTCGTTTTAGATTTAGTTTTCTCCCCCGTTTCGATTGACCTAGCTTTAGCTGAGCACCGGTAGCCTTAGTCTAGTCCCTGTGGAGAACACGACACTCGCCGCTATTTTAGTGGCAACCCGTGCACTTGCGGGTGTGCTATTTTTGCGTGATCACCCACCATCCCTGTATGCCTTCGTTGGGCTTGAAATCACCAACTGCCTCGCCCGCATCTCCACCACCAGCACCATCTACATCAATGCTAGAGACCAACCCAGGTACCACATCAGCATCGCCTTCACCAGAACCAGGCATGCCCGATGACTTCGTGCACTCCACGAACTGAACATACACTGTCGATCTGGCATATATTGTAGCAATAAGGTTGCAGACAACCTCCATGTAATTGGCCCACGATGCGTCACTTGTCAGAAGTTGCCATAAGTTCTCCCTTGAACCACCCACCACGGAGGCGTACAACGCCTCGATGCGCAGCTCGTTCCTTGCAATGGTGCGATCGAACGCAGAACGGACGCACCTCCTAAGCTCTAAGAGGCCTATGTCCTTCAGACCAGGCATTCAGATCACAGTCCGGTCATAATTTGATAGGTCCGCCCCGTATGGTCTATCACATACGAGACGATCCCTGTAGAACATGAATAAACGCTGAATGTTCGACATGGTGTGCCTAAAATAGGTGCACAATAGGCTCAGTTAGCTCACTGACATATTAACCAACAACTCTACGAAATTTCATAATTTTTTGAGGTTTTTTGCTTTTTAAAATAAATAGAGTCTTTCGTCTTTTCTTACAGGCATTTTGGTCTTTTTTTTTCAAAAAATTATCTTTATTAAATGCTATAAATTTCTGAAAAACCACAAAAAAATCACAAATGGTTATTTCAATATTACTTACTTTTTTGGGAGTCTAAAGCATTTTTATTTTCATATTTTCATCACAATTATCACAGTTTACCTCTCCATCTAAACTAACCTAAAACAATTCACAGAGTGTCCAGCATTAAGTTACATTATTTCGCACTACTTTTGTCATTGCTAAACTATGCACAACTTGCATACGACACATGTACCACCCTAAAATTCAAAAATTAGTCATAACAGTACTGCATAATATTTATAAGCAAACAACAACAATGATATTCAATTTTGAACATGACGGTACTAAGCACATAAAATGCTAAGTATAATAAGTATTTCGAAATACATAAAAAATACAATCTTTTTCCCATGCAAAAAAAGTAACCTATGCATAAGCTATGGCATTCATATAATTAGTGTGACAAATAAACATTTAACGACACTAACAACCTAACAACGTTGTTTCTTCGACGTCAACTAAGGCCACTGCCAATTTACACAACCTAACTACCACCATTTCATACTAACAAACTACCATTTTATAATTACATGTTAATCACGTTGATACAAAAATTAGCCCATATTGAAAAAAATTACCTTTCTCGGA
Organism: Dendrocalamus sinicus; assembly: GCA_036346575.1. Lineage (NCBI taxonomy): Eukaryota > Viridiplantae > Streptophyta > Magnoliopsida > Poales > Poaceae > Dendrocalamus > Dendrocalamus sinicus. Next base: position 26,944,722 of record CM070657.1, on the reverse strand, counting down.
TGCTCACAAGCCAATTTGCAATTTTTCCAAATACACAAACTTAAAATTAAAATTTAAAACGACTCCAAAATCCGATGCTTGAATGGCCATAGTTCCTCTCTTCTCTGATGCCTCTCGTTTTCTTCCTCATCTCTAAAATGGTGCTCCTGCCTCTTCCAAAGAGAATTCCTGCCCATTTAAACAACCAGCAGAGGGGGAGGGGAGGGGGCGGTCGCACCAGCGCTACCATTTGGAGAACGCGCACGGAGGGGAAGGGGGCCAATTGAACCGCCTGCTTCGCACAGTCTCGGATAGTGCTCGACACCTCGCACGGTGGGCGAACGCGCCAGGAAGGTGGCGTGGGGGGAAAGGCTCGCGTGTCTGTGGCACTCCATTTTTGAATTTGTGTCCTTGCTTTGTTTTTGTTGTGGCTTATTCGAAAACTTTGGCAAAAGTTCAAATTTTAAATTTTATTTCTCCAAGCCCAAATTCCCCCTTGGCCTTGCTCAATTTATTTCCTCTCTTGCCCTTTTCCCAGCCCGGCCCGGTTTCCCTTCTCCCGGCCGGCCTGCCCTTTTTCCTTTCCCCGGGCCCTCTTCCCTTTCTCCCCCCGGGCTTCGCCCGGCCCAGTGCAGCACCCCTCCTCCCTTCTTCTTCCCGCAGCGCTCCGCGCTCTCTCTCTCCCTCTCTCTCCGCTCTGCGTGCACCCTCGTCGGACCCAAAAACCGCGGCCCACCCGTGGTTTCTCCCTACGCGAGCGCCCATGCCTCCCCCGTGGCAGTCCCGCCGCGATCCCCGATGCCCCGCCGGCCTAGGCGTCCGGCCCCCTCACCGTAGGCGCCCCGCGCGTCGGCTCCCCATTCGCCGCCGCGGCGGTTTCAAATCCCGCCCCTGGTTTCATCGTCCTGGCCGCGTCCTAGCTCGCCAACCCCGGAGTGGCCATCACAGCTGCAATTAATGGGCAACAGCGGCTCGGCGTCCTTCCCCGCCGCTCCAACGCCGCCGCCCATACCGCCCGTTCCGCCCGTAGCAGCGCTCCCACGTCGCCGTACCCGAGTGGTGGCCGCGGACAATGTCGCCCACACCCGCGCGCCATGCCTCCTCTATGCAGCCATGAAAGCGTCGGTACCCGCCCATGCCGTCCGTCCGCCCTAGCCGGCGCTAGCCTCGTCATCCTCGGGTACACCACAAGCGGGAAAGTAGTGCCGCCCATGCCTCTTTCGTCCTCCTCTGCACCTTTTTACCCCTATAAAGATCGCTTCATTTGCCGCGCTCGCTTCATCCACTGCACAACCCAGAACCCGAGCGAAAAATCCACTGGCGGCAGCCGCTCTTCGGGCCGCCACCGCCGCCAGCCCACCCCGAAGACCCTCGGCCGGCATTGCTCTTCTCCTCTACTTCCTCTTGCCCCCGAGAACCTCCCCACACGTTTAATCGGTTTTTCTCCCATTCGCAGCTCGCTGGCGCTCGTTCTTCCCCGATTCCGGCCAGCTCTTGCCGCCGCTGATTCGAGGGATCCCCAGCCGATTCCTCTTAGCCAGAGCGTCCTCGCCACCCCGTGAAGCCAACCGCACCACCAATTTGGGGCTTCACCCACTTGTCTTCTCCGGCACCGGTCGACCCCCACCGCCTTCGGAGCTCGCCGACGCTAGCCGCCTCCACAGCTTCCCGAGCCTCGCTTTCTTCCCTGGTAAGCTTCAATTCATCCCTAGACACTCCCCTATCATTTAATTGCACCCCCGTAGTCGGAATCTTCCCCCCGAGCATCCCCTGGCTCCGCTGCCACCTACCTCGCCGCCGGTGAAGCTCCAGCCACCTCGGGTCGATTCAAGCCGTCCTCTGGGGTGCACGAGGCCGAGCAGCCCATTTTTGGCATCTCCCCGCACGGCCGCGGCCTCCCTCGCCGCCGGCAGACCCCGCCGACGTTCGGCCGGCCAACCTCTGCTCCCGCGCAATTAATTTCCCGTTAACCGTTAACCTTCGATGGTTAGTGGAGCTAATGACATCACTGACAGTGGGCCCGAGTAGATTTAAACCCCCCTAGTTAGATTGACGCGTGGGCCCCTCCGTTTAAAAAAAAATTGTTAAATACCAGAGTAAGAGCTAAAGCCACTGTCAGGTGGACCCTTGCACAGTACCTAGGCCCCACATGTCAGTCTCGGGCCCATTTTCAGAAAAGAAGTATTTAAATCAACCGTGGACCCCGCATGTCATACACTGTATCTCCCCAAATAAAGATTATTCTGAAATTAAAATAAAAACACGCGGGACCTACTTGTCAGAGAGTGAACTCTCTCTCCTTTTTCATTTTTTGGATTTTCCTGGGAATGAGAATTCAAGGGACTCGTTCTCTCTCGTCGTAACTCCGATTTGGGTGAAACTTATTTCTAAATTTTTCTAAATTCAAGCTCTTTCTGTTGGTTTTGATTTGGTTTAGTTTTGAGCTCATTTGCTTGTTATTTTATGCTTATTTGTTCTCCATGTCTGTTTTCTGCCTTGTCGGTTTGCTTCGTTCGAGTAGAATTTGAAGTCGCACCAGAACAGCAGGGCGATCTACCTCAAGACCAGCAAGACCCTCTACCTTTAATTAGACCCAGGCGAGTCAACATGCTTGATCATTCTGCTCCTATGTTTTCTTGCAAATTATCTTTGTTTAAAAATAGTCAAACTGCCTGCTTTATTTCATGTACAAAGTATGTGAACTATAAGGTAGTTACCTCCCACTTGAAGATCTAAAAATTTGTATAGCTATACCCTCCTTGAATTTTGATAGCCCATGTACCTTGTCGCCATAAGTATTACTGCTACTATTCTAAATAGGTATATGTCTAAATTAAATGCCATGCGCGTTCTGTCCAGTCTAGGGCATTACCTGCCCTAATCATAGCTTCCAAAAACTTGAACTTTAGTTTTGGGCTAGTCACGGGATGTACGTGGCTGGATATTTTGTGACAACTTATTTTAGACTTCTCGAAACCCTCAAAACTTGCTATACTTGTTTGGGCGAATGGTAAGAGTGGTGGGTGTGGAAGTAGCACATTGGATTGTGGATTGAACCGCCTGAACGCATTAAGGACTTAATCTTGTGATGGCATCTCCGTGTACAATAGTACGACCACAAGTCTGCAAATTGCAACTTAGCTAAGTAAATCTATCGAACCCGGAACTCATCTCACCGGTAGTGGAAAGGAGTCTTTGCAAGGGCAAGGGGGCCTAAAGGGACAGGAGAGGAGGTGGCGTTTCCAGCCGTGCTAGCGTTATGGAGAGTGGAGTCCGAAGGCGCTAGTTTCCGTGGTTACATCCCGTGCAAAGTATGGGACCCACCGCAAGTGGGAGCAGCCCATAAGGTGAGATGACGAAAGGGGCTAGGTATTTTGAAAAGCTATTGTGATGATCTACCCAACCACATGACTAAGGAATCGTGTGGGGCAACGAACGGATCGTCTCTTGTGGGTAAAGTGTACGATCTCTGCAGAGAATAAACTATTCGAATAGCCGTGCCCACGGTCAAGGGCAGACATGGAAACTTACTTGAGTTAGTTCTTTTTTTAAAAATCTTATAGGTGGGAAGAAAAAAAACCAATTGGAGGGAAGTACTCCAACCTTTGAATTTTCTTGGAGGGAAGTACTCCAGCGTTGATGTGGACTAGTAAATCCAAAAATTTTAGCATCGGTGGATGTAGCCGACACCACTAAATACATATTGCATCACTCAACTCTTGGAAACACGCTTTGTTAAAATGCCAGGTCCTAGGGTTTTGTACTTATATTAATTGCAACTGTTGCTCTACGCAAATAAAAGAACCTAAACTATCCTTGTTCAAGCCTTGCATATAATTACATGCATTCTGTGGATGTTGGCTCGTGGAGTACGGTTGTGTGTGCTCACCCTCGCTCTCCCTCTCTTTCCCCAGAGTTTGCCAATCAAGACCAATACGAGTACTACCAGGATCAAGAGGGCGAAGGAAATGAAGATGGTGGTAGTTAGGTCAGAATCTAGCCTCTCCTTACAGTCTGGCCAACCAATCTAATTGGAAGGTGCCCTTAATGTTAATTAGGCCCTCTGGGTAACATTAAGCGCACCTAGGTTATCCCAGTCGCTTGCCTGTGGGGAGATGAGCCCCTCCCTTTTGCTTCCGTCAATAATGCAATGATACATTGAACTTATGTGGCCTGAAGGCCCCTTTTGTAATACTTGTCCTTATATGGGACCTGTGTACTTTGGTATTGTAATAATATGGTCTGTACCGTGTATGAAATGAATCAGCATTGTATCTGTGAGCACTATCTACTGATCCAAGGAATAGTGCAGTATAATCACAGGGGTCCTGAGTTGGTTCAAACCCAGGGTCCGACAATGTCAGACGGCCAGGCCAGGAGAGAAGGCGCGGTTGGGGTGGCACCATGGGGCCAAATTCGGACTTCTGTGGGGAGGACAGCGGGCCAAATATGGCCTGAACTCGAAATCAGTGAACGAAGTATGCAGGCTGATTAGGGAAGGAACGTCGCAGGCAGACTAAGCGGGCTTCAGGACGGGCTCAACTCTAGCGCATTGAGATAGCAAGAATTTGATGATTGCACAATAAAAAACAATCTAGCATCCATTTTCAGATACATTATGTAGAAACCACAAAAAAAGAGAGAAGCATGACTTATATAAGGTAGAATGATTGCCTTGCATTATCACAGAACAATATTGACACCGAAATGGCTACATGTACATAAGTTCAAGCATTTTGTATGGCAACATTTGAATAATCCTATAATCTGAAGTGATCAATTAGAGCATTGCTTGCAAGTTCTCGTCCAAAGAAGGTCCCCAAAAACTCAGACATGTTAAAATTCCTGTACTTTGCTGGGTTTTCCAAAGAAACCAGCTCTGGCAATGGTCCATAAAAATCTGAGTCCCCTCTCTTCCCAGGAGTGAAAAAGACAGCAACTGAAACTCTTGCTTCTTCACGCGAATTCATTACCACCCGGTGTTCAACACTCATATACTTATCATTAGACATTATCTGATGAGAGGAAAAGGATAGAAAGACAAGTTAGGTGCGGCAAGGCCATTATGAAGCTCCTCCGAAAAGCTTCTTAAAGCTGTGCACTTTATATGTATCTGAGTAGCACAAAATTTGCTTCTTTATCAATCATCTAAGCCAAAGAATATATTGTCTTTAGAGAATATGAGAGGACCATGATATTAAGCTGAAGCATGCAAGTGGTTTCTTTTCCAGGTAATCACTCCATTTATGAAATGTGGTCATGTTAAATCAGATAGCTTTCCCTCTCACTCCCTACGTGAAACTATGTTCTGACTTCAGACTTCAGAGTACTTGGGGGGTGTTCTTTTGGGCTTTTAAAAGTGGCTTTTGGCTTTGCTACAGTACCTAACTTTTAAACGGAGTATTTTCTCAAGACGGGGTCTACAAGTTAAATGATCTACATGTTAAAAGTCCAACATCTGTACCAGCCAAAATTGCAAGTGAGTATCTGTCTTTCCGTAATCTGTACCGTAAACAGCCAAAATTCAAAAATTTCAACCAAAAGTCATAAGCCGCAGCCGAAAAGAACATGCCCTTGAAAGCTAACAGGCCAAAGGCCAAAGCTAACCAGTACGCCAGCTAAAGCAATTAGAACGAGCCCTGAGATCCTAAAACCAAACCGATGTGGATTGAACTGAATTGCCACCACAAGGACGTCAGAAAATTAAAATACAACTTGGATTGGGTTCAATTTGGGCACCAAACAAACGCACTTTACCTGCAAGAGGTCGCCGACATTGATCACGAGCGCGCCAGGCACGGGCTTCACATCGACCCAAGAGCTCTCCCCGTCCTCATCGATGCGCTTCACCTGCAGGCCACCGATGCGGTCCTGCGCGAGCACGGTGAGCACGCCGGGGTCGGTGTGCGCTACAACGCCCATGGTGCGCTCGGGCTCGGGGCATGCCGGGTAGTAGTGGCAGATCATGGCCTTCCCCTCCAGGCACGAGGCCGCCTCCAGCCTCGCGCCCCCGAGCCCTAGCCCCTCGGCGAGCAGCGCCATCACGGCGCGGCCCACGGCGGCGGCGTGCGCGTCCCACTCGAGGATCTCGGCGCGGCAGACGGGCGGGATGCGGGCCGGGTCGGGCCGCGTGGGCCCGAGCGTGCAACGGGCGGTGTCGCGCCAGCTCGCGGCCGGGGATCGGTACAGGTCGTAGTTGGAGGAGTAGGAGAAGCCGCCATCCGCGGAGCGGCCGTAGTGCGCGGCGCGCTCGGTGGGTTGCAGCTCGTGGAAGGCGCGCACGGCGGCGAGGACCCGCGCGGGGTAGTCGGTAGGGACGAGAGCGTGGTGGTTGACGAGGTGGAAGAAGCCCCAGTCGCGGGCGGCGGCCGCAGCTGCGGCGGAGGCGAGGGGCGGGGGGAGTGAGAGATCGACGGCGGGGATGGAGACGCCGGGAGGTGCGAGGAGGGCGGAGTCGTAGGGGTCGGGGTGGATGAAGATCGCGGGGACGGTGGAGACGCCGGACTCGACGAGGCCACGGACGCCGGTACGGGACTCGTCGAAGGCCTTGAGGAGGGCCGCGCGGTCGGGGATCGCCGCGGAGGTTGCCATGGGGCATGGGCACCGGCTTGTCGAGGGGGTGAGAAGGCCAGAAGGGTGGGTTTGACTGGGTGACCAGCGAGTGGGCGCGAATTTTATACAATCAACTGTCCCCTAGAATAAGGAAGGCCAGAAATAAATTAGTGATGTCAACAAATCAAATACAAATTAAATAGTCTAAATGCGAATACCAGATGAAATGGATAATAAAAATATGATTGATACTCTTTGAGTCTTAATGTATCAAATACGAATTGATTAGTTTGAATACAAATAATTCGAATTTAATTGACACCTCTAGTGTAAATGAAAACTGTAGTTGAGATTCTAGAGGATGGAGTGGAACACTATTAATTGCACCATCCCATCAACAAGGGGTTTCTAGTTCCAAGCACTTAGATGAGTGACATGTGTCTCAATTCTCAACCCCTTCCCTCAAAGTAGCCACTTCCATTAATTGTTGCCATGTTGGCTCCACCGGTTGATGTGCTACCGCTGCTCAGTGGTGAGGGTGAAACAAAATGAAGTGTTGGCCAGGTTAACAAAATATCCGCAATACCCTTACTTAGCTTGGAAAAAGAATCCCACGTGAAATGAAGGTTGTTTCAATTAAGGGAAGCAAACAAATATACTGACCAGAAGAAACATGTACAAGCAAAGATGTAGAAATCTACCTTTCACACCTCTGGGATTGGCAGCTAAAATGTACATGTTGTATCCCCTTGAGAATTGCGTGTCTAAAACCATGTGAGAATTTTAAAGAATGTTAGACCACGTGGATAGGTTGTGAATTTAGTGATGGTGAATAATTGACATTTGGGTTGCATTGAAATTTACATTTATGAAAGTTTTGGTCGATGCTTTTTTTTTGTAAAACTACAATTGCAGGAATATTCAAGATAAGTGGTCAGACTGCCTTGTATTGGACGGTCTGACTGGCAGATCGACCATGGCAGGTCGACCATAGCAGAACGACCATGGCAGGTCGATCACGACAGAACGATCACGACAGGTCGACCATGGCGGATCGACCACGGCAGGTCGAGCACGACAAGATGATCGGGATAGTCAGAGCTACAGTGAATCGGTCGATAGTCGATAGCTACAGTAACCGGTTGATAGTCGATAGCTATAGTACCTGGTCGGTACTCAGTGATCGGTAATCAGTGCTACAGTACCTGGTCGGTACTCAGTAGTCGGTGCTACAATCCTTGATTGGTACTTGGTGCTATAGTACCTAGTCGGTACTCAGTAGTCAGTGCTACAGTACTTGGTTAGTACTCCGTAGTTGATGGTCAGTAGCTACAGTACTTGGTGGTGCACTTCACAAAATGACACTGGACTGGAGTAGTTTAGTGGCCTCCACCATGGTGGCTTGCTGGCACTCGAGAACTTGAGGGACATGCATCTTAACTTTTGTTTAATCAGCTTGGCGTTGGGGCACACCACGAGGTTGTGCTCAATGAAGGAGCAGTCTACTCCTGTGATCTCAGTCGGTGACCACTCAAAGATGTCTGCATTACTATGCAGGACCTGTAGGAGTTCATGCTCGGCCTCCTAGGTGAGGCCCCTGCCTATGGAGATTTTTTGAGAGGCATCCGTGCTGTGCAGGGGGACCCTCTTGACCTCACCATTGGGTTGGGCTTGGGCGTCTATCCTGGAGCCGACGATGTCAACGGTATGGATGTGACGAGGGTTGCTCGTTGTCCGAATGAATGGCACCAACTATTGTGGCTACAGACCAATAGTAAATATGGGGACTACTAGAGTGAGTGTAGGAGAAATGCGTTGTCTCTCCCCTTCTTTTCTCAATATATATATATATATATATATATATATATATATATATATATATATATATATATATATATATATATATATATATATATATATATATATATATATATATATATATATACAATAATACCCTCATAGTGGCCTACTATGCCAAGGATATAGGTGTCTTTTACATGTCTTATTGGGCCTTTTGGACCAGTAGATCAAATGGATGTATGTGGGGGCCACCCCTACAACAGTGATCGATAGGTTCTGCTCCCAGTGTTGAAAATTTTGAGTATGTGCAAACCGGTCGAAGGTGAAAGTATGAAGTGGTTGTAGTTTATGACTAAAGGAGCTTTTGACAGCTAAGCGATTGAATGAGCAGTTGAACGCTGATCAGTCGAAACTTTCATTGAGCACTAAGAGATTTCAAGAAGCAGAGACAATCATTTACCTCCTCTGATTGTTGTATTAGATCCTACAATTGGTATCAAAGTGAGTTGCTATGGCATTAGAGAGGTATGTGAACCGTCCTCCTATGCTAGATGGTACTGATTTTGCTTTTTGGAAATGTCGGATGCAAGCGTACATTGAGGCTCAAGGTAGTGATGTTTGGAAAAAGGTTTCTACATCTTATGAGGTTCCTGTTACTATAACTAATATAAATAAAATAGATGTTGATTTAAATGTTCAAACTCATATTAATTCTGCCCACTTAATATGGAAAACTCTTTGCGATTATTATGAAGAAACTACTAAAATTAAGAAAGTGCGTAAGAATCTATATCAAAAAGAGTACTTTCATTCAGAGTTTAATCTTTCGGAAGCAAAAACATTTTCGGCTGCCGGCGAAAGGAATGAAAGAACAAAATTTCATTCATTTCGTTCGAATTACGGATGAAAAAAATCAATTTTTTGATGAAATTTAACCAAAATTTGAGAATTGAGATAAATACCTTCCCGTGCTGCCCTTCCTCCTCTCCATCAATGCCGCACCTTCATGTGCTTCCACTCGCCACTGTCGGCCGTCCACTCGGGGAGGGAGCTGCGCCGCCGTTGACTACCAAGGTCTGCCCGCCGCTCGGTGGAGATTGGGGATGGGGATGGCCACCGCAGCCCGCCACTCTTCTTCACTGTGGAGGATGGGGATGGCCGCCGCCCGCCGCTCGGTGAGAAGATGGGGAGGGAGAGGGATGCGATTGGGGATTCGCTGGGGACTGGGGTTAGGGTTAGCGCGAGTGCGGCCTGCGGCGTGGGGTGATGACTGGTGGGCTGCGCATTCTGGCTGGGTGTCGTGCGTGCGGCCCATGCGGGTGTGGGTGTGCGGCTCGCCCAGGCTGATTCCAAAATCCAAATACATACGAAATTTTTGACCGGAACGGGATAATTTCGCTCAACACCGAAAGGACCGAAATTTCGGCGAAATAGCGAAATTTTAGCCGAAATTTTTTCCCTGCTTTGATTTTGCTATGAAACCTAGTCTATATCGAAAAGAGTATTTTGATTTTGCTATGAAACCTAGTGAATCTATTGATGATCCTTTTGCTCATTTTGAGAAAATATTAAGTAATTTGCATAGTGTTAATGTTTTCCCGCTAATGAAGATAATGCAACTAAAATTTTAAGATTTTTAGGTTCTGAATGGTTGATGGTTGTCGAACTATTAATCAAACTGTCGATCTAGATACTTTAACCATGGGTGATCGTTATTCTAGATTGAAAAGTTATGAGATGGAAGCTTTGCCATCTAAGATTGATAAATCATTATCTTTAGCACTTATGACTAACCCCATGTAGGCTGCTTCGTTGAGTTCTTTGTCTTGTGTTTCTTTGTCTTCTTTTTGAGAGGAATAGTTCGAGATACTCCCTGAAGAGGACTTGATGTTGATCTCCTGACATGCATATAAGGCACTCAACAACGTGAGGATAAAGAAGCGAGGTGGGAATTTCAGGTTTGATCAGGTGCTTTGAGTGTGGTAAGCCAGACCACATTAAGATGGACTACCCTAAGCTCAAGGGGAAGGTGATCAAGGAAGATAAGAACTATCGTCATCGGCTATCCACGAACAACAACACCAAGGGTGGCACTTTCCGTCGCAAGTTTGCTGAAAAGATCATATCGGCTATTGAGCGTCTTAATTTGAGTGATATGGAATATGAGAGTTGCGACGACCATGACCACGAAGATGATGATGCTAAAGGTAAAAAAAGAACAACGACAACTTCACGGGCATGTGCTTCATGGCAAGCAACAATGATGACGATGACTACAATGATCCCGATGAGGTAAGACCGTTGTATGATGAGCTTGAAGTTTGTTTGGTTAAACTTGTTATTGAATTGAAAAGGACTAAAAAGAAATTAAAAGAAAATAATTTTGTTGTTGAAAGCTTGAATTTTGAGATTAATAGTCTTAGAGTCCTAATGATGAATCATGTGAGTCTTGTCAAGTTTTGCATTCTAAGTTGGAGATTGCTAGATCAATTAATGCATCAAACTTGGTTCAACTTAGGGATGTAACTAGTACATTTGATGAATTAAAATTGGCACATGACTCTTATGATGATAGGTTAAAACCTGCAAATGATGAAATTAAAAAGCTCAAATCTAGTTCTTATATATGTTTAGAGTCAAGTATTTCAAATGCTCAATCTAAAGGTTACTCTTATTGTGAATTACTAGAAGCTAGACTTAATTCATCTCAAGAATCAATTTAACAAATGCTTTACCATGAGACACTTTCTTGCTCTAACTGTCCTAAGCTTAATATTGAAATAGAAATATTGGCTAGATAACTTAATGATTTTACTAAAAAATGATATATTGGCTCGGTCTAGTTCTTCTAAGAATCTTGCAAATAAATTCGTTAAGTGCACATCTTGTTCCTCATTGGCTAAAGAAATTGAGTATCTTAAGGACACTTTAAAGAGATTTTCTTTTGATAAGAAGAATTTGAATATGATCCTAGACAGGTCAAAAATAAGTGTGAAAAATCATGGTCCAGGATCAAATTTTGTTGAATATGCTAAGAATAATCCTCCCAAGGTTGTTAAGTTACTTGAATCTGGAAAATTTAAAGTAGAATATGAACCAAAACAAATTGTCTTTAAATCTGCTGGTATTGCAAAGGATTTCTTTACCAAAGTAAGTGCTATGGAGGCAATAGATATGACTTCTCATCAAGTCAAGTATCAATGCACTTATTGTGGTAGAGATGATCATTTGGTTAAATTTTGCTTTTGAAAAGCGAAGAAAGAAAAGAAAGATAGGTTAAGGAAGGTTTCTCGTTCTGGAGTGGAGTTTGTGCAAGCTCCTTATCGTCGCTTTAGTCCCTCTAATCAATATTCTGCTGGTGTTGGACTTTCTGCAATAGGACCGGTCAGACATGTGTTCTTCACGTAGTCAGACCAGCCTTGAGTGGTCAAACTACCAATAATGGTGCGATCTGATTGGTCGACAGTTAGGTCATCCTTTTTGAGGCAGTCAGACCAACTTTTCAACGGTGGTCTAATCGGAATCTTTCAGTGGCTAGCTCTTCACCTAAATCTTTGCCTGTTGTTGCTCCAGTTCGTCGTGTGTTACAGTACTGGATTTCTAGATCTTATTTCACTAACCCTAGTATTATGAGACCAATATTTTATGTGATGTAAGAATAGCTAAAGCGGGATGGAGAACATGCGCTTGATTGGATTCCGGTCTTTTATATCATTGCTTGGTTACAACACTTGATGGTTCTTCACTCCCTTTGATGGTTTCCAAGAGATTTCACTTTCTAAGAGATCATGTGAAAAATGTGATATTGTCCTACACCTTATTGAGTTAGATTCCCCGGTTGCTGATATTATCTCAAAAATGCTTGATTCTTCTCGTTTTGCTCTTTTGCAAAGATTTGGGTGTGTTGCATCGTATGGGATTATTCTGAGGGGAGCTTATTATTTAAAAATTTCAGAAGCTTTTTTTAGTATACGTGTTAAATAATTCATCAAGTCCAAGTCATTGAAATCAAATAAGTCATAGAGTTGTCTTTATCATATCTATTCATATGCTATGTAGTTTTGATTATGACTGGTTGTAATTAATTAGTTATGCTTGAACTAAAATATGACATGGTGGAATACTTTGACTAGATTGATTATAGATAGTACTTTGTGATGTCCATCCAAAAAGATTAGCTTGATTGTGAATTTTGTTTTAAATCTTGGCTGTGAGGCTTATATATTTCTTATTGCAATCTTTTTATGTACACTCAATTTGGCATGTTATTGAAAAAAGAAATAGAAAGTTGAAAAGATGTATTCTTCAAGCATTCCATGTGTAAACAAAAAGAAAGAGCACAAAAAGTGCAAATATAAAAAGAAGTATGCTTCAAGCATACCACCATTTAAAAGAAGTATGCTACAAGCATGCCATCATAAAAAGAAGTACGCTACAAGCATGCCACACGCTTAAGAATTGAGTGTGAAGCAATAGGCTATTATATGATACTGCTAGCTCATCGAGATCTAAAGTTTGCTTCACTTTTAGGCTTTTACTTTTTATTGTGATATTTCATTGTGCTTTTTATAATTGGTTTGGTCATTGTTGATATGCATGTCATTAATTTAAATTGCTTAATCTTGCTAAGGACTTCTTTTGACGGTGCTATATGATATATGACTTTATATGAACTAGGTAGCTCTACTAAAGAAGATGGCTTGGTTAAATATTAAATCAATGCAAAATGACTTGGATAATCTACAAAACTTATTGATGTTTATTCTCATTGATCCTTCTTAGAATTGTTCCTTCTTTGAAGTTCTTGGTGATTATATTGCCAAAGGGGAGAACAATGGGAGAAATTTACTTCCTTTATGTTGAGGGGGAGTTTTTTGGAATTTAATATGTGGCTGTAGTTTGTCAAATTCCTTCTCTGCAGCTTTGAAACCTTCTTTTTGCAAATTTTGCTTTTCTTTCAAAACTCAACTCATTCGAGAGATTTTGAGGTGTTTTCAATGTATTCATCATGGGGGAGATTGTTAGACTATGTGGATATGTCGTGAATTTAGTGATGATGAATAATTGATAATTGGGTTGCATTGAAATTTGTGTTTGTGAAAGTTTTAGTTGATGCTCTTTTGTAAAACCAGAATTACAGGAATATTCAGGATAAGCGGTTTGACCGACCGATCGACCATGGCAGGTCTGATCGGCAAATTGACCATGGCAGGTCGACCACAACGAAATGATCACAGCAGGTCAACCATGATAGAACGATCACAGTAGGTCAACCATGGCAAAACGACCATGGCAGGTTGACCACGGTAGAACAACCACGGTAAGTTGACCATGGTAGAACAACCACGGTAGGTTGACCACGGTAGAACAACCACGGTAGGTCAACCACGACGGATCAACCATGGTAGGTCAAGCACAGCAAGACAACCGGGATAGTCGGAGCTATAGTGAACCGGTCGATAGTTGATAGCTACAGTAACCAGTTGATAGTCAATAGCTATAGTATCTAATCGATTCTTGGTGATCGGTAGTCAATGCTACAATATGTAGTCAGTACTCTGTGATTGGTAGTCAGTGCTATAGTACATGGTTGGTACTCGGTAGTCGATGGTCGGTAGCTACAGTATTTGGTTGGTGGTCGGTAGCTACAGTACATGGTCGATTGTCGTAGGCTTCATAATCGGTTGTCGTAGACTTCGCGGTCGATAGTCGTTCGCTTTGACTGCTACAATTCTTGTGACTTTCGAGTACCCCGAGTACTTGTAGTCTTTGAGTATTCATGTTGGGCCAGCGGTATAACCAACCTGTGTATGGCAGTCATACTGGTCCTCCTAAATGGTCTGAGGTTGATTTTTGGAAAGTATGGAAATTGAGGTCATGGTGATTTGGTTTGTGTTTACGGATGGACAAGGGTGTGTTATACATGTGTGGACTGATGTCGATCAAGCTGGAGAGAACTTGCGCCGAGAAAAATGTTTTTTTGTCCTTGCATGTGCATGTTGGGTGTAGACACGGTCATGGTCGGTGATGAGAGGACCGCACTAGGAGGGGGAAATCTAAGGTCCAAACAATTGAGGATGTCACGAGGTGGTCGGGCTCACGCTGGAGCACGTGGAGATCAAAGGTAGATGATGTGTAGAGAAGCTATAGGAGGTGTGGTCCTGGAGGTTTTGACAAGTGATGAGTTGGGAGTTATGGAAAGTGTCCATAATTGGAAGGTTTAGAAATTTCAAAAAACCTGTGTTTGGAAGTGTTTTGAGTCTCGTGATTTTCAGAATCAATTAGAATTTCATGTCGTGTTGATAAGGACACAGTTTGGGGTTCTAGCATATAAAAGCAAGGAGATGTTAAGGGTTAACCTAGGGCTTTTGGTGGCTTTGGCAGCTTTTAAGGAGAAAGTTTTGAAGAGTTTTTGTGCTAGGGTTTAAGGGGTGCCGTGAGGATACTTTGTAGCCACAGATCATGATTCAGATAAAGATCAGATCTATTCAGAAAAGTTAGTTGGCACCGACTGTGTGTTTTCTGGGCGTCATCTTCAACTCGTTCTCGTTATGAGTATGTAGTGCGTGGTGCATTGTGTTCCTCCATCAACTTCACTTTCCTCGATCGCGCGCCAAGTAGTCCACTCGATCACCTCCAACAGCATTGGCAGGGAGAGCAGACCAGAGCACGTCAACTTGAAGGTGTTGATTTCTTGAAGGCACAAGTGATCGATAGGTTCTACTCTCAGTGTTGAAGATTTCGTGTACGTGCAAAATCGGTTGAAGATCAAAGTATGAGGCGGTCGTAGTTTATGACTGGTAAGGAGCTTTCGATAGTTGAGCGATCGAGCGAGCGGTCGAACGCTGATCGGTCGAAATCTTCATTGGGCACTAAGAAATTCTAAGAAGTGCAGACAAACATTCACCCCTTTTGATTGTTGTATTCCATCCTACAAAGAAGCAACAAATCAGTGAATCAGTGATCATTTCACCGAACAAATTATACAGGCTGGTAAGGGAAGAAGTGTTGGCAGACTAACAAGCCTTCAGGGCTCAGCTCCATGTGCCAACCCGTCAGGAGTCAGGACACGATGTGACATCCCTCCCAATTTGAGGTGGTGAGTGTGCAATAAATTTATATGCGTAATGAGTTTTCCTGTGAGTTTTATTTGTTTCCATGTGAGTTTTGTTTGTTTGCTTGGTTGGTTCCCATAATCCTATAGCAGTAGCAGCTGGAGCACGAACAACGCATAAGCTGGATGTCTTCTCGCTCCTGATACAGCTGGATCCTCTATGCCTGGCCTTCTCGCCCCTGATACAATGCATGAGCTGGATGTCTTTGACGCCCACCATCATCGGCGTTGATTGAGTGCTGCCTTGTGCATCGTCTGCTTCGTGGGGCTATTATGGTATGGGTCAAAGAGGAAGAGGAGGAGAACAGCAAATAGGAGGAGAACAGCAAAGAGGGGGAGAACAGCAAGGAGGAGAACAAAAAGGAGGCTGGGTTCTGGTGATTATTTATAAGGGAGGGAGTGCGAATTTTTTTTGGCGCGGGGACGGAGAGGCGGAGCTACGATCCGTGGGGTGAGGATTAGTGGATTTCTATTGGCTAGGATTGGGTTGAGGAGGATCGACGGGCCCAGCGGTCAGATTATCATAGACGGTTGGTAGCTAGGACTGTCTGTGATGAATGAATATCACAATCGGTTCTATGTGCCAACCGTCTATGAATTAGAGCACAAAATTTTATATACCGATGCAATATAAACAACTAGTCTGAAAAGATAAAATAGCAAAGTTTTATATGGCTTATATATACTCATTTGAAAGGTTTCAATGAGATCTACAACCTTTCAGTTGAAGCAAAATCCAAATTCTGAAAGGAAGATCAAGATAAAGGGCAAAAACAGAAACCAAAAACTTGCGATGCAGGTTTAGGAAAGATAGCTGATTTTCGGGGTCTTGGAGGGCGACTAGCACAAGCTAGTCATTTTTTGGATCGGGCTCGTTGTTAGCTTTCCAACGAGTACAAGAACGTCAAAAACGGACACCGTATACAAAAGTTATGCACGTTTTACTGAAGGTGTCTCAAAACTGAATCCTACTCGGACTCAGGCGGGAAATTATGAAATTTTGGAGAATTGCAAGGCGGGAAACATATCACAGATGGTTTTTTAATATGAACCGTCTGTGATAATGAAGTTATCACAGACGGTTCGTATTAAAAAACCGTCTGTGAAAATACCACATACAGTTATTCGTATGAACCGTCTGTGATACTTGCAGCACAGACGGTTCCTGAGAACCGACTGTAATATAAGCGTCTAGTTTAGCCTCTTTTGTAGTAGTGAGTGGCGGAGCATACGGGCGGAATGATGGTATCATACGTATGCATTGTATCAATTCCCTAAAATATATCATAGCTTTTATTTTTGGATGGTTGAAACTCCCACTGTATCAATTTCAACAGCGCGGAAAATCATATTTCACATTTCCTACACTCCAGGTGGATGCACAACATGCCAGCAAAATGACACCAAATATGTGTGGTCCAACATCTGTAAACCATGTGCTAGTACAGCTCATGCAGCACATAAAGATACCTACACAAGAATTGTTGTCAAATCAAGTTTCATAGCTTTCTTTCTTACTCACATCATGAAAGTAAGCATGTTCTTGGGTTCTAAGTTCTAAATACTCGAAGGCTCATAGGCTAAAGCCAACCAGCGCGCAGGATAAAGTATTTAGAACACGTCCGGAGTTCCTAATTAATGTGGACTGAACTGAACTGGAACCACACGGGGTTTAGATAATAAAAATACGGATTAAGTTGGATTGTACAGACTGTATTTAGAATTGAATTAAATTGGTAGCATTGTACTTGCAAGAGGTCCCCAACATTGATCACAAGCGCACCGGGCACAGGCTTCGCATCCACCCAGTAGCTCTCCCCATCCTCATCGGTGTGCTTCACCTGTAGGCCACTGACATTGTCCTGCGTGAGCATGGTGAGCATGCCAGGGTCGATGCGAGGGATGATGCCTGTGGTGCGTGTTAACTAAAACTCCGGGAATCAATCGAACTCACATGCACACAAGAAGTGGAATGGTAAAATGAATCTCTAAAGACAACGTATTGTGCTGCAAGACTTGGCAGCTTTTCTGTTTAACATCTCTTTTATAGCAAAGCAATGCAACAATGCAAATGGAAACTGAAACAATGCAGAAACTGAAAACTGAAGTAAAGCTATTACAGCCACTACCATGCAGAAACTGAAGCTATTAGTCACTACCATGCAGAAACTGAAGCATTAGCATGCTTGTATGCGGAAACGGAAAACTGGAGCAACTAACTAAATGCATGGTACAAGGTTTAACATCCAACAAAACTCCCCCTAAACCTTGTATGCTGATTGAATTTCGATGAGGCCGATCTTGGATTGCAGCTCAATGAATATGTCGCGCCCAAGTGCCTTCGTCAGGATGTCCGCTAGCTGCTCAGTAGTGCCGATGAACTCAACCTTCACCCTGGCCTCCTCAATGCACTCTCTGATGTAGTGGTATCTAGTATCGATGTGTTTACTGCGATCGTGGAAGACAGGGTTTTTACTGAGCAAGATTGCGGATTGGTTGTCAATCTTCAACGTGATGGCGCCAGCCTCCGCTCCTTTGAGCTCAGCTAGAAGGCGCGCCAGCCACACACCCTGGCAGGCAGCGGTTGTCGCAGCGATATATTCAGCCTCGCATGATGACAGGGCCACGACCTTTTGTTTCTGTGATTGCCAGGTGATCAAGTTGTCGCCGAGGAAGAAGAAGACGCCAGAGGTGCTCTTGCGAGTGTTGATATCGCCCGCAAGATCGCTGTCGCTGTAACCAACCAACTGCACAACTTCTGTCTTCCTTTCGTAGCTGCTTCACGGCTGCCAGATGTTCGGTGGTAGGCTTCTCCATGAACCTGCTGATGTAGCCCACTGAGAACGCCAAGTCTGGCCTTGAATTCACCAGATAGCGCAACGAACCCACGATCCTTCTGTACTCAGTGGCATCGACAGCAGGGGTAGTGCTCGACTTACTGAGTTTGAGTCGCGATTCCATGGGGGTGAGACTGGGATTGCTCCCAACCATGCCTACCGCCTCCAGTATCTTCTGGGCGTATGCGCTCTGGCTCACGGTGATGCCATTGCCGGTCTGATTCACCTCTAAGCCAAGGTAGTAGCGCAGTAGGCCGAGGTCGCTCATCTGGAACATCCCCTTCATCACCACCTTGAATTGCTCGAGCTCGATGGAGTCACCGCCCGTGATGATGAGATCGTCAACGTATACGTTGACCACTGTAACATCCTGAAAAATGACATTAAGGAAATGTGAAGTTATCAATTATATTTGTATTGTATTTCCGTTTGCTTTTGGAGTTAAAATATTTTCTTAAACTGAGGCAAAAGATTTAAAAGATAAAAGGAGCAAGAAGGAAGAACCCACACATGAAATAACAAGAAACTAAGAATTGTAAACACGAATCTGAAAAGATGATCCAGTATACGAAGGAAGAAACCGGGTTAAAAATATACCACCTCATTTTGAAAACTAGTATAAAAGAGCAATACAAAAATAAAGGCAAGCAAATGGGTAAATAAAGTAAATATATATATATGTGAATATATATATATGTAAGTAAAATAGATATATGTACACATATAAACCGGAAAATAAATAAGAGTGAATAGGCATGTATATACCCCAGGATACACATATATATAGAGGTATGTATATACTTATTCAAATGCAACAGCAAAAATAATAAAAAAAAAGTTCAAAGAGATGGGAGCCAGACCAGGCCGCTCGGCCCAGCCCAGCCCCCATCACCCCTCTCCCGCGGTCCACCTCCCCCTGTCTCCGCCGAACGGCCCCAGCACCCCATTTTACTGTTCTTCTTCTTCCCCCCTACCCCTCTCTCTCTCCGGGCCGCAATCCCCTCCCTCGCGCTCCGCCCCTCGCGGCCCAACTGCGACTGCGCCCGCGCTCGGACCGGGGCACGCCCACGCTCGGACCGCCGGTCCTCCGCCCGCGCCGTCGCCTGTCGCGCACCCCGTCCCGAGTGGGCGCGCACCCGCGGAGATCCCGCCACCGATTCCCTGCACCGCCCCCGGGAATCCCTCCGTCTCGTCGAGCGCGCGGCGCAGGAGCTCCTTCAATGCAGTGACGCACCGGATCCCCCGAAATCCCGCGGCGTGACACCGCCGAATGACACCGCCGCAGCCGCCCGGGCGGGAGCGCCGTTGCCAAGCCTCCCTCGGCCCCCTATAAGGACCCCCGAATCCCCCATTATACTCCCCACGCTCTCTGTTCTCTCCCCCTCCAGGTAATCGTGCTGCAAACACCCCACCTCGCCGGCGCCCCCCTTTTCGTCCCCATCTCCGGCGAAGTTCTCCCCGTCGGTACACGCCGCCAGAGGTCAATTCCGACGCCAACACCATCTCGTGGCCTTGCGAACTCGCCCCGGCCTTCCCGAGCCTCTCGGCGGCCGTACCTCGCCGGCCCCGACGCCTCTCCGGACCGCGCCCGCTCCGCGCGGCCTCCACCGTACTTCCTCGACCCGGACGACCCCACCGCCACACCAGCACCTTCCCGAACGTGACTTGACACTCGTCCGAGTCTCCCCGACCAACGCTCGCCGCCGGCACCGCCGCCCCGAGCTTCTCGCCCGACCCTCCCAAGCCTTATTCAAAGAGCGCCTCGCCTCTCGGTCGTAAGGTCGTGTGCTCGGGTGGTTAGCGCTGTGCAAACTCGTGCGGTCGGCCCGGTTCGATTCCCTCGGCCGCATGTTGATTTTCCCTTTTAACTCCACCCGCTAGGATTAAGAGTATAAGATAAATTACTGCCGTATATGGTAAGCAACAACGATCGGTTCACTTGGTTAGCGCGGCTGATTCTCTTCTCCCTCCCCCGAGGCTCCCCGGCCGCGCGCGTTCGAGCCCTGGCTCCGCAGCGCGCCGGGTGAGTTTCTTCTTTTATATCCTAGGCTGACAGTGGGCCCACCTGTCGTGATCAGAGCTCAAGCAGCTCACGGACAGCTAGGCCCGCATGTCAGTGGCCTCGGGTTAGAAATAAATTGATAAAGTAACCCCGGACCCACCTGTCATAGGTACAACGCAGAACATAATAAATTACTGAAAATAAAATAAAAATAACTAGTGGGACCCACATGTCAGACTTTTCCCAATTTCTGGGATTTTTATGAACTGAGAACTTTAAACGAATGTAACTTATTCATTTTAGCTCCGATTGGGGTGAAACAAATTTCTAAATTTGTCTAAATTCGAGATCTATCAAATGAAACCAGAACCATAATTTTTAGAGTCGATTTGAGTTTCTGGTGACTTTTTGAGTAATTGTTGCTTTTCTTTTTATTTGGGTTTTTGCGCACGATTAAATAGCGTACGAGGTCCAAGAAGAAGAAGAGGAGGCAGCCACCTTAGGAGCTTCTGAAAATCAAGATCTCGACCCCCGTGACCAAGGCGAGTTAACACTTGACCATATTGAACCCATGTTTGTGCAAATGATAATTTCTTTTAAATCTAGCAAATTGCATGCTATCTTTTATGTGCAAAGTTAATTTGGCTTGATAACTGTTAGTTATGTCCCTGTAATATGCTTGTTAGTATACTCCATTGATTCCATTTTGATGAGTGAACCTTGTCACCATAGTAACTTATATAATATTGTAAAATTTGCAAATAAGTTCCTATATACAATGATGCTTAGAAATGCTGAATAGTAGGGGTATTTGATACCCCCTTCAATCAATTCTTTCAACATGAAATGATTTGGGCAGTCATGGTGGGAATGACTGTTATACTTTAGCATGGTTATTTTATGTCTCGGAAAAACCCCAAAAACGCTTATGTACCTGGATGGATGGTTAGGGGGCTGGGTGTGGTGCAGTAGAAGCACAAAATATGAAATGTGGTAGGACCATCCGGGTAGCCCTAAGGACCGAATCTCGTCATGACACCCCGTGTAAAACAGTACAACCACAAGCCTGTAAAGTACAACTTAGCTCAGTAGACTTACCAGACCCTGGAAGTCATTCTCACAGGCGAGGGTGATGAGCTAGTGCAAGTGGCTGTCCATAGGACGACTTGAATGGGACACTCGTAGAGAGTGAGGTTCTACTGTGGCGGGCTAGCAGGGGCGTGGCCAGCTGCTAGACGTTTTCGAAGTAGGATATCCCGCACAACGTATGGGACCCACCGCAAGTGGGAATGACCCATAGGGTGGAATGACGGAAAGGGCGAGGTACGTTGAACAGTTACTGTGATGGTTTGTTCAACCACACGACTTAGGAATCGTGTGGGGCAACGAGTGAACCGTCTCTTGTGGGTAAAGTGTACGAACTCTGCAGAGTCAAAACTATTCGAATAGCCGTGCCCACGGTTAAGGGCGGACATGGGAGCTTAACTAGATATAGTTCTATTTCAAAATAAGTTGGAAATGGGATTGGGAAATGGTAGGGCAAAGGACCGCCCTAATTTGAGTTGTCCTGGGTGTCATCCCAGTGGTAAATTAAGCGGCTATACGCTGAAATAAACTATGTGGTGCAGGAGCCATGTAACGGTGGATGACTTCGTGCCAAAATGAACTATATCATATGTCCTAAAAACAATGGTCCAGATTTGTAAACCTGCTAGGTCATAGGAGTTTTTAGTTAATTGTATTCAAAAGCACTCCTCGCAAAACAAAATAACCCCGAGCCTTCCTTGACAAACTTAGCATGTATATATTGCATTACTGTGTGTTGACTCGCGGCACGGTGGTTTGTGCTCACACTCGCATTACACAACACGAGACAGCACACAAGATCATTATGCTTACGAGGATGCCCTGCACGAGGAGGAGAAGGACAATGGAGGAAACTAAGGCGTAGGACCCGTTGGATAGTCATAGACAAGTAGACCCTTGGCTTGTGTGCCCGTATATTGTCGGATTCGGCGATATATATATTGCACACATTACCCTTCCAATCGCTTGCCTGTGGTTATGGCCTTACTTTTGCTTCTATTTCATTGCGTGTTTGTAATGAAGACACTTGGCCTATCGGCCCTTTTGTAAACTTGTCACCCGACGTGGTGTAACTTAAACTCGTAATATTATTATCATGCGATGTATGACGTGATTCAGCAATGTACCTGTGTGCACTAACTACTGATCCAGGGATTAGTGCAGTAAAACACAGTAGATTCGGATTGAAAAATCCGGGTCTGACAGAGCTGGTATCAGAGCATACGACTGTAGGGTAAAAGCCTTAGAACGGTACTAGGATGAGTATAGGAACACAATATCTATGAAATTATAAAAATAAAACTTAAAATATAGCATAATATCTCTTTTCCTTATCCATCTCAGATCTATTTCTAGCCTATCATTCATTGGTATTTCCAAAAGTTACTAACACTAGTTATTTAAATGCACAGATGGCAGGAAATGGTGAGGACAGCCACTGGGACTACATGGCCCATGCTGCACAAGAGGGGGAGTTTGTAAGGATACTGCGGAAGCTTCTACACTACTTGGGGTATAAGGATCAACCTATCTACAGAGGGCTCAAGCTTAACACAGGAGGAGTGGAGTCATGGCTAATGGAGGTGTTCATATACAACAAAAGAGAGCAAGACCCACCCCATGTCTTCTCATCGGAGCACTGGAGGAGTACTAGGGCGGCAGCTCTTCAGGATGCTGCGCGCCTAGCAGCTGCTCGCCTGTGCGACATTTACAAGGCCCCCATTCGACACGCGCCCTACTGCTTCTACCCATCGCGCCGGGATGGTGCACGCTACAATGAGACCAATCTGCCGACTGATGAGAACGACCCAAGGCTCACACATCAGGTCGACCTAACTCGGGCCATGGGAGCGGCCCACACTGTGGCCTTGGAGGAGATCACCACCCTCCGTCAGCAGCTCGTCACCAAGCACACCGCGATGACGACACTTCAGGAGCAGCTCGCCCGGCGCGGCGGTGCCTTGGCTCGAGCTAAAGCGGCGCGGCGCCGAGCCCAGCTTCAGCCGCCCCTCGCCCCGCAGCGGCCGACCGCACCTCCTCCGCGTGGTCCGCCCCGCGACTCGACTGACCGCACGCAAGAGCGCGCGACCCCCGGGCCCCCAGTCTGCTATTCGGCGGGGCGGACCTCCTGAGAGCCGTAGCCCCCCAAGTACTCCATCGGACTATGAGCCATCGGAGCCCAGTGGTAGTCGGTCCCGCTCCCGGTCACCGAACTACAGCCCTTCCAGCACTGGTGCTGGTTTCATGGAGGAGTAGGCGGGGTGTTGTCGTACTTGCCACATGTAGCGCAAGTACTAATTCATGTATCTTAGTATGTTGTATCGCCTCCCGATCGTAGTCGTAGCTCACGAACTTTAATTATTATGATGTTGTAACAGTAAGTCCAGCCTAAAGAGCTGGCTATGTGATGTTGTATGTTTAATGCAGGCTTTATGTTGGAACTATTTTGTCGTTTGTCTTATTGGTTCTGTTGCATGGAATGGTACCATTATTTCAGCTGTCTATTACTAGTATTAAATCGCAGAACTATATCTGCAGATGGCCAGCCAAAGGACAACGAGGGCACGAGCCAGCGCCAACCTTAATCAGGCCGAGGTAGACTCCACTCGGGGAGCCCTGCCTGAAGGGCAAGGTAGGCCCCAAGACCAAGATGATGACCTTCCACCCCCGCCAGATAGCACCACCTTAGCTCAAGTAATGGCGCAACAGACTCAACTGCTGCAGGCCATCTACCATGGTCAGCAAGGAGGCTCCAGCAGCCATAGGGCCGACTTGGCAGACTTTCAGAGGACAAGGCCGCTCACCTTTGCATCCGCTGATGAACCCTTAGAGGCCGAGGACTGGCTCAGAGATACAGAAAGGAAGCTGCGACTGGCCAAGATCGCCGAAGAAGATAAGGTGGTGTTTGCTGCACATCAACTGCAAGGTGCTGCAGCGGCATGGTGGGAGAATTACTTGGCTGCCAGAGGCCAAGAGGATGCCACCACCGGGAACGATGCAGAAGCTATCCCTTGGACAGAGTTCAGGACAGCTTTCAAGGCCAACTTCATTCCAGCCGGAGTCATGAGAATGAAGAAGAACGAATTTCGCACTCTCAAGCAAGGCAACATGACTGTTAATGAGTATCTCACCAAGTTCACCCAATTAGCCCGCTATGCCCCGAAGGACATAGCAGAAGAAGAAGAAAAGATTGACAGATTCTTTGAAGGGATGAATCAAGAATTGAGAGTTCAATTGATCACCCAAGATTTCACCGGTTTCCACCAACTGGTGAACAAGGCATTGGTCTTGGAAAATGAGAAGAAGAACTTGGAGGCCAGCCGCAAGCGAAAGTTGTCAATTCAGCGACCCCAAGGGAGGTTCATCCAGAAATTCTTCAACAACCCTTCTTTTTCCAGACCCAGCCAGTCTAGTGCATCTACTCCAGCACCCCGTCCAAGTGGAAGCTCCTTCCAGACACGCCAAGCCGCCAATCCATCGCGAACCACGCCATCAACAGAGCCGCCGGTTGTGGAGAGAAAGGACACTTTGTCAGCCAATGTCCGCAAAGTCGGACCAATCGATGCGGATCAACCTAGGGACCACCTCTGCCCGCAGCCAGGCCTCAGCACCCAGTAAGGGACATCAGAGCTCGCAGGCTAGCAAGAGTGCCTCAGCGCCCAACCGCGGCCGGGTTAATCATATCACGGCCGAGGAAGCTCAGCAAGCTGTGGGAGTCCTCATGGGTACGTTCTCTGTCAACACCATTCCAGCACAAGTATTATTTGATTCGGGGGCTTCACATTCATTTATATCCAAGAGATATCTTGATAAGCCGGGTTACCCACCTTTACTTTTAAGAGGCCATTGGAGCTCAGTTCACCAGCTGGCCCAATTACTGCTACCCTAGTATGTCCTAAGGTCATTATTACTATGGAAAGAATTAACTTTCCAGCAGACCTAGTAGTAATAAGCTCTCAAACCCTGGACATCATCTTGGGAATGGATAGTTAACTAGATACCAAGGGGTCATAGAATGTGCCACCGGATGGTGAAATCGGTCGATGTGTCGGATTGCCGTAGAAGTCAAAGTGGACCGGCCATACCGATGGGGTCGTGCAATATTCTATTGTGAAGATGTACCCCTAGAAGGAATGATAGTGGTACAAGATTACCACAAGTATTCCTCAAGAATTACAGAATGCCCCGGATAGGGATATGGAGTTTGTGATCAACCTGAAGCCAGGAGCTGCTCCAGTATCCAAGAGGCCCTATAGGATGACAGTAGAAGAGCTGGAAGAGTTGAAGAAACAACTCCAAGATATGCAAGAGAAGGGATTCATCAGACCTAGCTCATCACCTTGGGGATCTCGGTCTTTGTTTGTGAAGAAGAAGGATGGTACTGCAAGAATGTGTGTGGATTACCGAGCCTTAAATGAAGTAACCATCAAGAACAAGTACCCCCTTCCTAGGATTGATGACCTATTTGATCAACTTGGTGGGGCTACCGTATTCTCTAAAATAGATTTGAGATCGGGATATCACCAGTTGAAGATCAGGACTGAAGATATACCCAAGACAGCCTTCACCACTAGATATGGGCTGTATGAATTCACGGTCATGTCCTTTGGACTAACAAATGCCCCAGCATATTTTATGAACCTCATGAATAAGGTATTCATGGAGTATTTGGATAAGTTTGTAGTGGTGTTTATTGATGACATCCTTATATACTCCAAGAATGCGAGAAGCATGCACGAACACCTACGTGCAGTATTGGAGAAGCTAAAAGAGCATCACCGTATGCCAAGTTTAGCAATTGTGAGTTCGGTGAAGGATATTAGCTTTTGGGACATATAGTTTCTGCCGAAGGATATCTCATTGACCTGCCAAGATAGCAAGAAGTGTGCGAATGGCAACACCACCTCCGTAATGTAGTGAGAAGTTTTCGGGTTGGCGGGATACTACGGGAGGTTCATAGAGGATTCTCTAGGATCGCCGTGCCAATGACCCAACCGCTAAAAAGGATCGAAGTTTGAATGGACTCAAGCTGCGAGAGGAGTTTTCAGAACTTAAAAGAGGTTGACCACCACCCCGTGTTAATACTACGGATATACGCAAGGACTTTGAGGTGTCTTGTGATGCCTCACATCAAGGCACAGGATGCGTGCTAATGCAAGGAGGCAAGGTTGTTGCATACGCTTCAGGCGACCGTCCCCATGAAGCCAATTATCCGACCCATGATCTAGAACTAGCTTCAGTGGTTCATGCCCTGAAGATTTGGCGACACTACTTGATTGGGAACCACTGTGACATCTACACATATCACAAGAGCCTCAAGTATTTCTTTACTCAATCTCACCTCAATCTGAGGCAAAGAAGATGGTGGAACCGATCAAGGATTATGACACAGTGTGCACTATCACCACAGGAAGGCTAATGTGGTAGCAGATGCTTTAAGCCGTAAAGCTTATTGCAACAACCTCATGGTTCAAGAACATCAACCCGAGCTCTACAAGGAGTTAGAAGCCTTGAATTTGGAAATAGTAGAGGAAGGCACCTTAGCTACAATGGAAGTGCAGCCAAGTATAGAAGAAAAGATTATAACTGCACAAAAGGAGGATTCAACTGCCAAAAGAATGAAGAGGCTAATGGAAGAAGGAAAGGCTCCTAAGATGAGGATGGATCAACAGGGAGTGTTGAGATACGGGACTCGTATTTTTGTGCCTCATCAAAAGGACCTTAAAGACCTGATCCTCAAAGAAGCTCATAGCTCTGCATACTCTCTCCACCCTGGGGGCACCAAGATGTATCAGGATTTGAAGCAATGCTATTGGTGGCCAAGAATGAAGAGGACATAGCGAGTTTGTGGCTTGTTGCGATGTGTGTCGAGTGAAGGTTGAACACCAAAGGCAGCAGCTTGCTACAGCCCTTACAAGTACCTCAGTGGAAGTGGGAAGAAGTCGGAATGGACTTTATCACAGGACTTCCACGAACCAAGTCAGGATATGACTCCGTGTGGGTTATAATTGACAGGTTGACCAAGGTTGCCCATTTCGTTCCTGTCAAGACCACATACAAAGGAGATAAACTAGCAGAGCTGTATATGTCCCGCATTGTGTGTTTACATGGAGTGCCAAAAAGAATAGTCTCGGATCGAGGTTCCCAATTCACCTCGCATTTTTGGTCCAGCTTACATGAAGCCCTCGGCACCCATCTGGATTTCAGTACCGCATACCACCCTCAGACAGATGGTCAGACTGAAAGAGTAAATCAAATATTGGAGGACATGCTCCGAGCTTGTGCCCTGGATTTTTCAAAAGAGTGGGATAAGTGTCTGCCGTATGCTGAATTTGCCTACAACAATAGCCACCAAGCCAGCCTGCAAATGTCCCCATTTGAAGCGTTGTATGGAAGAAAGTGCCGAACCCCGCTTCACTGGTCGGAAGTAGGAGAAGGCTATATCTTTGGCCCAGATACACTAAAGCAGGCTGAAGAAAAGGTTCGCATAATTAGAGACAGATTGCTAGCAGCCCAGTCCAGGCAAAAGAGCTATGCGGACAAGAGAAGAAGACCACTAAGCTTCGAAGTTGGAGATCATGTTTATCTGAAGGTATCACCATTGCGAGGAGTCAAGCGATTCAAGGTTAAAGGCAAGCTTACCCCACGATATGTTGGGCCATTCCCAATTGTGGCTAAAAAGGGAGAAGTTGCCTACCAGCTAGAGTTGCCCCCAAATCTAACTGATGTGCACAACGTCTTCCATGTGTCCCAACTCAAGAAGTGCCTACGAGTGCCAGAGGATCAAGCCCCATTGGAAGCGATCGAGATTGAAGAAGACCTAACCTACAAGGAGCGTCCAATCAAGATCTTGGACACCGTGGAGAAAAAGACACGAACTCAAATCATTCGCATGTGCAGAGTGCAATGGAGCCATCACTCCAAGAAAGAAGCTACACGGGAACGAGAGGATCAATCATGAAAGACTACCCCGATTTATTCACTAGGTAGACTGAATCTCGGGGTCGAGATTCTTTTTAAGGGGGGTAGATTTGTAACA
The DNA here is from genome assembly GCA_036346575.1 of Dendrocalamus sinicus. Taxonomy (NCBI): domain Eukaryota; kingdom Viridiplantae; phylum Streptophyta; class Magnoliopsida; order Poales; family Poaceae; genus Dendrocalamus; species Dendrocalamus sinicus. Next base: position 26,916,313 of record CM070657.1, on the reverse strand, counting down.
TCCTGAAAAATGACATTAAGGAAATGTGAAGTTATCAATTATATTTGTATTGTATTTCCGTTTGCTTTTGGAGTTAAAATATTTTCTTAAACTGAGGCAAAAGATTTAAAAGATAAAAGGAGCAAGAAGGAAGAACCCACACATGAAATAACAAGAAACTAAGAATTGTAAACACGAATCTGAAAAGATGATCCAGTATACGAAGGAAGAAACCGGGTTAAAAATATACCACCTCATTTTGAAAACTAGTATAAAAGAGCAATACAAAAATAAAGGCAAGCAAATGGGTAAATAAAGTAAATATATATATATGTGAATATATATATATGTAAGTAAAATAGATATATGTACACATATAAACCGGAAAATAAATAAGAGTGAATAGGCATGTATATACCCCAGGATACACATATATATAGAGGTATGTATATACTTATTCAAATGCAACAAAAAAATAATAAAAAAGTTCAAAGAGATGGGGCTGACCAGGCCGCTCGGCCCAAATTTCATTTCCCCATCACCCCTCTCCCGCGTCCACCTCCCCTGTCTCGCCGAACGGCCCCAGACCCCATTTCATCGTTCTTCTTCTTCCCCTACCCTCTCTCTCGGCCGCAATCCTCCTCGCGCTCCGCCCCGCGCCCAATCGCGACCGCGCCGCGCTCGGACCGGGCACGCCACGCCGACCGCCGGTCCTCCGCTCGCTGCCGCTCGCCGCGCACCCGCCCCGAGTGGGCGCGCACCGCGAGATCCGCCACCGATTCCTCGCACCGCCCGGAATCCTCCGTCTCGCCGCGCGCGCGCAGAGCTCCTTCAATGCAGTGACGCACCGGATCCCCCGAAATCCCGCGGCGTGACACCGCCGAATGACACCGCCGCAGCCGCCCGGGCGGGAGCGCCGTTGCCAAGCCTCCCTCGGCCCCCTATAAGGACCCCGAATCCCCCATTATACTCCCCACGCTCTCTGTTCTCTCCCCCTCCAGGTAATCGTGCTGCAAACACCCCACCTCGCCGGCGCCCCCCTTTTCGTCCCCATCTCCGGCGAAGTTCTCCCCGTCGGTACACGCCGCCAGAGGTCAATTCCCGACGCCAACACCATCTCCAGGGCCTTGCGAACTCGCCCCCGGCCTTCCCCGAGCCTCTCGGCAGCCGTACCTCGCCGGCCCCGACGCCCTCTCCGGACCGCCGCCCCCGCTCGCCGCCGGCCTCCACCGTACTTCCTCGACCCCAGACGACCCCACCGCCGACACCAGCACCTTCCCGGGAACGTGACTTGACACTCGTCCGAGTCTCCCCGACCAACGCTCGCCGCCGGCACCGCCGCCCCGAGCTTCTCTGCCCCGACCCCTCCCCAAGCCTTATTCAAAAGAGCCGCCTCGCCCTCTCGGTCAGGTAAGGTCGTGTGCTCGGGTGGTTAGCGCTGTGCAAACTCGTGCGGTCGGCCCGGGTTCGATTCCCCTCGGCCGCATGTTGATTTTCCCTTTTAACTCCACCCGCTAGGATTAAGAGTATAAGATAAATTATCGCTCAGATATGGTAAGCAACAACGATCGGTTCACTTGGTTAGCGCGTGATTCTCTTCTCCTCCCCGAGGCTCCCGGCCGCTGCTCGAGCCACGCTCCAGCAGCGCGGGTGAGTTTCTTCTTTTATATCCTAGGCTGACAGGTGGGCCCCACCCGTCCGACTGTAGCTCAAGCAGCTCACGGACAGCTAGGCCCGCATGTCAGTGGCCTCGGGTTAGAAATAAATTGATAAAGTAACCCGGACCCACCTGTCATAGGTACAACGCAGAACATAATAAATTACTGAAAATAAAATAAAAATAACTAGTGGGACCCACATGTCAGACTTTTCCCAATTTCTGGGATTTTTATGAACTGAGAACTTTAAACGAATGTAACTTATTCATTTTAGTCTCGATTGGGGTGAAACAAATTTCTAAATTTGTCTAAATTCGAGATCTATCAAATGAAACCAGAACCATAATTTTTAGAGTCGATTTGAGTTTCTGGTGACTTTTTGAGTAATTGTTGCTTTTCTTTTTATTTGGGTTTTTGCGCACGATTAAATAGCGTACGAGGTCCAAGAAGAAGAAGAGGAGGCAGCCACCTTAGGAGCTTCTGAAAATCAAGATCTCGACCCCCGTGACCAAGGCGAGTTAACACTTGACCATATTGAACCCATGTTTGTGCAAATGATAATTTCTTTTAAATCTAGCAAATTGCATGCTATCTTTTATGTGCAAAGTTAATTTGGCTTGATAACTGTTAGTTATGTCCCTGTAATATGCTTGTTAGTATACTCCATTGATTCCATTTTGATGAGTGAACCTTGTCACCATAGTAACTTATATAATATTGTAAAATTTGCAAATAAGTTCCTATATACAATGATGCTTAGAAATGCTGAATAGTAGGGTATTTGATACCCCTTCAATCAATTCTTTCAACATGAAATGATTTGGGCAATCATGGTGGGAATGATCATATACTTTAGCATGGTTATTTTATGTCTCGGAAAAACCCCAAAACGCTTATGTACCGGATGGATGGTTAGGGGTGGGTGTGGTGCAGTAGAAGCACAAAATATGAAATGTGGTAGGACCATCCGGGTAGCCCTAAGGACCGAATCTCGTCATGACACCCCGTGTAAAACAGTACAACCACAAGCCTGTAAAGTACAACTTAGCTCAGTAGACTTACCAGACCCTGGAAGTCATTCTCACAGGCGAGGGTGATGAGCTAGTGCAAGTGGCTGTCCATAGGACGACTTGAATGGGACACTCGTAGAGAGTGAGGTTCTACTGTGGCGGGCTAGCAGGGGCGTGGCCAGCTGCTAGACGTTCAGAAGTAGGATATCCCGCACAACGTATGGGACCCACCGCAAGCGGGAATGACCCATAGGGTGGAATGACGGAAAGGGCGAGGTACGTTGAACAGTTACTGTGATGGTTTGTTCAACCACACGACTTAGGAATCGTGTGGGGCAACGAGTGAACCGTCTCTTGTGGGTAAAGTGTACGAACTCTGCAGAGTCAAAACTATTCGAATAGCCGTGCCCACGGTTAAGGGCGGACATGGGAGCTTAACTAGATATAGTTCTATTTCAAAATAAGTTGGAAATGGGATTGGGAAATGGTAGGGCAAAGGACCGCCCTAATTTGAGTTGTCCTGGGTGTCATCCCAGTGGTAAATTAAGCGGCTATACGCTGAAATAAACTATGTGGTGCAGGAGCCATGTAACGGTGGATGACTTCTGTGCCAAAAATGAACTATATCATATGTCCTAAAAACAATGGTCCAGATTTGTAAACCTGCTAGGTCATAGGAGTTTTTAGTTAATTGTATTCAAAAGCACTCCTCGCAAAACAAAATAACCACGAGCCTTCCTTGACAAACTTAGCATGTATATATTGCATTACATGTGTGTTGACTCGCGGGCACGGTGGTTTGTGCTCACACTCGCATTACACAACACGAGACAGCGTCACAAGATCATTATGCTTACGAGGATGCCTGCGCGAGGAGGAGAAGGACAATGGAGGAAACTAAGGCGTAGGACCCGTTGGATAGTCATAGACAAGTAGACCCTTGGCTTGTGTGCCCGTATATTGTCGGATTCCCGGCGATATATATATTGCACACATTACCCTTCCAGTCGCTTGCCTGTGGTTATGGCCTTACTTTTGCTTCTATTTCTGTTGCGTGTTTGTAATGAAGACACTTGGCCTATCGGCCCCTTTTGTAAACTGTCACCCGACGTGGTGTAACTTAAACTCTGTAATATTATTATCTGTGCGATGTATGACGTGATTCAGCAATGTACCTGTGTGCACTAACTACTGATCCAGGGATTAGTGCAGTAAAACACAGTAGATTCGGATTGAAAAATCCGGGTCTGACAACCACCAGGCAATGCACGCCCGCACCGCGCATGTATACGGCATGCTCGGAGGCGCTGCGATGGAACCCAAGTGATAATAGAGACGCGTCCAACTTGGCGTACCATGCGCGCAGGGCCTGACGAAGTCCGTAGAGTGCCTTGAAGAGGCGCAGTACCTTGTGCTCGTTGCCATCGACGACGAAGCCCGGTGGCTGCACGACATAAACTTCCTCCTGTAGCTCGCCGTTGAGAGAAAATGGACAGGCCACCCCTTGCTCGCCGCATGTGCTAGTAGCAAGCGAACCGACTCGAGCCGCTCCACAGGTGCGAACACTTCGTCAAAGTCGATCCCTGCTGTTGTACATATCCCTTCGCGACGAGGCGTGCTTTGTACTTGGTGACATTACCGGCGGCGTCCCTCTTGGTCTTAAAGACCCACTTGAGCCCAATTGGGCGCTGGCGCGGTGGAGGATCGACGAGCCACCAAGTGCCATTGGACTCAATCGATCGCATCTCTTCACGCATCGCCTGGCGCCAGCACTCATGCTGCTGAGTGTCGGCGAACGACGCCGCTCCTCTCTGCATCGACGATGCGGCTCCTCATCGAAGTTCGCGCCGCGATCGATCTGGCGGTGTCGCAGGCTGATGTCGGGCCCCGGATTACAAACCGGACCCTCGTGTATTACAAACTAGTCCCGGATCAAAGCTAGTGCACACAGTCAAACAGAATGGGAAACATCACCATCAACGATTTATTACAATAGATAAGAGTACTGACCACCGGGTCACCTTATTACATTGGAGGTTTCAAGACCTCGCACAATCAAACACAGCGGAAGCAAGGATAACTCGAGGACGTCCCATCAATTCGCCACAGGCAATTGACTGGGGAAGCGCGACCTAGTCCTCCGGGAAGAATCCGTCGCAGCCACAAGCGAAGCAGTAGTCGTAGTCACCTTCTTGAGCTTCAACTTCCTCTGAGATTTTATTTTTAAGTATAGCATGTGAGTACATAAAGTACTCCGCAAGTCTTGGGAAAAATGCATAGATGCAAGGCTTAACAAAGGGAGGCCATATGGTTCTTTTGCACAAAGCAATAATTGAAAACTCAATTACTACTTATTATTTTTGAAGGCATCAATTTAATGAAGTAAATGTTTTAACAGAATTAACTTTCTAGTGAAGGTTCCAACTACCAACACTAGCTAACCAATTACCATTGGTCAAGATTTAAATCTATGGGTTCCATCCACCCTCTCTGCTCCATCCGCCAGATTCCTTCCGAGAGTTCCCTCCACCCTCGGAATACAAAACTTTTGATTTTAAAACAAAGCCGAAATCTACCATGTGAATGCATTCCTTGCCCGCCCTTGACCGTGGGCACGGCTATTCGAATAGTTTTACACTCTGCAGAGGTTGTACAACTTTACCCACAAGAGATAAATTATCCTAAAAGTCAACACGCTTCCTTTGGCATGAGACCCAGATAAAATACCACAAAGCCTTTACCTTACTCTAATCTAGCTAGATACCACCCGCTGAGGTTTCACCGCAGAAGGGTTAAATCCGCCCAATCTGAAGCCCCCTCTTGCGCCATATGAGTACAGTAAATCCCTGTCCCTCACTATGAATAACCAGTCCATCCCTGGCATCCACTTTCCACTGGTGGCAGCTAAACTAGACTATCATAAGTTAGTCAGCTAGGTCGTACCCATATAGACTTGTGGTTGTACGGTTAATGCTCAGTCTGGACAAACACAAGCGTCGGTTCTTAATTGACTAGGGTGGAACATACACTTAACAAGTTCTCGTGCTTACTGCACCAACCCAAACAGCCATCCACCCTAATCTAAACCAACTTTCACATTTTTATTTTATTTCAAAATCACAGTGACAACTCCAATTGCCACTTCACTTTTAAACTCAAGGATTAATAATAAACCATAATTTCCCATTTTCAAGATTTTCCAAAGGATATTAGATAGCAAGACTAAGCATTATTCTACCATTCTAATATTCACAAAGATTAATAGTAATCTCATTATTGAGACAAAGGAAGTTCTAGAGTGACAAGGTACATGGCAATCAATGTCAAATGAGGGCATAACAAAGTTGGAGTAACTAATTCCTAAAGACTTGAACTAGTGACTTTATGTAAATAGCAATGCACATAATTTAAAATATTTTAAAAACATTTCTAAAGCATAGGCTCAAAATGATCAAAAGAGACTTGCCTTCTTGCAGGGTTTCTGGGTCTTCTTGCTGCTGTGAAGAGGGTTCGTTGACAACGTTGGAATCTACGCGAGAAAAGACGAGGCAACAAAGCAAATAAATACAAACGAAAATTCAAATAAACTCCAAAAATTCAACAGAGGCCATAGTTGGATAGATTATGATTTTAGATGAATTTAGAAATTTGAATGGCTGGATTTGGAGTTAAAATGAGAAAGTTATGCTCATTTGAAAATCTCAGATTTGAATAAATCTAGAAATTCCCAAATTTCTGCAGTGGGGCCCACTGGAATATTAGATTTTAATTTCTATTTTTATTCGAGAGACGGACAGGTGGGGCCCATCGAACAGTAACCATCGGCGGTCATCGACATGTGGGACCCATCGACGGTGAGCCCATCGACTCAACCTCGACACATGGGACCCACCGGACTCGGGCCCACTTGTCGAGACGACCTGAGGGGTGGGGCCCAGCGGCGGTGGCTGCGAGGGCGGTGCCAGCGACGGGTGGGGTCCACTTGTCGGTAGCGGTTTAATTAAGAAAACTCAACCTCGCGTGCGGAGCCGAGGGCTCGAACGCGCAGCCGAGGAGTCGGGGAGGAGAGCGGCGGTGATAGCCAAGTGAGCGGGAGGCTTTGCCTACCCATATAGGCAATCAAACCTTTTGAGTTACTGCCCGAGGAGGCGGGAAGGTGGCGAGGCGGTCGTCGGCGGCGAGGAGTGGCGGAGGGGTTCGGTGGCGCGTGAAATGCAAACCCGAGCGAGACGAATCCAACGGAGGTTGGCGGGGCTCGGGGGCGGGCGGAGGTGGCGGCGACGAGGAGGGCGAGGCGCTCGGGTCCTCGGTGCGGCAGCGCTCGGCGGCGAGGAGGCGGCGAGGTGTCGGGAGGATCGCACGACCACGGGGTGCTCGAGGTAGCGGCGAAGCCGGGAAGACCGAGGCGACGGCGACACTCACCGGAGCACTTACCGGACGCGCACAGGGAGCTTCTGGTGCGACGGCGCTCGGGGCTCAAGGGGAGAAGTGGAGGGCGCTGGGAGGTGGTGCGGAAGGAGGCGAAGTCGAGGGAGCTATTTATAGGGGCGGAGGAGGGGACACGGGCGCGCAATTGCTCGCGGTGTGTCGGCGGAAAAAGGAAGGAAAGGGGAGAAACGGGAAAGAGGGGCGCCGATGGAAGGGGAGCCCGAGATCGGGATTCGGTCGCGCGGCGTCGGAACTTCCAAAACCGAGGAGGGCCGGGAAAGGCAAGGCGGGATCCGGCGCGGTCTCGGTCGGGCGAAAAGGAAAGAGGGGAAGGAAAGGAAGGTGCCGGCTCCACGGGGACGACGGTCCGACAGCGGGCGGGTGGCGGCGGAGCGCGGCGCGCGTGACGGCGGGGCCACGCGGTCGATGGGGTGAGGGCGGAGTGAGCGGGCGGCTGGATGGCTCGCGGAGACTCGGCTCATCCGAGCCATCCACGCGTCGAGCGCGGAGGAGGAAGGCGGGCCGCCGGTGACGGCCGGGCCGGCCGGGCAGCGAGGAGAGGAGGTGCGGCGGGATCGCCGAGCGCGACGTGGGCGGATTTGGGCTGTCCACGCGTCGGCCGGAGGAAAAGATTTGGATTTTTAATGATTTTTAATTTCAGAAAATGCTAGAAGTTTATTTAGGCCTCAGAAAAATATGAAAATACCTCCAAAAATTCCAGAAAAATTCACAGAAGCTCCTGGACATATTTTGGATTTAATAAAATTATTTCCAACTACTGTTGATATTTAATTTTCATATTTTGAATTACGTTTCTTAAATTCTGAAAATAGTTTTTAAATTCCAGAAAATCCAGAAAGGCAAATAAAAACCAAGTAAAATCCAATTACCTTAAAATAATTAATTTGAATTTAAATTTTTCAAAAAGCCAAATTTTGGGATGTGACAGCTGAGCAGGTTGTCGATGCTCTGAAACCGGAGCGGGGCGTCGTCGTGGTCAGCGTCGAGGTCCTGCTCTGCAACAGGCGGTGGAGACACAAACTCCACCGTCAGGGCACCGTCTACTGGCATCACGGTGGGCGTTGACGGGGTCGGTGCAGACTCGCTCGCGCTTGGTGACGATATGGGTGGCGTGACTAGCGCCGCCTGCTCCTCTGTGTTTGGCCCAGTTGAGGACACGACCTCCGGCTGGTACACAGAGGTGAACTCGATGACGAAGTCGGAGTCGATGTTGGCAGCTGTCTCATCGTCCCATTTCCATTGTGCCTCCTCGTCGAAGACAATGTCACAGGAAATGTGGACGCGACGGGTGACAGGATCATAGACACGATACGCCTTTGACCCTGCCTCATAGCCCACAAAGATCATAGGCATGCTCCTGTCGTCGAGCTTCTTAGCGTTCGGCGTGGTGACCTTGACGTGTGCCACGCACCCGAACGTGCGGAGGTGGTGCACAACCGGCGGACTCCCGTTCCAAAGCTCATACGGGGTCTTTCCTCTAATGCTCTTGGATGACGACCTATTTAGCAGATACACAGCTGTGTTGATCGCCTCCCCCAGAATATACCTAGAAGCCCTTTTGCTTTGAGCATACTTCGCGTAGTTCCGACCACCGACTGATTCCGGCGCTTGACGACACCATTTTATTGTGGCGAGTATGGCGCCGTGAGTTCGCGCCACACACCCAGCTCAGCGCAGTACTCATTGAAGTTCGCCGCCATGAACTCTCCCCCTCTGTCCGTGCGCAGCGCACGGAGCTTCTTACCACTCTTGCGCTCAGCCGCCGCCTGGATTCGCTTGATGGCGGTCGGAGCAACGTCTTTGGCTGGTAATAAGGCGACCCACATATACCGGCTGTAGTCGTCAACGAGGAGGAAATAGCGATTGCCGCTGGGTGTCGGTGGTGAGATTGGGCCGCAAAGGTCGCCATGCAGCAGCTCGAGGGGTTCGGTAGAGCGTGTCAGTGCGCGCTGCGGGAAGGGTGCACGATGCTGCTTCCCGGTGAGACACGCCTCGCACACCTGGTCGACCTGCGTTAGCATGGGTAGGCCTCGAACTAGCTTCTCTCTGCCTATCTTGCGCAGCGCGGTGAAATTGATGTGCCCAACACGAGCATGCTAGCGCAACGCATCTTCTCCGGCGCGTGCAGCTAAGCAGACCGGCCGTGCAAGGTTGATGTGGAGCACGTAGAGCCGGCCTGCGCTCTGGTGGATCTTGGCGAGCAGGCGTCGCTGCTCGTCCCGCACGTGCATCACGCCGTCCTCGATCAGGATTTGATAGTTGCACTCGTCGAGCTGACTGACGCTGATGATGTTGGCGGTGAGGCACAGGATGAAGTATGCGTTGACGAGGGCACGATGCTCGCCGTTCTTGCATGCGAACAGAATCGTGCCGCAGCCTTCGATCCGAACGACGGAGTCGTCGCCGAACCTCACCGTGCTAGTGATGCCCGTGTCGAGGTCGGAGAACGCCGCCTGGGACCCCATCATGTGATTGGTGGCCCCGGTGTCCAGGATCCAGCGCCGGGGATCCTATTCCTCCGCGCCGCCGAGCGCCGCGAAGACCCCTACTCCACCAGCTCGACCGCGCCGCTTGATGGGGTCGATGGCGGCGACACAGTCATAGTGGGTGGTGGTGGCGACGAGAGCAGAGTCGCCGCGCCTCGGCTGGATCGCTCGATCTCTCCATCGGGTGGAGAATCGCAGGGCGACGGCGACAATGCGGTCGGGACGGTGGTGTTAGTCTCAAGAAGGAGCAACGTGGGCTCGTCGTCCTGGGCCACATGAGCCTGTTCCTCATTTCTGGGCTTGGAGCGGCATTCCTTGGCCTAGTGGCCAGTTTTTCCGTAGTTCCGGCATTTGTCGCCGTTTTGGTTCGGCGTAGACCCAGCTCCTTCCGAGCTCCCTCCGTCGTGGCTTCATCCTCTTCTGCCCCGGCGCTTGACTTGATTGCTCGAGCCGCCAGCGCCGCGGAAGCCAGCTTGCTCCTTCTTCTTGTAGCGCTCAAGCCACTCCTCCTCGGTGAGATAAAGCTTGCCTCCAGCGCTCGGGAAAGGCGAGGATGAAGGCTACCCGGTGTCCTCCGCCGCGTTGAGCCTGCCGGTCACCTCCTCCAACGATAGCGTGGAGATGTCAAGCAACGTTTCAATGGAGAGAACGAGCTAGGTGAACCTGGGCGAGCGACGCGCAGGTACTTCGCAACGACTTTGTCTGTAGGTTCGGGATCGCCGAGGATGGCAAGCTGGTTGACGATGGCAGTGAGTCGCATGGCGAAGTCCTTCACGGACTCACCGTCGCGGAACACGATGGACTCGTACTCCGTGCGCACCTTCTGCACACTGGCTTTGCGGATGCGATCGTCGCCGACCCACATTGTCTTGATGCAGTCCCACGCTTCCTGGGCCGACTCCTTAGTCGCCAGCGTCGAGCTCATCTCGGGTGGGACAACGCTGCAAATGGCGTTCAATGCCATCCTGTCTTCGTGGAGCTCGACGCTGCCTGGCTCGATGGCATCCCACAGGCAACGAGCTTGAAGCTTGATATTCATCAACAGTGACCAGTCGTTGTAGTTCGACTTTGTCAGTAAAGGGTAATTGTCCGAGCCTTCCGCCTCCTTGACCACGCGGTGTATAACCAGCCCGCGGTCGTTCCCGCCGCTGCCCAAGGCGCGGCCGTCGGAACCTCCAGGACTGCACCCGAGCGGTGACGCCGACCGCCGGCATGGGGAATGTGTGCGGCCTCGAGGCATGAACACGCTCTCAAGTGCATGATCTCGAGTCCAAGCCTTGAAGCCCGCTCTGATACCAAATGTTAGCTAAAACTCCGGGAATCAATCGAATTCACATGCACACAAGAAGTGGAATGGTAAAATGAATCTCTGAAGATAACGTATTATGCTGCAAGACTTGGCAGCTTTTCTATTTAACATCTCTTTTATAGCAAAGCAATGCAACAATGCAAATGGAAACTGAAACAATGCAGAAACTGAAAACTGAAGTAAAGCTATTACAGCCACTACCATGCAGAAACTGAAGCTATTAGTCACTACCATGCAGAAACTGAAGCATTAGCATGCTGTATGCGGAAACGGAAAACTGAAGCAACTAACTAAATGCATGGTACAAGGTTTAACATCCAACAGTGCGATCAGGCTTAGGGCACACTGGGTAGTAGTGGTAAACCATCACCTTCCCCTCGAGGCACGAGGCCTCTTCTAGCCAAGCGGCCCCCAGCCCGGGCCCCTCGAAGAGCAGAGCCTTCATCGCATGAGCCATAGCAGTTGTGTACACATCCTCGCCAAGGATCTCTGCTCAGCAGATGGGTGAGCGGCGGGCCGTGTCAGGCCACGTGGGCTCAAGCGCGACCTCGCACCAGCTCATGGCGAGGGAGCAAAATAGGTTGGTGTTGGAGGAGTAGTTGACCCAACCCTCCATGGAGCGGTTGTAGTGCGTGGTGCGCTCGGGGCCAGGGAGCTCATGGAAGGCGCACACTGCAGCGAGGGCCCACATGGGGTAGTCGGAGGGGACGAGGGCCTGGTAGTTGACGAGGTGGAAGAAGCCCTAGTTGCGGGTGGTGGCAGCGACGAGGGGCGCAGGGAGGGAGAGGTCGATGACGGGGATGGAGACGTTGGGGCCCCGAGGGGGAGTGAGGAAGAGCACGGGGACGGTGGAGACGCTGGACTAGATGAGGCCGCTGCCGCTAGTGTGGGACTCGTCGAAGGACTTAAGGAGGGCGGCGTAGTCGGCCATCAGGCCGAAGGATGCCATGTTCGACGCGCGTGTGAAGGAGCATGTGAAAGGTCCAGGTTTTTATTGTGATTAATCATTGCTGTTTTAGAGAAGCTGAAAATTTTGATTTTGTAAATGTACAGTTTTTCAGAGCTGATGTTGGACCTACCAATCTGACCAGCCAGATGTGGTGGTCAGACCGGTCAGGGCTGGCTGGTGGCTGCAGCGTACAGAAGCAACAATTAAGAATGTTGGGTGAGGTGGCTAAGCTCAAGAATGGCACACGGAAGGTGAAACATGTTGAAAGGAAGTTCGAGTGATGAGTTATACTATGTGGTTTGGTCGGTCTAAATGAGACGTGGTTAGGTGGAACTAGAATGAGAGAGACTTGCCAATACGTGGCAAATTAGTTATGCATCTATACATGGCAAGTATGATGATTGCTTACAAAGAAGATGAAGAATATGTTAAGAAAGAGTATTTTGGTAAGTTAGCCAAAATATCATAAACTATCTTAGATCAAACCACGGTGCTTAATAAAGCAGTTTAGGTCAAGAAAAAAAATGAGAAGATTAAGTTGGTTCAAAGGTTAAGAACTTAACGGATTCAGGACTATGTGCTTTGAAAAGTATACATAAGTGTAGTGTATGAGTAAAATCTGTATTGAGTGGGCTTAACGGATTTTTTTCGGATTAGATGAGACCAGCATTGTAGAAGTTGGTGCATATACCAATGATGATAACTCTGCTTATGAAATATGCAAGGATCCTGAGTCATGTACCCGGTGAAGTGTCAATGCTAGCCTCTGCTGATATGAGTACTGATGGCTCTGAGGAAGCTCACAATGTCTCGTCCACCCATTCCGAAGGAGGCCAGCATGGTAGAAGCAGGTACGTCCAAGGTTCAAAATTTCGCTACCGGGATAAATCCTGCCAGGGTCGGTTTCGGTTACCCGTAGAAGCAGGTGCGTCCAAGGTTCAAAATTCCACTACCGAGGTAAATCCCACTAGGGTCGGTACTGGTTACCGGCCGGTAACTGAAAACCCGAGAAAATCTCGTTCAAATTTTGAAAACTGAATTTTAAAGTTGGCCAGATGCATGATCGGTAACCGGACTGGTTACCGCTGGAAAACTGGAAAAACCGGTAGAAAACCCAAAAAAACAGCTAGAAAACTGGAAAAAAACCCATTTCAAAATCATCTACTACTAATTGAAGCATATTTAACTCATACAATAGCTAATAATATAGCACAAAAAAGCCCTAAATAAACCTTAGAACTGCATTATGCAGTCCTAAACCACTAGAAAACCGGAAAAGCCCTTTGCAAAATCAGCATACTACTAATTGAAGTATATTTACTTCATATAATAGGTAATCTAGCACAAAAAAAACTCTAAACAAACCTTGGAACTGCATTATGCAGTCCTAAAACACTAGAATACCAGAAAAATAAACCTTTTCAAAATCAGTGTACTACTAATTAAAACATATTTACCTTATATAATAGCTAATCTAGTACAAAAAAGCCCTAAACAAACTTTAGGACTGCATTATGCAGTTATAAATTCAAATTTAACTTTGAAAATTTTCGGACACATCAATCCTGATCCCAATTTGGTTTTCTGGTTAGGCAGTAACCGACCGGTTACAGCTGGGATTTTGAACCTTGGTGCGTCTACCAATGGTGCTATCACTGTTTGCGAAGTATGCAAGGATCCTGAGAGCCATGTATCTGGTGAAGTGTCAATACCAGTAGGATTATCAGAGCTCCAGTTAGAATTGCTGAACCAATCAAAATCTTCTGGTCTGTCTGGTTCAGAAAATGTAGAAGAAAGAAATGCCAGATTAAACCTTCAGACTCTTGCATTAGCTGAATCAGGAGAAAAAATCACCTGGAGGTGATGTACATGGTATCTCTCTCGCGCGCGCGCGCCAACCTGCAGATTGGTATTCTTGATCCACCTAAAGTGTATCTTTCATGTTTCGCTAGATTTGAAAGTTGGGATGGAATTCCCTGGGCCTAAGATGCAGTGCACCATACCAAGACATGATGAGAAGAGTATGCTCTATTGTTATTACTTTCTATTGGTTAATAGTGAGACTGGGCCCAGGTTACTGATACATCTGTGCTATGCCTTTACAGGTACTGCCGTACTGAGATTCATAGTTCAGAACAAGTGAAGATTATTTCAGCTGCAGAACCAGCTTCTACAAAGGGTGGGCACTCTATTTTCAAATTCTGAACTAATTAATATTCATACACAACAGTTATTCGTTAGTAGTTTATCTAATCTTGTACAGATGATCAAGAACACAAGATGCTTGAAGTAGATCATAGGACTGTTGATGGTATTATATTTTCGTCCAGTGTGGAACAGGACACATTGCAAGATAACATTGATAATAGCACTGATGTAGACTCACCTACTTGTCAAAGAAATGCAGATTTTGAGGGCGAAAAGGACCATTCTACTGAGATTATTTTAGCAAGTCGCCAAGCCCCGTGTGAAGTCTCAGTTAAGAACCATAGGTGATATGCTAGGTACTTTCTGTGCTGTTATTTTTCATTATTCAATAGTGACAATGGCTGACATTACTGATGCACATCTATGCCTTTTCAGGTCATGAGGTTCATAGTTCGGAGCAGCAAACAAAGACGGTTTCGGCTGCAAAACCAGCATCTGCAAACGATGAAGAACATAGTGTCCATGAAGTACATCATAAGACTGCTGATGATAATATACTTCTGTCTAGTGCTGCGCAGGATACACTGCAGGATAAAATTTATAGCAGTGCTGATGTGGACCTAGCCTCTTGTCAAAGATTTACTTGTTTTGAAGCAGAAAGGAATGATTCTACTATGATTATTGCAGCAGACAGCCAAACCCCTCTTGATGCCTCAGATAAGGATACTCTTGCCCCAACAGAAGATGATGGCAATGGTCTGCGAAGTGAAGGTACTGCTGTTGATGTGACTAGTTCTAAGCAAGATAATTTGAAAGTTGAAGCCATAAAGATTGATGATATTTCTAGAGGCTCTTCTAGTCATTTGCCTGCTGCTTTGCAATCAACAAATTCGAATCAGCCTGAAGAACAAAAGGAGATTTCAGAGAATAGTGGCTGACTGGCTGTAAATTTTCATCTGGGATGAAACAGGAGAAAATGGAAGAAACTCCAGATAAGAACGGTGGTGACAAACCAAACCACAGTCAGAGAAATGATGATTCTCGTTCTGCCCAAGTAGTCATTGCTGGTGATTTATTGGGAAGTAAAGGAACTGCTGCTGAAGCACTTTCAGCTCTAAATACTGATGGCTCTGAGATGCTCCACAACGCGTCGCCCATCCATTCCAATAAAGAGGCCACTGCCAGCGTGGTAGAAATTGGTGCCTCTACCAATGATTCTGCCTCTACAAAGCATGTATGCAGTAAAGTGGTAATGCTGGCCTCATCTGTTATGAATAGTGTTGGCTATGAGGAAGCTCACAATGTCTCCTCTGTTATGAATAGCGCTTGTATTCATATGAGGCCAATGGGCCGGTATATATACACAAAGTACAGGTGGGAAATATGCAAAGAACCCCTTATAACAATGGGGAATAACAAACTATACATATATCTCTAACACCCCCCCTCAAACTCATGGTGGATCAACAACACTGAGTTTGGAGAGGTAGAAGCTATCTTTGTGCTCGAGTGCAGGCCTTTGTGAAGAAATCCGCTATCCAAGCTCAAGGCACATATTGAAGAGTAATCACCGATCATGCACACAAGACCTCATGAAAGAAGCATCCACACCAATATGCTTGGTGAGCTCATGCTTCACGGGATCACGAGCAATACCGATAGCACTTGTCTTTGTCGACAAGAGAGGGTCGGTGTAGTGACAAAACACCAAAATCCTCAAGTAACCACCGTAGCCAAGTAATCTCTGCTGTCAAGAGAGCCATAGCTCGCAACTCGGCCTCTGCACTCGAGCGGACACTGCGATGCTTTCTTCGTCTTCCGAGCAATAAGAGAACCACCAAGAAAAACACAAGATGCGAGATAGACCGCGGTCGAGGGATCGCGCCCAAGTAGCATCCGAATAGGCTCAAGGCAGTAACGAGCTGGAACGTGGAAAGAAGAGACGGCGAGAGATAGTCCCACGAAGGTATCGCAGAACTCGAAGAAGGTGGCTGTAGTGAACCTGAGTGGGAGCTGAAACAAACTGACTCAGAATATGAACTGGATAAGTGATATCCGGACGAGTAACAGCAAGGTAGACAAGACTCCCAACAAGATGACGATAGCGAGTCGGATCAGAAAGAGGCTCGCCATCAGAGAGTCGGAGGTGAATATTGAGCTCCATGGGAGTCTCAACGGTACGCTGATCAGTGAGAGAGGCGCGATCAAGAAGGTCCTGAATATATTTCTCTTGGGACATAAAGAAACCATCTGGAGTGGAAGTAACCTCAATCCCAAGGAAGTAACTAAGAGGACCAAGATCCGACATAAGGAATCGCTCACTAAGGCGAGCCTTGACAAAGGCAATGTACTCGAATCATCTCCGTAATGATCATATCATCAACATACGGGAGAAGAAGAGTCCGACCACGAGGCGAAGTGTGGACAAAGAGCGCAGGATCATGATCACTAGCTGAAAAACCAGCAGCGGTGACCACGAGAGGAGAAGCGCTCAAACCAAGCACGAGGGCTTGTTTAAGGCCATAGAGAGAGCGGCGAAGGCGACAAACCATGCCCTCGAGAAGAATACCCGGTGGAGGATGCATGTAGACCTCCTCACGCAACTCGCCATTAAGAAAGGCATTCTTGACATCAAGCCGAGAAGCAGACCGATGGCGGCGACGCCACCGAAAGAAGAGTGCGACAGTGGTCATGTGGGCCACGGGAGCAAAAGTCTCGTCATAGTCAACACCATGCTCTGCTGAAAGCCACGAGCAACAAGACGCGCCTTATAGCGCTCAAGAGAGCCATCAGAGCGAGTCTTAATCTTATAGACCCACTTACATGTGATGGGATGAGAATGAGATGGCAAAGGAACAAGATCCCAAGTACCAGTACGCTCGAGGGCAGCAATCTCCTCGGCCATGGCAAGCTGCCACTCAGGGTGAGTAACAGCATCCCGGTAGGAGACAGGCTCACGAGTAGCTGCACCAAAGAAAGGAAAAAGCAGGCGGGAGGCCGAATCGACTGGCGATCGCGGAGAGCATAGCGAGGAGAAGATGACCCATCAGGGGACGATGGAGCATCAGAAGAAGATGGAACATCAGAAGAAGAATGCTCATCTGGAAGGTCCGCAATGCGAGGTCGACGAGTGTAGACGATAAGGGGAGGAGGAACTGTAGTGGGAGGAACCTGCGGAGTCGTAGGAGACGACACAGGCGGCGACAACGGTGAAGAGGCCACGGGGAATATGTGGAGACTCGGTGGAGCAGATGGGCGAGGCAAAACAGATATAGGTGTATCGGAAAGGTCAAGAAAGACAGAGGCTCTGAAGAAGCCAAGGAGAGGCGGGGCGTGGGTAGAATGGGCGAGACTCGTCGAAAGTCACATCCCGAGAAACCCGCATCCGTCGACCAACAGATCCCAAAGACCGATAGCCCTTGTGCTCGGCACTATATCCCGAAAAACACACTCAACGGTGGCGGTCGGTTTGGTGCGTTCTCGAGGGCAAGGAGAACGTAGCAAACACACCAAACAGAGCGAAGCGAGTAGTCGGGAAGAAGACCACGAGACGCTCAACAGGATCGCACCCTTAAGAGCGAAGAGGGCGTATGTTGGCGAGATAGGTGGCGATGGAAACGACCTCGGCCCAAAAGTGAGGTGGAATAGGCGGCGATCATCGAGCACGAGCCGTCTCAAGGAGGTGACGATGCTTGCGCTCAGCGACACCATTCGAGCATGAGCACCGGGACAAGAGAACGGCGAGAGTGCCTCGCCAAAGAAGGAAGGCTGCGCAGTGACGAGAGAGGTACTCACCGGCGAGAATCAGCTCTAAAGACACGAATAGGAGTGGAGAAGCGTGTGTGTATCATAGTGGCAAATTGTTTATAGATAGGTAAGACCTCACTACGAGAAGACATGAAATATATCCAAGTGTGGCGAGAGAAATCATCTATAAAAATAATATAATAACGATGACCCCTTTCAAACGAAGGAGCGGACCCCAAACATCGAATGAACAAGATCAAAGGACGCCGAGACACGCTCACTATGAGGATAAGGAAGTGAATCATTTACCTAACTTACAGCCCGACAATCTAAAGATCGTCTCTGAGACAGACCCGAAGACCACGGCGAACTAAAGGCGACAAATGGGATCCACACAGATGGCCAAGACGGTGATGCCACTGCTGGAAAGAGCCGTGAGACGAAGTGGCGGCGAGAGACGCGCCGATGGTGGCGCGGAAGGAAGGTGAAGCAGTCAAGCTCCCAGAGACGCTGTGAGTCACGGCGCGAGGCGAACCAACCGAGCTCCGTGTGGCGATCCCGAACACAACAAGAGTCGAGTCGAGAATAACCCGATAACCAAGGTCGATGTCGCCCGCAGAAAAGAAGGCGCAAGGTAAGGCGAGGAACGTGAGCAACGAAGGAACATGAAAAGAGGAGTTGCTAAGAGATCCTCGACCGAGAGCGAAAGAGATGTTCCATCAGCAGTAAGAACACCGGCGAGTGAATCAAGAGGTGTAATAGAAGACGAGTGGAAGGATCGGAGTCATGTGAAAAGATGCTCCGAATCAAGAATCCACGGGAGGTACTGACGTGTAGGAGGTGGTCTCGGTGCTGAAGAGTCGATGAGCGAACATGCGTAACACATCGAGGAGAACACAGGCGGCAAGTAGGCGTCGAAGTCGGCTATCTCTGCTCGGTGAGAGAAGGCTCTGAAGAAGTCGAGGCGACGTCGTCGTAGAAGCACTAGTGCCGATGAAGAACGGCGTGAAAGATGCGCTTCTTCTTGTAGCAGGACTCGGTGTGGCCATCCTTGTCGCAGAGGAACAGTGAGGCGGCCACCTCCAGACGGAGGACGGCCACCACCACCGTGGTAGCCGAGGAGGCGGTGTAGCGAGCGACGAGCGGCGAGCACGAGGGGAGTGGCATCGGACCAGCACCACTCAAACGAGTCTCCTCTGCGCGTATCTCGGTAAGAGCCTCCAGAGAGTGACACGAGGGTGGCGTGCAAGGAGCCGAGCATGCCTTTGCTCGAACTCGGGGGAAGGCGAGTAAGGAACTCGTAAACCCGCTGAAACTCTAGGTCAAGACGAACCTCGAGCAGCACGGGCGAGTGCGGCGGCCCGGCGGCGGAGTGAGTCCAATCGACGCCGATGCAGAGCTCGAGCGTAAAGGCGTCAACGATAGCATCACCTGCTGAAGAGAGTGCTCTGGCGGACCACGGGCAGTGCGAGGCATCACCGGAGGGCTCGTAGCGCCGCGAAGATGAGTCCACATCCGAAAGCGAAGAGAGTCCCACAACCTCGAAGAAAATCGAGGCCGACATCGGCGATGAAGACAAAGAAGGCGGCGTCGTCATCGTACCACCGAGTGTAGACGGTCGACGATCTTTGTAGGAATCGAGCCTCTGGTAGGCGTGGCGGCTTTATCATCGGCCAAGACGCAGCGGCCTTATCGGTATCGGAGGCAATGCAACAGCGTAGGTCCGTCGGAGAATAGGGCAAGGCGGGCGGTGACATCGCCGAGAGGACGCCCGAGACGAAGACCACGCATGTGAATGCGCATGTGAGACGCAAAATCGGTGTAATTAACACCATCAAAGATCACCGGCAGCGAGGAGGGAAGCGGTGCCCATTGGTAGGCGGCGCCGGGCGGCGCGGCGACAAAACAACGAAGTCTAACAGCGGCGCTGGGCGGCGCGCGGTTAGAACGAGCGTTTTTTTGCTTTTCTTTTTTTCCGGTCGGTTTACAAACCGACCGACCGAGCCCCAACAAGCCCTCGACGGGCGGTGACCGCGCGAGCGGCGGCGGCGACTGGCGAGCGGAGGCGACGCCCGCGCGAGCGAGGCGCGACCGGCGAGCGGACCAGACGGCGCGCTACGGCCCGCGAGGAGGCGGCGCCGGCGAGTGGAGGCGGCGGCTCGCGAGCGAGGCGGCGCCCACCAGCCGGTTGAGTCGGCGAGCCGGCGGCGATGGCCGGAGCGGCGGCGGCGACGCGCGCGGCGGCCGGCGACGAGGCGGCGGCAACCGACAGCGAGGCGGCACGCGGAGTCGGCGGGGCGACGGCGCGCGAGTCGGCGGGCGACGGCGGTGAGCTCGAGCGGCGAGCTCGGCGAGTCGGACGGAGCCGACGGCGGAAGGACAGAGGCGACGAGGGAGTCGGCGGCAGCGGCGAAGCGACGGGAACGGGAAACCCTAGAGTCGGCGGCACCGCCGAAACAACGGGAAACCCTAGGTACGCTCTGATACCATGTTATGAATAGCGCTTGTATTCATATGAGGCCAATGGGCCGGTATATATACACAAAGTACAGGTGGGAAATATGCAAAGAACCCCTTATAACAATGGGGAATAACAAACTATACATATATCTCTAACATCCTCCACCCATTCCGATGAAGACACCAGCATGGTAGAAGTAGTGTCTACCAGTGATACTACCTCTATTTGCGAAGTACGCAAGGATCCTGAGAGCCATGTGTCTGGAGAAGTGTCAATGCCAGTAGGATTATCAGAGCTCAGGTTAGAACTGCTAAACCAATCAAAATCTTCTAGGCACTCTGGTGCAGAAAATGCTGAAGAAACAAATGCCAGTTTGAACATTCAAAGTCTTCATGTATCCAGCGAAGTGTTAATGCTGGCCTCTGCTGCTATGAATAGTGGAAATGCAAAGCTGGGGGAACCTGAGTAGTTCTATCTAGTGAGCTTCCTAGCCAGGACGGAGTGGAAGCTCCAAGCAATGAGCCTGTGTCCAATGAATAGAACGCAAAGCTAGAAGAAGCTAATGTTGCAGCTGATGAGCTTCATGTTTTTTTTTGTTGGGGGGGGGGGGGGGGGGTGCGGGCGCAGAGGTGCTAAACAGTGAGCCTTCAGCTGATCATGAAAATGTAAATCTGGGAGAAGCTGAAACAGAACAGCAATTGGAACTTTCATCTGGTGAGGATGTGGGTGGTAGTCACAGCTAGTGAGCTTCCTAGCAAGCAGAGGGAGTTGAAGCTCCAAGAACTGAACTTGTGTACAATGATGAAACTGTAGAGCAAGAAGAAGCTGATGAGTGTCCAGTGTCCTGTTATGAAGCATTGGTGCTAAACACACAACCTACACCTGATGGTGATAATGCAAATCTGGGAGAAGCTGAAACAAAACAATCATTGCAGCCTTCATCTGGTGAGGATGTGGCACTCACAGCTAGTGAGCTTCCTAGCAAAGAGGGAGCGGAAGCTCCAAGCACTGAGACTGTTCTTTCTAATGACAAAACTGCACGGCCAGAAGAAGCTGATGCCAACACTGAGTTTGTACCTGATGGTGAAAATGCAAAGTCGGGAGAAGCTAATGTCGTGAAGTTGGGAGAATCTAATGCCGTGCAATTTCCATCTTCATCTGATGAGGGTATGGCAGCCACATCTAGCGAGTTCCCAAGCCTGGAGGGAATGGAGGCAAGCTCCTAGCACCATCCTATTGCCTAATGATGAAAATGCAAGATTGGAAGTAGCTGGTGCTGTTCAGGAATCTTTACCCTCTAGTGTAGGATCAGATACATGTGAGCTGGATGGAAATGCGATCCTCACCATGTCAACCACTTTACGGACAGAAGATGGTTCAAATCAGCCATTGCCATCTCCCAGAGGTCGAGGGCTCAGGGGTTGATGAATTCGGGTTGATGAATTCAGTGCCGCTCGGTTGGGTTGAAATAAGTTGACTTATAGCTGAAATTGTATTGTAGCTAGCTAAAATTATATTATAACTGATGGTGACTTATTTGGCAAACTAAATTTTACAAAATTAAAAATAAAAAAGTACCTTTCAATTACCGTATCACCTCTCGCAAATTAAACTCAAACAGTCTCGTGGGCTCAAACACTGACTCGCATTGCCGTGGTTTGAAAAAAAAAGACACCCTTGTCTTGCACTCAACGCGATTGCAGCGCGAATACATGGACCGCATGGCTCAATTTTCTATGGCCTTATTCAATCCGCATATGACTTTTGACTCTGGGCTGAAATAGCACTGTAGCGATGGTTAGATTTTTAAGATATTCAATTAAAAGAAAATAAAGAAAAATAGGAAAAATGAACAACACAGTTACCTCTACTCCTCAAAAATCCGAGTTGGTGGTTGTCGGTGCATTCTCCCTCAACCTTCTACAGCCATTGGATTTGACCAGGAAGCATCTACACCATCCTTTTCTACTCATGCAGCAGCCCCACATCGCACATAGCAGTTCCCATGACCCTCCTCTGTCCTCTCTCTCCCCCTCGAACCATCGCTCCTCTCCATTCCCTCAACAGTTCTTTCTCTCACAGCTTTACCCCTCTTTCACCGTCGCCTCAAACTCTTCGCTCGCCTCACCATCCTCGATTCCTTGACCAAACACCATATCGCCGCCATGGGCTTCCATCGCCTCCGCTCCTCCTCACCCCCGCCACCTCCTCCTCCGTCGATGCATCCTCCCTATGCGTAGGCCGTCGTGCTCCTACCGTCGTTGGAGCCGGGCAAGAAGATGCTATTCCTAGACCTCGATGAGATGCTCATCCACTCCCAGACCTCTACAATTTCACCATGCACCTGGTCATCGGCACCAAGGCCATCACCTTCTACGTCTCCAAGTGCCCAGGCGTCGAGGCCTTCCTCTGCACCGCCTCCGCACCACAGCCTAGGCCTTCAAGGTCATCATCTTCACCGTGGGTCTCGAGGAGTACGCCTCCCTCATGCTCGACTGCCTTGACCCCTTGGGCGCCGTGATCGAGCACCGCCTCTACTGTGGTGCCTACCACAATGTCGGGGACTGGACCAAGCCGTTGTCGACGATGACAACCCCAATGCCTACTCCCTGCAGCCAGAGAACATCGTCCCCGTGGTGCCGTTCGTCGACAACCAGGAGCTGTAGAGGGTGATAGGATTCTTGGACGTCATCGCGGGGTTCGACGACACCCAGGTGGCCATCAGGTACTACAAGGACCTCATCACGGTGAGCTAAGCCACTAGCGAGGAGAAGGTGTTGCTAAGCCTATAATCACTTCTTGAAGTAGCTTTTAGGTTAAAATTTTCCCCTTGTTTGTTAGATTGGTGAATTGGTTGGTAACTAATATTTAGGAGATGACGGTGTACTTGTGTGAGCATTTATATTTCAGGAACTTCTGAATGCAAATAGTGTAAATATATTTATGTGGTTTAGATCAACCTGAAAATTGGAATTGTAGAATGTTTAAGATGTTTTCAAATTATGGCATTTGAAGAATTATTTTTGTTCAATGATGCACCTAGATGTGGTAACTCCATTTTAGCTTACATCCACAGGGATTTTCGGGAGATTCAATTTTTTGCCACTCTTAAGATTGACCAATTCACTCTATCACTTACATGTGGGGTCACCTGAGTCATTGACAATGGCCCCGGGTGGCAAATATGTTGCCACTCGAGTCATAAGGGTGGCAAATAGTTAAATTTTCCATTTTCGTGGGGGGTCGTGTCTTGCAGAAATTTTTGGCAAATTCATCTCATTTTCATTCCAAACTTCACAAATTGATTGCTCATTTTTGGGTAACCTCCAGAGTTATTTATGTAACTAAAAACTTACAAAATAGATGAAATTGTTTATACCATGTTATTATATGCAAACAAATTTAGAAGAAAAATCTACAATGAATAGGTGATTCTCATCTAATTGGAGTTGGTTTAATTGGAGGTGGTAGAAAAATTAGAAATTCCGGCCAGAAGGTGAAAGAAGCCAAGAAGAGGGGAGGGAGGGGAAGGAGAGTGAGTTGGGCACCAGTGATATCGTCGTCATGGAACTCGGTGGGGCTAGAGGTGTTGTACCAGGTCCTTGGGTTGATCACTTTCTTGGCCTGGTCCTTTAGCTTCTCCCTGCAAGTTGTCCTCAACTACAAGCCCAAGAGGTAAGATTTCTCTTTTCTGTTATTTCTTCTTGTGTTGTTTATGCTTCCCAGCTCCCTCTTTCTTGGGTGATGTACTGATTGATATTATTATGTTCTTGAGTTGGGTCTATTTTAGTAACTATTCCTTGGTTTGTGCATCTAGGAACTTAATATTTAGTTTGTTAGTATTGATCATTAATTGTGGATAACTTCTTGTCTTTTGCTCCCTTTGTCGTGTATATGTCTTGATTTGGGGGGGGGGAATTCCCCTTCTTCATGTACGGACCTAAGTTCATCGGTTTCTCTTAATTATATGGTACCTTTCCAAGATGGAAATGGTGGTAAACCTTTGTATGGTTGAGCCCACTCTGATTTGTCTGAGTAAGAGTATGCATGTTGAGCCCACACTGATTTGTATGGTTGAGCACACACCTCCATCTAATTTGCTCTCATCTAAAAGCAAAACATATCACCCTTATTTTCATCAATATATGTAAGAGTATGCATGTTTAGGCTATGGATACAACCAATGTTTAATGTTTGGGCTGTGCATACAAAATTTAATGATATGTAAGACATGTATATGTCAGAGCATGCATGTTTGGGCTATGGATACAACCAATTAAAGATTCCTTATTTTTCAGAAGGAAGTAAAACCCTTGCTGCCATCTGTTGCATTGTATACTAAGGTCAAAATTCTCCCCCATTTTAGTCTCTTCTGCCATCTATTGCATAGTATGTTTGTAGTTAGTTCAAACCATTCAAATAGGGAATAGTCAATACTTAGGATGATGTAAACCCTCCCTGATTGGTTCTCCTTTGTGTTAGTTTGTCTTAGAGACAGATAACAACAAGATAATGGAGAAGGTTGCAATGCTTTTTAAGGTGCAAATACCTTCCCTGCGTCATAAACCACTCCACCCTATCATTTTGTCCTTTACTAATACCAACTAAGCTGAGTATTCTCTCTTGTCTTGCCATTTGAAGTTTGAACTTGGCAACTTCTATATATTGCATTCTTCCATTGTTTACTCTGCTCTAACATGTTATGAAGAGTTCAAGAATAGTTTTTGTTCTATATGGTATGGATAATATAATCTTGTAAGCAGGGTTCAAAAAACAGGCAGTTACCACCGTTAACCGGATTTACCAGTGGGAATCGGTAAAAAAAATGACTAGGTACTTTTAGGTCTAATGCATTTCCTAGGTTGGTTTAGGGCCTTTTTGGTGCTAGATTACCTATTATATGAGCTAAATATGCTTATACTCCTAGCTTGGTTTTTCATTTTTAGCAATTTTCTAGTTTTCTAGTTGTTTTCCCCCTTTTAAGCGGTTTTTCCAGTTACCGAAACGGTTACCGGTTTTCAAATCACCCAAATCAAATTTTGATTCACGAATTTTGAACCTTTTTTTCTGGGTTTTCCGGTAACCGGTCAATTACCGGTACCACCCATTGGCCAAGATTCCCTCCGATTCCGGCTTGTTGAACCATGCTTGTAAGTATTGTTAGTTCCCTTGGCTATCTTGTTTTGTTTCATTGAGTTTTACATAAAATTTCTTCTATGTTTATCCATGTTTGTGGATAAAACATGTAGTCCAAAGCTTTGTAATGTTTACAAGTGATTTGAATTCTTTTGCTTTACAACAATAGTTTGGTTTCTGAAGAAAATTGTGGCCTAATGGAACTATTAAGTGCTTTGTTGTAGACAACTGTTTCCTTTAATGCAGAAAATGAAAATTCAGCATCATTGTGCTTCATATTTACAATAAATAGTTGGTATGTGCAGATTCTGAGATATTCAATGAGGTATAATTGTTTGATTTTCTCAGTCATTGTGACTGTGATTAGTTTATTCTGAAGCACGAGTTTAGAAGGTGTTTGACTAATTGACGTTGTGCTTATATTGAGTCTAGGGTATTTGTTGAATGAATGATGTGCTTATAAGGAGATAATTGTAAAGGTTTATTTTGGCATCGGCGTTAGATATATTGAACTTTTCTTGGTTCAATTTTTACTGATTCAATGGTAAGTTTTAATTTTCAATTTTCAAGGGAAGCTTTCTTGATAAGTTTGCTCTTTACTCTTACAAGAACGAAATGTCTTGCAACAGTTGATGCTTTTGTTTCTCGGGGTGTTCTCTACCTTGTTTATTTTTTTGCTTTGCAACTCCTAGGTACGAGGTGTCGATTAGTGAAAATTAGATATTAGAATGTACCTTTGCACCAATATATCAAGGAAAAGGACTAATGATGTCAATTTACTCTAGGACATGTGCTTTAAGAAGACTGGGCCTTGAGCAAAGAAAATGCAAGCCGTCAATCAGAATCTTGGGGGTCTCTTTGTCTTCATGACAGCATTAACAACACAAAAATTGTAATTATAAGCTTTGTTAGGAGATCAGTATAATTTATATAACTGATACATGCTCCATGAATTACCCTCCGAAGAAAAGGTGAGAGTTCAGTCTGTGTTAATATGCTATGAACTATATCCATGATTTTTTCCATGTTTACATTTTCTGCCTGGATATTTCTTCAAGTGCTTTGTGCTTTGGTAACTTTTATAGATAACATTACCTTGGATTGAACAAGATACTAAGATAAGAACAAGACAAAATTTCAAGAGAGCAAGATAGTTGGTTTGATGTTTGGTTACTCGTAAACTAATTGCTTTGCAAGTCAAGCTTTACTAGACAATCAAACTTTGTGCTTGGATCAATTGTGTGCCATTTTTTTAATTTCTAGCCATTTATCTCTAGATATTTTAATTTGCAAAAGATCTGAGTATTTTAGGAATTTCATTTTGAGAAATACAATTGAAAATTTGACACCAGCCTAAATTTTGAGACCAAGTGCTATGATGGGTTCGAGGTTGGACATTCAATGCTACAACGCAATGCATGCTAGTTAGGTGGGTAATATCAAGGTGGGGACTGTCAATGATGCTCGACAAGAGACTGCGAAGTGGTGGCAGAGGTATTTCAATGACCTGATAGCGATGATGGCTTTATATTGTTTTTGGGATTTTACAACATGTAATGACTTTTTATGAGATTTTACAACATTTAGTAATATTTTACAAGATTGTATGTTGCTTTTGGGATTTTAGCTTGCATAGGTATGTTTTGGTTGATACGTGTGTGAAAGAAAAATTATATTTATTGTACAGTCTACGACCATGTTTCACCCTCTTTTAGAATTCCGTTGCAACAATCTACAGCCATGTTTCACCCTCTTGTAGAATTCCGTTGCAATGGATGGGTACTTTACTAATATCTCTAGATAATGCAAAAGAAAAAAGCAAGAAAAAGAAACAAATCGCATGAAAAAGCCAATGTATTCCAAACAATTTTTTACTTCTAGAAGTCAGAAGTCATCACTATTTGGAACGGAGCATATACCCCCCCAATTACTACTCTCTCCTAAATCATATCCCCAACTAATATTGAAAGGTCAGTATGCACACTAGTTAATCACAGTTTAGACTTTTTTTTAAGTGTGCGAAAGTGGCCCCTTCACCCATTTCTTCCTACCAAGTAACCTATTTGAGGAGAGAGATGAGGTAAAGATAAAGAATATGATATACCTTATACAAGAGATAATCTAGACACGTAAACCATCTCAACAATGGAGTGTGGGGGAGAAGCTGTGATCGAAATGATAAAAATAGTTATAGAAATTATGATAGAGACAAATTATTAGAGATGTTTAATGTTATCGCTAAATGTGGTGGAGTCGGTAGAGATAGGGTAGGTTCTTTTGGGTTGTAGCTTATAGTTTTTTGTTTAAATTTTTGAATTATAGCTGTTCATGAGAAAGAGTACGAAAAAAGAGATATTCGCGTGTGATTTTAGCCGATATAAATGAAATCAGAACAATATCTATTATAATTAACTTGTAGAGCCTATCTTGAAAAAACGTTCTGTTTGAAAATTGTTCCTATAGAAAGGCGAGCTATAAATCGAAAAAATGGACCTATAACCTAAAGAGAGAGACTACCGTGGATACCTAGACGACAAAGGCAAGGTCGCCCTCACGTGTCGCCTTCGATGTTTCAGTGACAGACTGACAATCAGTTGGGGTCCATCTGATCCCTCGGCCTGTTCGGCAGCAACTGGGGAGGGGAAGGGAGTTTAGAGGAAGTTTGTTGGGAGATTGGTATGGGAGTTTGCCTTTTAATTTCAATCCCTTGTTTAGTTGGAGAGAGAGAGGAAGTTACGAGAAATTAGTCTCAACTTGCTAATAAGTTACTATTAGCTATAGGATAATTTTTTATGTACATAACTTTCAAACAGAGTATTTTTTTTAAAATATGATCTACTAGTCGATTGTAGTACATACTATAGTAACAACCTGTCAATATGCCAGCATGCAGTATTAATGGTATAACTATCTGTTGTCCTTGCGTCATATGTATCTTAAATATATTTATGCTCATATACTTTGTATGTAAAAATTATAGAGATATCTTTGTAAATGCAACTTTTACATATAATATATAATAAAAAGATTTAAATAAAACATGTAATCCAATTGATGACTCGCCAGTCCGATCATCAGGTCAGTGACACGAGAACTCGGCCGGATGGACAACCCCGCGTCCACATGAACGGATGCACTGTGGGTGGTGGGACCCTGCCGCAGCCGCATTTCACGAAAAGTGCGGCACGGCAACTTCGCAAATCGCAAGGCAAAGCCCTGCTTTCCCTTTTCCAGCTCCCTTGCTGATTCAGTGATTAGCTTTTCTGGTGCTGCATTCACCTCCGATGTACAAACAGCACCACTAATTAACAATATCTAGTCAGGGTTTGAGCTGTTTAATTACAAATCAACGCTTGAGGAGAATTACGAGCTAGAGTTCCTGTTAAGGCATTTGCTATTTACATCGAATAAGAATTCCATAGATATGGAACGAAATTCAAACAACCGAATTCGATTGTCCCGAAAAATCGCAGTATCTGTACCACCATCGAACACGTTGCAGGCTTGGTAGCTTGGCAAGCTACAAAGAGCGTCCGCAAATGCAATTACTTTGTAGCAAGAGCGTCAGCAGGAGCCACATTTGCAAGAACGTGAGCTGGACTACCAGCAACCGACGCAAACGAAATCTTGCAATAATTCTTAGCAGCAAGCAAACCAAAGCACATACTGAACCCAGCCAACTTCAGCGAATTTTGACAATCGTGAATCTGTACTGCCATTTCCTCTGTTAGCAAAAAGAATCTAGTTTTACATGATTGAATCCCAAACGAACTAAAAAATGCTGGAGCCGTGTCTCGTCACACTCCGACGTTCTGATTCTGTGTTTCCATTCCAACGGCCCGGGAGACCCGAGCCTGTCGCTGCCGCGCGCGCGGCCCGGGCCGAGCACAGCCGGGACAAGCCGTGGGCAGCGCGCGCGCGGCGAGAAGGGGCGAAACGCGTGAGGCGAGGCGCCTACAAGGCGGCGTCGAGGAGCATCGGCTTGGTCGCGGGGATGAGGCGGTCGGCGCAGCGCTCGAGCGCCTCGCGCATCCACCAGTGCGGGCACAGCTCCATGGCCTGCTGTGTGGTGAGCCAGGCCCGCCTCCGCGCGGCCATCTCGGGCCACCGCTCCAGCTCGTCCGTGACGCGCAGCGGGAACATGAACCCCTCGTACGTCGCGTCGTACCGCCGGCTCCGGTAGCACCACCGCCCCAGCGTCGCCCCCATCTCGCCGCGCACGCCGGCCTCCTCCAGGGCCTCGCGCCGCGCCGCCTCGTCCATGGACTCGTCCAGTTCCCACCCGCCCTTGGGGAACATCACCCCCGCCCCGGCGCCCTTCTTCTGCGAGCTGATCACTAGCACCTCCACCTCGCCGTCCCCGCGCACGCGGTACGGGATGCACCCAACCACGATGCGCCCGCCCGTGCTCGCGCTGTACCGCTGCAGCTCGCGCCCCTGCCTCGCCACCATCACCGCCATGGATTCTTGGTGTCTTGGACCGCTTGCTCAAGCCTTAAGCTAACTCGTGATTGTATTCTAGATATGGAATGCGACCGCGCTATCTTTGGATCTGCCAGTAGGAGGAGGAACTGGATTTGGAGCAGATGGGGGTGGGGACTCATGGCTATTAATAGGATTTGGGCGCGGTTGCTGTGGTTGTCAGTGCCGTTGCCGAGTGGGGGGTGGGACGCAAAGGTCGGGCAGGACCACAGCAGGGAGAAGTGGACAGGGTGCACGGGCTAGGTAACTCCGCAGTACCTGGTTTCTGCGGCGATGCTTGTGTTTGTTTGAGCTTCTAGTCTGTTTGATGTGTGACTGGGGGGTTTTGATGGCTAGAAGGTTGTTTTCTGTTTCGAGTCGAAGAGCGATGACCTAGAATATTTGACTTTTAATTGAATTGGTTCGAGATTCTTACCAGTTGTTACTGATTTTCTTTCTAGAAGTACCGAAAAGTTGAGCGAGCAATTTTGTTGGAAAGGACCATGTATTATTTGCTGTGGATATGTTTTCTAGCCTTGTAGCACTCGATAGTATCATCAGACTAAGTTTTAATTTTGTACATCTATTTATATATGGTAGGGTGAGCATACATAGGTGTCGGTACAAATATCTGAAGTCTCCATAAGCTAAAGAGCATCAAGCTCCTCTGTCATAGCAAGCTACTACTCAGAATGAGAAACAACTTCATGATAAGAACTTCAGTGACAAAGAGAGCATGAGCTGTCAGAGCAAACCAAGACGATTAAGAGGCCGAAGGAATATCTGGTCACGAAGAGTGTAATGAGGAGCATCATTAGGAGGATCGATGTAGGTGTCGGCAAGATACCAAGAGAGGAGGTTGATCAAGGACAAGAATGTCTAGAGTAGTGAATATAAGAGAAACGAAATGGTGGTACTATAGAAACAAGAGCTGATCCCATAGGATGCAGCACCGGAGATAGGGGTATAGAAGGAATAACTGGAGACAAACTAGGAAAATGCTATGATAGTAGAGAAATGAGTGAAGAGTTAGAAAGAGACAATCATGAAATTGTCTCAACAGTAGAAATAGGACAAGAAGCTGAATCTCAGTAAAAGAAAGGTTGAGATTCGTCAAAGATAATGTCTCATGAGACCCTGATTTGTCGAGCAAAGGATCATAGCAATGATAACATTTATGCTCAGGACTATAACTAAGAAACACATACCCAATTGATCGAGCCGGTAGTTTGGTCTGCTTATGAGGCTGTAGCAAAACAAAACAGGCGTGGCCAAAAATACGAAGGTAAGTGCACTGGGAGGGTCAAGACTAGAGACGCTCTATAGGACTGATACCCTTAAGAGCAATGGAAGGCTATATATTGATAAGTTAAGCAACCGTAGAAACAACTTCAGCTGAGAACTATGGTGGAACGTGAGAGGCAAGGAGAAAAGTACATGCAGTCTTAATCAAATGATGATATTTGTACTCAGCAACCCCATTTTAAGCATGGGCACCATGACAAAAAGACTGATAAAAAGTGTTCTGCTCAGAAAGAAACTATCTAAAAGTGACAGAACAATATTGGCCAGCAGAATCACAGCAAAAAGTATGAATAGAAGACTCAAACTTAGTACAAACCATCGTTGCAAAGATACGATCACAACTAGACATAGGGAAAAGCCATGCAAAACATGAATAATCATTAATAAAATTTACATATAATTTATACCCGCCTTTACAAATAATAGATGTAGGTCCCCATATTCTGAATAAACTAAATCAAAAGAACAAGAAAACAAGAACTGTAGCTGCTTGTCCAGCTTACAATCCTGATAAAATATGGTCGTGTCAAAATTAACACCTTCAAGAACAAGCTAATGAAAAAGATGAGACCTACACAAGTGACCTAAACGATGATGCCACTACGTAAAGACTCCAGAGGTGGTGGCAGCAGTGGCAGGTAGATGTAAAGGTGATAGGACCAACTAAAGTGGATGAAAGATAGAGACGGTTAAGAATATAGAGACCCTGATGATCCTTACAGTATCAGCTAGTCTTAAGTATTGTTCTTACCTGTTGATTCTGGACAAAACAGAAGTAAGAGTCAAAACTAACCTTACAACCAAGATCAATGAGCTAACCCACCAAGAGGAGTTGCATGGTAAGCTGAGAAACATCTAGAACATAAAAGTCAGTGGATAAAAGAGTGTCCGATAGCTAATAGATAGAGGAGTACCATTAGATGTTTGAACAGGGATAGAAAAATAGGAGGTCCTATTGAAGTAAGAGATGTAAAGTCTAGTGTCATATGGAAAAAAGACACAAAATCTAAAATCCAAGAGGTACCTAGAAGAGATGATGAGCTAGGCTGACAGAACTTGCTAAGATGTGAGAGAGTTTCTGAAAAAGAGCCTGACAAAGCTACTGAATAGAGTCACCTCACTAAGAACCTGACATTCTGGTCTATCCTCCTATAGAGAAAGGACCTCCTTGCCCCCTTTGGATCATCCACCCCCATGTGCCTTGTTCCATTTTTCTGCAATGCGCAACTCTGATAGTCGCATCTGATGTTCTTGTAAAAGTTGCACTGAACCTGGTTGGTGCGAAAACAGGTACCTAGAGAGGACTGTAGTCGAAACAGAAGGGGTAGCAAGCACAAGTGGAACAACTATGTTGCTAACTCACGGTCACATTCGATCATGGTGAGCGGCTTAGTAGTTGATCGCTGACAAGCTCAAACCCTAGATGAGGATGGCAGATGAAGTCATAAAGGAGAATGTGGTCACAATCTGCCTTCTATACTTTATGACACTCCTGGCAAAGTGGAGAAGTCAGCTCATCCAGCTGGCGTCAGAGACTAGCCAGGGCTTAGTAGAAGTCGTCGATAAAGGAGTCCTCCTGGTTAATTGTTTCCAACTCACCCTGAAGTGAAAAGAACTGAGCATTACTGCTCTGTTGGTATCATTCATGCAAGTACTCTTAGATCTTATGAGCAGAACGCAAACCAACAATATCTAGCTAGATGGAGTCATTGACACTGACTACTAAGATGGCTCGAACATGAGCCTTATTAGCACACCAGTGCTCGAAGGTGTTAATGGCATATTAAAAGGCCTCATCAGGAGCAGCAGCCTCCTTGGCAGCCACATCTTCTGTAGGAGGTGCAGAAGTAGCTTGCTTGGGAGGAAGCTGAACCAACGGTGGTGGACAAGATCGTGCATCGATGATATATCCTTAAGGTGGAGACCATCAGCGTGATCTCCATCAGTGAAGACCACAACCTGTAGTTCATCCTATGGAGCTTTGTTCCAAAGAATAACATCGTAGTTGATGGAACAGAAGCCATCGATAGGCGACGTTGGATGGCGCAACAACCATGCAACAAAGTCTAACAAGCAACGCTGGATAGCATGACGGTTAGATCGACGTGCTTATTTTTTTGGAAAGGAAAAATTTATAAAGGAAAATGACTCTTTACATAGAAACTGATACAGTTTCTATAACCAGAGTCAGTCTCGGTGATGGCCTCGGTGTCACCAGAGGACCTGGCTAGCGGCGAAGGACCTGATCAGCGACACGACATCCGAAGTCGGTGAGGTCCTCGGTGGAAGGTGTCTAAAGTCGGCATGGTCCTCGATAGAGGGCGCCCTGAGAAGAAGTTCGCTTAGTCGGTAAGGACGCAGTCGGTGATGCGCGCGCCTAATCCATGCGGGGAGATGGCCGGACGGGAAGGCAGCGCCAGATCCTTGCGGGGAGGCATTCAGATCTGGGCTACGATGCCTAGGAAGGGTGGTAGTGGCTTTATGGTGGCCCGGCTCGAGAGAGGCAATCGTGGGCTGGTGGCGGTGGCCTTGTGGTAGTTGGCGGCCAATGACAACGACGGTGATGAGATGGCAGAGGAAAAACTAGGTTAGTGCCCTAGCTCTGCTACTATATTATAAATATTATGTATGTATTCATGAGACCTAATGGGCAATATATGTAAAGAGTACAAGGGACTATATGCAAAGACAACCTACATATATAAGTAAATTCAAAAGGAATATGCCTACTCTAACAATTTATGCAATAATCAATGAAAAGGAAGATCCCACCATCATTGAAAGTTTGCACACAGTCTACCATGTTTCACTTTTTTTCCTTCCATATTGTCTTGCAATAAAACAACTTTCAGTTCAGAAAAAAACAAAGACGTCAAATGGAGAGTGGACATTCTACAACCCATTGCCACTATCCCACTACACCCACTATCCTATAGCTCCAAAAGCTTCGAGATTCGTGCTTCTCCCCCTCTTACTCTCCCTTCTCTCTCTCGTTGTCGCTCCGAAGGCGCACTACCTCTGGAAACCATAGGCTCCACTGCCCGCCATTGTCACTGAAAACCTCATGAGGTTTCAAGGTTTCCGGCAGTGAGGTTTCGAGGTTTCCAATAGTGGTGGCTGGAGAGTGTTTTTGGCAGGGTTTGCAATGAGGAAGGGGGTGGGGTTTGCAGTAGCGCAACACGATGATGATAGTGGAGAGAGAGAGATGTGCCTCCCCGGTGGTGGAGCTGAGAGAGAGAGAGGGGGGAGAGGGGAGAAGCACAAATCTCAGAGGAGCCTGGACGGTCGGGATAGTGCACGTAGTGGTAACCAGTTGCAACCTTGCATTTTTTGTGTGCCAAATGCCGTATTTCTGAAAGAAAAATAACACGCCAATTTTATACAAATGTTTTGCCAAACATTTATGGGATTAACTTTCTATGCTTAGCTTTGCTAATTTAAATTTTTGTAGTCAAGGCTACTCAAATTCTGTAGGCTACTCCTTGCAACATGAAAAGAAAGCGTTTAGGTTATTATATAGACTAGAGCTCATGAATTCGGTTTCTTTTCATCATTTGACGGGTAGGTTTGCATTTTCTTTCGTAAACAAAACCTACCCCCAAGTGGCCCAATTCGGTACCCTGTGGTCTATGGACCGTGTCCACGCAAGCAGAGAGTAGGTAGGCGAGAGCATCTCTGCCTTCGCAGCTGCTTCTCTCGCGCTCGCGTCGGCCTCCTGAACCTCCTCCCTCCGCTCTCCTCACGCGCCTAGCCTCCACGCCCACGCGCTCCACACACTTTTCTTCCACCTCTCGTCACTCGTCTCCTCTCATGCCGCCATGCCTGCGTGCCTAATACACACTTTGTTAATTTATATGACCCAAAGACAAAGCTAGATTCCACGGACAAGTCCATCTTTTCCCATTTCTCTTGCACACGTGTGGATCGTTCATCGTTGGTTAGTTGTTTCCGGGTGCGCCACCGGGTCCTATTCTATCACCGGAGTAGTGCCCTAGAGTGGCATCTCATCATTCGGAGTGTACATGTCAAACAATTTAACCTGTGATGTGCTAGCAGTAATTTGCACGCTGCGACCGAGCGATCTCTGCGGAGGACGTCTGCGTGAAGGCAACGGCGAGGCGCGCGCGGCACAGGGCACCCACCGCGTACCGCGCGCGCCGGCGCCGATGTTTTCTCGAGGTGGTGAATTACTTGGGATCTGATGTCGCGGGCGATGACTCTAAACCACCGCCCGTGCCACACAAATTACGTGCGTTTGATCCGGAGATGCATGTGCACGGCCGAGTTAGTCTTCGGTCTATTCTCCTGAGGTAGCGCATTGCATGCAGCATGAGGTATATGCTACGGTCGTCGTCTGATTCTGCGGCCAACCATTAATTAAATTTAATCCTCCGTCACCATCTCTAGTGCTGTCACCAACCACGACAAGGTTTGACGTTTGCGCAATTAACCAGCAGAGGATGGTGGAGTAGTTGCAGCACTAGAGTCTGCTACACTAGAAGGATTAATCCAGCCTTCGTGGTGCCATACTAAGAAATAGAAATAGTGCCGTGCACGGACGTTCCAGCGTGCGAAGTCGGCCGCTCCTAGTGCACACGTGTTATTTCCACAAGCAGCGCCATCTGCCTAGACACGCTAATAAAGGTGGGAGATGGGCATGTTTTTCTAGGACAGCCTGAGGCCCGGCCAGCCAGGCACGGCCCAAGCACAGCACGGGCACGTCACGTGGCGGGACGTGCCAGCACAGCACAAACGGTGGGTCAGGCCTAATTTAGAAAGCTGGCATAGCACGACGAATTGTGCTGTGCTTAGGTCAGCCCGGCACGGGAAACATGGGTGGCACAGTTGGCACGGCGGGCATGGGCGGCCACTCTAGTCCCTGCAGTGGCTGCCTCGGCCTCGCCGGCGCTGGTCATGGAGAAGATGGTAGGGGGCCAGGGGAGGTCAAGGGAGGAGGGGTCGTCGGGGGTGGTTGAGGGAGGCGGCTGGGGAGGGAGGGGAGGGAGGTGGTAGGGGGAGGGGAGGGAGCCATGGCCACAGAGGGGCCCAGGGCGGCACGACGCTGAGGACCGACGGCGCAAAAGAAGAGGCCAGCAGAGGGACCGGTGGTGCGATGGGAGAGGCGAGCAGAGGAGCTAGGGCGGCACATGATGCTGAGCATCGGCGGCACAGCGAGAGAGGAGTCCAAGATCCAGATCAGATGTGAGAGTTAAGAGGAGAGGAGGAGCTAAGGGAAAGAAGAGATGGGGAGTGAGGGGGGAGTCGATTGGGTGAAAATGAAAAGAGAGAGAGGAGGAAAAAGAGCAAAATAAAAAGGGAAAGCAAAAAAGAAAAATGAAGAAAATAGTGGAAATAAAAGAAAATAGTCCAAGAATAAAATTTGTAAGATAAATCCTATTAAATTTAGAAATACAAGTTAAACAGGGTAATTTATATAAATCTCACCATATAATTATTCTTTGCAATTAAATAAATTAATTAAATGTTCCAAAATTTACATAATTAAATCTTATCCACATAAAAATACTAGTTATTCTTGTAAAAGCTATCAGAACTTTCTTATCAACTCAGACAATCATTCCTTTGAACAATTATTCATACTATATTCAGTAAAACAAATAATTTCTTATTAATCTAGAATCACTGTGAATAGAAATGAAAAATCTTTAAATTGAAGAAAGGCTATGAACAAGAAGAGAAAAGAGATAGACGATAGCTGATGGAGTAGTGAATTTTTTGTACGGATAATCCATTTTTTATTCGAAATTACATAAATATACCCGCGGGAAAATTTTTTACAAAAATAGGCTCGATCGCCTAATGGTTGGGCGATCGGAGGCGTCATAACCACACGGCGACACAATATATCTCGCTGCACAGTAGAGCGATTGCATTAAATCGCTCTTCCGTATGGCGACTGGCATGCAGTCGCCATACCGTTAGGCGACTGCCATGCAGTCGCCATCCCGTTAGGCGACTTCAGGTAGCCCCCCGTGATTGTTTTAGAATTTGTGAATTTTGTAACGTTGAACCGGTAAAAAATACGGTGAAGTTGTAATAAAAGTTTATGTTCATTGTATATTGTAGGTGTGTAAAAAGTTTTTTAATTTTTTTTTTGAAAGATTGAGTAGAGAACGATCGATACATACACTGTTAAGTGAGATAGTTTATATGCGGAAAGAGATGATAGACTTATGTAAATATAAATAAACTTCATAATATAACTGTGAGTAACATGGCGCATGTATTTTCATTACATGCATAACATATATAGCATCTGCAGACGCCTCATTGGTCACCTGCTGTGCCCGTCACCGCGCCGCGTCCTCCCATACGGCCTCGCTTGGCCTCCTCGGTGCAACGGATTAGGACGATCCGAAAGGTAAAACGAGGAGGAGGGTGTCTATCCCGCCTCTGCGCTGGTGGAGTCAGTGCACCTCTGGCCGTAATCTCCGGTGCACCGGGAGGGCATCGCGAAAGAACTGCGGTGCGACGTCGGGCGACAGCGCGAAAAATCGTCCACATCCTCCGGCACGGGAGACGCCGTCTTGGTAAGTACCGCAATATTAATATCGTTAGTGCGTTGCATGTCGTCTTCGGATAAACACGGTATAAGACCCTATGCGTACCGTGGCGGGCGCCATGGAGGCGTACACCCCTGCGTGGGAAGGCAGGGTCTGCGTAGGGGCGTGAAGTGAACCGGTGTAGGAGGCCTCGCCAGCTGAACCCCGGCTGCTCGGGTGAGGTGGTGGAGGACGTGTCCACGTAGGTGCACCATAGTAGTGCCACGGCCGGTGGAGGTGGCACAGTGGAGGTGGCACCGGTCGACGAGCGATGAAGCGGGCGTGGAGACCGCCGGTAGCCTCGTGCGGGACGGTAGGCTAACGATACGTCTACACCCTCGTGCACCCGACGCGCAAAGCCGAGGCCCTCCTCATGGGTCACCGCGCACCATCGCGAGCCTCTCGATCTTGTGCGGACTCGGCGTATAGGTCGAACCGTCGGCACCGACACAAAGACATAAAATGGTCGATTATGGAAACGACATTACCATTTGGGAATCTTTGAAATGACATGTAACGTCATCGCGAGGTGGCGTCGTCGCGCGAAGTGCGCGGGTGCGTGTCCGTCGGGCGGCGACGTGTGTGGCGGCGGGTCTACCACATATCACGAGCTCGACACGGTCTGCGGTGGTACCGGCGCGGTACTCGCGTACTCCTGGCGTGCAGTGCGGTCGGTCCTCGTCCACGCGATCGTTGAGCGCATCCGCCACCGCTCGACCAGGCTGCATTCTCACCGACCACCGTGCCTCTTTTCACTCCCTTCCCGCGTGCTCGCTTATAAAACCATTACGTAATGTGAGATACTTGCGAACGCGAGTAAGTATGTACATATTTAGCACAAACGTACACTCACCCGCACGCGCCGCGCGAAGCGATGGTCCGACCGTACAGAACCGGCCGCCATAGCCCGAATCGCGCATCACCGTGGGTGCGTAGTCCTCCACGTAGATGAGGTACACGAGCTTCCGGCGGGTGAGCCAGAAAGCCCGGTCACGCCAGCAAAGTGAAGACAGACCGCCAGGAGCACGGGCCTGCACTACCGTATCAGCGTACGGCTCCCAGCGCACGTCGTCGGCTGTGATGCGGTCGAGCTGCTCCACAAAGACTCGGTACGCCCGCGTGACCTGCACGTGCGCGAACTGTACCTGCAAGAAAGACAAGTTGTTTACAATGACGATCGTCAATAAGAAAGAAATAGTTAACTGTGATAAAACTTACTCGGCGACGGCACCACATAGAACCCATCGTCGGCCGATCGACTTCTCCCGGATACATCTCGGGCCGTCACGGACCACGTCGTCTAGCACAGTCGTCCGGCGCTTAAGCGCTCGACGACCACAAGCGTAGTGCGAGGACAACCCGTGAGGATCGAGTTCGGCTTGACCCTCGTGCACGCATCGCACGCGCTTGCGACGTCGCGGCAAATACGGCCGATCCCGGTGACTGGTGGGGCTCGCCGTCGGCGATCGCCTCGCATAAGCGATAAGGCGCGCATCCACCGAGTTGCCGTGGTGGTGGTGAAAAGCACCCAACCAAACAGCCACAAGACGCGTCGCCTCCAGTGCCGCGAGACCTGGCGATCGTGCACTGCGGAACCATGCGCTCCACACGAATGCAAAAAGTTGTTATTAGTACGTAATACCACAAAAAGAGCTTGAAGATACGATCGATTTTATATACCACGTGCGATGCTATCGCGAGCCACCTCGGTGTCGGCCCATGGGTGCGCCTCTCCGAACACGTGGTGGTCGGCCGGTGGAACGACACCTCGAATCGCCGAAAGCAGTCGGCGCGCCCGATCGGCGGGGCCTCCGGTAGGAAAGCGGCGTCTCCGCGATCGGAAGCCCAAGAAGCGGGACACATCCCGCAAGGTCGGCGTCATCTCCCGAATGGGAGGTGGAAAGTGTGCGTCTCGGGCGCCAACGGTCCACCAAAGCCGTCGATGAGAGCGGTCGAACGGAAATCGTCGTGATCGATCCCGCGCGCCTCGTCCTCGCCTCGTCCCGCCCGTATCCATCCTCCTCTGTGGCCTGCACCATCCGGGCAAGAGGGAGTAGCCCGGCATCCCGCAGCCTGCAAACAAAGTGAAGGTCAGCACGGAACGAACTAACGGTCGCACTAAACGCTGGAATAGTGCTCACCTGGCAGTCCAACGAGGGTCGAGTCCCCAGGCCACGCGAGGTGTCCGTGTCCGGACCACTCCCAACTGAGGCGGCTCGTCCGTGCTCCCCGGTGGCGGCACTAGATGGGAAGCGCGATGAGAGCGGTCCACGTGCTCGTCCAACAGCGCGAACCGCCACTCCGAGTCACGTCCAGCACGAGTCATACCTGCAAAATTTGTACAATACTTTCAACATTCAATTTTCTGCATCTAAATTTGTACAATAATTTCAACACTAAATTTTATACATCTAAGACTGTACATTAAACTTGGTACATCTAAATTTCTACATCTAAACTTGTACATTATACTTTCTACATCTAAATTTGTACAATAAATGGTACACAAAATTTATAAACTAAATTTTCTAAACTTTATTTGTAAACTACATTTAGTCCACAAAATTTGAAAATTAAATGTCTAAATTATATTTCTATATTTAATTTCTAAACTAAATTTTGAAACTACATTTTCTAAACTAAATTTGTAAACTAATTTTCTACACTACATTTTCTAAACGAATTTTCTAAACTAAATTTGTAAACTACATTTTCTAAACTAATTTTCTAAACAATATTTCTAAACTAATTTTCTACACTACATTTTCTAAACTAATTTTCTAAACTAAATCTCTAAACTAATTCTCTACACTACATTTTCTAAACTAATTTTCTAAACTAATTTTCTACACTACATTTTCTAAACTAATTTTCTACACTAACAAAAATATAACACGAAAAATTACCCGAAAATCGCGCCTCCCCCTCCTCTTCTCCTCCTCTCCTCTCCTTCTCTTCTCCTCCTCTCCCTCTCCTTCTCTTCCCCTCCTCTTCTCCTCCTCTCCCTCTCTTCTCTGCGACGGCGGCCGAACGACACAGGACCGCGCTCGGCCTGGCCGAGCGCGGTATATATCTCACTACAAGTCGCCGAACCGTTGAGCGATCGAATCGCCTAACGGTTGGGCGATCGATGGAAGTCGCCAACCGTGGGGCGGCGCAATTAATCGCCCAACGGTTAGTAGATTCATTAAATGTCGCCGTGTGGTTGGGCGAACGCCTCCAGTCGCCCAACCATTAGGCGACTGGAGCCTATTTTTGTAAAAAATTTTCCCGCGGGTATATTTATGTAATTTCGAATAAAAAATGGATTATCCGTACAAAAAATTCATGGAGTAGTTGGCTACTTAAAGTAATTAAGAAGGTGGGCGGAGGTTGCCTTTGCAAGTGACAGAGAGGCAGGTTGGGACCTCTGTACTCATCCTTGCTATTATTTTCTTTGTTTAAAGATAGTCAGTTGGGATCTACTTATGATGGGGATGAGATCTACGCAGAGGAGATTTACTCCCAGTGGGAGGGAGATTGTATTGAGACTGAGCCGCATGAGAGTCACATCCTATACGAAAACTGGGATGACTAGAGACCTAGAAGCTGCTCGGATTCGACCACTAGAGACCTCAAGCCCAAGATGGTGGAGGCAATCACATGCGCCAAAGATTGGGAATTAGCTAAAGAGCGACAACAGCATCAACAGGAGAATCCTAAAATCGTGCAGGCATACACTATCTCGAATGCATAAACAATCTAGACATTGATGAGTAGATACTATATATGCATGTTGTTATAGTAAGTACATACATATATTGTTACTGTACTATTTTCCTTACTCCGGAAACCCACTCTGGGGCGTAAGATTTTTAATGAGGCAGTAACATTGTATTTTTAAAATATTAAGGAAATTCCACTTTTACCCGAAATATTTACATCATTACGTGCTTATGTTTTTATACAACTAATTCAATTTCAACTAGTTTTTAATGAGATAGGTACGAGAGAAAGGAAAATGGCGGCCGCCGCCACCATCGCCGCCGCCGCCTTCATCGTGTATAGTTATTTCGGGTTGGGCTTGGACTGGTGAGACGAGCCGGCACGGCACGACATGGCAAGATGATTGGATCAAACCGACACCGCCCGAAGCGGCCCGAAGCATGATGAATCCGAGCCGTGTCCCAGCTCTGCATGCTAATATAAAGAGACCTAGAGTTTGCTTGCAAATTCACAGCTCATATCCTAAATGCATGGTGCAACAACCGAGCGCTAGTACCAGTTTCTTTCCCGCTCTAAAAAAAGTAATAGTGCTTAACAAGCTACTATGACCACGTGTGGCCCACACGAGTTCCCTGATTGGGAAAACCAAAGCTGAGCATGCATGTGTCCTAGTCTCCCAGAACTGCAATCCAACGGCGTGCATGCACTACCGATCGTGATGGCCGTTAATCAGTTGCCTCCCCCACCAAATTAGCATCCACAAGACAAGTGGTGCTCGGTTGGATTTATTTTATGTGGTTTATGGATGAAATTTTACTGTAACTGAGTAAAATTACACTGTAACTGATGGTAACTTATTTAACATAATTAAATTTAAAAAAATAAAAATAGAAAAAACAAGTTAGCCTAGCATGTATAATGCAAACGAATACAGAAAAAAACCGATTAAAAAAGCTTAAAAATCTAAAAAATCAGAATAAAATAAAATTTAAAAATAATAAAAAATAAACCGAAAATGAGAGGTCTAAACCCAAACCTATATGAACGTGACCAAAGCATCCAGCTAACGGTGGTGACCCTCGTACGTCACGTAGTACTGACAATATAGATCGAGCAGTTATTGCGGCTGCATGCAAATGATTGCACCGTGGCGTATCTTCTCCGTGTTCCTTTCTTCCGATGCGATAGATAGGGGTATCTGTCTCATCTCTTCAGGATTCATTAGTACTCGTACATCTACATGGCCTGTCCGTGAATTACTCCTTTTTCTTCCATCGAATTGGAGGAATTAAACGCCGTGTTTCCTGTAACATCCCATTTTAGAAATTCTAAATATGTGAATTCAAAATTTAAATTAGAATTTAAACTAAATTCAAATTCTAACAAAAAATTCAAAATTCTTTCGAGATCCGAAATCCAAGTCGTGGTTTCGGTCAAACTCAACTCTCCTTTAGCCCCTAGCCCAGTCCAACCCATTCTCTCTCCTCTCCCTCCCTCTCTCTCCCCTCCCTGCTCTAGCGCCACACTAGATATGCATCATGCACACCTAGCGCACATGCGTGTTTCCGAATAGCGTTGTGCTACTACAGCGTTGTGCAGCCCTCTTGAACCACGTCATCATCGCACATACCCTTTTGAATGCAAAGTATTTTATTTGAAAATATCAAATTACAGGTTTTACTTTGTTACGCAAATTATATTCACACTTATTCATAGTTAATTTTCTATGAATAATTGCTTAATTATACCTCACTAATTGACTTTGAACATGAACCCTTATCGCTCTAAAATTAATGGTAAACATACTAGTTATAAGTTTGTATCTAGACGCTATACTTAGTCTTGCTTAAATACCGGTGGCATTAAATTGCCCTGTCATCATTTACAAATATGAAATGAGTTTTGGGTAGCCATTAGAGAGAAATGGCTAGTATATTGAGATAACTTAGTTTTATGCTTCTCATAACTCTAAAACTTGCTTTACCTATCTGACGGATGGTAGGAGGTATTGGTGTGGATGTAACACGAGAATCTGTGGTTTGTGGTAGCATTTCCTAGATAACTTTAAGGACTGAATTTGGTAATGACCTCCTAATGTAAAACATTGCAGCCACAAGTTTATAATGGGTACGATCTAGCCAACTAATTTCCATCAACCTAGTATGAGTTGCGCTATCTGATGGAACATGGGACGAGTGCAGGTTTAAACCTCTGTGTGGCGCAAAAGGGGACTTCTGGAGTGGGTGAGCGTAGCCCCACAGCGGTGGAAAGCTTAGCGGATGTGGCCTCGCTTGGGAGATGCATTGTAAAAGCATTGTGGTAATCTTTTTTATTCACATGTCCAAGGAAATATATGAAACATAACAAGTTGATTATCTCTTGTGGGTAAAGTGTATGATCTCCGCAGAGTGAAAACTGTTCGAACAGTTGTACCCATAGTCATGGGCGGGCATAGGAGCTTACTCGAGTTACCTCTATTTCTAAAACTTTATGGGTGGGATGAAAACTCGTCGGGTGGATGTAGCTTTTAATTTAAATTTGTCCTGGGTGGATCTAGCCCAGTGATTATAATGGGTGGTTGTAACCCTGATAACAAAAGGTAGCATATGGTGGACATAACCATGTTACCCTTGGATGGAACCTTCACTACTATTAAAATTGCACACTTTTACTCACTTTAATAAAAATATGGTTTAGTTAAAACTACTAAGTCATAGAGAGTTTCCTACTTATTGTAACTTTTAACTAATGCCTTTTACAAATAAAAGAACCCAACCTACCCTTGTTGAACCCTACATGTATAATATTGCATCATGTGTGTAGGCTCGTGGTGCACTGCAGTTTGTGCTCACCATCGCTCA
This sequence comes from Dendrocalamus sinicus, assembly GCA_036346575.1. Taxonomy (NCBI): domain Eukaryota; kingdom Viridiplantae; phylum Streptophyta; class Magnoliopsida; order Poales; family Poaceae; genus Dendrocalamus; species Dendrocalamus sinicus. Next base: position 26,872,086 of record CM070657.1, on the reverse strand, counting down.
CTAAAATACCTCAGAACCTGTGGATCAAGATCATTTTGTGTACTACACTACCCAGGAGCTAATGGAGGAGAAGACGAAGGAGATTAGGAGTTTCTGTATAGGATAGTTCGTATCTTAGCTAGGCAAACCTTGTTGGTGACTATTTGCACATCTATTATCTAATTTCTTGGAAAGTAGTAAGGCATTCTTTTACCCTGCCCAGTCAATCGCTTGCTTGTAGCAAGATGTGCCCTCCCCTTTTGCTATCAATTTTGCTTTTGTTATGTAAGTATTTGGCTTGATCAGCTCTTATTGTAAACTTGACTCGATGCTGTCTATTTAAACTCTGATTTGTAATATTAATGGATGGCATGCTTCATGTTATGTATGAAATGACTCAGTGATATATTTGTGAGCACTATCTACTTATCCAGGGAATAATGCAGTGAGAGGGATTCGAACCCTCGGTAATCAAAAGTCTACATAGCAGTTCCAATACTACGCCTTGAACCGCTCGACTATCTCTCCTACATAATCTTATTATGGAAAATAAACTGAGTGAATAGAGAATTCTGGATTAGCTAAATCTGAGTTCGATAGCGCTGGATATCAGAGTATACGACTGTAAGGTGAAAAGCCTTAGTTAGAATGGTCATATTTGAGGACTTGGGTCTTATTTTCAAAAGCTAAGCAAAACTTTGATAAAAAATATAGCGTGCTACTGCTTTTACTCATCACTCTTAGTTCTTGGCTTACCTTCATTTTCTTTATATCTTCACTCTATTACTGACACTCTCTCTTGTTCAAAACTATAGATGGCCGGATCGTCTGACTAGGGCTCGTGGGATTTCTTCTACCATGGTGAGGATGACGGGGAGTTTGAGGATATCCTTTGCAAGCTCATGCTATATCTAGGCTATCATCACTGACCCATCTTCAGGGGCTGAAGGACCCAGATAATAGACCATGAGTCTTGGATGATGGAGGTTTTCCTCTATGAGAGGGTAGGTGAGTTTGAGTCTTGCACCTTTAGGACTGAGCACCCAAGGAGCTCCTCTTTAGAAAATGATCAAGATGTAGCATGCCTGGCTTCAGCTCGCTTATGCGAGATTCATGAGGCCATTCTACTAACCTCTCCATTTCACTTCTACCCGTCTCTCCGGGAGGGAGAGCGCTACTATGCGACTACATCGCCAAGGATGATGACCCACTGTTGACACACCAGGTCCAGGTCCAGCTTACCTGAGCTATGGGGGCACTTACACACATGCTTTGGAGGAGATCGTGTAGCTCTGCATGCTTCTCACCGCCAGTTACAATCACTTTGACATTCTTTGTGCCTAGCTCACCAGGTGCAAGAGGACCTTAGTTGTTGAGCTTGAGTGTATCTCGGGCCCACTATCATCCCCAGCAACTTGGCTCTAACTCGACCCTTGGGACCCCGCATGAGGACCACTACACATAAGAGTGTGTGACGCCCTAGTCTGCCAATCATCATCAGCATTGGAGGCTCCAACTGAGGCCACAGCCTCTCCTGTTCTCAGTCCTGCTCCTGTTTGCCTACCTACAGCCATAGCCGCTCCTGCTCCCGTTTTTTGAGCAACTACATAGCTTGTTTTGGCCATACTCTCATGGAGGAGTAGGCCGGTTTAGATTCAGGCTAGCTACTAGTGCTTGTTAGGTAGTAGTTTCTATTGCAAGCACTTTTCCCCTTGTATCAGTCGAGTAGACATTGTGGTATGCGTTGTCGTTCATAGCTGAGCATGGCCTATATGTTGTGTACTAGTAGTCATGTAAAACTTAACCTATTACTACAAAATAGGCTATACTAGATGTCTCATCACAAACGGTTCATGGGGAACCATCTGTGCTATAATTATCACAGACAGTTTTACAAGCGTGAGCATCTATGTTACTAGCGATGGCTAGAACCATATGTGATACGCAATTATTATAGATGGTTCTTGTTAATAACTATCTATGATAGTTTACAGATGGTTAATAAAAATAATCATCTGTGATAAATATAGACATCATAGATGGTTTTTAATTAGAACCGTCTATGATATTACCACAGACAGTTATTAAAACGAATCGTCTGTGATGTATCTTTGAATGAATGGCGTGCGCTTTGTCTCCTGGATGCGTCTCTGATCGCTTCATCTCCCCGATGCATCTCTAATCATTTTGGCTCCCTAATGGGCCTTTTTGTCTCACACATCGAATTTATAAAGATGATCAGCTGCCATGTACTGAAGATGAATCCCCACATCGCTGATACACATATTATCTACTCTCAAGCACAAACAATTAAATGGCTCCGACAACCTCTTCCTTGTTGTCGGTATTGATGGCCAACCTGGCCATCCTATATAAGCACCTCATCGGCTGTACGCTAGCGGATGCTGCGGAAGGACACAATGCCAATAGTGTCCTTCCTTCTATGTCTGTCTTGACATCCTCCTCCGTCGTGCCTTCCGGTTGGTCTCCCACTTCCGACGAGCTAACCTCGCCATCGACGTGGTCCTCCAAAATGACATTGCATGTCTCCAAGAGGCTTCCTGTCACTTAGCGTGCTTAGTTGAGGTGGGTCAACCTTGCCGAGACCCCTGAAGAAAGTGAAGAGAGCCTATGGGCTCAATTAGACTTGATTCTTCAATCGGAGGGTCTTCGGAAGACACTCGAACGAACGCGTCAGCGGGTGGATGCATTTTGGGCTTCGTTTGCTAATTATCCCAAACTGTCCAATGTTGACCACGCCGCCTATGAAGCTTTGAAGATGGAGATGGCATGCTACCTCCACTAGTAGAAAAACTTTGATCTTTGTAAGAAGTGACTGGCCTAGGTTTCTACTTTTTTAAAATCTTTGTAAGAAGTGATTGGTCACGCTATTTGGCTATATGTAAATACAAAAATAAAAAACTAGATGAATTTGTATTTATTGTCTTCTATATATGTAAATGGTCTAGGTATAATTACCGAATGTATCATGTATATGGGAATTTACATTTATGTATATGAGAATGTGTCATATATATATGTGAATTTGCATTTATGTATATGAGAATGTGTCACGTATATGTGAATTGCATTTATGTATATGAGAATGAATTTAGAACTATCTGTGATATTTATTATCACAAACGGTTCTAATTTAGAACCATCTGAGATGTGTATTATCACAGGCGGTTCTACTTCAGAATCGTATGTGACGTATATTTATCACAGATAGTTATAAAGTAGAATCCTTTGTGATGTATATTATCAAAGACGGTTATAATTTAGAATCATCTATGTTGTGTCCAGCCTATTTATATTCGGAGCAATCTAGGGTTTGCCCGCGTCCCCACTCAAAGGCTTAATATATCTCTAACTCTCCCCCGAGCACAAGCCACATCCTCCTCCTTGGTGCACCTCCTCCCCGAGCACGCCGCCTCCTCCCCAGCATAGCTTCTCCCCTGAGCCAGCCTCCTCCTCCCTGAGCACAGCACTGCCTCCTCATCGCGCCTCCTCCTCCCTAAGCACATTGCCTCCTCCTCGGCGCGCCTTCTCCCCCGAGTCGGCTGCCTCCTCCCTGAGCACGGCACCTCCTCGTCGTCGTGCCTTCTCCTCCCTGAGCATGAGCCACCACCTCGTCCCTGGTGCGCCTCCTCCTATAAGCCAGCCGCCTCCTTGCATGCCGTGTGTAACATTCTTTTTTCTTATTTATGATATGGCAATGAACAATGTATCATCATGGTTACACGTTGTGAGGATGAATGCCTACGCTTAAGTTTCAATTATGTCCTTTTGATGTCAATATCACAAAGATGAATTACTAATGCTCTTAAGCGTCGATTCCCTAAATAAAAGATAAGTCATATATAGATCTCAAGTTAATAAGTCACACGATTATAATTAAATGAAGTTGCACTTGATTTTCTTTAGCTATGCAAAATATGTTAAGTTTGATATCGCTGTCATCTAAGGAATATGGAGTAAAAATGAGTTATGCCATCACCCACCCACCCGATGGCCTCCTACCAGCCGAGGTTCACAATTTTACAATCCGTATAACAATCGTCTGCAAATTGGTGATATTTTGTGTAACATGTACTTGGTGTGTACTATGTAAAATTATTTTTTCTATTTCAGATATCACCAACTCACAGATGGTTGTCATGGACAAACTTTGACTAACCTCCGCCTGTTACCATTACTAATCAACATCTTGGTTTTCCATATCTTCCCCATGCACTAGAAGCAGTACATATATATTTCATACTAACACTAATATATGTAGTCACAAACACCCCATAATTTAAATGAGCTAGAAACAAAGTCAGATCACGTATCACACTTATGCTCCAAAGGGCTTAAAGCTAACACACTAGATCCAGTGTGTGCTTTGCTTCATGCCATTTGAAACCCAATGATGATATGGGGATCTAGTTAGAGAGACAAAGTCAAATCTCATATCACACTTAGGCTTCAAAGGGCATGAAACAAATGACACTAGATCCAGTGTGTCATTTGCTTTATACCTTTTGAAGCACAAGTGTGATATGGGATATGACTTTGTCTCTAGCTCATTTAAATTGTGGGGTGTGCAAGACTATATATATTAGTGTTACCATGAAATATATATGTACTATTTCCAGTGAATGGGGAAGATATGAAAAAACAAAAATAGTGATTAGTAATATCACAGACGGTTTTTAAAAAACCATCTGTGATAATAGTTTGTTTTATTAGTTGTCTGTGATATGTACATATCACATATGGTTATATTTAAAAACCATCTGTAATATGTACACATCACAGACAGTTATTTTAAAAAACTATTTGTAATACATACACATCATATACGGTTATTTTTAAAAATCGTTTGTGTTGTTACCTACCACAAACGGTTTGAAAATCGTCTGTGACAACCACACATCATTACTGACCCATAAATTCAGACGGCTCATAAAACCATCTGTAATGACATTTTTGAACCGTCTGTGATGACCTTTTCTGCAGTAGTGACCCCTATTATGAATGAATGCAGCCATCTTAGGTCTTGTATTGTATTTCGTCGTTTCTCTTATTTGGTTGGTTATTTTGCTATGGTCTTATGGCGCTAGTTAACCCTCATATATAGTTATTAGTGCTAAGTTAGATTGTTCTCTGCCTCGCCTCCAATCGCTTCCCCATCGCCTCCTTTGTCACCGAGAGCCACCCACCACCTCGTCTCCCTCGGCTCCAGCCAAATTGCCACTGCCAACGCCGTTCGTGACTCACCACGTCTCTTTCTAATTGCCTATGGCTAGAGCATCGTGTGGACCTCCCTAGGATGAAACAAGTCATGCCAACCATCCTCTTCCTCTCTAGCAAGCCCTTTGTGTCGTCCACCTCATCGCCGATTAGGTTCACCCCGCCATGCCATCCTTCTCATCCCCTTGCTTCGTCGACGTCAGTAGCCCTTGGATGCTCCCCTAGCAAGGAATTAGACTCTAGCACCATATAGGGCTATAGTGCCATGCTCCCTATTCCTACCATTGCCTAGCTTACTGTTGACCACTGCAGCCTTCAAATCCGCCTGCGCCACCTCATCTCTAGGTACGATTTGGCATGAGGGATCTGTTTCTGGCCTCACCTTCGACCTCTGTCCTCCCTCTCATCGGTGATGAGCTTCACTCCTCTTCGGTGGGAAGACGACGACTATAGCATCATGATTAGCTTTTAAACATGTAATTAAGGTTAAGTTAATGATCGTCATTAGAAATTGTTAGACCCCGCTGACATGTAGGCCCTGCTTTTAAATTAAGCCTTAGTATGTATGATATGTGGGCTCCCAACCTTTCTAAAAACCTTTTTAACTAGTTAATGAATTGTAAGCCACTAACAAGTGGGTCCATTCCACTGTGGCTACAGTGCGTGAACCCCCACCTATTAGTCTCTCGCCTTTTTCTTTTAAAATGTAAATAACAATGATTTAATCCCATGGGGCCCTTCTGTCAGCCTTAGTAGCCTTTTCAATAGAAAAATAATTTTAAAATTAAATAAAAACTACGAACCCCACCTGTCAGTGAGAGAGTACCTTCTCTCCTCTGTTATTTTTTGGATTTAATCCAAAATTCAAACTTTGGGAGCCATTACTCGCTTATTTTAACTCTTAATTTAATGAAATGTATTTCTAAATTTTTCTAAATTCAAGATATATCTATTGGGAATGGAATTATTCAATTTGGAGTTCATTTGAATTTTTCTTTCATATTTATTTGTCTTGCTCACATGTTTGTTTGTTTTCTAACGTGATCGTCTGAGTAGAATACGAGGGAGAGCTGCAGTACTAGACAACTCAAGAATTTCAAGACCCACCTGCTTATGAGCCAGATGAGTTAATACATTGATCAAATCGAACCTACATTTTGTGCAACTTTATATTCATTTAAATTGTCAAATTGCATGCTATTATTTGTTATGCAAATGTATGTTAAACTGAAGGTTAGGTATATGCCTACTTGACACTGAAATATTATTATACCATCCTTTGGACACTTGAATCCCTAAATTCTTGCCACCCTAGATACTTAATGATAACTATGCTAGCTGTAGGTTATACTTAAACGTCATGCTAGTCTTGCTTAAGTATCAAGGTATTAACTTGCCCTAATCATCATCTTTTAATCATAAAACTTGTTTTAGGCTATCATTAGAGAGAAATAACTGGTATATTTAAGATAACTTAGTTTTATGTTTCTCAAAACCCTAAAACTTACTATTACCATATCTGGGCAGATGGTAAGATGGTTGGTGTGGATGTAGCATGAGAAATTATGATTTATGGTAAGAACCGCTTAGATAACTTAAGTACTGAATCCCGTAATGACCTCCCAACGTAAATAATACAATCACAAGTTTATAATGGATATGACCTGGCTAACTAATTTGCATTCACTTGTACGGGTTGCACCATTAGAGTGACCAACGAGTCGTGTCGCTGGTGTAAGCCATCGTGGACACAGGTCATGTCGCTGGTGTAAGCCACCATATGGCGCCAGAGGGGTCTGAGTGTGGTGGACATAACCTCACTCAGATAAAACCTTAACATGTGTAATTTACATTGGGAGATGCATTATAAAGGCCTTGTGGTGATCTTCTTGATTCACATGTCCAAGAAATTGTGTAAAATATAAACAGTTGATTATCTCTTGTAGGTAAAGTGTATAGTCCCTGAAGAGTATAAATTATTCAAACAATCATGCCCACGGTCAAGGGCGGACATGGGAACTTACTCGAGTTAGTTTCTATTTCAAAAAAATTTATGGATGGGATGAAAACTCATCAAATGGATGTAACCTTGATTTTGGTTTTTTCCTGGGTGGATGTAACCCAGTGTTGATGATTGGGTAGATGTAACCCTAGTAATAAAAAACTAGCATATAGTGGATAGAATTATGTAATAGGCGAATGGAACTTGCACCATTATAAATATTGTACACTTTTACTCCCTTTAGTAAAAAAATAAGACATAGGAATTTCTAATTGTTGTAGTTTTTCAAATGTTGCCTTAAGCAAATAAAAGAACACGGGTCTACCTTTGTTGAACCTTGCATGTATAATTATTGCATTTTGTGTGTTGGCTGGTATAGTACTGTTACTTGTTCTCACCCTCACTCAAAAAATCCCTCAGAACATGTGGATCAAAGACACTATACATACTATGATGCCCAGGCCCATCCTTATTAAACCTTACATGTATAATATTGTATCCTGTGTGTTCGTTCACAGTGCACTGTTGTTTATGTTCACCCTCGCTCACTAAAATATCTTAGAATCTATAGATCAAGATCGCTATGCATACTGCGATGGCCTAGGAGCTGATGGAGGAGAAGACAGAGGAGATTATGACTTTCTGTAGTAGGATAGTTCTTACTTCAGCTAAACAAACTTTGTTGGTGACGGTATTCACATCTATTATCTAATTTCTTGAAAAGTAGTTAGGTGTTCTTTTACCCCTAGTCAGTCACTTGTTTGTGGTAAGATATGTCCTCCCCTTTTACTATCGCTTCCACTTGCGCTTTTGTTATATAAGTATTTGGCTCAATCGGTTTTTATTGTAAACTTGACTCGATGCAGTTTGTTTTAACTCTGATCTGTAGTATTAAGGAATGGTATGGTTTACATTATATATAAAATGATTTAGTGCTGTAATTGTGAGAACCAGAGAATTGTGCAGTGGTTTAATAGATAACTCTAAATTAACTAAATCTGGATCCGGCATTTTCCGATTGAGATGCTTACAAATAACTACACACCTAAGGGATACTCGAGGTAGAAAAGTTGGAATCACATGGCAATAAGCCTTTTTAGGTAATCAAGTTTCTAGATTGAGTCGGCATGTAGATTAAGTAGGACTGTTGTCATAACGTACTTGAAAGTCAAATTTCCAGATTGTTTGCATGTCAATTTGTATGGGTGATCAGGTCTTTTGATTTCTGAATAAGCTTATACAGTGCTATGGGCCTATTTGGCAACGGTTGTGGCTTATGGCGTTTGGTTGAAATTTTTGAATTTTGGTTGTTTACGGTACAGATTACGGAGAGAGATACTCACTTACGATTTTAGATGGTACAGATGTTGGATTTTTAACATATATATCGTTTAACTTGTAGACCCTGTTCTGAGAAAATACTCCGTTTGAAAGTTAGAAACTGTAACAAAAGTCAAAAGCCACCAGCTTCAGAGGAAAAGAACATGCCTATATATCATGACAACATCTAGCTGTACGACTATTAACTGTTGTTGACTCGTACTGGTTAGAAGGGTCTAGAGCCTTCTCCCCGGACGTTTGACAGCAACTCTTATCAATGATGATTGGTTCGGTGATCAGGACGCGCCGGGATACGATTCCGCGCTTCTGGAACGTACCGAACGTGCCGATTTGGCACGCTGCGACCGGGCGACCGAACCAACTCCACGGAGGACGCGGAGGCAGGTAGTCAGACGGCAGCAAAGGCAGGCCGCGCGCGTGGGCCATCCCACTAGCGACCGCCCGCGGGCGCCGGCGCCCTTGGTTTTTTACGTCGGCTTTGGGTTGGAATAATGGAACCTGACGCCGCCGCGCGCGCGCGCGAGCGGGCGTTGACTTTGCCCGCCTGGAGCGCCACATTATTTACGTGCGTTTGATTGGGAAATGGTGTCTCGTCTCGAGTCTCCACGTACGAGTGGGACGACCACGTCACCTGGTTCTGTACGTGAAGTGCTGTCACCAGCCGGGTAAAGGTTTGACTTCTGCAGAGTACAGATTCGTGAATCGGCAGAGGATGCGCCGATGTGTGCATGCATACACGCACTAAGGGTGTGTTTGATTGCTGAATCTCCTTCATCCTGACTGGGTGGATCCGTATAATCTGAGAAATAACATATTTGGTTGCCTGTATGAGTGGATACAGCCTGCATGAGCGGATGCAAAAATACGCCCTCATCCTGGATGGGTGGATACGCTCAAAATGAGCTTCACTGGCCATCCTGGATGAGTTGATGCAGTGTATCTTATGCGGTCCCACGTGTCGCCTCTCGAGTTTGGTAGATCGCATCCGCTCATACAGCAACCAAACAAAGATCTCAATTTTTTTGCATCTGCTCATGCAACCTCACCAAACATCTTCTTTTTCTGAAATACGATTCCACTCAGCCTACATCTACTCAGTCAGGATATACGATACACCCTCCATCCACGAACCAAACACACCCTAAGATGTTGAAGGTCAGGTTTCAACGGTGATGATTTCTAACTTTTAATTTTTGAAAGTCAAAAGCTAGTTTAAAACTTTTTAACCTAGCTTTTTTTCTATTTTTCTTCGTATTATTGGTAAAGATATAATAGTGTTTTTTAGTTATTACTTGTTTTTTAATTGAATATCTTAGAATGATGCGGATACATGGTTTAGCTGAAATGAGATTCTCTGAAGTCGCATACGGCGACTTCAAAGTGCAGTCGGGAATCCGAGCCGTCCGATCGGGAAAAGAACGGCCCAGATCGGTTGTTACAGTAAAAATTTACTGTAGCTACAGTAAATTTTACTGTAGCAAAACCGATCTGGGCCGTTCTTTTCCGATCGGACGGCTCGGATTCGATTGCACTCTGAAGTCACCGTACACGTGACTTCAGAGAATCCGGTTCCGGTTTAGCTAGGTACCTCCAACCTGGGGATAAGTGATCCGGTTTCAAGAGGAGCTAACGTACTCAGCTTTGTTGTGTGGTTGTCAAGCGAACTTCATTTTACGTATAATGTAGTGGTTTCTGTGATTAATAATTAGGCAATCAAATGATACAGTGATCCTACTTTTTTACACGAGTGCTATCATACGCACGCACACACAAATCATTTCCTTGCGGAAGTACGTACTAGCAGCTATAGGGCCTGTTTTTTTAGTTTCTAAAAGCTATTTTTTAGTTTTTCTACATTAACTTGCGAGCGGCTAGGGTTTGGCTCGGGAGGTGGCGGCTAGGGTTTGGCTCGGGATTAACAGAAGCATGCACCCTTCAGCCCCTCGCCTCCATATATATAGACCTCCTCACTTGGGCCTCGTGGACCGAGGCCCAATAGAAGTCTATCCGGATCTCTATCCGAATTGAGCCCACATCCGAATCACATTCGAATTAGTGTTCCAACCCGTTAAGTGTGCGACCCGGTAGGTTCACGTATACTTGGTCGCGACCCGGAAAGGCCTTTCCGGTCACCCTGTTAATAGCGGCCTCTAGTAAGACATATTAACCCCAAAGTATACTTAAAGATCATATCGGCTGAACCTGTAATGTTCTCATGTACGAATCCCTTTGCCTCACGATATAGATTGAGCTCAAGGCGAGACCTGTGTCATCCTCTTAATAGCTCAATCACTCTCTCGATTCTGTGATGGATTATAAACTCGTGATTGACTCCTCAATCACCTTGGCATGGCCATGCATTTTTATAATCCATTACATCGAGGGGCCCAGAGATATCTCTCCCATAAGGAGGGGCAAATTCTATCTTGATCATTCACATCCCACTACATGTTTCATAGCAAACCCGAAGACTACTTTTATGACTACCCAGTTACAGAGTAGTGGTTAGTAGTCCCAAAATAGGCTGCTACGCATGTTGGGAACCACGATGATCTCAAGTCTAAGGATTCTACATAAACACTACTTGAGACCAACTGATGACACATGGAATCTCTGCAGTGTCTCATGGCGGGTCTATCCAACATATGTTCACTAACACATGTCCATATTATTGATTTGGTATCACCATGCCATGATCCATGAGACATGATCATCACTCAATACATATGATGATCTTTGAATCATATTTGTTCCTCATATGATATATGATCAGGGATCATTTAGAAATAGCAACATTTTAGCATTAAGCGTCTCATGAATAAGTCACATACTCATTGATCAATAATGATAATGTCTATTTCAAGGAACAAAGTAATGCATCATAAACATAGTATGTGATATATATAACATCTTCATGTTGCCTCTAGGGCATATCACTAACAGTCTCCCACTTGCACTAGAGTCAACCATGTAGGTATCTAATACCCATTGCCCTAGTGTGAGCCTCATGCTTTGGCTAGGGAAGCGGCTTTGTCAACGGATCTGCAATGTTCAAATCCATTTGTACTATGCATATCTTCACATCGTCTCTCTCTACTATCTCACGGATGAGATGAAATCGCCGTAAAATGTGCTTGGACTTCTGGTGCGATATAGGCTCCTTGGTTTGCGCAATGGCCCCACTATTGTCACAATGAGGTCCACCGGCTGAGGCACTAGCCACCACACCAAGCTCGAAACAAATTTCTTGATCCAAACAGCCTCTTTAGCGCCTTTGAAGCTGCTATGTACTCGGCTTCTGTTGTAGAATCAGCAACCGTCTCCCGCTTGGAACTCTTCCACCACCGAACCGCCATTCAGCAGAACACAAATCCAGATTGCGATCTAAAACGTCTTTGTCGGTTTGGAAGCTAGCATCGGTGTAACCATTTACAACGAGCTCTTCCTCACCCCCATAGACGAGGAACACATCTTTAGTTCTTTTAAGTACTTCAAGATGTTCTTTACGGCAATCCAGGTGACTTTCACCGGATCGATCGTATCTACTTGTAGCACTTAAAGCATACGAGACATCCGGGCGTGTACAAAGCATGGCATACATAATGGACCCCATAGCCAAGCATATGGAATTGCATTCATTTTATCCCGCTCATCGGTGTACTAGGACACCGACTCTTGCTAAGATTTATACCATGTGACATAGGTAGGAAGCCTTTCTTGGAATCCTGCATGTTGAACCTTTTCAACACCTTGTCAATGTACGTATCTTGGCTTAATCCAATTAGCCTTCTTGATCTATCCCTATAGATCTTGATGCCCAGAATATATGCCGCCTCTCCTAAGTCTTTCATAGAGAAACTATTTTTCAATGAAGACTTAATATATTCGAGCATAGGAATGTCATTTCCGATCAGTAATATGTCATCCACATATAAGACCAGAAATACGAGTGCGCTCCCACTAGCCTTTTTGTAAACACAAGGCTCTTCTTCGTTCTTGATGAAACCAAACCCTTTGATTACTTCATCAAAACGAATGTTCCAACTCCGAGATGCCTGCTTTAATCCATAAATGGATCTTTGCAGCTTGCATATCTTTCCAGCTGATTGCGGATCGACAAAACCCGTGGGCTGTGTCATGTACACATCCTCACTCATATTTCCATTAAGGAAAGCTGTTTTGACATCTATTTGCCATATTTCATAGTCAAAATATGCAGCAATCGCTAGAATGATCCGAATAGACTTTAGCATTGCGACGGGCGAAAAAGTTTTATCATAATCAACACCTTGAATTTGTTTGAAACCTTTGGCCACCAATCGCGCTTTATAGATGTGAACATTTCCATCTATGTCTATCTTTTTCTTGAAAACCCATTTGCACTCAATGGTTTTAACACCATCAGGTGGATCAACCAAGTTCCAAACTTGATTACTATGCATGGATTCAATTTCGAATCTCATGGCTTCAAGCCATTTCTCAGAGTCTGGTCCCACCATCGCTTCTTCATAGGTCTTAGGCTCATTGTTGTCTAACAACAATATGTCCCGTTGTTGAGTAGTCAAGAACATGTACCTCTCAGTGCACGACGTGACCTCTCGACCTACGTGGTGTCGGTGTGTCCACAATGATTCTTCAACAGTTTGTTCATCCCGTTGTGGTTCTCAGAGGAGCTGAAACGTTTTGTGTTTCTCGAATTTCTTCAAGTTGCACCATGCTCTCACTATCCCTTCTTGAGAGAAACTCTTTCTCTAAGAAGACACCATGCCTGCGACAAACACTTTGCCTTCTTCTTGATTATAGAAGTAATATCCTTTTGTTTCCTTAGGATACCCGATAAAGAAACATTTATCGATTTAGGACTGAGCTTATCAGATTGTAAACGTTTTACATAAGCCTCACATCCCCAAATCTTAAGAAAAGACAAGCTAGGGCGTTGTCCCGTCCACATCTCATATGGTGTCTTTTCTACTGATTTTGATGGAACCTGTTTAGTGTGAAAGCGGTGTTTCAAGAGCGTACCCCAAAAAGACAACGGAAGATCACTTTGGCTCATCATGGAGCGCACCATATCTAATAAGGTGCGATTTCTCGTTCGATACCCCATTCCATTGAGGTGTTCTGGCGAGTCAATTGTGGAACAATTCCACAATCCTTCGATGATTGCCAAACTCATGGCTCAAATACTCGCCTCCACGATCGATCGTAGAAACTTGATTGTCTTGCCTAAATGATTTTGCACTTCATTTTGGAATTCTTTGAACTTTTCAAAGGATTCAAACTTATGCTTAATCGTAGATATACCCATATCTACTAAAGTCATCGATAAAAGTTATGAAGTCTGAAAACCACCTCTAGTTGTTGAGCTCATTGGTCCACATACATCGAATGTACGAGTGCCAATAAGTCACTTGCCCGCTCACCTTGACCGGTGAAAGGTGCCTTTGTCATCTTGCCAAGTAAACAAGATTCGCATGTCTCAAATGATTCAAAATCAAATGAGTGCAGAATACCATCTCTATGGAGCTTCTCCATGCGTTTCTCATTTATGTGACCTAAGCGACAGTGCCAAATAAACGTGGGATTCAAATCATTCGAACGTTGCCTCTTTGCATTAATGTTATAGACAGGTGACTCTTCAAGAGTAAGAACATATAACCCATTCACCAATGGAGTATGACAATAGAACATATCTTTGAAATAAAGAGAACAACTATTGTTTACAGATCTAAAGTCATAACCTTCTGCTTGCAAACATGAAGTAGAAATAATGTTCTTGGAAAGAGATGGAACACAATAACAATTATTCAATTCCAAAACTAATCCTGAAGGTAAAGACAATGGCATGGTGCCAACAGTCACCGCAGCAACTTTTGCTCCATTGCCAACGCGAAGATCCACTTCGTTCCTCCTCAAACTTCTACTTCTTCTTAGCCCCTGCAACGATTTGCAAATGTGAGCAACCGATCCGGTATCAAATACCCAAGAATCAGTAGATGAAGTAGCAAGATTGATTTCTATAACATTTATACCGGAGTGGAAGTCGTACTTCCTTCTTCTTCTCAAGATCCTCCAAGTATTTGGGCGCCTTTTCCAATGTCCCGATTGCTTACAGAGTAACAATCGCATTAGGAGCAGCGCCCTTCTTGACTTGCTTGGCCTTAGAACCGCTTGCGATCTCATTGGGAGCTAATTTTCTTTGACCGCGCTTTCTTGACATTGGGCTTGCCCTTGCCTTTCTGCATCACATGATTGCTGCTTTTCTTAATGCTTTCCTCGCACTTTTAGCATCCCATGCAACTCAACCAAGGTCTTGTCCATGTTGTTCATGTGATAGTTCAGTATGAATGGCTCAAAGCTCGGGAAGCGATCGGAGAATCACATCGAGCCAACTCTTGGCTAAGGGAAAACTAAACTTTTCCGGACTCTCAATGTAGCCAATCATCTTAATCACATGAGGGTGACGGGATTCCTTCGCAAGCTCGCACGCAAACAAGGACTTTGAAATGTTGAACCTCTCAGCCCTTGCTTGGTTCTCAAACATACCACGCAACCCCACAATGATATTATAGGCATCTGTGTTCTCATATTGCTTCTAAAGCTCAGAGGACACTATGGCAAGCATGAGACAGCTCACATCAAGGCAATCATTCGCTTGCTTCTCATAAGCTCTCCGTGCACCAGAGAGCATTATCGTGCAAGTCATCGGGATAAGGAGACTCAAGGACATACTCCTTGCGCTCTTGCTTGAGAACAATTCTCAAGTTGCGATACCAATCCATAAAGTTCGTTCCATTGAGTTTTTCTTTCTCAAGAATAGATCGCAAATTAAAAGTACTGGATGCGGCATTAGCTGACATGATCTACAACACAAGAATATGCAAAGTTTAGCACTATGTTTATGTTCATCTTTTATTAAACTATTTAACAAAAGACTCCCACTATGTGTTTTGCAACAAAACTCCCTCTAAGTTACATAGTGGGTCAAGATCCTCATTTCACTAATTCCTAGTGAGCTTTGGCATCACGGCTAGAAAACTAGTGACATGGGTAAGCAACACTTTGCTAATCACATCCCTATGTGACTCTTGCTTGTTGGGTGACATCAGTATGTCCCGGCCCCAACCTATGCCCCAATGTCCAAAACTGTTTTGATAACCTTGTTAAGTAAACCAAATGCTTCCGCATGTAGATGTCCGACATCTACCCCAAATAATGATGATAACCGACGGCACTCTACTTTGGTAGACCTACCATGCGGTGATTATTATCTTTTGGTGCAACATATGGAAGGGCATTAACACCTAATTTTTATGAGGGATTCTATCCTACCAAAGCAACATATCACATATATCATTGCATAAGAATAAGATAGATAACATCACAGATAAACACATTTAACTGTGAAGTAGTATGGCCCAAAAATGGTGATATCCATCTCCATGTAGGTGTAGACGATCTCCATCCTCCACATCACTCCTTTACGCCACCATGCTTGAAAGCTGTAACCTCTAGGGGTGAAAACGGATCGGATTCGGACGGATATTACTGTTACCATATCCTAACCCATATTTTTTTCTCCGGATTCGTATCAATCGGATTCGTACCAATCGGATTCGTGTCGGATCGGTCGATTAACCCAATCGCTTGCACCTACTTGTTTGTAAGGAATGCATACAAAAGAAATGGGACGACCGACTTGATGTTACTATTTAATAGATGATGTGGAAGATTTTATTTTACCATTACAAAAGAAAATGAAACGTCAAATAGTAGCACTAACCTGAAATCATACTTGAAGACGACGATTCGACGGATATTCGATTCGACGGATATTGTCATTACCATATCCTAACCCATATTTTTTTCTCCGGATTCGGTACTAGTCGGATTCGGTACCAATCGGATTCGGTGCCGGATCGGTCGGGATTAACCCGACCCATTTTCACCCCTAGTAACCTCAAAACTAGGCTACTACCTATAATAGCTAGAAATTGAAGATTACAAAGATAGACTCAAGCATTAAGGTCGACACGCAGGTCGTAGCATTAAGGTCGACACGCAGGTCGTTAAATACAATATAGACAGCTAACAATAGCTGAAATAATCATGACACGCAGGCCATGAACGAATGTTACATGCATCACATACATCTCATACATTCCAATAAGCTATAGGGCCATACTATTCACATCATTCCCTGCAAAAAACAAGTTAGACGTAGAATCGCATTCTACCTAATGATGTGAACCCATGACACTATACAAGGGGGGTACGCGGGCGGGGGGTCGAGGGGGGAGCCGCCCCCACGGGTTTCAGGGCTGCACCCTGAACACCCTACGAAATTTACAGATCCAATCTATGAAATCGCTATGGAAAAACTATTCAGCACAACCACCTTATGCCGATCCGAGACGTTCTCTAGCACGCTAGTTTTTCCACTGGGCCGAGGCTATCAGATCCATAACCTACTAGTATTCGGCATAACCACCTTATGCCGATCCGAGACAATCTCTAGGGCACTAGTATTCCCACTGGCCCGAGGCTATCAGATTCATATCCTACTAGTATTCGACATAACCACCTTATGCCGATCCGAGACAATCTCCAGGGCACTAGTAGTGATACAATCTGCGCCTCATCTAACCCCTATTCACCGATTGATCTCATCAACCGTATACCACCGATTCATCATATGAATCAACCGATCTAGACTATAATAGATCCAATCTACTACAACCGCATATCAACATATGCGCCGATCCGATCGCAAACTAAGCAAGATGGCTCGATACCACCAAGGAATGCGCGTGAGGCTACGATAGCGAAAACAAAACTTTTCTACCGCGCACACCAGACATCATGCTAAGGAGGGATCATGGATCGTTACCACTAGACGCGCAGCGCAATGAAGAAGAGTTGGAGAAGCCGATCCAACCACGCCGCATCGAGGTAGTAGTGGAAGTAGCCGATCGTCCCGACAGATCATCTCCTCCACGCGATCAACCACACCACGAGCGATCCAATCAGAGGTTGTTGATGCCGATCAATGCCGCAATGAGCAGCGCCTCCACCGTATCCACACGTCCGGGCCGAACGCCGATCGCGAGTGTACCAAAGACTCGCGAGCGGCTAGGGTTTGGCTCGGAGGTGGCGGCTAGGGTTTGGCTCGGGATTAACGAAGCATGCACCCTCACCCCTCGCCTCCATATATAGACCTCCTCACTTGGGCCTCGTGGACCGAGGCCCGATAGGAGTCTATCCGATCTCTATCCGAATTGAGCCCACATCCGAATCACATTCGAATTAGTGTTCCAACCCGCTAAGTGTGCGACCAGAGGTTCACGATACTTGGTCGCGACCGAAACGCCTTTCCGGTCACTCTGTTAATAGCGGCCTCTAGTAAGACATATTAACCCCAAAGTATACTTAAAGATCATATCGGCTGAACTCGTAATGTTCTCATGTACGAATCCCTTTGCCTCACGATATAGATTGAGCTCAAGGCGAGACCTGTGTCATCCTCTTAATAGCTCAATCACTCTCTCGATTCCGTGATGGATTATAAACTCGTGATTGACTCCTCAATCACCTTGGCATGGCCATGCACTTTTATAATCCATTACATCGAGGGGCCCAGAGATATCTCTCCCATAAGGAGGGGCAAATTCTATCTTGATCATTCACATCCCACTACATGTTTCATAGCAAACCCGAAGACTACTTTTATGACTACCCAGTTACAGAGTAGTGGTTAGTAGTCCCAAAATAGGCTGCTACGCATGTTGGGAACCACGATGATCTCAAGTCTAAGGATTCTATATAAACACTACTTGAGACCAACTGATGACACATGGAATCTCTACAGTGTCTCATGGCGGGTCTATCCAACATATGTTCACTAACACATGTCCATATTATTGATTTGGTATCACCATACCATGATCCATGAGACATGATCATCAATCAATACATATGCTGATCTTTGAATCATATTTGTTCCTCATATGATATATGATCAGGGATCATTTAGAAATAGCAACATTTTAGCATTAAGAGTCTCATGAATAAGTCACATACTCATTGATCAATAATGATAATGTCTATTTCAAGGAACAAAGTAATGCATCATAAACATAGTATGTGATATATATAACATCTCCATGTTGCCTCTAGGGCATATCACTAATATATAGGTGCTCGACAAAATTACCTAGTGGATGAACTGATCTATTTTGCCATTTATTCTTTTATTTTTCTCTCCTATGTGTGACATATTGATTTATTATGTAGCTATTACATCTTCTTTGTTGCTTCTTTATTGCTACATCTGGATTATCAAGAGGACTAAATCTTGTACGAGCAATTTTCATTTCTGTTTTATATATGTAATTGTTGGATTAACTGAGATGTTGTTTGGATATTTCTTGGATTAATCAATCTTTCGGTTTTAATGGTAAATTTGGGAGTAGGATTTCTCCTAGCAATCATAATATTTTTCGCATGAATTTCTGTATCGTTGTATGATATTTTGCTCCCTTTGTGCGCATAGAAATTATTTCTGCAATTGCAACTATAGATTTTCAAGGCGTCATCTAGATTGAGGTTAGTAATAAATTTATTTCTCTCTCTCTCTCTCTCTCTCTCTCTTCTTTGCTATATCATTTCAAGTAATGTAAAATTCACAAGTATTGAATCTTGCAACTAGCTTTCCTACCGAGAACAATTTTTCATACTAAAAAGAGAGTTGTGTGTGTCCCTTTGGCGCTATACCAGGTAATCACGAGCTCTGATGCTCTAGAGAAGATTTTTTTAAAAACTGACAAACCAATTATAATGGGAGTGTTCCATTCGCAATATTGAAAATGCTAGCAAGCATAATGGGAAAGACTGCAATATGTGGCCGGTGGCCCTAAGCACATTGGTGTGAAGTAGCCAACTGCCACCAATTCACCAAAAGGGTTCTTCTCCTTCCATTAAGGTCACTTCATTTGTGTATGACAGAGTTGGTTGGAGGATAAAATAAACTATTGATTTTTTTTATCATGTATGTCATCTTTCGTTCAACTCTTACAGTGTTATTTTGACATGTATTTTATGTGTTGGTCTAAAATGATATTATCATCTATTCATATTATCAATCACAAGTACTAAATACTTTATTTTGGGTTTCTTTATATTTGAATTTATGAATCCTATTTTCGACATTAAGAGATTTGTTCACTGTATGTTGCAAAACATTGCTCTTATCCTTGCAATCATATGACTCACCCATTGATTTATTGAAAGTTTTATGCCAAGTTTTCATGTCAAACTAAAGGTTACTATGAAAGCACTAATGAGCAAGAGGAAATGCAATAATTGTGTAAAGTAACTATGCTTAACAAAATAGCACCTCATGTCAAGCACATTTTTAGTTTGTGATTGCTTCTTGTAATAGTACAAACCCACATCCACTAAGATTATGTTCTGTTACTACTGAAAACTACTTATTGTTTTTGTAGGTCTCATATTGGTTCAGGCATCATTTGATATTCTCATAGCCAAAAGCCGAAATGTTCACCCTCAAAAGTCTGTTGTTTCCCATACGCAGGCCGTCTCACAAATTTGAACAAGGGGAAGCAAGGTTGATTGCTAGAAACCATGCTATTTGCCTAAACATGGTACTTAATTTGTGTTCTACTCTCTCCCTTGTTGGCGATTGTGATGAAATATGGATGGAGTCACAGAGCTATCGAGTAGCACAATCCAGTGAGGTGAATTGTACCAATTTAACTCCTGTTCAATTAGAAGAAAAATTGAGAGCTTTTAGATGTCACAATCTGATATGATTTTGTCCCTTAGAAATGGGGGTAAGAGAAAAAAGGTGATTATTGGGTTTCAGAACATATAATGTAGATTCAATTTAATTTACATGTCACAAACATCATAGCTATCTTGTTTATGTGAAATAGGTGCTATGGATGATACAATGCCTCAACACAAGAGAAGAGGAAGGATGGTGAATCTAAACCTTGCTATTCAACTCCCGTGAGGTCACCAAAAATGACATCAATCCCACATGAAAAAACACACAAAAAATATTGTATATAGAGATGTTTTAGTGTAATCTAGGTATGTGTCCCTTCCATGTATTTGGAATTTGTTTCATTGTTACATAGATGTATTACTATTAATAATGCATTATATGTAATTTATTCTTTGAAATTGTTCAATTTCATATCTTCATGGAGAAGGAGAGGGCCATAGCATATATTTTATTGCTTTGCTTTCAGTTTTTTTACTCTGACTGCATGGTGCATGCTAGTCAGACAAAGAGCAAGGGCATGCATATGTTTCTTGCAATCTGTACTTGTTAAGTGGACTCCACATGGCGCATATTGTTTTTAGTCTGACTCCTGCTTTTAGGTTGTTTAGTAACCAAAATCACTTTTGTTGACCACTACGAGATTCAGTTTGTAGTATAGTGTGGTGTGGATGTGTGTGGTCATGTTCATCGAACATCTTGAACAGTTCAATAATACCATTTTTATTGATGTGGATGCAACCCTCAAATTTCTTTTGAATATTCTTAGCTTCCAATGTTTTGTGATGAGCCAATTGATGTTGTCAACTCTAAATGCTTCATTAGCTATTGACTCAGATATCAGACTTGCCACAGAGAAATAACAATGCTTATGCTTCATGCATTATCTTTAAGAATAGCTTGCATTTTATCTGATTTAAAATGTCCAACATATAGCATGGGTTGCAGCCTACTGTTTGATGCTGAAGATACATGTTATTAATGTGAATTAACCAAGGTAGAATGTTTCTTGATCTTCAGGAAGCTCTACTGCAATAAGGATAATTTGCTATGTCTTGGAGCTACAAGGCGTGCTGAGTAACAATAGTAGGTACAACCTTGCTAGCAAAGTATAGTTCATTGTAAAAATAAAAACAAAACATTTCAGGTTTTATCTTTGCTAATTTTCTTTGGTTAAGTATCTGTGCTTGGCATATCTAATACTTGTATATTTTATCCCTAAGCTTGCTACAAAAAAATTCACTGTTTTCATTATGCTACTTATGAGTAACTATATGCGAACTACTTTTGGCACATGATTTAGTATGTGCTTAAGATGATTCATTTCTTGCAAATTCTGGAACAAAATGAATTTTGGCGTTCAATATTTTTGACGTGGATTAAACATGCACGCTTACTGGTATGAACAACAAACATGTTTACTTCAAGCCGAATTCTAATGAAAACGAATAAGTAGTACACATTTTTAATTAAACTACCTTTAATTTATTAAACTAGTCCATGTACAATTGCTTTGCAAATGATCTAGCCATGCATTCCAGGATAAGACGTTCTAAGCCCATGTACAAATTGTGCTCTGTATCTGGACAAAACACTTGAAGAGATAATGTGATTGAGATTGGCGAATTAGCGAACTTGTGACATCATGATCATGGATGCATCCAGGATAGGTGATTATGTTAGTTTGTTGTGTGCCTCGGTGAATTAGTGAACGTGTGACATCTGTTACAAATGTGGACAATATTTTAATTCCAAATTTTATTAGGAGACAGAAATAATAAACTAATGATGCAAAACTCACAACTAACAGCAAGCTACTCATCATACTTCAGAACATACACAAGAAAAATAATATAGTAACAAAGTCGAACGTGCGCACGAACGACTTACTTGTTAGCCTGATGAAGAACAGAAGCGCGCAGCTTGATGCGATCGCGTAACGTAGGTGTAGCAAAGGTAGTGAGCGGTCGCGCAGATGCACCGCCGAAACCTTATTGCCACCCGTGCGGTACTCTGAGCAACGGTTTGGAGATAGCCGCTCTCCCTCCTTCCAGTGCAGCGGGAAGAAAGGTCAACGAGGTTCGATAAAGACAAAGACAACAGAGCGAAAAGTAGGGGAAGAATGGAGGTGCAAAATTCTCTCTCTTTCCGGACGTCTCGAGTTCCTTTTATGGGCGCTACGCCACTACTCACTAGTAATCTGCTGCGTTTAAATGAATTATGCACTCGTAACTACCTCATCAAATCATAAATTAAGCAGTGTAAATTCACTTGTAACCGCCTCATTCAAATGTTTAAATCTCATTTAAACAGAGAGAGTGAGGTGCATGGTTCAGCAAAAGTAAAGATGGACTTGGTCTGCCAAGTGGCGCGCCACGTCACGGCAAGTCACAATCACACGATTTTCACACAAAAATACGCAAATACGCGCGCGCGTGTGTGTGACTAGACAGAACCTTCCTCATACCATCTCTTTCTATATTCAAGGAGTAGGGAGGACTCCACCTTATAAATCGGTCTTCCTCACCCTGCCTTAGCAATATGGTACTAAACCATGCATGCTTTGAAATTACAAAAATAGGCCAATTAAATGGGCCAATTTCTAACAAAATCATGATCATGAATGCATCCAGGATATGTGATTATATTAGTTTGTTTTCTATCTCGGTGTAACGCTTCACGTTTTCCTAACTAAGCTAAGCAGTGAGATTAGGACTAATAATAGTAATCAAATTATTTAAGTAATGTTATGAATTAATGCATTCAAATCTAAAGCAGTGTATAGAAGTTGCAATTGAATGCCATACAACAAAGTGAGAAATTACAAGTATTGCTATAAATCGCCAACCAAAATTTTATAGTCCTTTTAATTATTACATTGAATATAATAGGGAGATAAAAATACATGGGGTTTATTTCATACATATATAAATACATTCGGAATAATAGAGAATATGAATTACATATAGATCATCTCATACATTCTACAGTTAACCAAAGCTAAGGAAAAAAGTAAAGTTACCTACATAGTATCTCATACATTAGTTACTGAATTCCGAATCACAACCGCACTGTAGTTTCAATTGCGATTAGAATGGATTTAAAGATGCTAAAAAAGACCGAACAAAAGAAGAGAAACAAAGGAAAGAATTGAAGTCAGAACCCTAGAGTTAATTTTGAGTTGGGCATTCCACTCATAGAGATATCAAACCATCCAGGGGCCAGTCGGCTAACATAAAAACCTGCAACCGGCTAACATAAAACCTAGGAATCACACCAGTAGATCATCTTGCAATAAAAACAAGTATCTCTCTATTAAATTATTATCACCCTACATAAAAAAGTCAAAACCATGTTTAAATCGGATGAATGGCATGAGAAAGAAAAGGGAAATGATAGTAGTCGACTGATGGAGCAGTTGACAAGTAAGGTTAAATAAAAATGGTGAGCAGAGGGTGCCCTGGCAGGTGACAGAAGAGCATGATTAGGACATCTGAATAAAAATAGAATATAAGGACTTACAAACTTCATTTGTGTAAGGGACCATATTAATCATATCAACCATTATTCCATCTGAGGGCAGGCAGAATCAGTAACCCTATTGAGGTTATTATATTATCCACATCAGTAAGTATATAATTAGGGGAGGAACTCAGAGCCGGATAGAGAAGCTAGGAATGGGGGATCACAGCCGCCAAAACTTAGAACTGGTACATAGGCCAGAAGTGGGGGACGCGGACCGCAAGAACCTAGGACTTGTCTAGAGACCAGAAGCAAGATACGCGGAGGTGATATATTATGCAGTGGAGTGTTGGGTGATGGTTAGATGCCCCAACCAACAATTATGTCGAGATTGGTGGCCGTCGGGTAAGGATGAGAGACCGCCCCAGGATGCCGGTTGATAGTAATTCTGTGGAGATATAATACACTAAAATAGATATAAAAGTTTTGTATTCTGGTTTGGGTGTCGCATCTATGAAAATGCAAAGATCCATTTGCTACAAGAATCAGAGTGGCAATGGGTAAAGTAATACAATATTGCATAATGCTATATAAATCATAAATTCATACTTGTCTGCTGGACGAGAGGCTACAGAAACCAACGGAGGTTTTTAGCTATTTATATGAGTATTTAGTAGTTTTCTAAAGTTAATAAATCCAAAATCTTTTACAACATAAAAACAATTATTTTCTCTATAGTCTGAGAATGAGCATGAGCATGAGAATGAGATGTATCAAAAGAGATAGAACATGAGTATCCAATGCATAATTGCTAGATAAACTTGCTGAGTAATTCGTACTCACCTTTACTATTATTTTCTTTGTTTAGAGGATAGCTAGCTGGGATCCACATTTGGGGTAGGTGAGGCCTATGCGGACAAGCTCTACCACGAATGGGAGGGGGATGGTACTGAGACTGAGTCGTATGAGGGTGACACCTTATACGAGACATAGGATGACTAGGACTCTAGGAGCGACATGGTCTCAACCCTTAGGGTATCAGTGATATTGGAGTATTGTATTTATATTCAACTTTTTTTTGTATAATTAGAATCTGGACTAGACTTCACTTCTAGTATTGTAATAAATTAGCTAGAATGGTTGTATGAGACTTTAGCCCTACGTGACTATTTGGATAAAATGGTATGTATTGTCTCTAATTATTACTCTGCTGCAACACTTTATGAGTTTATTATTCATTAGAGCAATATTTTATTGGCTAAAACAAATAATAATCTGTTGACTAACATTTTTACCCTGTGGTAAAAATACGGGTCATCACACTCGGCATGTAATTAGCTAACAATTTGATATTTTTCATGTTAATCGTGTATTGCTAGCTTGGAAGTGACTCAGTTATCATTTATTTAGTGCCGAAAAGCGTACAAGGGTATATCTTTTTTTACTGGACACATACGAATGATCGTGATCACGTCTCACGTGAGAATATTGTCGCCAAGATCTTGATCGAATACTTAGCCGGGCTTCTTTTTACATTTTTAATCGCTTTCCACCTAGCTTGCACGTTTGGGATCCACAGAAAATCGTGGCTGTTTCGATAATATGGCTTTTCATCATTATAATATTTCAGAAAGGATTGAGAAGTTTACAGTCTAAATTGTTTTCTTCACGTTCAGCATCTGGTGAGCTTTATCATTATAATATTTTTAAAGAAGTCATATCCTTGTTTTAGGTGCACGTGCTCATTTGGCCCAAGTTCTAATTTTATTACTATTGTTCATTACTTACTTGTCGTTTGGGTGTTGACAAAGTATCTAAAATACACCTAGGACCATTATTTTTTATAGTTAGCAAAAGTTGTTAAAGATATAATGATATGAAAATACTTATAATGGCAAATATGCTTACATCTTTTTCATGTGATAAATCTTTTACGTATGTTAGTTTGGTCAAAGCTTTAAAATGCTAATTACACTATGCATTTTGGGACATCTATTTCATAACAGAGGCGGCATAACTTCGTGGATCGCTTCCTCTTAATTTATCACAACACCTTTTCGGAAGTGCATGTAACTCAAAATTAGCTCACTTCCGCCCAATAAATGGAGCTCTCCGCGCATGTGGAATTGTGTTTCTCCGTTAAGCCATTTTAACCATTTTTATAGTGAAGATTGTGATGGGGAACTGTGCCGCTTAACTAGCAAACCTGTGACCAGATTTATGGACAGGTGGACACCATTAGGTACAACAATGATCCTACTCCGATCGCTTAGACGCTATCAGAGACGACCCGACGGATAATGCATGACTTCCAGGGGAAAAGGTCGTTCAAAAGCTTCGGTTTCTAGCTTTTAGTGTTTTTAATTTTTTTTACTTTTAGTTTTTTAGATTTTTTCCTCTTATTTCTTTGTATAGATTGTGATAATATCTTTTCTTTTTGTATTTAAAAATTTAATTATGCAGAAAACAGTTACAGTAAAAAAATCAAAAAACGAGATTTGTAAGTCCTTTAAAGCACTGCCTACATACGTCGATCCTTAAAAATTATATGCACGCGTCCTTATCCAAGTGCTAAAGCCCAAAAGCGAAAAGACAGATTAAATGGAAGGATCGATCACGACTGACGCGGCACAATTCCTTCAATAATTAGCAGGTAATTATCCAAACGTCAACACGGTGGATGCGTTTTGATCGACCGGTCGACCCGGCGATCGTGCTGTCTATAGTAATGGATGGCGATCCATCACTGGCGCACGCAGCTTGCACGGCCGGTCAACGGTCAGCGCTCGCCAACTGACTGCTCCAATTGCCAGCGGCCTGACGCGCTTGGAGCTGGACTAAACTGTAACCACTAACCGGCCGTTCTTGTGGTAAGGGTCAAATTCAGACGCGTGTCGGAATATTTACTCCACGGGTTGATGGAGTGGCTAGTGGAACTTATGAGCTGCATTCGAATTTTTTTTAAATAATTTATTTTTTATTCGAAATAATAGAAATATACTCGCGCGAAATGTTTTTTACAAAAATAGGCTCCAATCGTCCAACGGGTCGGTGACTAGAACCTATCAACCAACGGCCGCGTGACACGCAAGCAATCCAGTGGTCGTTAGGCGAATTGATTGTAGTCGCCGAACCGCCGAGCGACTCTTCCAATCGCCCATCGGTTAGACGACTGCGCTTCCAGTCGCTAAAGGGTTAGGCGACTGGAAGCACAGTTAAAAGGCCGCTCGGTGAACAGTTGCATCAGAAAAGAAAAGGAGAGGTGAGGAGAGAAAGCGGAGGGAGGAGGAGAGGAGAGGGAGAGGAAGAAGGAAAGGAAAGAAAAGGAGAGGAGACAAAAGGAGAGGGAGAGAGGAGGAGGAGAGGTTTTGCGACTCTTGTAAGGTAATTTTTTTGTTTGTTGTATTGTAAATTTTATATACGAAGTAGATAGCTTATTTAGTGTTAGTATCCGTAGAAAATTATAGATGTAGAAAAGAATAGTATAATTTTGGTATAGAAAATTTAGTCAATGTAGTTTTAGAAAATTAGCAGCCGTAGTAACTTGTAGTTGTATAAAATTTAGTGAACATAGTTGTAGAAAATTAGTATCCTTAGCAAATTAGCATCTGTACAAAATTGTAGTTGTAGAAAATTCAGTCAACGTTACGTAGAAATTAATCGTCCGTAGAAATTTATAGTTATTCAAAATTCAGTTAATATTTTTGTAAGAATTTAATAATTAGCTTTGTATAAAACAATAATATGTAATATTTATGATTAATTACGAATGAATGTAATGTTGTTAGTATATTGGAAAAACATGTGTACCGTTGTAACGGTATATAGGCACTTAAATTGATATGCCATATAAATTGTCGAAACCATTAGTAATTATTTGCAGTAGAGGAGAGCTCGAGTAGCGAGAAAAGAGTGGTGTCAGTGCGCGGTCTGACGATAGGAAGTTAATGCTACGAGGATAGTGTAGTTGGTTACGATAGGCGAACGGTCATTGAAATATAAATTACAGTACTTCCGTAATGTGCGATGCGATTTGACTAGTTGTAAAATTGAAAATATATGCAGGCAGACATCAATAATGCCGATACCTACTACATTGAAAGTGCATTACGGTGTTGGAATTGTTCGTGAAGGTCCGAATGGTGTGGACTTGAGCTATTTTGCGCAAGCCCCTTTGGTACACCCGGATGGCAAGAATACTCGAATCGCAGATGTGATGTACTGGCTTACCTATAGTTTCTCGTTGGACCCCAACGTGTGCAGCATCGTCATACAAGGGCTTTGGAGCCAGTCTCTCATGGACATCAGATGGGAGTTGAGAACATTGATGTGCACTGCTGCATGGAAGGGGTTTGTGCAAGAGTGTCGATGTGGCGGGTACGAGTGTGTGATGCTTGTGCAATCATACCCAATACAAGATGTGCAAGGTCGTGCGGACAGCCATCATCTTGGAGGTGCGAGCAACTCGGGCGCTCCACATGTTGGTGAAGAGAAGAAAGTTGCTCGTGACGAGGCCGGTGCGGTACATAGAGGAGAGGGAGAACAGTCACGCTATGGTGAGGGTACAGGACAAGTCAACGAAGGGGAGTATATAGAATACATAGTGCATCAAATGGAGAGCGATGACCAGACGGCTTGGGCTGAAGAGAAAGTTTTACAGGAGGACGACGAGGACAGTTTGGATGAAGACGAAGCTCCCATCCCGCAGGAATGGAACTGGTTTGATGCTGAGGGCGTTGCCGCATATGAAGAGCATGAATTACTTTGGGAGTATCATGGCATAGAGGTTTGGTTGCATTCAATGTTTGCTGACAAGGCATCGCTATAGGATTCCATCAAGCTGTGGCCCTGTCTATGCAGCAGACTTTTCGGGTCGTGAAATCTAGCCAGGAGTAGTATACCATGAAGTGTAGGTAGGCTGGTTGTCCTTGGAGAGTGCATGCACGTAGACCTAGGTATGAGACTCACTGGATTGTGTCAAAGGTGGAGCCGCGCTCTTGCATTCACAGTAGTGTTTTGGCGGGGCATTGTAACCTGATGTCTGCCTTTATAACCAATCTGATGTATAGAGAGATAGTGGAGAAGGACATGGAGGCCACGCACATCATGCTAACTATCGAGAAGAAATTCAAGTACAAGATTAGCTACACGAGGCGTGGTGTGCGAAGTAGAAGGCATTGGAAAAACAATTCGGGTCTTTTGAGGCGGTGTACGACAATCTTCCTTGTATGCTTAAGGTATTGCAGGACAAGAACCCGGGCATGTATATCGCTGTGAAGGGCAAGCCATCTACAAGGCTGCCAGCTTTTGCGGTGTTGCAGAGGGCCTTCTTAGCATTCGGTGTGTGCATCGAGGCATTCAGGCACATGTTGCCTGTTATCTCAGTTGACAGGACCTTTTAACCGGCAAATACAAGGGCCAGATCCTTACTGCCATTGGCATTGATGGCAACAATCAAATTATGCCACTGGCCATCGCATTTGTAGAAAGTGAGAATTACGACAACTGGTTGTGGTTCCTTAGACATGTGAGGGTTGGAGTTGTCGACGCTCATCCTGGGGTGTGTGTAATCCATGCTCACCATGCCAGAATTGTGAAGGCCATAAAAAACTTTAGGAAAACCCCGAGTAGCCCTTCCCTTGCCCGAATATAAGGAATAAATGATGCATTTCGTCACCTAGGGGCGAATTTCTTCAAGTAGTTCCCGAAACAAACCTTTGATGAAGCTATTCAAGAAGCTGGCTATGCAAAACCAGCAGAGAAAATTTGA
This sequence comes from Dendrocalamus sinicus, assembly GCA_036346575.1. Taxonomy (NCBI): domain Eukaryota; kingdom Viridiplantae; phylum Streptophyta; class Magnoliopsida; order Poales; family Poaceae; genus Dendrocalamus; species Dendrocalamus sinicus. Next base: position 26,842,488 of record CM070657.1, on the reverse strand, counting down.
TGCTTTGTGGGTGTTGTTAGACGAGCACAGCAGGAAGCATGCTAACGAGAGGCAACCGGAATGCCTGACAGCACTGGATGAGCCTAATGCAGCTGATCCAAGGAGGAGGAGATCACGGAATATCAAGTGTTTCTCATAGTGGATCGAGGGAGAACTATTAGAGAAGTGGTCACTGCTACATGACACAGACGGCGCAAGGTACATCATAATGATGACTAACCTTGCAGAGGTATACAACTGAATTCTCAAGGGCCTTCGTTCTCAGCCCTTCATCGCCATCATGGATGGTGTTCTACACAACAAAATAGACTACTTCAGGGAGAGGCATGCGAATGTTGTACTTTATGCGGCCAACCCATGAACATCGTACTTATCAAAAGTTATGGTATACATGGAGATGAAGGCATAGAAGGGCCAATTGCACATGGCACACGTCATGGGCAATGAGGAGCATCGTTTCGACGTGGTATTCCGAGATAGAGCCGGATTGGGACAGGTCGTGCCCTTGTTACCTATGAGGTATGTCTTGGAGATCATGTAAATGAACCTAGCTGCTTGTGTAACAAGCCAAAGCTATTATATAAGCCATGCTCTCATGTCCTTACTACATGGGGGATTGTGGGCATGGATCCTTCGAACTTCATGCCGGAGTACTTCTTCAAGGAGAGGGTGATGCAGGCATGGTATGGCGAGCTCAGGGGGGTTCAGGGTTGTGGGGAACTTCGCCACCTTGGATATTGCAGGGAGGACCTGGATTCTAGATGTTGACATGCTAAAGAGTGGGAAGGGTTGACGACAGAGCCGGTGTATTACAAATGATATGGACGAAGCGCAAAACAAAGCACATGGTGTACACTGTGGGTGATGCGATCAGGAGGGGCACACAACCAGACGATGCAAAGGCATGTGTTGATCACACCGACATGGTTTCTACAACTAGTTGTTAGAGACTACAAATAAATGTCTGTTGTAAACTGTACTTTGTTATTTGACACTTTTGACATGCGTATTGTCGTACTATTTGCATTGTACATTGCATGTACCATTTGTACAATTGTTATGTTACTTCTCCCTTTTTAGTAATGTAGTTGGTATTGTGCTAGTAGCCTAATATAGTTTCTAGAGAGTCCTTCTGCTTGGCGTTGCGGAGGAGTACTACATCTTTCTGTCGACTTAGACACACGGGCTGTCGTTGAGGTGGCTCTCACAGTTCCGAGTACGTGCCTAGCGCCCTTTCTATTCAATCCTATATGCTCTCATTTTCGCTGTTCTATACTAATAAATTTTTAGTTGCATTTAGGTGGAACGGATGGATCTGGAGGCAAACGAGCAGTAGTTCTCGTGCCACTTGGAAGTGTACTTGCTGTAGCTGTTTGGTTGGGTGCTCTTCACCACCAGCCACGGCACACCGTCGACACGCACCTCATCGCTCATGCTTGTCGGGCCCCCGGATTTCCAAACCAGGACCCTCTGTGTATTACTGCACTAGTCCCAGATCAAAGCTAGTGCACACAGTTAAACAGAATGGGAAACATCACCTTCAACGATTTATTACAATAAATAAGAGTACGGACCGAAAGGTCTCTTTATTACATCTGAGGTTTCAACCTCGCACATGAGAAATAAGCGGAAGCAAAATAAACTTGACGACGACCCATCAATACGCCACAGGCAATTGACTGGGGAAACGCGACCTATTCCTCCGGGAAGAAACCATCACAGCCACAAGCGATGTAGTAGTCGTAGTCCCCTTCTTGAGCTTCAACTTCCTCTGAGATTTATTTTTGAGTGTAGCATGTGAGTACATAAAGTACTCCGCAAGTCTTGGGAAAATGCATAGATGCAAGGCTTAACAAAGGAAGGCTATATGGTTCTTTTGCACAAAGCAACATTTTAAAATTCAATTACTACTAATTATTTTCGAAGGCATCAATTTAATAAAGTAACTGCTTTAGCAGAAACTATCAATAATTCTCTAGTGAAGGTTCCAACTACCAACACTAGCTTAAACAACTTGAACAAGTTTAATATTGCGGTTAAATCCACCCTCTCTGCTCCAATCGCTAGATACCCTTCCGAGAGTTCCTCCACTCTCGGAATTCCAAAACTTTGATTTTAAAACCAAACCAGAAAAACTACCATGTGAATGCATTCCTTGCTCGCCCTTGACCGTGGGCACGGCTATTCGAATAGTTTTACACTCTGCAGAGGTTGTACAACTTTACCCACAAGAGATAAATTATCCTTAAAAGTCAACACGCTTCCTTTGGCATGAGACCCGATAAAATATCACAGAGCCTTTACCTTACTCTAATCCAGCTAGATACCACCCACGAGGTTTCACCGCAGTAGGCTAACCGCTCGAACCGAAGCCCTCTTGCGCCGTATGAGTACAGAGAAATCCCTCCCCTCACCGTGGATAACCACCCATCCTGGCACCCACTTTCCATCGGTGGCACCTAAACTAGACTATCATAAGTTAGTCACTAGGTCGCACCCATATAGACTCGTGGTTGTACGGTTAATGCTCGCTTTGGACAAACACAAGCGCCGGTCCTTAATTGACTAGGTGGAACATACACTTAACAAGATCTCGTGCTAACTGCACCAAGCCAATCCAGCCATCCACCCTAATCTAAATCAACTTTCACATTTTATTTTATTTTAAAAGAACAGTGGCAACTCCAATTACCACTAAGTTTGCAAACACAAGATTATTACCATAAATCATAATTTCCCCTTTTTCAATATTTTCTAAAGTGTTGAATAGCGAGACTAAGCATTATACTACCATACTAACATCAACAAGTAAATATAATATTCTCATTAATGAGACAAAGGAAATCTCTAGGGATACAATGGTACATGGCATTCAATTGCAATGGAGGGTATAACAAAGTTGGATTAACTATATCCTAAGACTTGAACTATCATTTTATGTAAATAGCAATGCACATAATTTAAAATAATAAAAATCTTTTAAAATCATAGGTTCAAGATGATCAAAGGAGACTTGCCTTCTTGCAGGGTTTCGGGTCTTCTTGCTGCTGTGAAGAGGATCGCCGACAACGTTGGAATCTACGCGAGAAAAGACGAAGCAACAAAGCAAATAAATACAAATAAAATTCAAATAAAATCCAAAAATTCAACAGAGGCCATATTTGAATAGATCATGATTTTAGATGAATTTAGAAATTTGAATGGCTGAAATTGGAGTTAAAATGAGAAAGTTATGATCATTTGAAATTCTCGTTTGAATAAATCCAGAAATTCGAAAATTTCTGACAGTGGGGCCCATCGAATATTTAATTTTTAATCTTTTATTTTATTCCGAGAAACCGACAGATGGGACCCATCGACCAGCAGACCCTCTGCGGTCATCGACTGTGGGACCCTCTCGCCGCTGACCTCATCGCCTCGGTCACATCGACACAGGTGGGACCCATCGATCCGACCCACTTGTCGAGGTCGGCGCAGCAGATGGGACCCAGCGGCAATGGCCCGCACAGCACGGCCGCCGGCGACGGGGACCCACTTGTCGGGCGCGAAAATAAACGAAAACTCAACCCAGCAAGCGGAGCCGAAGGCCCGAACGCGCACCGGAGTTGAAATCGCGCACGCTAACTGAGGGGAGGGGAGGCTTTGCCTACCCATAAAGGGCAGCAAATCCCTTTGAGGATACCTTGGGTGGCCCGGCAGCGATGGTCTGAGGCGACGGCGCCGGCGGCGAGGATGGGCCGAGAGGTTCAGCGGTGCGTGAGATTGTAATCTGCGTGCGGCGGGGTTCGCTTGGAGGAGTTGGTGAGGTCCGGATGAACGGAGACGGCCGCGGCGAGGGAGCAGCGGAGGCAGCTCGGGTGCCCGTGCGGCGGCGCCCGGCGACGAAGAGGTGGCCGAGGTGCCTGGAGATCCGCCGATGCTCTGAGAATCTGCAGTGGCGCTACGGCCCGGGAGGTCCGAGGCGACGGGAGAGCTCGCCGGAGTTGGCGGGGCTCGCGGAGAGAAGCTCGGTGCGCGGGCGCCTCGTGGCCCGAGAAGAGGTGGAGGGTGCCGAGGAGGTGGTGCAGGAGAGGCGAAGGCCGAGGGGCTATTTATAGGGCTCGGGAGGGTGAGGCAGCGGAATTCTCACCGAAGTCGACGGCCGAGGTCGATTCAAATTTGGGGATAAGCCGTCGGAGGCAACGCGAGCTCGGGCTTTAGGGATAAGACGCTTATCCCCTGGTAGTTCGAATCTGCTCAACTCAAGAAAGAGGCCGAGTTCGAGTGGGATTCGGTCGCGGATTTCTTCGGAGAGAGAAAGAAGGAGGAGTCCGGCGTCCGCGCGAGACGACGGAATCGACCAGCCGGCCCGCACGGCGAGCAAGGTTCGTGGTGCGGATGGCGCCACGTAACCCCGATGCAGATCGCGCGGCGCGCGCTTAAGTGGGAGGGAGCGGTGGATTGAGGCCAGCGCGAAGACACGGCTCATCCGAGCCGCCCACGCGCCGAGCGAGGAGGAGGAAGGCGGGCCGACGGGCCGGCCCGCGGGCGCCGAGGAGAGGAGGTGCGGCCTAGATGGGCCGAGCGGCGACGTGGGCGGTATCCACCGCCCACGTGGCGGCGGAGGAGGTTGGGATTTTTATTTTTAGAATTTGATTTAGATTTTCGTAAAAGGCTAGAAAATTAATTAGGCCTCGAGAAAATATGAAAATACCTCCAAAAATTCCAGAAAAATTCACAAAGCTCTGGACACATTTTGGACTACATAAAATTATTTCCAACTACTGTTGGTATTCTATTTTTATATTTTAAATTACTTTTTAGATTTAAAAATAGGTTTTTTTAAACTCCAGGAAATTCAGAAAAGCCAAACAAAATCCAATTACTTTAAATCAATTACTTTGAGCTTAAATTTTTCCAAGAAGCAAATTTTGGGGTGTGACAAACCTACCCCCCTTAGAAAGAATCTCGACCCCGAGATTCGGATGGACTGGAAAAGAGGTCGGGAAACTCTTCTTTAGATCCTCTTCACGCTCCCAAGTCGCCCGATTCGAATGGTTGCTCCATCGCACTTTACGTAACTTGATGACCTTGTTTCGCGCACGACGCTCGATTCCTCCAAAATTTTAACCGATACTCGGATAGGTGAGGTCCTCCTTCACATTTATTTCATCTAGAGGCATCTGCTCTTCTCGCACTCGAGACACTTCTCACCGGGATACATGGAAGACGCCATGCACCTTTGATACCGAGGCGAAGCTCCAACCGGTAAGCAACTTCTCCTCGCTTTGCTACCACCGAAAGGGTCCAATGAATCTAGGAGCAAGCTTTCCACCGACTCCAAAACGCCTCATCCCTTTGAGAGGTGACACCTTAAGGTAAACATGATCCCCGGTACAAATTCTAATGCCCTTCGACGATTATCCGCATAGCTCTTCCGCCTCGCTTGTGCTGCTTTTTAACCTATCCCGAATTAGGCGAACTTGTTCTTCGGCTTGCCTCAACACATCCGGCCCAATACTTGTCCCTCTCCTGTCTCTTTCCAATACAATGGAGTCTCGCACTTTCTACCGCATAAGGCTTGAACGGTGACATTTGTAAACTGGATTGATAATCATATTGTAAGAGAACTCTGCGTAAGATAAACTCTGGTCCCAACTATCCTTGTTGGATAGGCACAAGCTCTCAACATGTCTTCCGTAATCTGATTTACTCTTTCTGCTTGCCCATCCGTCTGGGATGATAAGCTGACTTGAAATTCAAATTGGTGCCCGAAGTTCATGTAGCTTCGCAAAACCTTGAAGTGAATTGGGTTCCTCGATCCGACACAATCTTCTTTGGGACTCCATGTAAACTCACAATCCTTGACATATACAACTCGCAAGTCTATCCCGGAGTATGTGGTCTTTACTTTGGAATGAAATGGGCAACTTTTGTCAAACGATCCACTATAACCCAAATTGAATCGTGTCCTGCTTTTGGTTCTTGGTAATCCAGTTATAAAATCCATACCAATTTCTTCCCATTTCCACTCGTGGATCTGCAATGGTTGCAAAAGTCCAGCAGTCTCTCGTGTTCAGCTTTAATCCGCTGGCACACATCACACAAAGCCACACACTCTGCAATCTCCCGCTTCATACCGCCACCAAGATCTTTCCTTGAGATCTTGATACATCTTGGTACTCCTGGGTGTATTGAGTATCCGGATTCATGAGCTTCCTTCATGATTAACTCTTTTATTTCTCTCTTCTCGTGCACCATAATTCTTTTTCCAAACCAGACGGTACCTTGTTCATCCTCGGAAAATTCGATGCTTTCCGCTCTTCATATCATCCTTGATCTCCGGACATACTTGTCCTCTTTTTGTGCTACTCGATTTGCTCTTCTAAGGTTGGTTGAACTTCCAAAGTGGCTAAGAACCCTTCTTCTACTACTTGTAAGTTGAGCCGCTGAAATTCCTCTTGAAGTGCCGGCATACTATCCTTAATCCACACTTGGTACAAGAACTTTTCGACTCAAAGCATCGGCTACCACATTAGCTCGTCCCGATGATAATGTATCCCAATATCATAATCCTTTATCAACTCAAGCCATCTCCTTTGCCTCATATTGAGATCGGGTTGAGTAAATATATACTTCAAACTTTTGTGGTCCAGATAAATCTCGCAGTGATTACCGATCGATAATGCCTCCAAATTTTTAGAGCATGCACTACGGCAGAAGCTCTAAATCATGGGTTGGGTAATTCTCATGCGTCGCAGCTTGCCTTGAAGCATATGCAACTACCCTTCTTTCTTGCATCAAAGACGCAGCCTAATCCTTGTCTTGATGCATCACGAAGACTTCAAAATCTTTCCTAATATCCGGAGTGTTAACACCGGCGCAGACGTTAACCTCTTCTTCAATTCTTGAAAACTATTCTCACATGACTTACTCCATTCAAACTTCTTCTCCTTCTTTAGCAACTGGGTAAGAGGTCTTGCAAGCTTGGAGAAGCCTTCAATAAAGCGACGATAGTATCCTCGCCACCAAGAAAACTTCGATCTCGGATCATCGATTTTGGTTGCATCCAATTAAGCACATCATTTACTTTCTCGTGGTCTACGGATACTCCTCCCGCGGAAATCACATGACCTAAAAAGGCTACTTTCTCAACCGAACTCGCACTTGCTAAACTTGGCGCATAACCGGTGTTCTCTAAGTTTTTCCAAAACTATCCTTAGATGCTCTGTATGCTCTTCCTCATTCTTGGAATAAATCGAATATCATCGATGAACACCACTACAAACTTATCCAAATATTCCATGAACACTTTATTCATCGGTTCATAAAATATGCGGTGCATTTGTCAAGCCAAATGACATCATCAGATACTCATACAATCCATAACGGGTAGCAAATGTCGTTTTGGTATATCCTCCGGTCTTATCTTCAATCGGTGATAACCGACCAAGGTCAATCTTGGAGAAGACACATGAACCTTTCAATTGATCAAACAGATCATCTATCCGGGCAAAGGATATTTGTTCTTGATCGTCACATCATTCGAGATCGATAATCCACGCATATGCGAAGACTACCATCTTTCTTCTTTACTAGCAAGATCTGTGCTCCCAAGGTGACGAGCTTGGTCTCACAAAACCTTTATCTTGCAACTCTTCAATCGCTTCTTAACTTCAACCAAATCGTCGCAGACATTCGATAGGGTCTCTTTGATATAGGAGCTGTACCGCATCGTTTGATGACAAATTTAACTTCTCTGCGCGGCATTCCCGGCAAATCTTCGGGGAATACATCCGGGTACTCACTTACAATGGGTACCTTTTCCAAGGCTACTCCCTTCACACTATTCAATCCACACCTATTCTGGGAAGAGGTGTTTGACTTATATCTTACTTGGATTCCGTCCGAGTTGGTAATCAGAATCGCTCGATCGGCACAATCTATCTCGCCCTTTATACTTAGTTAACCAATCCATTCCAAGTATCACATCTAGACTCTTGGAATCTATTATGATAAGATTCGCTAGAAATCTAACTCCATTGATATCCACAGCTTGCACTAGGGCAAACCGTGTTAGTCCTCATTTCCTTTCAGGATTGACTAGCATAGGGTCTTTAGTTTACGCACATCCCAATTATATTTCTCAACAAAATCTTTTGACACAAAAGAATGCGAAGCTCCGAATCAAATAATGCCGATGCGGTACCGAGTTGACAAGGAACTTACCCAAAACTACGCCGTGCATCCCGGTCGCTCATGGTCACATGGTTGAGATGTCCTCTGCTCACCACTTGTGGAGCCCTTGAGTCCGAGGGGTCCCACGGCCTTGTCCTGCATTTGGAGTTCGTGATGCGTGTCGCTCCCAAATTGAAGCGAATCGGGTCACACTGGGCGCTTCGGGGACAAGCTTGCTAGCATAATGCCCCATGTTCTTGCAAATTGAAGCACCGCACTCCTGCTGCTGAAGTCCGGCTCACTGGGTTGAACACCATTGCCTGCTCGGGAAACTTGTGAGTTTGGGCGAGGTCCGTGAATGGAGTCCTTGGCACAATTGGTTCTGAGGTTCTATGGAACTGAGGTGGGTTAGGGCGGAATCGGGAACCACTCGCACCCTGCTGAGCTTGAAATTTTCTCTTCCTACTTTCATACAGTTGACGTTGAGCATCTTCTTGTACAAAGGCCTTGTTCACCATGTGTTGGAAGGTTGGAAAATCATTCGACACTAGCTGCACCTTGAGGTTGGGGTCGAGTCCTTGCATGAACCTCCAGATCTTCGTTGCCTCCGATGTGATCTCTTCAGACACATACCTGTATAGTTGAGTGAATTTGTTCAGGTATTCGAAACGCTAAGGTTCCCTTTGCCGCACTGGTAGAACTCTCTTCTTCATGTCCATTATTCCCAGAGGAATATGCGCGGTCTGGAAAGCTTCCTTAAATTCATCCCATGCGATAGCTTATGCTGTTTTGATGGGCGCGCGATAATTCTCCCACCAATTAGCAGCGATTCCTTTGAGTTGGTGGGCAGCATATAACACCTTCTCATTGTCATTGCATTGGGCTAGGACCAGCTTCCTTTCCACATCCTTGATCCAATCATCCGCCTCCATTGGATCCACCGAACCAAAGAAAAGTAGGAGGCCTTGTTCTCATAAATTCTCCCATCCTAGACTGGGAGCTTGGTTGGGTGCTGCGGAGCTTGCTGCACTTGGTTTTGAGCTAAAGCTTGAAGAAGCTGCAGCTTGCATGGCCATCATCCGCTCCAAGTGGGGGCTTGAGCAGGGGTGGTGGAATGTTGTTCTCTGGCCGAGGGTTGGCATCACTACTGTTGTCGTGGTTGCTCCTTGTGTTCACCATCCGGCGGTTTGTGTTAGCATAAGGTAAGAGGAAATAGCAAAGGTAAGAGATTTAGGAGACTAAGTCACATCCCAAGCCAACACACAAGAAAGAAACAATCATTCAACTAAAGCAAAAGAACCTTTATTGAAATCAAACTAGTTTTAAGAATGGTCGTACCACGCTGCACTTAGGCTTGGTACACCCTCTAGCACACCAAGCATAATAAAAGCGTTCTAATAACGTGGGCATTATTTGGGTACTATCGACTCAAAAACTACTAATCCTCTCCAAAGACGCGCCCTCGTGGTCCTCCTCGGTTCTTCTTCCGGTTCTTCCTCCGTTCTTCTCGGTTCTTCTTCCGGTTCTTCTTGCTCATTTACGTGATGTCGTGAGCAATCACAAGCGGCGAAACACGGGACGGTTGGCGATCAAGGCGCCGAGCACGAAGCGGAAGGGAAGGCTTGCGCCGTGAGGGTGATGGCGGGTGGTCGATCGGGCGATGCACCTTCTTGCGTCCGTGAGCTCGTACGGAGTCCTCGCAGTCGCAATGGTGCGCGTTGTTGGGGACGGCACCGGCACCGCGAAGACGGCGTGTAGTCCGTACAGCTTTGAGACGCCTTAGTCCAAACTCGTCTGTCTCGTCCCAAGAAGCTGGCGCGAGAGTGTCGAGTGCTGATAATCGAAGTGAGAAGCATCCGAGTTGTCCTATTTCCTCTTGAGTTCTAGCATAAGTGATCGCCATCGCTGGGTGAGCTGCACTGATGTGACAATCGAGGGTCGCCAATCGGAATGTCAAAAGGATCTGGATACCTCTGCCCCGCCGAGGTTGATGAAGAAGCAAAAGGGGGACTGATGTACAGCATCCTTGTGCAAATGGCACAACTCGCCAATGGCGAGACGTGCGCATCCTCGACAATAAAACAATGGGACCGAGGGTGCTTGATGGGGTATTTTGGGAGTTGAATTCCCATCCCGCATACAGAATACCTCCATCGACCACAAGTCTCGATCCAGATCCGTGTCTTTCGCCCCTGAAAATGGGCGGCCGACGGTACTCAAGCATCGCATCAATCGCCGGAGAAGGCTAGCGAAATCTCCAAAGATCCTCTCCATGTGAGTAGTAGTCCCACGGGCAGCGCCATCTACAAAGTTGAATAAAAGAAAAGATTAGTAAAAGTTTTACAAGGGAATGTAGAGACAAGAGTGAGATACTAAGTAAGAAGAGAGTAGAAGCAAAGAAGCTTATAAATTTTTAATATATTGCTTTTATAAATATAAGTCCTTATGGTTTTGCCATTCCTAAGCTAGGTCACGTCCCATACCAAATAGGCTCGATACCATCTCTCTGCTGGGCCCCTGATTTCCAAACCAGACCTTCAGGTATTACCGCACTAGTCCCTGATCAAAGCTAGTGCACACGCTAAATGAATGGGAAACATCACCTTCAACGATTTATTACAATAAATAAGAGTACGGACCGAAAGGTCTCTTTATTACATCCGAGGTTTCAACCTCGCACATGAGAAATAAGCGGAAGCAAAATAAACTTGACGACGACCCATCAATACGCCACGTGCAATTGACTGGGAAACGCGACCTATTCCTCCGGAAGAAACCATCACGACCACAAGCGATGCAATGAGTCGTAGTCCCCTTCTTGAGCTTCAACTTCCTCCGAGATTTATTTTTGAGTGTAGCATGTGAGTACATAAAGTACTCATAAGTCTTGGGAAAATGCATAGATGCAAGGCTTAACAAAGGAAGGCTATATGGTTCTTTTGCACAAAGCAACATTTTAAAATTCAATTACTACTAATTATTTTCAAGGCATCAATTTAATAAAGTAATCGCTTTAGCGTAAACTATCAATAATTCTCTAGTGAAGGTTCCAACTACCAACACTAGCTTAAACAACTTGAACAAGTTTAATATTGCGGGTTAAATCCACCCTCTCTGCTCCAATGCCAGATACCCTTCCGAGAGTTCCTCCACTCTCGGAATTCCAAAACTTTGATTTTAAAACCAAACCAGAAAAACTACCATGTGAATGCATTCCTTGCCCGCCTTGACCGTGGGCACGGCTATTCGAATAGTTTTACACTCTGCAGAGGTTGTACAACTTTACCCACAAGAGATAAATTATCCTTAAAAGTCAACACGCTTCCTTTGGCATGAGACCCAGATAAAATATCACAGAGCCTTTACCTTACTCTAATCCAGCTAGATACCACCACGAGGTTTCACCGCAGTAGGCTAACCGCCCAACCAAGCCCTCTTGCGCCGTATGAGTACAAGAAATCCTGTCCCTCACTGTGGATAACCACCCCATCCTCGGCACCCACTTTCCATCGGTGGCACCTAAACTAGACTATCATAAGTTAGTCACCTAGGTCGCACCCATATAGACTCGTGGTTGTACGGTTAATGCTCGCTTTGGACAAACACAAGCGTCGGTCCCAATTGACTAGGGTGGAACATACACTTAACAAGATCTCGTGCTAACTGCACCAAGCCAATCCAGCCATCCACCCTAATCTAAATCAACTTTCACATTTTATTTTATTTTAAAAGAACAGTGGCAACTCCAATTACCACTAAGTTTGCAAACACAAGATTATTACCATAAATCATAATTTCCCCTTTTTCAATATTTTCTAAAGTGTTGAATAGCGAGACTAAGCATTATACTACCATACTAACATCAACAAGTAAATATAATATTCTCATTAATGAGACAAAGGAAATCTCTAGGGATACAATGGTACATGGCATTCAATTGCAATGGAGGGTATAACAAAGTTGGATTAACTATATCCTAAGACTTGAACTATCATTTTATGTAAATAGCAATGCACATAATTTAAAATAATAAAAATCTTTTAAAATCATAGGTTCAAGATGATCAAAGGAGACTTGCCTTCTTGCAGGGTTTCTGGTCTTCTTGTCGCTGTGAAGAGGATCGCGACAACATTGGAATCTACGCGAGAAAAGACGAAGCAACAAAGCAAATAAATACAAATAAAATTCAAATAAAATCCAAAAATTCAACAGAGGCCATATTTGAATAGATCATGATTTTAGATGAATTTAGAAATTTGAATGGCTGAAATTGGAGTTAAAATGAGAAAGTTATGATCATTTGAAATTCTCGCTTGAATAAATCCAGAAATTCGAAAATTTCTGACGTGTGGGGCCCATCGAATATTTAATTTTTAATCTTTTATTTTATTCCGAGAAACGACAGATGGGACCCATCGACCAGCAGACCCTCTCATGGTCATCGACTGTGGGACCCTCCGCCGCTGACCTCATCGCTTTGCGATCAGCGAAAGGGACCCATCGATCCGGACCCACTTGTCGAGGTCGGGCGCATGATGGGACCCAGCGCAGCGGCCGCATGCACGCGGCCGCCGACGGTGGGACCCACTTGTCGCGGAAAATAAACGAAAAACTCAACCAAGCACATGGAGCCGAAGGCTCGAACGCGCACCGGAGTTGAAATCGCGCGCGCTAACTGAGGGGAGGGGAGGCTTTGCCTACCCATAAAGGGCAGCAAATCCTTTGAGGATACCTCGGGTGGCCCGGCAGCGATGGTCGGAGGCGACGGCGCGGCGGCGAGGATGGGCCGAGAGGTTCAGCGGTGCGTGATTGTAATCTGCGTGCGAAGGGGTTCGGTTGGAGGAGTTGGTGAGGTCCGGGGATGAACGGAGACGCCGGCGGCGGCGGGAGCAGCGGAGGCGGCTGGGTGCCCGGTGCGGCGGCGCCGGCGACGAGAAGAGGTGGCCGAGGTGCCCAGAGATCCGCCGATGCTCGGAGAATCTGCAGTGGCGCTACGGCTCCGGGAGGTCCGAGGCGACGGGAGAGCTCGCCGGAGTTGGGCGGGCTCGCGGAGAGAGAAGCTTCGGCTGCGGGCGCCTCGTGGCTCCGGAGAAGAGGTGGAGGGTGCCGGGAGGTGGTGCAGGAGAGGCGAAGGCCGAGGGGCTATTTATAGGGCTCGGGGAGGGTGAGGCAGCGGAATTCTCACCAAGTCGACGGCCGAGGTCGATTCAAATTTGGGGATAAGCCGCCGAGGCAACGCGAGCTCGGCTTTAGGGGATAAGACGCTATCCCCAGTAGTTCGAATCTGCGCTCAACTCAAGAAAGAGGCCGAGTTCGAGTGGGATTCGGTCCGGATTTCTTCGGAGAGAGAGAAAGAAGGAGGAGTCCGGCGTCCGCGCGAGACGACGGAATCGACCAGCGGGCCCGCAGCCGGCGAGAGCAAGGTTCGTGGTGCGGATGGCGCCACGTAACCCCGATGCGATCGTGCGCGCGCGCTAAGTGGGAGGGAGCGGTGGATTGAGGCGGCACGAAGACACGGCTCATCCGAGCCGCCCACGCGCCGAGCGAGGAGGAGGAAGGCGGGCCGACGGGCCGGCCCGCGGGCGCCGAGGAGAGGAGGTGCGGCCTAGATGGGCCGAGCGCGACGTGGGGGTATCCACCGCCCACGTGGCGGCGGAGGAGGTTGGGATTTTTATTTTTAGAATTTGATTTAGATTTTCAAAAAGGCTAGAAAATTAATTAGGTCTCGTAAAAATATGAAAATACCTCCAAAATTCCAGAAAAATTCACGAAGCTCTGGACACATTTTGGACTACATAAAATTATTTCCAACTACTGTTGGTATTCTATTTTATATTTTAAATTACTTTTTAGATTTAAAAATAGGTTTTTAAACTCCAGGAAATTCAGAAAAGCCAAACAAAATCCAATTACTTTAAATCAATTACTTTGAGCTTAAATTTTTCCAAGAAGCAAATTTTGGGGTGTGACAATGCTAGGGCCATCTTCGAGGGCGAGGCCCCCCAGATCAGCTGGGGTTTGACAAAACTTGCCGCGACCTATCGCGGCTTATGCGATGTGTGCACCAAGGCCAAGGCGAACTCGGTCATCGCAGGGTGTCCGTTGCTATTGTAGCTGTGGTCTTTCGAGTGATTTAGCCTCAGACGGCCCATGATCGAGAACATGACTCCGTATAGGGCTGAGATGTACCTCGGGGGCAACGTTGACCGGCCTTCGTGGGTTCTCTCTGGTGTCATCGATGGGTAAGTGGAACGTCAAAAGGTCCTACAAGATCCAGGAGGAGGAGCACCGTAAGGACAAGCAAACCGAGCATATACATCGGGAGATGAAAGCTCATCTCGAGAAGTGCACGCGTAGGGAGTGCGAGGCTCGCGAGAGGGAGCATGAGAAATAGAGGGAAATGGTGACCAAGGCAAAAGATGCCACTGAGGAATTCAACGCTGAGCTCGCAAGGAAGGAAAAATGACCTTGGTCCACGCAGTAGGTCGTACAAGTAGTTGGGTTGGTTGGTCGCATATGATGCTCTATGTTATGCATGTAATCAAACCCTACGCGGCATGTTACTCCCAACTGTACTATGAAGTATATTTTAATTCAGACAAGCTTTTTTTCCTCGTCTTTTTGCATTCAATTATTCCCGGTAACATCACAATATTACTTACCCTCATACTTACCAATCGTTCTTATTTCAATCATTCTTAAAAAAGTTTCATGATTTTTTTGCACTACAACAACATACAACGATCATAAATTCTTATTGCAAATTCAACAGATTATCTACTATTCATAATCTACAAAAATCACAAATGGATTAACCCACACTACCTCTTGTTTGTAGTCGCCAGATAGCCGAAGCGATCGCAATTGCGCGCCTAGCCATCGGGCAACAAGCTGCGATCGCCCAGCCGCCGGCGATCGGAGCCTATCACCCAACGGCTTACGGACAGCTTTCATGTCGCGTGACCATTAGGGCTGGATAACGAGCTGGCTCGGCTCGGCTCGGCTCGGCTCGGCTCGGTCTGGCTCGGTAGGATAACGAGCTGGCTCGAGCTGGCTCGTTATAACTAACGAGCTAAAAAGCTCGCTCGACTCGGCTCGTAAAAAGCTCGAGTTAGCTCGTTTGGCTCGTGAGCCAGGGCCAAAAAATGTCTCCATCATATATTCATCCATGGAAGCATGGCTCGTTTAGCTCGTTTGGCTCGTTTGGGTACAATAGAGTACAAATTAACACATGCATGGCTCGTTTGGGTACAATAGAGTACAAATTTACACATTAACACATGCAATAGAGTACAAATTAGGTCCATGGAAGCAGCATATGCATATCTAAATTCCTGGAAGTATGGCTCGTTTGGCTCGTGAGCGGCTCGCGAGCTGGCTCGAGTTGGCTCGTTATAGCTAACGAGCTAAAATCTTGGCTCGGCTCGGCTCGTTATCCTAACGAGCCGAGCCGAGCCGAGCCAGCCACGAGCCGAGCGAGCTAACGAGCTTCGAGTTTTTCGTCCAG
Organism: Dendrocalamus sinicus; assembly: GCA_036346575.1. Lineage (NCBI taxonomy): Eukaryota > Viridiplantae > Streptophyta > Magnoliopsida > Poales > Poaceae > Dendrocalamus > Dendrocalamus sinicus. Next base: position 26,826,824 of record CM070657.1, on the reverse strand, counting down.
CCCTAGTGACCATTGAGCGATAGACTACAGTCGCCCGACGGTTAGGCAACTGGAGCCTATTTTTGTAAAACAATATTCGCGCGGGTATATTCTGTTATTCCAAATAAAAAAAATAAAATATTCATACAAAAAATTCGTTGTATTCCGCAGTTAGCACCTTTGTGATGTCACCTGGCAACACAAATTCTGGTCTATTACTGTTTCTTACTGAAAAATCAATCATTTTTACAATGTTGAGTCTAGATCCAACAGTTCACGTTTCTCTTCCATGACTATCAGTGGCAGAGACAGAATTTTTCTAGAGTCTGAGCAAACCACGCAACACCCACGCGATGCCCAGCTCTCCGCCCACACGAAGTCCATGCTTGTCGCCGGCGAGCCCAACAACCACCTAGGCTCGTCGAGCGGTGGCTCTGCCCTTGATGACTACTACTACTTCCCTTCCCTGATCTCATTGATCTACCACTCATCGATCTGCCTCCCGATCGATCCCATCACATAGTGCTGCCCACCTCTTTCCTCCTGAGCCCCATCCAGCTGCCTCGCTATCATCAGAGGCAATGTCGGTGAGCCCTCCCCCTCTGCTATCACCCACCTCCTCCTTCATCTCTGTCGCTATCACTGTCGTTCACTTCCTCCTTCCTCGCCAAATGCCATCGCCTTCTTCCTCATCTTCAGCGGCTACTTTTGTCGAATCTACCACCACCTCATGCTGCCTCTTAATATTCTCTTGGTCTTCTCTTCCTCACCGACTTCCACTACCCACTGCCCTTCTCTAATCCCATGGCCTTGGCGACACCATCGCTGCCTCGACACACCATCGCTGCTACCGCCCATAGCTGGTCTACCGCCACCTTGACATCCCTCTAAGTTTGGTGGCTACCGGTGAACCCCAACCCTAACCGGTGAACCCTAACCCTAACTTGGCGCCCCTGTTGAAGACACTGACGACGGCGGTGGCCGGAGAAGAAGACAACGAGGAGCCTTTTCAAATCTTCACCTGAGATGGAGATGGAAATGGAGGTGAGCGGGAGAACGAATCTTAACACAAATCGAATAGTATAAGATTTGACTAAGTTTTCTCCAAAAACAGCCGAGTGTTGTATAGAACTTCCGTACAAATTCTACTGTGGTAGTTAGCCCACACCCAAAATTGTGTGAGCTGTATATAACGATGCACAAGTGTGGCTCTATATTAACCAAGGACCGCGTGATTTACGGTAACATCCCAAATTTGGGAATATTTGAAAATGCGAAAATTTTAAAACTTTTTATTGCGCTTTGGTGTTATTCGAATATGCTAAATTTTTATTTGGGTTTTGCCAAACCAATTCAAATGGTAAAGATAAAAATAAAAATTAAGGATCAAGAACCAAAGCAATTGAAAATCAAATCGAACAAAATTTGAAATTGAAATTCAAATAAAAAATAGAAGGGTGAAATCAAATAAAATAAAGTCAAAAGCAAAGGGATATTGAACTTCGCATTCAATTGAGCTGAGAATTCAAATTAAAATTTCCAAAATCCGAAACTAAAATCGAAACCAAAAATTCATCAGGGCTAGCCCTACTGCTTTTCTTTTGTCGCACCCATCCCCTTTTGGCCCAGCCCATTTTCCCCTCTTCTCTTCATCTCTTAACAGCTTGGCCCCATTCTTCCTCCTCTTTTCTTCCTCCCTCCCTGTTCTGCTCTTGCTTGCGCATCGGCCTGATCGCCTATGCCGCCCACGCTTGCCGCCTGGCACTGTGCCCGCGCCCCGCGCTACACTACGCGCTGCACACACCACCCATCACGCCATGCCAACCGACCACTGCTCCGCTTTGTCAAGCAACAGCACAGCGCCGCCCCGCACTGCTTCCCCCGAATATAAATAGCCCCGGCTCGCCTCCATTATTCCCCCTCCCACCATTCTTCAACCCCAAGCTCGAGCCCGCGCCCGTGCCTGCGCTGGCCACCACCACTCGCCGTTCTCTCCTCTCCGGCGAGTTTTTTCCCTAAAATCGACCGCGTCATCTCGTGTTCCCATGCATCCTCATCTCTCCATCCCATTTAATTGAATTTCTACGCCCAGAGCTCGCCGCAACGACCTACTTCCCCAAAACCGGCTGTCGCCACCACCACCGCCATTGTCTCCTCTCCGGCGCCCCTCGGCTCAATTCCTCCTAGCAAGAACTTCGCCTCGACGTCCACGACCTTCCCCAACGACCAGTCCGAGCTCCCCATCGCCCGAGCGCCGCCTTAGCAGTGACCTCCCCGCGACGCCACCGGCTCACGCCGTCGGCTCATCTCAGCCTTCCCCCGCCTCCTCCGACCACCCCGATGAGTTCACTTGGATTTATTCATGCCCATGCTCCCCTCCTTTCCCTTCCCCTCTCCTTCCGATGCCGGCGTCGTGTTCGGCCGCCGCCTCCGGGCGCTGTGCACCGCCCCGCCTTGTCGTGGTGCCCGCCCGGCCCAAGCTGTCGCCTCCCCTGGCCTCCTTATCTCCCCGTAGTACCATTTTGATGCTTGCCATTGCCATTCTGGCTGCCGCTCACGGGTGACATCGCCGCTCGGCCATGCGCCACCCGCTCCCCTGCTTCCTCTGGTCTGATTCGATTCTCTTTCCTCTGTTTTCATTTGTTGCCTTCTATCTCTCTCCTTATGAAATGTGGGCCCAGCTCATGTAGATGGCGGCAAATAAATTAGGGGATAGACTATTGCACAGGCGACTGAAATTTTTTTATCTTTCAGTCACCTAAAGTTGCACTTTGAATTACCTGAAGTTGCACATATTTTGTTTGGAGGGGGCTGCGATTTTAGTTGATTGAGAGTGCAATTTTAGGTCACCTGAAGTTGCACTCTGAATCACCTAAAGTTGCAGCTGTTTTTTTAGAGGGGGGCTGCAATTTTAGTTCATGGAGAGTGCAATTTCAGGTGACTGAAACATAAAAAAATTTCAGTTGCATGTGCAATAGCAAAACTGATAAATTAGTGTGTCTCTAGTATCCAATTCACATGTGATCAAAGATTACTGTTGGGGAGTGGTCTGGATCTTGGGCCAGTTGGCCCACTGCACCAAAAGCTTGGGTTGGTCAAAAAGGGTTGTACATTGAGAAAATAATATGTTTATCCCTATAATTATAAATCCTGATAGGAATGTTTATGTAAGCAACTTCTTCATGCCTATAAATATGTACTTCTAGGCGCCATGAGGAAAGGAGCCTCATTTTTTACAAGATAAACTTATGCAATATAGTCTTCTATCCTCTGTCTTCACAGTTTCTAAGGTTCCGAGTGGCCCCCTTTGCACCCTCGTAGCTTCATTGTTCATTATTTGGTTTGTAACCATAACAGTTGACACCTTTCGTGGAGAACGACGTAAGCTACAAGCCACAGAAAGAGCGTTTGGACACAATAGCATCTAAGATGATGACGACGTCGACTCCCAAGCGGAAGAGGAGCACCGCCATCGAGACCGCCACTGCGAGGGCAAGGAAGCCAGTCCATGAAAGCCCTCCGCCCCCATGGCAATGACACACTGGGGCAGCGATGCCTCGACCTGTGATAGATAATGAGGGTGGCACTTCGACAACTGCGTTGAGGACGGAGCAGGAAGCATCACAAACGGAGGAACCAACTGTTGCAGCCAAACAAAACGTCAAAGTTCGTATTGCCCAGGCCATGGTCTCCGCTGGTCATCGACACTGTCAACCCAAGCAGTGATTTTTTTTGTTTTTGAGTTTGGTTATTACAGAAGTCAAAACAAACGGGTGGTTTCTCTAAGCGGCTTCTTCAAACGGCTTCCTAAGTCTAAAACCATATACGCCATTTACGTCAATGTTTGCACCATTTACTATCATTTTAAAAAGTACAGACAAAGAACCATTAAATCGCAACTAAGAGATTATGACATGTTCTCTCTCGACTTGTCTCCTACGATGTGGAAAAGTAGCGGTGCCTTGCATCCGCTTCGCACTGATCTGCTCCAAATTTTGGTCCTGCTCCAGCTGACTTACGGCTTTAAGCTTCTAGCTGTAGCTTTATGTTTATAATTAAAATTATACTGTAGCAACTGTTAGATTTTTCTAAAAAAAATAAGACAATAGAAAAAGTAAAAAAACAGTTATATCGTTATGGACAATACATAGGAATAAGGGAAAAAGAAAACATAAAGCAAAAAAACTAAAAAATCAAAATAAACTAAAAATTAGAAACCAATATATTTTAAATAGTTTGTGGCTTAAATAAATCAAATATCAAAATAAATCAGAATCTAAAGACCGTTTGGAGCCAGCCTCGTTGCACTCCGCAATTTTCAAATGGGGGATTGGATCATATAACCTCACTTTAGTTGGGAAATTCAAGATTTACCCTCCTCATCTTAATGACACGTGGGGTCATCATAAGTCACTGACATGTGGGTCAGGAAGGTAAATCCTGAATTTCCATCTAAATGGAGGGTATATGATCAATAAATCCTTTTCAAATCTCTCCTCCCAAAACCCCCACCCACCTCCGGCTCCGCCGACGAGACGAGGCGCGTCGTGGGCCAGGTGGCTCGCGTGCTGGACGAGTGCCGCGCCTCCCTCGCCGTCCACCCGCGCATGCTCCGGGAGCTCGCGGCGCTCCGCTCCTCTTCCGGCGGCCGCTTCCTCCCCGCCTTCTGCGCCGCGCTCACCCCGCTCTTGACCTCCTCCGCCACTCCGCGCCTCGGACGCGCGCCGCCGCCCGCGCGGCGTCGCCTCGCCTCCGCGGTCGGGGGTGGCGACGGGTTCCTCCGATTCCTCCTCGCCGCTTCGGCCGCCGCACACCGCCCCGCACGCTTCCGCGCCTGCCAAATCATATCTGAGGTATGTGGAGGAAATTTGTGAGAAGTTGTCTCAATTCAAGATTTATTTATTTTTTCTCTAGATGCGAGTGTTTGTTTTAGCTAACTTTAGTTTTCGTTAGTACTTGAGAAATCTGTATACTTCTTGTTACAGGCAAGGTTAATGTTGTGTTTAATTGCTGACATTTGCAATTCTCCTTGTAGATCATAATGCGTTTGCTGGGTGGCACTGAGGTGAGTTATGAGATTTGGGATGAAGTGATTGATGGCAGGAATGTTCGAGTTCAGGATAAAATCCCTGCAATTCGTGTTTTCGCTGTGCATGCATTGTCTCGTTTTGCGAGTGACGGGGAGGATGGTGGCATCGTTGATCGCTTTCTTGAGACCCTAGAAAAAGAACAAAATGCTGTACGTCAGATCATTTTAATACCCCTAATATGAATGTTGATTCGTTGTTGTTGCTTCTGATTGTGGCCTCGTTTCTTTTGTGAAGGAGGTCCGGAAGACAATAATTTTGTCTCTACCCACCTTCAAATGCTACATTGGAGATAGTCATTGAATCAACGCTTGATGTCAGTCAGTCAGTCAGGAGCGCAGCAAATTGTGTGCTTTCAACTAAATTTTCCCTACAAAGTCTTAGGCGAGTAGTTCTGTTGACTGGAAGTAAAAAAGACCAAATGACCAATTCATATGTATGAAATGCACAACTTTTATTATGTGACTGAAACTGAAATCTTAATTGATGGTTTTTCTTTTGGTTCAGCATCAAGCAGAGGACAACTCTCCTCCACAGGGGTCGCTCCGATAGGTCTGCATCAGTGAACAACGAATGCTTGAAGATGCTGAAGGACGAGTGGCTTGCAAAGTATTGTAGCGGAGATGCCATCTCCCTTCGTCGGTTTCTTGATGTCGAGACTTATGAGTCTGTTGGAGAATCTGTGATGGGGGTGCTTCTGAAAGATGGTGCGGTGAGACCGTGAGAGTGCAAGATGGGCAGACTATTAGGCAGTACTTCACTGGAAATACTGAGGATGAAGGTAAATCTGAACAACACACGGGCCTTTTTCCTATGTAGTTTAGTCTTTGCAGATTTCTGTTAACTTGCCTTTTTTCCCCCTCAAATTGATTCGTTTAAGTGAAGCGTATACTAGAAGTATCACTTATCATGTTGATAAAATTTGTCTCTGGTCATAACTCTTCCTCTGCTGGTTGATGTCATCATCTGCACTATATTTTCAGCAGAGCAAGTTTCCAATATTCAGCTCATGGATGCTGAAGTTGCTCTTTACTGGAAAATCATGTGCAAGCATTTGCAAACAGAAGCTCAGGTAAGCATCGGACTGTTAGCTTTGTTATGCACCACATTTATTGAGTAATTGTTCGTGGCACTCTTGCAAGAAGATAGTGATGAATATAAACATCACTGTTCTCAATTTTTCAAGCTTACAAAACGCCTGGAAATCACTTATAAGGGGATTTATGAGAAGGGAGTTCTGGATTATGTATGCTGATTTCCCCCCTTTAACTTGGTTGTCATGTATGCCGGCCGCTGGGGCTGTTCGGTTTGTTGCACACTGTGCTACACTCGAACTATTTTTTAGCTGAATTTGACCTTTGGTAACCACAATTTGGTTGACAACAAAAGTGCCATACTTTATGTAACTTCTGGCCATGCGGTGTGCCAAAGTGCGGTAGTGAACTAAATAGACCTGTATAATGGAGTTTGTTATGGTTAAAATTTAACGTTTAGTGTTTAATATGAGTTGCTTAAATAAATGATCCTGTGCAAACTGCAAACATCATTGGTCCGATTGTTCTGTAGTCCTCTAGTTTATAGTACTTTATATGCTTTGTATGGCTCTTCTAGTTACTAAGTACATGTGCTCTTAGGGTTCATCAGTAACACTGGTTCTGAATTTGCTGCCCTTGATCTTATTTCATGCAGGCAAAGCAGAATCATGTTGATGTACAAAGGGCTATCTTAAGATGCCTTTGCCTTTTTGGATTGTTAGAGAATAGACCAAATGCAAAGTTGGCGAAGCAGTTGCGTTTATCTTTCATCAATTGACCTGACCTGGTTAGTGCCATGGCATGCAAGGCCTTGATTGATCTTGTGACTTGGCATGCTCCACAAGAAATAGACCAAGCCATTGGAATTGAATTGCCGGATTATAACCACTAGTAGTGTGCCCGTGCTAATGCTACGGTAAAATACAAAAGAAGATAAAATTTGTAAAAAATAAAACGAACAATCAGATTCATTAAGATTCACGTCTCAAATATCCTTTTCCACAATTCAGATGAATACAAGTGTCTATACGGTTCCTTGTATAAGGGAAGAGTGTAAATGTTGTGAGAGATATACGCATGACAAACAGCAGGGTTAGTGTCTGGTGATATACTCATAGTGTCTGGTGATATACCATATGAGGGATAAATAGCTCAATAAACGTAATGTTCTTCTCACAATGGGAAAGGCTAAGATAATGCAGAATTTTTACAGAGAGATCAATAGTGAGGAATAGGGGAAAAGAGCATACTGAAGAAGTTAAATCATCTTCCTTTAAGGTCTTAGCTAGGTCAAAATCTCCTGCATGCAAACCAATGAATTGTGAAACGATAAACATAGAATTAGAAGATGCTGATGTAGTATGAAACAGCAGACAGCTCCAGAATTGCAGTACTGTATTTGTTATCAGGAACTAACCAAGGCGTATATCCTGATCTTTGGTGAGAAATATATTGGAGCACTGCAATTATGAGGAACAATTGTCAATGATACTATCATATAAACAATCAACAATGATACTATCCGTTCTCACTAACCTTCAGATCACGATGCAAGACATAGTTTGAATGCAAGTAGTCAACAGCTAATGTCAGTTGAGCGAACCATTTCAGCAATTTCTGAGGATCAAACAGTATTGTGAGCCCAATATTGGATGCTTTTTTCCTTCATTCAGACAAACAAAAGAGACAAGTCATCTCGAACCTCCTCTGCAAAGTAAGTACCATGTGATTTCTTCATCAACTCATCCCTGTCGTAAAAGAGCAAAGTGAGACAAATACAGTATACAAAAATGGCAGCGAGAAAACTGAACTCCAAAGTGCAAATCACACTCACATATCTCCACCTTCACAATAGCCTGTGACAATGCAGACATAGCAACCCTGCAGAACTCACCTTGTCAACTAAACAAGTACAAACCGAACAAGCAAAGCACAAGTTCCTAAAGGACAAACCTTCTCAACCCAAGCCTCTTTAAATTCAACAATGTAAGGGTGTTGCAGCCGAGCAATCAGAGCCATCTGCAATTTGCTTTCCTCTTGATCAATTCCTCAAATGAACACCAGCGAATCAGCATAAAAAAAGCCTAAGGATTCCACACTTCTACTAACCTCTTGATGAGCAGACTTGCGGCAGCGCTCCGTTTGCCTCGCAAGCCGGATTTTCTTCAACACATACCTGCGATCGAGACACAAGCATACGGTCACCAACATCAACGGGAGAAAACCTTCACGAAAGGGTACTGGAGTGTGCCGTACTTCTTCTCAATCTTATGATTCACAAGGATGGCGTCATCATGTACTAATTTTAGTATGGCGTATGTTAAATGTCCGTTCCCCCTGTAATCCAAGTCTGGGTTCGGCACAGCCTATAAAGAAAACATAAACCCAACCTCTGTTTCCTCTACATCTCTCCATCCACCCTAACCACCCCTACCCCCTTGCATGGCCCATTCCCAGCCAACCCCGATAATAAAATCACCCCATACAGTCTGCACAAGCCTTCTATAATAATAAGTCACTTCATATGAGAACAATGTCTAATTGATAATGACAAAGAATACCTCCACACATTTCCTAAGAGCAAAATCGAGACCCCATCCATGGACCAAGTCATTCTGCAGAACACAGTGCGTTAGCATACCACTCTAAAAAAAACTAACAGATGAGCATGTAATGTCACTCCACCTGAATCATATGCCATACACAGCGCCATGCATCCCTAGAGAATACGGTTGCCATAATTTCAACAAATCTGCACACGAATTTGACCGTGAAGGCAAATATTTAAACAAAAACTAAGTACACAACAAGCCCCTACGCTACACATGGTGGCAGATGGGGATCAGTGCACCAGCCTGGCCTCTCCTCGGTTACTCAGTATAAAGAAAACTATCACTCAAGAAAGTAATATATGTGGGTGATGATTAAGCATTGAACAAAAAACAATATGGATTCAGTGTCTCACTTGTGAACTTCAGTGTCTCTACCCCTCTATAATAGAGGTTAGACCACAGAGTTAGTCAAGATTTGGGCTACTTCTGCCAAAATATTGCAGTTTATGCAGTATATTAACCAAGAAAAACTATATGTAACATAAAAATAGTAATGTCCAACTCATAATCCACCCAGGAAAGCTACTCCTAGATAATCATAGCAAAGAAAGAAATAAGATCTGATAAGAGCTCACAAAAGCCTTGAAAGCAGGTCGATGAGCTGCCATTTCATACATACAGCATCCTATACAAGACACATAAAAGTTAAATTAAATTGAATATGCACTTATGTGATCATCTATAAATATTACAAAGAGGCATGAGTCATAAAAAAATATATTACCAAGAGACCAGATGTCTGACTTGAATCCATAGGGAATATCTGCAAGCAGCTCTGGACACATGTAGTTTGGTGTTCCAACGACCTAAAAAAAGCATGATGCTGTCAGTATTCAGTAATAGTTTGAGCATAGAAAAATAATTATGCCTTTATCCTTTTCCACAATTCAGATGAATACAAGTGTCTATACGGTTCCTGGTATAAGGGAAGAGTGTAAATGTTGTGAGAGATATACGCATGACAAACAGCAGGGTTAGTGTCTGGTGATATACCATATGAGGGATAAATAGATCAATAAACGTAATGTTCTTCTCACAATGGGAAAGGCTAAGATAATGCAGAATTTTTACAGAGAGATCAATTGTGAGGAATAGGGGAAAAGAGCATACTGAAGAAGTTAAATCATCTTCCTTTAAGGTCTTAGCTAGGCCAAAATCTCCTGCATGCAAACCAATGAATTGTGAAACGATAAAACATAGAATTAGAAGATGCTGATGTAGTATGAAACAGCAGACAGCTCCAGAATTGCAGTACTGTACTTGTTATCAGGAACTAACCAAGACGTATATCCTGATCTTTGGTGAGAAATATATTGGAGCACTGCAATTATGAGGAACAATTGTCAATGATACTCTCGGTTATAGGTAGGAGGAAAAAGACCTTTTTTTTTAAAGCAAAATGGTTCTACTATTTGTTGCAGTGACAGGAGTTTCATAATTTTAAGGTCTAATCAAACAATTTGAAAGGTACACGGAGTATAAGATTTGCAATTAAAAAATAGTCAATACATATGTATCCGCTGCAATCTACATCTGTGCTGTCCTGTACTAATATAAATCCATTCTGCTGGGAAGCTTCGTCCGACAATATTGGGACAACAACTCTTCACTCTTTGTTATAATTTTATTTCTGATTAATTTGCAGCATTATTGTGATTATAGGCTAACCAAATGGTGCTATCATCATTGATAAACATTGTTCTTCTTGGTTCTGTAGTTTTTAATATGAATTACAATCAGATGGTTAAGCAAGCCTTACCTTAACAATCTCAATTAGTTACTCTGCGAAATGGTTTGTTAGTGCACTTATCTGAGCAATGGCAAGCCCGAGAGCAGCTAATCAATGCAGACATGTAAGAATTATCTTATCTTTCTGTCAATAATTTTAACAGTTCATGGAAAAATTGTACATGCATTTTATATCCAATGAATGAGTACCAAGAGAATACAACATTTTCTATAATACAAATACTCCAAACTCTAGATACAACAATACAGCAGACATCAGAGATGCACCAATTTTTGGAGTATAAGAATCGAAAAGTTCATGCTCTAATGATATGCATTTTGACGAAACACAACTGGTCAAAAGACTTAATGGTATAAGATTAGGCATGACTGTGGGGGTGGTTGAGGGGGGTGGATTTAGTAAAGGAAATTTTGGTGTATTATAGAGGGGTAGAGATATTCTTATTCATCCTGTCCCTAAATAACTGATGTTTCAGAATACATGCACTACATGTTCAACTTCGACCGCTAACATAAATAAAGGTACCTAATTTGGTCATATGAAAATGGAATTGGTGGGTTCATACCAACACAAACACTAAAACTGTGTTTACTTAGGAACAGAGGGAGCACAAAGTAAGATATCAGAAGCAAATACAACGTATGAAGATTGTCCTAAAATAATCAGTTAATCACAAACAAACCATGAATTCCCACGAAACACAATGGTTTTAAAAATCCCGTTGGTGATCATGCAGACAAACCACTTGTTTTAGGTGCTAGTATGTCAAATAATGATATAGATAGTGTAAGAGAAATAGTTTATCATATAACAATAAATGTTAAAAGTAAGTAAGTGCCAACATACCACCCTAGGTTCAGCAATCAACTCCAAGCTTTTAGCCTCTGACAAACCCTTGAGGAGCACACAATCCCCACTGCCATCACCATCAGCACCACAATTATAAAAAAAAACTCGACCTGCGGGGGGTAAGACAGCCCCCGGGCATTTCATTAAGAAGAAGATCTTCTCACGCAGATCGAGAAAATCCCCGAACTCTTGCCCCACAGCACCACAATTATCACAGGTATTATTAACACATGAGCCCCCAAATTCTTCTTTACCACAATGATCATCACAGTCGGTGAGTTTAACAAATGCTGCTACTAATGATGGCATGCTTTCAAGCAAAGGAGTCTTTCCCCAACATTCAGTTAACACCAGTGTAATGAGACTTGGGATGGAAATTCGAGTCCGATCATCCAAATAAAACATACAGTCAATGATGGTCAGCCGTCTCAAGGATTGGGATGAGATCATGTCAGCTTCAATGTAGCAACCGCTCATCCATAGTTCATCCAGTGTTGGGCAGCTCAAAAATTGAGAAAGTTATGTTTTAACACTACACTGCAAAGCTCCAACCTTGTCAAGTGCCGGAGATGAGAGGCAGGTCGTCCAGCTCAAAGCTAGTGTTATTACGGACTAAATGAACCCTGAGGATTCTAGCTTGGCACAGCAGAGCATGCCGGATCCATAAGTTGATCTGTGGATCATCCTGGCTCCAGAAAGTACCGAGCTCTATCTCACACACATGCAGAGGCGCGATGCGGTCCCGGAGGAGCAGCAGGTGGTTCACAAACTTGTTCAGCTTCCTGACACCCCGCCGGTTGAGCGTCCTCCGTCGCCGGTGACCCGCAGGATGGGCATGGACTTCCAGAGGTGGCGCCACCGCCTGGCCAGCACGCAGGTCCGCACGGCCTCCGGCAATGGCAAGAACGACAGCACGTGCTGCAGGACCTCGTCCGAGAGGGCGCCGATCCCATCATGGCCGCGTGTCATAGGCGCCTCCTTGCGCCCGCGGTATACTTTTGTCTGCTTCTGAGGCACTACGTCGAACAGGTGGCGAGCGCCGGCGCTGGAGAACGGAATGGGGAAAAGGATCAAGAACGACCAAAGATGAATTCCTCGCGGCACCACCTGAGGATTAAAATCTTGGGATCATGGATAGTTCACCTGTGGAGCTTAGGGTTGGAGGAGGATGAAGTAACGGAGTAGCCTAGCTAGCTAGCCCTAGCCGCCGTGGCGCAGTTCTTGAGGTCGAGCTACCTCCGCGGCGCCGCGCCCGCCTCCGGCCATCGCCGGCTGGCAAGCAGACTGTGGACGGTGGCTTAGACTGTGGAGCCGCGGATGCGGATGTTGGCGGCGTCGTAGGCTGCGGCGGCCTCCTCAGCGGTGTCGAAGGTACCGAGCCACAAGCGGCGGCGGAGGTGCGGATCTCCGCGGCCCACCGCCCCCACGACCGCTGGCGCACGCCGCGGAACCGCAAGGCCAGCCTCGCCCCAGACGCCTCCCTCCCCGCCTCCATCACACGGCGCTTCACGCGGCGGCAGCGCAAGGTGGGGGGAGGAGGAGGCGGCGGCAGAGCGGAGGGATGGGGAGGAGGAGGCGATGCGGGGTGGGGAGGGAAGGAGGCGGCGGCGGTGCGGGATGGCAGGGCAGGGCAGGGGAGGAGGGGCGATGCGGGGTGGAGAGGGAAGGAGGCGGCGGCGGTGCGGGATGGCAGGGCAGGGGAGGAGGGGCGATGCGGAAGTGGCTCTCTGGTTCAATGATGTATATGATCTGGATGATTTTAACCTTAGGACCTTCAATGAGTAAGAGAAGAAGACTTGAGAAGAGATCCAGACCATTTATTTATATGAAGTTGGATTACTTTGGTATATAAATCTGGGTGGACTTAGATTAGGCATGACTGTAGGGGTGATTGAGAGGGTGGATTTAGTAAAAAAAAATTTGGTGCATTATAGAGTAGGGTAGATGAGAAGACTCAGTTTACTCCTGTGGACATATCTGATTTCAATGATGGTGATGTGGACATTGGAGTTCTCAATATTCTATTTTCTGGATTTCATAAAGTTGACTGGGAATTCAGCTTAGAGGGTTATAATCATGATAATGTCCCAACCATTCTTGGTGAAGGTTTTCAAAAATTCTTCTTCTCGAGTGAGAACTATGCAAGCATATCGGTGGACTTGCATCCGCTTATCCTAGCTCACTTGTAAGATTATTGTCCTGTTCTTTTTCAGTTTTGGATTCAGCTTTTGACTTTTCTACAGCAACTAGCTTTTAAACGGAGTGTTTTTTAAGATGGAGTCTTCTAGTTAATTGTAGTATATACTGTAATGACTTTATTTATATCGGCAAAAACCGCACGTGAGTTTCTGTTACTCTATAATCTCTCGTACGAACAGCTCAAAAACCACAAGCTGCAGCCAAAAGCCATAAGTCTCAGCCAAAAAGAACAAGCCCCATATTTCCTAGAGGAAACTAAAGAGCTCGGAAGGTCAAATACTCATTTTGTACCCTATGTTGTTTCAGATTTTGTCTTGCAACACCCTCACATGCGTTTATTTATTGTAACATCCCGCCCATTCTCTGGGCCTAGAGTGCTACCATCATTGCATAATAATACTATTTTTAAACAACTGCTAATCATTTTAAGCAAACTCTACCTTATTTATAAAGCTGCGACCGCTTACATCATACCATTTTTAAGCCACTATTCTAGCTCACTAGTAGAGTTAAACATAATAACAAAAGTTGATATGTGAAGGGCTGCAAATACGTGAAGTTATTCATGTGCTACTCCCGCCCATGCATGACGTCCTCAACGGTCACCTAAAAAACAACAAAGTAAAGGTGAGCCTAAAGACTCAGCAAGTACATAATAGAACGATAAACAGTGCCCAATCATGTAAGCAATTTTACTAGCCATAACAGATTCCGCATGCATTATCATGTTCATACTTCCATTGCCATATTCCAACACTATTTTAGTGCGATGCAACACTAACATTATTTTAGTGCGATGCAACACTACTCTATATTCTTATTTACTCATCTCATTGCATATACCGGTATTGCTGAGTGAAGAGCCGTCAATGTTCACCCAAAATCTTGGGCCCGCCTATATCGGCACGGGGTTTCCTCCACTCCCGTGGAGGCTTATCGAAGTAGATCTTGCGGGGTGGATCCCAGTTCTCATTTCATGAGTGCATATGATGCGAATGCATATACCCATTGTTATTGTCATTGTCATTCTCATCAGTATTGTCATTGGTAGGGTGGCATCGCTGCTCACCTCGTTCAATTGCCATTGTCATCATTAGATAAACAATATCATGTCATGTAAACATTGCAATTCTATATAAGCATCATCATATCATGTAAACATCGTATATTTCATAAATTCTACGGTCTACTGCTCTACCATGCACTTGCCTGTTAACCAAGCGGAGCAAAACGACATGCGGGTGGCATCAACTTAGGACCTCCGCCTGAACAAACAGTTAATCCGACTCAGCACATCATAACGAAACCAGTGCTTAAGCGAGCAACGACAACTCTACGCGCATATCCCGATGCTGGCATAAAATGCCCAGGGTTAAGAACCTGTCGTGCAGGTACCAAACCCTCATTTTTTTTCTTTTCTTTTTCTCCTCTTTTCTCCTTTTCTCTTTTTTTCCTTTCCTTTTCTTCTCTCTTTTTTTCTTACTAGGTCGGCCTTATCCCTTTCTCTGTTACCCTCTCTCTCCATTTTGTTCGGCCGAACGGTCGTATCTTTTCCTGGCGCTCCTCTAGGCGGCATGGACGCTTGCGGTTGAGCTCGGTTTCGCCGGCCACCATCCGCCTCCTCCACAGCTCTCCCTCACTCCCTTTCTCTCTCCTAGCGTTTCGCAGCGCGGAGAGGATCTTGGCGCGTTGGCTTGGAGTGCACCGCTAGTGACTCCCCCAAACCGAACGGCCAGGGCCAAATCTGGCCGTCGCCTTGCCGTCGGCTGCCTCCCCTCCGGCCACTCTGCCTCCCTCTCGCTCTTCGTCTCATATCCGTCCAACCAGGACTAGATCCGTCGTCTCCCATAGATTCTTGCCACTCAGCACCGACTGCTGGCCCTGGCTCCAAGCCGTCATCGCTCCCCTCCAGCTTGCCGACCAGGGCTTGCAGCTGGCCGGGAGTCTCAACGCCTAGCCTCAATGTCGGCCCTCTCTCGGCTTGCCGGCCTTGGCACGCTGCCTATGGAAGCCCGGTGCCTCCTCTACCTCTGGCCACTACCCAGTTCTACTGGCTGTCGGTTTGATTTACTACTACCCCTTACTCCATGCATTTTCTTCTAGTTGCTACTTTCATCTTGCTTTGCCCCTAGCCACGCATGGCTGGGAAATCCTATGGTGGCCGCCGTGATGGGACTTGGTGGAGTGCGTGTGTCGGGGAGCAAGCACTGCCATCCAAAGGCTCATGGTGGTGCTACGGGCTCGCCGCCGATGCGTTTGAAGGGACAAGGAGAAGGGGGTGTAGCCTTACTTGGTCGAGGTTGGGAGGGAAGGGGCCAGCTAGATGACGAGGTTCATGGACGACGATGATGATGGCCCCATTGCGGTTCAGTTGGGCCTTCTCTTGCCGTCGTGGTCTACCACGTCCTTGCTTCTCTCCTTCGTCTTCCCCTTCACCTCATGCTCCTCGCCTCTGGTCTCACCCTTACATTCTCTCTATGTTGCTTTGGTTGGATTGGCTCTCAGTGGGAAATGTTGAACTGGGAGAAGTGGGCTAAGGCTTGGTTTGGCCAAGCAATAGAGACAGAGCCCTCTTACTGGCTTGTGCTCTGGCTGTGCTCTCGGCTTGGGAAATGAAATGGTGCTTGCTCGGCTTTTGTTGGCTTGCTCTGGGTGAACTCTTTGTTGGGGGAAGGAAAATATGGAGGGCCAGGTGTTGGCTAGGCTTAAGTAAGGAGGTCACAACTGGCCTTCCTCTGAACTGTGCATTGCCATATAAGCCCTCCTTCACTCTCTTTGGTTGTTATTGGCCATAAGGGCCTTTTGATCCAAAAGGGCTCTACACTATTTGAACTTTTCTACTCTGGTAGGTAAGTCAGTAAAAGTGGGCGTTGGCTAAATTCTCTGCTGAATGATGAAGCCCACAATAGCGAGAGGCGCCGACCGGCCTTGGATGGTCTGAGAATTTCTGTGAGAGCTACTTTTATTCGGCTTTCTAAAAACCGATGAGTCTGACAGCAAAACTGTACTTTCTTTCGTTTAGTCACCCTTGGATTGCGTCCATTTCATGTATTTCTTCCCATTGCATTTTAGTGGCATTATATTCTACCCCCCTTAACAGAATTCGATCCTGAATTCTGGCGTTCAACAATCTGCACGGAAGAACAAAATAAGATGAACAGCACATAATATAACATTAACTCATACCCGTAGAGAACAACTCCGGGTACTTCTTGCGCATGCGAGACTCCAACTTCTATGTCGCTTCTCGCTCAGACTGATGTGCCCAAAGCACTTTAACATACTTTATCAGTTTATGCCTTAACACCGTCTCTGATTCCTCCAGAATCTCAACTGGACGGGACTCGAAGGTGAGGTCTTGCTTAATGGACACCAGTTCTAACACAATTTCATGCTTTGGATCTCGCAGGTACTTTCTTAACATCGAAACATGGAACACATTACGCACTCCTCGCATGGATTCAAGGAGATCCAAGTGATATGCCAGCTTTCCAATCCGTGCCAGAATTGGAAATGGCCCAATGCACCTCAGGCTAAGCTTCCCTTTGGTTCCAAATCGCACTATGCCTTTAGTGAGAGATACTCTCAGGAGCATCTGGTCCCCCACTTCGAACTCTAGTTCTCACCTCCTGATATTTGCGTAGCTCTTCTGCCTACTCTGGGTAGCTAGCAGATTTTGTCTAATTCCCACCACTCGTTCCACTGTTTGCTGGACCCAATCTGGTCCCAAAATAGCCTTATCGCCCATAGCATCCCAACATAGTGGCGATCTTCACTTCTGTCCATATAGAACCTCGAATGGCGCTACCCGAACACTGGAGTGGTAGCTATTGTTATAGGCAAACTTTGCAAGTGCCAAATGATCCTCCCAGCTATCCTTTCAAGACAGAACACAGGACCTCAACATGTTCTCCAGTGTCTGAATGGTGTGCTCGAACTATCCATCCGTCTATGGATAAAAAGTAGTACTAAACTAGAGTTTCATGCCTAGAGCGCCCTGCAAGCTCTCCCAAAACTTGGAGATAAATTTGGCGTCTCTGTTCGAAACTATCGATTTGGGCACACCATGCAACCTACTATTTCCCGCACATAGATGGGTGCCAACTCACTTGCTGAGTTCGTGGTGCGAATGGGGATGAAGTGTGCGGATTTACTGAATCGGTCTACCACTATTCAAATCGCATCCTTACCTCGCTGGGTATGAGGGAAGCCGACTACGAAATTCATGGTGACATCATCTCATAGCCACTGAGGAATTTCCAAGGGCTGCAATAGCCCAGCGGGGCGCTTGTGCTTAGCCTTCACTTGCTGGCAGACCCCGCAAGATGCCACATACTTGGCAATATCCACTTTCATCCTCTTCCACCAGAAGCTCTTCTTGAGATCATGATACATCTTGGTCTCACCAGGATGCACCGTGTATGGGGTACGATGAGCTTCTCTCAAAATATCATCCTTAACTTGAGCCTTTTGCGGCATGCAAAGGCGACCTTTAAACCGCAATGTGCCTAATTCATTAAGGTTGAAATCCCCCGTTTTTCCTTCATTAAGCCGCTTCCGTACTTACTGAAGCAACCAATCATGCTATTGTGCCTCCTTTACTTGCTCCGGAATTGCTGATTCTAGCAACGGCTGCACTTCAGCATCTATTGTACCAGCAAAACAATAGGAAATTCCCATCTGTTCAAAGTCAGCAACGAGACAACTTAGAGTGGAGGGTGTCATCTTGCGACTAAGGGCATCCGCAACCACATTTGCCTTACCCGAATGGTACTGAAGGGTGAGACCATAGTCTTTGATAAGCTCCAACCATCTCTATTGCCTCAAATTTAGCTCCTTCCGAGTGAAAATATATTTGAGGCTTTTGTGGTCAGTGAAAATATCACAAGATTCTCCATATAAGTAGTGCCTCCAAATTTTTAGAGCGAAAACCACTGTAGCAATCTCTAAATCATGAGTAGGATAGTTTTGCTCATGTTTCTTCATGTGTCGCGAGGCATACGTGATCACTTTGTTATCTTGTATGAGCACACAACCCAGACCTACTCGAGATGCATCCAAGTAGGCTGTGAAATGCTTAACTGGCTCAGGAAGTGTGAGAACAGGAGCATTTACCAACTTCTCTTTCAGAGTATTAAAACTGCGCTCATATTCATCGGTCCACTAGAATCTCACACCCTTCTGTGTGAGTTGAGACATTGGCTTGGCAATGATGGAGAAGTCTTTCACGAAGCGCCGTTAATAACCAGCTAGGCCAAGAACACTTCTCACTTCTTTAACATTAGATGGCCTCTTCCAATCCACGACGGTGGAAATCTTGCTTGAATTTACCGAAATGCCTTCCTGGTTAATTACATGACCCAGGAAGCTCACTTCAGAAATCCAGAACTCACACTTCTTCAGTTTGGCAAAGAATTGATTCTTTCTTAGAGTCTCAAACACGAGCCTCAGATGCTACTCATGCTCTTCCTCCGTCTTGGAATAAATTAGGATGTCATCAATGAACACTACTACAAAGTCATCTAGATACTAATGTAGCACACTGTTCATCGTCTCCATGAAGGTAGCAGGGGCATTCGTCGGTCCAAAGGACATAACTGTAAACTCATAGTGCCCATATCTTGTGGAGAAAGCTGTCTTTTCAATGTCTTGCTCCCGCACCCGGATTTGATTTTACCTAGATTGTAGATCAATTTTGGAGAACACCTTGGCTCCCTTCAATTGATCAAACAACTCCTCCATACGAGGCAAAGGGTATTTATTTTTTATGGTCACCTGATTGAGAGCATGATAATCTATACACATGCGCCAACTCCTATCCTTTTTCTCGGTGAATAGGACAGGGGCTCTTCAAGGTGATACACTATTACAAATCAAGCCCTTGGACAACAACTCATCTAATTGCTTCTTCAACTCCTCTTGTAGAGGTCGTGCCAAACGGTAGGGTGACATGGAGATAGGTCATGTTCCGTGGACAAGATCAATTCTGAACTCCACATCTCGCTTGGGTGGCATACCCGAAAGCTCTTCAGGAAACACATCAGGATACTCACGCACCACAGGAATATCCTCAATGTGTAAAGGCGCACTTGGTTTCTCCGCAAGTGCCAGTTGTAACCCAGACTTCATTGTTCGTCAGCCAGGGAACAGGCTAACCAACACAAAGAGGGAATATGTGGGTGCATTCCACTGAATGATTATCTCCTTCCCTGAAGGAGCTTGCAAGGTGACTGTCTTCTAGAAGTAGGAAATCATGGCCTGGTAGCGATGCAACCAGTCTATGCCAAGGATAACATCAAAGGCTCTAACTGTATCACCATGAGGTTGGCAACCAATTCCTCGCCATCTATTGCAACCACATAGCTAGGGCATACTATGGAGCTAGCAATGATACCCCTTAGGGTACTAACCGTAACCCATTGGAAAATTTGTTGAACACTCAACTTGGCTTTCCTCACACACTCCTGGGACACAAACGAATAGGTAGCACCGGAGTCGAAAAGAACAAGGGCTTCACATGAGTCCACTAACAGGTACCTGTCACCACGTCAGGTCGACCCGCGGACTCAGCAGCAGCAAAGAGTAGACTTCTGTGGTGTCGGGTGGCGAGCCCGACGCCTGCTGTGGCGACAACAGGACTGGAGGTGGTGTAGCATGCTGGAATGGAGGAGTGAGTGTCAGATGCCAGTAATACCCGGTGGGTGGAGCCCAGGAAAGAGGAGGCTGCATCATAGGGGCAGCCGCCATCATCTGGAGTGACCCTCGAGGTGTAGCATTTGATGAGGATGAAGATACTGGCTCCCACTTAAGAATGCTAGAGGGGTTCTGACGACAACCCGCTCCATGTGGCCTGATCGGCCACAATGCCGACACTCCCCCATCCAGGTGCACTCAGCAGCACGGTGCCCACCTGCACACTTGAAATAGATCATGCCCTGTCCTAGGACAGGACGATAGGCTAGGGTCACTAATGAAGAACGAGGCACTGAAGAAGACGGCCCCGAAGACTTGGACTTGGATGATTGTGGGGGATGTTGGCCCCATTTGGATTTCTTAGGAGCGGGTTGCTGAGACGACCCACCCCCTTCAGTGAAGCTCCTCTTCTGGTCACCACCAGAAGCGCTTGAACTACCCGAGGGTTGCAGTCCTTTAGTGAGCTGCATCTCCATCTCCATCCCTCTTGCCTGCTCTACCACGGACCTAAAGTCACAAGGCGAAGTAGCTCCCATAACATGCTGGAACTCAGAGTTGAGCCCTCGGCAGAACCTTTTGGCTTTCTCAAGGTCGTTGCTCGCGATTGAAGGCACGAAGTAGATCAGGTTGTTGAATCTTACCTTGTACTCAGCTATGGTCATCTTCCCTTGTACGAAGGTGGACATGGCAACCTCCATACTTTCCACAAAAGAATCTGGGTAATACTTCACCTTAAACTGCTCGGCAAAGATTTCCCAGGTAGTGGGACCCTGGGTAGGGGGTCCTGGCTGAAAGAACCCCTTCCTACCAGATGTCCGTCTGACCCTTCAATTGGAAAGCCACATAGCGAGCTTTCAATTAAGAGCTCATTTCGAGGGCTTCGAATTGCCTCTCCATGTAGCGCAACCAATCCGCAGCTTGAACTAGTGTACCCGTATCATCAAAGGTATCTAACCACAAGGCCAACCACTCGCGAAGGCTTATTCTTGCCTCCGGTATGACTGGAACGGCAGTAGGGGCAGCAACGGGCACGGCCGCAGCAGCGGCTGCCGGCGCTTATCGGCGAAGCGCACATACCTCCTCTATGAACTCCTGCAGTAAGGCTGAAGACCTTGCCAGATCTCTAGCTACATACTGCTCAGCAGAAGCAACCTTTGCGCCAGGTGCCTCCTGCTGAACCTCAAGCGGTGGTTCCACTTGGGCATGGCCATAACCATGGCCCCGACCATGACCCCCATGGCCTTGGCCACGTCCACGTCCACGTCCACGTCCTCTACCTCTCGGCGTCTTTGTTCATGACAGATAGCCAGTCACACAACTAGCCTACAAACTTCCATCTCAACAGTACAAATCAACAACAAAGCTAGCAAAAACGGAAATGCATTGCAGGACCCAAACCCCATCCTATTGTGCACTAGAGTATGTCAAATTTTATTATTAGGCCTAAGTCCAAATTTAGTTGAATAATTAAGCTAAGTTGTCAAATTTCCTTACTATGAACCTAACGCCTACTCTAATACCAACTGTAGCACCCCGCCCATCCTTTATGCCTAGAGTGCTACCATCATTGCATAATAATACCATTTTTGAACAACTGCTAATCATTTTAAGCAAACTCTACTTTATTCATAAAGCTGCGACCACGTACACCATACCATTTTTAAGCCACTATTCTAGCTTACTAGTGGAGTTAAACATAATAACAAAAGCTGGTATGTGAAGGGCTGCAAGTATGTGAAGTTATTCATGTGCTACTCCCGCCCGTACATGACGTCCTCAACAGTCAGCTAAAAAACAACAAAGTAAGGGTAAGTCCAAAGACTTAGCAAGTACACAATAGAACGATAAATATTGCCCAACTGTAAGCAATTTTAACAGCCATAACGGATTCCGCATGCATTATCATGTTCATACTTCCATTGCTATGTTCCAACATTGTTTTAGTGTGATGCAGCACTACTCTACATGCTTATTTGCTCATCTCATTGCATTATCTTGGGCTCACCCATATCGGCATGGGGGTCTCTCCACTCCTGTGGAGGCCCACCGGAATAGGTCTTGCAGGATCCACCCATGTGGATCCCAGTTCTCATTTCGTGAGTGCACATGATGTGAATGCATATACCAATTGCTATTGTCATTGTCATTCTCATCAATATTGTCATTGGTAGGGTGGCATCGCTACTCACCCCGTTCAATTGCCATTGTCATCATTAGATAAACAACATCATGTCATGTAAACATTGCAATTGCATATAAACATCATTATATCATGTAAACATCGCATATTTTATAAACTCTACAGTCTAATGCTCTACCATGCACTTACCTGTTAACCAAGCGGAGCGATATGACGTGCGGAAGGTGTCAACTCAGGACCTTCACCTGAACAAGCAGTTAATCTAGCTCAGCACATCATAACAAAACCAGTGCTTAAGCAAGCATCGACAACTCTACGCGCATATCCCGACACTGGTATAAAATGCCCGGGGTTAAGGACCTATCACGTAGGTACCAAACCCTCATTTTTTTCTTTTCTTTTTCTCTTTTCTTTTCACTTCTCCGTTTTTTTTTTTTCTTCTCTCTTTTATTCTTACCCGGTCAACCTTATCCCTTTCTCTGTTACCTTCTCTCTCCATTTTGTTTGGCCGAACCGCCTTATCTTCTCCTGGCGCTCCTCTAGGCAGCGCGAACACTTGTGGCCGAGCTCAGGCTCGCCGGCCCTGAGATCGCCGCCGGCCACCGTCCGCCTCCTCCACGGCTCCCCCTCACTCCCTCTCTCTCCTGGCATTTCGCAGCGCGGAGGGGATCTCGGCGCGTTGGCCTGGAGTGCACCACCGGCAACTCACCCCAAACCGGCCAACCAGGGCCAGATCCACTGTCTCCCGTGGATCCTTGCCACTCAGCACCGACTCCTGGCCCCGGCTCCAGGCCATCGTCGCTCCCCTCCAGCTCGGCGGCCATGGCTTGCAGCCGGCCAGGAGTCTCAACGCCTAGCCTCAACGTCAACCCTCTCTCGTCTTGCCGGCCATGGCATGCCGCCGACGGAAGTCCGGTGCCTCCACCTCCGGCCACTACCCAGTTCTACTGGCCGTCGGTTTGGTTTACTACTAGCCCGTGCATTTTCTTATAGTTGCTACTTTCGTCTTGCTTTGCCCCTAGCCACGCACGGCTGGGAAAGCCTAAGGTGGCCACCGTGATGAGACTTGGTGGAGTGCGTGCGCCGGGGAGCAAGCACTACCGTCCACGGGCTCACGGTGGTGTACAGGCTTCGCCGATGTGTTTGAAGGGACGGAGAAGGGGGTGGTAGCCTTACTTGGTCGAGGTTGGGAGGGAAGGGGGCCTGCCAGATGGGTTGAGGATGATGAGGTTCGTGGACGACGACGTTGATGGCCGTGTTGCTGTTCGGTTGGGCCTTCTCTTGTGGTCATGGTCTACCACGTCCTTGCTCCTCTCCTTCGTCTTCCCCTTCACCTCATGCTCCTCCCCTCTGGTCTCATCCTTACATTCTCTCTATGTTGCTTCAGTTGGATTGGCTCTCAGTGGGAAATGTTGAACTGGGAGAAGTGGGCTAAGGCTTGGTTTGGCCAAGTAATAGATAGACAGAGCCCTCTTACTGGCTTGTGCTCTGGATGTGCTCTCGGCTGGGGAAATGAAATGTTGCTTGTTCGGCTTTTGTTGGCTTGCTCTGGGTGAACTCTCAGTTGGGGGAAGGAAAATAAGGAGGGCCAGGTGTTGGCTAGGCTTAAGTAAGAAGGTTACAACTGGCCTCCCTCTATGCTGTGCATTGCCATATAAGCCCTCCTTCACTCTCTTTGGTTGTTATTGGCCATAAGGGCCTTTTGGTCCAAAAGGGCTTTGCACTATTTGAACTTGTTTCTACTCTAGCAGGTAAGTCGGTAAAAGTGGGCATTGGCTAAATTCTCTATCGAATGATAAAGCCCACAATAGTGAGAGGCATCGACTGGCCCTGGACGGTCTGGGAACCTGGGAACTTCTGTGAGCGCTACTTTTATTCGGCTTTCTAAAAGCCAATGAGTCTGACGGCAAAATTCTACTTTCTTTCTGTTAGAAATAATCTTTACTTTGAGTTCAAGACGTAGTAGAGTCCGTCTCCGTGTATAACTCAAGTTGAAGTTGTGTCCAACTTGAAGTCCGATTACATATACTAGTAGGAGATTATGAATACATATACTAGTAGGAGATTATAAGCCTATATATTGAGGAGGCTTGTAACCAGTTTTGTAAGAGAAGTAAGGAAAAAGGGGGAGCAGGTAAGAGAATAGAGAAATTCAGAAATTCTCCTGTGTTCTCTCAATTTATTTATGATGTGTGCGTTTTCTTCTGGATTAAAGTTTTAACAAGTGGTATCAGAGCATAAACGAGAAGCGAGTCGTTGAAAAAATCGTCTCGATGATCCTGTTTTGCGCTCGTCTCGCGCAGTGCTCTTAAGGCATCCGCTCTGCGTGTCATCACATTTCAGCAGCTCGTCCATGTGGCGCATCCGTCGGTCAAGCAACGCAGCAAGGCAAAGAAGAAAGAGGCGAAGCACAGCAGCCATCCGGACGACGGCATAAAAGGAGACGCAGCGCGAAGAGATGTGTCACCGTTCTGTGTCAAGTATGGGTTTAGTAAGTCGTATTTGAGACCGACTGCCTCACTGTTTTAGAATCTTTGCATCTGGTGAACCCATACCAGTTGAGTTGAGTTCCTACATATAGCTTGCATATAGAACGCTTCATGTGGAGGCGTGACTGGTAGTTCATAATGCATTGAGACTAAAATTACAGTATGTCAAGTTAAGATTAAGGGGGAGATTGTTAGAAATAATCTTAACTTAGAGTTTAAGACGTAGTAGAGTCTGTCTTCCGTGTGTAACTTAAGTTAAAGTTGTGTCCAACTTGAAGTCCGAATACATATACTAGTAGGAGATTACTAGCCTATATATTGAGAAGACTTGTAGCCAGTTTTGTAAGAAAAGTAAGGAAAAAGAGGGAGCAAATAAGAGAATAGAGAAATTCTGATGAGGACATCTCTATTACACATTCTTCATCCACTCCAAGTGTGCATGACAAAGCTAGTGATGAGGCTCCAAAAGGTCCTATGACAAGAGCAAGAGCTAAGCTACTTCAACAACATGTGCTTTTGTTTCTTAGAGAGTCTTCTATTATGTTAGATGAGAATAGTATACTACCTAATGCAAATATGTTATGTGTTCTCAGATTTGAAGCAACAGAAGATCAAGTGGAGAAGGACCAAGTGGCCACGAGTCATGAGAAGAAGAGTCCATGTGGGCAAGGAGCTAATCAACGGAAGACCACGTTTGAGAAAAAATCAATCTACTAAAGCTTTCGAGTTTAGCATTGCTGCCGAAATTCCTAAGGGAATTAGGAGTGTCTTCTTCAATCAAGATCGTTCAGCCTTTCCGTTGGGAATTGGGTGTGTTGTAGGGGTGGCCCCACCTAAACCCAGCAGGCCTAGTAGGAGGTTATAAGGTCCAGTATAGGTCATGTGTAATGACATAAGTGCCCCCGAAGGGGATAACCAGAATGTAAGGGTATAATCGTAAAAGCACTCCTCATGTGTGCATATATATGAATACAGTCATGGGGAGAAGGCGGTAGTTACTCATCTCCCTCACTCTCCACTACCATCTCTCTCTGCTTGGTCCAGAACCACAACAGCTTGGCGCCGTCCGTGGGGAGGACAGGAGTAAGCCCAAACTCAAAAAGGATGGCACCAAAAAGCTTCACAACGCGCGCGAAGGGAAAGAAGGTGGCCGGGTCGGAGCATCGCATGGGTACGAGGGCCTCAGCAAGCGGGGCAAAGCGCTCCCATCACGGTGAGGGCACCTTATAAAGCCCGCTCGCCTCCCGGGCCGAGCGCGAGCTAGGTTAGAACCCGGCCGCTCGGCGGTGCACGACTTGGAAAGAAGAACCGTCGGTGCCTGGAGGGGCGTGCCTGGTAGGTGGCCAGGCAGCGCACTACGCCAGTACGCGCTCGACACGCGTCCCGCTTCCCTGGGGAAGCAGCGAACAGCCCCGAGCACGCAACCACTCACATCCCACGACGCGCCGCCAGCAAGCCGCGCGTGCCCACCCACGCGAAACAGATCGCATAACGCGACACCGCCCAGACAGCGAGCGTCGGCATGATTCCAGTCGTCATTTAAAGCGCACTATCAAGCCGCGAGGCCGTGGCAGCTGTGAAGAGCGGGAAAGCCGGCGGCGCAACATCCGCCTTCACCACTGCGTCGCCCACGATAGCTCACCCGCTGGCTAAGTATGCGCGACCTGGCCGAAGAATTCACGATGTACGGGGTGGCGCCACTGTCCTCCCGGTGGAAGTACCCGGGCCAGGGCAATGACCGGGCGGACGATATCTGCCCGCCAGTGTCCCGCCTGCTTTCGCCCTCCGCCCCTTATAAGTTGTCTAGAGTGCAGAAAGCATCTCTTGGTGTATCCGCACTTGTTCTCACGTGATCGCCCTGTCGTCGTTTGTGCAGTGGCTCGGCTAGAAGACGCGGAGCGCGCGGCTGAGGGGTTCCTTAGTCCATACACCCTCGAGGAGCACAAGCTATGCGAGGCCGCAACCCAAAGGGCGAAGCAAGGGCGGGTGAACCGTGCGTCGCGAGTTTTAGGTATTGTTGTGCCGGAACGCGATACAGCGGAGACTCCGCGGGACTTGGTCGTCGAGCGGCGGTGGCGCGCAGACGCCTCGTCTTCGCGGCGCGCTCGCTCGCTCGAGGCTGCCCTACCCGACCGCCAGCCACCTCGGCAGTGGCGCCGTTAGGCGGGGCGCCGACCGGTGACGCGCCGGCCGGACGATCCGGCGGACGCGCGCCTCGATTCCGGCCGCACTATCGCGAGATCTTTGCTGAGCGTCAGAGCACGGCCTTCACTAGGCGGCGCCCACCAACCCGAAAGAACGTTACGCCGATGAGAGGCGTGGCGGTGGTGCTGCTGCTACCGAGGACACGTTCGCGCGGCGAGACCGAAGGTGGAGTAGGAGTTGCGGCCGCCAACGCCACGGAGGATCGCCGACCGACCGCGGCAAACGCCTCGGATGCGATCTCCCGCCTCCGAAGGGCGCTACAACGTTGCAGCCCCATGCTTGAGTTGTGGCACCGACGTCGCCGAGGGCCTCGCATCCGACCACCGAGGCGCCACGCCCGATCGGTGGCGGCGACGCCACCTACTACCGCGGTGAGGAATTTTGTGAGGACATGGGCATCACACTTCGGTTCGCCTCAGTTGGGCAACCCCTCACCGCGGTTGTAGGTGGCGTCTGCTCGACCACCGATCGGGGCGTGAGCGCCTCGGTGGTCAGATGCGAGGCCCCCTCGGCGACGTCGGGTGCCACAACTCCAAGCATGGGGCCTGCAACGTTGTAGCGGCCCTTCGGAGGCGGGGGAGACTGCATCTGAGGATGTTTCAGCTGCGGGTCCGAGGGCGATCCATCCGTGGCGTTGGCGGCTGCAGCTCCTACTCCACCTTCGGTCTCCGCCACACCGGACGTGTCCCTGGTAGCAGCAGCACCACCGGCCACGGCCCTCTCATCAGGCGTAACGTTCCTTTCTGGGTTGGTGGGCGCCGGCCTAGTGAAGGCCGTGCCCGTGACGCCGCAGGCGTCGCGATAGTGCGGCGGGAATCGAGGTGGCGCGCCCCGCCGGATCGTCCGACGGGCGCGGCCACGGCGCGCCCCGCCTCAACGGCGCCAACCGCCGAGGTGGTTGGCGCCGGGTAGGGCAGCTCGAGCGAGCCCGACGCCGCGAAGACGAGGCGCTCTGCGCGCCGCCGCCGCTCGACGACCAAGTCCCCGCCTCTCCGCTGTATCGGGCGTTCCGGCACAACAATACCGGATGTTACGCCGCGGCTATCGTGGGCGGCTATCGTGGGCGACACGGTGGTGAAGGCGGATGTTGCGCCGCTGGCTTTCCCGCGCTTCACAGCTGCCACGGTCTCGCGGCTTGATAGTGCGGTTTAAATGACGACTGGAATCATGCCGACGCCTGGCCTGCGCGTCGGGGCAGGCTGTCGCGTTATGCGGTCTATTTTCGCGTGGGTGGGACGCGCGCTTGCAATCGCGCGCGTGTGGGATGTGAGCGGTTGCGTGCTTGCGGCTGTTCGCTACTTCTCCAGGGAAGCGGGACGCGTGTCGAGCGCGTACTGGCGTAGTGCGCTGCCTGGCCACCTACCAGGCGCGCCCCTCCAGGCGCCGACGGTTCTTCTTTCCAAGTCGTGCGCCGCCGAACCGCGGGGTTCTAACCTAATCGCGCTTTACGGCGCGGGGAGGCGGCGGGCTTTATAAGGTGCCCTCGCCGTGATGGGAGCGCTTTGCCCGCTTGCCGCTTAGTTCGGTTTATTCCGCGCGATAGCGCGCGGCTTCCTCGCTTTGTTTCTTTTGCCCTACCTTCGTAAGACGATGGCCACCGCGACGCGTCTCGCCCTCCCGCGATAGCTCCTCGCCTAGCCGGGACAAGCTGTCCTTCCTTCGGGATTACAAGTTGGTGTTGCGGGGCGCCAGATGCCGACAGCGATGGGACGCCATGGAATACTCGGGGCCGCTGTTCCGTGTCTTGGGAAAGAGCCGGTGACCGAGGAGACGCTGCAGCGCTTGTTCGTGACGGAAGATCGAGGATCGGATGGGGCTCGCCTACCCGTCGCAACGAAACGGAGCCGGCCCCGGAGACGAGACGATTGTTTTCGTCGCGTTTTTTGACGCCGGCCTTCGCATGCCGTCAAAGATGTTTGTGGGCGCAGTCTTGCGGACCTATGGATTGGAATTAGCGCACTGACGCCGAGCGCACTAGTCCGCCTGGCTATCTTCACGTGGGCGACACGGACAGAAGGCCGACATCCCGGCCACGAGCACATTCGCCACCGCGCACGACGCTGCCGCCGCCCAGAAGGATGGAGATGGAGCCATCTCCAATTTTGGCAGCGTGGACTTCGTGCTGCAGTCGTCCTGCACGACGCTGTTCCCCGCGCCGGTCGCCTTGGGGAAATGGGAGTCCGGCTGGACGCGGTGGTGGTTTTATTACCACGTGACCGGCCCGAGTGGCCTGCTATGCCGAGGCGGGCCCATCTCGTTCAACACGTCACTAAGCGTGAATCCGAGGCCGACGACGCCGCAGAGACTCGAGGCTTGTCGGCGCCGCCCACGGCTAAGTATGCGCGACCGGCCAAGAATTCACGATGTACGGTGGCGCCACCGTCCTCCCGGTGGAAGTACCGCGTGGCAATGACCGGCGGACGATATCTGCTCGCGATGTCCCGCCGCTTCGCCCTCTCGCCCCTTGTAAGTTGTCTAGAGTGCGTAGCATCTCTTGGCGTATCCGCACTTGTTCTCACGTGATCGCCTGTAAATGCCGCTTTGTGCAGTGGCTCAGCTAGAAGACGCGGAGCGCGCGGCTGAGAGGTTCCTTGGTCCATACACCCTCGAGGAGCACAAGCTATGCGAGGCCGCAACCCAAAGGGCGAAGCAAGGGCGGGTGAACCGTATGTTGAGAAAATAATATGTTTATCCCTATAATTATAAATCCTGATAGGAATGTTTATGTAAGCAACTTCTTCATGCCTATAAATATGTACTTCTAGGCGCCATGAGGAAAGGAGCCTCATTTTTTACAAGATAAACTTATGCAATATAGTCTTCTATCCTCTGTCTTCACAGTTTCTAAGGTTCCGAGTGGCCCCCTTTGCACCCTCGTAGCTTCATTGTTCATTATTTGGTTTGTAACCATAACAGTTGACACCTTTCGTGGAGAACGACGTAAGCTACAAGCCACAGAAAGAGCGTTTGGACACAATAGCATCTAAGATGATGACGACGTCGACTCCCAAGCGGAAGAGGAGCACCGCCATCGAGACCGCCACTGCGAGGGCAAGGAAGCCAGTCCATGAAAGCCCTCCGCCCCCATGGCAATGACACACTGGGGCAGCGATGCCTCGACTGTGATAGATAATGAGGGTGGCACTTCGACAACTGCGTTGAGGACGGAGCAGGAAGCATCACAAATGGAGGAACCAAGTGTTGCAGCCAAACAAAACGTCAAAGTTCGTATTGCCCACGCCATGGTCTCCGCTGGCATCGACACTGTCAACCCAAGCAGTGATTTTTTTGTTTTTGAGTTTGGTTATTACAGAAGTCAAAACAAACGGGTGGTTTCTCTAAGCGGCTTCTTCAAACGGCTTCCTAAGTCTAAAACCATATACGCCATTTACGTCAATGTTTGCACCATTTACTATCATTTTAAAAAGTACAGACAGCAACCATTCGTCACAGCTAAGAGATTATGACATGTTCTCTCTCAGCTTGTCTCCCTACGATGTGGAAAAGTAGCCGGTGCCTTGCATCCGCTTCGCACTGATCTGCTCCAAATTTTGGTCCTGCTCCAGCTGACTTACGGCTTTAAGCTTCTAGCTGTAGCTTTATGTTTATAATTAAAATTATACTGTAGCAACTGTTAGATTTTTCTAAAAAAAATAAGACAATAGAAAAAGTTAAAAAAACAGTTATATCGTTATGGACAATACATAGGAATAAGGGAAAAAGAAAACATAAAGCATAAAAACTAAAAAAAATCGAAATAAACTAAAAATTAGAAACCAATATATTTTAAATAGTTTGTGGCTTAAATAAATCAAATATCAAAATAAATCAGAATCTAAAGACCGTTTGGAGCCAGCCTCGTTGCACTCCGCAATTTTCAAATGGGGGATTGGATCATATAACCTCCCTTTAGTTGGGAAATTCAAGATTTACCTTCCTCATCTTAATGACACGTGAGGTCATCATAAGTCACTGACACGTAGGTCAGGAAGGTAAATCTTGAATTTCCATCTAAATAGAGGGTATATGATCAATAAATCCTTTTCAAATCTCTCCTCCCAAAACCCCCACCCACCTCCGGCTCCGCCGACGAGACGAGGCGCGTCGTGGGCCAGGTGGCTCGCGTGCTGGACGAGTGCCGCGCCTCCCTCGTCGTCCACCCGCGCATGCTCCGGGAGCTCGCGGCGCTCCGCTCCTCTTCCGGCGGCCGCTTCCTCCCCGCCTTCTGCGCCGCGCTCACCCCGCTCTTCGACCTCCTCCGCCACTCCGCCGCCTCGGACCGTGCCGCCCGCTTCGCCGCGGCGTTCGCCTCCGCCTCCGCGGTCGGGGGTGGCGACGGGTTCCTCCGATTCCTCCTCGCCGCTTCCGCCGCCGCACACCGCCCCGCACGCTTCCGCGCCTGCCAAATCATATCTGAGGTATGTGGAGGAAATTTGTGAGAAGTTGTCTCAATTCAAGATTTATTTATTTTTTCTCTAGATGCGAGTGTTTGTTTTAGCTAACTTTAGTTTTCGTTAGTACTTGAGAAATCTGTATACTTCTTGTTACAGGCAAGGTTAATGTTGTGTTTAATTGCTGACATTTGCAATTCTCCTTGTAGATCATAATGCGTTTGCTGGGTGGCACTGAGGTGAGTTATGAGATTTGGGATGAAGTGATTGATGGCAGGAATGTTCGAGTTCAGGATAAAATCCCTGCAATTCGTGTTTTCGCTGTGCATGCATTGTCTCGTTTTGCGAGTGACGGGGAGGATGGTGGCATCGTTGATCGCTTTCTTGAGACCCTAGAAAAAGAACAAAATGCTGTACGTCAGATCATTTTAATACCCCTAATATGAATGTTGATTCGTTGTTGTTGCTTCTGATTGTGGCCTCGTTTCTTTTGTGAAGGAGGTCCGGAAGACAATAATTTTGTCTCTACCCACCTTCAAATGCTACATTGGAGATAGTCATTGAATCAACGCTTGATGTCAGTCAGTCAGTCAGGAGCGCAGCAAATTGTGTGCTTTCAACTAAATTTTCCCTACAAAGTCTTAGGCGAGTAGTTCTGTTGACTGGAAGTAAAAAAGACCAAATGACCAATTCATATGTATGAAATGCACAACTTTTATTATGTGACTGAAACTGAAATCTTAATTGATGGTTTTTCTTTTGGTTCAGCATCAAGCAGAGGACAACTCTCCTCCACAGGGGTCGCTCCGATAGGTCTGCATCAGTGAACAACGAATGCTTGAAGATGCTGAAGGACGAGTGGCTTGCAAAGTATTGTAGCGGAGATGCCATCTCCCTTCGTCGGTTTCTTGATGTCGAGACTTATGAGTCTGTTGGAGAATCTGTGATGGGGGTGCTTCTGAAAGATGGTGCGGTGAGACCGTGAGAGTGCAAGATGGGCAGACTATTAGGCAGTACTTCACTGGAAATACTGAGGATGAAGGTAAATCTGAACAACACACGGGCCTTTTCCTATGTAGTTTAGTCTTTGCAGATTTCTGTTAACTTGCCTTTTTTCCCCCTCAAATTGATTCGTTTAAGTGAAGCGTATACTAGAAGTATCACTTATCATGTTGATAAAATTTGTCTCTGGTCATAACTCTTCCTCTGCTGGTTGATGTCATCATCTGCACTATATTTTCAGCAGAGCAAGTTTCCAATATTCAGCTCATGGATGCTGAAGTTGCTCTTTACTGGAAAATCATGTGCAAGCATTTGCAAACAGAAGCTCAGGTAAGCATCGGACTGTTAGCTTTGTTATGCACCACATTTATTGAGTAATTGTTCGTGGCACTCTTGCAAGAAGATAGTGATGAATATAAACATCACTGTTCTCAATTTTTCAAGCTTACAAAACGCCTGGAAATCACTTATAAGGGGATTTATGAGAAGGAGTTCTGGATTATGTATGCTGATTTCCCTTTAACTTGGTTGTCATGTATGCCGGCCGCTGGGGCTGTTCGGTTTGTTGCACACTGTGCTACACTCGAACTATTTTTTAGCTGAATTTGACCTTTGGTAACCACAATTTGGTTGACAACAAAAGTGCCATACTTTATGTAACTTCTGGCCATGCGGTGTGCCAAAGTGCGGTAGTGAACTAAATAGACCTGTATAATGGAGTTTGTTATGGTTAAAATTTAACGTTTAGTGTTTAATATGAGTTGCTTAAATAAATGATCCTGTGCAAACTGCAAACATCATTGGTCCGATTGTTCTGTAGTCCTCTAGTTTATAGTACTTTATATGCTTTGTATGGCTCTTCTAGTTACTAAGTACATGTGCTCTTAGGGTTCATCAGTAACACTGGTTCTGAATTTGCTGCCCTTGATCTTATTTCATGCAGGCAAAGCAGAATCATGTTGATGTACAAAGGGCTATCTTAAGATGCCTTTGCCTTTTGGATTGTTAGAGAATAGACCAAATGCAAAGTTGGCGAAGCAGTTGCGTTTATCTTTCATCAATTGACCTGACCTGGTTAGTGCCATGGCATGCAAGGCCTTGATTGATCTTGTGACTTGGCATGCTCCACAAGAAATAGACCAAGCCATTGGAATTGAATTGCCGGATTATAACCACTAGTAGTGTGCCCGTGCTAATGCTACGGTAAAATACAAAAGAAGATAAAATTTGTAAAAATAAAACGAACAATCAGATTCATTAAGATTCACGCCTCAAATATCCTTTTCCACAATTCAGATGAATACAAGTGTCTATACGGTTCCTTGTATAAGGGAAGAGTGTAAATGTTGTGAGAGATATACGCATGACAAACAGCAGGGTTAGTGTCTGGTGATATACTCATAGTGTCTGGTGATATACCATATGAGGGATAAATAGCTCAATAAACGTAATGTTCTTCTCACAATGGGAAAGGCTAAGATAATGCAGAATTTTTACAGAGAGATCAATAGTGAGGAATAGGGGTAAAGAGCATACTGAAGAAGTTAAATCATCTTCCTTTAAGGTCTTAGCTAGGCCAAAATCTCCTGCATGCAAACCAATGAATTGTGAAACGATAAACATAGAATTAGAAGATGCTGATGTAGTATGAAACAGCAGACAGCTCCAGAATTGCAGTACTGTATTTGTTATCAGGAACTAACCAAGGCGTATATCCTGATCTTTGGTGAGAAATATATTGGAGCACTGCAATTATGAGGAACAATTGTCAATGATACTATCATATAAACAATCAACAATGATACTATCCGTTCTCACTAACCTTCAGATCACGATGCAAGACATAGTTTGAATGCAAGTAGTCAACAGCTAATGTCAGTTGAGCGAACCATTTCAGCAATTTCTGAGGATCAAACAGTATTGTGAGCCCAATATTGGATGCTTTTTTCCTTCATTCAGACAAACAAAAGAGACAAGTCATCTCGAACCTCCTCTGCAAAGTAAGTACCATGTGATTTCTTCATCAACTCATCCCTGTCGTAAAAGAGCAAAGTGAGACAAATACAGTATACAAAAATGGCAGCGAGAAAACTGAACTCCAAAGTGCAAATCACACTCACATATCTCCACCTTCACAATAGCCTGTGACAATGCAGACATAGCAACCCTGCAGAACTCACCTTGTCAACTAAACAAGTACAAACCGAACAAGCAAAGCACAAGTTCCTAAAGGACAAACCTTCTCAACCCAAGCCTCTTTAAATTCAACAATGTAAGGGTGTTGCAGCCGAGCAATCAGAGCCATCTGCAATTTGCTTTCCTCTTGATCAATTCCTCAAATGAACACCAGCGAATCAACATAAAAAAAGCCTAAGGATTCCACACTTCTACTAACCTCTTGATTAGCAGACTTGCGGCAGCGCTCCGTTTGCCTCGCAAGCCGGATTTTCTTCAACACATACCTGCGATCGAGACACAAGCATACGGTCACCAACATCAACGGGAGAAAACCTTCACGAAAGGGTACTGGAGTGTGCCGACTTCTTCTCAATCTTATGATTCACAAGGATGGCGTCATCATGTACTAATTTTAGTATGGCGTATGTTAAATGTCCGTTCCCCCTGTAATCCAAGTCTGGGATTTGGCACAGCCTATAAAGAAAACATAAACCCAACCTCTGTTTCCTCTACATCTCTCCATCCACCCTAACCACCCCTACCCCCTTGCATGGCCCATTCCCAGCCAACCCCGATAATAAAATCACCCCATACAGTCTGCACAAGCCTTCTATAATAATAAGTCACTTCATATGAGAACAATGTCTAATTGATAATGACAAAGAATACCTCCACACATTTCCTAAGAGCAAAATCGAGACCCCATCCATGGACCAAGTCATTCTGCAGAACACAGTGCGTTAGCATACCACTCTAAAAAAAACTAACAGATGAGCATGTAATGTCACTCCACCTGAATCATATGCCATACACAGCGCCATGCATCCCTAGAGAATACGGTTGCCATAATTTCAACAAATCTGCACACGAATTTGACCGTGAAGGCAAATATTTAAACAAAAACTAAGTACACAACAAGCCCCTACGCTACACATGGTGGCAGATGGGGATCAGTGCACCAGCCTGGCCTCTCCTCGGTTACTCTGTATAAAGAAAACTATCACTCAAGAAAGTAATATATGTGGGTGATGATTAAGCATTGAACAAAAAACAATATGGATTCAGTGTCTCACTTGTGAACTTCAGTGTCTCTACCCCTCTATAATAGAGGTTAGACCACAGAGTTAGTCAAGATTTGGGCTACTTCTGCCAAAATATTGCAGTTTATGCAGTATATTAACCAAGAAAAACTATATGTAACATAAAAATAGTAATGTCCAACTCATAATCCACCCAGGAAAGCTACTCCTAGATAATCATAGCAAAGAAAGAAATAAGATCTGATAAGAGCTCACAAAAGCCTTGAAAGCAGGTCGATGAGCTGCCATTTCATACATACAGCATCCTATACAAGACACATAAAAGTTAAATTAAATTGAATATGCACTTATGTGATCATCTATAAATATTACAAAGAGGCATGAGTCATAAAAAAATATATTACCAAGAGACCAGATGTCTGACTTGAATCCATAGGGAATATCTGCAAGCAGCTCTGGACACATGTAGTTTGGTGTTCCAACGACCTAAAAAAAGCATGATGCTGTCAGTATTCAGTAATAGTTTGAGCATAGAAAATAATTATGCCTTTATCCTTTTCCACAATTCAGATGAATACAAGTGTCTATACGGTTCCTGGTATAAGGGAAGAGTGTAAATGTTGTGAGAGATATACGCATGACAAACAGCAGGGTTAGTGTCTGGTGATATACCATATGAGGGATAAATAGATCAATAAACGTAATGTTCTTCTCACAATGGGAAAGGCTAAGATAATGCAGAATTTTTACAGAGAGATCAATTGTGAGGAATAGGGGAAAAGAGCATACTGAAGAAGTTAAATCATCTTCCTTTAAGGTCTTAGCTAGGCCAAAATCTCCTGCATGCAAACCAATGAATTGTGAAACGATAAAACATAGAATTAGAAGATGCTGATGTAGTATGAAACAGCAGACAGCTCCAGAATTGCAGTACTGTACTTGTTATCAGGAACTAACCAAGACGTATATCCTGATCTTTGGTGAGAAATATATTGGAGCACTGCAATTATGAGGAACAATTGTCAATGATACTCTCGGTTATAGGTAGGAGGAAAAAGACCTTTTTTTTTAAAGCAAAATGGTTCTACTATTTGTTGCAGTGACAGGAGTTTCATAATTTTAAGGTCTAATCAAACAATTTGAAAGGTACACGGAGTATAAGATTTGCAATTAAAAAATAGTCAATACATATGTATCCGCTGCAATCTACATCTGTGCTGTCCTGTACTAATATAAATCCATTCTGCTGGGAAGCTTCGTCCGACAATATTGGGACAACAACTCTTCACTCTTTGTTATAATTTTATTTCTGATTAATTTGCAGCATTATTGTGATTATAGGCTAACCAAATGGTGCTATCATCATTGATAAACATTGTTCTTCTTGGTTCTGTAGTTTTTAATATGAATTACAATCAGATGGTTAAGCAAGCCTTACCTTAACAATCTCAATTAGTTACTCTGCGAAATGGTTTGTTAGTGCACTTATCTGAGCAATGGCAAGCCCGAGAGCAGCTAATCAATGCAGACATGTAAGAATTATCTTATCTTTCTGTCAATAATTTTAACAGTTCATGGAAAAATTGTACATGCATTTTATATCCAATGAATGAGTACCAAGAGAATACAACATTTTCTATAATACAAATACTCCAAACTCTAGATACAACAATACAGCAGACATCAGAGATGCACCGATTTTTGGAGTATAAGAATCGAAAAGTTCATGCTCTAATGATATGCATTTTGACGAAACACAACTGGTCAAAAGACTTAATGGTATAAGATTAGGCATGACTGTGGGGGTAGTTGAGGGGGGTGGATTTAGTAAAGGAAATTTTGGTGTATTATAGAGGGGTAGAGATATTCTTATTCATCCTGTCCCTAAATAACTGATGTTTCAGAATACATGCACTACATGTTCAACTTCGACCGCTAACATAAATAAAGGTACCTAATTTGGTCATATGAAAATGGAATTGGTGGGTTCATACCAACACAAACACTAAAACTGTGTTTACTTAGGAACAGAGGGAGCACAAAGTAAGATATCAGAAGCAAATACAACGTATGAAGATTGTCCTAAAATAATCAGTTAATCACAAACAAACCATGAATTCCCCACCGAAACACAATGGTTTTAAAAATCCCGTTGGTGATCATGCAGACAAACCACTTGTTTTAGGTGCTAGTATGTCAAATAATGATATAGATAGTGTAAGAGAAATAGTTTATCATATAACAATAAATGTTAAAAGTAAGTAAGTGCCAACATACCACCCTAGGTTCAGCAATCAACTCCAAGCTTTTAGCCTCTGACAAACCCTTGAGGAGCACACAATCCCCACTGCCATCACCATCAGCACCACAATTATAAAAAAAAACTCGACCTGCGGGGGGTAAGACAGCCCCCGGGCATTTCATTAAGAAGAAGATCTTCTCACGCAGATCGAGAAAATCCCCGAACTCTTGCCCCACAGCACCACAATTATCACAGGTATTATTAACACATGAGCCCCCAAATTCTTCTTTACCACAATGATCATCACAGTCGGTGAGTTTAACAAATGCTGCTACTAATGATGGCATGCTTTCAAGCAAAGGAGTCTTTCCCCAACATTCAGTTAACACCAGTGTAATGAGACTTGGGATGGAAATTCGAGTCCGATCATCCAAATAAAACATACAGTCAATGATGGTCAGCCGTCTCAAGGATTGGGACGAGATCATGTCAGCTTCAATGTAGCAACCGCTCATCCATAGTTCATCCAGTGTTGGGCAGCTCGAAAAATTGAGAAAGTTATGTTTTAACACTACACTGCAAAGCTCCAACCTTGTCAAGTGCCGGGAGATGAGAGGCAGGTCGTCCAGCTCAAAGCTAGTGTTATTACGGACTAAATGAACCCTGAGGATTCTAGCTTGGCACAGCAGAGCATGCCGGATCCATAAGTTGATCTGTGGATCATCCTGGCTCCAGAAAGTACCGAGCTCTATCTCACACACATGCAGAGGCGCGATGCGGTCCCGGAGGAGCAGCAGGTGGTTCACAAACTTGTTCAGCTTCCTGACACCCCGCCGGTTGAGCGTCCTCCCGTCGCCGGTGACCCGCAGGATGGGCATGGACTTCCAGAGGTGGCGCCACCGCCTGGCCAGCACGCAGGTCCGCACGGCCTCCGGCAATGGCAAGAACGACAGCACGTGCTGCAGGACCTCGTCCGAGAGGGCGCCGATCCCATCATGGCCGCGTGTCATAGGCGCCTCCTTGCGCCCGCGGTATACTTTTGTCTGCTTCTGAGGCACTACGTCGAACAGGTGGCGAGCGCCGGCGCTGGAGAACGGAATGGGGAAAAGGATCAAGAACGACCAAAGATGAATTCCTCGCGGCACCACCTGAGGATTAAAATCTTGGGATCATGGATAGTTCACCTGTGGAGCTTAGGGTTGGAGGAGGGGATGAAGTAACGGAGTAGCCTAGCTAGCTAGCCCTAGCCGCCGTGGCGCAGTTCTTGAGGTCGAGCTACCTCCGCGGCGCCGCGCCCGCCTCCGGCCATCGCCGGCTGGCAAGCAGACTGTGGACGGTGGCTTAGACTGTGGAGCCGCGGATGCGGATGTTGGCGGCGTCGTAGGCTGCGGCGGCCTCCTCAGCGGTGTCGAAGGTACCGAGCCACAAGCGGCGGCGGAGGTGCGGATCTCCGCGGCCCACCGCCCCCACGACCGCTGGCGCACGCCGCGGAACCGCAAGGCCAGCCTCGCCCCAGACGCCTCCCTCCCCGCCTCCATCACACGGCGCTTCACGCGGCGGCAGCGCAAGGTGGGGGGAGGAGGAGGCGGCGGCAGAGCGGAGGGATGGGGAGGAGGAGGCGATGCGGGGTGGGGAGGGAAGGAGGCGGCGGCGGTGCGGGATGGCAGGGCAGGGCAGGGGAGGAGGGGCGATGCGGGGTGGAGAGGGAAGGAGGCGGCGGCGGTGCGGGATGGCAGGGCAGGGGAGGAGGGGCGATGCGGAAGTGGCTCTCTGGTTTATGATTCGGATGATTTTAACCTTAAGACCTTCAATGAGTAAGAGAAGAAGACTTGAGAAGAGATCCAGACCATTTATTTGTATGAAGTTGGATTACTTTGGTATATAAATCTGGGTGGACTTAGATTAGGCATGACTGTAGGGGTGATTGAGAGGGTGGATTTAGTAAAGAAAATTTTGGTGCATTATAGAGTAGGGTAGATGAGAAGACTCAGTTTACTCCTGTGGACATATCTGATTTCAATGATGGTGATCTGGACATTGGAGTTCTCAATATTCTATTTTCTGGATTTCATAAAGTTGACTGGGAATTCAGCTTAGAGGGTTATAATCATGATAATGTCCCAACCATTCTTGGTGAAGGTTTTCAAAAATTCTTCTTCTGAGTGAGAACTATGCAAGCATATCAGTGGACTTGCATCCAGTTATCCTAGCTCAGCTTGTAAGATTATTGTCCTGTTCTTTTTCAGCTTTTGGATTCAGCTTTTGACTTTTCTACAGCAACTAGCTTTTAAACGGAGTGTTTTTTAAGATGGAGTCTTCTAGTTAATTGTAGTATATACTGTAATGACTTTATTTATATCGGCAAAAACCGCACGTGAGTTTCTGTTACTCTATAATCTCTCGTACGAACAGCTCAAAAACCACAAACTGCAGCCAAAAGCCATAAGTCTCAGCCAAAAAGAACAAGCCCCATATTTCCTAGAGGAAACTAAAGAGCTCGGAAGGTCAAATACTCATTTTGTACCCTATGTTGTTTCAGATTTTGTCTTGCAACACCCTCACATGCGTTTATTTATTGTAACATCCCGCCCATTCTCTGGGCCTAGAGTGCTACCATCATTGCATAATAATACTATTTTTAAACAACTGCTAATCATTTTAAACAAACTCTACCTTATTTATAAAGCTGCGACCGCTTACATCATACCATTTTTAAGCCACTATTCTAGCTCACTAGTAGAGTTAAACATAATAACAAAAGTTGATATGTGAAGGGCTGCAAATACGTGAAGTTATTCATGTGCTACTCCCGCCCATGCATGACGTCCTCAACGGTCACCTAAAAAACAACAAAGTAAAGGTGAGCCTAAAGACTCAGCAAGTACATAATAGAACGATAAACAGTACCCAATCATGTAAGCAATTTTACTAGCCATAACAGATTTCGCATGCATTATCATGTTCATACTTCCATTGCCATATTCCAACACTATTTTAGTGCGATGCAACACTACTCTATATTCTTATTTACTCATCTCATTGCATATACCGGTATTGCTGAGTGAAGAGCCGTCAATGTTCACCCAAAATCTTGGGCCCGCCTATATCGGCACGGGGTTTCCTCCACTCCCGTGGAGGCTTATCGAAGTAGATCTTGCGGGGTGGATCCCAGTTCTCATTTCATGAGTGCATATGATGCGAATGCATATACCCATTGTTATTGTCATTGTCATTCTCATCAATATTGTCATTGGTAGGGTGGCATCGCTGCTCACCCCGTTCAATTGCCATTGTCATCATTAGATAAACAATATCATGTCATGTAAACATTGCAATTCTATATAAGCATCATCATATCATGTAAACATCGTATATTTCATAAATTCTACGGTCTACTGCTCTACCATGCACTTGCCTGTTAACCAAGCGGAGCAAAACGACATGCGGTGGCATCAACTTAGGACCTCCGCTCAACAAATAGTTAATCCGACTCAAGACATCATAACGAAACCAAAGGCTTAAGCGAGCAACGACAACTCTACGCGCATATCCCGATGTCGGCATAAATGCCCAGGTTAAGAACTCGTGCAGTACCAAACCCTCATTTTTTTCTTTTCTTTTCTCCTCTTTTCTCCTCTTCTCTTTTTTCCTTTCCTTTCTCTTCTCTTTTTTTTCTTACTAGGTCGGCCTTATCCCTTTCTCCGTTACCCTCTCTCTCCATTTTGTTCGGCCGAACGGTCGTATCTTTTCCTGGCGCTCCTCTAGGCGGCATGGACGCTTGCGGTTGAGCTCGGTTTCGCCGGCCACCATCCGCCTCCTCCACAGCTTTCCCTCACTCCCTTTCTCTCTCCTAGCGT
The DNA here is from genome assembly GCA_036346575.1 of Dendrocalamus sinicus. Lineage (NCBI taxonomy): Eukaryota > Viridiplantae > Streptophyta > Magnoliopsida > Poales > Poaceae > Dendrocalamus > Dendrocalamus sinicus. The sequence continues at coordinate 26,785,077 of CM070657.1, read as the reverse complement.
TTCGCAGCGCGGAGAGGATCTTGGCGCGTTGGCTTGGAGTGCACCGCTGGTGACTCCCCCAAACCGAACGGCCAGGGCCAAATCTGGCCGTCGCCTTGCCGTCGGCTGCCTCCCCTCCGGCCACTCGCCTCCTCTCGCTCTTCGTCTCATATCCGCCCAACCAGACTAGATCCGCTGCCTCCCATAGATTCTTGCCACTCAAGACCGATCGCGGCCCCGCTCCAAGCCGCCATCGCCCTCCGGCCTTGCCGACCAGGGCTTGCAGCTGGCCGGGAGTCTCAACGCCTAGCCTCAATGTCGGCCCTCTCTCGGCTTGCCGGCCTTGGCACGCTGCCTATGGAAGCCCGGTGCCTCCTCTACCTCTGGCCACTACCCAGTTCTACTGGCTGTCGGTTTGATTTACTACTACCCCTTACTCCATGCATTTTCTTCTAGTTGCTACTTTCATCTTGCTTTGCCCCTAGCCACGCATGGCTGGGAAATCCTAAGGTGGCCGCCGTGATGGGACTTGGTGGAGTGCGTGTGTCGGGGAGCAAGCACTGCCATCCAAAGGCTCATGGTGGTGCTACGGGCTCGCCGCCGATGCGTTTGAAGGGACAAGGAGAAGGGGGTGTAGCCTTACTTGGTCGAGGTTGGGAGGGAAGGGGCCAGCTAGATGACGAGGTTCATGGATGACGACGACGATGGCCCCATTGCGGTTCAGTTGGGCCTTCTCTTGCCGTCGTGATCTACCACGTCCTTGCTTCTCTCCTTCGTCTTCCCCTTCACCTCATGCTCCTCGCCTCTGGTCTCACCCTTACATTCTCTCTATGTTGCTTTGGTTGGATTGGCTCTCAGTGGGAAATGTTGAACTGGGAGAAGTGGGCTAAGGCTTGGTTTGGCCAAGCAATAGAGACAGAGCCCTCTTACTGGCTTGTGCTCTGGCTGTGCTCTCGGCTTGGGAAATGAAATGGTGCTTGCTCGGCTTTTGTTGGCTTGCTCTGGGTGAACTCTTTGTTGGGGAAGGAAAATATGGAGGGCCAGTGTTGGCTAGGCTTAAGTAAGGAGGTCACAACCGCCTTCCTCGAACTGCATTGCCATATAAGCCCTCCTTCACTCTCTTTGGTTGTTATTGGCCATAAGGGCCTTTTGATCCAAAAGGGCTCTACACTATTTGAACTTTTCTACTCGTAGGTAAGTCGAGAAAGTGGCGTTGGCTAAATTCTCTCTGAATGATGAAGCCCACAATAGCGAGAGGCGCCGACCGCCTTGGATGGTCCGAGAATTTCTGAGAGCTACTTTTATTCTGGCTTTCTAAAACCGATGAGTCCGACAAAGAAACTGTACTTTCTTTCGCTTAGTCACCCTTGGATTGCGCCCATTTCATGTATTTCTTCCTTTGCATTTTAGTGGCATTATATTCTACCCCTTAATGTATTCGATCCGACTCGCGCTCAACAATCTGCACTAAGAACAAAATAAGATGAACAAAGACATAATATAACATTAACTCATACCCGTAGAGAACAACTCCGGTACTTCTTGCGCATGCGAGACTCCAACTTCTATGTCGCTTCTCGCTCAGACTGATGTGCCCAAAGCACTTTAACATACTTTATCATTTTATGCCTTAACACCGTCTCTGATTCCTCCAGAATCTCAACTGGACGGGACTCGAAGGTGAGGTCTTGCTTAATGGACACCAGTTCTAACACAATTTCATGCTTTGGATCTCGCAGGTACTTTCTTAACATTGAAACATGGAACACATTACGCACTCCTCGCATGGATTCAAGGAGATCCAAGTGATATGCCGCCTTTCCAACTGCGCTGCACTGGAAATGGCCCAATGCACCTCAGGCTAAGCTTCCCTTTGGTTCCAAATCGCACTATGCCTTTAGTGAGAGATACTCTCAGGAGCATCTGTTCCCCCACTTCGAACTCTAGTTCTCACCTCCTGATATTTGCGTAGCTCTTCTGCCTACTCTGGGTAGCTAGCAGATTTTGTCTAATTCCCACCACTCGTTCCACTGTTTGCTGGACCCAATCTGGTCCCAAAATAGCCTTATCGCCCATAGCATCCCAACATAGTGGCGATCTTCACTTCTCTCCATATAGAACCTCGAATGGCGCTACCCGAACACTGGAGTGGTAGCTATTGTTATAGGCAAACTTTGCAAGTGCCAAATGATCCTCCCAGCTATCCTTTCAAGACAGAACACAGGACCTCAACATGTTCTCCAGTGTCTGAATGGTGTGCTCGAACTATCCATCCGTCTATGGATAAAAAGTAGTACTAAACTAGAGTTTCATGCCTAGAGCGCCCTGCAAGCTCTCCCAAAACTTGGAGATAAATTTGGCGCTCTGTCAAACTATCGATTTGGGCACACCATGCAACCTACTATTTCCCGCACATAGATGGGTGCCAACTCACTTGCTGAGTTCGTGGTGCGAATGGGGATGAAGTGTGCGGATTTACTGAATCGGTCTACCACTACTCAAATCGCATCCTTACCTCGCTGGGTATGAGGGAAGCCGACTACGAAATTCATGGTGACATCATCTCATAGCCACTGAGGAATTTCCAAGGGCTGCAATAGCCCAGCGGGGCGCTTGTGCTTAGCCTTCACTTGCTGGCAGACCCCGCAAGATGCCACATACTTGGCAATATCCACTTTCATCCTCTTCCACCAGAAGCTCTTCTTGAGATCATGATACATCTTGGTCTCACCAGGATGCACCGTGTATGGGGTACGATGAGCTTCTCTCAAAATATCATCCTTAACTTGAGCCTTTTGCGGCATGCAAAGGCGACCTTTAAACCGCAATGTGCCTAATTCATTAAGGTTGAAATCCCCCGTTTTTCCTTCATTAAGCTGCTTCCGTACTTACTGAAGCAACCAATCATGCTATTGTGCCTCCTTTACTTGCTCCAGAATTGCTGATTCCAGCAACGGCTGCACTTCAGCATCTGTTGTACCAGCAAAACAATAGGAATTCCTATCTGTTCAAAGTCAACAACGAGACAACTTAGAGTGGAGGGTGTCATCTTGCGACTAAGGGCATCCGCAACCACATTTGCCTTACCCGAATGGTACTGAAGGGTGAGACCATAGTCTTTGATAAGCTCCAACCATCTCTATTGCCTCAAATTTAGCTCCTTCCGGGTGAAAATATATTTGAGGCTTTTGTGGTCAGTGAAAATATCACAAGATTCTCCATATAAGTAGTGCCTCCAAATTTTTAGAGCGAAACCACTGTAGCAAGCTCTAAATCATGAGTAGGATAGTTTTGCTCATGTTTCTTCATGTGTCGCGAGGCATACGCGATCACTTTGTTATCTTGTATGAGCACACAACCCAGACCTACTCGAGATGCATCCAAGTAGGCTGTGAAATGCTTAACTGGCTCAGGAAGTGTGAGAACAGGAGCATTTACCAACTTCTCTTCCAGAGTATTAAAACTGCGCTCATATTCATCGGTCCACTAGAATCTCACACCCTTCTCGTGAGTTGAGACATTGGCTTGGCAATGATGGAGAAGTCTTTCACGGCGCCGCAATAACCAGCTAGGCCAAGAACACTTCTCACTTCTTTAACATTAGATGGCCTCTTCCAATCCACGACGGTGGAAATCTTGCTTGAATTTATCGAAATGCCTTCCCGGTTAATTACATGACCCAGAAGCTCACTTAAATCCGAACTCACACTTCTTCGCTTGGCAAAGAATTGATTCTTTCTTAGAGTCTCAAACACGAGCCTCGGATGCTACTCATGCTCTTCCTCCGCCTTGAATAAATTAGATGTCATCAATGAACACTACTACAAAGTCATCTAGATACTAATGTAGCACACTGTTCATCGTCTCCATGAAGGTAGCAGGGGCATTCGTCGGTCCAAAGGACATAACTGTAAACTCATAGTGCCCATATCTTGTGGAGAAAGCTGTCTTTTCAATGTCTTGCTCCCGCACCCGGATTTGATTTTACCTAGATTGTAGATCAATTTTGGAGAACACCTTGGCTCCCTTCAATTGATCAAACAACTCCTCCATACGAGGCAAAGGGTATTTATTTTTTATGGTCACCTGATTGAGAGCATGATAATCTATACACATGCGCCAACTCCTATCCTTTTTCTCGGTGAATAGGACAGGGGCTCTTCAAGGTGATACACTATTACAAATCAAGCCCTTGGACAACAACTCATCTAATTGCTTCTTCAACTCCTCTTGTAGAGGTCGTGCCAAACGGTAGGGTGACATGGAGATAGGTCATGTTCCAGGGACAAGATCAATTCTGAACTCCACATCTCGCTTGGGTGGCATACCCGAAAGCTCTTCAGGAAACACATCAGGATACTCACGCACCACAGGAATATCCTCAATGTGTAAAGGCGCACTTGGTTTCTCCGCAAGTGCCAGTTGTAACCCAGACTTCATTGTTCGTCAGCCAGGGAACAGGCTAACCAACACAAAGAGGGAATATGTGGGTGCATTCCACTGAATGATTATCTCCTTCCCTGAAGGAGCTTGCAAGGTGACTGTCTTCTAGAAGTAGGAAATCATGGCCTGGTAGCGATGCAACCAGTCTATGCCAAGGATAACATCAAAGGCTCTAACTGTATCACCATGAGGTTGGCAACCAATTCCTCGCCATCTATTGCAACCACATAGCTAGGGCATACTATGGAGCTAGCAATGATACCCCTTAGGGTACTAACCGTAACCCATTGGAAAATTTGTTGAACACTCAACTTGTCTTTCCTCACACACTCCTGGGACACAAACGAATAGGTAGCACCGGAGTCGAAAAGAACAAGGGCTTCACATGAGTCCACTAACAGGGTACCTGTCACCACGTCAGGTCGACCCGCGGACTCAGCAGCAGGCAGTGAGTAGACTTCAGGTGGTGTCGGGGTGGCGAGAGCCCCGACGCTCTGTTGTGGCGACAACAGGACTGGAGGTGGTGTAGCATGCTGGAATGGAGGAGTGAGTGTCAGATGCCAGTAATACCCGGTGGGTGGAGCCCAGGAAAGAGGAGGCTGCATCATAGGGGCAGCCGCCATCATCTGGAGTGACCCTCGAGGTGTAGCATTTGATGAGGATGAAGATACTGGCTCCCACTTAAGAATGCTAGAGGGGTTCTGACGACAACCCGCTCCATGTGGCCTGATCGGCCACAATGCCGACACTCCCCCATCCAGGTGCACTCAGCAGCACGGTGCCCACCTGCACACTTGAAATAGATCATGCCCTGTCCTAGGACAGGACGATAGGCTAGGGTCACTAATGAAGAACGAGGCACTGAAGAAGACGGCCCCGAAGACTTGGACTTGGATGATTGTGGGGGATGTTGGCCCCATTTGGATTTCTTAGGAGCGGGTTGCTGAGACGACCCACCCCCTTCAGTGAAGCTCCTCTTCTGGTCACCACCAGAAGTGCTCGAACTACCCGAGGGTTGCAGTCCTTTAGTGAGCTGCATCTCCATCTCCATCCCTCTTGCCTGCTCTACCACGGACCTAAAGTCACAAGGCGAAGTAGCTCCCATAACATGTTGGAACTCAGAGTTGAGCCCTCGGCAGAACCTTTTGGCTTTCTCAAGGTCGTTGTTCGCGATTGAAGGCACGAAGTAGATCAGGTTGTTGAATCTCACCTTGTACTCAGCTATGGTCATCTTCCCTTGTACGAAGGTGGACATGGCAACCTCCATACTTTCCACTAAAGAATCTGGGTAATACTTCACCTTAAACTGCTCGGCAAAGATTTCCCAGGTAGTGGGACCCTGGGTAGGGGGTCCTGGCTGAAAGAACCCCTTCCTACCAGATGTCCGTCTGACCCTTCAATTGGAAAGCCACATAGCGAGCTTTCAATTAAGAGCTCATTTCGAGGGCTTCGAATTGCCTCTCCATGTAGCGCAACCAATCCGCAGCTTGAACTAGTGTACCCGTATCATCAAAGGTATCTAACCACAAGGCCAACCACTCGCGAAGGCTTATTCTTGCCTCCGGTATGACTGGTATAAAATGCCCGGGGTTAAGGACCTGTCGCGTAGGTACCAAACCCTCATTTTTTTCTTTTCTTTTTCTCTTTTCTTTTCACTTCTCTGTTTTTTCATTTTTTTTTTCTTCTCTCTTTTATTCTTACCCGGTCAACCTTATCCCTTTCTCTGTTACCTTCTCTCTCCATTTTGTTTGGCCGAACTGCCTTATCTTCTCCTGGCGCTCCTCTAGGCAGCGCGAACACTTGTGGCCGAGCTCAGGCTCGCCGGCCCTGAGATCGCCGTCGGCCACCGTCCGCCTCCTCCACGGCTCTCCCTCACTCCCTCTCTCTCCTGGCATTTCGCAGCGCGGAGGGGATCTCGGCGCGTTGGCCTGGAGTGCACCACCGGCAACTCACCCCAAACCGGCCAACCAGGGCCAGATCGAATCGTCGCCCTGCCGTGGGCTGCCTCCCCTCCGGCCACTTCGCCTCTCTCTCTCTCTTCGCCTCGGATCCGGCCAACCAGGACCAGATCCGCCGTCTCCCGTGGATCCTTGCCACTCAAAGACCGACTCGGCCCTGCCTGTGCCATCGTCGCTCCTCCACCTCGCCGCCATGGCTTGCGGCCGCCAGAGTCCAACGCCTAGCCTCAACGTCAACCCTCTCTCATCTTGCCGGCCATGGCATGCCGCCGACGGAAGCCCGGTGCCTCCACCTCCGGCCACTACCCAGTTCTACTGGCCGTCGGTTTGGTTTACTACTAGCCCGTGCATTTTCTTCTAGTTGCTACTTTCGTCTTGCTTTGCCCCTAGCCACGCACGGCTGGGAAAGCCTAAGGTGGCCACCGTGATGAGACTTGGTGGAGTGTGTGCGTTGGGGAGGAAGCACTACCGTCCAAGGGCTCACGGTGGTGTACAGGCTTCGCCGATGTGTTTGAAGGGACGGAGAAGGGGGTGGTAGCCTTACTTGGTCGAGGTTGGGAGGGAAGGGGGCCTGCCAGATGGGTTGAGGATGATGAGGTTCGTGGACGACGACGTTGATGGCCGTGTTGCTGTTCGGTTGGGCCTTCTCTTGTGGTCATGGTCTACCACGTCCTTGCTCCTCTCCTTCGTCTTCCCCTTCACCTCATGCTCCTCCCCTCTGGTCTCATCCTTACATTCTCTCTATGTTGCTTCAGTTGGATTGGCTCTCAGTGGGAAATGTTGAATTGGGAGAAGTGGGCTAAGGCTTGGTTTGGCCAAGTAATAGATAGACAGAGCCCTCTTACTGGCTTGTGCTCTGGATGTGCTCTCGGCCGGGGAAATGAAATGTTGCTTGTTCGGCTTTTGTTGGCTTGCTCTGGGTGAACTCTCAGTTGGGGGAAGGAAAATAAGGAGGGCCAGGTGTTGTCTAGGCTTAAGTAAGAAGGTTACAACTGGCCTCCCTCTATGCTGTGCATTGCCATATAAGCCCTCCTACACTCTCTTTGGTTGTTATTGGCCATAAGGGCCTTTCGGTCCAAAAGGGCTTTGCACTATTTGAACTTGTTTCTACTCTGGCAGGTAAGTCGGTAAAAGTGGGCATTGGCTAAATTCTGTACCGAATGATAAAGCCCACAATAGCGAGAGGCATCGACTGGCCCTGGATGGTCTGAGGACCTGGGAACTTCTGTGAGCGCTACTTTTATTCGGCTTTCTAAAAGCCAATGAGTCTGACGGCAAAATTCTACTTTCTTTCTGTTAGAAATAATCTTGACTTCGAGTTCAAGACGTAGTAGAGTCCGTCTCCGTGTATAACTCAAGTTGAAGTTGTGTCCAACTTGAAGTCCGATTACATATACTAGTAGGAGATTATGAATACATATACTAGTAGGAGATTATAAGCCTATATATTGAGGAGGCTTGTAACCAGTTTTGTAAGAGAAGTAAGGAAAAAGGGGGAGCAGGTAAGAGAATAGAGAAATTCAGAAATTCTCCTGTGTTCTCTCAATTTATTTATGATGTGTGCGTTTTCTTCTGGATTAAAGTTTTAACAAGTGGTATCAGAGCATAAGCGAGAAACGAGTCGTTGAAAAAATCGTCTCGATGATCCTGTTTTGCGCTCGTCTCGCGCAGTGCTCTTATGGCATCCGCTTCGCGTGTCATCACATTTCAGCAGCTCGTCCATGTGGCGCATCCGTCGGTCAAGCAACGCAGCAAGGCAAAGAAGAAAGAGGCGAAGCACAACAGCCATCCGGACGACGGCATAAAAGGAGACGCAGCGCGAAGAGATGTGTCACCATTCTGTGTCAAGTATGGGTTTAGTAAGTCGTAGTTGAGACTGACTGCCTCAATGTTTTAGAATCTTTGCATCTGATGAACCCATACCAGTTGAGTTGAGTTCCTACATATAGCTTGCATATAGAACGCTTCATGTGGAGGCGTGACTGGTAGTTCATAATGCATTGAGACTAAAATTACAGTATGTCAAATTAAGATTAAGGGGGAGATTGTTAGAAATAATCTTAACTTAGAGTTTAAGACGTAGTAGAGTCTGTCTTCCGTGTGTAACTTAAGTTAAAGTTGTGTCCAACTTGAAGTCCGAATACATATACTAGTAGGAGATTACTAGCCTATATATTGAGAAGACTTGTAGCCAGTTTTGTAAGAAAAGTAAGGAAAAAGAGGGAGCAAATAAGAGAATAGAGAAATTCTGATGAGGACATCTCTATTACACATTCTTCATCCACTCCAAGTGTGCATGACAAAGCTAGTGATGAGGCTCCAAAAGGTCCTATGACAAGAGCAAGAGCTAAGCTACTTCAACAACAGGTGCTTTTGTTTTCTTAGAGAGTCTTCTATTATGTTAGATGAGAATAGTATACTACCTAATGCAAATATGTTATGTGTTCTCAGATTTGAAGCAACAGAAGATCAAGTGGAGAAGGACCAAGTGGCCACGAGTCATGTGAAGAATAGTCCATGTGGGCAAGGAGCTAATCAACGGAAGACCACGTTTGAGAAAAAATCAATCTACTAAAGCTTTTGAGTTTAGCATTGCTGCCGAAATTCCTAAGGGAATTAGGAGTGTCTTCTTCAATCAAGATCGCTCACCTTTTCGTTGGGAATTGGGTGTGTTGTAGGTGGCCCCACCTAAACCCAAAGAGCCTAGTAGGAGGTTATAAGGTCCAAGATAGGTCATGTGTAATGACATAAGTGCCCCAAAGGATAACCTGATGTAAGGGTATAATCTGTAAAAGCACTCCTCATGTGTGCATATATATGAATACAGTCATGGGGAGAAGGCAGCCGTTACTCATCTCCCTCACTCTCCACTACCATCTCTCTCTGCTTGGTCCAGAATCACAACAGCTTGGCGCCGTCCGTGGGGAGGACAGTAAGCCCAAACCTGAAAAAGGATGGCACCGAAAAAAGCTTCGTCAACGGCGGCGAAGGGAAAGAAGGTGGCCGGGTCGGAGCATCGCATGGGTACCTGGGCCTCAGCAAGCGGGGCAAAGCGCTCCCATGACGGTGAGGGCACCTTATAAAGCCCGCTCGCCTCCCCCGCGGCCAGAAAGTGCAGTTAGGTTAGAACCCCAGCGGTTCGATGGCGCACGACTCGGAAAGAAGAACCGTCGGCGCCTGGAGGGGCGCGCCTGGTAGGTGGCCAGGCAGCGCACTACGCCAGTACACGCTCGACACGCGTCCCGCTTCCCTGGGGAAGCAGCGAACAGCCGCGAGCACGCAACCTCTCACATCCCACGACGCGCCAGTTGCAAGCCGCCGCGTGCCCCACCCACGCGAAAACAGATTGCATAACGCGACAGCCTGCCCCCTGACAAGCCAAGCGTCGGCATGTTTCTAGTCGTCATTTAAAGCGCACTATCAAGCCGCGAGGCCGTGGCAGCTGTGAAGCGCGGGAAAGCCGGCGGCGCAACATCCGCCTTCACCACCGCGTCGCCCACGATAGCTCCGGCTACGCCCGAGCGGAACGGAGCGCGCGTCTATTCGCCGCTGGCGCCACTCGCGCCACCCGCTCAAGGATAGGGACGGAGCGCGCGACGCTCATTGGCAGGCGCCACCCGCGCCACCCGCTCAAGGGTAGGGGACGGAGCGCGCGCTACTACCGGCTAGGCGCCACCCGCCGCCACCCTTTCGGCGGTAGGGGACGGAGCGCGCGCGTCTACTTCGGCTAGGCGCCACCTCGCCGCCACCCGCTCAAGGGTAGGGGACGGAGCGCGCGCTTACTGCCAGCTAGCGCGCCACCCGCCGCCACCCGCTCAAGGGAAGGGGACGGAGCGCGCGCTCTACGCCGGCTAGGCGCCACCCGCCGCCACCCGCTCAAGGGTAGGGACGGAGCGCGCGTTCACTTCCAGGCGCCCCCGCCGCCACCCGCTCGAAGGAAGGGGACGAGCGCGCGCTCCTACTGGCAGGCGCCAGCCCGCCGCCACCCGCTCGAAGGGTAGGGGACGGAGCGCGCGCCTACCGGCCAGGCGCGCCTCGCCGCCACCCGCTCGGGGTAGGGGATGGAGCGCGCGCCTACTTCGCCACTCTGCAGCCCCGGTCGCTTGGACAAGTTCACAGCCGCAGGACGGAGGGGGCCAAAGGACTCGGCAACATGGCTTCGCCCCGTGAAGCCCTTCTCCATGAGAGGCTCTGTTGTAGGGGTGGCCCCACCTAAACCCAAAGAGCCAAGTAGGAGGTTATAAGGTCCAGATAGGTCATGTGTAATGACATAAGTGCCCCGAAGGGATAACCTGATGTAAGGGTATAATCAGTAAAAGCACTCCCATGTGTGCATATATATGAATACAGTCATGGGAGAAGGCGGTCCGTTACTCATCTCCCTCACTACTCCGCGCCACCCGCTCAAGGGTAGGGACGGAGGGTCTACTGCGCCACTGGCGCAGCCCCGGTCGCTTGGACAAGTTCACAGCCGCAGGACGGAGGGGCCAAAGGACTCGGCAACATGGCTTCACCACGTGAAGCCCTTCTCCATGAGAGGCTCCTGTTGTAGGGGTGGCCCCCACCTAAACCCAGCAGGCCTAGTAGGAGGTTATAAGGTCCAGTATAGGTCATGTGTAATGACATAAGTGCCTCCGAAGGGGATAACCAGATGTAAGTGTATAACTGTAAAAGCACTCCTCATGTGTGCATATATATGAATACAGGTCATGGGGAGAAGGCAGGCCGTTACTCATCTCCCTCACTCTCCACTGCCATCTCTCTTTGTTTGGTCTGTAACCACAACAGGGTGCACGATAGATATTTGCTTGGTGGTCGGCGAAATCAACACGAGTGTGTTTTGGTGGATTAAAGAGTGTTCGTCCCTTGCATTGGCATTGGAGGATCATTACGATTCATCAACACTCCTATGAGTATCCATCCTGTGAGTATCAGAGCGCAGTTTACTCGGTAGGATCTTATCCCTTTAAATTTTAGTTTATTACTTTCTATCCTATAGTCCATAAACCGAAAACACAAAAAAATCCAAACTCTAGTTTTGCATCTGTTATTTTCGTGAGTTTTATTAAGTCTTGATCCATTAGAAATTTTGTTTACGTGCTGATCTTTGTGTTCCTTCGCGTAACTTGATCTTGTGTCCCCATAAAACAAAAAAAGTAGATTCAATTTACTCTTGAAGTTGTGTCCGTATCCACAACTCCTCCTAGATCAATCCGAGTACAACCCCATAATCCAAGTCGGTTTTGGCTAGCTGTCCACTTCCGAATCCGTTTGGAAATTCGAAACCAACTCTAGGGAGGTGTTAGTGTTCGCATTGGCTTCCTTGGACACCATACGGCCGAACACCATACATACGAGCTTCACTTATATCCCTTAAATTCTTGAAACTAGTCATTGATATTGCATTGATGGCTGCTCTTGAATATTTCTAGCTGAACATTGGGCTTGTGCATCACTCATGCCGGCCGATCAAAAAAAATTCAAAGTTTAGAGAGAGAGAGATAGTATCTTTTAATTACCTTTATACCCCTACCTTCGACAAAAATTTTATGACCCATATACCTCAATAGACTCAGAACAGTGAGTTAAACATATTTGGGTTAGTGGCTCGGTAGCAAAAAAAAAGAGGCGAGCAAAAAAAAGAGAGCGAAAAAAGGTGAGGAGGCTGATTTGGATGAGTGGTTCTAGTTCATAATTTCAGTTTGAGTGACTAAAATTCTTGAGCAATTTTGTGCCCTTATTTCCATATTATTGCAATTGGATAACGTCTCTCCTAGTACTTGATGCAAACGAGCTAATTTTCCCGTTTGTTTCCATATAGCTCATTCCTTTGTTGCATTGAGTCACATTGATCTTTGCGTGTGCGTTCATATACTTCACTTATATCTATTGGATCAGCACATAGGCAATATTTTCTAGCTTGGATTATTACTTAATTTTACAACATCGTGAAATTCAGATCGTGTAGGATAAATACTTCCTAACCAAGCTCCACAAAATATCCTTTGCCGTGCAATTGTGAGTCACTTTTAAATCCGCTTGATCGTCACTTGTTATTGTAACCACCACCAAGTGTAAGTTTCTTTTGGCCTCAATTTACTTCGGAAAGGTAAGAACTTTACTTGGTTGAGGAAAAGTGAGATTGAGTGACTCCACATATCACCCATATATTTGTGGCTTTTGTGTCTTCTTTGTGCTACTAACCATGTTAGGTGGAGACGACAACATGGGAGAGGAGCATAGTGTGAATTTCCTGGTGACTCGTTTTCAATTCCAAGCTTCGAGGGGAACTTTGCGCAATGAGTTCGCCGCTACTACTTCTGCCTTGGAGGAGCAACTAAAGGCAGAGATCAACAACTCCACACAAGACATGCGCATTGAGATGAACCAACAAATGAATGTGCTACGTACCAACATCGTGAACGACGTGGTGCGCGCACTTCGACCACAACACGAGGAAGGCAGTGTTCATCGTGGGGGTGGCCTACCTCCACGAGATGAGGAAGCAGGCATTGCTCGAGGTGGCCAAGACGCACAACAACGGTGAGACCGTGTGGTGGCAAACGCCATCCGTCCACCCCTGCCAAGGAGAGGTGCAGGGGGCGGCTTCCATGGTCCGGGGAGGGGCCATGGACATGGAGGCCGTGGTGGGGGAGCACTTCACTTTGACGACGATGACTTTCTGCACTATGATGACGGCTACCACTGCCGTAATCGTTACGGCGAAGAACGACCACCCGAGGAGAAATTTGATAAGCTCAAATTTACAATACCATCATTTTCAGGTACACATGAACCCGAAGAATACCTCACTTGGGAGCTCAAGGTAGACAAGGTGTTCCACTTGCACAACTATTCTGAAGAAAAGAAAATCCATATGGCGGGACTAGAATTCAATGATGGGGAACAAGTGCAAAACCAAATGATGGAGAACAATGATCCACCCATCACAACATGGGAAGATATGAAGTACCATATGAGGGCAAGGTTTGTTCCTAAACATTACAAACGTGACCTTTTTGATAAATTGCAGAATTTGAAGCAAGGGAGTTTCACAATTGAGGAGTACTACAAAGAGATGGAAATGGCTATGACAAGGGCTAATGTTTATTAACAAGAAGAGCAAACTATGGCCCGTTTCCTTGCTGGTTTGCATCCTTCCATCAAGCGAATTGTCAAATTTCAACCCTACAACAACATGGTGGAGTTGGTACATCAAGCCACTAAGGCTGAGAGGCAAGTACAACAGGACATAAGGGTTTCAAAATCATCTTCCTACACTTCTCGTACAACACCTACAGGAGGTAAAACCACATCTCGTTTCAATTCATTTAAAACTAACCCATCTAGTGGAAGTTTTAATTCTAGTGCACATGCTGCCCCAAGTACCAAGAATGCCACTCTTTCCTTCCCAAAGAAAGGACCAGCCCCTTCTTCATCATCTTCGGTTGGTTCTACGGCTAAGAGTAGCTCCATCCAATGCTTCAAGTGTCTTGGTCGCGGACATATGCAAAAGGATTTCCCAAATAGTAAGGTAATGTTGGTAACTGAGAATGGAGAATATGATTCTGCTGAAGAAGATGGAGAGCACCTTGCTGATTTTGAGGCGTTTGAGGATGGCCATGAGGAAGAAAGAGAAGAAGAAACACATAGGGATGGGTATTGTGACTCCGAGTCCGGCCCTACCCTTGTGTGCACCCCTTCGGTATTGAGCATTCAAGCAAAACCCAACCATGAACAGCACTGCAACTTTTTCCAAACAAGAGCTCAGGTAAGTAAAGATGGTAAGTGTTGCAAAGTTTTTATTGATGGGGGTAGTTGTCATAACCTAGCTAGCAAAGAACTTTGCACTAAACTTGGATTGAAATACAAGAAACACCCACATCCATATCAAATTCAGCGGTTGAATAATAATGGTTCCATGAATGTTGGGTACACTGTTGATGTTAGCTTTCAAATTGGTTCTTATCATGATACTGTAGAATGTGATGTTGTTGTAACACCCCAGGACCCACATTACCCTGGGATGCTACTAAAACTGCTCTACAACGAGCCAATTTACAAGATAAATAAACTGGCAACAATTACTAAACAAGATAGTATAAGCGGAAGCATAAGCAACTAAGGAATAACAAGATAGTGATAGCAATTCACTATTTAAAACATCCTCCAACATTTTAATCTAAAACATAGTTCACAAATTTAACATTATTAAGATAATGTAAACAAAGCTATGCAAGGTCTAGAATCCTTTCAACTTTATTACAGCATAAAAATATGATTCACGTGCATCGTTGTGGTGCCGTTCTACCCTTCCCATGCATGCTCAAAGTCCACCTGTAGGGAGGGGGAAACAAGGGTGAGATAAAAATCTCAGCAAGCAAACTGCTTAACAGTGCTATTCAAACTACAAACAATTATACATCATCATTTATAATTCCATACAACTACAACCACAATTCATGTCCACAATTATTAAACCACCACAAATTTTCATGAATCATACCTCTTCAATTTCAGATTTAATTGGCATATGAATGCAGTCATTTTATCCACAATTAAATGCAAATGAAACATTTAATCTTCCACAAACCACAATAGGTTAATCATCAACATTCTTCCACAATTAAATGCAAATGAAACATTTAATCTTCCACAAACCACAATAGGTTAATCATCAACATTCTTCCACAATTAAATGCAAATGAAACATTTAATCTTCCACAAACCACAATAGGTTAATCATCAACATTCTTCCACAATTACAATGTTATTATCCTCAACCTCAAATCACCATCAATGACGTTAAAGCATTAACAAATAAATCTTGTTTGACTACTTTAAATTCTCAAACACTACCACTAGTAAAAGCAATAAAACATATGTATGTTTTACTTCAACACTTTATTATTTCTCACATCCACAATTGTTATCAACAATTAATACAAGAGAAAAGAATCTCATGCCACAATCACAACCCTTACTGCACACAAGGGATGAACCACATTCCACGTCCACAACCATAATCCTCATACCACAAATAGCTCACATGAGCCAATTCCACATTACAACTATGAAGTTGTATAATCCACATTACAACTATGAGTTGAATATTCCACAAAATAACTTCACCACAACATATTGCATATGTATGCAAATGAATCTTTCCACAATGCAATGCATATGAATGCTATGCTCCACATCACTCTTTCCAGGGCAGGATTTGAGGTGCATCGTATTACGGCAATATACGATGCTGTACCGGTACGGTCGCGGCTATGTGCGGCGACATCCACATATGCATATGACATGGAAGAACTATGTTCTGGCAGATTGGACAGCAATAAACAAATGCGTCCCAACATCAGTAAAAGGGTCTAAAAATTATGTATTTTATACAGAATCTAGATCTTTAAATTATCTACAACTTTTTCAATTACGGACATGGTCATAAAAATCATTTACGACCTCTAATTCCCAGATTACCGTCGGTCTGTACCAATCTGCTCGCCTGACGAACAGCAGTATTCCCGACCCTGTAACTCCCAGATAACAAGGCATAAAATTCCGAAACAAATATAGGATATGCATCTGGAAGTCCTCTACAACTTTTCTTTTGGGAAGGTCCGCAGGAAAATTCGTTTAATAGGTCAAAACCTCGCGAACAGACACGCTGCGCGAATCAATCTACAGGCAGACATCAGCTAATCTCTAATCGGGCAATTAATCTATTAACTACCTTCAAAATCCGTGCCAAGAACCCTAATTATTCCATAGAACAGAGGGTTTGGGATGAGGAAAAATTACCTAGATGATAGATCACCCCTTTTTTTCCTCCTCCTCTTCTTCTTCTTCCTTCTCCTTCCTTCTTCTCCTTCTCCTTCCTCTCCTTGGCTCCAATGGCAGCAGCACTTGTGGGGGTGATGGAGGGGGAAAGAGGGCTGCACCCAGGGGTGGAGGAAGGGGGTGGCGGCTGCAAAGGGATGGGAGAGGGGAGAAAAAGGGCTAGGGTTTTGGGAGGGGAGGGAGGTGCGGCCACCCTTGGGCCTCCGCCCAAGGCGGTCGGCCCACTCCCAGCAGCCCATTTAGAGGTTTTAATTTAATTTTTAATTTATTTTATTCATTTTACACTGTTCTACAATTTTTATTTTTTCCTTCCCGCGATTTATCAAAAACCGGCGACTCCGCGATTATTTTAAAAACTTACGCCAGAAAGACGCTCGTGATATTACATTCTCCCCACCTAAAAGGATTCGCCCTCGAATCTAACTCCTCAAACCACAAACCAAGAGAACAGCAAAGAAAAGAGCAATGAAGGAAAGAACAACCACAAGAAAGAGCATCCCAATGATAGAACATCCGAAGGGAGCACCAGCAACTCTTTGTCGGCTCGAGCGCCAATGATCCTCGTTGTTCTCACAAAATTCTCCGCCACAACTATCAAGCCACTATCTAATACCATCCTCCTTCCTACAACATTTTCCTCTGTTTATTATAATCGGGATAATACATTGTACCCCTTTTAAAGAATTCAACCACAGATTTCACTCATAACATTACTCAAAGCACGAACAATAACTTCGCAGAAGGAACCCAACCAAAAGAGGAATAAAGGATTCTCAAGCAACATACTAGCAAACAACCTTCCTTCAAAGGACCATAATCCAAAACAAAGGATTCACAACAAAACCATTCACACTCTCCAAATAGACATTTGGAAAACCACATCAGACGAGCCAAGAGTGAAAATCACTCGACAGACTAAAACAATCATTTTCTTTTCCTAACTGGAAAAGAATACACCACAACATATAACAACTCAATTTGCAGATGACCTCTGCCATAAACACACAGTTTAAACAAGAATCAAGAGAGCATATTATCGCTCGAGTTATTAATAATTCCCAATCCATTCCCTTTGGAAATTTAACTTCCTCGAACCAAGGATTTTCAAATCATCACCCAACACACCAACTCTTTTATCTTAGGTTGGCAACTTCGACAATGCGCTCAAACCGAGTACATCATCCACACCCTTGCAGAGAGACTCTCTGTCTCCACAAAAATACATTCTAGCCAAGACAACGACCAATGGAATTACTTTGACAGATAATTCCTAAAACACCTCAATCCTTTTAAGGATAACAACTCAAATTCATATCACACCCACATTCTCACCAAAATCAATCACATGACCACACCAACTAGATGCCATACACCTCTTAAAGGACTTTGCAACCCAAATTGGTTACCCCTTTCTTAGAAGAGGCAAAAGAAGTAAATTTCAGCACAGAGGATGATGCTACCATCCGCAATAAATGCAAGACCAAAAGAAATAGCAACAATCTTGGATAGCAAAAGATAAGATCACAGTTGAAGGCACATGCCCCTCAAGAAGAAAATACCAAATCTCAACCAATAAGAATACAGTATTGCCATTTGAGCTCAAGAAACTCTTAGGCGACGGAAAAAAATATTGCCATTTGAGTTCAGACTTCAACCTCCAATACTTTTACCGCACTCTTTCTTTTAACAAAGAGAACAACTTTCTTTGATTACGGTATCACCTTGACAATTCCAACAAAAGTGATTTAAAGACCACAACACGTTAATCCCTTAAGAACTAATAAAAGCTCTCAACACGTCACTTTGCTCAAACAATTTCAGCTGCCACATAAGTCATGAGATCAAAAAGATTGCGTACGCAAATCTCAAAACTTTTGATTTAAGTAGTATCATGGAAGTTATCAAATTCTTTTATTTAAGGAACATTCAACATTATCATCACAACCACAACTAACCATCATGCTAACATCAGAATAATACATTCTTAACAAGCATAATCATATCCACAAATCCTTCATAAACTTTTCCAAAAGAAACATAAGAAATCACTTCATCATGTTTCTATTATCCGAGTAAGATTGCGACTACTTAATCTAGGAAATCCTAGTGCATAAGCCACCATATTAAATCAAAGCTTTTAAACAAGATGATGCTAGAACATGACAATCTCACAAACATGCTAGTATGAATCTCTTATTAGATTCCATATATTCAATTCTTATTGATGCTCAACTCTAATTTAGCACAAATTGATTGTACTCTAGTCATTACTAGCAATAATTGTTATTATTTTATCATAACAACATTCATGATCCTAACTCCGTTTTACAATCATAAAACAATCATGAGCATAGATTCAGATCCCACCTTACGCTCGAAATTAGAACAAAATAACTTTAAACTTCAATAATACCACTTTGTAAGACAAGATTCTACAAGTCAATACATCCACCTTCCTCTATTTCTTTATACATATTTCAACAATTTAGCATGGTGAAAGATAGATGAATCTAGCAATTGTACATGCTCATAAAGTATCTAAATAAAGGACAATTAAATGTTAATATTACCAAGGCAATATTCCAACACCTCCTTACTTAATCATTCCAAACGGTCGATTAATTACTATAAACAAAAATAATTCAATTTATCCAACATGATAGAAATTTAAACAATCATAATAATCATTCCAATTCTTTTGCACACTCCTCAATAACTCCATGAGTTCCAATCATGTATAGACAAATTCTTAATCACAGTTCTTCTAGAAACTATTACAAGGCAATATCACATTAATCAACTACACTTCCAAGAATGCTAGTTGAAATTAATTATGCACCACGCTAACATCTCAACTTGATAATTCATACCTTATGAATTAGTTTATATGATTACCACCTTCCACTTAAGCATAGCAAAACACCACAAAGGTTTTAACACTCTCTTTCGTAAAGGAATGGAAATAAACTTCAACACCAAATAATCTAAAAAATACATAGATCCAAGGCTTTAACATATTAATGAGTTTGCAACACAAAACTTTCATTGGTAAAAATACCAAGCGAACCAATGAGTCATGATTCACAACAAGACAAAATTCCCACAAAGGGACTAACCTTGCAAATCAACAATATTCACAAGCAGCAATAGTGTCTTACTAGTCCGAAAAGAAACAATAATTGCTTCGACGAATAGATAGAGACCAATTGCAAGCCCTCAACTACAATGAACCACAAACTCAAGAGAAATTCATTAACTGCAATAGACAAAGAATTGGCCAAAATCAACTCGAGGAAGATATCAACATTTCTAAATAAACTCACTCACAACATCCGCAACTAAGTTACCCGAGGTAACTACATCGCTAATCCCCATGCTACAAACAAGTGGTATAACTCGCAATGCCAAGGCAGCAAATACAACCTCTACATCTTATCATTGACAATTCTTCACTCATAACACCATAGGAGCAAATAATAATCATACAAGGTTATCTCATAATGTAAATCATCAATACAACATGTCAAAAGCATAAATACAATGCTCGACCCATCCCATCCTAATGTGCACCAAAGGTGTCAATTTAATAATTTAATTACCACGGACCTAACGCCCGCTCGATATTAATCAGTAACACCCAGATCCACATTACCCGGGATGCTACTAAAATCGCTCTACAACGAGCCAATTTACAAGATAAATAAACGGCAACAATTACTAAACAAGATAGTATAAGCGGAAGCATAAGCAACTAAGGAATAACAGATAGTGATAGCAATTCACTATTTAAAACATCCTCCAACATTTTAATCTAAAACATAGTTCACAAATTTAACATTATTAAGATAATGTAAACAAAGCTATGCAAGGTCTAGAATCCTTTCAACTTTATTACAGCATAAAAATATGATTCACGTGCATCGGTGTGGTGTCGTTCTACCCTTCCCATGCATGCTCAAAGTCCACCAGTAGGGAGGGGGAAACAAGGGTGAGATAAAAATCTCAGCAAGCAAACTGCTTAACAAAGTTATTCAAACTACAAACAATTATACATCATCATTTATAATTCCATACAACTACAACCACAATTCATGTCCACAATTATTAAACCACCACAAATTTTCATGAATCATACCTCTTCAATTTCAGATTTAATTGGCATATGAATGCAGTCATTTTATCCACAATTAAATGCAAATGAAACATTTAATCTTGCACAAACCACAATAGGTTAATCATCAACATTCTTCCACAATTAAATGCAAATGAAACATTTAATCTTCCACAAACCACAATAGGTTAATCATCAACATTCTTCCACAATTAAATGCAAATGAAACATTTAATCTTCCACAAACCACAATAGGTTAATCATCAACATTCTTCCACAATTACAATGTTATTATCCTCAACCTCAAATCACCATCAATGACGTTAAAGCATTAACAAATAAATCTTGTTTGACTACTTTAAATTCTCAACCACTACCACTAGTAAAAGCAATAAAACATATGTATGTTTTACTTCAACACTTTATTATTTCTCACATCCACAATTGTTATTAACAATTAATACAAGAGAAAAGAATCTCATGCCACAATCACAACCCTTACCGTACACAAGGGATGAACCACATTCCACGTCCACAACCATAATCCTCATACCACAAATAGCTCACATGAGCCAATTCCACATTACAACTATGAAGTTGTATAATCCACATTACAACTATGAGTTGAATATTCCACAAAATAACTTCACCACAACATATTGCATATGTATGCAAATGAATCTTTCCACAATGCAATGCATATGAATGCTATGCTCCACATCACTCTTTCCAGGGCAGGATTTGAGGTGCATCGACACGGCAATATACGATGCTTCCGCGAGATAAAAGGTGCATCGATTCGGCAATATACGATGTCTGACTCAGACGGCCGCGCTATGTGCGGCGATATCCACATATGCATATGACATGATATGATATGATAATCACAAATCACATTAATCCATCCTCAAAGGAGCATCAACATGCTCACGACATATCCACATCCACCACATGTTATTTTCATGTTCCACATTATAACATTAAGCAAGATTTCCACATGTCTACTAGCAGATTATCAACATATCAATGGATAAGTACTTGCTACCATCTCCACAATTAAATTATCATGCAATCATGGCATAATGTATCAAATTACGATAATAATGTAAACTGCAAGTAGAAGGAATAACAAGTTAAACGGTAGCAACCACCGCCACGCTTACTTGCCTCAAACAGACGGCTAAGTAAAATTAAGAGCGCCAGGACAAGACCACCTGTCCAAAAGGCAACTCTCAGCACACAACTACAGCATACAAACATGACATTAATAATTAAAAACGTCGCTAGAACCCCGAACCCGCACAAACTCCTCTCCGCTCAACAATTCAGCAAATTGCCCTCTGCTGCAGCGCTGCTTAACATTTTCGTAACTTTAAAAATATTGATCCATTTACAGCAAACGATATCTCTCTGGATTCATCACTTAAAAGCCTACATTTTTCATGTAGAACACCTATTTTATTTTGATCACAGCTAGGTGTAATTTAATGCCCCAAAACAGAGGAAGAACTCTGTTCTGGCAGATTGGACAGCAATAAACAAATGCGTCCCAACATCAGTAAAAGGGTCTAAAAATTATGTATTTTATACAGCATCTATATCTCTAAATTATCTACAACTTTCTCAATTAAGGACATGGTCATAAAAATCATTTACGACCTCTAATTCCCAGATTACCGTCGGTCTGTACCAATCTGCTCGCCTGACGAACAGCAGTATTCCCGACCCTGTAACTCCCAGATAACAAGGCATAAAATTCCGAAACAAATATAGGATATGCATCTGGAAGTCCTCTACAACTTTCCTTTTGGGAAGGTCTGCAGGAAAATTCGTTTAATAGGTCAAAACCTCGCGAACAGACACGCTGCGCGAATCAATCTACAGGCAGACATCAGCTAATCTCTAATCGGGCAATTAATCTATTAACTACCTTCAAAATCCGTGCCAAGAACCCTAATTATTCCATAGAACAGAGGGTTTGGGATGAGGAAAAATTACCTAGATGATGGATCACCCCTTTTTTTTCCTCCTCCTCTTCTTCTTCTTCCTTCTCCTTCCTTCTCCTTCCTCTCCTTGGCTCCAATGGCAGCAGCACTTGTGGGGGGGGTGATGGAGGGGGAAAGAGGGCTGTGCCCAGGGGGTAGAGGAAGGGGGTGGCGGCTGCAAAGGGATGGGAGAGGGGGGAGAAAAAGGGCTAGGGTTTTTGGGGAGGGGGAGGGGAGGTGTGGCCACCCCTTGGGCCTCTGGCCCAAGGCGGTCGGCCCACTCCCCAGGCAGCCCATTCAGAGGTTTTAATTTAATTTTTAATTCATTTTATTCATTTTACACTGTTCTACAATTTTTATTTTTTTCCTTCCCGCGATTTACCGAAAAACCGGCGAGTCCGCGATTATTTTAAAAACTTACGTCGTAAAGACGTTCAGGATATTACAGTTGTGTCCATGGAAGTATGTCACTTGTTATTAGGTAGACCATGGCAATATGATCGTTCTGTGATTCATGATGGAAAAACTAATCAACACAAATTCTTGTGGAATAATAGAGAAATATTGTTACAACCATTAACTCCTCAAATTATACATGAAAACATGCAAAAGATTGAGGTGAAAGTGGAAAGTGAGAAAGGGAAGGAGCAAAAGAATGTGATTCCATAAAAGGTGGGAGAGAGCCACAAGCTAAAATTGAGTGGATAAAGAAAGGATGAGGGAGAGAAAAAGTTGGTTATGATAGCCACCAAATCTGATGTGAGAGAAATGAGAGATGATTCCACTTTGGAGCATTTGGTATTGCTATATAAAAATGTTTTGCTTTCTACTAATGACTTAACCTCTCTTCCTAGGGTGGTTTCTCAAGTGTTACAGGCTTATGAAGATGTCTTTCCGGAGGAGGTACCCGCTGGTTTACCACCCATTCAAGGTATTGAACATCAAATTGACTTGGTGCCGGGAGCTCCACTTCCCAACCGGTCGCCGTACCGCACAACCCGGAGGAGACAAAAGAAATTCAGCGGCAAGTCCAAGCGCTCATGGAAAAAGGGTACGTACGCGAAAGTCTTAGTCCTTGTGCCATTCCTGTCATTCTTGTTCCTAAGAAAGATGGTACATGGAGAATGTTCGTAGACTATAGAGATATCAACAATATTACCATTCGATATCGTCATCCTATTCCTAAGTTTGATGATATGCTTGATGAATTAAGTAGCTCTACTATCTTTTCTAAGATTGATTTGCGTAGCGGATATCATCAAATTAGAATGAAACATGGTGATGAGTGGAAGACAACTTTTAAAACAAAATTTGGATTGTATGAATGGTTAGTGATGCCTTTTGGTTTATCTAATGCCCCCAGTACATTCATACGATTAATGAACCATGTTTTGAGACACTTCATTGAAAAATTTGTGGTAGTTTATTTTGATGACATTCTGATGTATAGCCGCTCATTGGAAGAACATGTTGAACACATTAGACAAGTGCTAGAAGTGCTAAGAACTGAAAAATTGTATGCTAATCGTGAGAAGTGTACGTTTTGCACAAACAAAGTGGTGTTCTTAGGTTATGTTGTTTCAGCTCATGAAATTGAAGTTGATGAATCTAAAATTGAAGCTATTCGCAATTGGCCTACTCCGGTGAATGTTAGTCAAATTCGTAGCTTCCATGGCCTTACTAGTTTTATCGACGATTTGTGAAAGATTTTAGCACCATTGCTGCCCCATTAAATGAATTAACAAAAAAAGGAGTCACTTTTGAGTGGGGAGAAAAACAAGATAAAGCTTTTGCTGAATTGAAGAAATGTTTGACTGAAGCACCATTGCTTGTTTTACCTGATTTCACTAAAACTTTTGAGATTGAATGTGATGCTAGTGGAATAGGTATTGGTGGTATTTTGATGCAAGAAAGAAAATCTGTTGCATATTTTAGTGAGAAACTTCATGGTGCACAATTGAATTATCCTGTTTATGACAAAGAATTGTATGTTCTTGTGCGTGTATTAGAGACTTGGCAACATTATCTTTGGCCTAAAGAATTTGTCATTCATTCTGATTATGAAGCTTTGAAATATTTGAAAGGACAAGCTAATCTGAACCGTAGACATGCTAAGTGGGTTGAATTCATTGAGACTTTTCCATACGTTGTTAAATACAAGAAAGGCAAGGAAAATGTGGTAGCTGATGCATTATCTAGAAAACATGTGCTTTTCACTCAATTGGAAGTCAAGGTTCCAGGGCTAGAGAGTTTGAAAGATTGTATGCTTCTGATCATGACTTTTCAGCACCATATTCTAATTGCAAAAATGGGAAAGGGTGGGATAAGTTTCATGTTTATGATGGATTTCTCTTTCGCATGAACAAACTATGTGTTCCAGATTCTTCTGTGCGTTTGCTACTTTTGTAGGAGTCTCATGCAGGAGGATTGATGGGTCACTTTGGAAGAGAGAAGACATACTTGATATTGGCTGATCACTTCTATTGGCCAAGGATGAGGCGCGACGTCGAGAGATTTGTTCAAAGATGCATCACATGCCATAAAGCAAAGTCAAAACTCAATCCACATGGTTTGTACACTCCACTTCCAGTTCCTAATGTTCTTTGGGAAGATATTAGCATGGATTTTGTGTTGGGATTACCTAGGACCAAGAGGGGGAGGGATTCAATCTTTGTTGTTGTGGATCGGTTTTCTAAAATGGCTGCCATTTTATTCGCTGTCATAAGAGCGATGATGCGTCGCATGTAGCTGACTTGTTTTTCAGGGAGATTGTGAGGTTGCATGGAATGCCAAAAGCTATTGTTTCTGATCGTGACGTCAAGTTCATGAGCTACTTTTGGAAAACTTTGTGGGCCAAGCTTGGGACAAAGTTGTTATTTTCAACGACTTGTCACCCACAAACAGATGGACAGAGGGAGGTGGTGAACTATACACTCTCAATGCTGCTGCGGACAATGATCAAAAAAATTTGAAAGAGTGGGAAGATTGCCTACCGCATGTTGAATTTGCATATAATCGGGCGGTGCATTCTACAACTCAATTGTGTCCATTTGAGGTGGTGTATGGTTTCAAACCGATCGCGCCACTTGACTTGATGTCACTTCCATTACAAGAACGTACAAATATGGAGACTTTTAAGCGGCTGATTTTGTGAAAAAGCTCCATAAAAAGACTAAAGAGGTAATTGAAAAGAAGATACGTGCTTATGCTTCTAAAGCTAACAAGACTAGAAAGAAAATGGTATTTGAACCAGGTGACTTAGTATGGGTGCATCTTCGCAAAGAACGCTTTCCGGAGAAGCGTAAATCAAAATTGATGCCCCGTGGTGATGGTCCTTTTAAAGTACTTGCCAAGATCAATGACAACGCATACAAGATAGAGCTTCTAGGAGACAATTATGGGGTGAGTCCTACTTTTAATGTTGATGATTTATCACCATTCTTTGAACAAGATGGCACAGAGTCGAGGACGACTCCTTTTCAAGAGGGGGAGGATGATGATGACATCTCTATTACACATTCTTCATCCACTCTGTGCTGCGGAAGCCCTCCGAGACTATTTCAAACGCTTCGCGAAGGTGCAATGCCAAGTCAAGGACGTGAACGAGTCAACCGTCATCAACGCGGCCATACAGGGCCTCCACCCGGGCCCCCTGGCCGAATACCACGCGCGCAAGCCTATCAAGACAATCGCCAAGCTCTTCGACAAAATGGAAGGGTATGCGCGGGCCGAGGAAGACGCGCGGAGACGCAACACCCCCGACCTCACCCACGCGACGCGTTCGCCGTACAAGGGGGCGGTGGGTGATAATCCCCCAAGGCAGGGCCGGAGTCGACAACCTCGGGAGGACACTCCCGGAAGCGACGGCCCCGGGGCGCTGGAAGGCTCGTCAGGCCACACGCGCAAGCCCCGGCGTCACCGGCGCAGACCACAAAAGGCTCGCCATGCCCTCGCACTGAACGCCTTCGAGCCTGCCCCATGTCGTGGAAAGAAGGCCGAGATGTGAAGACGGACCGGCCATGGCGAAGCGGCCTGCGCGAGCAAGAGCCGGATCGCGGCAAGTGCGAGGTGCATGGTTACGGCGACCACTACACGAAGGCATGTACCGCAGTCACAGAGCTACGACGGGTGATGGCCGAGTCTCGGACCTCGTCCCCTCGACCCCTCGCCGAAGTCCATGAGCGGTATCCGAAAGGTGGTCCCCGGCAAGCCTCCGGCAGGGAAGACACGCAGCACCGCACGGTCAGCGTCATCACCGGAGGCTCCCTATTAGGGGCCCCCGTGGAGCGGTCGCCACCATGGGTGCCGCCCTGCAACATCACCTTCACCTTGAATGACGCCAGGGGCGTGGCGTTCCCTCACCAAGACCCTCTAGTCGTTCAGGCCCACATCGCAGGCCACGACGTCAGGCGCGTCCTCGTCGACGGGGGAACCTCTGTGAATATTCTATTCGCAGGGGCCCTTGAGCGTATAGGAATCCCCCGAAGCCGCCTGGAGCAGTCCGGGGCTCCACTTCAAGGCTTCGGAGGCCAGCAGCTGGAGGCCATGGGACACGTGTCCCTTCCGCCACGCCCGCCAAGGGAGGAACAAATGGCGCGACGTCATCTTCGACGTCGTAGACATCCCGCATTCCTACAACGCCATATTGGGATGCCCTGCCATCAATTCCCTCGAAGCGATCCCACACCACGCCTTCCTATGCATGAAGCTCCCCGGCCCGGAGGGCGTGATCACCGTCTTCGGCAACCAGGACCTCGCCAGACGCATCGAACTCAGCAGCCGGAGTCCGCACCACCTGGTGCACACCCTATCGGGTGCGCCCGATGACACCCTCCGCCTCCGGTGGACGCCAAGCCTCGGCCGAAGGTGGAGTCAAGAAGGTGCCACTCCGGACGGAGGTGCAGTTTGTGTCCATCGGCAAGGGGCTCCCCGCGGAGGTGGAGCGAGATCTGCTCCAAGTACTCCAGGACAACACCGACATCTTTGCGTGGTCGCCGGAAGACATAAAGGGCGTAGATCGCGCAATAATCGAGCACCGCTTGGCGGTTCGCCCTGACGCCAAGCCGGTCAGGCAGAAGCTCCGTCGTATATCCATGGATCGGTAGCAGGCGACTAAGGCGGAGGTAGCAAAGCTTCCCCGGGCCGGGGTCATTCGTGAGGTCCACCACCCAGAGTGGCTTGCCAACCCCGTGTTAGTCAAAAGGCGGCGGGGCCTAGCGTATGTGCATCGACTTCACGGCGCCAACAAGGCGTGCCCAAAGGACAACTACCTTCGCCACGCATCGACCAATTGGTCAATGCAACCGCGAATGCGAAGCTAATGAGCTTCCTCGATGCTTACTCGGCTATCATCGTTTACATGGCCAACGACGACGAGGACAAGACCAGTTTCATCACACCAATTGGGACCTTCGTTTCCGTAATGCCCTTCGCTTGAAGAATGCGGGCGCCACGCTTACTCGCCTCGTCGCCTCGCCCGCCGCCACCGGGAGGAATGTGGAGGCCTACGCCGACGACGTGGTGGTCAAAACCCGCAGCTCGCTCTACATGGCCGGACCTCCGAGAGACCTTCGACAACCTCGGGAGGGCCGGCATCAAGCTCAACCCCGACAAATGCATCTTCGGCGTCCAGGCGGGCAAACTTCTAGGCTTCCTCGTCTCCAGACGAGGCATCCAAGCGAATCCCAAGAAGGTTGAGGCCATCCTAGGCATGGAGCCGCCCAAGACGACGAGGGAGGTCCAGAGGCTGGCGGGCCGCATGGCGGCCCTAAGCCGCTTCCTGTCTAGGGCAGCGGAACGGGGTCTGCCGTTCTTCAAAACACTCAGCGGGTGCGACGGCTTTCGGTGGGATAGCGACTGCACGGAGGCCTTCAACGAGCTCAAGAAACACCTGGCGAGCCTTCCTACTATGGTCGCCCCAGCACCAGAGGCTCCCCGCTTGCTCTATCTAGCTGCATCAGCTACGGCGGTCAGTGCCGTCCTCATCTCAGAGGAAGGCGCCGTACAGCGACCCGTGTACTTTGTCTCCGACTTCCTCGCCGACTTCCTCGCAGAATGGACCCCGCCGGCTCAGCCCGCTCAGAAGCACGACGACCCGGTCTGGACCCTCACCGTCGATGGGGCTTACGGCGTTGCTAGCGCGGGCGTGGGCGCGGTAATCGTCACACTTGAGGGGCAGCGCCTATCGTACTCGGCGCACCTCGCGTTTCCGGCCACCAACAACACAGCGGAGTATGAAGCGCTACTCTTCGGCCTGACCAAGCTTAAGGCAATCGGTGCGCGGCGCGTACTCGTCCGCATGGACTCGCGTTTGGTGGCCGGCCACGTAGACAAGTCATATCAAGCCAAGGACCCCGAACTGGCTAAATACCTCGCCGCCGTAAGAGCAAGGGAAAGGCATTTCTTGGGCATCACGGTCAAAGCCATCCCTCGCGCGGAAAATGAGCAGGCCGACGCTCGCTGGCGCCGGCCAAAGAATGCCACCACACGACGAGGCGTTCTACAAAGTATTGCCGCAGGCGGCCATCGCGCAAGACAACCGGGACGCGGCCCTCGTTCACCACGTTGCCCAGCAGGGCCACTGGCGAGAGCCCATCTTTAATTTCCTGCAGGGCATTGCCGAGCCAGAGGACCACGCTGAGCTCCGGCGTCTGCAACACCGTGCCAGATCCTTCCAGGTATTTGAAGGGATGCTCTACAAGCAGGGAGTCTGTGCACCACTCCTGCGCTGCCTCTCTCGCGAAGAAGGAAAGAAGCTCCTCGCGGAGACCCATGCGGGGGCTTGCGGGTCCCACCTCGCACCAAGGACATTGGTCGGCAAAGCATTCAGGCAAGGCTTTTACTGGCCGACAGCCATCACTGACGCCCAGGACCTCGTGCGCCGATGCCAGGGGTGCCAGTGGATGGGGCGCATCATCCGCAGGCCCCCGACGAGCGTTAATCCTATTCCCCCGGTGTGGCCGCTGGCACGCTGGGGCGTCGACATAGTAGGACCGCTCCCCCGAGCCCCAGGAGACCTGCGGTTCGTGGTAGTCGCGCTGGAATACTTTTCCAGGTGGCCGGAGGCGGTAGCCCTATCCAAAATAACCTCGGCGGCCATGCAGCGCTTCCTCTGGCAGAACATCATATGTCGCTTCGGCGTGCCTAGGGAACTCACCGTCGACAACGGCCTGCAGTTTGATGCCGCCCAATTCAAGGAGTTCTGCGGCGACATGGGCATCACGATTCGGTTCGCCTCGGTTGGGCACCCCCAGTCCAACGGAGCAATCGAAAGGGCGAACGGTGCCATCTCTGTCGCCGTCAAAAAGCGCCTAGTCGGGCTGCCGAAGGGCAGGTGGCCGAGCAAGCTTCACAGCGTCCTCTGGTGTCTTCGCACAACGGTAACACGCCCGACAGGTTTCACGCCCTTCAAGCTTCTTTTTGGCGACGAGGCGGTCACGCCTGAAGAAATCAAGGCTGGATCGCGGAGGGTCCTCGTCCAAGCGCCCGACGAGGAGCGTCACGTGTCTTTGGACCTCCTCGACGGGGCGCGCGCGAGCGCAGCCCAACACGTCGAAAAGTACACGCGCGCATGCGACGCATCGAGACCGGCTCAGATATCCGCGAAGGTTCAAGGCCGGGATCTCGCCTTAGAACGGCACTCCATGCGAGACCGCTGGCAAGCCGGAGTCCAAGTGGGAAGGTCCATACATTGTGGTTGAAGCATGGCGAGAGGGAGCATACCGCCGCCACACTCGAGGGACAACGCTCCGCCACACATGGAACGCGACAAGGCTGCGCGATATTACGCCTAGAAGCGAGACGAAGGCTATAATGGCATCAGCCTCTCCTTGTACGGTGCTCGCCCGTGCAAACGGGTATTCAATAAAACTCGTTGTTCCCACAAATAACATTATCTAGCCGCAATGTGCAAACGATCACCCCCGCGCGCAGGTATACCAGTCTGCATACTTTAAATAAGACATAGCGTCGAGGTTCGCCTCCGCACGCAAGAGTCCACGGACTATAAATAAGACGTAGCGTCGAGGTTCACCTCCGCACGCACCAGTCTGCGGACTTTAAATAAGACGTAGCATCAAGGTTCTCCTTCGCACGCGAGAGTCCACGGACTATAAATAAGACGTAGCGTCGAGGTTCACCTCCGCACGCACCAGTCTGCGGACTTTAAATAAGACGTAGCGTCGAGGTTCGCCTCGCGCGCGAGTCCACGGACTATAAATAAGACGTGGCGCCGAGGTTCACCTCCGCACGCACTACCTGCGGACTTTAAATAAGACGTGCGCCGAGGTTCGCCTCACGCGCGAGTCCATGGACTATAAATAAGACTAGCGCCGAGGTTCACCTCCGCCGCGCGAGGTTCGCCTCGCGCGAGAGTCCACGGACTATAAATAAGACGTAGCATCGAGGTTCACCTCCGCACGCACCAGTCTGCGGACTTTAAATAAGACGTAGCGTCGAGGTTCGCCTCCGCACGCGAGAGTCCACGGACTATAAATAAGACGTAGCGTCGAGGTTCACCTCCGCACGCACCAGTCTGCGGACTTTAAATAAGACGTAGCGTCGAGGTTCGCCTCCGCACGCGAGAGTCCATGGACTATAAATAAGACGTAGCGTCGAGGTTCACCTCCGCACGCACCAGTCTGCGGATTTTAAATAAGACGTAGCGCCGAGGTTCGCCTCCGCACGCGAGAGTCCGTGGACTATAAATAAGACGTAGCGTCGAGGTTCGCCTCCGCACGCGACAGTCTACGGACTATAAATAAGGCGTCGTCGGCCCAAAACACGGCTTACAATAGTAAGAATAAATGGTGCACCGTTTCATTGCAAAAATATGAGGTGGAATGGTTACAGGTATGGGTGCACAAGTGCGAACCCCCCTCTCCGCCTGATATGATCAGCACCTCAGCCTTCGCGCGCCGAGGGCCGTGCATTGCTATGGCCTCGGGAAACTTCTTCGAGCCAACGGAGGAAGTCCCCTCCCCCGCGCAGCGTTTGCTGTACTGCAGCCCTCGCCGCATCCTCCCCGACACGACCCCAGATCCGCCGGTGGAAGTTCCGAAGGCTAGGCTCGATGGAGCGAATAGCGCCCGCGCCTCCGCCGCCAGAAGATCCAGCGCGGGTTCGCTAGCTCTCGCATGTGCCTACACCGCGGGTGTGAAGCGAGCCGAGGCAAGGCACGCGCCAAGATAGCCGCAGCGCTCCCGAAGGTCGTGGCGCTGCGGCGCGATGCCCGCCTCCTCGATCAGCCCAAGCGTCTCCATCAGTCCTCCGCCCGTGGGTGGCGTCGGGCACTTCAACACACGATCGTGGAGGGCCCGGTTCAGAGATTCCATGGCCCC
The DNA here is from genome assembly GCA_036346575.1 of Dendrocalamus sinicus. Classification (NCBI taxonomy): domain Eukaryota; kingdom Viridiplantae; phylum Streptophyta; class Magnoliopsida; order Poales; family Poaceae; genus Dendrocalamus; species Dendrocalamus sinicus. The sequence goes on along the minus strand of CM070657.1, from coordinate 26,753,417 downwards.
AGCCGACATGGACGCATCGTCCAAGGCGCGGGTCTTCCTCGCAAGGGACTCCTCCAATCGACCTTCTCGCCTGCAGTAGCGACCGCCGCAAAAGGAGGTGCGTTCCTCCATCGCGGCGTGCTGGACCTCCGCGGTCTCTCGCGCGCGGCGCCGTGGCGCCCTCCGATAGATGAAGCTGTCCGCCCTTCGCGGCGTGGCGTCATCCGGCACGTGCTCGACCTCCGTGGTCCTCCGCTCTCGATGCGGGCCTCATCTAGCGCGTGGCCAAGGACAAGCGTCTGGAAATGGCAGAAGAAGTCAGCAGGTGCTCGACGGTGCTCCCACAGCCGCGAGCGCACATACTTACCCTTATCTCCGAGGCCCGCAGTGCAAGCGCCAGGAGGTCCCCCTCGCACGACGCCAGCATCTGTTGTTCAAAACCATCGCGGGCGCGCTCCGCGGCTGCATTAAAAGTGCGAAGCGTCTCCGGACGCGGGAGGAAGTCGGAGAGGACGAGCCCCGCCCCCATCACGACGGGGGCCGCGGAGACTTCGGCCGCGTCGACGGCGGCAGCAGCCTGCAGGGTACCCTGTTCAGGGTCCAACGCGTCGCGCACACCCCCGTTGCTCAATCCTTCACCGCGTACGGGAGACTTCGTCTCGCCTGATGTCGACGGAATGAGCGAGCAAATCGGGGAGAGTTCGCGAAGTCGCGCGAGGAAAGGGAACTGCGCCTACCTTCTGCACCGCCCGCTGTGGCAGGAGGGGATGCTTGTTCATCCGCTAGTCGGGGAGCGAGCACCCCGGTAGGCGGTTGGGAAGACTTGTCGACCACACCGGCTGCGTCGGGCGCCGCACCTCCGAGCACGAGGCCGGCAACGATATACCGCCCTCGGCGCGAAGGGGCTGGGCGGGCGCTTCGCTGGGCTCCACAGGAGATTCTTCGGTGGCGTCAGCCGCTGTAGTTCCCGCCGCGCCTTCGGTCATTCCCGCTCCGGGCGCGTCCTCGACGGCCGCTAGGGGTGGTAGAGCACCGCCGGTAGCTTCCTCCACAGGTTGGCGAGATCCGCACAACGGGGCGCTTCACGGGCTCAACAGGCTGGCGGGAGATGCCACCGATGGGCTCGGGGCGCCACGCTCTCCCGAGCTGGTCCGACCGGACTCATCACCGGCCGCACGTCCTGCCCCACCGATGCCAGCCGCCGAGCTGGCTGGCGCATCGGACGCGGCGACCTTGGAGCAGGCCCCTGCTTGGCTACCGCCACCACGACGGCTCGAAGCCCCCGCGGGCGCCTCCGTCGGCACCGCGCGCTCAGGCACAGCAATGCCTAACTCGCACGTGCGATTTATCCGCCTCGCCGCCGCTTGGTCGCACCTCGCGCGCCTGTGCTCCTTGAGCGTGTACGGGCCCAAGAACGTCGCAGCCGCGTGCTCTGCATCCTCTAGCCGAGCCACTGCACAAAAAAATATATATAGCAAGTTGGTCGGGCAAGGGCTACGCAGTCACAAAGGGGTGCGCACCAACGCGCCGCGAGACTCACAAGGGGCGGAGGGCGGAAGCAGGCAAGACAATGACGGGGGCACCCCGTCCTCTCGGTCGTCGCCCCGTCGCCCGTACTTCCACCAGGCGGAGAGTGGAGACACCCCATACATCGTAAACTCTTCAGCCAAGTCGCGCATACTTAGCCGGCGTGCTATGCCAGCAAGCCTCCACAGCCTCCATGCGTCGTCAGCTTCCGGCGTCACACGTGGCGAGCGGTCGAACGAGATTGGCTCACCCCGGCACAGCAGGCCACTCGTGCTGGTCACGACGTAGTAAAACCACCGCCGCATCCAGCCGGCTTCCCACCTCTCCAAGCTGGCCGGCGTGGGAAATAGCGTCGAGCAGGACCCTCGCAGCACGAAATCGACGCTACCGAAGTTGGATACAGCCCCCTCAATCTTCTTGGGTCGGCAGCCCGTTGTGCGAGATGGCGAACAAGCTCGCGCCGGGCGCCGCCTTCCGTCCGCGTAGCCCACGTAAAGACGGCCAGGCGGACTATGGCGTTGGGCGTCAACTGCGCTAACTCCAACCCGTAGGTCCGCAGGACTTCGCCCACAAACATCGTGGAGGGCATTCGAAGACCGGCGTCGAAAAACGCGGCGAAGACGATCGCCTCCGTTTCCTGGGGCTTCGGCTCCGTTTCGTCGCGGCGGGGTAGGCGAGCCCCATCGCGTTCCTCGATCTTCCTCCTCGACAAGCCGCTGCGATCTCTTGATTGCGCGGCTCTTCCCCAGCACACGGGAGTAGTGACCCCCGAGTTTTCCATGGCGTCCCACCGCTCGCCTCCATGCGAACGCCCCCGCAGCACCAACTCGTAATCCTCGGAGCGGAAGGACGACTCGTCCCGCCCAGGCAAGGAGCTGCCGTCGGCAGGGCGAGGGGCACCGTCACGACTGGCCATTGTGCTCTAAGATTAGAGCACTAGGGCTATTAACACGAAAAAGCGGAAATAGACGGCAGGTGAGATAGAGCGCCCCCACTACAGCGAATGGCGCCTTATAAAGCCCGCTCGCCTCCCCCACGACAACAAGCGCAGCCGGACTCAAACCCCCAGCGGTTCGACTACCCACGACTGGAAAGAAGAACCGCCGGCACTTGGAGAGGCGCGCCGGGTAGGTGGCCAGGCAGCGCGCAACGCCAAACCGCGCCCGACACGCGTCCCGCTTGCCTAGGAAGAGGCGAACGGCGCGCCACGCAACCGCCACATCCCACGACGCGCCAGCATCAACGCGCGTGTCCCACCCACTAAAAGGCGGATCGCGACGACGTGATGCCTTCCCCGACAGCCGACGCCGCACGATTCCAGCCACCATTAAAAGCGCACTACCAGGTCGCGGAGTCACAACGGCTCCAAGGCATACCAACGTCGGTGGCGCAAGGCCCGTTCGAAGGGTAGGGGACGGAGCGCGCGCGCGTCTACTTCGCCTAGGCGCCAGCTCCGCTGCCACCCGTTCGAAGGGTAGGGGACGGAGCGCGCGCGCCTCACGCCGCCAGGCGCCAGCTCGCCGCCACCCGCTCGAAGGTAGGGGACGGAGCGCGCGTCTGCCGCCTCGGCGCCAGCTCGCGCCACCCGCTCGAAGGGTAGGGGCGGAGCGCGCGTCTACCGCGCGGCGCCGGCTCGCCACCCGCTCGGGTAGGGGACGGAGCGCGCGCGCGCGTCACCGCTACGCGCCACCGCTCGGGGTAGGGGCGGAGCGCGCGCGCGTCTCCGCCGCCGCCCATTCGCCACCCGTTCGAAGGGTAGGGGACGGAGCGCGCGCGTCTATTTCGCCTAGGCGCCAGCTCCGCTGCCACCCGTTCGAAGGATAGGGGACGGAGCGCGCGCGCGTCTACTTCGACTAAGCCCCAGCTCCACCAACCCAGGCGGGGGGTTCGGCTACAGCCTCGGCCCCCGGTCAAATTTGGAGAAGTTCACAGGCCGCAGGGACGGAGGGGGCCAAAGGACTCGTCAACATGGCTTCGGCCCCGTGAAGCCCTTTACCATGAGAGGCTCCTGTTATAGGGGTGGCCCCCACCTAAACCCAGCAGGCCTGGTAGAGGGTTGTATGGCCCAGAATAGGCCATGTGCAATGACGTAAATGCCCCTGAAGGGGATACTCAGATGTAAGGGTATAATTGTAAAAGCACTCCCCATGTATATATGTATGGAACACAGGCCATGGAAGGGGGCTAAGCCATTACTATCATTCACTCCCGACTCTCCACTACCATCTCTCTCTGTTTGGTCTGTAGCCACAACAGTTGACATCAGTGAGGAAGGGCTTGCCATCCGTATTGCAGTGGAGGTACTACCAATAGCTCTTAAAAATCTAGACATGCTTCTACTATTGCGAGACACGGTACTAAACATCCATTTCACCCGTTGTCTCATGTGAATTACACTTAATTTTGGTAAAGAATATCTATTGAGATTTGAGAATAGTGGGGAAAAAACTGACATGAAATGCTTGGAATGTTCTAGGTAGCAACTTGCCCAGATAAGAAGACCGTAGCTGGGAAAGCATATGCTTTGGCATTGTGCAAGGTTGCTATGCTTCTAAGATTCCAGCAATCAGAACAGAAGGCCATCAAGTGCATGAGAGGGTTGGTGCATTCATTGGCTGCTTCAGCGGATTCTTGTGAAGGAGCTCACTCAAATGGCATCACGGCTTAGATCACTTGATGAGTGCCCGGAAGAAGAATTGCCACAAGATCAAGCTGACACCATATTCATACGTAGAATGATTCGCATCATACCGCACTAACAGAGTTTCCCATTCTCGCAACCTCATATTCCTAATGATTTGCATCGTACCTTGTTTTCGTTGTGTCTCAGATAAACTAGGATTGGATGGTGGCTTCAACACTACCAGGAATCGCACCTTTTGCGAGGGGGAAAAACCCACAGGAAATAGGGGAAAACCCACAGGAATATTTTTGTGATGGAGAACCGTCAGGCATGAGCCCACAGGATAATTCGCACAGGGAAATTACATTTGCCTGGGTGTCAACCGACAGAAAAAATATTCGCGTCGGCTATCGCTGATTGCCGCCGCTAAATTTTTGGGCTCGTCAGTTTGTAGTTCTTATTTCGCGTGTTTACCCCGCGGAAAAAGCCGACGAAAATTTATTCGCGACGCTCACCAACAGAAAAAGTGCATCGTGGATGGCCCAAATCTTCATATTCTGTAACTAATCATCACAAATCCCCATCAGAAAATTAATAGTGTAGGTAACCGATGAAAAATGCAGCCATTCTAAATATGCCGAGAACCCTTTCTCTCGTAGTTGGCCCGTCACAAAATTATCACATAAATCGATAGCACAATCTGCAGTAAAAATATAATTTCAGGCACAAATTATACATCCGAATTCAGAACAAAACCATACATATACATTGCGTTTATAGCACATCCGAATAATCCATATCAACAAATGGACAGCACATCCACAAAGGCGTAACTTCCAAATCAGCCATATATACATAAAGGCATTAAACCAATTTCAGTTTTAGCAACCAAGAAGACAACCATTTCGACATCATCGCTTTACTATATGCACAGCCATTCCGAACTTCCAGAAATCAGCAATATATACACACCATGCATCTACCATCACCAAAAGGTAAGTTCATACTTCTTACTATATGCAAGTAGCATAGCCAAAAGTTAGTCTAATCATTGTTGCAACCAAAAGTTAAGTTGATCAAGACTAAGGTCATCTTGGTGAGCAAGTTCAACATCCTAGGATGCCCCATTGTTGCTCCCGTCCTCGTAGGTGATGTTCCCCTCCGCCTCTCGCACTGATGTTCCCCTCGTTTCCTCGCAGACCGATGTTCGCATCACCATCCCCATTGCCGAAACTTGTCTGATCTGGTTGTGAGCCCGCATGTGAAGAGCCGATTCGCTACAACAAACCATATAGCACAACGAGTAAGAGGAATAATCAACTTATTAATATGAATTAAGTAAGCAAAGGCAAGGATTATTAATTGATTACTAAAATGGCCAATATCATTGCTTTTAGCACAGTTAGCTATGATTATCTTCCTTTTCATGAATGTTGTAAGATCTGTACCTATCGTAACTCCTAGAAATATTACTGATGTGCACAATTTAATGCTAGAATGAAGATGTTAAACTTATATGCAAAGTAACTCTGCACAACTGATCAGATTGTATTACTCATGACTACAGGTGTGACAAATTTTCAAAATAAGCAATGATGTGCACAATTTAATGCTAGAATGAAGATTGTATTCTCGCATGTTTAAGCAATGAGGGTCATCTATAACAAGGTGGCATTCCTTGCTACCTTACCATCAAGTTAGATCTAATAATGAGGTTATGCCCAGATGTTACAAATATCAACATGAAGCCTATGAACTGCTGCATTTGTTGGCATTCTGCCATACCCAAAAGCCATTAGATCTCATATTATGTAATAGAAAAGTCAAAAGACTGAAAATTGATATCAATATAGCTTTCATATGATATTTTTCCATAGACAATAAATGATCTGACTTGGCCATGCAAAGGTGACATTAAATCTTCATCTAGTGGTGGTTCTTCTCCTATCTTCTCAAAGAGCATCGTAGTTGGAAAGAAAAGAATGGAATTATCGGACCGATGAAATAATCAGCAAAAACATATGTGCAATTTGATTTGTTACCCGATCTGTCTTGATTGAACATGTAATTGACGCACGAAGCATTGCATTTTCACGTAGGACACTTGGACCGACTGAGTGTTGGATGGCCTAATATTTGATGCTTTACCACCGATATAACATCGCCTTCCTCACTGCTCCATTACCTATTGGAACACGACCATGTGGCGTGCCGCCACCTATGGTGTATAGTGCCTTCCGTCTAGTTCATTGTAAGCCAAATTTTGTTGACTTTCGAGCTAATCGTTGTATTGTAATCATCCTATCATAAAACAAGATGCAGTTTAAGTTTATACACAAAAGACCATGTAGATGAATTACAGCTAAATTACAAGGCCAACGAAATGGAAAAACCACAATACAAATATGCAAAATGAGAATATACCATGATTTTTGTGCTTTTGGCAGCTTCTTCGACCACTACTTCGAGAATCACAATGTTTTTAGCTCGACTTCGTGACCGCAAATGTGTTAACTCCGTAGCCTTCTCAGACCGTATTTATATTCCTAAAACCCAACCGAAACAAAATTCAACCAATATAGTAACTAGGAAGTAATGATGACTTGAGAAATTGTAATTGTTTAATAGATACCAGCCACTGTTGTGTCTCGGTGTATGGGCGTGATCCTCCTCTGTTCCGAGCATCATTCTCAGATTTTAGCCTTGATTCTTGGGCTTTCTTTCTCTTTTGTAGGAACTGATCACCACTCCAATGGCTGCAGAGGAGAGGCCAAGCTTCCTCACCAGCCCATTCAATGAAACCATCCAAGTACTGCTGTTCTTCAAGTTCATATGATCTTGCTAGTGCATCATCTAGTTCCTCCCCATGTTTCTTCCGAAATACTCTTTGACAAAGATCCACACGGTTGGTACATAATATCATTTACTCGTTTATCAGTAATTCTCCAAAACACGATCCGCCTCGTCCCGCAATTCCTCTGTCAGAGAGAATAAACTCGCACATTTATGTGGCATGACACTATTAGATATTAAATAGGCAACAAAGGGAAAATTAGGGTAAACAATATGCATTTACCCAAAATTCTTCCTTCACTCGATCTGCATTTGTCTCTCCCGCATCATTTTCATTGAGATAGTAATCTTCCCAATGGAGAGCAGTCGAGTATGAAGAGTTCTTCCATGCTCATCCATGTCTAGCACAATGCCCGGTATTCCCTTTTGAGAATAACTCCAAGTCAGTGTGCTGTACTTGTAATCACTAGGATTAAATTGCATATCTGAATTGCCTACAAGTAATATGCCATTCGAACCATTCATGTAATAAGCAACTTGTCACTTCATCATGTGTAAAAATAAGGTGAATAGAATTAAGTAAAACATGTTTTTGTGCTCACCTATCACCTTGAGGTAGAATGGCCACCTTCGACCTCGTGGAGGAGTTTCATTGGGTCCTTGACCTCTTCTTCCCGCCTCTCTTTTAGGTCGCTCCTTCCCTTCAGATTACCACGTCGATTCCCTTGCATCTCAACATCAGCCCCAGAGTTAGCACCATTAGCAGGGACACTGTCAGAGTTAGTAGTAGGAGTCATGCTCCTATGAGAGTCGGAACCATCAGATGCAGATTGAGTTCTAGGAGGCATGCTCCTAGAGTTGGCACCATCAGAATTTGCTGCAGATTTAGTTCTAGGAGGCAAGGTCCTAGAGTTGGCACCATCAACATTTGTCCTATTGGAGGAACGGGCAGCCGCTCCCTTCTTTGAATTGAGAGCCTTGTGACGGAGGTTCATGATCTGCATATAGCCATTCAAAAGTTAGTGACATTGTCTTAGATATAACTTGCTGGAATTAATATAATGAGCTGCGTAAATAAGAAATGGCACACAAAAATATAATATAACAAGATAAAAAGGAATGGTAGACAATAGCATGAGATTGCAGCAGTGTTACAATGTTTTTATCATAATAAAGGTAATTCGGTTTCGTTACAACAAAATCACAAAATATATGTAAGCCCAATCGAATTCTTCCGGATCATAATGAGGGCTTCAAGCCCATGATCTTCTTCTTGTTCTTCATCTTCTTCTTTATCTGTACCATCGATTCTTCACCTTCAATGTTCTGCTTTTGCAAGATAATCCAACTCTTTTGGATTTGTTATCTCATCCGAGATGAATGAGCTTGTAATGTCTAGGTCATCCCCAAATCGATAACAAAATGCCCTTCTAATCCTTCCTCTTGATAGAATGATACTTCTTGTGGCTGCCCTCGGGAGGGTTAGATTCATTGGTGTTTCTAAGAGGCGGAAGATAACCATGTGGAGAAACATGATATACAACCCACCAATCTTTCAAATCTGATCTGGAGTTGCATGGATATTGTACAAAATAAACTTGTGTAACTTGACTTGCTAGGACAAATGGTTCAAAGTTTGAAAGCCTAGATGTGTGCTTAACCTCTACCAAACCCAAATTGGCAAGACGCCTAACTCCGAAGGTGTTGGATCAAACCAGCGACAATCGAATAAAACCAACTCAAGTTTCATGCTGCCTTGCCAAGATATTTTTATGATGTCCTCTATAACACCAAAGTACTCATCATCATCAAGAGAAGACACACAAACACCAGTATTAACAGTAGTTATTCCTGATCTAGCACTCTCATACTTCTCGGAACGAAATCTATATCCATTGGTATCATAGCATCCATAAGAGGTTACTCTTTTAGAAAAGCCATAAGAGATTTGCCGCAAGACATTATCAATACTAGATTTCTTCATGCACTGCACAAATAATATTATTTATTAGTTCGAAAGTGTTCATATGATAAGGAGAGATGTTTGGAGTGTTTGTAAACATTACTTGTGTTTTGAACCAGTCAAAGAAATTAGGCCCACTTGTTGACACACGGCTGTATTTCCAGCCATTTAATCTTAATTGACGAAGTTGCTTTTCTGTTGGTGTAATTCTGCTCTTCCATTGTTCTTTATCAAATGTTCTAGGAGAAGTAAGTAAATTAGTAAAAACTAAGAAAAAGAGACACCAATAGGTAAATTTAATTAGAGAGACATACTCAAAGAAAGTGTCCATCTCTGTAATATTGGTCAATATGTACAAGAAAGCAGCCTTGTACTCCTCCCTTGTAAAATCACGGTATTCTTGGCGGCTAAAGCAACGACTAGGGTATTGAAAAATTTGAAGGTTGCATGAACTCTCAAAATTGGAGGAACCATCATCATATCGAGGAACCTTATTTCTAGTTGATCTCACTTTAGGACTGAAATAAAGTGAGAGAAAATTTGTATTTTCCTCTACTAGATAAGCTTCAACAATAGACCCTCAACACGAGCCTTATTTTTAACTTTTTTTCTAAGCTTTCCAATACACCTAGAAAGTCCAAAGAATAATTTAGTTAGAATAATTATATGAGAAAAGATATTCTATTTTAATTAATATTTCTACCTCTCATAGGTATACATCCAGCGAGCTAGGACAGGTCCTCCAAGCCGAGCCTCACGAGGAAGGTGAATAATTAGATGCTGCATAAGATTGAAGAACCCCGGAGGGAATATCTTCTCTAGTTTGCAGATAAGAACAACAACATTCTCTTCAAGGGAACATATGGTATCCTTGCTCAGTTCTTTTGCACACAGCTGCCTATAGAAAAAACTAAGCTCTGCCAAACAGACCCATATGTTTTCTGGAAGGAATCCACGAAAAGCAACTGGGAGCAAACGTTCTATAAAGATATGGTAGTCATGACTTTTAGCCCGAATATCTTCCTTTGCAAAAGTTAACCCTCGCCTAATGTTGGCTGCATACCCATCAGGGAACTTCAATTGTTGAAACCATTTTAGTATAATTGGCTTGTCATTCTTATCAATGCAAAATGCTGCCCTTGGCTTGTGCCACTTCCCATTCTCCTTCAACTCTAAATGCAGTGCTGGGCGATTGCATATGTCAGCTAAATCTTGCCTAGCCTTCACATTATCTTTAGTTTTATCGGGTATGTCGAAGCATGTATTCCATATAGCCTCAGCCACATTTTTCTCATTATGCATCACATCAATATTATGTGGCAGCAGTAATTTATGATAGTATGGAGGTTGCCAAAAGCAATTCACATGGGTCCAATTGTGTGTTTTGCCATAGTTCTTTGTGTCACCTACAAGTGTGTACATTTTCTCCTTCACTTCTTCTCCCGTTAAAATCCTTGGTGCTTCACCCAATTCTATTGTGTTTTTTCGAAAAGCATTGGATTGCATTCTAAATTCATGGTCCCTAGGAAGGAAACGCCTATGGCAATCAAACCAGCATGCTTTCCCACCACTACGAAGGCGGAATGCTTTGGTATCACATAGACATATTGGACATGCAAAGGTACCATGGGTGCTCCATGCAACAAAGTTACCGTAAGCAGGACAATCATGGACTGACCACATAAAAGCTGCCCTCATGGTAAAATTTTGCTTACTTGAAGCATCCCATGTTTCAACCCCCTCCCACAACTTAAGAAGCTCATCAACCAAGGGCTGCATCAAAATGCTTAATTTCTTTCCTGGGTGTTGAGGGCCTGGTATAACAAGTGCAAGGAATATATATTCTGGTCTCAAGAGCATGCACAGTGGTAGGTTCAATGGAGAAATGAATACTGGCCAACATGAGTAAGGAGCAGCACCCAAACTAAATGGTGTAAAACCATCAGTAGCAAGAGCAAATCGCACATTTCTTACATCTCTAGCAAAGTCTGGAAAGCCTATGTCAAATTTTTGCCATGCTTCACCATCACATGGGTGTACAAGCCTATTGGATGTGGATTGTCTATATGATTGCATTGCCTTTGCAGTGTCTTCATGTGCATACAACCTTTGCAACCTATCTGTAATTGGAAGGTACCGCAGGACTTTGCGTGGAACCTTATTATTCCCTTCCTCATAGCGAGGTGTGCCACAAAAGTCACACTTTTCTTTATGTTCATTTTCTTTGTAGTACAACACACAATTATTATAGCACACATCAATCTTAACATAAGTCATACCAAGGCCTTGTAATAATTTCTTTGAATGGTAGAAATCCTCCTCTAACTTAGACCCCGGGGGAAGTAATTCATGGATCAATTGTAAGGTATCATTGTAGTGGGCTATTGACATATTGTACTCTGATTTTAAAGCTAGCAGCCGTGCCACAGCAGACAACCTTGAGTGTAAAGTGTTTTCATGGACCAATTCATCAAGACTATTGACCATTTTATAGAAAGCACTACTAGAAGGTGTTGGCTCTTCATCAACTATTGGTGCTTGGACAGCACCAAGATCAACCAACATATCATCCATATGATCGGTATCATCAAACCCCTCATGGACACCCAAAGAAGCGAGTGTTCATCGGACCTAACAAATGTCTCCCGTGTCTTTGTCCATGTTGTATAATTTTCTTTAAACCCATACTTGCACAAGTGCAACTCAATAACATTCCTTTTGTGCATTACATAGTTGCGGCACATAGCACATGGACATTTAACGATGCAGATTTAACTAAAGTGCTTATGGAGAAGGCACGATCTAGAAAACGATTGGTTTGTTCAATCCAATCACTAGAGAGTGTAGAGCCTTGACCCCAACCACTGTACATCCACTCTCGGTCTGCCATTAATTTTTTCTGTGTTTAAAACATGTTAAGATTAACTTTTAGCACAGAATCATATTCAATACGCGAGTAAAATACTTGTACTAACATTTTTATGAATCTATGCAGAGAACAACATAGTAGAGGGATGCTTGAACTTACCTAGAACTTGTTGAAGCTAGTAAACCAGCAAGTCACGAGCTTTCTTTAGGAATCATTATTCTTGCACGGTCACTTCAGCACTTTGTATTGATATTTAACAACTTTGAAGCTGCTGCCAAGATCAGTAGAAAAAAGGACATGTCAATGAAGCTAAACTATATACGTGTGATGTCTATTTTTAATAAACATGATTAGTCCCTATGGCTTGGAAGGTGGTTTGAAAGACTTACATAACTATACATGCCTCACAAAAAAACATAGTAAGATTTACGAACACACTATTTCAGATCCTAACATAAGCATCATTATCATTGCAAGAACATTTTTCACAGACTTCAAACATAGAGGGCATAAAAGACCTGAAACATAATCTATTTCAGACTAGAGAAATTTAGCACAGCTATTTCATCAATGAATCAATTAGTACCATACAAAGAAATAAAAATGTTAACTCATAGAGCTACTGAGGAGAGGAGGCGGAGGCGGTCGACGGGTGGGAGGCGATGAGGGGCTGCGAGCGGCAGATCTGGGCGGAGGCGGTCGGCGGGTGGGAGGAGAGGAGGGGCGGATGCCGGCGTCGGGGGGGAGACGAGGAGGGGCTTGAGCGCGGATCTGGGCGGAGCGGCCGGCGTCGGGGCGAGAGGGGCTGCAGCGGCAGATCTGGGCGAGGCGGTCGGGAGGAGAGGAGGGCGGATGCCGCGTCGGGAGACGAGGAGGGGCTTGAGTGGCGGATCTGGCGGAGGCGGCGGCGGGTGGGAGGAGAGGAGGCGGAGGCGGCGGCGCCGGGGCGAGAGGGCTGCGAGCGGCAGATCTGGGCGGAGGCGGTTGGCGGGTGGGAGAGAAGAGGCGGATGCCGGTGTTGGGAGACGAGAGGGCTTGAGCGCGGATCGGGCGAGGCGGGCGGCGTGGGAGGGAGGAGGGGCGGAGGCGGCCGGCGTCGGGGGGGACGACGAGGGTCGGCGCGGCAGCGGATCTGGCGGAGGCGAGTGGGGAACCGGGAGCGCCGCGCGGGAAGGATTTAGGGTTAGGGATTGCGGTGCGGAGCGGAGAGGGATAGGGAGGAGGGGCGTGTGACTGCACAATTTAGGGTTTTACAATATTTTCCAACATAAACGGGCACACGTGGCAAAACAATATTCCCGCGTCTTCGAAATTGCCGCGGGAGACCAAAAGTTAGGTCTCCGTAATTTTTTTGAAGGTTACCGTCACTGTAATTTCATTTTTCTGAAGGTTTACCTAAAACCGTCACAAAAATTATAATTTTTCTGTAGGTTTAAGTGATCCCGACACTCAAATATATTTTTGTGTGGGTTCCTTACGGGCCCTTCACAAAAATGAGAAACCCTCGCTAAAGGTCTGTAGTCTGGTAGTGCAAGTTGGACACTAATCCAGTGATGCCACCAACACCAGCACCACGGTCAGTCCGGGCCGCTCCCACCACAAGAGCGAGACGAGAACCATCCTCCAGTGATGACAGTGACGCAGAGAGTGAGGAAGAGAATTTGAATGTAACATCGGTGAGTAGGGTTCCGGCCACTCCCAGCATGACCGTGGCACGTTCTCAGAGAGCAAGCAAGACGGCCGCTATGAGCAAGATGCTGCGAAGCCTACTGTGGCTTCTTCCGACAGCGAGTCGGACGATCAGGCCAACCGCCAACCTGACATCTGATTAGGATTCCCCCGACGAGGAGTCACCGTAAGTCCGAGCGATCATCTCGCAGTTGCAGTTTCTGCTGGCGTTCTTGACTGGTAGAACCCAGTAATACCTAGTCACCCTACCATGTATTATTTCATGCACGCGTACCTCCGCAATTGCCATGTTTGTTTGAACAAGAACTTTATTAGAGCATATACAATGCAAGATGCTTATATAAATGCTTAAAGAGTGAGAATATAGCCACATCATCCAAGCATCCATGCAAAAGTTATTTCCTCCAATGCAAACATCTCTTCCGTGGATGCTTAGATGCTATATTATCTATTAATAGATATAGTTATACACATAAGCACCTACTAAGCACTGATACTTATTTAAGCATCGATGCTTCAAAATAAGCACCTTATCTATCCTATGTGGTAAGAAAAATCAGTTTTTTTTATTGCTAAGCATCTCTCTAAAAGTCTACACTGTACATGCTCTTAGTGGTCAGATTAGGAGCTGCATAATAACTCATGCTCGACAGGGACCAAAGTTTTAAAGTTTGTGCTGTGATCGTGTTAGTTTCCAATTTCCCAGAAATTTCCGGAAGCTTGTAATTTGGGATTTCCAATTTTTGGTCCGGTTTCCTGAGGCTTAGGCAAATTCTGCAAGGTTTATGCCGCAAGGCATGTCTCTGATTTGTAGTTTCAGCTTCTGGTTTGTTTGGCATTGCGTTGTCTGAAAACTGAATCGGAATCCATGAATTTTTCCGTCAGGCTTGCCACAGACTCCACTTTATCACATTTGGTAATCCCAATGACAAGCTTCAAAATAACAACGAAGTTTCATACAGCAAATTGACTATTGTGGATTGAGAACGTGATTTGCCCTTCAAAAACAGCAAAATTTCCTGGCTGGATCCATGCAATAAAATTATCGATTAAGCATATAGAAAGAAAAGACACCGAAAAGCCACGACAGTTGAAAACATGGTTGATCAAGCAGTCATCAGCCAATTACAATATCACGGCTAGCCTAGAGAACTTGAAATTGCAGTTGAAATTTCATCTTAAATGAGATATGGAGACATTTCAGACGTGCACACAGCTGAGACTGAGAAGGCCAAACGCAACTCGGCAGCAAAAGCACACATAAAACAAGCTCCAACTTCCAAGCCTCAACCAAGTTCCAACTTCCACACGATTGGTTGCGGCATCTTAGTCAATATTCATTGCCCCAGAATGATAGCTGTCCAGCTCCTTGTCCAATTGTTCAGCTGATTTCTCCACAGGCCCCTTCCGTCCGTAGCCATGTCCACGCCCCCGACCAAAGCTACGTCCATGACCACGACCACGGCCTTGTCCTCCCCATCTTTGAGCAAAACTGTTGCGCTTCCACCTGAACGTAGCAAGATGTATTAGCAACAAATAGATTATCCATTGATGAAATCTTTCATAGAACTATGATACAGAAACACTGCCTCGCATTGACAAAAGAGTTCAGCAACCTCAAAGATGCCCAAAACATTTGGTAATTGGTGCTCTGCTCAAGCAAAAAATCAAACAGAAAATTTTCAAGGCATATCAGTGTATCACACTTTACAGTTTGAACTGGACTGGATGGGAATAGCTGCCAGCTCCTACCATGTAGTTACTAATCGATGCACTGACAGCCAGGTGCACAAAACCATTGCCCAAAACCACACATGGGGGAAAACAGATAGCAATATCTACTGCTACAACAGAAGGTTCCCATGACATACGAAGCACAACACCACTACTGAACAGAGAACAAAGTTTCACACAGTGGACTAAAAGATGATTTGCAATACAAGCTTCATTGCAGCCACTAGTTGGCAGACTTCTCCTAAATCGCCATTTCAGGGTAACTTGTTTACTGGTCAAAGCCTCATAGGAGAGAAGCTGAATTACTTGTAATTTTATCCAGGGTAAGAAAATTAAGAATATATTGAATCATGAGAACCTACCCAGGAAGGAAACTAGATGAGCCAGCCGCGCCACAACCGAACCCACTTGAACCAGGCCTGAAAATAAAACAGTTAACATCATGACTATCAGAAACAAAAAGCAGTGTGTTTCAACTGCAACAGCATGATTGGTAAATCCACTTGCAACAGGCATCCTCTAACTAACACATGCACTTGTAAAGAAGAGCCATACATCATTACAACTTCTCTCTGTCCTCTTCCCCTTGCACTAGGAACGCTAACACGGGGTGCAGAAACAGCAGCCAAACCCAAATCTGCTCCAATCACTTCGATCTTCATTGCCTTTCCATCAAGGCGCACGTTATTATATCGTTTCAATGCTGCAACAGCTTCACTCCTAGTAAATATCACCTCAGCTGAACCCTGTTCAAGAATATCCATGAAAATATGACCAAAAAATTTTCAGGCATGTAGCAAAACAATCAAGTAGAAATGCCAGAAATATTCTCTGTATCATATGATCTGTCATATTTTAACAGAAGCATCTTCATACTTTTATTAACTTTCGGCAGGTACAGGTTGATTGATCAATGAAATTATAATATTAAAAAAGTTGAATTAAATAAACGGACAATGCTAGTCATTGGCTTGGGGAATTGGGGCAAAAAGGTAGTCTAATGACTCCAAAGTAAGATTCACTAAAAAATTAGGACTGTCCACACAGGTCTTGTGTGTGCATGTGTGAGTGCTGGGAGATTAGGGAATTGGGGGCACATGTTCCAAGATCAACATGCTATACTGGCGATACACCAAGCCAACATTCAGCTTTGTACAAACACCACCAATGTTTTACATAAATAAATGTATGTTATATGTTGCAGGACACCACCAATGTTTTACATAAATAAATGTACGTTATATGTTGCAGGAACTAAGGATAAATACCCTGTTCTTAGTTCAACTTCAATGGTGCACTGGACTAATTCTAGGCTATAGTATTAAGAGGGTGTTTGGTTGCCAGCCACAGTTTACCATGCTTAAGGTTAGGCAAGTTTGACCAACTTTGGGAGCTGTTTGGTTGCAGCCACAGTTGTGGCAAGATTCCCTTCCAGCAAACTAGGTCCCACGTGTCAATGACTCAAAAAAGTGTGGCAAGATTCCCTTAGGCTTGCTAAGCTGTGGCAAAAAATTTGAACACCTCAACTTAGGCAAGTGTGGCAATTTTTGTTGGCAAAGTGTGGCTAGCAACCAAACAGCCCCTAAGTCAATCCCATCAAACTTCATTACAAACAATTACTGTATTATCCTATCCAAACACCAAACATGCGAACAATAGATGCATGACCCAGTATGTGTTAGGGTAGAAGGCACTTGCTCCATTGCTCAGTATTCAGATGTTGGAACATAACATGAGATGGTGTGGAAATGTGAATAGACACGGGAATAATGCTTAATTATAAAATATGCATTTTGTAAAAAAAGTTTTGTAAAAGACTTACAGTTGGGCGCCTATGATTGTCATAATGAACAGCACAGTGCTTCAAATGACCCATTTCAGAAAAAAGTTCCTGAAGCAAAGTTGTGGACAGAGAAGATCA
The DNA here is from genome assembly GCA_036346575.1 of Dendrocalamus sinicus. Classification (NCBI taxonomy): domain Eukaryota; kingdom Viridiplantae; phylum Streptophyta; class Magnoliopsida; order Poales; family Poaceae; genus Dendrocalamus; species Dendrocalamus sinicus. The sequence goes on along the minus strand of CM070657.1, from coordinate 26,736,319 downwards.
GCTTGAAAAATGTCAAACATGAATGGAGCTGTCAGATATTCTAGAATGCAAAATATAAAGATCCAGCTACCTGCATATCTTCTTTTGTCACTCCATAGTGCAAGTTTGAAATATATAGCTTTGTACCAGATTCTATTCCAGAAAGCCCAGAAGCCACCATGCTATCCTCAAACAGATCATGTCTCCATATAAAATCCTTGGTTTTGTTGAATGACTGATGATATTCCACAGCATGCATACCCAGATTGTGATGAGAAATTGTTAGCATAAAACCACAGAACACATCAATCCATGGTACTTGATGAGTCAACTAGCATCAGCAAAACTATAAAACCCTACAGCATTGCATAAAATGGGTGCTAGCTGACTAGCTCTGTACGAATCAAAGACCTTATCCACAGAAAGCATCCACAGATGCAAGTATTCAATCGGTAAATACATAGCCCACCAGCATGCTGACGACGAGAAGATACAAGGTTTTGAGTTTGAAGCATTAGCCGGAACAAACCAACACAAATCTCGCCACAACATGCTCAGCAGAAAAGGGCCGGTTCTCAGGGTACATTCAAAATGAGAAACCTCTCGGATCCTCTTTGAAGTTCCACAGTTAAAATGTAGCAGATATGGCCTGAATTGAGCCCATGGGCTGTCCCATTTTATGAAGTTCATAGCCACTTCTTGTCATGTATCTACCGTAATTCGGATTCTTGAAGGTATACAGAAAGCAGCGATAGTTTTGTGCTTGCCTTGGCAATAGAATACGATGACAGCCGAGTATTAACACCAAGTGGCCTTCGTGAAGGCACCCCTACTCCCCTTCCACGGAAGGTGCCAGCACCACGTCCACGCCCTGAACCATGGCCCAACCTTTGGCCACCACCTCTGCCTGTACCCCCTACCTGCCCCCTTCCCCTTCCTCTTCCCCTCCCACTTCTGTTCTTAATCATATCATCCAATGACATATCCAAAGATGCCGCCATTCCAATAAAAACTTGAGATTCAAAATGAAGAAAGCACTGCAATCAGGACAAACAACTTTAATATTGTCAATTGTTCAGTTGTACCACAGCGGTGAAAGCAAGAACAGTAATACACGTGCACAGGCAGATAGAGAAAATCTCAATTTTAAGGTCATTTGTATTTACTAGTTTTAAAAAAAGATAAATATTCCAGAAGCAGTAGCACAACTATGCATTTACAATTTAGAAATGTTCAAGCTCTCACTTCATATGATTCTTCTACATGAACTTTTTAGATATGCCCTTACTCTTCCAAACTTCCTATCATGTGAGCTGTGCTTGGCCCACACATACACCACTTTGCGAGCTAATTATAGGCTTACATATTTCAGCTTTTTACAACATTTAGTCAGTGTTCAGGATGACACAAACATTCAGGTCTATGACTATCAGGCATCCCCAAAACATAGAAAGTGAACTACAAGAAAAGCTCATTTGTAGAACAAATCAAGTTCGCTACGTCAACCTCGCCAGATTTCTACAGTCACTCTTCTAATAACTAATGACAAGCGACCAGTCTGAAAACACTCGGAACGAATTATTTGTGCCATGGGAGCACAGTCATAGAACCTAACCTATGCAGCCTCACTCTCGAGCACTAGAACCTAGATCACACCACAATCTTTGGATCAGCAACCCGCAATCCCCACAAATGGGACTGGCCAAAGAAATCGCGCACTAGTTCACGCCAATTTCTACATGCACCGCATCTACCGAGAACTGACCAATCTCGCAAGATCCTATTGCGCTAGGGCTTCGCGCTTGCAAGAGAGTGACTGACAGAAGTATTCCCTAGATTGATCTTAAGGAAGACTAAAGGAGCACGAGAAGGGCCCAGAGCTTACCTACGAGGGGGATCTTCTAGGGTTCTCCGGCGGCGGGGAGATCCCGCGATCTGTGGGGCGCTCTCGTCCTTCCTCTTCGGTCGGAGGACGCGGCGAGACTTTAGGGCTTCGTGGCGCTGGCGGCTGCCAGTGGCTTCGCGGAAGGTGGGGGGCTCGTAGGGCTTCTCGGGTTTGGCCGGCGCCGGTGCTGGCGTCGGAGGTGGCGGCGCGCCGCGAGGCTTCTCTTCGTCGAGGGCTCGAGGGGAGACCGGAGAGGACGACTTTGGTGCGGGGCCCAGCGGATTAGGTTCTCTTTGCCGCCTGGATTTTCTACGCTAGGTCCACCGGGGAATTATAAAAGGAAACACATCGTACAAGCACACGTCAACGTGCCACCTTTTCTCCTCCATCAGATTAGGGGCAGTTTCGGCAGAGTTTTTTTTTACTTATGATATGTGCTTTATGATTTAGCTTTTAAATAGTAATTTTTTTCAAATCGATATCAACAGAAAGATTGTAGTAATAAGTATACTGAGTTTAGTTGTATCGGCTAAAATCGCATGCAACTATTTTCCTCTGCATAGTGCCTCTCGCGAACAGTTAGAATTCAAGATTTTAAACCATAAGCTACAGTCCAAAAGAACCTACCGAAATCTAACTTTTGACTTTTGGCTTCTTGCTCTGTTTAAAAAAAATTAAAAGTTAACATAAACACTCAGTTTCTTGGAGCGACTTCTTTACTTAACTCACTCTCGTCTCGTTCCGAAGATAAGATAGAAGATCATAGGCGTATCACGCACCCCACTCTTCTCGCTTCCATCTCACGCCGCTCGTGCCCTCCTTCTAAAAAGCCATTTCTTTAATCAACTACTATTTATTTTCAACTAAAAGCCAGCAGCTACAGCCAATACGAACACCCTGTGCCACTCACACATCTTAGGGCTGCGTTTGGAACCACTTTAGCTTTTTTTCACTTTTTTGTTATAGTAACTAGTTTTTAAACGGCACGTCTTTTTAAGGCGAGGTCTACAAATCAAATGTAATAAACATTGTATCGAGTTCAGCTATACTGTCTAAAATTGTATGCAATTTGTTGTGGCTACAGACCAAACAGAGAGAGAGTATGGTAGTGGGGAGTTAGGTGAGTAAAGATGGCTTAGGGTCTTTCCCCATGGCCTATGTCCTGTATATATATCTCCACATGGGGAGTGCTTTTACAATTATACCCTTACACATGAGTACTTCCCTCAGGGGTACCTATGTCACTATACATGTCCCATTCTGGGCCTTACACTCTCTTAACAGAACTCTTTGGCTCGGTGGGGCCACCTCTACAACAGGAGCCTCTCATGGTGAAGGGCTTCACGGGCCGAAACCATGTTGCCGAGCCCTTTGGCCCCCTCCGTTCCTGCGGCCTGTGAGCTTTTTCAGTGTTCGAAGTGTAGTGTTCGCCTTATTGCGAAGGTATGGCGCCGGGCGGCTTGGCGAAGGCTTCGTCACCCAGAGTACTGCCGTGGCGGGGTCGGGGTTGTCGTCCGGAGCGAGGATCGAAGTCGAGGTTGGCCTCGCCACCGAGGGGACGGATTGGAGGCCGAAGTTGCCTCCAATTTGGCGGGGTCGGTGATTGCCTGGGCCTGACTGGGGGTGTTGGCGGAGTCAAATGCGTCGGCATAGGTGGGCGGAGCAGGTCGTAAGTCATCGCACGCGCGCGCCTCTGGCGTCGAGCGCCCTTGACGATAGCGATCGCGGCGCCCGGAGGCTTGGTTGTGGCGCGAGACTTGAGGGGGCGCGGCGATACCATGTTGCGACGTTCCTTTTCCTGGCCGTCCACATGGCGGAACATGCTTGGCGCGACGCGGGTCTTGGAGCATCGCGGTGGTACGATGCTGCAACGCTCCCCCGCCGGTTGGACTCCTGCCGGTTGGACTTTCGCCGGTTGGACTTCCACCGGCTGGACTTCTGCCAGTTGGCTTCCCCACTGATGGGGTATATATAGCGTGCTGGTGCAACATTGTACCTGCATTGTGTGCTCGGATAGGTGCTGCTCCCCTAAAATGGGCCTCTTTAGTGCATCCACATTCCATGGCGGCGCTACGCGGCTTGGGGAATGTGTGATGTATTGATGGAGGCCTATTTTTCTCGGGAGCTTGGTTAGCGTATGCTAACGGTAACTGGTCGCACGTGCTGTGCTCGTGCCGTATTTCTGCATATAACGGCAAGATTTGCCATGTTCTCTTAGACAGGCTCACATTCAGTCGGGGCTTCTGATCAAGCCCGTCTTTCAAAAGAATGTTGATGCACTGAAGGTGGCCTGTTTATGAGAACAAGCCAAAACTTGACGTGACATAACCTGCGCTGGTATGATGCCGTCGGACGTGCCGTCCCGCCGAGGCGGTGCCTACAAGGGGGGCAGCGGGGTGGTGCTCCGAAGGTGCCACGTGCGTGGGGGTAAGCGCGCGGGCACTCCGTCCCCTAATCTTCGAAGTGGTGGCGGTGGAGATGGCGCCTTAGTCGAAGTAGCAGCTTCGACGTGGTGGCAATGGAGCTGGCGCCTAGTCGAAGTAGACGCGCGAGCGCTCCGTCCCCTATGCTTCGAAGTGGTGGCAACGGAGCTGGCGCCTACTCAAACTAGGACACACGAGCGCTCCGTCCCCTACGCCTCGAAGTGGTGACAGCGGAGCTGGCGCCTAGTCAAATGAGACGCGCGAGCGCTCGTCCCCTAGGCTTGAAGTGGTGACAGCGAGCCGCGCGCTGGTCGGCAGACGCGCGCGGCGCCCGTCCCCTAGGCTTGAGTGGTGGCGGCGAGCCGCGCCTGAGTCCAAGTGAGCGCGGCGCTCAGTCCCCTACCCTTCGAGTCTTTGGCGGCGGAGCCGGCGCCTAGTCAAAGAAGACGCGTGGCGCTCCATCCCCTATGCTTCAAGTGGTGGCAGCGAGCCGCGCCTGGTCGGCGTAGGCGCGCGAGCGCCGTGCCCTACGCCGGTGGTAACAACGAGCCGGCGCCTGGTCGGCGTAGACGCGCGAGTGCTCCATCCCTACCCTTCAGTGGTGGCGCGAGCTAGCGCCTGGTCGAGTAGACGCGCGAGCGCTCCATCCCCTACGCCGAGTGGTGAGGCGGGCCGGCGCCTGGTCGGTAGACGCGCGGCGCTCCATCCCCTACGCCGGTGGTGGCGGCGAGCCGCGCTGGTCGGCGAGCGCGCGCGCTCGTCCCCTACGCCGAGTGGTGACAACGGGCCGGCGCCTTAGTCGGCGGCGGCGCGAGCGCTCCGTCCCTACCTTCAAGTGGTGGCAACGGGCCGCGCCTTAGTCGGCGAAGGCGCGAGCGCTCGTCCCCTACCCTTCCAGTGGTGGCAGCGGCCGGCGCCTGGTCGGCAGACCCGCGGCGCTCCGTCCCTACGCCGAGTGGTGGCGGCGGAGCTAGCGCCTGGTCGGCAGACGCGCGAGCACTCCGTCCCCTACCCTTGCCGGTGGTGGCGGCAGGTGGCGCCTGGTCGGCAGACGCCGAGCGCTCCGTCCCCTACCCTTCGAAGTGGTGGCAGCAGAGCTGGCGCCTAGTCGAAGTAGACGCGCGAGCGCTCCGTCCCCTACCCTTCGAAGTGGTGGCGATGCACTCCCTAGTGCCACGCGCGCAGGGGCGCTATGAGTGGTGCACTGCTTGGAGCAAGGCACTCCGTAGGGTGAGCACGACCCCGCGGTAGTGCGCCTTAATGGCTCCGGGGATCGCGCCAACCACTGGGCTTGTACGAGCGAGCTGTTGTATCCGTACGCGCTTGTCCATTCGAGATGCACACGCGGCGGGCCATGATTGGCGTGCGACGGGCCATCAACGATCAAGCCCCTTCCCCAGAGGGGCGGGGCACGTGGCGCGGCACTGTAGGCGCGCCGCACGCTGGCTGCTCACCTTCCAACGCGCGTCATCGGCTGCTAGCAGTTGCGCTTCTTACCAATCTTCGGTTGCCCATGTCACGCAGATTTGCGGTTGTCCCTCTAGACAGGTGCGGCCAGGGTCGGGGGGTCGGTGACCCCGTTTGGGCTATCGCGGTTTAGGGTCCGAAGAGCTGCGCCGACGCGCGCCGAAGGCTATGTCGGGTCGCGCGACCTGCGTTTATTCCTTGCGCTGACCGACATGCGGTGGGACGCTAGTGGCGCGTCGTGTGGTGACAGGACTCTGTACGACCACGGTCGCATGCTGGCTACGTGTACCGTCGCGACGCTTCGGCTTCGCACGTGGGGAGGTGAGCGGTTGTCGCTCGCCGTTTGCGCTTACCAACGGTGGGAGGCAGAGGGCCTTTAAGTACCCCCCATGGCGCTGTGCCTGCGCCTCCTCCTTACGCTTTCTGGTTGTTCACGTTGCCCCCCGCATTCGCTCGCCCTGTTCCTGCGCTCCTTTTCGCCGCTGAGTTCCCCGTGGATGCTGATGGCGACTTGCGACGAGCGTACTCAGGTGGGTGGCTACGCCATTCGCAGGCGGTCCGCACTGCTCGAGGTGAAATACGCGCTGGAGGAGTGCGATCCGGCGGCGGTAGACAAGTGGTGGGCGGCGAAGAAGAGTCAGGGTCCGTACTCCGGCGAGTTGGGCCGCACGCTCGTGATGGAGGACACGATCCGGTCACTGCTGCGGGAGGGGAGGCTATCGGACCGCCAAGCGGTGTGGTTGCCCGCCGATGATGAGACAGAGCCACGCCCTGAGAAGTCGGAGGCGATCGTCTTCGTCGCCTACTTCGAAGACGGACTTCGCATCCCGTCCGCAGCGATTGTTGGGGATGTGCTGCGGACCTTCAAGCTGGAATTGTCACAGCTGACTCCGAACGCGGTGGCTCGCCTCGCCGTGTACAGCTGGGCCCTGCGCTCGGAAGGGTGTTGGCCCAGCGCCTCCCTGTTCGCGTATCTGCATGAGGCCCGGTGCCAGTCGAAGGAGCGGAAGGACGGTACACTGTCGAAGTTTGGCAGCGTCAACTTCGTCCTACGGACATCATGTGGGAAGCTCTTCCCCGCGAACTCGACCCAAGGGAAGTGGGAGTCCAACTGGGCGAGGCGGTGGTTCTACCATCGTGTGACGAGTGGCAGTGGCCTTGAGTGCGTGGGCTGGCCGATTACATTCAAGACCACCCCCGGCTTAACACTTGACCAGGAAGATAGGCGGAGGGCGCGAAGACTTGTGGGGGTTGCCGCCCGCTTCAATATGCGCGACCTCGCCGAGGAGTACATCATGCTCGGTGCGGCGCCGCTTTCCCGCGATTGGCGCTTCACGGCCGGTGAACGTCGGGATGATAACGTTCACCCGTCCATACGCCCGCTGCCCGTGCCGACTGGCCTTCGTAAGCCTCGACCATGCCTTCCTCTTCGTTCGTATGTATTGCATTGTGTAAACGTGCTCTATCTGGCGCAGGGGACTCGCCTTGAGGACGCGGAGCGCGTCGCGCGCGTGTTCCTTGGGCCATACACCGCCAGAGAGCATGGGCAGCGCGTAGCTACGACTGCGAAGGCGGGATTGGGGCGGATAAACCGCGTGTGTGAGGCCTTAGGGCTTCCTGTGCCGGATCGCATCCCTCCGGAGCAGCAACATGAGGATGACGGTGGCGTGAAGACGAAGGCGTCATCCCGCAAGAGGACCCGGAGCACTACGGCCACGCCCTGTACGGCGGTTGCCGCTGTTCCGGCCGGCGCGACGAGCCAGGAGTCGGATTCGGCGAAGTATGCCGACTCAGACTTGGAGGGCGCGGGTACTGAGGGCGAAGGCGCCAGCGGCGGAGGGCGCGCGCGCGAGGTCTCATTGCCGCGGCGATCGTCGAGGTGGTGGTCTTGGGCCGCGGCACCGGTGCGGAGTCCTCGTCTACGGCCATGGCTGTGGCGGGGCCGCCCTCCGCGGGAGTATGTGGAGCGCATCCTTTGCTAATAGCGGCGGCCGAGGCGGAAGTGCCCCCCCGCAGAGGCGGAGGTGTCCCCCGCGGAGGTCGTGAGGGCGAAGCCCCCGACCACTGTCGTTGTAGCTGTGGAGACCCCTTCTGCGAGTGTCATTTCCGCAGGGGCTCCTTTTGTAGCTGGTACCGAGGTAGGACCTTCCCGCAGCGGCGGCCACGCCTCTGATCCCCTTCCACGGACTTCGCGAGGGTTCGTCGTGGCGACCGGTGTTGGGAGCTTGTGGGACTTCGCTTCGAGCACCGAGGTTCCTCCACCCCGCGCCCTCCCGGCCCCTCGAGCCACAGTGACCGTGGCGCAGGATTGGTTGGCGCTAGGTCCCGACTCGGAGGTCCCTGTGCCTTGCGAGACAACGCCATCCGTTGGGGCGGTAAGCGGTCCCGCCGCAGCTAGGAGACGTCTCGCGAAGTCCCGTCGCCACCGGAAGGTAGGCTATGGCGACATTCGCCGACAACTTTTGCACGCCCGTGACAAATGTGTACTTCCTCTTTGCGCGGCACTTATCCCGGAGGAGGAGTCGTTCCTTGAGCGCGGGGGTCCTGGCGCTGGCGACACAGATGTCGCGCGCCCGAGCCCGGCGGACTTCGTCCCTCCGTCGGATGCTCTGAGGCATGGCGCGGATTGCGGAAGATGCGCCGCCAAGACGGTCAACGGCGCGCAGGACCCTCACGGTCGGGCGGCAGAGATGCATTGGAAGTGTTGGGAGTGAGGGTAAACGTCTGTCTTTTAGACCACTTGCATCCGTTTAGCGCTTGCTAACTCCTGCGCCGCGCAGACACTCTTGTTGGCCCAGGGCCTGCGAGGTGCTCACGTTCGCGAGGAAGGAGCGCTACGGAGTACGCCACAGGCTGCCGAAGAGGAGCTGCAGGGAGCTACAGGAGGGCGCTCCGCCCAGAATGCTCGTATACGCCGCCTGGAGTTGGAGTGCACAGAGATGAAGATGCGCACCGAGGCTCGTTGCGCGCGCAGCAGCGTCGGCGCGCGAAGCCGTGGCGGCAGAAGGCTGCTGCAGAGGGGCGACCTTCGCAACAAGTCGCTGCGCTAGAGGAAAAACAGCGAGCTTCTTTGCCTCTCGCGGCGAGATCGAGCCTTGGCGGCGCCGGTAGCTGCACGAGGCCATGCTGGCCCTAGAAGACACCCTTAAGGGGCTTGTCGCCGAAGTGCCAGCGCGCTCCTTCGGGCCCGAGGACCTGTCGCGGTCACTCCGGTGGATTGGAGATGCGGCCGGCATTGCACGCGGCACCGCGACGATCTTCGGCAACCACTGCGCCTACGTGGCATCGTGTCTGACATGCGCGCTCCTGCGACACCGCGGCTGTGAACATGTTGCGGGGCTAGTCAATCCTCGACTGGAGATGCCCGCCGAGGCGGGGTAATGTCCGGCGCCGTGCGCACCGTATGTCGCGCCGTGAAGTTCTTCCATGAGCGGATATGGGAATACTGCGGCGAGGCCGTAGCCATAGTCGAGCTGCGGAATAACTTGCACGGCGAGGGAAACCTTGGCCGGTTTCTGGACGAGGTCCCACAGCGTGATGAGGATGGCGCTGCGGCCCCGGAGGACACCGCGAATCCACAGGTGTAACGGGAGGTTGTCGCGTGTTGGTGTGTGTTGTAACCGAAGCCTGGGTTTTGTCTTTTTTTCTTGGTAAAGTACGGAGTTGTTTTCCCTCTGTTCTGATTCCTGCCCGCTTGTCCCGAGCAGCTACACAGTCGGGGCCGGCTGCTAATCTCCGACCTTGCGACCCGACGGCGTCTTCGAGTGGAGCCTCGGCACGGACGCATGTTAAGGATGAGCCGGCCGAGTAGCGGCCTGGTGCACCGAGGTGTTTGTGCGCCTTTGTAAGCGTCCTTAGCGAATGCAAAGAATAGTCTTGATTAGATCTTGCGAAGTGCATCTCCGCCCCTCCGGCTACGCTGTCCCATGGTAAACTTGGAGGGTTACTACGCTCGCCCGTATACGACGATTTGCGCCTTGCGAGGGCAGGGTGATCGAGGTAGACGCGTAGTTGCAATAACCACACACGCGCTCAGTCCGATATCCCTTCGAAGCGGCGGCGGCGGAGCTGGCGCCCTAGCCGAAGTAGATGCGCGAGTGCTCCGTCCCCTATGCTTTGAAGTGGTGCAAACAGAGCTGGCGCCTTGTCGAAGTAGCGGCGCGAGCGCTCCGTCCCCTACCCTTCGAAGTTGTGGCAACGGAGCTGGCGCCTTAGTCGAAGTAGCGGCGCGAGCGCTCCGTCCCCTACCCTTCGAAGTGGTGGCAACGGAGCTAGCGCCTTAGTCGGCGAAGCGCGCGAGCGCCGTCCCCTACCTTTCGGTGGTGGCAGCGAGCCGCGCCAGCCGGCGTAGATGTGCGAGCGCCCGTCCCCTACGCTCAGTGGTGGCGGCGAGCCGGCGCCAGCCGGTGAGACACGCGAGCGCTCGCCCCTACGCCGGTGGTGACAGCGAGCCGCGCGCTTAGTCAAAGTAGCGGCGCGGCGCTCCGTCCCCTACCTTCGGTGGTGGCAACGAGCCGACGCTTATCGGCGAAGCGGCGCGGCGCTCCCGCCCCTACCTTCAGTGGTGGCAACGAGCCGCGCCTTAGTGGAAGTAGCGGGGCGGCAGAGCTGGCGCCTTAGTCGAGGTAGACGCGCGAGCGCTCCTTCCCAAGATTATGCAAGGACAGCCTCTGGTGTTTCTCGCTCACGGGTGCGCTCGCGCGGGAGCTAGCCTCTGACACGTCGCCTTGGTACTTCGCGGGCTGCGCGTGGGAGTGGGCCCCCGTGGTGCACTTTGCACTCCGTAGAATTCGCCGGGGTAACCTCTTCGTCCCTTTTTTTTACACTCCTGAGTAGGTGGGGCCAACATCCACGTCTTGTTTATACTCCGAAGAGTACGCACTGGGACAACGCTCATGCATGCGCGGGGTTCGCGTCTTGTTTATACTCCGTAGAGTGCGCGGGGATAGCATCCGCGTCTTTTTTATACTCTGGAGAGTGTGTGGGATCGACATCCACGTCTTATTTATACTCCGAAGAGTACGCACTGGGGCAACGCCCATGCGTGCGCGGGGTTCGCGTCGTGTTTATACTCCGTAGAGTGCGCAGGGATAGCATCCGCGTCTTTTTTATACTCCGGAGAGTGCGGGGGATCGACATCCACGTCTTATTTATACTCCGAAGAGTACGCACTGGGGCAACGCCCATGCATGCGCGGAGTTCGCGTCTTGTTTATACTCCGTAGAGTGCGCAGGGATAGCATCCGCGTCTTTTTTATACTCCGGAGAGTGCGTGCGGAGGCGGACCTCGACGCTACGTCTTATTTATACTCCATAGAGTGCATGCGGAGGCGGACCTCGACGCTACGTCTTATTTATACTCCGTAGAGTGCGTGCGGAGGCGGACCTCGACGCTACATCTTATTTATACTCCGTAGAGTGCGTGCAGAGGCGTCCCCCGCTCGTCTTGGTTTATACTCATACCCGTATCTTTGACAGAGAGTGCGCGCGCGAACGCATGTCTTTGTTTATACTCATATCCGTATCTTTGACAGAGAGTGCGCGCGCAAACGCGTGTCTTTGTTGCGAAGAACAAGAATTTGTGCAAACGGTGAACTTTATTAAATTCCCATTTGCGCGGGTGAGCAATTACAAAAAGGGGGGATACCGACCACTAACCGCTATGAGGACGGGGCGATCGCTGACGAGTCGCTGCTGCCGGGGCAACCTTGTGCCCGAGGAACGCGAGACGCTCTCCGGGGGCGCCCGAGGGCTCCGCACCTACACACCCGGCTTAGGTGCCTTGGCGAGCCGCGTGGCATGGACCTCTGGCGCCAAGCTCTATGCGCCGAGCCATGTCCTGGTCGCCATGGACGATGATGATGGCCCGCGGTCTGGGAAGCTTCATGCACAGGAAGCCGTGATGCGGGACTGCCCCGAGAGTATTTAGGAGCGGCCGCCCTAATATGGCATTGTAGGGGTATGCAATGTCGACCACGTCGAAGATGGCATCTTCGCTCCTCACGTTGTCGTTTTGGCCGAAGGAGACTTGAAGGCATATCTGGCCCAACGCGCGCAAAAGCTGCCCTCCAAATCCTTGTAGCGGGATGCCTGAAGGGCCCAATCGACTCCGAGGGATCCCCATTTGGTCGAAGGCTGCGGTGAACAGGATGTTCGCGGAGCTTCCTCCATCGACTAGGACGCGCCTGACTTCGCATCCGGCTACAAGGACCCGGACGGCCAAAGGGTCTTGGTGGGGAAACTCCACGCCCTCGGCGTTAGCGGGCGTGAATGTGACTTCGTGTTGTGCCCATTCCGGCGGCGCCTGCGCCGGGTATGCCGCGACGTGGTGCAGCCTCCTCGCGTAGGCCTTCCATTGCTACGCCGAGGTGAACTCCAACAAGGAGCCTCCAGAAATGACGTTGATGATCCTGCGCTGGGCTCCTTCCGGGGCTTGTAACTGTAGGAGGCCCTCCCGAGGTTGTTGCACATGTGCCTGAATTCACAGGAGGCCTTCTTGGGCTGTATTCCTTGGTCCTCGGGTGTTGAACGTGGGCCACGACGGGCGCGCGTGTTTCCAGGTTTTTGTCCCTAGCGACGCTCTGCCGTAGCGCTGCGATAGTGGCGCAAGCACGCGTGTCATGGTTGCCTCGGCCATGGATTTTGCACCACTGCCCGTGGTGCTGGTCGCCGTACTCTTCGCGGGTTCTGTCGTCGCGACCCCGGCCACGCCCCCGTCCTCGGCCTCGGCGCCCTCTGCCTCCGCGACCTACGGAGGCGTTGTCTTCGGAGCCGCCCTCGATGTCAAAGACGTAACGAGGTTTCCTGGACTTGCGTTATTCGCGCTTGGGCCTATCGCCTGGCAGGTCCTTGTGTTGGGGGTCCTTGCGTTCGGAGGCGCCCTTCGGTTGCTCTTGCTTGCGCTTACCTTTCGAAGAGCCCGGCTTCGGCGAGCCTTCGCTCTTTGCCGAGCCTTCCGCCTTGTTGGTGTCGGAGTCATCATCGTGTCGCCTCCGCGTGTCCTCCTCCGCTCTGGCGTACTCTTCCATCTTGTCGAAGAGCTTCGCGACCGTCCTAATGGGCTCGCGCGCGTTGTACTCGGCCATCGGTCCCGGTCGGAGGCCTTGTATTGCTGCGTTGATGACGGTTGTTTCGTTGACGTCCTTGACACGGCAACGCGTACTTTAAGCGCGAAGTAATCCCGGAGCCGCTCCTCAGGTTTTTGCTTGACTGCGAAGAGCTGGTCCACATCGACACGCTCGACGTAGTTTCCCTGGAAGTTGTTGTAGAGTCGATTGCGGATCTGTTCCTAGGCATAGATGGACTATGGTTCAATGGTGAAGAACCAGGACAGCGCCACCCCTTGTAACGCGATGGGAAGTCCTTTTGCCTTCGTGGTGTCATCTCCGCCAGCGGCTTCGATAGCGGTCTCATACACGCGCACGAATTCTCGTGGGTAAGAGTCGCCCTTGTACGCCTCGATGACGCTCGGGAACTTGAAGTCCTCAGGCCACGCCGCCTGCTGTAGGCCCGCGGAGAGCGGGGACACTGGGTCTATGCGCCGCAATGGGACGCGACTAGACGTAGGGGCGTCGCGGCTATCCGCCCTCTCCGGAGCGGGTTCGGATGCCACCGCCGGGGCGTGTTGGCTCGAGCCTCTTGCATGTCTCGCATGCCCCCGCGGCGTCTTAGCTCCGCCGAACGCGCTAAGGGACACCAGCAGGCGGCCTCCACCGCGACGTGGTCGGGTCGTCGGTGCGCTTGGCGGTACTACCGCACGGCGATGACCACGGCTGCGCGCGCCGCTGCCGCCCGCGCGTTGTCTGGAGGACCACGGAGCGGTGACGAGGTCGCGTTGCGGCTGGGACCATTCACCGCTTCGCGGGTGGAAAACAGATGCGCCTGCGTTGCCATCGCCGGGGTTGGTCGCCGGGCGGTCTTTGGTGGGTCCGCGTTATGTCGCTGGCGGGGTTGGTTGTCGCGTCGGTGGTGGGGTTGGGCGTTGCGTCAGTGGCGGGGTTGGGCGTCGCATCGGTGGCGGGGTTGGGCGTCGCGTCGGGAACGCCGGTGTTCACAGTCGCACCCGCACCACCGCTCGTACCTGCGGCTGCTAAAGCCGAAGCCCTAGTGCTGTTGCGAGACTTCACCGCTTCCGCCTTCTTCTTCTTCGCCGCCGACGGTGAAGCTTTCTTTGGTGCCATCCTCCTTCAGACTTGGAGGCTTGCTCTTGTCCTCCCCACGGACGGCGCCAACTGTTGTGGCTACAGACCAAACAAAGAGAGAGTATGATAGTAGGGAGTTAGGTGAGTAAAGATGGCTTAGGGTCTTTCCCCATGGCCTATGTCCTGTATATATATCCACATGGAGAGTACTTTTACAATTATACCCTTACACATGAGTACTTCCCTCAGGGGTACCTATGTCACTATACATGCCCCATTCTGGGCCTTACACTCTCTTAACAGGCCTGCTGGGCTCAGGTGGGGGCCACCCCTACAACACAATTGTTTCTCTCCGCGTACTATCTTCCACAAATAGACAAAAATCAAAAACCATAAGCTAAAAATTACAGCCATGACCCAAAAGAATCCACCCTAGATCATGAGCTAGGGTAAAATAGTACATGGATTTGAGCCACTGAACTCACATGTTTAGAACGAGGGTATTGAATTGTTTACATTCTTCCAGTTGATCCAACAAAAAATGTACCCGCTCGTTTCGGCTTCAGCTTCTGACTTATTTTTCACTATTCATAAATTTCGTCTTTTTCTGAACTTTTGGCTTTTGTTTGAGCTTTTTTGCCGATTCTTTTTTCTCGTATTCGTTTCCGTTGTCCATGATGAGCTAGCATATTTTTTCTATTTTAAAATTTTTTTAAATTTAATTACGTCAAATAAGCCACTTTCAGCTACAGTGAAATTTCAGCCGCTACAGTGCAATTTTAGCCATAAACTACAGCTTTTCAGCCCAACTGAGCAGGGATGATTCCACACCGTATGATGAAATTAGTAAAATGCAACTTAAAAAGTAATTTTACTTTTCCATTCTCACCTATTTTCCTTCTTTTCCAGTTTTCCCGGACGTGAAGCTTCTGATTTGCCCTTATCTATTTTCCTTGAAGTATAGGTATCAAAACCACCCGAACAGACCACGAGATTGAGCCACCCGACGAAGGGTTGCAGAACCCTAGAGTTGCTTAGGTCTTAGCCATCCCTTCTTTCCTATGGCACAGATTATGCCACGTCAACATTTTCAACTAATTATCTCATCTGGTAGATTTGTAAACAAATTAATTATTTTCAGTTAATTTCTTTTCGGATGCTCAATCCAAAACACCAACGGCAAAGAATTGACAATGCAATCTTTTCTTCCAAACTTCATGCCTCCCATTCGTGCTAGCGGATAACTCCATGGGAGAAAGCACAATACTTTTCTTCCAAGTTCTATGCCCCGATTGGGCTAAAAAATAGTGGCTTATAGCTGAAATTGCATTGTAGCTAACTGAAATTACATTGTAGCTGAAGGTATCTTATTTAGTGTAATTAAATTTAAAAGTTTTAAAAATAGAAAAAATATGTTAGCTCATCACGGACAACGCAAACGAATACGAAAAAAGAACTAACAAGAAAGCTCAAAAACCTAAAAGTTCAGAAAAAAAGACAAATTTATAAATAGTAAAAAAATAAACCAAAAACTAAAAGTTCAAGCTGAAATAAACAGGACGCTAAGTATGATGATGACAGACATTTCTAAACATAGAACGGCTAGAAGGGTGCCACTCCCCTGATGCGGCTATTCCGGCAACCACGGTCACCCATTTCACTCGACTTCTCATGCTAATGCTCCGGGACAACCTTACCATCGGTAATTTAATTGCAGCTACTAGGTCATGGCGTGTTTCTTGAAAGAAGAATGTGGCTTATCAGAGAAGAAACAGGTAAATGTACGGAGCAGGACTTCTGTGTCACAGGAAAGAAGGGATGGCAGAGATTTGGGCAAATCCACCTGGTGGAGATGAGTAGCAACTCTAGGGGATCTGCATCCTCGACAAAGCTTTGCATAACTGTAACATCCCAAAAAGTCCAAGTTTTGCAAAAATTAAAGTAAATTATTATTTTCTGGATTTTCAAATTTTTTGCGATGTTACTGAATTTTCAAAACTATTTTCTACTTTCCCAAAATTAAAACGATTTCTGTAATTAAATAAAAAAATCAGATAACTATATGCTATTTGATTTAAAAATATTAAAATTATCTTCTCTTATTTTTTGGAATTTTCATTTGGTATTTTTGGAGTTGATTTGAATTTTCAAAGTATTTATAAAATAAACAATTTGTTTAATATCCAAAATTCCGGTGGACCGAAACCTTTATGGCCCACCTTCTCCTCTCTTTGATGGTGCAAGCCAGCCCACTCCACCGCACCCTGCAAACCCTGGAGGGCCTTGACTCATCCACCATCGACCCCTTCCTTCGTTCGCTCGCCCTGGCCTGCTCTGTAGCTTGGGTTGCTGATAGGTAGGGTCCGTTTTTTGAATTCATCCCCTACATGGAGTCTACAACCCGCACACCTGTAGCGTCATCGTCTTGAAGTACATGCTCTACAAACGGAGCAAGTGCTGAGGTATTGGGAAAAGCTTTGTTACATCTTCTGAGTTGTACGCCTAAGGAAGTGTATTAGAACCATGTAAGTGAATCATATCTTATAAGTAAAGTTATACACCTCTATAGAGGTAGAAATATTTAAATAGCCTTTTACAATCATGGACATTCTCAAAGATTTCATACAAGAGGTAGATTTTACAAAATAAAATGTAGGAGGCGGAACCATGTTAACTGGATGGATTGGCTTAGTGCTCATATATTTCAATACTTGTTTATTTATTATGTTGTTTTTAAATTATGTCTTTTCAAATCTACTTATTACATTTCAATGCAATTTTTGCTTTATGCAAAATAAGCAGTAGAAGCCATTTCCTTTGTAATAAGTGTTGGCAATTCTTATGTCTTACAAATAATTATCCGCAAGCACACAAAATTCGTCATAGTATTTCACCTTGGAGTATTCCAAAGTATTGCATTTTTCTCAGGGAAGCTATTGTTTAGAGATATCCAATTAACAATTTATCTAAACAATGCCTGATCTTTCCGGAATAGGGATAAGAGTGTAACATCTTGAATTTCGTGTTACAGTTCAATTTCATGAAAATGCCTAAAATTTAAAATTTTGGATGCATCTTATTGGCATTTGGATTTTCTAAAATAGTATTGGGACTTTTCTGGAAATTGAGTTATGAAAACTAATTTAGGAAAAGATATGCAATTAACAAAACTAATTTGAATGAAAAGGCGAATATGAAAAGATAATCCATAAAGTAACACGAGAGAATTTACGGTGAAATTAATTCAAGGGGAACTTGGAGCAAAGTTGAAATTCAAATTCAAATTTTATTTCTTTAAAACAATACATTAGTTAAAATCAAAGGAAATAATTTTGGATCAGGAGATTGAATAGAAAAACTCCTATAATTTAAATCTTAATTTGTAAACTATTTTTCAACTCCAGTCCAAATTAAACTCAGACATGAGTTCAACTCAAAATTTAGAATTTAAATTCAAGTGCAAATCAAACCCTAAATTTTACACTTAAATTCATAATTTAAATTTGAAATCCGAAATAAAAATTCTGAAAATCAGTTTTGGGCCCAACCCACCTCCTTTATCTTTCTTGCTCTCTCAGCCAACGTGCTCCCTCCTCTTTCTTCTTCCTCCTTCGGCCCAGCACGCGCCCCAACCTGCTCTTCCCCTCTCTTTGCTCTGTCATGCGCCTGAGCCGACTATCTATATATGCTTGGGTGAATGCCCTAAGCGGATTTATATGCCTGGTTCCTAGGTTTAGGGTATTCCCTATGTTGAGCATACTCAAATCAGAACAAAAACAGACCACATCGTGCCAACGCTTGCCGCAATCGCTGACTATCTCACCACTGTTTTCACATGCGCCACACACACTCATGTCATCGCTGTCCCATCCCACCTGTCAGCTTCACTCATGCCATGATGCCACCACCACACTGCACACCTCTGCTCCGCTGTCTCATCGCCTTGGTCACCGCTTTGATGATCGGCCGAGAGAGCATTTCCTGTATGCCCGCTGTAGCGCCTTAACGTGCCACCTCACCATGTATGCCTCATCCCATCGTCACCCCTATGGCCATGTTGTGGTGACGACGACTGCTACTGCTCCGCCGTGTCATGCCCTATTCATGCCCATGCTGCCCGATCATCTCTACCAGCTACAAAGCCACCCAGAGCCCCACCCTGCCTCCTCACACCTTCGCTAAGCTCCCTTTCACTCAATTGAGCTTCCACTTAAATTTCGCCAGAACCATCGTCGTCTTCCTCTTTGGCCATAACCGACCACTACACCATTGTTTCCTCTCTGGTGAGTCTCAGGCCAATTCTTCGTGCCTGAAGCATCCTCTCCTCTCCCTCCCCCTCCACCTTCACTCAATTTGGGTAGACTCTAACCACAGCTCGCCGGTGCCGTGATCCTCTATTGCACCATCTCGCGTCCTCGTCGCCAAACCACCTTGAGCATCCCTAAGCTTCTCCAACCTCTCCGGTGAGCCCCCTACTCCCCCTAGATGCTCACAAACCCTTTCATTTTGCTTTCCCCGCCATCGGAGCCTTGGCCGCCATGGTGGCTAAGCTTTGTTATCACTGTGTGCCATCGTGCTGCCTTGGTGGCTCGCCACCGGTCACACCGTCGCCACCCGTGGTCCTAACAACCCATTTTGGGGTTGCTGGAGCCCGCCATCGCGTACCTCACCTGCGACAAGTGCGGAAGTGTGCCTCCTCTGTGAAGACAAGGAGAAAGCACTGTAGCACAATTAAAATTAATGATAGTAATTAGTTTAGGTTAATAATGTTCATTAGTTTAAACTAAATAATCATTGATATGTGGGCCCAGACCATTACAAAACTAATTGAAATTGGTTTAAATCAATGAGCCACTTACATTTGGGTCCTCATTGTGCTCCGATCCCACTTGCCAATCACACCAACATTTTCCTTAAGAAAAGTAAACCCAAAAGAAATTAAATATTAACGGTCTCACATGTTAGTCTCAATAAGGTTTTCTTAAGAAAAATAATTCAAAAACAAAATAAATTAAATATTAACGGTCCCACATGTTAGTCTCTAAAGTATTTTTTGACTATGGAAATAAATTAAAACCCGTAGGTTCCAGCTGTTAGTGAGGTAGTCTCTCTCCTCTTTTTATTTTCAGGATTTTCCTGAAATTAAACTTTTGAAGGCCTATTCTCACTCATTTTCAATCCAAATTAAATGAAATGTGATTCTAAATTCATATAATATAAAGATATTTCTTTTGGGGGTAAATCATGAATTTTGAAGTTCATTTGCATTTTTAGTTGGATTTATTTTGTATTCTTTGAGTATTTATTTGATTCTCATCGCAATCGCTTGATTAGACTACGAAGCCTAAGAAGAGCAGCAGTTCGAGCCAAGCCAGGACCCTTAGGATCAAACAATTTGTGAGCAAGGTGAGTCAATACTATTATTATTTTGCGCTTATTTTTGAATGCAAGTTATGTTGATTTAAATTATTAAAATTACATGCTTTAATTTACACACAATTATATTCATGTTATGCTTATAGTTAAATCCCAATTAATAATTGCACTAATACACCCCCACTCCTTGAGTTTGGATATAAAACTTTGTCACCCTAGAAATAATGCTAAACATACTAGTGATAAGTCCGTATCTAAGCACCATGCTTAATCTTGCTTAGATACCTGGGCGCATTAAATTGCCCTAACATCATTTCAAACATGAAACCTCTATTTGAGCAGTCATTGGATAGAAATGACTGGAATTTTGAGCTGAAAGGATATTTTGATCCTTAAATATCTGGACGGATGGTAAGAGTGGCTAGTATAGATAGAGCATGAGAATGTGACCTATGATGGGACCACCCAGATAACCCTGAGGACTCAATTTTGTGATGACCTCTCAATGTAAAATAGTACAACAACAAGTCTTTAATGCATACGACCTAGCCAATTGATTTGCATCAACCTAGCGCTGGATGTGTCATTTGGTGGCGCACGATCAAGTGAGCTAGACAGAAGCCTTTGACATGACGGCGCAAAGGGAGGCTTTCAGAGAGGGTGGATAGGACCCCACAGCGGTGGAAGCCTTAGTGTGTATAGCCTCGTTGGAAAGATACATTATAAAGGCTTTATGGTAATCTTCTTGATCTACATATCTAAGGCAACATGTGAAATATAATAAGTTGGTTATCTCTTGTGGGTAAAGTATATGACCTCTGCAGAGTGGAAATTGTTTGAATAACCTTGCCCACAGTCATGGGCGAGCGTAAGAGCCTCCTCGAATTAGTGCTTATTTACATAATGATCTTTGTGGTTAAGATGAAAAAACACGAAGGGTAGATAGAACCCTGAGTATTGATTTCCCTAGGTGGATAGAACTCAGTGACTATAATGGGTGGATAAAACCCAAGTATAAAAATAGCATTGGTAAATGGAACCATGTAACAGGTTGATAAAACCTACACTACTATTATTATTGCACACTCTTATTTTTTTTAAAAAAACATGGTTTAGTTAAAAAATGCTAAGTCTCAAGAATTTTTACTTATTGTAATTTTCAATTGAAGCCCTTAGCAAATAAAATAACCCGAGCCTCCCTTTGTTAAGCGATGCATCTATATTATTGTATTTTGTATGTTAACTCACGGAACATAGTTGTTTGTGCTCACCCTCGCTGGTAGCTGTGGGAACCTATGGTAGCACTAGCTGGCCGATGCTGTGCTTGGCTGACCGGTGTGGCATGGCTGAGGCATGGCCCGGTTCTAGCCCAACCAAACGTGAGTTCGTGTGGTGATTTGCCGCATGAACGCTCAAAATTTGTTTTGGTAAAAGGGTTTGCCCCCCAGGATTTTTGGTTTTTTCAAAGAAGATCAATTAATCCCAGAATTTTTTGTTGATTTTTTATGGTATTTATTAGCATGAATAAAATTATTTTTGTAATTTATGAACTTTTGCAAAATTTAAAATTCAAATTAATTTAACAGAAAATTTTAGAACCTCAGGTTACCTCCTGGAAGGGCTTATTTAAGGTCTTTAGCTTGACCATGTCATGTACCTTTAATTATTTATGCCAACACCCGATGTTAGAGATGCCAACAGGGTCGCTATAGCGTTAATTCCTTTTTTTGACCCTAGAGCCTTTTGTTGTCCTTGTCATGGGTGGTGGTAAGTAATGATCCACACTCTTGTATGCTATTCTTGGGCAATTCTCTATGTGAGGTTTAAAGGTAAATCGCTCCATCTTCCCATTGATGATGAAGTGGATTTCTCATACACCAATGTTGATGTTGGCATTGGTAGTACTCAGGAATGGCCATTCCTTTCTAAGATTATTGGTGTCTTGGTGTCTTTTTATTTGCCTCCATCTCAAGGACTACGGAATTGACAGGTATGAGGAAGTCTCAAATTTTTACAGGGATGTGCCCATTGATCCCAATTGGATATCTACTAGTTTGATATGCAAGCTACAAGCACATAGCCATTGGGGTAAGTTCTAAACAACTATTTGTCGAATATGATTTAGGCATGACATTGATGCTTGCTTTGAGATTGCAGAGTGCTTGCTCGAATTTTTGTAGATGATGGAACACGTGATAGTGCGATAGTTGGATCCTTCTTCTTAGCTGAGGCAAGGTTGGGAATAGCAGCACTGCATTCCTCTGTCAATTTGACCAATTGAGCTTGAACATAGATTAAATCATCACTTTACCATGCCTTTTGTAGGGTTTCCAAGAGTAAAATATGAGTAAAAACCATGTCAACAATAAACCTTGCTGAGTACTCCATATATTTACCCATGCTATACATAATGTTGCTTAGTTTATGGAAATTAATGTAATGTTGACGATCTATTCCTTGAAGAGTACATTGGTCCTTGAAGACTTTGAGAACTTGGTCATGCTTCACCACTCGACTGTCCATGGCATATAGAGCAGGCTGCATATTGGAGTTATCTTTGTTTTTCCACTGCTGTTTATTTAATCAGTTAGCTTTGTGAGGCAAGATTGTAAGACATTGACCATAAGGTCTTATCACTTTTGCTTAATAATAATTGCTACTTCATTAGTTGATTCGTGAGCATAGGTGGTGCTTCATTGATGTTACAACTATATGCACAAGCTTAATCTTAGACTAGTGCAGAAGACACATAAGGTTCAGATTTGAAAATCTAGGTGTGATAATAACCAAGTGATGAGGATGGGAGGGTGTTGCCATTGTGCCGATTAAGAAGGATGTCATCTGCATTGTCTGGTTTGGCCCCAATCTGTAGGACCGGATAAGCAGAGAGGGGGTGAATGGTGCCTTCAAATTCTCCCCAAGTATTCGCTTAACCCTTTTCTCTGATAGCTACTGAGCTATGAAGACTAGGGTTTAAAACACTCTTGGAAAACCAGAGCAACAGAGAGAACACTATAGAAAACAGACCGTGGTCGGAAACTGGTAACCTGGTCAAAAACTTACAACGTGGTCGTAAGTTCAACAACACGGTCATGAGCTGATAGAGTGGTCGTGAATCCGACTACCAGACGAAAGTATAACATGGTCGGAAATCGACTACCAAACAGAACTGATTATAGTCGATAACCACCGAGACCAGAAACAACGTGATCGAAAATGGTTGCAGTCGAAACTGACGTAGTCGTAGACAACGTGATCGAATGCCAACCAGTGGTCGAACAATCAACGTTGTCATAACCAGTCGACACCGTGGTCGTAACCAACATGGTGATAAGCCAACGACTGGTTAACAACCAGCATGGTTGAAACCTATTGGCAACATGGTCATAATCAACGTGGTCGAAAGCCAATGAGATGGTCGAACAACTAGTGTGGTTGAAACCAGACTGCAACTCAAAAGATCAATGTGGTCGTAACGAGCATAGTTGTAAAACTAATCAACATTCTAGAGAGTGCATCGACTACCAACTGCTTTAGATAAATTCAATAGAAGAACATGAAGAAACTGTTGGATCGATGTTGGCGACAGAGGGGGGGGTGAATGTCGACTCTAAAAATTCGATCCCAAAAACTCATGGAATGTTTCCTCTCCAAATAGCTACAAAGCTATGAAGAAGAAGTTAAGCTTACTGGAGGCCTACACTTACTGAGAAAGAGACCTAGGAGGAAATACAACAAGAGAAATAAAATCACAGAGAACAAAACTGCAAACACCACCCTGGGCCGGTCTGACCACTCCCTGGCCGGCGGTCAGACCGCCCGGGCCATGCCGGTTTGACCGCTCTTGACATACCAGTCTGACCGGTGCTCAAACTCCGGTCTGACCGCCTCTTGCCCTCCGGTCAGACCGCTCCTCGATTTCCAGAGCAGGCAGCAAGCAGGATTTTCAGACAAAAACTCAAGACTTCCAACTGCAGAGAAAATTTAGGTGTGTTTCTAGAATTCTTTGCCCAAAACAGTGGAGAAATGACTAAAATAGTCAGAGGAACCAGAAGAAACAAAAAGATCCAACTTGAAGGCAAGTATTTCAGATTTTGGGAGAAACCTGAAAACTTACAGAAAGCATCCTCAAAAATCAAATTCCCATCTCAACTTTGCTATGAAACTTTGAGGATAGCTACTTAATAGCCTCAGGACTCAACATACATGCCATCTCAAGAAGAGAAACCTGGAATGCATCAAAACCCTAGAAATGGAAAACAAGAGCAGGAAACTGAAAAATGCAAATCCTTGATTCATTCTCTTTGCTCTAGGGAGAATCCAATCAAATGATCTTGAGACCTATTCCCATCACAGAGCAACCCATTTTACCACTAAACAGTAGGAAACAACGCAAAAACGAAAATTCAGAAATCACCCACAGAGGGCATCGAAGGCAAAATAGAGAGCACTGGAGAAAAACTCAGAAATTTCATTCCTAATCAAATGATTACAGAGGAGTCCCCATACGCATGGACATTAGAACAAAAGGAATTATTACAAGTTCATTAATCCATCCTCTCCCTCTCCCAAGCCAAGAACTCACACCCTACATGCTTCTTGGAGAGGAAAAACACACACAGAGGGGATGAACGAAGGGAACACACCCTGCCCTCTTCCAACAACTAAAGCCTCTTACCAACTAAAGAGCCAAAGCAAAAACCAACCCCCAAGACCATGAAGACCATGCAAGGAGACACCCTCCTTTTATAGTCTCTCACTAATGGGTTTGAAATTTGCTTTGCCCATTAAGCCACAACAACTCCAATGCTTTACCCATAATCCACTTCCTTTAGTGCAGCTTTGCGTATTCCTCAAAACGCCCCTCCTGCACCTTCTGGGAAGCTTCCTCATTCCTTGGCTCGCAAGCCTCGCAGCTACCTCGAGCCATCGCCATCTTCGGCACACCTCGACCGTTCTGACCTCGGCACCTGCGCCTAGTCCGGTCCTCCGTGCCTCACCACGACTCCATCTCGACGTCCTGCAGCCATCACAGGCAAGAAACACATCAAATAGCACCGCTCGATACATGAAAACATAAATAGCATCAAAGAATCTCATTAAGCATGAAATAGCCCAAACCTGACAAGTCAACATAATATGCATCCTAATCCCTTTGACCAGGTTTGACCAAGTCCTATCGAAGCCGATTGCACCACGCAAACGACATGGTCCGAACCTGTAACATCCTGAAAAATATAAATAATAAGTTATGGAGTTTTTGGATTATTTTATTTGCTTTTTATTTGAATTTGGAGTTTATTGGCTTTTTGTAAATATAAAGGAACTTCAAAAGTAAAAAGAGGGAAGAAATCAACACATAAAATAATAAAACATGAGCATCAAATAAAGAATTTGAAAAGATGATCCATAAAGGTAAGGGAGAATATTTGATTTAACCATAAAATCTCACCATTAAAAATAATGGAGTAAATAGTAAAGAAGGTTAACATTTATATATGTATATGCAAACTCATATGAATAACAATATATATATATGCATAAGAATACCATGTGAAAGAATGAATAAATAAATATAGGTGTATATACACAAAAATAAGAAGGAAATGAAAATATGTATATATATACACACATATATATTCAAGTGTAAAAGCAAAACAAAATACAAAAGAAAAAGAAAAGAGAAAGAAAAAGGAAAATCGGCCGGGCCGGCCATCACCCCGGCCCAGCCCCTCTCTCCGAACGCGCCGGTAAGGCTTTGCGCGCCCAATGGACGCCGTGCGCTGGTCGCGCCAGCCGCCGCGCGCAGCCTCAACCTCGCGCCCGCCTCTACCACGCGGCCCGCGCTCCCGACCGCGCCTCTTCTCCCGCTGGCCGGTGGACCCGCTCCCCGCGTTCCCCCGCCTCTCTCCCTCTGCGCCGCGGGCCCGAGCCGTCAGCTCCTTCTCCCTCGGCTCCTTCTTCCTCCACGCGCCAGCGCCGCTCCTCTCCCTCGCGCTCACGCCTGCCGCAGCTGATCCCCTTCCTCTCTCTCTCACCCCGTGGGCAAGATTCAGCGCACCCCTATTCTCTCTCTCCCACAAAATCTCGGTGGGATTTGGTTCATCTCCCCCGCCGGAGTGAGCAGGGCGGAGGCCGGCGCTGCCCCGCCACGTGCCTCCCCCTTCCGGCTATAAAAGCCCCTCCCGGGAGCCGCAATTGCGCCGCGACGCTTTACTCTTCCCTCCTCTGCCCGTAATTTAGCCGTAGCGCCCCGAATCCCCGCCGCCCCTTCTTCTTCCCGAGCTCCGGCGCCCCTCCCGTCGATTCCGGCCCCAAGCCAACCTAAGCTCCTGGAGCCAGCGGGAGCAAGGCGGCCGACCCTCCTTCCCGGCCTCCGTCGCTGAACGTCGCCGCGTCGACCGCCTTCCCGACCGCCGCCGCGACGCCGCGACTCTCTCGGCCACCGTCGACCCCGGCCACCTACACCAGAAGACTCACCTTCGCGCGGAGTTCACATATCACGAAGCTCCCGAGCCTCCTGACCACCGCTCGCCGCCGGCCACCGTCGCCCCCGACTCCTCTGCCCGGTCGGCTCCGCGAGCTACCTTAAAAGGGTACGTTGCCCTTATGGGGTAGGCAAAGCCTCCCCGCCCACTTGGTTACCAGCGCGCATCTCTTCCCCCCTCCGCTCCCGCGGCGCGCGTTCGAGCCCCCGGCTCTGCGCCTGCGGTCGAGCGATTTCTTTTAAAATCTCCGCTGACAGGTGGGCCCCACCTGTCGGCCAGTGTAACCAGAGCGGCCGACTGACCGCTGGGCCCCACCGGTCAGTGGCACAGGACCCTACTGACAGGCGGACCCCACTGAACAGTAGATGGACCCCACTTGTCAGCGGCCCGGCAATAAAAGAATTAAAATAAAAAGAAAATGACATGTGGGTCCCACTGTCAGAAATTTCATAATTTTTGGAATTAACTAAACTGAGAACTTCAAATAATCATAACTTTTTCATTTTAACTCCAAATTGGATGGGACAAATTTCTAAATTCATCTAAAATCAAGATCTGTCCAATGGAACTGAAATCATAAATTTTAGAGGTCCATTGAAGTTAGAGACATTCATAAGCAAATGAATATAGATAAATAGTTAGAAAAATATGCGCCATTAGTAAATATGTTAGTTCAATTTTTAAACACCTTAGGCCTTATTGAAAATATAAACCCTAACATTAACATATTGCCAACCCAAAATCTGATGTAGTAGTTTTAATTTAGTAGAGGTAACAAAATGTAATCATGTGTAACAGGTTTGAATAGTAAAGGGATGCAAAAGTAACCATCTAAAGTATGACTATCATTCCTACATCCCTAAAAGGCCATATTAATATAGAGATACTAAAATATAATAGCACTAGGGCATCGGGCATTAAAATGACCTATCTAATATAAATAAACATTCCAAAGTAAACACTTAATCAAAAACTTAATAAAGGTATCCAAGTGTTATAATACTTTTGACTAAAAGATTTATAGAATAAGTACAGATTCATCCATCACCCAGTTTGCCTTTACCTAAGTTGCAAGGAAAACTTACTCAAGATAAAATTTATACATTAAACTCCTGCACTACTATAGGTATAACCCGACTCATGGAACTCCCTTGATAAATGCGACTCTAATAATAATAGAAGTTAGTAATAAAAGATCGAACCTCGCTTTCTCCAATCAGCGACGTTTGGCCACTTTTCCAAAGTAGATAATTCCTGTAGATAACTCCTCACTTTTGATCTTTTATTATCCTAAAAATTTTCCCTCACGGTAAAGTTATTCAGATAACTCGTTCTCCCACTCAGGTCCAGCTACCACTATGTTTGTAACACACTAATCTGAAACATCCTTCTATTCGCAAATCGTAATAAGTGTATAAATTAAATTAAATCGGCCATTTGAATTTATTTAGATTTATTTGGATCTTTTGAGTTATTTGCTTTCATTTTGGATTCAGTCGTTTGTCGCGTAATTAGAAACTGAAGTCCGAAGATTCCACGGATCAAGCGAGATCAAGAGTGAAGTGAAGAAAAGATCCGCAATTCAAGAGAAAGCATTGTGTGAGCTCAAGACCGCGGTAAACCGCGCCAGGCGAGTCAATACTTTGATCATGTTGAACCTACATTTTCTGCAAACTACTTGGGTTTAAATTATCAAAGTGCATGCTATTATTCTATATACAAATACATGTTAATTTAAGATTTTAGTTACATGTCCATTGCTTGCTTGACTAATATTACACCTCCTTTGGAATACTTGAATATGTGAACCTTGTCGCCTTAGTAAACTATAATGGTAACTTTTCAAAAGTAAGTCCATAATTTATATATGCCGTGCTTAGCATTGTTTAGGTAATCATGGTCGCGAGAACGCCCAAACATCACTTTAATCATGAGAAAAATTTGGTTGGGACAGTCATGGTGGTAATGACTGATAAATGTTGGGTATGATTATTTTATGTCTCCAAAAACCCCAACTTGCTTAAATATCTGGGCGGCTGGGTTTGATGGTGTGAGTGTGGTGCAGTGGATGCACAAAATGGGTTAGTGATAGACCGCCCAGATACCACTAAGGACTGAATCTTGTCATGCCAACCCGTGTAAAACAGTACAACCACAAGTCTGTAAATTACAACTTGGCTTAGTAGATTTACCGGACCCTGAAAGTCATCCTTCCAGGAGGAGGTGTGGGTTAGTGCAAGCGGCAGTCGGTGAGACGGCTTGAATGGGACACTCGCAGAGGGTGAAGTTCTGCTGTGGCGGGCTAGTAGGGGTGGGGAACTAGCTGCTAGACGTTCAGAAGGAGGACATCCCGCACAACGTATGGGACCCACCGCAAGTGGGAACGACCCATAGGGTGAAATGATGGAAGGGGCGAGGTACTTTGAAAAGTCACTATGATGGTCTGCTCAACCACATGACTAAGGAATCGTGTGGAGCAACGAGTTGATTGTCTCTTGTGGTGAAAGTGTACAAACTCTGCAGAGTCAAAACTATTCGAATAGCCGTGCCCACGGTCAAGGGCAGACATGGGAACTTAACCAGATATAGTTCTATTTCAAAATGATTTATGAAAGGGGAATGGAAAAGTGGAGGGCAGTGTAAGGCCCTAGTTTGGAATTGTCCTGGGTGTCGTCCCAGTGGTAAGTTAAGCGGCTATAACGCTGAAGGAATTGCTATATGGTGCAGATGCCATGTAACGGTGGATGGAATCTGGATCGCTATTATTATTGCATATTCTTGAACATTATGCTTTTGTTCAAAATGCTAGGTCTTAGGAATTTTTATATAATTGTATTCAAAAGCACTCTTCGCAAAAATAAAATAAACTTAAGCCATCCTTTGGTTAGCCATACATGTTACCTATTGCATTCTGTGTGTTGGCTCGCTGAGCACGGGGTCGGAGTGCTCACGCTCGCTTTTGCGACAAATTCAGAAGCGGGAGTCAGATCACCTCGCCTCAGCAACAAGATTGGACAAGCTGGCCGAGAAGATGAAGATGTCGAGAACTAGGCCGCGAACCTCCAGTTGGCTGCCTGTGGGCACGTCCTGAAGGTCCCACCTGTGTGCTTCGTTCTTCCGCTGCTGCAATTTAATGATTTCGGCCTCATCGGCCCATGAGTAAGTTTATTATTTTAAGTATGATTCCGCATGATATGTACTTTGATATTCAGAACTGTAACTGTGTGCACTATCTACTGATCCAGGGAATAGTGCAGCTAAACACAGTAGATTCCGGATTGTAAAATCTGGGTCTGACAGAACCACACAAACCAAACTCGACTTTCCTAAACCTTTGTGAATTACTCATCATACCCATGTGGTCACAATCACATGGTCTCTCAGAAACAATAGATCTGAACATAGTCGTTTGATAATATAAAGTGAAGCACCCGAAAGACTAAACAAAGTCGAGAGCAACATTCTTCAATCTAGAACTCAACCATGGTCGAAACCAACGTGATCATAAAGCCGATCGAGTTCCAGACAGTGAACAGCGCTGTCGATTGAATCAGTTTAGAAAGAAAACTGAAGAACACACAAGAATCGAAAAGGCGAATGTGGTCGAAAAGTAAAGCGCTGCGATGAGAGACTTGACCGTGGTCGTAAATGGAAGCGGTTGTAACATTCTCAGAAGAACAGAGGAAGGCCTATGAGGCTCACGACCGTAAGATCCAGATTCCAAAGAACTTTTGATTAAAAGATCAACTGGCCATGAAACTTTGTACGCTACTAGATTAAGGTCTCAAGAGACCACTCCATCCCCTTTTATAGGCTCTCGATACTGGGGATAACCCGTTAACCCCCTACCTACCACTGGATTTTCTCATGCATGCTTCTCAAAGCAGCTTACATCAACCCGTTAGTGAATCAATACTTGATCCACTTACACTTTCAGCACATACAGGACCTAAATCCCTTAGGCCAATAGAGTGGTTTCTCACACCGCCCCCTTTCCCGTATTGAGCAATTTACCAAAATGCCCCTCTACCACCTTTCTTGAAGCTTCCCGCTTCCTTGTCATCCTGACTTGCAACCACTTTGCAAGCCTCAGTTATCTTCGGCTTCTACCTGACTGTTCTAGACCTCAACACCTCCCTGTGCCTAGTCCCGGTCCTTCCACGTCGCACCATGACCTAGCTCCAAAGTCCTGCAACCATCACCAACAAACAAAACATCAAGCAACACTGCACAATACATAAGAATCATCAATTTGCATAATCAGAATGTATCCCAGTGAATAATCTCAGCAAACCAACTGGTCCAATATAGCTTACAACTACTTTGATGCACAAGACATGTGGTACTCGTAGCCCATGAGGTCCTACTAGTAGTTTACGACCACTCAGCAAGTCATTACGACCATCACACAGGTCACTACGGCCATGAAACAGATGCTATGACCATGTAGTAGTCGCTACGACCATGGAGAACACAGGTTACGACTATAGCACATAACACTACGATTATTGCTTACAGCGGCTATGAATTTACCAAACCTGGTTGCTACGACTTACGACTATTGATCACAAGCATGCAAAGCGCTACGACTATTGATCACGACCAGGCAGAGCTATGACTATTGATCACGATTAGGCAGAGCTATGACTATCGATCACGACCAGGCAGAGCTACGAATATCGATCATGACCATGTAGAGCTATGGCTATCGATCATGACTAGGCAGAGCTATGACTATCGATCATGACCAGGTAGAGTTACGACTATCGATCACGACCAGTAGAAGATACGACCATCAAGTTGTAAGAACTCCTGCCGACCACCAAGTCGTAAAAGCTCTTGCCTACCACCAAGTCGTAAAAGCCTCTGCCGACCACCAACTCGTAAAAACGTCTACCGACCACCTACTCATAAAAGCCACTGCCGACCATCAAGT
Organism: Dendrocalamus sinicus; assembly: GCA_036346575.1. Classification (NCBI taxonomy): domain Eukaryota; kingdom Viridiplantae; phylum Streptophyta; class Magnoliopsida; order Poales; family Poaceae; genus Dendrocalamus; species Dendrocalamus sinicus. The sequence continues at coordinate 26,705,625 of CM070657.1, read as the reverse complement.
CGTAAAAGCCACTGCCGACCACCAAGTCGTAAAAACCACTGCCGACCACCAAGTCGTAAAAGCCACTGCCGACCACCAAGTTGTAAAAGCCACTGCCAACCACCAAGTCGTAAAAATCTCTGCCAACCACCAAGTTGTAAGAACTTTAGACCTCACAGGCAGAGAACCAAATTCTGCACAAACCTCAAAAGCCAAACTCAACCTCTACACAAACTCTAATCCAAAGGTCAATTACTCATCATGACCATAGGGTAACCTCCACATGGTCTCACAATCTCCCCCTTGATGAGTATATTGACAAACACTGAAAAAGCATAAAGATGAGTTTGTTTTTGAAAAATAAAAGAAGTTGCAAAAGCCACACATGGTCTAAAAGAAGTGAAAAATGAACTTCAAGACCATGTTGACAAAGAGTGAAATGGAGCAAACAACAAGAAAGAGCAAGTTTTCTTCAAATGCTCCAAATCATCCCCCTTTAATGCCTTTTGTTTATCATTTTTCTCCCCCTTTTGGCAATAGAGTCATCAAGATGCATAGAAAAAAATAGAGCATGAGTGAAAATGGAGTGATTGTAATTTATTCATTTTAAGCATTAAGAGCCATGCAGATTATCCAAAATGACTCTCCAAGTATTAAACAAAACCATAACAGGTTAAAGTGCTATTTAGATCATGACAAATCATGCATTGCCAAGCTAAAGCCAAATAAACCATAATATGAAATTAGATAGATTGTTTAACATTTCAAGTCACTCAAGATCATAATCTAGTTAAAGGTATCCAAATATGAGTCAAGTCATGTCAATATTCTAAGTGGAACTAAGAATCTATCATCGATTTAATTTAGAGTGCTACAAGTTCAAAAATGAGACATTTATTCAAATTCTTGATATCACTTATAATTGAGCAAATTTAGCATATTTGGCATTTTCAGAAATGTATGGTTGGTTCCAACCATTTTTTTTAAAAAAGTTTGTTTGCTTAGCCATGTGCTAGATCTCAAGTCTTATGCGACCACTCCAAGCAAGAAGCTTAAGGAGGTGATCTTGGTCATCCAAAACTCCTCCTAAGTTCATGCCTAGTGCAATGGCAAGCTATTCATACCAAGTGCAATGGCAAGCTATCTCATGAGAAAGAATTGGTGAGATCAGTTTTTCGCACAAAAAAGATCTTTTTGCATTTTCTTAACTTAGTTCAAGAACAAGGAGTTAATACTAACTCATGCTTCACTAAAGAATTATCATAGCTCAATGCAGATTCAAGATTCAACTCAGCTTATTTGACATGGCATGAATCACAAGAGGATAACTAGAACCAGACTAGTTACAAGATCTAACAAAATATGATTTTATTCAAGTTGTTCACATTTACTTAAGCTAGCATGGCAAAGACTAGGCTACACATAGAAAGTCATGATAAATCTAGCAACCTAGCATAGTTCATGGCAAGATGTAATGCAATCTTATCATGTCATATAGGGATAATAATCAGGTCTCCACGTAATTATATTACAATGCACAATGCTGAAATTAAAATGCCATAAGATGCAATAAAAAGAAAATCCAGCTCTCTCTCAGCCATGAAACAATTTTGGTTTAAGTTGAGTTATGACAACATAAAATTCCAGAAAATCTCAAATGAACTCCCCTTGAACCAAAGCTATAAACAAGAGGAAGAAAGCTTGGATAGAAAGAAGAAATGACAGTCCTTATAGCATAGACAAGGAGAGAATACTATGGCTCAGACTGACTCTCATCTTCCCCATATGACTCTAGGACTATCAGCTGGTCATCTAACACACTAAATAGTAAACACATTCCCTGTCTACCTAAGGGGGCCCAACCCTTGCTAGACCTAAAGAAGTGAGTGAGCTCAACCTAGTTAGAAAAGAAGCAACTAATAGCAGCATCCTAGGATCATAAGATGAGAGGAAGAAATCTAAGCAACTGAGAAAGGGAATCACTCTAGTCTATGCTAGAAAGACTAACCCAAATGCACCTTCATGAAATACAACAAAATGAAATAGTGAACAATATGATACGTAAAGTACAAGAAACTCCCCTTTAAATTAACCCATAAGGACAAACCACCCAAGCTCTCCTCACAAGGTCGTAAACTTCGAGCTATCTAAAGGCTTAGTAAAACTGGTGGTCACTCTCCACAAATTGAAGCACTATGTCACCATTCTCCATATGGTCTCTAAGGAAATGATATCTGATATCTATGTGCTTGGTCCTGAAGTGATGCACTGGGTTCTTGGCAATGTTAATGGCAGAAGTGTTATCACAGAAGAGAGGAACACTATCTATGACTAACCCAAAGTCTCGTAAAGTCAAAACCATCCAAAGCACCTGACAACAGCAACTAGCGGCTGCAACATACTTGGCCTCTGTGGTGGATTGTGCAACACTAGACTGCTTTCTAGAAAACCAGAAAACAAGAGAAGTGCTAATAAATTGGTAAGTGCCAGAAGTGCTCTTCCTATCTATCCTACAACCAGCAAAGTCAGCATCGAAGAAGGCTCTAAGGGAAAGATAGGAAGTTGAAGAGTACCAGATACCATAGTCTAGAGTAGCTCGAAGGTACCTGAAGATGCGCTTCACGGCCTGGTAGTGAGAAACACGAGAAGCCTAAAATTGAGCACACAGACATACGGCAAAATGTATATCTGGCCTCGAGGTAGTGAGATACAAGAGAGAGCAATCATGTTGTAGTACTCCTTCTGATCTACTAGCTCGCCATCCTCATTTGGATCGAGAGTGATTGATGTTGCCATCGGAGTTGAGACCGGCTTATCATCACTCATGTCAAAGCGTCTCAGAAGTTCTCAATGTACTTGCCTTGATGCAAGAAAGTACCCTCCCGAGTCTGCTTGATCTGGAAGTCGAGGAAGAAGCTCAACTCGCCCACCATGCTCATCTCAAACTATGTGCTCATGACATCGAAGAACTGGGAAACCAGAGCATGAGAAGAGTCACCAAAAATAATGTCATCCACACAAATCTAGACAAGTAGAAAGTCATTATCATGCCTGTGAATGAACAAGGTTTTGTCTACCTTACCCATCTCAAATCTATGACTCAACAAATAGGACTTAAGCCTCTTATGCCAAGCTCTAAGGGCTTGCTTAAATCTATACAGGGCTTTGAAAAGCTTGTAGACAAGGTTGGGTACTTGGGGTTCTTAAAACCTAGAGGCTGTCTAATATAAACATCTTCCTCAATATAGTTATTGAGGAACGAACTCTTGATATCCATCTTGTACAACTTGAAGCCTTTAGAGGCTGCGAAAGCAAGCAAAATCCTAATGACCTCTAGCCTAGCTACAGGGGTGAAGGTCTCCTCAAAATATAAACCCTAAACCTGGGAGAAACCCTGACATACCAGTCTAGCTGTGAGACCCGGAGTAGAAACTTCCGGATCCCCCTGTGCATTACAGTACTAGTCCCAGATCAAAGCTAGTACACACAGATAACCAGAATAAAACGGTACATTGTCATCCACGATTTATTACAATAATAACTGAAGTTTACATTGGTCATTGCCTTACAAAGGTTCACAGAACCTTAAAACAAAAATAAACACAATGAAGCAAAAGTAATTAATCGACCCATCAATCGCCACGGGCAATTGACTGGGAAACGAATCCTAAGCATCCGGAAGAATCCACCGCATCCAAACTCGGCACGTAAGTCGAATTCTCCACTTGAGCTTCTTCATCCTCTGCTAATGTATTTGTAGAGCAACATGTGAGTACAAAATTGTACTCCGCAAGTCTTGGGAAAGATGCATAGATGCAAGGCTTCACAAAGGAAGGCTATATGGTTCTTTTGCAAAAATCAGCATTTTATTTCAAATCTACATAATTACTTCAAAGGCCATTTGATAAACATCTTTGTTTTTCATAAATGAAATTAGATAAATAACTTAGTGAAGGTTAAACCACCAACACTAAGATCTCAGGCTATCTGCCAACTTTCAAAACTCAGGTTAAACCACCTGATCTGGTTACACCACCAGATTTAAAACACGAGAATTATACCAGTCTCAATTTTGACAAACCATTTTATTTTGAAATCAAAATCAAACTTCTACCATGTGAATGCATTCCTTGTCCGCCCTTGACCGTGGGCACGGCTATTCGAATAGTTTTTACTCTGCAGAGTTTGTACACTTTACCCACAAGAGATAAATTATCTTAATAGTCAACATGCTTCCTTTGGCATGAGACCCAGATAAAATATCACAAAGCCTTTCACCTACTCCAAGATAGCTAGATACCACCCGCTAAGGTTTCACCACAACTCGAATCCACGAGTGGAGCCCTCTTGCGCCGTATGAGTACAGAAACCCTGTCCCTCACTATGAGTAACCAGACACCACGGCACTCAATACACCATCGGTGATATCTAAACTACACCTTTATAGGTTAGTTAGCTAGGTCGTACCCATATAGACTTCTGGTTGCACTGTTTTGCTCGGTTTGGACAAACACAAGCGTCGGTCCTTAAACGACTGTGGTGGTTCATTCACAATCCCAAAACTCTCGTGCTAAATCGCACTGACCAAACCTTCCATCCACCCTTGTCAACTTTTCCCTTTGAACTTCATTTTTATTTTCAAATTAACAGTGGTAACATCCATTACCACTTTTCAAACAAATCAAATAACAATGGTAACATCCATTACCAATGTTCAAACAAACCATTGATCAAAACATTTAGCAAACATGCTTCTCATTTGAACATTTCATATTGATTCGCTAAACTAAGCATTTGCTAGTATAAATTTAACAAAATGTAATACTAACTCATTATTGAGTCAAAGGAATATCCTAAGTTGACAATGGTACAAGGTAAACGATTTTCAATGGAAGGTATAACAATTGGAACATTTAACTAAATTTTTCTAAAATCAAGTTATCCACTTTTACAACATAAGCATGCAATAATTTAAAATAACTACACAAATCATTTTGTAAATCATAGGAGCAACATGGTCAAAGGAGACTTGCCTTCTTGAGCGCTATTTGGGTCTTCTTGCTGCGACTGACGAATTCCTCGGTGACGCTCGGTTTCTACGCTGAAACAACAAAACAACCAAATAAATAAATACAAAAATCACAAAAATATAAAATATATACTTCAACATAGATTATGATTTTATACAAATTTAGAAATTTGAATCACTGGATTCGGAGATCGGACGAGGGAGAATGAGCGATTGGAAGTTTGATCGGTTTGGAAATTCCAGAAAATGCAAAACGGGGAATATTCTCTGAATCTTATTTTTGGCTGATTTTTGGGTATTTTGGAGTGTATGACATGTGGGGCCCGGTTGTCATTGGCTAACAAAAATTTTGGCAAGCCCAAACCGAAAATTGCATTGCACTGGACTTGAACTCGAACCTCATGCATGCATGCACTAACATGCACCTACTAGCCAAGTGAGCATGTGATCTTTCTTGACAAAAGAGCAATAACAAAATACTTAAACATGGATGAACATGGCTAGCAAAGGAACACACCATGTGTACGCAGGCGCAGACGGAGGCGACCTCGCCGCCGCGCGGCGGCGAGGCGGGGCGCGAGTGGCGGCGGGGTAGAGGAGGTGGCGCGCACCTTCCCACGCGCGCGCGGGTCCGAGGTGGCCGCGCAGCGGCAAAAAAGCGACGGAGGCGGCGCGGGTGGTCATGGAAGATGGCGGCGGCGGCAGACGGCGCAAGCATGGCGGCATGGCCATGGAGAGTAGGGGTGGGTCGCCGAATAGGAGGGAGGAAAGGGAGAGAATGGTGACGGAGGCCAATTTATAGAAAGAGAAGGGAGAGGAGAGGGTTTCGCTTTGAGAAGGTTAAAGGATGGGGAACGTAGGAGATTGATGAGGGTGATTAGGCGTCCGTTTCACGCTTTAATCGGGAGTTAAGAGGAGAAACGGCGGAGTTTCAAGCTTTTAATTGTCATCCATGGTGGAGGAGAGAGGGTGGGAGGAGGAAGAAGAAGAGGTTGAAGAAACATATGACATGTGGGTCCATATGTAATAGAGAGGAGAAGAAGTGAAGGGTGCGGGCGTCGGATTGTTGACACGTGGCAAGTGAGTGTTTTATGGCTCTTGGATTTTATGAAGGGTAAGTGATCATGTGTGGCTAGGATTAAATCGCGAGAGAGTGATTCAATCTGAGAGCGACAAGTGGCGGGCTTGGATGAATTTGATTTTTATTTTCGGAATAAATTTCAGCAAATACTAGAAACTTTATAAATGTTTGGAAAAATAATATTTAATGTCTAAAAATTCCAGAAAAATTATACAATATTCCTGGAAGCATTTTAGACTTATTAAAAATAATTTTAATTTCAGATTGGAATTTAATAATTTTATAAAATACTTTTTAGCTTTGAAAATTGATTTTAAATTTCAGAAAATTCTCAAATAATATTTAAAAAATTTAAGAAAGGCTAGGAAAAAATATAATTTTCCCTTTTTGGCTTTAATAAAATATTTTAAATACATTTCCTTGTTTTAAATTTTGAAATTAAATCCAGATAAATCCAAATAAGATTCAAATACATTAAAATAATTAATTTAAAATTAAATTTTTCAGAAAGCGAATTTTTGGGATGTGACAAACCTACCCCCCTTAGAAAGAATCTCGACCCCGAGATTTGGAAAGACTGGAAAAGATCGTGAACTCGTCAAGATCCTCTTCACGCTCCCGTGTTGCTTCCGATTCGGATGATTACTCCACTTGCACCTTGCAAAATTTGATAGTCTTGTTTCTTGTACAGCATCGCCTCTTCCAAAATCTTGACAGAAACTCGATACGCCAAGTCTTCTTTAAATCCACCTCTTCTAAAGGTATTAACTCCTCTCGTACTCTTAAGCACTTCTTCAATTGTGATACATGAAATACATCATGTACATCTGACAACTGAGGAGGAAGCTCTAACTGATATGCAACTTCACCTCTTCTGGCTATAACTAGAAATGGTCCGATATACCTTGGAGCAAGCTTTCCACTGACCTTGAAACGTCGCATCCCTTTTAAAGGTGACACCTTCAAATACACTGATCCTCGTGCGAATTCCAACATTCTGCGATGATTATCTGCATAACTCTTTTGTCTGGTCTGTGCTATTTTCAATCGGTCTCGTATTAATCGAACTTGCTCTTCGGCTAGCTTCAAGACATCGGGTCCGAATACTTGACTTTCTCCAGTCTCTGACCAATATAATGGCGTTCTGCATTTCCTGCCATACAAGGCTTCAAACGGAGACATCTTCAGACTAGACTGATAACTGTTATTATAGGAAAATTCCGCGTAGGGTAAACTTTGATCCCAACTGACTTTATTGGCTAAAGCACACGCTCTTAGCATATCTTCCAATATCTCGATTCACTCGCTCACCGCCATCTGCTTGAGGATGATAAGCAAGATCGAAATTTAAATTGGTGCCCAAAACTTCATGAAGCTTCGCCAAAATCTTGAGGTAAATTGCGTTCCTCTATCCGATACGATCTTCTTTGGAACTCCATGCATATACAATTCTTGACATATAGAGCTCGCCAATCTATCTCCGAATAGGTAGTCTTTACAGTATGAAATGTGCAACCTTTGTTAAGCGATCCACTATAACCTGCATTGAATCATACCCGACTTGGTTCTTGGTAGTCCCGTTATGAAATCCATTCCGATTTCCTCCCATTTCCATTCTGTATCTGCAGAGGTTGCAAAAGACCGGCAGTCGTTGGTGCTCGCTTAACCCTTTGACATATATCACATAAAGCTACATATTCTGCAATTTCTCGTTTCATACTGGTCCACCAGTAACTTTCCTTTAGATCTTGGTACATCTTTGTACTTCCGGGATGAATGGAATATCCTGATTCATGAGCTTCCTTTAGAATTAAATCTTTTATTTCCTTTATCTCCGGTACTAAAATCCTTTTTCCAAACCAAAGAATTCCTTCTTCATCTTCTAAGAATCCAGGTGCTTTGCCTTTCTTCATGTTATCTTTTATTTCTTTAGCATACTCATCTTCTTTCTGAGCTGACTTGATCTGATCTTCTAAAGTGGGTTGAACCTTTAATGTAGACAGAATTCCTTCATTTATCACTCCCAAATTGAGACGCTGAAATTCTTCACGAAGAGTTGACTGACTGTCTTGAATCAACATATTGCTAACATGGATCTTCCGACTTAAAGCATCTGCCACTACATTGGCCTTTCCTGGATGATAGTGTATTCCCACATCATAATCTTTTATCGCTCAAGCCATCTTCTTTGTCTCGATTAAGATCGGGTTGAGTGAATATATACTTTAGACTTTTATGATCCGTATATATTTCACACCGATTACTAATTAGATAATGCCTCCACAACTTTAGAGCATGCACTACAAAGACTAGCTCTAAATCATGAGTGGGTAATTCTCCTCATGTGGCCTTAATCGCCTTGATGCATAAGCAACAACCTTTCCTTCTTGCATTAGTACACCTCCAAGACCTTGTTTTGATGCGTCACAATAAACTTCAAAATCTTTTCTAATATCCAGAACCGCAGAATCGTGCTGAAGTTAACCTCTTCTTTAACTCTTGAAAACTATCCTCACGTGATTTACTCCATTCAAATTTCTTCTCTTTCTTTAACAAATGGGTTAAAGGTCCGCAATCTTGGAAAAGCCTTCGATGAATCGACGATAGTAACCACTAAACCTAAAACTTCGATCTCTTCGTCTTAGGTGGAGTCCAATTTAATACATCCTTAACTTTTCCAGATCTACAGATACTCCTTCCGCTGAAATTACGTGTCCCAAAACTCAATTTCCTTTAACCAAAACGCACACTTGCTAAACTTGGCATATAACTGGTGTTCACGGAGTCTTTGCAACACTATCCTTAGATGATCCTCATGTTCTTTATTGTTTTTCGAATAGATAAGAATGTCATCTATAAAGACAACAACAAACTTATCTAAATAATCCATAAATACTTTATTCATCAAATTCATGAAGTATGCCGGAGCATTTGTCAGACCGAAAGACATCACCGTATACTCATATAGTCCATATCTTGTGGCGAAGGCTGTCTTTGGTATATCTTCTGGTCTAATCTTCAACTGGTGATATCCTGACCGAAGATCAATCTTGGAGAAGACACTTGATCCTTTGAGTTGATCAAACAGATCGTCGATCCGGGGTAAGGGATACTTATTCTTTATAGTTACTTCATTTAAAGCTCTATAGTCCACGCACATACGCTGACTACCATCCTTCTTGTTTACCAAAAGCACTGGGGCTCCCCAAGGTGAAGAACTTGGTCTAATGAAATTTTTCTCTTGTAATTCTTGAATCTGCCTCTTGACTTCAGCTAAATCATCAGCTGACATCCGATAAGGTCTTTTTGATATTGGGGCTGTACTGTGTACCGATTTATAACAAATTCAACCTCTCGATCCGTGGCAATCTGGCAAATCCTCGTGAAAACATCGTGGTATTCGCAAGCTACCACACATCCTCCAACTTTTTCCCTTTTAAGTTGGTTAACATACTGTTCTTCTTTGAGTGCATAACCGCCTCATGTCTTATCTGAATTCCGTCAGAATTGGTAAGAATAATGGCACGATTGGCACAATTTATCTGTCCTTTATACTTGATCAACCAATCCATACCAAGTATTATATCTATGCCATGGGAGTCTATTATAATAAGGTTCGCTAAGAACTTTACTCCATTTATAATTATGGTTGCACTAGGCTAACCAATTTAGTCCTCAATTCTTTTCCAGAGATTGACTATCATAGGTTCTTTAGCAAACAAATATTCCAATTATTTATTTTAGCAAAAGCTTTTGTTACGAATGAATGTGTAGCTCCGTAATCAAATAATATAATTGCTGGTACTCGAATTAACCAGAACTTACCTGTAACTACGCTCGTGCATCTTCCACGCTTCGCGGTGACATGATTGATACGCCTCTGTTGAATGGTCAGGAGTCCGAGGAGTCCGAGGGCTTCCACGCCCTGACCGGTAGTTGGAGCTCTTGCCGTGTAGGATCCAGTTGAAGCGACGGGGTTACCGCTGACGCTTCAGGCAATCGCGGCATAGTGTCCCATATTTTTGCAATTGTAGCATTGCACTCCTGCACCTACATTTCTATTCTCGCCGTTGTTGGGCTGCATTTCCGCTTCTAGGAGTTTGAGGCAAAGGGCGAGGTGCAGAAATGGGTGTCCTTGGATGACTATGCACCGGAGGCCGGTTGTCTTGTTGTTGAGTAGGGCGTTGACGGAACCGCTAGCGCATCGTTGGGCTTGAAACTTTTTTTCCTAGCATCAAAAGTCGACGCGAGCATCTTCTTGTACTAAAGCTTTGTTCACCGGATGTTGAAAGGTAGGGTAGTCATTGGAGACTAACTGAACTTTGAGGTTGGGGTCCATTCTCCCATGAACCTCCGGATCTTTGCGGCATCAATCGCCACATCTTCCGGTGCATATCTTGATAATTGGATAAATTTACTCGATATGCGGAAACGCTAAGGTTTCCTTGTTGTAGCCGATGAAACTCCTTCCTCTTCATTTCCATAATACTCATAGGAATATGAGCAAGATGCGGAAGGCTTCCAAAAATTCTACCCATGCAATATTATGGGCATCTTGATGTGCGACACAGTAGTTATCCCACCAATTAGCAGCAACTCCCTTGAGTTGGTGGGCGGCATACAGAACCTTCTCATGCTCGCACATTGAGCCAAATTGAGTTTCCTTTCTATTTCTTTAATCCAATCATCCGCCTCCAAAGGGTCAGCAGATCCTCGCAAAGGTCTGAGGTCGGGTTCTCATAAATTCCCAAGTTTAGACTGTGGTCATTGAACTGGTGCTTGCTGGACTTGTTGGACTTGATTTTGGGCCAAAGCTTGAAGTAGTTGCAACTGCATGGCCATCATCTGCTCCATGTTGGGAGCTTGAGTGGCGGAGGTGGAATGTTGTCTTCGGTTGAGCATCGGGTTACTGCATCGCCGGGTTGCTCCTTGTGTTCACCATCCAAGCGGTTTCGTGGTTAGCAAAAGGTAAGAGGGAACTAGCATAGATAAGAGATTAGGGAAACTAAATAACATCCCAAGCCAACACACAAGAATAAACCAAAGAACCACTTAGGAAAACTTTATTGAAATCAAGATAATTTTATGAATGGCTGCACCACAAGTGCACATAGGCTTGGTACACCCATCTAACACACCAAAATATAATAAAGCGTTCTAAGAACGTGGACAATTATTTGGGTACTACCGACTCAACTAACTACTCATCCTCCACGACGATGCGCTCCTCGATCCTCCTCGGGTCCTCCTCTCAATCCGATGAGTGTCTCGCCCACAACCACGGCAGCTTGTTCGCGAACGCGACCGTGATCGACTCGATCAAGTCGGAAAACCGAGCGAGATGGTCGGCGCCTCGCCTAGATCCTCCGATATCAACGCCGGGTGGCGGATCGAGCGTCGCACACTCTTCCTCGCAGAAGCCTAGTGCGAGGTCCCGTGAATCGGATCGAGCAAAGAACAGGGCTGGTGGAGTCGGTGTAGTGGTAGCGACTCGAAGACGCTCTACCTGCCGGCAGCAGCCTCGCTGACGGCGTCGGCGTGGGCAGCCTCACTCTGCAGTAGCTGGGCTCGAGAGTGTCGAGTGGTCGTAGCTCGACGTAGCGCCTCCAAGAAGTCCGATCTCTGCCGAGCTCGCGTAAGTCGCCGCCGCCAGAGTGTGCCGCACTGGTGAGACAAGCGCGGTCATCCACCACCACCGGAAAAGCTCTAGATGAGTCCGCATCCCGCTCTCGCCGCCGGAAGAAGCAAAAGGTAAATGTCGTAGCTCCTCCTTGTGCCTCCCGCACAACTCCGAGATCGCCATCTGTGGCCGCATCTGGATCGCATCTCGAGCGTAAGGTCCGTGGATACTCAATATGACGCCAATCGGGTCAATCCTCCCGCCTGAGCGTAAATGAACACCTCCATGTTCCAGAGTCCATGTTCATCACTCGCGTGTTCCGCCTCTGAAAATAGGTCGTTGGGTGTACTTCGATGCTGCATTAGCTGCCGTAGAAGAGTCGCAAAGCTCCTCGCCTCGCCATGAGAATGGTGATCCCACGGGGCTGATGACGATGAACCTGCCATCTACAAGTTTGGAAAGAGGAGAGATCAGTAAAGATTTTTAAATAGTGAAAAGGAGGACAGAAACAAGATACTAAGTAAGAGGAGAGTAGAAGAAAAAGAACTTATGTTTTAGTACATAAATTTTTTTAAATATAGATCCTTAAAACTTCCCAAAACCTAGGGTTCGTCCTACAGTCAAGATGGCTCTGATACCACTTCTGTGAGACCCGGAGTAGAAACTTCCTGATCCCCTGCATTACAAGACTAGTCCTGGATCAAAGCTAGTACACACAGATAACTGTAATAAAACGGTACATTGTCATCCACGATTTATTACAATAATAATGAAGTTTACATTGGTCATTGCCTTACAAAGGTTCACGTAACCTTAAAACGAAAATAAACACAATGGAAGCAAAAGTAATTAATCGACCCATCAATCGCCACGGGCAATTGATCGGGAAATGAATCCTAAGCATCCGAAGAATCCACCGCATCCACACTCGCACGTAAGTCGAATTCTCCACTTGAGCTTCTTCATCCTCTGCTAATGTATTTGTAGAGCAACATGTGAGTACAAAATTGTACTCCGCAAGTCTTGGGAAAGATGCATAGATGCAAGGCTTCACAAAGGAAGGCTATATGGTTCTTTTGCAAAAATCAGCATTTTATTTCAAATCTACATAATTACTTCAAAGGCCATTTGATAAACATCTTTGTTTTTCATAAATGAAATTAGATAAATAACTTAGTGAAGGTTAAACCACCAACACTAAGATCTCAAAGCTATCTCGCCAACTTTCAAAACTCAAAGTTAAACCACGATGCCGTTACACCACCAGATTTAAAACACGAGAATTATACCAGTCTCAATTTTGACAAACCATTTTATTTTGAAATCAAAATCAAACTTCTACCATGTGAATGCATTCCTTGCCCGCCCTTGACCGTGGGCACGGCTATTCGAATAGTTTTTACTCTGCAGAGTTTGTACACTTTACCCACAAGAGATAAATTATCTTAATAGTCAACATGCTTCCTTTGGCATGAGACCCGATAAAATATCACAAAGCCTTTCACCTACTCCAAGATAGCTAGATACCACCCGCTAAGGTTTCACCACAACTCGAATCCACGAGTGGAGCCCTCTTGCGCCGTATGAGTACAAGAAACCCCGTCCCTCACTATGAGTAACCAAGACACCTCGGCACTCAATACACCACCGGTGATATCTAAACTACACCTTTATAGGTTAGTTAGCTAGGTCGCACCCATATAGACTTGTGGTTGCACTGCTTTGCTCGGTTTGGACAAACACAAGCGCCGGTCCTTAAACGACTGTGGTGGTTCATTCACAATCCCAAAACTCTCGTGCTAAATCGCACTGACCAAACCTTCCATCCACCCTTGTCAACTTTTCCTTTGAACTTCATTTTTATTTTCAAATTAACAGTGGTAACATCCATTACCACTTTTCAAACAAATCAAATAACAATGGTAACATCCATTACCAATGTTCAAACAAACCATTGATCAAAACATTTAGCAAACATGCTTCTCATTTGAACATTTCATATTGATTCGCTAAACTAAGCATTTGCTAGTATAAATTTAACAAAATGTAATACTAACTCATTATTGAGTCAAAGGAATATCCTAAGTTGACAATGGTACAAGGTAAACGATTTTCAATGGAAGGTATAACAATTGGAACATTTAACTAAATTTTTCTAAAATCAAGTTATCCACTTTTACAACATAAGCATGCAATAATTTAAAATAACTACACAAATCATTTTGTAAATCATAGGAGCAAGATGGTCAAAGGAGACTTGCCTTCTTGAGCGCTATTTGGGTCTTCTTGCTGCGACTGACGAATTCCTCGGTGACGTCGGTTTCTGCTGAAACAACAAAACAACCAAATAAATAAATACAAAAATCACAAAAATATAAAATATATACTGCAACATAGATTATAATTTTATACAAATTTAGAAATTTGAATCACTGGATTCGAGATCGGACGAGGAGAACGAGCGATTGGAAGTTTGATCGGTTTGGAAATTCCAGAAAATGCAAAACGGGGAATATTCTCTGAATCTTATTTTTGGCTGATTTTTGGGGTATTTTGGAGTGTATGACATGTGGGGCCCGGTTGTCATTGGCTAACAAAAATTTTGGCAAGCCCAAACCGAAAATTGCATTGCACTGGACTTGAACTCAGAACCTCATGCATGCATGCACTAACATGCACCTACTAGCCAAGTGAGCATGTGATCTTTCTTGACAAAAGAGCAATAACAAAATACTTAAACATGGATGAACATGGCTAGCAAAGGAACATGACCATGTACGCAGGCGCAGACGGAGGCGACCTCACCGCGGCCGGCGGTCGGAGGCGGGCGGCGAGTGGCGGCGGGGTAGAGGAGGTGGCGGCGCACCTTCCCACGGCGGCGGGGTCCGGGTGGCGGCGCAGCAGCAAAAGGCGACGGAGGCGGGGCGCGCGCGGGTGGTCGGCGGAAGATGGCGGGCGAGGCGCACGGCGCAAGGCAAGCGCGGCGCGCGCTGGGGAGAGTAGGGGTGAGGGTCGGCCGAATAGGAGGGAGGAAAGGGGAGAGAATGGTGAGGGGAGGCCAATTTATAGAAAGAGAAGGGAGAGGAGAGGGTTTCAGTTTTGAGAAGGTTAAAGGACGGGGAACGGCCGGGAGATTGATGAGGGTGATTAGGGCGTCCGTTTACACGCTTTAATCGGGAGTTAAGATGGAGAAACAGCGGAGCTTCGAAGCTTTTAATTGTCATCCATGGTGGAGGAGAGAGAGGGTGGGAGGAGGAGGAAGAAGAGGTTGAAGAAACATATGACATGTGGGGTCCATATGTAATAGAGAGGGAGAAGAAGTGAAGGGGTACGGGCCGTCGGATTGTTGACACGTGGCAAGTGAGTGTTTTATGGCTCTTGGATTTTATGAAGGGGTAAGTGATCATGTGTGGCTAGGATTAAATCGCGGAGAGAGAGTGATTCAATCTGAGAGCGACAAGTGGCGGGCTTGGATGAATTTGATTTTTATTTTCGGAATAAATTTCAGCAAATACTAGAAACTTTATAAACGTTTGGAAAAAACAATATTTAATGTCTAAAAATTCCAGAAAAATTATACAATATTCCTGGAAGCATTTTACACTTATTAAAAATAAGTTTAATTTCAGATTGGAATTTAATAATTTTATAAAATACTTTTTAGCTTTGAAAATTGATTTTAAATTTCAGAAAATTCTCAAATAATATTTAAAAAATTTAAGAAAGGCTAGGAAAAAATATAATTTTCCCTTTTTGGCTTTAATAAAATATTTTAAATACATTTCCTTGTTTTAAATTTTGAAATTAAATCCAGATAAATCCAAATAAGATTCAAATACATTAAAATAATTAATTTAAAATTAAATTTTTCAGAAAGCGAATTTTTGGGATGTGACACTAGCCTTGTTTCGAATGACTTCCCCATCCTCACTCTGCTTGTTCTTGAAAGCCCACTTTGTTCCTATGACATTGTGACCACTTGGGGGCTCAATAAGCGACTAGACCTTGTTCCTCTCAAAAACTTTTAGTTTCTCATGCATGGCATTGACCCAAGACTCATCAGAAAGAGCATAACAAACATCCTTGGGCTCGAAAGAGGCGATGAAGGCTGAATGAAGACAGAAATGAGACAAATTGGATTTTGAACGCGTGACATGCTCAAAAAGATCTCCTATGATTTGCTCCGATGGATGCTGTCGCTGAATGTGACGGGGAGGAGCTGGATGAGAAGAAGTGACCTCTACCTCATGAGCTACGAAAGTAGGAGCAGAGCCACTAGCTCCAGAAGAGCTGGAAGGTAAGGGCTGATCTCCCTGAGGCGTAGTGGAAGAAGCAGGCACCTCAAGGGATGAATGGATTGGATCAGGTATAACACCTTCATCTCCATTCTCCTTATCATCTACAAAGATGGTCTCGAACTGCACTATTGAACCTGAGATGTCAGGCCTAGTGCCAGGACTGGCCTTATTGAAAGTCACCTCATAGGTCTCTATAATCCTGCTAAACTTGTGGTTGCAGACCCTATAACCCCACGAAGAAGTCGAGTAACCCAGAAAGATACCATCACATGATCGTGACTCAAACTTATCTAGGTTCCCAGACTTCAAGATAAAACACTTGCAACCAAACACACAAAAATATGAGACACTGGGTTTTCGACCATACCTCAACTCATAAGAAGTACGATGCAAGTATGCCCTTAGAAAAACTATATTTGAAACATGGCACGTGGTAGCTATAGCCTCAGCCCAAAACTTCCTAGGTGTAGCATACTCATCTAGCATCGTCCTGGCCATCTCGACCAAGGTACGGTTCTTCCTCTCCATGATGCCATTTTGCTGAGGGATGTACGGAGAAGAGAACTGATGCTCTACACCTATCTCTTCACAGAAACTCTCAAAGTAGAAATTCTTGAACTCCGTACCATTGTCACTGCGGATCACTCGTAAGGCACCAGGGATTTCAATAGACAGCCTGTCAAATAATTCCCGAAAATGACTGAAAGCCTCATCCTTCAAAGCTAAGAAAAATATCCAAGAAAATCTCGAGAAGTCATCAACCACAACAAAAACACACCACTTCCCACCAGCCAACTGCACTCTAGCCGGACCAACAGTATCCATATGAAGAAGCTGTCCCGGTGCATTGGTCATAATCACAATGACTTGGGGATGAGAAGCAGCAACTATCTTGCCATGTCGGCAAGGAACATAAACTAAGTCTTTGACCATCTTGAGTTTGGGCAGACCACGTATGAGACCGTAGCCGCTAACTTGAGTCAAATGATTAAAGCCAATGTGACTAAGTTTTCTATGCCAAAAAGAGAGATCACGGAACTCTGAAGCAACTAAGCACCTGAGAGAATCACCAAAAATTCAACAAAATCAGCACGAAAGATCCTCCCAAATCTAGAAACCCTGCAAACAAGACTCCCAAAGAATCAATAATTTTGCAAACATTTTTCTTAAAACTCACCTCGAAATCATCATCGGTAAGCTGAGAAATGGATAATAGATTATAACGCAACTTACTTACTAAGGCAACATGCTTAAGAATAAAAGAATTATTAATGTACACCGTACCTTTAGAGATGACTCGACCAGAAGAGGTGTCTCCAAAGGTGATCTTCTCATCACCTGGAGCACAAACTAGGGAAGAGAACCAATGAGAGTCTCCGGTCATGTGTCAAGAATAACCAGAGTCGACAAGCCAAACCTCTCCCTTCCCAGGAGATGATCACTGGGAGATACTTGAAAGAGTGTTACGCTACTTAAGGGGTACAACATCTTTTAGAATATATTATAATGGACACCCTTCTGTATTAGAAGGATACAGTACCTCTAATTGGATCTCTAATGCGGATGAGACCAAAGTTACAAGTGGTTAACTTTAGTTGGTGTTGCAGTTTCATGGAGGTCTTGCAAACAGACTATATTGATGAGGTCAACCATGGAAGCGGAAGTTGTAGCACTTGACACAACCACTGTTGAGACTGAATGGCTGAGAGTGCTTCTATTAGATTGCCATTAGTTGAGAAACCAATACCTGCAATCCTAATGTACTGTGATAATAAAATAGTGTTGGCCAAAGTCACAAGTACAAAGGATAGTATGAAGTCCTTTAGACATGTGAAGCGTAGGCTTAAATCTGTTAGAAAACTAAGAAATTCTAGAGTGATTGCTGTGAACTATATTCACACTGAGAAAAATCTAGCAAACCCTTTTACAAAGGGTCCATTGCATCCGTGGACATAGCAATGAGGCCCATTTAAGTTATATCACAATGGTAACCCATACCTTCTTGATCGGAGATCCTGTGACGTAGGCAATGGGAAAAACAAATTGGTGTTGTAACAAGAGAGTATATATTTAGTATACCCATGTTCTAATAAACAAAATAGTATGGAAGGTTGGCATAAAGTCTTAATGTATTCTGTTGTCCAAATAAGGAAAAGTATTAGCCTGTAGGATACTTAAAAAGAATACACCTACTTGAGCTTAACTGTGTGGTCGTAGTTCACGAGAACAGGGTATTCTCTAGAAAGCTCATGAGCAGATAAAGGAGCATGACCATATAACGCTCCGTTTAGGTGTGGTTCATTGCCAGCCTACTACTAGTTGAGATTTCAAGTGAAATCTGATCATGAAAAGCTGTAAATTCAAGGCATAGTCCATTCATCAGCTGTGAGAAGATGAATCTTGTCATTCTAGATGCAAGTTCAACCCGTACGGGACTTAAACTAAAAGACTGATATATTAACAGTACTTCAGCATGACATCTTTTTACTTTTTTCTTTGGAATTAGTGGGGGATTGTTATAAATTGGCCCATTTGAGCAAGCCTCATTTCCTTAATTCCAAAACATGCATGGTTTAGTACCATATTGCTAAGGCATGGTGGGGGAGACCAATTTGTAAGGTGGAGTCCTTATGTCAGACCCGGATTTTTCAATCCAGAATCTACTGTGTTTACTGCACTATTCCCTGGATCAGTAGATAGTGCATACAGGTACATTGCTGAATCATTTCATACAGCGCATGAATATTAACAATATTATTGAATTAAAATACACCACATCGGGTGAGAGTTTTACAAAAGGGGCCACTTAGGCCAAATGTCTTCATTACAATAATTAAGCAGCGGAGAACGAAAGCAAAAGTGAAACCACAACCACAGGCAAGCGACTGATGGGTAATGTGTGCATTATATATTACCAGGACTCGACAATATATGAGCACACAATGCCTTATGTCAACTTTTCCAGACTCAAGAAAAGCGTAGGCTACGCCCTAGTTTCCTTCATTGCTCCCCCCTTCAGTTGCAGGAGTGTCGTCATGGGCATAGTGATCCTACGTCTCTGTTTTGAGTATTGCGAGTGTGAGCACAAATCCACTGTGCTCAGCGAGCCAATACACATAATGCAATATTTAACATGCTTAGCTTATCAAAGGAAGGCTTGGGCTTATTTTATTTTGCGTAGAGTGCTTTTGAATACAATTACTTAAAAATCCCTAAGACCTAGCAATTTTAAACTTATGAGTTAAATTTGGGAAGTAAGTCTATCTTATAATCAATATAGATTTCATCCACCGTTACATGGCATCTGCACCATATAGCATCTTTCAGCGTTATAGCCGCTTAACTTACCACTGGGACGACACCCAAGACAATTCAAACCAGGACTATCCGTAGTCCTACATTTTCCATTGCCACCCACAAAGTTTTAGAAATAGAACTATATCTAGTTAAGTTCCCATGTCCGCCCTTGACCGTGGGCATGGCTATTCGAATAGTTTTGACTCTGCAGAGTTTGTACACTTTCACCACAAGAGACAATTCACTCGTTGCCCCACACAATTCCTTAGCCATGCGGTTGAGCAAACCATCACAGTAACCGTTCAAAGTACCTCGCCCCTTCCATCATCTCACCATATGGGTTGCTCCCATTTGCGGTGGGACCCATTCGTTGTGCGGGATATTCCCCTGCTATGCGCCTGGCAACTGGTTACCCACACTACTAGCACGTCGCAAGAGAATTTCTCCCACAAGCCTGCCACCCAGGCCGCCACTTGCACTACTGCCATGATGATGACTTCCAGGGTCCGGTAAATTTACTAAGCCAAATTGTACTTTACAGACTTGTGGTTGTACTTGTTTTACACAGGAGGTCATGACAAGATTCGGTTCTTAGGGTTATCTGGATGGTGCTACCACTAATCACTTTGTGCTTCCACTGCACCACTCATACACCTTTGAGCCATCCACCCAGATATCAAAGCAATTTGAGGTTTTTGGGAACATAAAATATCCATTCCAACATACTTCAGTCATTCCCACCATGACTGCCCAAGATCATTTCATAATTGTAAGTGATGATTTTTGGGGCATTTTAGGTACCCCCGATTAACTAGCAATACTAGGCATCGCAATATAATAAGGACTTATTTGCGAAAATTACATTATTAATTTTTACTATGGCGACAAGGTTCATATGTCCAACATTTCAACAGAGTATTACTAACAAGTATAATATTAGGTGTATAACTAGCATCTTTAAAAGTGAATGTAATGTACCACCTAAAATAGTAGCATGCATGTTAATAGTTTAAGAGAAATTAAATTTTGCATAAACATGGGTTCAACATGGTCAAAGTGTTAACTCGCCTTGGTCACAGGGGTCTTGGTCTTGATTTTCTTGAGCTTCTAGAGTGGCTGCCTCGGCCTCTTCCTCCTGAGCCTCGTACGCTATTTTACCGTGCGCAAAATTCGAATAGAAAGAAAAGCAGCAAATCAAACAAAATATCACCAGAAATTCAAATGAACTCTAAAAATCATGGTTTCAGTTCCATTGGATAGATCTTGAATTTAGATGAATTTAGAAATTTGTCTCACTTAATTTGGAGTTAACATGATTAAGTGATACCGATTTAAAGTTCTCAGCTTAATTAAATCTAGATAATATTAAAACTCTGACAGGTGGGTCCCACTTTCTATTTTTGATTTTATTCTTTTCTTTTTATCTTTTATGCTCTGTGTCTGTGACAGGTGGGACCCTGCTGTCAGTGGGCTGGTCGGGATAATAGTCACTGACAGGTGGGGCCCACCCCAGGCTTAACCGAAAATAAAATAAAGAAAACTCGACCTCGGAGCGCTGCGGAGCCGGGGGCTCGAACACGCGTGGCCAAGGGAGTTGGGGGGATGAGATAGTGCCAGTAACCAGTAGAGTTCACGGTGTTTCTTGACCTTATAGGGCGTGTATATGATTTGAACCCAGTTTGCAGAGGGGGCCGAGCAGAGGAAGTTAGGGGCGGTGAGGGCGGTGGCGTTGCCGGCAAACGGTGGTCGGAGGGGGTCAAGTGACGGATAACATGGGTTCCCCGCAAGCTGGTGCAGCTAGTGGGGGCGTCGGAGGGGCCCGGGGAGCACGATGGCGGGCCGGCGGCGTGCGACGGCGACGGCTCGGGAGGGAACCTCGGCGCCGGTGAGCTAGAACCCAAGAGGTGCACGGGGAAGACCGGGGCCGTGCTCAGGATGCTCCGGAGGTGGGGTGGAAGAACGGAATTGGAGTGCGGCGGTGGGATGTGGCGGAAAAGGTGTCGCCGGAGATGGGGAAGAAAGGTGATGCCGGCGGCAATTCACGGGCTGTCGGCTCGATTGGCCACGGTGGGAGAGAGAGCAAGGTGTGGGGATTTCGAAAGAAGCCTTGGTGGCTTGTATAGCCGTGCGGGCGCGGCTACCACCGAAGCCGTCGCACACGCCGGCGATCAGCGCAGCTGGCGCGCGTCGATGGTGACAATGGCGCGGAGGTGTCTGGCAATGAGATTCGGAAAGCTCCCGCACATTGTCGTGTCCCATGGCTTTGCCGTAAAGCGCGGCTTTTGACCGAAGCGGAGCGAAGGAGAGAGGGGGGTCCGGGCGTGTGCGGGGAGAAGAAGAAGGAGGGAGAGGGGCGCTGGCAATCGGGGCCCACTGGCCAGAGAGAGGGGGTGTGGGTGGAAGCGGGACCCGTGCGGCAGAGGGAGGAAGCGGCGGGAGCGGGCTGGGCTGGCGAAGCGCGCGCGGGGAGCGACTGGGCCGCTCGGCCGCAATAAGCAAAGGGCAGGAGAGAAGGTGGGGCTGGGCTGGGTTGGTGGCCGGCCTGGCTTTATCTTCTCTTCTTTTTTTATTTTCTTTTTCTTTTGAAGTATACATTTGGGCATGTATTTGTGTATATCATTCAGATTTTATTTATTTCCTTTCTTGCTCACCTAAATGTTGTATTTATACTTTTGGCTCTAAATTTGTAGGTATAAAATTTGAATATGTCTATATATATATATATATATATCCATATATGTTGGTAATCTATTTACTTGCTACTATTGCTAATCATGCCATTATTTCCGCCATTATTTCCGAAGGATGTCATTTTATATTTTGAATCAATTTTCCCCCTTCCTTTTCTGGGTCATCTTTCCGGATTCAAATTCTAAATTCTAATTCTCTATTATTTAAACATGTTTGCCCTTTTCTTGAACTGCTTAACTTTTGGAACCTCAACCAAATGTTCAGAAAAATACCATAAACTCCAAATTCAAATAAAATATTTTGCAAAATAATTCACAAACTTTAAATTATTTTTAATTCAAATTTTCAGGGTGTTACACCTTACCACTCCTTGGATATGGATGGAGATGACATGATGCGAACTTTGGCTAATCACGCACGCGCGCACGCGCGTGCACGTGTATTTACGCATTTTCGCGTGAAAATCGCGTGACTTGTGACTTACGACTATACCATGACGTGGCACATCACTTGGCAGACTAAGTCCATCTTTATTTTTGTTGAACCCTGCACCACTCTCTCTGTTTGAATGAGATCAAACATTTGAATGAGGCTTTATTGGGTTTGATGACAAGCAGTTACCAGTGGGTAAATGACTTGTTAAATATGTCAGTTATCAAAGGGTAAATGATAGTTTTAATCATGTCAGTTTTTAGTCTGTCTATTTATATGTATGGAGGCATCCAATGTATGTGTGAGAAACTCACTGCCTCCATTTCTTTCTTCTCTGCGATCTTGTGTTTTCGTACTGCGCCGTCTGAACTTCGCCAACCTTTCTTCCCGGCGTGCACCTGGAAGTAGGGAGAGCAACTATCTCTGAACCATTGTCGCAGAGTGTACCTGCACGGGGTGGCAATAAGGTTTCTAGGCAGCGCACATCTGCGCGACCGCTCACTTCACTGTGTCATCTTTGTTCTACACTGCATCAAGCCTATGCTGCTTTATGTTCTTCAACAAGCCCGATTGTAAGTCGTTCGTATGTTCGTTCGACTTTGTTAATATAACTTACTTGTGTATATTCTAAAGTATGATGAGTAATCTGTTGTTAGTTGTGAGTTTTGCATCACTAGTTTATTATATTTGTCTCTTAGTAAAATTTGGAATTAAAATATTGTCCATATATTTAACACCACCATCTCGCCGGCACTGGCGGCCTGCAAAGGTAATCGTCCACCGCCCCGCTCCTCCCATTTCATAGGCTAATGTTAGGGGTGGAAAACGGTACGAATAATTCATTTTATCTGATATTCGTATTCGAGAAAAAAGGAATGTGGTAAGCAAAATTCATATTCGAAAATGTTCGTATTCGTATTCGAGAATATTCATAACCGTATTTGAGAATATTCGTATTTGAGAATATTCGTATCTGTATTCATATTCAAGACTATTCGATTCGTACTCGATCCATTTTTAGAACTTATGAAAAATCTATACAAATTTTGTGATTCAAAATTTGAATTTAGACAGTTTAAAACCGGTAACCAGTCAAAAACTGGTGAAAAATCAGCAAAACTGTTTGGAATCCGTTTTATCTGATATTCGTATCCGAGAAAATCCATATTCGTATTCAAGAATATTTGTATCTGTATTTAAGAATATTTGAATTCGTATTTGTTTTAAAAATATGGATTCGCATTCGTATTTGAAATTATTCGATCATCCTATCCGTCTCCAACCCTAGCTAATGTTCTATGGTTTGCGTGCTCAGGCGGAATCGGGGCCGATTTCGGTTGGGGGCCTGGGGCCTCCTAGATCTGGTGCGATTCGGGTGGAATTCGGGGGCGTTTCCTGGTCAGGGTTTTCTGCGAGCGGTATGTGGGGGCGCTGCATTGCCGGGGTCGGAGCGACTGGAGGGGAGCCTGCCTTGGTCGCTCAGGGTTTTCCGGAAGAAAGATGGTAGGATTGGGAGGGTGATTGGAGACGCCACGTTTGTCTGTGCCCTCAGGCGGAGTTTGGCTCGGGCTTGGGCCTCTGGAGCTTGGTGATGGCGGGATTGGGGCAACTGGTGTTGGTAGAGGGCGAGGTGTTTGAGCTTCGCTTTTTATTACATTTGCTGAAGCTTTTCCCCTTCTGTGCAGGCTCTTGAAGCTCCAAGGGGGCCTCGAAAGCCAAAAGTTCACTGGGACCATGTTCTTGGAGAAATAGTTTGGCTGGCAAAGGTTAGTTGCTATCAGTACAATTGACAAATTGCAGTCCTTTCTCATCGAGCAAAGCTGCATAATTTTATCTCAAAACTATACTTATTCTACTTCAAGTCCTGCTATCAGCGCCTCATACTCAGCCTCATTATTAGTACATGGCTCTGTCAATGCTAGAAAATGGCGAAGAATTCCTCCTTGGCTTGCTTAATTCTAAATATCTTGCGGGAGTTTGATTCTGAGAGAAAATGGAAGTTGTCCGTGGCTAAAAAGATTGCTCAACGAGCCAATAAGGGTGTAGTTGACCAAGCAACAAAAAAAAAAGGTTTGTATTGTCTATGATATAACTAATTTATGTTTTTAAGTATATTTAATTGTTTCGAAAATGCTACTGGATGAACTTATAGTGTCCCATTGATTCCTTAATTTGTACTATGCACATAATGTACCAATATTCATGAATTTTTATCTTAGTTTGATGATTGTTCTTTTACAGGAGGAAGAACATCGCCTGAGAAAAGTTTCCCTAAATATTTCTAAGGATGTGAAGAAGTTCTGGACCAAAATAGAGAAGTTGGCAAGTTCATTTTACATATTTAATTTTATGGCTTACTGTACCACTTACTTTAGGATGTCAAGTTTCCCAAGCAATTGAACTATATTATTTGAATGCCGGGGAATGTAGGTTATCTATAAGAATCAACTAGAGGTTGAGGAAAGGAAGAAAAAGGCCCTCGATAAGCAACTTGATTTCCTTTTAGGCCAGACTGAAAGGTACTGTCATCTATTCTTGGTTGCTTTTGTTATGGCTATTTCGAACTTTAACATTTTTATTTTAGTTCCTCAGTCCTCGCTACATGCTAACCTTATATTACTTGATGTGAACTTTCCAGGTATTCGACAATGTTGGCTGAAAACCTCGTGAATGTGCCCGATCTGCAAAAACAAGAAAATGGACCTTTGCGGGCAAATCAACCATCCCAGGTGGAAGTAACAGAAGAGAACATAAATGCAACTCCTGATGATCTTGGTGTGTAGCTCTATTCTGCATGTCTCAGAAGTCTTATTTGCCCATTTCTTTATAATTTAACAATTTATAGTTACAGATAATATGGAAACTGATGATGATTACAGTAAGTCCTCGGATGAAGAGCCGGTAAGCTATTATTTTAATTTTCCTGATTCATGTTTTTGTTCATACGAATACAACTGTATGAATTGTATGGATCCCAGTATCGATTGTTATTGTTGTGAATATGAGACATTTTTTTGTATTGCCAGTTTACCATTTACTTTATTTTCTGTTTTATGTTACTATTTTTGATACTGCTTTCTATTGATTAATCGCTATTCAAAATAACAGAAGATATAATACAGTATGCCATATAGTTAAAGTTTTTTTCCTAATGCAAGGACTACATCTTTCTTTTCTCTCTGGAACCATTCTTCATTTTTCTGATACATATGAATCACACTGATATGTGTTGGTGCTGCAGGAAGATGATGAGATCACAATTGATGAAGATGAAGCTCAAATCACAGAAGCTGACCGCAATGAAGAATTATCTGCTTTGCAGGCAGAAGCTGATCTACTACTGGATGATATCCTCAAGATGTATACAAAAACAAAGGTGATCTCCAAAAGCAGTTCTCATTTGCCCTCTTTCACATATAGAAAGGGAGACAATCATGTGCCCTACTTGGCACTCAATTGATAATTTGTTCAGTTCAAGCATTCTCAGTTGGCAAGGAAAGCAGTCCAGATAGCAAAGGCATTTTTTAGTTACTCAGATTTGAAAAAATTGATTAAAGGTGAGATATTCAGATACCTTCATGGCATCAGGAAGCTGAAATACTGCAGACTCCTTGATGACCTTTCTTAAGATTGATGCGGATATTTTTTTGGTGTTTTTTTTTCAGATTCTTCAAACCAGGCTAATGGCTGTAATTATGAATCTGGTCATACTTCAAGTGATGAAGGCAATCCTTCTGAGGAAGTGGATGGTAGCCACTCTTACACTGAGTTTTTGAAGAACAATCATGTACAGTTGCTTTCTCTATGTCTTTTAGTGCGTGCGCGTGTGTGAGAGAATGGTGAGCACCAGGCTTTAGAATGTTCGCTGAATGTGCTACCAAAACTTTCTTAACTTTTCGGGGGAAAAGCAATGGCAATATCTCCTCTGTTGATGAACAGGTACATTTTAATCATCTGTGTTAGTGGTGTAGGATTTTTCTCCTCTATTCCAATATCATTTAATTTTTCCAACTCAATGTCTGAGAAAGGGATAGCTCTCCAGTAACAAAATGTTAAAAATCTCGATAGGAAAGTTGGAATAAGCAATCATGTTACCAAGGCTGGATATATGTGATTTCGTTTTGCATTTTTCTCCACCATCTAATGTTCAATTTATCAAACAACACAGGATATCCATGGCGTAGTTGGATTCTCTGCGTTGCTGTTCCTGCCTGTGGCTGCAATGCAATAGATTGTTTATGTGTTTGGGTATTGGATAGTTTCGTCCTACTAACCTTACTTCAGGTTGACCTGCACGAGCGAAGCTTTAGTTTGAACTTGTTGTGCGAAAAGAGAATAGCAAAATTGTTGTGTCAGAATATACAGTCTCTACACATATTAAAATATCTTCCGTTTCTACCTAAGAAATTAGGAATGGAATGAAATGGCTTTGGATGCCGTAAATGCTTCTGGACTAAGCAAGAGAAGTCTTAGTGGTTCTGCATACATCAACCGAAATAAATGCATGTTTTCCATGGAAATTGGGACCGTACACTTTAGTGCAGAAATGCTAACGCCTCGCTCATCATTTTTACAGATGCTCGGTTTTGAGTTGAGGTTTATCATCATGCTAATTCATCTCTGTTATATTGTTACACCTTCACCAAATTAGCTCACATGTACAAACATGAAAAAATAGCAACTGAGCAAAGATATCCTGTCTAGCATCTCTTTTGTATTTCAGTCATAATTTTTACCTCTTCTAATTTTTCTAATGTGTTACTTATATGTAGATAGTTTTTTATATATTTGTTGGTTTTGCCAATCACAGGTTGGGTGAGGTGAAGATCAGTAATTTCTTTGTCACCTTTGTCTGACTTGGGTTCCATGTGTTCGGAGCATTGTCGTCGTAGCTGACTGCTGGTGCATGCAGATGGTGTGTTCATTTGAGCCCAATCTACTTTTTCAACAATTTCAGCATGCATTTTTCTTGGGTTTTTTACTAATTACATTCATAATGCCACATGGGACTGTTCGCCAGCACTTCAATGCTTTCGAGGAAACATCAAATGGACTCCTTATGCTTGGTGGTTTTTCACCTGAAGTCGGTTCAGTTAGCCAGCCCATTTGCTAGGTAGATGACTTCCTAACAGCAATGTAATGGTGATACATTCATGTGCTTTTGCTAGATTATGCACATGTTACTTTTGTGTCTTACCTCAACTACGCACTGCAGGCTATCTGCTGTGGCCAGTATATTTCCGAGTCTTATTTTTACACTGTCTTCGCACATGTATATCAGCCCTCGAATCCATCATGCGCATATAAGATTAAATTCTTTGTGTTGTTCTGACTATTTTTTTTGACGGGAATGTTCTGACTATATTTCAGCATATAATTGGTATGCGCTTTTATAAACAAGGTGACAATCTATTCCTTTTTTTACATGGGTTATGTGTTGTTCTTAATCAAACAAATTACACCTTGCTGTATTTGATACATGATCAAGTATGTGATAAGGAATGCCTATTGTACTTTTTATTTGCCATTATCCATGACTCCACTGTAGGGCTATACTGCCAGCCTCAGGTCTTCGTGCGCAGTACAGACTTTATAACGATATTATCCTCACCGACGCGGCGTAGCGCCCGTCCCTACCTAGTTTTATTCAATCGTGAAGCGTTTCATGTCGCAGAAAGTTATACCTCAATACCCTAAACCTAAATTTACACTAGTAGTAATAATTGAACTATCCTCTCTCGAGTCCCTAATTCGACACGCTGCACACGTGCATAAGCCTACATTAGTAATGGCTGAACAGTAATAGCTGAACAGATGGCTATCACAATGTATATTATGACGAACAGTAACCTTAACCGCTGAACTGTCTTTCGTTTTTATTTTGAGTTTTGTACACGTGCTTCACTGGTGAACAAGACGCTAAACTGCAATGTTGAAAATGATGTATAGAAAATGAACGAAAGGATAAAAAAGAAGGCAAAATAACAGGTAGAAGAAAGTACCAGACGGAATGTATCTAATTTCCGATCACGACTCAAAAATCCAAGCACAATAGAGTTCCAAGCCCAAGTACTTATGACAACTTAGTATTTTCAAATTTTCATCTCAAAAATCATTTTTTTATGTTAATTTGGAGGTAGAATCACCAATTAGAGAGGAGCACAAAGTTCAGAATACTTGTGAAGAAAAAAAAATACATAAGAGTTTTTTTAAATAAGGCCCTGTCTTAAATGCAGAAATTTCACAAAAAAATTACTGCATTCCAAACGGGACATAAAAGGTGGGGGACTTGAAAAGGTTCTGTCTACTTGCATTCCTCACAAGTCTCAGAACTGAGCTAGTATATGACTAAAAGAAAATATCTACTCGCCATGCTGCCATGTTCTGATAAATCGACAAGTTGTGATAAGGGGTGATCAATTAACACTAGAGATACTTGCATTGCGAAAAAATTACGGCAGTGATGAGTTCTTGCTATTTTGCTTAGCAGAGGTAGAGCTAAATTTTAGTTAATAGATACGTAATTTTGTTTGTATATCTAGCCGAACATATTTTAGTGCTTTTGGTTGTCCTCTCAGTCCTTGTGCCTGTCTGGCTCCGCCACTGTGAGCACGAGCATACTATTATAATAGAATTATGCACTAATATGGTTGATGCCACTGACATCATGCTCGTGGCCATGTTACTAATTCAGTTCCAAGACTCAATCGTTTGAATAGGTTGCAAACGAAGCTCAAGCGAGCCGCAGGTACTCCTGCATGGATCCAAGACGGGGACACAGTAAAGCATCCTTGACACAGTGCAAAATCACACCTTGTGGTCTTTCAGACATAACATATGGAAAATACTCATTTATCGGTACTACCTGTGTCAAAATATAAGTTGTTTTAGATTTGTGCAAGAGTGGCTAAAATGACCTTATTGCCCTTAATTATTTTATATTGAAAAATATCTCTGATTTGTTTACGAGAGTGATAGGATTGATTTACCAAAAGCATAAGAGAAAAAAGGGTAAATAAGTGTCTCGAAATTTTAGAATGACTTATATTTAGAGAAAGGTTGAGAAGGCTAAAACTTATCATGACACAGGGGGAGTAATAAATTATGGTGTACTAGTACATGTTTTGGCAAAGTACCTGGCTCAAGAAACAAGTAGTTAAGAGGTTGCAAGGAGCCATCAATCTTTTTGGTTTCCTGAAGGACGTCTAGGAACATGTAACGTTTGGCCAATCCATCTATGAGGTCAACCAACAACAAATCTATAATACACAATACTGTCGCAGAAAATTGATGACGCAAATGAACAGAAAATTAGGTTCATATATCCATAAATTATGGTATAAAAAAGTAGATTTCGATGAATAACTCACTTTGGAGTATCTTATAATAATTATTAGAGTATGCTTAAATAGATAAATAGATATAATAATATCATGTAAGCGGTATATGAGAAGTGGGAGTACGTACTCGGAAGTGTGTGTGTGTGTGTGTGTGTGTGTGTCTATAGGGAACGTATCCAGTGCTAACAGGATATTCAGTGCTAACATGCTAAAGCCGGTCAGGACCGTCAGATCACCCGAACGGTCCAGATTCTTGAGGGTGGGATGCCCCAACTCACTTATGCGTATTGCGAAAACCCCCTACCGATTTCCCTCTTTTTTTTCTAGCCCAAAATGTTTCGCCTCCTACTCGCTGTTTCAACCTTCCCAGCTCCCCGTTTTTTCCCCCATGCCTACCGTCTGCGCGACCCACGCCTCCCTCCGTCTGGCGACTGCACCATTCGCACCTATCGCTAGGGTTAGGGTTTGGCGAAAGGGGCGGCCGGCCTCCCTCCGTCCGCAGCACGACCACATCCCCGAGCTCCGACCCGGCCTCCTCCCCGAGCTCCTTCCCCGTGCGCCGCCGTCCGACCCGAGCTCCTTCCCCTCGCCCCGTCGCCCTCCGACCCGGCCTCTTCCCCGAGTTCCTTCCCCACGCGCCGCCACCCTCCGACCCGGCCTTCTCCCCGAGCGCCGACGCCGTCCGAGCCGGCCTCCCCGAGCCCCACTGCCGCCCTCCGACCCGGCCTCCTCCCCGAGCAATTGTGAAAATGTTTGTTGAATGAATTGTTTGCCTGAGACATGTTGTGATGATTGTTTGTCTTGTGAAAATTGCAATTGTGAAAATGTTTGTGAGAGGGATGTGTACTGAGATTCTGAATGAATTTGCAATTGTGAAATTGTTTGTTGAATGAATTGTTTGCCTGAGACATGTTGTGATTATTGTTTGTCTTGTGATGCATGTTTTGTACAATTTGTGAAAGCCTGAGTCATGTTTTGTCTTGTGAAAGCCTGAGACCTGTTCTCATAATGTGAAAGCCTGAGACATGTTCTCATATGTATCATGTTGTGAAAAAATTCTGGGAAAGTGCATCCTGAAGGAAACTATGTATCAACAGAATGGCTAGAACTGTGCAAAATGTTGTGAAAACATTCTGGGAAAGTGCATCCTGAAGGAAACTATGTATGAACATCCTGAGGAAAATGGCAGAATTTGTATCCTGAGGAAAGTGCATCCTGCAAGAAGTGTATCATGTTATGAAAACTGCAAAATGGCTACATCATGAGGAAAGTGGCAGAATTTGTGTTCAGTCTTCAGAAAATGACTTCAGAATATGCATGGCAAACAATCCATTGGACCAAAAGTTCAGCATCTTAGCTAGCAATAAAAATACATAGTTCCAGTCCATTTTACAGGAAATTCAACTAATCTTCTAATACACTTCATGGAGATAGTAAATGCATGGCAAACAATCTTTATAGGAACTCCTGTGCAGCATAAGACATAAATCAGATTAATTGTTCACTGCTGCACACAGTCTCTTTCTTTCAGGTGATATAGCTATTTTAGAAAGGTTCCAGCTGAGAATAATGGCTTCTCCACGACTTCCTTGCATTCCAGCACAAAGTGGAAACTGCATGGTTAGAAAATGAAAATTAGAAAAAGTATATGAATCAGGGAAATGTGACAAATATTTTTGTTAAGAAGATGTAAAACCTTAAAAATGTGGTCAATGTGTTGTCATCCTCAAAGGACAATTACGGCTGTCGTGGTACACAATCTCCTTGCATGACCTACACAAGCGTGACACCTTTGTTTTGTTCTCAATATTGTCATTTTTCTTCTACCCCGGCTTTATTCTCTTGCATCTACCCTTGGAGTTAACATCGTTTGGTGGCTTTATGTTGACTTCCTTAGGGATAGAACAACCTGCAAATGCTTCAATCTCTTCAGCCTTACTTACCACATTCTCAGGAATCAGAGGAGTCACTTCTTCCCTAAATTTGACAAACCGATCAAGATCTCCAAAATGGACATAATTCTTCCGACATGTACTATCAGCCCAAAATGCATGTACCAATCTGCCCTTGTCATCAACAACATAATCAAAGTAGAATGAAGGATTTATATTATTCTTCTTACTCAGGTTGTCAATAAATATCTGAGCATCCGATGACTTAATACAACTTCTCAACTCTTTATGATAATTCTGCAAGTCTCTCCTCGTGCATCCTACATTCTCAAATCCACCCTCACTAATACGGAGATATCTATATGCCCCGCTTGTGCCGATGCCTCCTTTATGACATGTGATTAATGTACGCTTGGCCTTCTCATTTACTTTCCTATTAGACCTTATCAGCTGTTGTTTGCTAGGTGATACCAACTCATGTGTATGAGATTCAATAAATGTTTCCACCCTAAACTTATTGTTGGCAATGCGTTTGACAGCTAGAATTGCCTCACATCCACACCTACTTAGCTTCCTAACATATTTTCTTTTCTTTGACTCCGTGTTATTGTTCTTACATTTCTCAGATCGGAAACCTTGTCTAGAACACATCCATCACTTCCATCTCATGACACCATTGATAACTGTATGTGGACCAACACGGACTCCAAATCCGGTTGAATGTGCATATGTCTTGTAGAATTCCTCTGCAGCTTCTAAGTCATCAAAAGCCATCCCTTCAAATGGCTTGATAGTTGCATCAACACAAGGTGTAGAAGAAGAACCCTGCAATGCAAAGATTAAGTGTGAAGCATGATGGATTGACATATGGAGTAAAACACATGCATACAACATGATACTTATTACGAATGGAGTGATGCCGCTCTTTTTCGGGGTACCACAATGAATTAATTGGTGGGGAGGTGAACTAATTTGAGCGATAAGTTGTGTATCAAGATTTTCTTCTCTTGGCAATCCCAATGCCACGCTCTCATTAGCCACAGATTCCATGCCTCCTACAACGCTCTCATCGGCCATATATTCCATACCTCCTGCAATAAAAATGCTACTTTACATAATGTAGCCGATTTCCAGTACAATCGGCTTCACCCAATTGCTCTTAACATGTTTAAAGTAATTAACAATGCCATGCAGATGTCTTCCATGAATTGGAGAAGCCTAAACCTTGATTTTGATTTCTGACAACACACGCGTGGGCGGAAGATAAATCAGTGAGGCACATGCCATCTGGAGTTTTGACTATACATGACCAACCAGCCAAAAGTGAGAAAGGCCATTATCTTGCACGCGTTGGGCCTTGCACGCGCCGGCGAGGCCGAGAGCTGCACGCACCGGCGAGGCCGAGAGGTGCACGCGCCGGTGAGAGAGCTACACGCGCCGGCGAGGCCGAGAGCTGCACGTGCCGGCGAGGCCGAGAGCGCGCGTACGTCGCGGGGCGACGGCACGCGCGGGGAGACGTCGCACGACGACAGCGCCGGATGATCTCGAAAGGATGAAACAGCGAGTAGGAGGCGAAACGTTTTGGGCCGGAAAAAAGAGGGAAATCGGTAGGGGGTTTTCGCAAAACGCATAAGTGAGTTGGGGCATCCCACCCTCAAGAATATGGACCGTTGGGGGCAGATCTGACGGTCCTGGCCGGCTTTAGCATGTTAGCACTGAATATCCTGTTAGCACTGGATACGTTCCCTATATATGTATGTATATGTATATGTATATGTATGTATGTATGTATGTATGTATGTATGTATGTATGTATGTATGTATGTATGTATGTATGTATGTATGTATGTATGTATGTATGTATGTATGTATGTATGTATGTATGTGTGTGTGTGTGTGTGTATGATATCTAGTGCTAATGAAGTATTGGGTGCTAACATGCTAATAGTGACTTGTGCCGTTGGATCCTCCTCGGGCGGCCATGATCAAGGCAGATGGAACCGCTCAATCACTTATGCTTTTTTCCAAATAACCCCTCACGCGCGGCCCTCAGCTTACCTCCCTCGCATTGGTAGCTCTCCTCCCGACTCTGCTCTCCTCCCTTCACCGCCGCCTCCTTCTCGCCCGCCACCGCTCCCCTTCTTACCTGTCGCCGATGGCCCCCTCCATCCTCACGGTGCAAGCGCTAGTACATTCTCCCTCCCAGCGCCAGCTCGCCCTCTCGTTCCCATCCCTACATGCGCTAGGGTTAGGCGCCGTCACAACCCTCCACCACCGCCGCGCCACCTCCCTATAGCATTGCGCTGCCCCTTCTCCCTAGCCATCTTCCTTCCTGGTCACCTGTCCACACCTACCTCCCACTCAGCCTCCTCCTCAGCACCCTTCTGCGTAGCATTAGTCGGCCCCAAGCCCCGACGAGCCGTCGTCTCCCCACCCGTCATTGTGCTTGTCTACAACTCCATCGATGCCAGAGACCTATTTTTTCAGATTTGGTGATGCAGTGTCTGATCAAGGAATTGTAAGGTTGTTTTGTTTGCATTTTCATATTGCCAATTGAGGAATTGTAAGTTTGTTTTACATTTTTAGATTACCAATAGCTACGAATCAGTGGAAATGTTTGGAAATCTCAATGATTTGTAATTTTGAGTGTATGAAATTTGGGGAATGTTTGGAAATCTCAGTAATTTGTGTTGCATTTTTTATGCAGTCATACTCAAGCTGCCAGGAAAATAGGGAACTGAGAAGAAAACTGCAATAGATGAGAGTAGATTCATGCGGTTGTGTTTGTGCTATAAGGGAATAGATGGATGTAGCTGTTAGTCGATGTTAGTTTCAGTTTGAGTGTTTTGGGCTAGTGACTGATTTTTTTGGCTAGTTGTAACTTTGTTTCGGTGAACTCCTAATGTTGTATGAACCGCTGTCAAGTGCATGCTGTTGTGCTAGAAATGAGATGAGCCTAATTCATTTGAAGAATTGTTGTATGCATGAATTGTTGTCATTGATCAATCAAAATTTTATTTAATGCAAATGTAAATGAATAGTGTCAGATTGTTGAATGTAGATACAAGTTTCAGTGATGTTGAAGTTTTGGGTTCAATGTTAGAATTTGGCCAGATATTTCAAATTTCAGTGATTGTTGATAGAGTTCAGTTGTCTCAATCTAGCCAGATATTTCCTGAATCTATTATATATTATCCATTCTCATTGAACTAGTATTAAATAAGTACAATATAAGCAGGCATCCCCTTACACAATGAGGAGGAGTTATAGGCAGGGAGTTCTAGTTCAAAGTAATTGTTCATTGTTCAAGAATCTGATATTGTTCATTGTCCAATAAAGCTTCTAGATCTTCACCCTGGAGCATCCATGGTTCTGGCTTGTACTGTGAAACAGAAACTGGCTTCTTAGGCCATGTTTGTTTAGACTTTTTATCTGGCTTATAAGCAAAAAAGCCAAAGCCTAAACAAAGAGGTGGCTTTTTTATCCAGCTTATGGAAAGTTTAATCCATTTTAAACCTAAAAGCCAAAATCCATAAGAGAAGTGCTTTTTTGACTATTGCGAAATGGAATATCCCTTTGTCACTCAAGTTCACAAAAATTACCCACTAAATGCCATTCATATATAACTCCAAATCCTTTCATTTTTCTCCTTTTCTGCTTTCCACTCTGTTTTCTTTTCCCTTCGGCTCCCTCACCATCTCTCTCTCTCTCAAGTGGCTCACCAGATGCCACTGTTCTCCCCTACGATGCTCACACCACTGTCCTGCTCCTACCAGCGCTGTCCCCGTGCCCCAACTCCGCCGATCCCCTCTTCCCCGCTCCCGACACCGCAGGACTCTCTTAAGCTGTGCCCGACACCGCCGGCATCCCTCTTCCCTGCACCCTCCGCAACGAGCATCCCTCATCCCCTCACCCCCGCATCCGCCGCCATCGCCCTCCCCTAGATGGCGTCACCTCCTCCCTCGAGGCTGGCACCGCCTCCTCCATAGACTTTGCCCCCTTCCTCCCTGACTCCGGTGCTGTGTCCTCCCCCCAGACTGCATCGCCTCCTCCCCCAAATGGCATCACCTCCTCCCCCAGACGGCGCCGCCTCCTTCCCCCAGATGGCATCACCTCCTTCCTCGACACCAGCGCCACCTCTTCCTCCCTAACTCCGACACTGCCTCCTCCCCCCAAATGGTGTCGCCTCCTCCCCCAGATGGCGCTGCCTCCTTCCCCCAGGTGGCATCACCTCCTTCCTCGATGCCGGTGCCGCCTCCTCCCCAGACTCTGCCCCTTCCTCTCCGACTCCGGCGTGCCTCCTCCCCCCAAAATGGTGTCACCTCCTCCCCCAGAGGGCGCCGCCTCCTTCCCCCAGATGGCATCGCTTCCTTTCTCGATGCTAGCACCGCCTCCTCCCCAGACTCCACCCCTTCCTCCCTGACTCCGTAGCTGCCTCCTCCCCCCAGGCGGTGCCACCTCCTCCCCTAGATGGCATAGAGATTTCAATTTTGTTTTGCAATTTGATTTTGTATGAATATTAGAATTGGTGTTCAGGTCTGATGAACATTAGAATTGATTTTGTATGGACATTAGAATTCATCAGAACACATAGCAAGTTTATGCCTTTCAGGTCATAATTCCTTGATAAATTGAGAATTTTATATTCAGTTCTGATAATTGCTATGTGTTTTTTTGATATCATGCTCTAACTCAAGAACAATGATATGCAAACCTTCCTTTGCTAATTTGAATAAGGGTATTTTGGACATTTCATGCTTCACAATGATAAGCTAGTCTAATAAAAGCTAGACTGCCAAACAGGTTGGCTTGGCTTAAAAGTGGACTGCTTTTAAGCCGCTTAAGCAAAAAAAAACTGATTTTAAGCTATAAGCCAAAAAGCCTAAGCTTAAACAAACAGGGCCTTAATCTTGGCTTTACTGTTTTTTTGGCTTCCTCCCCAAACTCAAACGTTGTAGCTAATGGTCCAAAACAAGAGTTTTATTTTGAGTATCGATAGCAACAGTGCTAGTACTTCTGCCAAGTTCATCCAACTTCACTGATGAACTTGGATCTTTACTTGTTTCCTTCTCAGTTAAATGGTCATCATTATCTATGGCCTTCTTTCCAGTGATATCGACAGAATATTTAGATGGAGCCTCTGTGTCAACTGGTATGAATCAAGTCAAAATGCAAGCATGCAACAACAGTAAGAAATAAATAATAAAAGATTTTGGAGTATGCAACATCGGAAGCTTCTACTCAATTGATTCATTTTCAGTTCATAGACCCCAAGTACATTTCCACATATACATTTCAGCTCAATTCCACATATACATTTCAGTTCAATTCACATTGACAAATTGAATGCAACTCCAAAGATACATTATTCACAGATACAATTCAGGTTTTGACATTGAAAAAAAATCTGAGCATCATCACCAAATATTTTTTTTACCAAACCAAAATCAACCACTTTTGTGTGTAAATTTTGATCTTCACATCTCTATGCACCATCATGCACCCAGTGTGCCAATATTCCAATCCTGCATTATGGAAAAACATGTAGAGATGAAATGAACCATGAAGATCAAATTGCCATGCAAAGCAAAGAACACAAATTGATGGATCCGGACCTCACCGGCCTCCCTGTTGACGGATCTGAACCTCATCGGCCTCCATGCTTGTCAGCCCGAGCTACCATCATCTCCTCACTCGTAGAGAAGAGAGGGAGAGCCATCGTTGTCACCCTCAACCCTGCCGGTCAGATCTGGCTGACACGGCAGTCACTCTCATCATCGCTGATAAGAGATGGAGAGAGAGAGAGAGCGAACGGGTAAGAGGGAGAAGGGGGCCGTGCAGTGCTACATGTAGGTAGCGCGACAGTGGGGAGGGCGATGGCAGCGCCTAACCCTAGCGTCTGTGGGGATGGGAACGAGAGGGCGAGGCGGCGAGTTGGTGCCGGCGTGGAGAGGGAGAATGTAATACCGGTTGCGCAGTGAGGATGGAGGGGGCTGGCAGTGACCGAGAAGACGGGGAGCGACGGTGGGCGAGAAGGAGGCGATGGCGAAGGAGGAGGCGCCAATGGAGGAGGGAGGAGGCCACATGGGGTTATTTGGAAAAAGCATAAGATGGGCGGGGAGGTGGTGAGGGCCACATGGGGGTTATTTGGAAAAAAAGCATAAGATTGGGCACTTTCGCCTACCTTGATGGTGGCCGCTCAAGGAAGGTCCAATGGCAATGTTTGGGTATTTTTGGCCCTGTGCAGTACAGCAATACTAGAAGTAACCTCTGGTTGTATGTAATATCATTTCTAGCCCCTCCTAAAGCACGGGACTCAGCCCGATCGACGCGTGCGCAGTCCCGTGCCCCAGCACCCGAGTCATGCGGTCCAGGAGCGCATGACACCCCCGCATCGCTCTTCTTGAGCCCCAGCACCACTTCGGTGAGCAATCACTACTGCTCGGGGTCGCCTCCAACTTTGTCGAGGACGTGTGAGCTTCATCACACCTGGGGGATCACCGTCGACCACTTCGCCAAGCTCGGGCACCGCCGAACTCCCCAACCGCCGGAGCCAAAGCGCCGCCGCCACCCTCTCTTTGTGGCTCATGACCACAGTCGCGCACGACCGCAGCCGCTCTAACCACGACTGTTCAACCACGGTCGCCTTCGACCACTGCCTCCCTCGACCACCTCGGCTTTTGACTGCTACTGCTTTTGACCACCCCGCTTTCGACCGCAACCGCTTTCGACCACCGCTGCTTTCGACCACACCTATGTTCAACCACTATCTGTTCCACCACCATCGCTTTCGACCACTGCTTTACTCAACCACTACCGTATTCGACCACGGCAGCCTTTTTAACCACATACAGCCTTAAGATCACTGCTGGTTTTGCTGGAATCATACGCTTTCGGACCGCATGACTCAGGTGTTGCAGTACCGGGGTGCGAGACTGTGCACGCGCCAGCCGGTCGGAGTCCCGCGCTCGGGGAGGAGCAATAAATGGTATTGCATACACTCAGGGGCTACTTCTGGTATTGTTGTGCTGCATAGGGCCAAAAATACCCAAAATTCTCCAATGGCACATCGGTATTTGCATGGTAGCATCTAATACTTCATTAGCACTAGATATGCTCTCATGTATACACACACTTTGTTTTCATTTGTACAGTTGGACGTCATGCTTTGATTGTGTCTGACCAAAAGAAGTGGTGAAGACAGAAGGAAAACGAACTTTGGACTTTTTCCCCTGGAGTCGAGTGCGAACCTAGTACTGTAGTACACTGTACCAGTATTAGGATCGGTCCTAGTTGCAAGAAAAAAAATGATTTTAAGCCGCCATCAGTCTTAATTTAAAGGCGCATCAAGCTCCCGGCCGATCAAGCAATCAAATTATCACCAAGTGGCAAAACATATCCTAATGTGTGATTAATGCGTGTATTGTCGTGTCTAATTTTTCGTCTGTTAAAAAGTAAAGCTGAACGACTAAGGGCATGTACAATGTAGATGTTTATATATGAATGCTTAAAAAGAAAGAATATAGCCACATCATCAAGCACCCAACAAAAGTTATTTTCTCCAATGCAAGCATCTCTTCCATGGGTGCTTAGATGCTATATTATCTATTAATAGATATAGTTATATACATAAGCACCTACTAAGCACCGATGCTTATTTAAGCATCGATGCTTCAAAATAAGCACCTTATCTATCCTATGTGGCAAGAAAAATCAGTTTTTCATTGCTAAGCATCTGTCTAAGCGTCTGTATTGTACATGCTCTAAGTGTAAACTGCTTTTAGCAGAAAAGTATTTTCTTAAGTTTTTCTCCTTATAGGACTAATAGCGGGCACGGTGAAAAAAGTTTACAAAAGACAAACGTACCATTGCCACATAGTTGGAACGGCGTGAGCATCGTAACTTTCACTGTGTAATGTAAGTGCACGTAAAGGCACTCATGATGCTCGTTACTGTACTTCGTTACTAAGGTGGATAGAGTTGTTAATAGGAGTTTAGAAACAACTACTCTAAATAGTTTGTATGTTTTTGTTACTGAAAATTGTAAGTAGATGAGAGAGATAGACTAGATTGGATTGAGATGGTCCCACTAATTTTTTTGATCTTTTAATAAAATTCATTACTTGCACGGTAACAAGCACATATCCTTTCTTCCTTCTCTTTCTCCTTCACATCATAAATAGTTGATGTGGTATAGCTATAGTAACTACTATAGAGACGGACTCTTTATTCGGATAAGTTCAAACACCAATAGGGATAGGTCCCAACAACAACCTACTAGTACCCCTGCATTGATGGAAAACAAAACAAATCTACTAGCACAATACTTGGACAAGTTAATATGAATACTCGATTTTTCAAAGCGGTTTTGGGCATGTTCTTCTCAACTTTTAAAAGCTACTTTTGGCTTTTCTATAGTAACTAACTTTTAAACGGAGTATCTTTTTAAGATAGGGTCTACTAGTTAATTATAGTACATACTGTACCGACTTCATTTATATCGGCAAAAACCGCACGTGAGTTTATGTTATTCTATAATCTCTCGCACAAACAGCCCAAAAGTCACAAGCCATAGCCAAAAATCAAAAGCCGCAGCCAAAAAGAATAGACCCTTTTTCACTTCTCTCACTCTTTACCTCACTCTGAGGATAAGGTAGGGGATCACAGGTGTATCACGTACCTCATTCTTCTCACTCCCGTCTCACACACATATCGCTCCTTCACTTTTTCTATCGCTCGCCCTATCCTTTAAAAGTCATTTATTTCTATCGCTACTTATTTATTTTTAATAAAATATTATCAATCGTAGCAAAAAAATTATCAACCAAAGTCAATATAAACCGACCCTAAAACTGGGACTCGACGATGGCGTCCTCCAAGACACCTATGAAGAGGTTCGCATCGGTTATGAGTGATTCTTTTTCTGTTTTTTTGAAACCAAGATACGTGCTCTGATATTAATTTCATCAAGTAGAAAAATATATTAGCCTTAAAGAGGCTACACCGTAGACACCAGTACCGACCCTAAGGGAGGGGACAGTTGTGATGATATGGTGATCATTTGGGCTTATTTTTGGTGGCTTATGACTGAAAAGTAATGTAGTTGGCTGAAAAAAAAAACACTGTAACTGACAGAGACTTATTTAGCATAATTAAATTTAAAAAAATTAAAAGTATAAAAAATATTTTAGCCCATTACATATAATACAAACAAATATGAGAAAAAAGAACCGGCAAAAAAGTTCAATAAAAATTAAAAGTTCAAAAAAAAGACAAAATTTATAAATAGTAAAAATTAAACTGAAAGCTAAAAGCTGAAGTCCAACCGATCACCCGTGTCTGAAGGGGAGTAAAAACAAATACCAGTGAACGGAGGAGAGTGCAGCGAGAGTCATTACATTAATATCGGTGGTGGATAGATCGTCCGGCACAAAACGTCCAATCAAATATAAGGCTGAGAGTATTACCCTTGAAGTACAGAGCGTCCAATCGGGAAGGACCCTGACCATTACCGTTTAATTAATGTATTCCTTCTTCGTGGATTGACCGTCCGGTACAAAACGTCCAATCGGACGTAGGACTGAAAGCATCACCCTTTAATTACGAAACGACCAATAGGGACGTATTCCTACTTCATTTAACTTATGATAGTTCGATATTTGTATAGCATGGCAGCTTTTGTTTTTTTCCCAAAGGAGTACGTCCTTTGGTGGGAGAAAGATTGGGCGCCGCTATAAAAAGCGGCTTTGATCGTTTCGGCTTTAATTTTTAGTTTTTAGTTTAATTTTTATTATTTATTAATTTTATCTTTTTTAAAATTTTTGAATTTTTTGAGCTTTTTTATCGGTTCTTTTTTTATGTATTTGTTTTATTATACGTAATAGACTAACATATAGTTTAATTTTTTTAAATTTAACTATGCTAAATAAGTGTCTGTCAGCTACAGTGTTTTTTCAGCCAGCTACAGTGCTTTTTTAGCCATAAGCCACAAAAAAAACCCAAATGATCACTACCAAGTTTCTGATTTTTAGCTTTAACTATTAACTTCTAATTAAATTTAAATTATAGTGATTGTTAATTTTTCTTATTTTTTAATTAATAATTAAAAAGATAAAAAAGTTATATCATTACGGATAATACAAGAAATAAAAGAGAAAAAAAAGAGAAAGACTAAAAAAATAAATAAACTGAAATTAAAAATTTGCATGATATAAATAGTTTTCAACTTAAATAAAATAGAAAAAACTAAAAATTGAAACCGTTTGGAGATAACTTTCACATTAAACTTATCGGCGAACAAGCGAACTAAGGTGATGATCAGTTGGGTTTTTTTTTGTGGCTTATGGTGAAAATCAGATGTATGGTGAAAAAACATCAGAATCGACAGAGGCTTATTTAGCATAATTAAATTTAAAAAAATTAAAAAATATGTTAGCCTATTACGTATAATACAAACAAATATGGGAAAAA
This sequence comes from Dendrocalamus sinicus, assembly GCA_036346575.1. Lineage (NCBI taxonomy): Eukaryota > Viridiplantae > Streptophyta > Magnoliopsida > Poales > Poaceae > Dendrocalamus > Dendrocalamus sinicus. The sequence goes on along the minus strand of CM070657.1, from coordinate 26,663,496 downwards.
AAGAACCGGCAAAAAAGCACAAAAAAGCCAAAAATTCAAAAAAAAGATAAAATTTGTGAATAATAAAAAATAAGCCGAAAGTCAGAAGTTTAAACCGAATTGATGAGGGCGCTCCCTACTAGGCGTCTAGCCACCACTTGATTATTTAGACTGTGATCAGTCGAGTAAAGAGGCAGATCCTTCCCCAAAAAAACAGACTCATGACTAGATGACCTACACACGTACAGTGCTTTTATTTGCGGAATCGGCTATAAATAATGCCCTAACCCGAAGCGCTAGATAACGCCCGCACAACACTAATCACAGAAAACACTGCTAACAAACGCAGCAAACGAACACAAAACCAAAGCTAGCTAGAAAAGCCTTGAACACCCACACGCAAACGAGCAGAATGAGCTCGTCACCTCAGACCAAGCTCCTCAAGGCCGTGTACCAGCGCGTCGTGGATAACTTCCTCCTCGTCGTTAGCGTGCCGCTCGCCGCTGTCGCTCTCGTCGCGGTGGCGCGGCTTGGGCCCGAGGAGCTGGTCGACACGGTACGTGCACTCCGGCCCGTGCACCTCTTGTTGGCCGGATTCCTGCCGGCCTCCGCGATCACCATCTACCTCGTGCTCCGGCCCCGCGCGGTGTACCTCGTCGACTACGCCTGCTTCCGCACCTCGTCCAACTGCCGCGTACCCTTCGCCACCTTCCTCGAGTACGCCAAGCAGGTGACCGTCGTCAACGAGCGGAGCGTCCGTTTCATGACGCGGCTGCTCGAGCGCTCGGGCCTCGGGGAGGAGACCTGCCTGCCCCCCGCGCACCACTACATCCCACCGTACAAGTACTGCACCATCGAGGCAGCGCGCGCCGAGGTCGAGCTCATCGTCTTCTCGGCCATCGACGACCTGCTCGCCAAGACCGGAATCACCCCCGACGCCATCGACATACTCGTCGTCAACTGCAGCTTGTTTTGTCCCACGCCATCCTTCGTCGACATGATCATAAACAAGTACAAGCTGCGCAGCGACATCCGCGCCGTGCACCTCTCTGGCATGGGGTGCAGCGCTGGGCTTATCTCCGCGGGACTTGCGAGGAACCTCCTGCAAGTTGCCCCCCATGGCGCACATGCGCTGGTTGTGTCCACAGAGACCATCACGCCAAACTACTACATCGGCAGCGAACGCGCAATGCTACTACCCAACTGCCTGTTCCGCATAGGCGGCGCCGCCGCACTGCTGTCAACGTCCCCGGCAAAGGCCCGGTTCCGCCTAAAGCATGTCGTGCGCACGCTCATGGGCGCACAGGATAGTGCGTACCGGTGCGTGTTTCAAGAAGAGGACGACAAGGGCAATCGCGGAATCAACCTTAGCAAGGACCTCATGACCATCGCCGGCGACGCGCTCAAGGCCAACATCACCACCATCGGCCCCCTCGTCCTGCCTGCCTCCGAGCAGCTTCTGTTCGCTCTCTCCTTCATTGCACGGAAGGTAATTGGCAGGCGAATCAAGCCGTACATCCCTGACTTCCGTACGGCGTTCGAGCACTTCTGCATCCACGCGGGCGGCCGCGCGGTCATCGATGAGCTGCAGAAAAGCCTCGGCCTTTCCGACGAGCAAGTGGAGGCGTCACGGATGGCGCTGCACCGCTTCGGCAACACGTCGAGCAGCTCGCTGTGGTACGAGCTGGCGTACATCGAGGCCAAGGGCCGCATGCGCAAGGGTGACCGCGTTTGGATGATCGGGTTCGGTTCGGGGTTCAAGTGCAACAGCGCGGCGTGGGAGTGCATGCAGCCGGCGAACAACGCCGACGGGCCGTGGGCCACGTCGATCCGCAGGTATCCGGTAGACATTCCCGACGTGCTGAAGCACTAGCTACAGCTAGCGGGGCTCTAGCCCTGAAGTCCCACCTATAATCTCATGCGTATATATGGCTATATGCATGTCCAAGCCAAAGTTTCAACTATGGTTTAGTGCGTTTCCGTAGTACTGCAGTACTCCCTCCGGTCAGTCAATAGAATGCGAAGCTCTTGGCCTAAGAAAAAGTCAAACGCAAGCTCCGCTCTTGAATGCGTCCAGTCAACACAACTATTAATTTTAGGTTATATTTTGCAAATAATATGACAGTAGAAATTGTTCGTCAAAGTTATATGTTTTAGAAACCATGTAATACGTAAAACTTCACGTATCTGTGAGTTTGTGGCTGGAGCGTGTACGTGTATCATGTGGGTGTATACGATGAAGGCTTCAAACATTGTTCTCTGAACGTGGTGTCTTGCTTTCTGAACGTGGTGTCTTGCTTTCTGATTGTACTAGTGCCATACGTGCATGTAGGATTCAGATCCAATGACTTTAGTAGGCCAAAGTCAGAGTGACTTTGTTGCATTTCAATCGTTGGATCTAGATTTGGATGGTTAGGATTGATGTGGAAGCTTTCCACATCAATCTTAACCATCCAAATCTAGATCCAACGGTTGAAATGCACCAAAGTTACTCTGACTTTGGCCCACTAAAGTCAGAGGATCTGATTCTGTGCATGTATGTTTTGGAGGCTTGAAAAATTATTCCCTGAGAGTTTTGCTTGCCTGGCTGACCGACTGCGTACTCGATCGACATGGACATCGCCTGTAAGATAATTTAGTCGTCCCGAAGAACGCCCAAAAGTCCTTGCACTAAGAAGAGAAGTTCGGGTAGAACGCGGTGACATTGCCGGTAAGATTACGATATGTGGTTTGCGCGGCTAAGATGGCCATTTTTAGGGTTCAATTGCCATTTTTAGGGCTCAATTGTTCTGAGCTTATGAAACTCTTACAGTCCGACAGTGCCTGTCTCAGTTGGGGCAGCTTGGATTTTATGGCACTCTGACTTCTGGGTTCATCGTTAATGCGGGCACTCTGACTTCTGGGTTCATCGTTAATGCTTTGACTTGAGAGACGTAGTAATGGAAACCCCGGGACCGGGACGAGAAGTTGTAGGATTGGTTCTCATAATTATTATCACATAATTTTCCAAAAAAAAGGAATTTGCCGAAAATTCTCTTTTTTTTCATGTTGAATAATGCCAAATCAAATCCAAAGAAAGAGGCCGGCCCTCCATCGCTCGTCTGCATCCCTCCTGTCTCCTGACCTGCCCGCCGATTCCCCTCTGCCCACCTCTCCCATTGGTGCGCTGCCTTTACTGCGTCCCCTGCCCCGCGCACCGGCGGCCGACGTCGCCCTCCTCTCCCATGAGCCGCCCAGGATTGCATCCTCTTTACTGTTGAAAATCTCCGTCGATGTCGTGATTGATCCAGCACCAGCGCCCAGCCCATCTGGCCGCGGAGACTTCAAGGCCAAGCGGGAAAGATACGAGGGCCTCCTTTTGAAACGCACGAACGAAGAAACCCAGCAATAGGATACAAGGAAAAATGTATGAATGTGTTGCCACCTAAATTTGGCAATTAAGGGTGACAAGTGGGACACTGCGACAAGGCCAGTAGTAAGCGGGGATAACTGACGCAAACTGGTGTTGGATGCTGGGGAAGAGTTTCTGCGCTGCCTCGGGTCCACAACCACTTTAGAGTGGTGGCGCCTGTTAGAAGATCTACCTAAGTCAAATCCCCAAACTAACCCTGGTGAGATACGCAAGGTTGACCACCTTGGAAGGGTCTGGGGACAACCTCAAATGAGGTACGTGAAGCCGACCCTAGAAGAATCCGGGGCCAATCTCGAACAAGATACGTAATACCAACCTCAGAGGGATCTAAGGACGACCCTGGACCGACTCCGAAGTCTCGGACATGGTGGAGCCCACGTGAGGCCAATAACGTAAATATCCCTATGAGTAAACTAGGCCCTAAGCGCAATATTGTAATTTCATTCCCCTTTCTCTCTCCTTTTATAAATAGGACCCCATGTAATAGAGGAGGGGAGGCCATTTTGTAACTCTAGACTCTCATATTGAATACACTTAGTAATTGTGTGCTTCACCTTAGGTGCCTTCGTACTTTCGACGGTATTTGCTGTCTAGATTTATATCGACTATATCATCATATTGAAGATCTCGACGAGCTGATCGTCATAGCATGTTATTCGTCCGATTCCGAGTTCGGACGATGAACATGCGAGGCCGAAAAGGTTGAAGGTGAATTAGTACCAAACATACATGTGCTAAGTTTGTTGCTACGTGGTTACTTATCCTCATGCATGGGCTGTACGGTGCGGTCGTTGCATCAAGTTGATTCCACCCGGAGCAATGCAAAGCAAAGGGAGTCTGCACGTAACAAATTCAGTTGAGCTTTCCATGTGCACACAGGCGCATGCATCGTGATCTATGGAAGTGGAAAGCCGATATCGTCCTGATTGGGCGCTGTACGGAGCTTTGTGTGCGTGCGACGCAAGTCGAAGGTCAAGCCGGATCCTACCCGTACAAGGAAGTGCATCTGCGTGATAGGTGTTAGGAAACTGGGCCCACGACCAGAATCCTGACATATTTGAGCACCCTATCGTAGACTATAAATAGGGACCTAGACTTTCTCATTATGTACACGCAGATGCAATCTAAAGCAATAAAGAAAGACCAGGAGTTCTCTCTACCTCTCTGTGTTCAATCTATTATTCTGTGATTCTGTGATTGATTCGTTCTTGTTCTAAGCAGAGGAATCGATCGGACTGGTCGCCAGGGACGATTCCCCAACAAAAGGAAACCAGAAGTCGTGCGCGATGGAGAGATCCAGCTGACATATGCCGCTGGGCTCCTGATTCGCCAATATAAATAGGGATGGATCTAGGGGCTCCCTCGAGAAATCGTCCATGACAAGCCAACATTTATCTGTAACCTGTACCTTAGGAGGAGTTTTTAGTAGTAGTAGATCCAATCTACCTCTCTGTATTTCTGTGTTGATAGTATTGTTTTACATTGATATGCTGATATTCATTGATTTACTTTCTGTTTTTGAGAGTTATTTCTGTTCGATATTGCTTTACAACAACGTATTATTCATGATTGATTTTTATCCAGGTTATCTTGCCATCGGCGATCACCACTGATTCACATATCCTTGCTGATTTTGGTCAAATCGGTTGGCACGTCTTGATCTATCATGCGCTTAACTTTGCACCATCTATAGAGGCATGGTACCAAAATGGCCTTTGGTCTGGCTTGCGTTGGCCCATGTTGCTTGGCGCAGCAGTGCGTGCCCCCGACCCCAGCCCTCGACGTTGCCTCCCGTATGCACCACTACTCCACTACAGTGTGCCACAACCCTCGCTTGAGCTAGCCCCATGCTATGCTTCCTTCCTCGGCCGAGCTCTCCTCCCTCCTCCGCACACCACATCATCCGCACCCGCCATGTTCGATCTGTGCTTGAGTGTGCCAGCTCCGTGTGCTCGTTTTTCTTGGCCGCTTGTTGCCTCTAAAGTGTCCCCTTCGCGTTGCACGCCAGCTCCGCCCTAGCTCCTGCAGCGTGCCGTGCGCCGACGACGCCTCCCTCGAGACTCCGCATGGACCATAAAGGTGCCCAACGGCCACATTCCTCCTACAGCTATAAAACCCATGCGTGGTCCTCTGCCTCATCCCCAATTGCCTTTCCCTCAATCACCTCGAGAACCCCCCTTGAGCTGCCTCCTTCCTTCCCTCTAGTCAAATCACCGTTGCCAACGCCGTCTGAGCTCCACAGTGCCTTTGACCAATTGCTTGCATTTGGAGTATTGTGTGAGAGCCCCGAAGCTGCCCTGACCCCCGTCAAGCACTCTCTTCCCCTCCGGCTAGCCCTTCGTGTTGTCCACCTCGCCATCGACCGGGTCATCTTCGCCGGGCCACTATGAGCTTCTCCAAGCTTCGCCATCACTTCGAGTTAGTTCCACAGAGCCTCTAGTATCTCCCTTACCTCTGAATTAGGCCCTAGTACTTCGGCTTGCTGTAGTGCCATGCTCGGTCTTTCGCCGTCACTTGAGCTCACCGCCGACCACCCTGTGCTCCAAATCCGGCCATGCCACCTTGCCTGGGGGTTCACATCATGCCGCATAACCTATTTTTGCTCTTGCCTCCGGCCGCTATCCCTCCCCTTGCTGGTATGAGCCTCGTCTCCTCTCGATAGGGAAGAAGGCATTTTAGCACCGTGATTAAGTTAAACACATTGTTTAATTCTTTAATGATCGCCATTAGTTCCCATTAACCTGTAACAGCTCAGGTTTTTATAAAAAATAATAATAGTAAAAATAATTTAAAATAACAATAAGTGTTTTGGTTGCCTAAATTTTATTTTTGATCTGCCCTGATTTTTTGGCTTTAAAAAATGCTGGATTTGAAAAGTACTTTAGGTAAAAACATAAAAATAGTATTAAATAAAATGATAATTTGATTTATAGTAAAAATCCTATTACAAATTAATTATTTAGAAGCATTTGGCATTTATCTGGATTTTCCTGTGTTTTTCTGTTTTAAAAAAAACAATTTCAAAGCAAAAAAGTATTTTTGTAAAAAATTAAAAGACCAACTTTAAGTTTGAAATATTTTTCCTAAGTCTAAATCATCTCCAGGAATTTCTGTAAATTTTTCTGGAAATTTTAGACTTTATTTTCTAAGGGTTTTTGAAATCCCTCTCTTCTCTCGGGCTGACAAGTGTCAAGCCTAGATGCAATCTTCCGCACCCGATTAAATACTGGCCCTCTATTTTCACTTAACCCACTCCATCTTCATTCGACGGCCTGGATTCAATCTATGCCGCCAGATTTGATCTCACGTCATAATCTTTCTTTTCCAATACAAAAATAATTCAGAAAATCTCCTTTTCCTTTTTCTTTAGTTTCAAACTTCAAAAAGCCCGTTCTCTTTCGTTTTAAATCCGATTGAGTCCATTCAAAATTTTAAATTCTTTAAAAATTCTAATCTATCTATTTATATCCTCTTTTAAAATTTTTAAAGTCTGTTTCAAAATTTATTTGAATTAAATTATAGCTTAGTAGTTAAAAATATTTTAAATGGTTAAAATATACTTCAAATAAATCTGAAATTACTTTATTTAATATTTTCCGGTTCCAAGGATGTTTGTGGAATTTTTTTCTGATTTTGTTGAATTTATTTTCTATTTTGGAAAAAAATATTTTTTTTCTTTTTTTATTTTTCTCTCTCCTCCCACTATTCATCGTCTTCACGGATCGTTCACTTCCATAACTTCTAATTTTCTCAATCATTTTTTGCGCAACAAAATGCATTGGAATTCTCTCATCAAGACCTTTTCATTCCTAGCCTTAGCCCCCAATTTCATGCACCAATTTCGCGGGAATATGGCAAGCCACCGAAAGACATTCCCTCGGGGATCTCCCTATCCGGTCCACCTCTCCGCCTATAAAAGAAAGCACCGAGTGCCCCTCCTCATTCTCATTCACCACCGAAAATCTCAAAACCTCTCTCCCTTCCTCCTCGCCGCAATCGGCATTTTTCTTTCGCCAACAAAACGGCGTTCTTCGGCCATTTGCGCTGTCTACAGTGGATTCCGGCCATGATTGACCACACCATTGGCTTTGCCTTTGCGCGTTCTACATGGTGCTTCCCTCGCCTTCGCCGGAGCATCGCTGGAGCACCGTGGCCAAACCGTGCCACCGCTTCTCTCCTCGCTGCAGGCCGTCCATGCATCTTCCACCACAACCAATGTGAGCACTGCGTTCCCCATGTTCTCCTTTTCGTTTCGCTACAAACCTCACCCGCTAACTCCTCTCCGTTTGCCCGGAACGCCGATGTCAACCCGACAGTCGCTATAGGTCTTCCCTGCCATGTTCCGCCACCATCCGTTGTCCTTTGACCATGCCATAATTTTTCTTAGACTTGCCTCGCCGCGTTCTACACCATGCTCCCTTCCGTTTCCCCGAAAAGCCTCCACAAATTTCCCCTCCGACACCTCGCCATGGCCGCCAATGGCATCTCGTGTCCCCATTTATCCGGTGATGTTTTTCCCCAATCCGTTTGCGTCATACCATGCCAAACTATCCCAGGTAGCTACATTTCAAATGGTTTTGGATTCGCTTCACCAAGCACCAAGATATCAAGTTTTTCCTGTTTCTCCACTATCGTCGTTCAAACGTCGATTATATCGTGTCTGATGGACTTTCAGCTTAGCCAATAATTTTCCTAACTCCACCATGCCGTGTTCTACCCCATGCTCACCTTACATCTCCATGTTCCATACCCAGTACTATCTCTCTCCAACCTGCCATTGTCGCTCCCCACGCCGTCACTGCCGTTTTCCCTCACCGCCGGTGATTGCCGCTGTTCCTCACCGCCGTAGCCATGTCACCAGCTTCGCCTCGTCACCAGGATTCCATTTTGCCCATTCGCCAGCCACCTCACAGCCAACCGGCACCATACTATTCAAAAGATAAGTCTCGGATTTTGTTGTCATTTCGTGTGACATCTAAAACTTCTAGATATTCGTTCTCCCTCATACAAACTCTGAATCCATTGATTCTTTCTCCTAAGTTCATCTAAAATCATAATCTATCCGTAAATATATGTATTTTATAATTTTTGGATTTATTTGGATTTTATTTGAATTTGTTCGCTTTGGTTCTTCACGTGTAGACTACGACGATTTGGAAGAATTTGATGACTCACACCAGACTGCAGAACAAGACAAGTCACACTCCTTGATCATGTTGATCACAGATTTCAAAATAAATTTATGTTGTTTTAAATTATTCTGCATGCATATTTTTATTCAACGTATTTCAATTCAGTTTTAAATAGTTAATGCCTACTTGTTAAATTCCTCCATTGATATTGAATTCCTTACCTTGTCACCCTTGATCAAACCTTAGTTAGTACATTAGTATTGACTAGAGAGATATTATATCAAATACTTAGACCTGCTTAGTTATAATATTTGTTTTGGGATACCTTTTCACATGAAATGACGAACCTTTTTACATAAAATGATAAGCTTTTTAAAGTTACTCTTGACTTTGGTGAGTCAAGGAGATTTATGAAATATTTTAAAAACAAAATATAAAAATTGGTTTAGACTTAGGCAATTGGTTAGAATGGTGGGTGCAGGCATGCCCTGTTGGTCGGAGCCGCAGTGGTTGATTGTCGTGCAGAGGGGTATGTGGTTGGGCCTAAATCAATTAAGGACCGGTCTGTGAGCTACTGTTGCAAAGCCCTATCGTATTACCACAAGGCTGGTATGGGACAGCTTTGGCTGAATAATTTGCGGGTCCCAACCTGAGCCATTTCGTAGGTTGAAAGTGAGCGTGACGTAGGCCACGAGAAGTCTCACTCGGCTCAAGAGGGGGTCCCAGTCTGGTGGATTCCTTACTGGGGTGAAATCTTAGTGTTGGCTTGGCCAGGTTGAAGTCTTTGCATTGTAAAGGCCTTGTCGTGATCTCCCCGCCGCACACCTAAGGAAGTGTGTAACTCGCGTGGCAAAACGAGATGATCATATCTTGTGGGTAAAGCTGTACAACCTCTGCAGAGTGTGTAATCTATCCTGGATAGCCGTGCCCGCGGTCATGGGCATGCTGAGTAAAAGTTTTTCATGGATTAGACTTTGTTTTTAAAAATGGTTTTTTGAAAACCTTGTGGATGGATGGAATCCACGAGAGATGAAAACCTTGCGGATGGATGGAATCCATGAGAGAGTTGTGCAGTGGAAGCGTGTGGATGGATGTAATCCATACGTGAACTTTGGAAAAGATGGTCCGGGTGGGATGCCCGTGGATAGGTTGGTGTTTGGTCGGAACCTGCACTGATGGTATTACTTTCAATTACAAGTATTATTTTTACTTACTGTATTAAATTCAACAATTTTAATCTAATTACTGTATTTTTTTAAATGTTGTTTTATGCAAACTAACCCTATAAGCCTTCCTTGGTTGCCTTTATCATTATGTTGCATTTCTCCGTGTGACTTGCGGAGTACAAGTTTGTACTCACCTTGCTATCTCCATACAGAAAAAGACGACTTCGACTACGGTGAAGGCTTGGACGAGTAGGCCACGTCTTACTGTCGTTTGCCTGTGGGCAGGCTCTGTGGGCTTCTTCCGCTTCGGTTTTTCTTCCGCTGCTTATGTTTAATTTTGGCTTATGTGCCGTGGATGTAAACTTTGGCAATTATGCCCATATTTAATTAATAAATGTCATTATGGTTGATATTTATCTTTGTTGTTCACTGTGTGCACTAGCTGATTCTGGACTAGTGCGATTTACACAGAGGATCCAGGAGTTGTTGCTCCGGGTTCCGACATAACCCCACTAGCATGTGGACCCTCCCCATCTATTTAAAGTCTTGTCTCACTGACGTGTGGGCCCTGTTGGCTTTTAAAATTCTTTTAATCCTCGTTAAGTCAGTAGAGCCACTGACAAGTGGGCTCGAGCTACTATTTGCATAGTGCACAGGTCCCACTTGTCAGCCGTAGAGCCTTTTTCTTTTAGTAAATAAATCAAAATTTTAATTAAAAGCTGTGGGATCCAGCTGTCAGTCTTAGTGGATGGAAATGACTATTATTTTGAGACAACTTAGTTTTATGCTTCTCAAAATCCTAAAACTTATGGTTATCATATCTGGGAAGATAGTATGATGGCTGGTGCGGATGTACCATGAGAAATAGTTGTTTGTGGTATGCACCGTCTATATAACTTAAAAACTTAATCCTGTGATGACCTTCTAATGTAAAATAGTACAACCACAAGTCTATAATGGTGTCGACCTCGCTAAATAATTTGCATCCACCAGTGCGAGTTGCACCATTGGAGTGACCCACGAGTCATATCACTAGTTTTAAGCCGTCGTGGACACAAGTCGTGTCACTAGTGTAAGCCACCGTGTGGCACAAGGGGGGTATGTGTGTGGTGGATGTAACTACCTTCAGATGAAACCTTAGTGGGTATAGGTTACACTAGGGGGATGCATTGTAAAGGCCTTTTGATGATTTCCTTGATTCACATGTCTAAGAAAAATATGTGAAACACAACAAGTTGAATATCTCTTGTGGGTAAAGTGTACAATCTCTGCAAAATATAAACTATTTGAACAGTCATACCCACGATCAAAGGCGAGCATGATAACTTAGTTGAGTTAGTTTCTATTTTTTAAAAAAACTTTATGGGTGAGATGAAAACTTATTGGGTGGATGTAACCCTGATTTTGGCTTTTCTTGGGTGAATGTAACCCAGTGTTGTAATTTAGGTTGATGTAACCCTAGTAACTAAAATTAAGCATATAGTAGATGGAATCATGTAACATGTGAATAGAACCTGCATTACTGTAAATATTGCTTACTTTCACTCCCTTTTACAAAACACGATTAGGTCAAAATACTAAGTTATAAGAATTTCTAATTATTATAGTTGCAAACTATTGCCTTCAGCAAATAAAAGAATCTGAACCTACCTTTGTTGAGCTTTGCTTGTGTAAATATTGTATTCTGTGTGTTGACTCGCGGAGCATTGTTGTTTGTACTCACCCTCATTCACAAAATCCCTCAGAGCCTGTGGACCAAGGACACTATGTATATTATGACATCGCTGAAGCTGACGGCGATAAATATGAAGGAGATTATATTAGTCTCTATTAGTCTAGATCTCACTCTGGTCTGGCCGACTAAATTGGTGTTTATGTACATCAATATTATCCAAGTTCTTAATTAATATCGGTCACACATAGGTTATTCTAGTCACCTACCTATGGCAAGATGTGCCCTTCCCTTTTGATTCCCATCAATTCCTCAATTTATGTAATGTATCCATTTAGATTAATCGGTCTTATTGTAAATCTGACCAATTATAGTCTATTTGAACTATGATATTTTGTAATATTAATGTGTGGTACTATTTAAGTCCTGTATGAAATGATTTAGTATTATATCTGTGAGTATAATCTACTAATTTAGGAAATAATATAGTGGTTTCACAAAGGATTCTGAATTTACTAAATCCAAATCCGATAGAGTGGCAATAGAATGTGCCCCGCATTCCCTACAGCATCTCAACACCGCCTCCCCAGCGAGCTCGTTGAACAGAAGTAATTGCATGGTCGTCAAACCGAGGAGACAAAGCTCGATCGATATGTAGGCGGAGCCGAGTGTATGGAACAGACTGATCTCAACGATATTGGCTTGACATATTAGGATATTGTATTTTAATTTTATCGGTAGGAAAGCACTACTGGCTAGTAAGAAAAAAAAAGACCAGCCCATAAGAAAAAGCACAGTCAGACACAGCACCACACGACGGGCATCGGATGAAAAAGTGGCTGAGATTTGACGATTTTTCAGTCACCTGTGTAATATTAAGGAATGTATATACAACATTTGACTATTTTTTAGAACAAAATCAGTCAGATTGATCTGGAGCGTTAGATGGAGATCCAACAGATCCACCCATACAAGCCCTCCTCCAAAAAAATGATGCCCCTCTAAAAAAATGATCTGGGACAATAAGCAATGTTTATATAACACTTGACAGTTTTTGAGAACAAAATCAGTATACCCCGTTGTTGAATTGCATCCCGCAAGCAAGATCCATCGAGTGAATCCAACAAGAGCAAGGTCTGTCTCTGTCTCAATTGAATCGGAGCAGAGAAAGATCCGGTTGCTTTAGTATGTTGTTGCCACCATATTACCACAGAAAAGATCTGGTGGCCGTCGACTAGATGCCGAAGCTCAACACAAGTGACGAGGCCGTGGCTCGGTTATTGGCGCACACAGCATCGACGTCCCCATGGCGTTCCTCTGGAGACATCAATGGCACGCACGCCTATTTGCTCCGAGTCCCCAGCCGCTCCATGCGAGGCCACCGCAAAGACATGGCCGCGGCGGTGCCGCCACTGCCGTTCCCGATCTTGTTGAGGTAGATGCGTGCACGAATCCTCCTTGATCTCCATGGTGGTCACAGGATTTGGTGCTGAGAGTCTCTTCCTCGCCGAGATCCTATCAAAGTCCTCTACATGCAGCGGTGATGAGCCGAGGGTGTTAGATATTAATCTTGTTGTGTGTTTTAGATATGTTTGCACCTTAAGTTGAGTCATGCATGTTAGTGAAGTCCTGTATGGTGCTGTAGACATGTTACACGTGAGTTGTTTACATGTGCATGTGTTTGCATGTAGTTGGGTAGTTGGCCAAGTCGATCAGAAGTATGCGTGTGCATGCAGCTAAGTGTGTGAGAGTTAGTGGCGTGCATGCGCACGTTGCTCGGCTCGGTCAGGTGCAAGAAGCGGTCAATTAGGATCATGGCGTGAGTAGTGGATCGGCTATTGCCACCCTTGGGCATGTGGGTATTTATCCCCTTGTACTTAGTCTGAGTTAGGCGAGGAGGTCTGAGTTAGTCGAGGAGAATAAACAGAAGAAGGACTTGGCTGTGAGAGCATGTTGCCGGGGTCTTCATGGCGGCACGGCGAGCTCAACCTAAGGCTCAGATTGGCCAAGAGCACATGGCGTGGTGGTCGGCAACGGTGGAGGAGGTGGAGCTTTGTGGGCGCACGGTGGACGGGAGCTATGGTGACGCATTGACATCTGTGAGCACAGCGAAGGAGTGGAGCAAGGCGATGCTTGAGACGAAAACGCCAAGGACGGGAACTTACGGCCGGCAAAGGAATTGCTCGCCGGAGTTGGATGAGGTGGCAGCGGCACAAAACCCGAATTCGGTGTGTGGCGACGAAACCGAGGATGAACGCAGCTCGAGGAGATGCAAGCGATTCAAGGCAAGGATTTGGGAGGGTCTCGGTGCACTTTCATAGCGTGGCCAAGGAGGAATTTGTGACACGCATGCCAAGGCAAGGACGGCGGCAGCGTGCTAGACATGGAGTTCAGCTAGGAAACGAGACATGACAGGTGAGGTTGAGCGGTGCAAGAGAAAGTAGAGTGGCGCCTGGCAGGTGGGGTCGAGGCAACCTGGGCCGTGCGGTGGGCTGCGGAGGAAATGGGCTGGTGCGCGGGAGTGTTAGTGGGCTGTGTTGGACCGACTGAAGGCAGAAGACGAGATGGGCTGAGGGGCCGCGCGGGAGATAGCCAAGGGAGGAAAAGCGCGAATTTTTTGTACGGATAATCCATTTTTTATTCGAAATTACATAAATATACCCGCGGGAAAATTTTTTACAAAAATAGGCTCCAGTCGCCGAACCGTTGGGCGACTGGAGTTAATCGCCCAACCAGACCGCGGCAGCTGGAGAGTCTGCCAACCGTTGGGCGATTAACTCGACGCCAACGGTTCGGCCGATACAAATAAGTCGCTCAAGCTGTTGGCGATGATATCAGTCGCCCAACCGTTGGGCGACTGATGGTGGATATAAGGCCGGCCGAGCGGCCGCCCCCGACGACGTCCACTTCTTCGGCGCGCAGAGAAGGAGAAAGAGAGGGAGAGGAGGAGAAGAGGAAGGGAAGAGAAAGAGAGGGAGAGGAGAAGAAGAGGGAGGGGAGAGGAGAAGAAGAGAGGCGTGCGCGATTTTCGAGTAATTTTTGTTATCAGTAGAAAATTAGTTTAGAAATATAGTTAGTGTAGATAATTTAGTTTAGAAATATAGTTAGTGTAGATAATTAGTTTAGAAAATTAGTTAGTGTAGATAGTTAGTGTAGATAATTAGTGTGGATAATTTAGTTTAGAAATATAGTTAGTGTAGATAAATTAGTTTAGAAAAATAGTTAGTGTAGATAATTTAGTTTAGATAATTTAGTGTAGAAAGATAGTTAGTGTAGATAATTTAGTGTAGAAAGATAGTTAGTGTAGATAATTAGTGTAGATAATTAGTTTAGAAAATTAGTTAGTGTAGATAATTAGTTTAGATAATTTAGTTTAGATAATTTAGTGTAGAAAGATAGTTAGTGTAGATAATTAGTTTAGATAATTTAGTTTAGATAATTTAGTGTAGAAAGATAGTTAGTGTAGATAATTAGTTTAGATAATTTAGTTTAGATAATTTAGTGTAGAAAGATAGTTAGTGTAGATAATTTAGTGTAGAAAGATAGTTAGTGTAGATAATTAGTGTAGATAATTAGTTTATAAAATTAGTGTAGAAATATAGTTAGTGTAGATAATTAGTTTAGAAAATTAGAGTAGAAATATAGTTAGTGTAGATAATTAGTGTAGATAATTAGTTTAGAAATATAGTTAGTGTAGAAAGATAGTTATGTAGATATTAGTGTACATAAATTAGTTTAGAAAGATAATTAGTGTAGATAATTAGTTTAGAAAATTAGTTTAGAAATATAGTTAGTGTACATAATTAGTGTAGATAATTAGTGTAGATAATTATTTTAGATAATTTAGTGTAGAAAGATAGTTAGTGTAGATAATTAGTGTAGATAATTAGTTTAGAAAATTAGTTTAGAAATATAGTTAGTGTAGATAATTAGTGTAGATAGTTAGTGTAGATAATTAGGGTAGAAAATTTAGTTTAGAAAAATAGTGTAGAAATTTAATTAAAAAAATAGTTTAGAAAATGTAGTTTAGAAATTTAGTTTAGAAAATGTAGTGTAGAAATTTAATGTAGAAATTATTGTACAAATTTTGCGTATGGCTCGTCCGGGCGTGCCTCAGAGTGGCGATCTGTGCTTGTTGGACGAGCACGTGGACCGCTCTCATCGCGCTTCCGTCTAGTGCCGACACCGGGAGCACGGACGAGCCGCCTCGGTGGGAGTGGTCCGACACGCACACCTCGCGTGGCACGGAGACTCGACCCTCGTTGGATCGCCAGTTTGCACTACTCCAGCGTTTAGTGCGGCCGTAAGTTCATTCCGTCGCGACCTTCACTTTGTTTGCAGTCGCGGATGCGGGCTACTCCTCTGCCCGGATGGTGCAGCCACGGACGAGGATGCAGGCGCCGGGGGACGAGGGCGGGCGAGGCGGCGGGACGAGGCGGGCGGGAGCGATCACGACGCTTCCGCTCGACCGCTCTCATCGACGGCTTTGGTGGACCGTTGGCGGCCCGAGACGCACACTTTCCACCTCCCATTCGGGAGATGACGCCGACCACGGACGTGTCCCCGCTCCTTGGCCTTCGATCGCGGAGACGCCGCCTTCCTACCGAGGCCCCACACGATCGGGCGCGACACCGCTGGCGGTTCGAGGGTGTCGCTCCACCGCCCTCGACCACGCGTGTTCAGAGGCGCGCACCCATGGGCCGACGCGAGGTGGCTCACACGATCGCACGCGTGGTTTTTACATTCGATCGTGTCGCCCAACCGCTTATTTGTGGTATGACGTACTAATAAAACTTGTTTGAATTCGTGGAGCGCATGGTTCCACAGTGACGATCACCGTGTGTCGCGCCACCGGAGGCGTGCGTCTTTGTGTGGTCTTGGTTGGTTGCTTTTCACCACCAACCCGGCAACTCGGTGGATGCGCGCCTTATCGCTATGCGAGGGCGATCGCCGACGGCGAGCCCCACCAGTCGGTGAGGATCGGCCGTGCTTGCCGCGACGCATCGCGCCCTATGCGATGCGTGCGAGGGTCAAGGCGAACTCGATCCTCACGGCTGTCCGCCGCTCTCGCGCTTGTGGTCGTTCGAGCGCTTAAGCCTCGCGCGACTGCGTTAGACGACATGGCCCGTGCGGGCCCGAGATGTATCCGTGGGGAGACGTTGACCGCCGACGATGGGTTCTATCCGTGCCGCTGTCGAGTAAGTATTATCACGATCAACTATTTCGCCTTATTGACGATCGTCATTCTAAACAGCTTATATTTCTTGCGAGTACGATTCACGCGACGCAGGTCACACGGCGTCTCGGGTCTTTGTGGAGCAAACGACCGCATCACACCGACGACGCGGCGCTGGGAGCCGTCGCAGATACGGCGATTCAGCCCGTGCTCTGGCGGGCTGTCCTCACTTTGTTTGGCGTGATCGGCTTTACGCTCACCCGCCGGAAGCTCGTGTACCTCATCTACGTGGAGGACTACGCACCCCGGGTGATGCGGCGATTCGCTACTACGGCGGCGGTTCTGCACCATTCGGACCATCGATTCCGCGCCACGCACGGGTGAGTGATCGTTTCGCTAAATATTTACATACTTACTCTGCGTCGCAAGTATCTCACATCCGATAATGGTTCTATACGCAGCAAAGCGCGAAGGAGTGAAAAGAGGCACCGATCGGTCGTTGAGGATGCGACCATGGGTCGGCGATGGCGAGTGCGCCGACGACCGCGTGGAGGACAGCCCGTCGACGCCAGGAGTACGCCAAGTACTGCTACTGGTACTCACCGCGGACCGCATCGTGCTCGTATATGTGGTAGACCCGCCGCCACACACGCCGCCGCTCCGACGGACACGCACCCCTCGCGCCAGCGCGACGCTCACATCGCGATGCGTTTCATGTCATTTCAAAGATTCCCAAATGTTAATGTCGTTTCGATAATCAACCATTTCATGTCTTTGTGTCCAGTGGACGCTCGGTTACGCCTATGCCTCGACTCGGGACAAGATCGAGAGGCTCTCCGCAGGTGCGACCGACCCATGAGGAGGGCATCAGCTTTGCGCGTCGGGTGCACGACGCGGCCAGACGTATCGTTGGCCTACTCTCCTGCACGACGCTACCGGCGGTCTCCACGCCCACCGCTTCGACTGCTCGTCCACCCCGACCAGCGTGGCACCACTCTGGTGCACCTACGTGGATACGTCCTCCACCACCTCACCCGAGCAGCCGGGGTTCAGCTGGCGGGCCTCCTACACCGGTTCACTTCACGCCTTCTCGCAGGGGTGTACGCCCCTCCTCTGCGTGGATGGCACCGTGCACGGCACGCAGAGGTTCTTATATCGTGTTTATCCGAAGACGATATGCAACGAACTAACGTTATTAATATTGCGTGTGCTTACCAAGAAGACGGCGTCTCCGGCATCTCCCGTGCCCGAGGAAGTGGACTGGCTTTCGCGTCTACACCGGAGTGGCATGGACACTACTCCGACGTAGCACCGGAGGTTATGTTCGCGCTGCCCTCCCGGTGCACCGAGAGCACACACCCAGAGGTGCACTGACTCGCCCGCCCGCGGATAGACACCCTCCTCCTCGCTTTACTTTTTCTGATCGTCCTAACCCGCTGCACCGAGGAGGGCTAAGCGAGGCCGTATGGGAGGACGCGGCGCGTGACGGGCACACCAGGGTGACTAGTGAGGCGACGCAGATGCTATGTATTTATGCATGTAATGAAAAACATGCGGCATGTTACTCACAGCTATAATATGAAGTTTATTTAAATTTACATAAGTCTATTATCTCTCTCCGCACATAAACTATCTCACTTAACAGTGTATGTATCGATCGTTCTTTACTCAATCTTTCATGAAAAAAAAATTTTAAAACTTTTTGCACACCTACAATATACAATTAACATAAACTTTTATTACAACTTCACCGTATTTTTTACCCGTTCAACGTTACAAAATTCACAAAATCTAAAACAAAACACGGGGGCTACATGCAGTCGCCCTACGGGATGGCGACTGAATTCTAGTCGCTTAACGGAAGAGCGACTGCATGCTAGTCGCTTAACGGAAGAGCGACTGGATGTAGTCGCTTCATCGCAATGAGACAAATTGTGTCGCGGTCAGTTATGGCGATTAACTCCACGCCAACGGTTCGCGATCGAGCCTATTTTTGTAAAAATTTCCATGGGTATATTTATGTAATTTCGAATAAAAAATGGATTATCCGTACAAAAAATTCGGAAAAGCGCGGGGAAGGCAGACGGGGCCAAAATGGAGAAGTGGATTAGACCAGAAGAGGGATTTCGGCCCAATGGGATTTTATAGGGATTTTTGGATTTCAAAAAAGAATTGAATTAAATTGAGCTCTAGAAAATAGCAAATAAAGTCTTAAAAATTCAATAAAATGTAGAAAAATTCCTTGTAACACAAGGAACTCAAGGAAAATAGGTTTTGAATTAATTGAAGTTTATTTTATTCATATTAAATCTTTTTAATTTCTTAAAATTCAAATTAAGTTTAAATTAATTTAAGAAAAATTCAAATGGTTAATTTTATTTTTAAAGATTCAAAAAGGCACAAAAACTAGGGTGTTACGGTGCCAAGTGTGCTAGTGACCGTGGAAAGGAGCGCAGCAATGACGATGGGAGTAAAGCGGATTGCGCTAGCCACGCAGCACTCCCTGAGGGGGCGTCCAGTGTGCTGGAGGTGCTGCATCAGCACGTCGAGGTGGCACATAGGGTGCATGTGGGCGCAGACACATAACGTTGCATGTCATGGCTATGAATGTGTACTAGCACATATACATGTTTCTAGAGTATGGAGAATAAGAGCATGTACAATGCAAGATGCTTATATACGAGTGCTTAAAGAGAGAGAATATAGCCATATCATCAAGCATCCATGCAAAAGTTATTTCCTCCAATGCAAGCATCTCTTCCATAGGTGCTTAGATGCTATATTATCTATTAATAGATATAGTTATGCACATAAGCACCTACTAAGCACCGGTGCTTATTTAAGCATCGATGCTTCAAAATAAGCACCTTACCTATCCTATGTGGCAAGAAAAATCAGTTTTTTTATTACTAAGCATCTCTCTAAGCACCTGCATTGGACATGCTCTAATAGAAAGAGAGCAAAGAGAAGCTCTTGGCCTCTGGCTAAGCAGTTGCAGCGCCAAATGCTCTATGTGTGCTCATGTTGTTCTTCTGTTTTTTCCACCATGAATTAGCGTGTGTTTGTGTACTCTAGTTCGCTTGTGCGTGAGTTCTTGTATGTGTGTTCAAGTGCTCGCATGTGTAAGCTTTAGTCCGAGCCTCCATCGCTGTCACCGACATAGGAGAATTGGAGCCGAGGTCGACGTCGAAGTCGCCGGCAAGTCGTGTCACCGGTGATGAAAAGGTGAAAGTCACCAGCAAGTGTGAGACCCTCCTCCTTATGGCTAGAAGAAGACAGCCAAAGATGCTTGAGCTCTATTTAAGTCCATGTACATGGGGTTGATCGTGTGACAAGAGCGAAAGTACAGACCCTCATGGTAGAGTTTGAGGTTGGGGAGTCGGCCGACGCATTGGCCATGTGGCTGACGATGGTGATAAACAAAACACACACCATGGGGGGGGGAGAAAATCAAGGACTCCTTTGTCATGGAGAAGCTGCTGCATGGGTTCAGTGATAGAAAAGTGAGTTTGTGTTGCTAACCCGTGTCAAGTGGGAAGGGAGAAATTCTTGAAGATGCGTCAAAGATCAGCCTTCGAGTTATGAGGAAGATGCAATAAGATTTAGGGGGAGAACGTTAGATATTAATCTTGTTATATGTGTTTTAGATATGTTTGCATCTTAAGTTGAGCCATGCATGTTAGTGGAGTCCTACACAGGTGAATTGTGTACATGTGCATGTGTTTGCATGTAGTTGAGTAGTTGGCAAGTCTTTAGGAGTGTGCGTGTGCATGCAGCTAAATGTGTGAGAGTTAGTGGTGTGCATGCGCACGTTGCTCGGCTCGGTCAAGCGCAAGAAGCGGTTAATTAGGATCATGGCGTGAGTAGTGGATCGGCTATTGCCACCCTGGGTATGTGAGTATTTACCCCCTTAGTCTGAGTTAGTCGAGGTTGTTAGGAAACCTGGACTCTATCCAGAGTCCTGATCTAATTGGGCACCCCACCGTAGACTATAAATAGGGACCTAGACCCCCCTCATTATGTACCCCGATGCAATCTAAAGCAATAAAGAAAGACCAGAGTTCTCTCTACCTCTCGTGTTCAATCTATTATTCGTGATTCGTGATTGATTCGTTCTTGTTCTAAGCGAGAGGAATCGCTCGGATGGTCTCGGCGTCGGTTCCTCAACACGTTATCAAGACGACTTCGCTCCGGTGAACGAGGTAATCATCGAGCTACGATTGAATTTTCTAGATCGCTTTTGAATCAGTATTTTCTTTTCGCGTTCTAGATTGAAATTCTACGGTGCAAATCCGCCCTAATCTACCGCGAGCAGACTTGAAGTCGCCGGCACAATGCCGATCGGTAGATTATGAAACGGGGTAGACGTTGATTGCACTGTAGAACGATGCAAATCCGTCCTAATCTACCGCGAGCAGATCTGAAATCGCCGGCACAATGTCGATCGGTAGATTCAGAAAAAGGACAGATGTTGATTGCATCATAGAAACAAGAAATTTATGCATTATTTTTTGTTTGATAATTGCACGAGAAATTTGCATTATCTCTATTTAGTTTTGCACGGGCACTGCGCGAAAGAAATTTGTTTTGGTCCTGTATGGCCACTACATCACTACATGCAAAGGCGCAGCCGGCCTGACGCCGGTCAACTGTTGGCCGCCGGCCCCCGCATGGGCCGCCGCCTCCCGTACGAGGTGCCGCCACTGATGATGTTGGCCCCACCGCCATCCGCCTTGCGCCGCCCGGCCGACGCGCCACCGCGCTGCGCCTTGCTCTTGCCTGCGACGGCGCTTCGCGCGCCGGTCGGCGGCCCGCCTTGCGCCGCATGCGCGGCCGACCCACCCACCGTTTCGAAGCCGCGCCGGCGCCGCCGCCGCCTGCCGCTCGTGCCCGCACGCGCGCTACCATGGCGCGCGCGCCGCGTGCCACTACGCGCGCCGTCACCTTGTCTCGGCGCCCGCGCGCCCCTCGCCTCGCCCGGCCTCTCGCACCGCATGTGCCACGCGCCACCCGCTGCAGCCGCCTCGCCTCGCGCCCGAACGCGAACTCCGCCACCGCTGCTCCGGTTCATGCGCCGCATGCGCAGATCTTGGCCACCACCGGTAGCCGCACCGCCACGCCATGCGCCCGACGCCGCCCCCCGCGCACCATCGCCCTCGGGCATGCTGCCAAAGACGCAGCCGCCACCGTCTTCCTGTGGTCATGCGCGCCGCCGACGCCGGTTGCGCTGCGCCGCCTCCGCCAGCGGCGCGTCCGCCACCTTTCCACCGGGCCTTCCGCTCGACACGCCCGCCGCGGCGCCCGCCCGATCGGCTGTCTCGCCGCCGCTGGCCGCCGCGCGCGCTGGTCGCCGCGTCGCACCACCCGGCCACCCCACCCGTGCCGCACCGCGCCCCGCAAGGCGCCGGCCACCCTCCGCCTCACATCCGCCGCTCGCCCAGGATGAGCCGCCGCCAAGGGATGAGGTGGCTAGGGTAAACCCTAGCCACCGGGGGGGAGGGGGTTTTAATGGGCCGGCCGGTCAACGGGCCAAATCCGGCCGAATCAGTGGGCCGAGGGGGAGCAAATGGGCCGGGTGGGGAGAGAAGAATGGGCCGGCCGGGGGGAGGGAAGTGATGCGCCGTCCGGGAGGAAAAGTGGACCAGGGGGAGGAAAGCGGCCCGGCCGGGGAGTGGGAGGGAATTTTGCAGAAAACCCCCCACCTTTATGAATTTAGTATTTGACCCTTAATTATTTGAATTAAGTCCTGAATTTTGCAGAAAAGGCCTCGCGGTTCCGAAAATTGCGAATAAGCCCTTAAATTTACGAGCGGGTCCAGAATTTTTCAAAACCCTCTCAGAATCGTAAAATTGCGCGAATTTTTCTCTGAATTGAAATTTTGCGTAAAAACCCCCTGGAATTGCAGAATTTGCTGAAATTTCATAAAAGGGCCTCGGGAATCTGAATTTTGCATTATTTTTAGCATTTGAAGCTTATTTATTTATGTCATTATTATTCTCTGTATTTTCTTTACTGTTTTGGTTAATTGTAATTGCTGAAAATTGCTTTTAATCACTGAAATTAGCAGTAAAATTATAGAAAATGCACAGGAAATTATGAAACATTACGAGAATCTATTGTACCATTTATTTACCAGTAGTGAATTATTCGTGCATGTCTACCAAAGAGAGACTTATACACATTTAGATGACTAGCATAACGAATCGAAGTTCGAGGAGCCGCCCAACATGGCCAAAACTATCTCGCGTAGGCATCCGATGTCGAGATTGTGCTTCGAGCCGTGAAGCTCCGCTACCGCTATTGGGATTGGCGATGAATAACGCTCAACCCAAACTCGAGGAGAATGATCGGGCACTTCATTTTCTCGAGCACCACCTCTTCACTCTCAAGAATGAGTATATGACGGAGAAGAGCGCTGGCACTGGACCGCACTCCGAAGCGGTTTGAGAGGCTAAAGTACACCATTCTTCCTCAAGCGGAGCGAGTGGATCGGCCGAGGTTTTGCCGACTTTAAGACGGTCAGGGAATACAATTCTGCCTTGCACAAGATTTGTACCCCAATACAGAAAATTGAGAAAAACCCTCCACCCCAATATAGCACAATCCGCACGCAACTATCGTCAAGATGGCTATGAGGAATACGCCGAATTGACGGATATGATGCAAGTTGCGGAGGCTCAAGACAAAGTTCTCCATAAGAACTACGTCACTCAGCCACCTGGGAGCTCCGCTGGTCGTGAAGCCAACGCCGGGAGCTACAAGGTGCGAAAAGCTCTTAACGAGAGAAGGGGAAGGAAGGGTAAGGCCGCAGCCCAGAAAGGCGAATCAGATGCTCCACGAGAGAATAAGGCCAGCAAGCCAAAGCGGGATGGTCAAGGGCGATGAAGCCCACTCTGCATCGGTGAGGGGAGAATTCGAGTAGTCATCGCACCGATGGAAGTTGAAACCATCACGACAATGCAAGAATCCCTCTCGACCTAGCAGCGACCAACGCCATGATTTCTCTTGAAGAGAATGTCACCCGAGAAAATAGCGAGAAGAAGTCTAGGCAATCAATGCATTTTGACTTTAATTGTCATTTATTTTGTGTGGAAGAATATGTTAGAATTTGCATGGATGGTACTTAAGAATTGTTATTTTCTCGTGATGGTTGGATGATATTTGAAGAATTCATTCATTTATTCAGTTAATGATGGCATGATATGTTCTGATATTGGAGTATTTTATCTATGTGTTGATTGCCTTCTCATGCATATTAATAAAATACCCTATATTAGAACGCGTGTAGCGCCCTATGAAGGAAGTGTGCTTAGCTAGCAGCGGCACAACGCATACCATCTTAAGAGAGACTAAGTATTTTCAGTCGATTCGTAAAAGCACTGGCAGCCTTACGACAATCGCCGGAAGCGATGCATGTATAACTGGTTCCGGAAGAGCCACATGGGCACAATTTTGGTCATTGAAGAAGCCTTATTGTACCCAAAATCGACTAGAACTCTCCTAAGTTTTAAGAATATCTGCGCAAATGGTTTCCACGTTGAGACTGAAAAGAGTACGGTAAGGAATATCTGCTCATTACGAAGCGCAAAGAGAACAGAAAATTATATTAGAAAACTTCCTTCACTTGAAACTGGGCTATATTATACCAACATTAAAGCGCCTGCAGCGTACACTGTACTGAAGACAGTGTTTAGAAGCTCTGAACTCTTCTGTCTCTGGCATGACAGATTTGGCCACCCAAGTCTTCGGATGATGAGAAATATAATAAATAACTCGCATGGGCATAATATTAATGTGAAGAATTTCCCGAATCATGAAGATTTTGTGTGCCCTGCATGTGCCACCGGGAAACTAATAACTAGACTCTCCACTCTGAAAGTGAAGGATGAAGTCCCTGCATTCCTGGAACGCATCCAGGGAGACATTTGCGGTCCCATTCAGCCCGTCTCAGGGTCGTTTAAGTATTTCATGGTGCTCATTGACGCTTCTTCGAAGTGGTCATATGTGGGTTTGTTGTCCACAAGAAACCACGCTGCAAAATTGATCTCGCAGATCATTCGCATCGAAAATGTGTTTCGGATCATCATATCAAGTCCATCCGAATGGACAACGCCAGAGAATTTACTTGAAGGCATTTGATGATTATTGCATGGCGATGGGAATTGCGGTTGAGCACTCGGTACCGCATGTCCATATCCGAATGGTTTGGCACAGGCTTCAATTAAAAGAATTAAATTTATTGCCCGACCCTCCGCATAATTGTAATTTCCACTACATGTTGGGGACACGCATCCTCCATGCAATAATCTCATCAACCTTAGACCTTTGGCCTACAACATCCATTCACCTATGCAATTAACGCAAGTGTCACCACGAAAATTTCCCAACATTAGGGAGGAAATCAACCCTTGATGCGAATGTCGGAAAATTATGTGGCAAGCTACGGAATCCATGCAGATGACCCGCGCATTAATGAAGCAAATAGAAGTCCGAAGACAAGAGAAGTCTAGAAGACAATCGATTTGCAAGAACTAGCAAATCAATCGCTGATCACTTTAGTGATTTGAAGAGCGTGACTAAGTCGCATGTGCTCGCACGCATCGCACCGGAGAGGGTTGAAATACCAAAGAAAGCGTAGGTATCCCTAATCTCGTCCGAGGCCTCGAAAAAAAATAAGGACGAGAACTCCGGTTCTCGAATCCTTAGTAACCGGGACGCTGGTGAAAAAGGATAAGAGAGATTTATCACAGCCGATCATTGAAGTCCCCCAGAATGAGAAGGGGAGCCAGTTGAGACCTGGCACAAGTATGACACCTTCAGAAAAGGGCATACCGGATCTGAATATCCCCATCGGCATGGATGTGTGCGCACACATCAGAGCCGAAAAACTAAAGGGACTTGCCACCGCAATTGAAAGAAGCGATGTGCAAGGTAAAGCTCTAGCAGAAGCAATCGCTCCAGAAGAAGCAACTCATGAAGAAATAGCTATAAATTATGTGCACACGGGAGAGTCCCTGAATAGGACAACAGCTAATATCGATATCTACTTCGCAAAGAAAATTGCCACCATCATCGATCTTGATCCCGAGCCTGCATCGCTCGCTGAATGTAAGAAAAGATCAGATTGGGAAGATTGGAAGAAGGCAATAGCAACTGAATTGCTATCTCTGAATAAAAGAGAGGTGTTTGGGCCAGATGTCGCACACCTCCCCACATACACCCGTTGGGCACAAGTGGGTATTTGTTCGAAAGAGAAATGAAAGAAATGAAGTAGTGAGATACAAAGCAAGGTTTGGTAGCCCAAGGTTTCACTCAACGTCCCGGAGTTGATTATGAAGAAACCTACTCCCGGTCATGAGTGGAATTACCTTTAGATACTTGATCTCAATGGCGGTGAACTTGAACTTAGAAATGAAATTGATGGATGTTGTAATTGCATACCTCTACGGTAACTTGGATTCAGAGATTTATATGAAAGTCCTCAAGGAATATCTCTCCAACCAAGACAGAGCAAATAGAAATCTGCATGCAGTGTGAAACTCGAGAAAGTCACCAGTATGGTGAAACAATCTGGAAGAATGTGGTATAATCGCTGAGCGACTTTCTCTGCAAGAAAGGCTACACGAACAATGAAGACTGTCCTTGTGTATTTATACGGCGATCCTGAATGGATTCTGTATAATCTCTGTGTATGTAGATGATCTGAATATCATCGGACAACCAAGACATAAAAGAAGCAAGCTCCTACTTGGAGTCGAATTTGAAATGAAAGATTTGGGCAAGACCAAGTTTTGCTTAGGCTGCAGCTTGAGCATGTCCTCAAGGAGTCTTGGTACATCACGACCTACACCTGTAAGGTGCTTGAAAGGTTTGGCTTTGAGAAGGTATTTCCCTCGAAAGTACCGATGATCGGTAGGTCTTTATAGCAAGAAAAGGATCCTTTCCGACCAAGGGAAGAGGGGGAGGAAGTCCTGGGACCGGAATTCCCATACTTGAGTGCAGTGGGAGCACTCATGTATTTAGCAAACTGCACTAGACCGGACATTGCATTTGCCGTGAACCTCTTAGCAAGGTATAGTGCAGAGCCCACCAAAAGGCATTGGCAGGGCATAAAGGACATTTTCCGATACCTCCAAGGTAGCAAAGACCTCGGATTGTTTCTGACGAAAGAATCAAGATCTGAACTTGATTGGCTATGCAGATGTTGGGTATCTGTCAGACCCGCATACCGCTAAGTCACAAACAGGCTATGTATTCCTGTGTGGTGGAACTGCAATTTCATGGAAATCGTCTAAGCAAAGCCTGGTAGCTACTTGACGAACCACTCGTAAATTATAGCATCAGTATGAAGCTGCACGAGTGCGCTTGGCTCGCCGAATGGTTCACCACATCCAGCGATCATATGGGATGAACATTGTGCAAACCCCACAACTATCTATGAAGATAATGCCGCTTGTGTTGCACAAGTGCAAGCGGGCTATGTGAAGAGTCATCTCACAAAGCATATCAACCCCAAGTTCTTCTATGCACATGAATTGCAAACGATGGACGAGATTAAAGTCTCGCATACTAAGTCATGTGAAAATCTCGCAGATTTATTCACTAAGTCACTCCCCGCATCTAGCTTTGAAAGGTGCGTGCGTGGAATTGGAATGATGAGACTTAGAGAAGTGCAGAATTCAGGGGGAGAATTCTCACAAGCCCGCTAATAAATCTTGATCATGAAGATTAAGTACCCAAAAATAAAGTCCTGCAGACCAAATGAATTTGGGTGAATTGTATTCTTTTTCCCTTGACGAGTTTTCCATGAAGTTTCTCGACCAAGGTTTTTAATGAGGCAATTCGTGCATCGCAGCATCACATGTATCATGTACTCTTTCTCCAATTTTTCCCACTGGGTTTTTATGGAGTTTTGACGAGGCATGAGCATGTTGGGTGAGTGCCCAAGGGGAGTGTTAGGAAACTGGACTCTATCCAGTCTGATCTAATGGGCACCCCACCGTAGACTATAAATAGGGACCTAGACCCCCCTCATTATGTACCCTGATGCAATCTAAAGCAATAAAGAAAGACCAGGAGTTCTCTCTACCTCTCTGTGTTCAATCTATTATTCTGTGATTCTGTGATTGATTCGTTCTTGTTCTAAGCAGAGGAATCGCTCGGACTGGTCTCCAGCGTCGGTTCCTCAACAGAGGTGAATAAACAGAAGAAGAACGTGGCTATGTGTGTTTGTGAGGAACACAAGAGAGAGAGAGAGAGAGAGAGTTTCCCGGAAGCTGGCCAACGAAGGGGAGACGGCGCTGGAAGCTACCGGATCAGACAAAAGAAGAGAAGAGAGGACATAGAGGGAGAAATGCGAGAAGAGAAGAACTGCCACATCAGTGTCTCCTAGCCACATCAGTAGGGGTGGAAACGGATCGGATACGGTTGAATAGTCTCAAATACGAATACGAATCCATATTTTTAAAATGAATACGAATACAAATTCAAATATTCTCAAATACAGATACGGATATTCTCGAATATAAATACGGATATTTTCGAGTACGGATTTTCTCGGATATGGATATCGGATAAAACGGATTCCTAGTGATTTTGCTGATTTTCACTAGTTTTTGACCGGTTACCGGTTTTAAACCACATAAATTCAAATTTTGAATCACAAAATTTATACGGATTTTTTATGGGTTCTAGAAACGGATCGAATACGAATTGAATAGTCTCGAATACGAATACGAATACGAATGTGAATACACATATTCTCAAATACGGATACGAATATTCTCGAATACGAATATAAATATTTTTAAATACGGATTTTGCTTACCATATTCGTATTTTCTTGGATATGAATATAGGATAAAACGAATTATTCGCTACCGTTTTCCACCTCTACACATCAGATCCTATAACTTTCACATTAAACATATCGGCCAACCAGCGAACCATTTAGAGCAAGTTTAATAGTACAGATAGCTGCTACCTCCAATACATTTCCATGTCATCAAAAGATAATGATGCAGTTAACTCATACAATAAGTTGGCTATAAGTTTTCTCACAAGAGCTCTCAATCATTTAATACATACATGGGTATTGATAATTTAATACATGCATGGGTATAGCAATTAGTTCTATGGGTACATGCATGGATAATGTCTCTTTTCCTGTGCTATAGCCTGACTCTTGCATGGGAGTCGGCAGGCTCTCTCTCCTTTTCTCTCCCTCCACATAGGACTATGCTGACATGGATTCCCTTATAGCTAGCACAATCGACCTTATTAAACTTGCTCTTAAGTAAAAGAAGGCGTCACTTCATTATTTAGACTGTGACTCGAGCAAGGGGCAGAAACTTCACACACACAGTGCTTTTCATTAAAAGAAGGCATCACTTCATTATTTATAAATTTTCCGCCCTTCCCAACCTGAATTGCGGTTTTCACGGATTTATGGCACGGCTCCAAAAAAGCTACATCTGGCAGCAGCTATCGCAGATGCTATCCTTTGTCGCGTTTTTAGTATTGAAAAAAATTAAAAATAAATATTACACAATATAAGTCAGTTCCAAAGAAATATAAAAACATGACACTTTAGAATGTACTAATATTTCATAATAAAACTATAAGTCAAGGCTTGGGATCAACTAAAGTATTAATACATGTCCGAATGACCATAACTCGACGACTAAGAGCATCTCCAATGGTTGAGCCAACTAACTAGCTCATAGTTTGCCACCTCGGATAAGAGATAGCACATTAAAAGCCAACTTCCTGTACACTATCTCTTAAGTTGGCTTATGGTGATAAAGGCTGGCTCATCTGTTCTCGATTTTTGAGCGAGACTAGCTCAAGATCCGGCGCTAGTTGGTTTGGTTTTCACGTTTCTCTTTCTTCCACGTAGGACTATTGCTGATGTGTACTGCTATTAGCTAGCTGACTTGTCACTGTTGGAGATGCTCTAAGAAATAGGAATGTTGGAGTATTAATAAAGAACAAGAACGTTGTCTCTTGCTAGGGTTTCTCACAGTTCAAACTTATAAGAGATGCCTTTGGTCTGCTGGTAAAGTTGGATTTAAAAATGGACCAGTTATTTTGGCTCGTAGCTTAGCGTTTGTTGTCCAAAAGGCGCTTAGTGTCATTGTAGACACTTACTTAGAACACTGTCACAGCCCATGCGAAAAAAGGAGGACTAGATTTTGGTAAATATCTACACCAAGGATTAAAAAAACGGCAGTAACCAGCTGGTTACTACTTACCGGCCATACTGGCCCGGAACGGTAAAAAAAATATTGGTTCAAAAAATATTCTAGAATTAAAATTTGAATTTTGAGGTTAACTTGATAAATAATATTTTCAGGCGGTAACCAGCTGAAAATTGTCTAAATTCAAATTGGATAATTGAAGCCTTCCCATAGAAAACCGGTTACGTTAACCGGTACCAGTCAGAGTATCCGATATATTATACCAACATTAAAGCGCCGCAGCGCATAATCGCATCAAGACGGTGTTTAGAAGCTCTGAACTCTTCTCTCTCGCATGATGATTTGGCCACCCAAGTCTTCTGATGATGAGAAATATAATAAATAACTCGCATGGGCATAATATTAATGTGAAGAATTTCCGAATCATGAAGATTTTGTGTGCCTGCATGTGCCACGGAAACTAATAACTAGACTCTCCACTCAAAGTGAAGGATGAAGTCCCTGCATTCTCGAACGCATCCAGGAGACATTTGCGGTCCCATTCAGCCCGCCTCGTGGTCGTTTAAGTATTTCATGGTGCTCATTGACGCTTCTTGAAGTGGTCATATGTGGGTTTGTTGTCCACAAGAAACCACGCTTTGTGCAAAATTGATCTCGCAGATCATTCGCATCGTAAAATGTGTTTCCGATCATCATATCAAGTCCATCCGAATGGACAACGCGGAGAATTTACTTCAAGGCATTTGATGATTATTGCATGGCGATGGGAATTGCGATTGAGCACTCGGTACCGCATGTCCATATCCGAATGGTTTGGCACAGCTTCAATTAAAAGAATTAAATTTATTGCCCGACCCCTCTGGCATAATTGTAATTTCCCAGCTACATGTTGGGGGACACGCAGTCCTCCATGCAGCGAATCTCATCAACCTTAGACCTTTGGCCTACAACATCCATTCACCTATGCAATTAACGCAAGTGTCACCACCGAAAATTTCCCAACATTAGGGGGAGGAAATCAACCCCTTGATGCAGAATGTCGGAAAATTATGTGGCAAGCTACGGGAATCCATGCAGATGACCCGCGCATTAGTGAAGCAAATAGAGAAGTCCAGAAGACAAGAGAAGTCTAGAAGACAATCGATTTGCAAGAACTAGCAAATCAACTGCCTGATCACTTTAGTGATTTGAAGAGCGTGACTAAGTCGCATGTGCCTGCACGCACTGCACCGGAGAGGGTTGAAATACCAAAGAAAGCAGAAGGTATCCCTAATCTCGTCCAGAGGCCTCAGAAAAAAAAAATAAGGACGAGAACTCCGGTTCCTCGAATCCTTAGTAACCGGGGACGCCTGGTGAAAAAGGATAAGAGAGATTTATCACAGCCGATCATTGAAGTCCCCCAGAATGAGAAGGGGAGCCAGTTGAGACCTGGCACAAGTATGACACCTTCAGAAAAGGGCATACCGGATCTGAATATCCCCATCGGCATGGATGTGTGCGCACACATCGGAGCCGAAAAACTAAAGGGACTTGCCACCGCAATTGAAAGAAGCGATGTGCAAGGTAAAGCTCTAGCAGAAGCAATCGCTCCAGAAGAAGCAACTCATGAAGAAATAGCTATAAATTATGTGCACACGGAGAGTCCTCGAATAGGACAACAACTAATATCGATATCTACTTCGCAAAGAAAATTGCCACCATCATCGATCTTGATCCCGAGCTCGCATCGTCAATAATGTATGAAAAGATCAGATTGGGAAGATTGGAAGAAGGCAATAGCAACTGAATTGCTATCTCTGAATAAAGAGAGGTGTTTGGGCCGTATGTCGCACACCTCCCCACATACACCCCGTTGGGCACAAGTGGGTATTTGTTCGAAAGAGAAATGAAAGAAATGAAGTAGTGAGATACAAAGCAAGGCTGGTAGCCCAAGGTTTCACTCAACGTCCTGGAGTTGATTATGAAGAAACCTACTCCCACCATGAGTGGAATTACCTTTAGATACTTGATCTCAATGGCAGTGAACTTGAACTTAGAAATGAAATTGATGGATGTTGTAATTGCATACCTCTACGGTAACTTGGATTCAGAGATTTATATGAAAGTCCCTGAAGGAATATCTCTCCCGAACCAAGACAGAGCAAATAGAAATCTGTACAGTGTGAAACTCGTAAAGTCACCGTATGGACTGAAACAACTGAAGAATGTGGTATAATCGCTTGAGCGACTTTCTCGCAAGAAAGGCTACACGAACAATGAAGACTGTCCTTGTGTATTTATACGGCGATCCTAGAATGGATTCTGTATAATCTCTGTGTATGTAGATGATCTGAATATCATCGGGACAACCGAAGACATAAAAGAAGCAAGCTCCTACTTGGAGTCAGAATTTGAAATGAAAGATTTGGGCAAGACCAAGTTTTGCTTAGGCCTGCAGCTTGAGCATGTCCCTGAAGGAGTCTTGGTACATCAGTCGACCTACACCCAGAAGGTGCTTGAAAGGTTTGGCTTTGAGAAGGTATTTCCCTCGAAAGTACCGATGATCGGTAGGTCTTTATAGCAAGAAAAGGATCCTTTCCGACCAAGGGAAGAGGGGAGGAAGTCTGGGACTGAATTCCCATACTTGAGTGCAGTGGGAGCACTCATGTATTTAGCAAACTGCACTAGACCGGACATTGCATTTGCCGTGAACCTCTTAGCAAGGTATAGTGCAGAGCCCACCAAAAGGCATTGGCAGGGCATAAAGGACATTTTCCGATACCTCCAAGGTAGCAAAGACCTCGGATTGTTTTACAGAAAGAATCAAGATCTGAACTTGATTGGCTATGCAGATGTTGGGTATCTGTCAGACCCGCATACCGCTAAGTCACAAACAGGCTATGTATTCCTGTGTGGTGGAACTGCAATTTCATGGAAATCGTCTAAGCAAAGCCTGGTAGCTACTTCGACGAACCACTCAGAAATTATAGCACTGTATGAAGCTGCACGAGAGTGCGCTTGGCTCCGCCGAATGGTTCACCACATCCAGCAGTCATATGGGATGAACATTGTGCAAACCCCCACAACTATCTATGAAGATAATGCCGCTTGTGTTGCACAAGTGCAAACGGGCTATGTGAAGAGTCATCTCACAAAGCATATCAACCCCAAGTTCTTCTATGCACATGAATTGCAAACGATGGACGAGATTAAAGTACTGCATACTAAGTCATGTGAAAATCTCGCAGATTTATTCACTAAGTCACTCCCCGCATCTAGCTTTGAAAGGTGCGTGCGTGGAATTGGAATGATGAGACTTAGAGAAGTGCAGAATTCAGGGGGAGAATTCTCACAAGCCCGCTAATAAATCTTGATCATGAAGATTAAGTACCCAAAAATAAAGTCCTGAGACCAAATGAATTTGGGTGAATTGTACTCTTTTTCCTTGACGAGTTTTCCATGAAGTTTCTCGACCAAGGTTTTTAATGAGGCAATTGTGCATCGCAACATCACATGTATCATGTACTCTTTCTCCAATTTTTCCCAATTGGGTTTTTATGGAGTTTTGACGAGGCATGAGCATGTTGGGTGAGTGCCCAAGGGGAGTGTTAGGAAACTGGACTCTATCCAGTCCCGATCTAATTGGGCACCCCACCGTAGACTATAAATAGGGACCTAGACCCCCCTCATTATGTACCCCGATGCAATCTAAAGCAATAAAGAAAGACCAGGAGTTCTCTCTACCTCTCTGTGTTCAATCTATTATTCTGTGATTCTGTGATTGATTCGTTCTTGTTCTAAGCAGAGGAATCGCTCGGACTGGTCTCCAGCGTCGGTTCCTCAACAGAGGTGAATAAACAGAAGAAGAACGTGGCTATGTGTGTTTGTGAGGAACACAAGAGAGAGAGAGAGAGAGAGAGAGAGAGTTTCCCGGAAGCTGGCCAACGAAGGGGAGACGGCGCTGGAAGCTACCGGATCAGACAAAAGAAGAGAAGAGAGGACATAGAGGGAGAAATGCGAGAAGAGAAGAACTGCCACATCAGTGTCTCCTAGCCACATCAGTAGGGGTGGAAACGGATCGGATACGGTTGAATAGTCTCAAATACGAATACGAATCCATATTTTTAAAATGAATACGAATACAAATTCAAATATTCTCAAATACAGATACGGATATTCTCGAATATAAATACGGATATTTTTGAGTACGGATTTTCTCGGATATGGATATCGGATAAAACGGATTCCTAGTGATTTTGCTGATTTTCACTAGTTTTTGACCTTACACGGTTTTAAACCACATAAATTCAAATTTTGAATCACAAAATTTATACGGATTTTTTATGGGTTCTAGAAACGGATCGAATACGAATTGAATAGTCTCGAATACGAATACGAATACGAATGTGAATACACATATTCTCAAATACGGATACGAATATTCTCGAATACGAATATAAATATTTTTAAATACGGATTTTGCTTACCATATTCGTATTTTCTTGGATATGAATATAGGATAAAACGAATTATTCGCTACCGTTTTCCACCTCTACACATCAGATCCTATAACTTTCACATTAAACATATCGGCCAACCAGCGAACCATTTAGAGCAAGTTTAATAGTACAGATAGCTGCTACCTCCAATACATTTCCATGTCATCAAAAGATAATGATGCAGTTAACTCATACAATAAGTTGGCTATAAGTTTTCTCCACAAGAGCTCTCAATCATTTAATACATACATGGGTATTGATAATTTAATACATGCATGGGTATAGCAATTAGTTCTATGGGTACATGCATGGATAATGTCTCTTTTCCTGTGCTATAGCCTGACTCTTGCATGGGAGTCGGCTTGGCTCTCTCTCTCCTTTTCTCTCCCCTCCACATAGGACTATGCTGACATGGATTCCCTTATAGCTAGCACAGTCAGCCTTATTAAACTTGCTCTTAAGTAAAAGAAGGCGTCACTTCATTATTTAGACTGTGACTCGAGCAAGGGGGCAGAAACTTCACACACACAGTGCTTTTCATTAAAAGAAGGCATCACTTCATTATTTATAAATTTTCCGCCCCTTCCCAACCTGAATTGCGGTTTTCACGGATTTATGGCACGGCTCCAAAAAAGCTACATCTGGCAGCAGCTATCGCAGATGCTATCCTTTGTCGCGTTTTTAGTATTGAAAAAAATTAAAAATAAATATTACACAATATAAGTCAGTTCCAAAGAAATATAAAAACATGACACTTTAGAATGTACTAATATTTCATAATAAAACTATAAGTCAAGGCTTGGGATCAACTAAAGTATTAATACATGTCCGAATGACCATAACCTGACGACTAAGAGCATCTCCAATGGTTGAGCCAACTAACTAGCTCATAGTTTGCCACCTCAGATAAGAGATAGCACATTAAAAGCCAACTTCCCTGTACACTATCTCTTAAGTTGGCTTATGGTGATAAAGGCTGGCTCATCTGTTCTCGATTTTTGAGCGAGACTAGCTCAAGATCCGGCGCTAGTTGGTTTGGTTTTCACGTTTCTCTTTCTTCCACGTAGGACTATTGCTGATGTGTACTGCTATTAGCTAGCTGACTTGTCACTGTTGGAGATGCTCTAAGAAATAGGAATGTTGGAGTATTAATAAAGAACAAGAACGTTGTCTCTTGCTAGGGTTTCTCACAGTTCAAACTTATAAGAGATGCCTTTGGTCTGCTGGTAAAGTTGGATTTAAAAATGGACCAGTTATTTTGGCTCGTAGCTTAGCGTTTGTTGTCCAAAAGGCGCTTAGTGTCATTGTAGACACTTACTTAGAACACTGTCACAGCCCATGCGAAAAAAGGAGGACTAGATTTTGGTAAATATCTACACCAAGGATTAAAAAAAAAACGGCAGTAACCAGCTGGTTACTACTTACCGGCCATACTGGCCCGGAACGGTAAAAAAAATATTGGTTCAAAAAATATTCTAGAATTAAAATTTGAATTTTGAGGTTAACTTGATAAATAATATTTTCAGGCGGTAACCAGCTGAAAATTGTCTAAATTCAAATTGGATAATTGAAGCCTTCCCATAGAAAACCGGTTACGTTAACCGGTACCAGTCAGAGTATCCGATATATATATATATATATATATATATATATATATATATATATATATATATATATATATATATATATATATATATATATATATATATATATATATATATATATATATATATATATATATATATATATATTTGCTATAACCGGTTTTTGATTCCTTGATCTACACTGACTGCGTGTGAATGTATTAGAGACACTATAGTGGCACAGACATCTGCAGGAATAGGTTGCAGCTAGAGGGAAGGCAAACATACTGACGAAAGGTACGTAGCACCATACGCAGGTCTTGTTGATTTACTTTAAAGCGTAGGAGAGATGGCACAAATTGCAAACTTTTTAATAACAGCACCTA
Organism: Dendrocalamus sinicus; assembly: GCA_036346575.1. Classification (NCBI taxonomy): domain Eukaryota; kingdom Viridiplantae; phylum Streptophyta; class Magnoliopsida; order Poales; family Poaceae; genus Dendrocalamus; species Dendrocalamus sinicus. The sequence goes on along the minus strand of CM070657.1, from coordinate 26,627,313 downwards.
GTCCTGAATTCCTGGTCCCTATTGCTTTATCAATTCGGCCCTATTTATTTTGGTATTTTATATGACTTATAAATAAAAAACCAAAGTATAAACAAAGAGGTGCCTTTTTCATCCAGCTTATGAAAAATTTAAGCCATTTTAACCCAAAAAGCCAAAAGCCATTGGAGAGGTGCTTTTTTTTGCCTTTTGCGGAATGGAACATCCCTTTGCCACTCAAGTTCACTAAAATTACCCACCAAATACCATTCATATATAACACGAAATCTTTTCATTTTTTTCTCCTTTTTCCTCCTTCCCACTCCGTTTTCTTTTCCCTCACCATCTTCCCCCACGACGCTCGTTGCCGGCCTCCCTCTTCCCCGTGTCTGACACCACCGACCTCTGAAACACCTCAGAAAAAGTTCAAAATACAAATTTTTGCAAAATTTAGTTTGCATTTGAATTCTTGCCCAATTCGGAAATTTCAGTGATTTCCCGCTTTCCTATTTTGGTGGGCGTCTTCTCCTCTCCCGACGTCTTTTCTCCTGGCGCCTTCATCTCTCCCGCGTGCGCGCGCAGCGCTTCCCGCTCTCTGCCGCCGACGCTGACGCCGTTCCTCCCGCGCAAGGAAGCTTAGCGCCGCCTCCTCCCTCGGCCTTATCTCCACGCCGCGACCCCACTTGCCACCCCATCTCCTGCTCATCTTCTCGCGAGGCGCCGTGCCGTGTCCAACTTCCTCTCGCCATCGCATTCTTCTCCTTCTCGCGAATTCTTCTCACAGGAGTCAATCAACCGTATGCTAGCGAGAGACTCGCCACCTCCTCTCACAAGCTCTGCAGCCCATTAATGCCTCTCATCTCTTCGCTAACGTAGCCCAAGCGCACCGCAAATATCCCCGCAAGGAAACCGACTTACACCGCTATAAAACCCAATTACGGTGACCTTAAGCCTCCTAGTACCCTCACAAACCTCCTCCCTCAGTTAATCGAGCTTTCATCGCCTCTGCTGGCCGCAATCGCCGCCCCTGAGCCCGGTGAACCCTAACCCTAACTCTTGATTCCGTCTACCATATTTCAATTCCTTGCACTGGTATAGCCTTTAGTATATGCTAATCATCATGGTACAGTCAATTGCTCAGTAGCATTTGATTATAAGCTTAGCGCGACGACCGCCGTAGGTCGCCGGCCTCACCGTAACTAGCTCACAGGTTATTCCCGAGCTTAGCCACCCCTCCAATATGATCTTTAGGCTCTAAAGATGGTTAAATAGCAGCCCAATTAGCTCAAGCTTCTCTAGAATCTGGATCGCCGTGTGGATGCCATCGCTTCCCACCGCCCGCGACACTCCTCGTTCATCCGCAGCGCTTGCAATAACCCAAAATGGAAACACCCCTGCCGACCGCTTCTTTTGGTGCTAGCCACAGCCCGCGAGCAGGTCTGCCCTCCCCAGGCCACCGCTGGCGGCGGGCTCTGTTTTGCCGCCCGAGCCGGAGGTCGGGAGGAAGACGACGACGCTCAGCCGTCGATCGTTGTCGATTATCCGTCGGAGCGTTGGATCATTTCGTACCGCTTCGGCCGCCTCCCTTGCGTCGCAGCCGTCGGATCTCTCCGCTCCGCATCGCGTCCGCTCGTTCCACCCCCACCCGAGCCGCTCAACCGAGACGCGCGTCACGCATCGGCGGGCGTGGCGCGCTGCTGAGCCGCCGCGCGCGTGGGCGCGCGCTCGCCGGCCGAAGCGCGAAGCGGACCGGCCGCCGGCGGTTTTCCCGCAGCGGAAGGACAGGCCGGGCCGCCGTTCACTCGGCTGGGCCGTTCATCGTTCCAACTATTTTCCAGCAATTTTCTAATTTCCAAAATCCAGAAAAATCCAAATAAATCCTAGAAAATCACAGAAAATCCCAAAATTCCCAAATTTCACCACTTTGCTCCAAATAATATCCTGGACCCATTTTGGTCTCCACTTCCCAAGTTCATCCCAGATAAATTTCTGAAATTCCCTATTTGGAGATTTATGCATTTTACTCCTTTTAAATAGTTTATTTTTCCTCGCTTGATTAGTCTCAAGCTGGATTTACTTATTTTACGTGTTTGCGCTAGTGTCGAGATTTCGGAGGTTCGGTGCGATCGCAGATCCAGAGCTTCTTCGTTCGAGCTAGCCGAGATCGTCCAAATCAACGGCAAGTCTCAAATCCTTTGATCATGTTGTATCCCATAATGTTTAATTATGTTACTATGTTATTTACATTAAGCTAGTTGTGAAATGTTAGTTTAAAGTAAAATTAAATGTTTAGAATGACATGTTATATAGTTAAACCTACCACCGACAAATGCCATGTTACACTTGTAGCCATGCCTTTGTAACCCTAGGAATAATTACTTGATAACCTAGATAACTGTAAGTTATTACTATCACACAAGTCTTACACTAATAAGGTTGTGGCTGCGGGCCAATAGACTTTGGAAAACCCGACTCTAGAGCAGGGTGGTATGGGACACCGTGCCCTAGGGCGGAGAATGTCGATGTGCAGAAGAGGGTAAGGATTCTTACCCCAGGTTGTAAAGTCGTGGACCTGGCCGGAGTTGCGGACTCTGGGGGAAAAAAATATAAGGACCAGACCCTGACGCCGAGCAAATGACATGGTAGTCGCTCAACCACAGGAGTTGACTCGTCAACACTGGTTTAATAGCTGCTCAACTCGATTGAAACTCTACGGGTATTGAGAAGCAGGTGTTTGAGTAATTAGGTTAGGCAGGCCGTGCTACGGGTGCCTAACAACGGTAAAATTCACTCGAAGCGGACGTTTGTTCCCTCTCCTTGTGTGTGTGTGTATGTGTGAGCCAGACCCGAGTGAATTCTACCGGGTAGAGCCTATATAAAGAATTGAGCGATGAAACGACCGGCTTCCTTAACTCACCATGAGGGTTAAGGGATCGTGTGGGTAAAGCTGAGCAAACTCTGCAGAGTCAAATAAATGGTATTCGAATACGCCGCGCTTCCGGTTAATGGAGCTGTGTCACTTGGGTGATTCCAGCAGCAAAGCTTAAGTAGTTTTGTACATGCTTTAACTTGATTAGTTGGTTAATTAACTTTCGATGAAAACCCCTGAGCTCTTGAGAAGTAGTTTTGGGTCCGTTTTATTAAAATGTTTATAAATAAAACTGCATCCACTCAAAGTAATAAACCAAGTATACTCCCCTTCATTGTGATTCCGTGCATGTAGTAAGATAGAGTCCCTTTGGGGCTTCTTGAGCCGTTGTTTGGCTCACGGCTTGCTAATCTACTCTTTAGAGGATCAAGACGAAGGTGAAGGTCTCCCCGTTGAGGAAGTCCCGGAGGATCTCTTCTTCGACGAGGACCCGTGGCTTTAGGTCTTCGCCGCGCTCGAAGCGGATTCTGGAAGTCTTTTGTAATGTATTTATATTTTGGGCTTGCACGCCCCGCTGTCAAAACTGGATGTTATTCCATATGTTAAATATATGCTGGACTTTTGTTGTAAGCATGCAATGGTATACTCTTGCGCGACATTTCATAACTGTTCATGCGTGAATAGTTGCGAAGGGCCGTGTCCGTACGCGCCCCTGGAAACGGGGGCGTTACAAGAAGTGGTATCAGAGCAGGCTCTTTGACCGTAGGATAAGACCTAAGGTAAACTAGGAAGCGATTCTATCGCAAAATTTACTTTAAGCCATAAAAAGGGTTTTACAAAAATTATAAGGATATTGCTGTCTTTTCCTCTCTTGTTGCTACCTTATCGATCTTAGTTTATTTTCGCTTAAGTTTTGCTTTTGCAAAATGTTTACTGCTCTTTCTTGCCCAGTTTCAAAATTTCGTTTCTTAGCAGTTAGAAGAGCAGCTGGTGTTCGCTAGAATAGATTGACCACGAGCGATTATAGTGCCTTTGTAATGTAAAGCGGTGTATTCATGAACCCTAAGTGGTTTTGTACCACTTGCATATTGTAAATCTATGTTCATTATCTTTTATGTTGTTTGCTTAATTATCAATGATTCCCTGTATTCAAAGCTTTCTCTGTCCCCTTTCGCTCTCGTTCTTATCTTTTCACCCTATACTTGCCTTGAAAAATTGAAATCTTACTTATCTACTCTTGATTGCCAAAGCCGCTGCAAAGCTAATCTCTAATTCCCAATTGGCGAGATGGACCCGGGACAGCAGAGTGGTCGACCAACGGCGGGTGCACACGCCACCGATCCGCCCACACTTGCGGCATAATGGCAATGATGGAACAGAATCGTCACCAAGGAGAAGAATATTTTGAAAGTACTAGATCAGCATGCCCGACTTCTTGAACAACTAGCAACCGGATCACCAGCGTACATAAGGTGGAAGCAATGTTCCTCGGGATGGCTCTCCAATCTCCACCCGATGGGCGGACTTTTGAAGACACGTCCACGGTCTTTTCTACCTCAGCTGATCCCCTAGTGGCTGAGGACTGGCTTGTGGATGTGGAAAGGAAGCTTGACACTGTACGATGTGATAATAAGGAGAAGGTATCATATGCATCCCACCAGTTACAGGGTGCTGCAGCAACCTGGTGGATTAACTATCAGCGCACCCTGCAGAACAGAGAACTCAGTTGGGAAGAATTTTCAAAGGCCTTTCGCAAGGCACACATACCAGATGGTATCATGGAAGCCAAGCGTCGTGAATTCCTAGCGCTTAAACAAGGTGGACGTACAGTTATGGAGTACCTACACCAATTTAACCATCTTTCCAGATTTGCGCCAGATGATGTTGATAATGAAGAAAAGAAAATGAGCAAATTCCGAGCAGGATTACAACAGTCCTTGAAATTTCATAGCTCAGCCATGAAATTCAAGGACCTACATGATATGGTAGATAGCCTGATCAACTCAGAAGAGGCTAGAGGTGAGATGGAAGATTACGAGAAGCGTAAGCGTTACACAAATCCCAGTCTTCCTCACCCGGTGCTCGTGAAACAAGACTACGGATCGTCGTCCTCCTTCGATCCCAGCCTTCCCGTCAATTTGTGATGCTACCAAAAACCCGATGCGGGCGGTCTCGCAATATGCCACTCCTTACCACTTGCTATCAAGTGCCCTACTGCGGTGGCAACCATCTTGCCAGCGCCTGTCCACGGAGGTCAAATGCTTGTTTCCACTGTGGAGAAATTGGACACTATAGGGACCAGTGTCCCCGGAAGAACTTGCCGTCAGATGCAGCCAAGCTACAAGTCCAGAACCAACAAAGAACAGAAGCACGCAGACAAGCGAGCTCGGCACCCCAAAGGAGGTCTCTTGCAGATCAAGGCAGCGGACCTCAATCTCCAGCGCAGCACACCAACTTCACATCTGCAGGCAGAGGCAGAGGCCGCCCCAGACCCACCTTCTATGCGAGGGTGAATCATGTGTCCGCTGAGGACGCAGCTGGAGCTAGTGATGTCATTGCAGGTATGTTCCCAATTAACTCCACACCTGCATTGATTTTATTTGACCCTGGGGCAACACATTCGTTTATTTCGAAGAGCTTTGTTTCAAGAAACCAGTTGCCTTCTGTTTCATTACCAAGACTTTATGTGGTTGAAACCCCTGGGGTTAGAATGGAGTCCCACAGTGGGTGTGCTGGACTTAATGTGCAAATCCAAGGGGTAGAGTTTAGAGCAGATTTGTTACAGCTAGATATGTCAGGACTAGATGCCATTTTGGGCATGAACTGGCTAGCCAAGAATAAAGGCAAAGTAGATTGTGAGATCAAAACAGTATCATTGGTAAACCCTGAAGGTCGGAAAGTGGTAGTAAAAACTGACCGAGAAGTGTTAAAGGATGCAAGAAAACGCATGATTAACATGCTAGCAGTTACACCTGATCAAGTGCCAGTAGTACAAGAGTATCGGATGTATTCCCGGAAGAATTACGGCGCACTTCGGATGCACAAGTAGAACTTGCTATAGAATTGATCCGAGCACAAAGCCAATTGCCAAGCATCAATACGAATGTCGACCGATGAACTGAAAGAACTCAAGAGACAGTTGGATGAATTGCAAGAGAAAGAGTTTATTCGACCAAGTGTTTCGCCTTGGTCGGCCCACCTTGTTTGTGAAGAAGAAGAGTGGAGAATTAAGAATGTGTGTTGACTACGAGAGGTTTAAATGCTGTCACAATTAAAAACAAGTACCCTTTGCCCAGAATCGATGATCTATTTGATCAACTTAAGGGCGCCAAGGTATTCTCCAAGATCGATTTGCGCTCGGGCTACCACCAACTTAAGATCCGAGAACAAGATCGAGAGAAACAGCCTTTATCACGGATATGGCTTATATGAGTTCACAGCAGTGCCCTTTGGTTTAACCAATGCGCCACCTATTTCATGAATCTTATGAATCTGGTGCATATGGATCAACTGGACCGATTCGTGATTGTCTTCATAGATGACATCTTGATATACTCCAAAGACGAAGAAGAGCACAAGAAGCATCTGCATATGGTATTAACCAGATTGAGAGAACATCAGTTGTACGCCAAATTCGACAAATGCAGCTTTTGGCTGAAAGAAGTTGCTTTCTTGGGTCATGTCATATCAGAAGATGGAGTCAAAGTTGATCCGAAAAAGATAGTCGCAGATCATGGAATGGAAACAACCCAAGACAAAGGGATGTAGTGAGAAGCTTTCTTGGATTGGCAGGCTATTATCGCCGATTCATAGAAGGATTCTCCAAGATTTCGCGTCCGCTCACTCAACTACTGAAGAAAGACAAGCCATTCACATGGACAAATGCTTGCGAAGAGAGTTTTCAGTTACTGAAGACCAAGTTGACAACGACACCCGTACTGATTTTGCCCAATCCTGAAAAGGAGTTCCAAATCTATTGTGATGCTTCAAAGCAAGGTTTGGGATGTGTGCTCATGCAGCATGGAAAAGTCGTTGCATATGCTTCAAGACAGCTAAGGCCACATGAAGAAAATTACCCAACACACGATTTAGAGCTAGCAGCTGTGGTGCACGCTCTCAAAATTTGGCGACACTACCTGCTAGGAACTCGTTGTGAGATATTTTCAGATCACAAGAGCTTGAAGTATCTGTTCACACAGCCAGAATTGAATATGAGACAACGCAGATGGTTAGAATTAATCAAAGACTACGATGTCGATCTTCAGTATCATCCGGGTAAGGCCAATGTGGTTGCCGATGCCCTCAGCCGAAAAGTTCGACAAGACAAGCCTAATACCACAGAGTATCCACCCGAGTTACAAAGAGATATACTGCGACTGAATTTGGTAATCACAGAACAAGGCAGTATGACAGCATTAGAACTTCAACCGTTGTTGACGGATCAAATTAAAGCAGCACAAGATAAAGATGAAGAGATTCAAAAGCTGAAAAAGAACGTTCAAGAAGGAGATTTATCAGAGTATGCGATAGACGAACATGGAATCCTTACCTTCCGTGACCGCTATTGCATACCCGATGAGAAGGAATTAAGAGAATTGATCCTATCCAAGCCCATTCATCTCAATTTTCAATTCATCCAGAGGCACCAAAATGTACCAAGATTTGAAAAAGAAGTATTGGTGGAACTCGATGAAGAAAGAAGTGGCGAATATGTAGCTAAATGTGATGTCGCGCGAGATCAAAATAGACCACCAAAAACCATCGATTGTTATGACCTTTACCCATCCCGAATGGAAATGGGATAGTATTGGCATGGACTTCATCACTGGACTTCCCAAGACTCGTGAAGGATATGACGCTATCTGGGTCATTATTGATAGATTGACCAAGGTGGCTCATTTCCTTCCGATCAAGCGAACTTATGGGAAAGATAAGCTGCGAGTTATATTTGACAAAAATAGTGACACTACATGGAGTCCCCAAGAAGATTGTTTCAGACAGAGGAGCACAATTCACCTCCAAATTTTGGGAAAAACTCCATGAGGCTATGGGTACCGATTTGAACTTCAGCTCAGCATATCACCCACAGACAGATGGACAAACAGAGAGAACCAACCAGATTCTAGAGGACATGTTGAGAGCTTGCGCAATTGTATATGGAGCAGCATGGAATACTTGTTTACCATTTGCTCAATTTTCATATAATAATAGTTATCAGGCTAGTATCCAAATGGCCCCATTTGAAGCATTATATGGCGAAAATGCGGGACACCTCTGAACCAGTCGACAACGGAAACGTCAACTCATTGGACCTCAAATTGCTCAAGACGCAGAGGCACATGTCAGAATTGTCAAAGATAGACTCAAAATGGCACAAGACCGACAGAAGGGCTATGCAGATAACCGTAGAAAAGATTTGAGCTTTGAAATTGGAGATTTTGTCTATATCAAAGTCACTCCGTTCAAGATAGTTAAGAGATTTCAGATCAAAGGCAAATTAGCACCGAGGTATGTGGGACCGTTTCAAATAATCGGAAGAGTTGGGGAAGTAGCTTATCAAGTCAGCTCCGCCCAACTTATCAAGAATACACAACGTGTTCCACGTATCCCGCCTTCAAAGTGTCTCGCCAACCCACGATGAAATACCATTGTCGATATTGAATTACAAGATGATGCACTTATCTTTGAAGAACCACTACAAATACTTGAAACGACAGAAAGGCAGCTCAGAAACAAGAATATCAGATTTTGCAGAGTTCAATGGAAGAATCATACGGCGGATGAGTCCACTTGGGAAAGAGAGGCTGATTTACAGCGGGATTTTCCCAACTTATTCCCTGGACCAGAGGAATCTCGGGGTCGAGATTCTTTTTAAGGGGGGTAGGTTGAAACACCTCAGAAAAAGTTCAAAATACAAATTTTTGCAAAATTTAGTTTGCATTTGAATTCTTGCCCAATTCGGAAATTTCGGTGATTTCCGCTTTCCTATTTTGGTGGCGTCTTCTCCTCTCCCGGCGCCTTCATCTCTCCCGGCGTGCGCCGCAGCAGCGCGCCTCGCTCTGCCGACGCTGGGCGCCGTTCCCTCCCGCGCAAGGAAGCTTAGCGCCGCCCTCCTCTCCGCCTTATCTCCACGCCGCGGACCCCACTTGCCGCCCCATCTCCTGCTCATCTTCTCGCGCGAGGCGTGGTGCGTGTCCAACTTCCTCTCGCCATCGCATTCTTCTCCTTCTCGCGAATTCTTCTCACAGGAGTCAATCAACCGTACAAGCTAGCGGAGAGACTCGCCACCTCCCTCTCACAAGCTCTGCGGCCCATTAATGCCTCTCATCTCTTCGCTTAACGTAGCCCCGGCGACCGCAAATATCCCCGCAAGAAACCGACTTACACCGGCTATAAAACCCAATTACAGTGACCTTAAGCCTCCTAGTACCCTCACAAACCTCCTCCCTCGCTTAATCGAGCTTTCATCGCCTCTGCGCCGCATAATCGCGCCCGAGCCAGTGAACCCTAACCTAACTCTTGATTCCGTCTACCATATTTCAATTCCTTGCCTTTGGTATAGCCTTTAGTATATGCTAATCATCATGGTACAGATCAATTGCTCAAGAGCATTTGATTATAAGCTTAGCGCGACGACGCGCGTGGGTCGCTCGGCTCACCGTGGCTAGCTCACAGGTTATTCCCGAGCCGCCATTTCTCCAATATGATCTTTAGGCTCTAAAGATGGTTAAATAGCAGCCCAATTAGCTCAAGCTTCTCTAGAATCTGGATCGCGCCGTGGATGCCATCGCTTTCCACCGCGCCGCGACACTCCTCGTTCATCCGCAGCGCTTGCAATAACCCAAAATGGAAACACCCCTGCCGACCGCTTCTTTTGGTGCTAGCCACAGCCCGCGAGCAGGTCTGCCCTCCCCAGGCCACCGGCGGCGGGCTCTGTTTTGCCGCCCGAGCCGGAGGTCGGGAGGAAGACGACGACGCTCAGCCGTCGATCGTTGTCGATTATCCGTCGGAGCGTTGGATCATTTCGTACCGCCTCGGCCGCCTCCCTGCGTCGCGGCCGTCGGATCTCTCGCTCCGCATCGCGTCGCTCGTTCCACCCCACCCGAGCCGCTCACCGAGGCGCGTCACGCATCGGCGGGCGTGGCGCGCTGCGAGCCGAAGCCGCGCGCGCGTGGGCGCGCTCGCTCGGCCGAAGCGCGAAGGACCGGGCCGCCGGTTTTTCCAGCGGAAGGACAGGCCGGGCGCCTTTGCTCACTCGGGCTGGGCCGTTCATCGTTCCAACTATTTTCCAGCAATTTTCTAATTTCCAAAATCCAGAAAAATCCAAATAAATCCTAGAAAATCACAGAAAATCCCAAAAATTCCCAAATTTCACCACTTTGCTCCAAATAATATCCTGGACCCATTTTTGGTCTCCACTCCCCCAAGTTCATCCCAGATAAATTTCTGAAATTCCCTATTTGGAGATTTATGCATTTTACTCCTTTTTAAATAGTTTATTTTTCCTCGCTTGATTAGTCTCAAGCTGGATTTACTTATTTTACGTGTTTGCGCTAGTGTCAGAGATTTCGGAGGTTCGGTCGATCGCGGGATCCGGGAGCTTCTTCGTTCGAGCTAGCGAGATCGTCCAAATCAACGGCAAGTCTCAAATCCTTTGATCATGTTGTATCCCATAATGTTTAATTATGTTACTATGTTATTTACATTAAGCTAGTTGTGAAATGTTAGTTTAAAGTAAAATTAAATGTTTAGAATGACATGTTATATAGTTAAACCTACCACCGACAAATGCCATGTTACACTTGTAGCCATGCCTTTGTAACCCTAGGAATAATTACTTGATAACCTAGATAATCGTAAGTTATTACTATCACACAAGTCTTACACTAATAAGGTTGTGGTCGGGCCAATAGACTTTGGAAAACCCGACTCTAGAGCGGGGTGGTATGGGACACCGTGCCCTAGGGCGGAGAATGTCGATGTGCGAGAAGAGGGTAAGGATTCTTACCCAGGTTGTAAAGTCGTGGACTGGCCGGAGTTGCGGACTCTGGGGGAAAAAAATATAAGGACCAGACCCTGACGCCGAGCAAATGACATGGTAGTCGCTCAACCACAGGAGTTGACTCGTCAACACTGGTTTAATAGCTGCTCAACTCGATTGAAACTCTACGGGTATTGAGAAGCAGGTGTTTGAGTAATTAGGTTAGGCGGCCGTGCTCGGTGCCTAACAACGGTAAAATTCACTCGAGCGGACGTTTGTTCCCTCTCCTTGTGTGTGTGTGTATGTGTGAGCGGACAGAGTGAATTCTACCGGGTAGAGCCTATATAAAGAATTGAGCAGTGAAACGACCGGGCTTCCTTAACTCACTCATGAGGGTTAAGGGATCGTGTGGGTAAAGCTGAGCAAACTCTGCAGAGTCAAATAAATGGTATTCGAATACGCCGCTTAGGTTAATGGAGTGTGTCACTTGGGTGATTCCAGTGACAAAGCTTAAGTAGTTTTGTACATGCTTTAACTTGATTAGTTGGTTAATTAACTTTCGATGAAAACCCCTGAGCTCTTGAGAAGTAGTTTTGGGTCCGTTTTATTAAAATGTTTATAAATAAAACTGCATCCACTCAAAGTAATAAACCAAGTATACTCCCCTTCATTGTGATTCCGTGCATGTAGTAAGATAGAGTCCCTTTGGGGCTTGCTGAGCCGGTTGTTTGGCTCACGGCTTGCTTAATCTACTCTTTAGAGGATCAAGGCGAAGGTGAAGGTCTCCCGTTGAGGAAGTCCCGAGGATCTCTTCTTGACGAGGACCCGTGGCTTTAGGTCTTCGCCGCTCAAGCGGATTCTCGAAGTCTTTTGTAATGTATTTATATTTTGGGCTTGCACGCCTATTTATCAAAAGCGGATGTTATTCCATATGTTAAATATATGCTGGACTTTTGTTGTAAGCATGCAATGGTATACTCTTGCGCGACATTTCATAACTGTTCATGCGTGAATAGTTGCGAAGGGCCGTGTCGTCTGCGCCCACAGAAACGGGGCGTTACAAGAAGTGGTATCGAGCGGGCTCTTTGACCGTAGGATAAGACCTAAGGTAAACTAGGCGATTCTATCGCAAAATTTACTTTAAGCCATAAAAAGGGTTTTACAAAAATTATAAGGATATTGCTGTCTTTTCCTCTCTTGTTGCTACCTTATCGATCTTAGTTTATTTTCGCTTAAGTTTTGCTTTTGCAAAATGTTTACTGCTCTTTCTTGCCCAGTTTCAAAATTTCGTTTCTTAGCAGTTAGAAGAGCAGCTGGTGTTCGCTAGAATAGATTGACCCTGAGCAGTTATAGTGCCTTTGTAATGTAAAGCAGGTGTATTCATGAACCCTAAGTGGTTTTTGTACCACTTGCATATTGTAAATCTATGTTCATTATCTTTTATGTTGTTTGCTTAATTATCAATGATTCCCCTGTATTCAAAGCTTTCTCCTGTCCCCTTTCGCTCTCGTTCTTATCTTTTTCACCCTATACTTGCCTTGAAAAATTCGAAATCTTACTTATCTACTCTTGATTGCCAAAGCCGCTGCAAAGCTAATCTCTAATTCCCAATTGGCAGATGGACCCAGGACAGCAGAGTGGTCAGACCAACGGGCAGGGTGCACCTGCCACCGATCCGCCCACACTTGCCAGCATAATGGCAATGATGGAACAGAATCGTCACCAAGGAGAACAGAATATTTTGAAAGTACTAGATCAGCATGCCCGACTTCTTGAACAACTAGCAACCAGATCACCAGGCGTACAAGGTGGAAGCAATGTTCCTCGGGATGGCTCTCCAATCTCCACCCGATGGGCAGACTTTTTGAAGACACGTCCACCAGTCTTTTCTACCTCAGCTGATCCCCTAGTGGCTGAGGACTGGCTTGTGGATGTGGAAAGGAAGCTTGACACTGTACGATGTGATAATAAGGAGAAGGTATCATATGCATCCCACGATTCATGGTCTGCTGCGGCAACTTTGGTGGATTAACTATCGGCGCACCTGCGAGCGAGAGAACTCAGTTGGGAAGAATTTTCAAAGGCCTTTCGCAAGGCACACATACCAGATGGTATCATGGAAGCCAAGCGTCGTGAATTCCTAGCGCTTAAACAAGGTGGACGTACAGTTATGGAGTACCTACACCAATTTAACCATCTTTCCAGATTTGCGCGGATGATGTTGATAATGAAGAAAAGAAAATGAGCAAATTCCGAGCAGATTACAACGATCCTTGAAATTTCATAGCTCGACCATGAAATTCAAGGACCTACATGATATGGTAGATAGCCCGATCAACTCGGAAGAGGCTAGAGGTGAGATGGAAGATTACGAAAGCGTAAAGCGTTACACAAATCCAGCCTTCCTCACCCGGTGCTCGTGAAAACAAGACTACGGGATCGTCGTCCTTTCGATCCCAGCCTTCCGTCAATTTGTGATGCTACCAAAAACCCGATGCAGGCGGTCTCCGCATGATATGCCACTCCCTTACCACTTGCTATCAAGTGCCCTACTGCGGTGGCAACCATCTTGCGGCCTTTGTCCACGGAGGTCAAATGCTTGTTTCCACTGTGGAGAAATTGGACACTATAGGGACCAGTGTCCCCGGAAGAACTTGCCGTCAGATGCAGCCAAGCTACAAGTCCAGAACCAACAGCAACAGGAAGCACAGACACAAGCAGGCTCCGGCACCCCCAAAGGAGGTCTCTTGCAGATCAAGGCAGCCGGACCTCAATCTCCAGCAGGCACAGCCAACTTCACATCTGCAGGCAGAGGCAGAGGCCGCCCCAGACCCACCTTCTATGCGAGGGTGAATCATGTGTCCGCTGAGGACGCAGCTGGAGCTAGTGATGTCATTGCAGGTATGTTCCCAATTAACTCCACACCTGCATTGATTTTATTTGACCCTGGGGCAACACATTCGTTTATTTCGAAGAGCTTTGTTTCAAGAAACCGGTTGCCTTCTCGTTTCATTACAAGACTTTATGTGGTTGAAACCCCTGGGGTTAGAATGGAGTCCCACAGTGGGTGTGCTGGACTTAATGTGCAAATCCAAGGGGTAGAGTTTAGAGCAGATTTGTTACAGCTAGATATGTCAGGACTAGATGCCATTTTGGGCATGAACTGGCTAGCCAAGAATAAAGGCAAAGTAGATTGTGAGATCAAAACAGTATCATTGGTAAACCCTGAAGGTCGGAAAGTGGTAGTAAAAACTGACCGAGAAGTGTTAAAGGATGCAAGAAAACGCATGATTAACATGCTAGCAGTTACACCTGATCAAGTGCCAGTAGTACAAGAGTATCCAGATGTATTCCCAGAAGAATTACCAGGCAGACCCCCTGACAGACAAGTAGAACTTGCTATAGAATTGATCCCAGGCACAAAGCCAATTGCCAAGCATCAATACGAGATGTCACCGATGAACTGAAAGAACTCAAGAGACAGTTGGATGAATTGCAAGAGAAAGAGTTTATTCGACCAAGTGTTTCGCCTTGGTCGGCCCCAGTCTTGTTTGTGAAGAAGAAGAGTGGAGAATTAAGAATGTGTGTTGACTACAGAGGTTTAAATGCTGTCACAATTAAAAACAAGTACCCTTTGCCCAGAATCGATGATCTATTTGATCAACTTAAGGGCGCCAAGGTATTCTCCAAGATCGATTTGCGCTCGGGCTACCACCAACTTAAGATCCGAGAACAAGATCGAGAGAAAACAGCCTTTATCACCAGATATGGCTTATATGAGTTCACAGTTGTGCCCTTTGGTTTAACCAATGCGCCAGCCTATTTCATGAATCTTATGAATCTGGTGCATATGGATCAACTGGACCGATTCGTGATTGTCTTCATAGATGACATCTTGATATACTCCAAAGACGAAGAAGAGCACAAGAAGCATCGCATATGGTATTAACAGATTGAGAGAACATCGGTTATCGCCAAATTCGACAAATGCAGCTTTTGGCTGAAAGAAGTTGCTTTCTTGGGTCATGTCATATCAGAAGATGGAGTCAAAGTTGATCCAGAAAAGATAGTCGCAGTCATGGAATGGAAACAACCCAAGACAGTGACAGAAGTGAGAAGCTTTCTTGGATTGGCAGGCTATTATCGCCGATTCATAGAAGGATTCTCCAAGATTTCGCGTCCGCTCACTCAACTACTGAAGAAAGACAAGCCATTCACATGGACAAATGCTTGCGAAGAGAGTTTTCAGTTACTGAAGACCAAGTTGACAACGACACCCGTACTGATTTTGCCCAATCCTGAAAAGGAGTTCCAAATCTATTGTGATGCTTCAAAGCAAGGTTTGGGATGTGTGCTCATGCAGCATGGAAAAGTCGTTGCATATGCTTCAAGACAGCTAAGGCCACATGAAGAAAATTACCCAACACACGATTTAGAGCTAGCAGCTGTGGTGCACGCTCTCAAAATTTGGCGACACTACCGCTAGGAACTCGTTGTGAGATATTTTCAGATCACAAGAGCTTGAAGTATCTGTTCACACACCCAGAATTGAATATGAGACAACGCAGATGGTTAGAATTAATCAAAGACTACGATGTCGATCTTCAGTATCATCCGGGTAAGGCCAATGTGGTTGCCGATGCCCTCAGCCGAAAAGTTCGACAAGACAAGCCTAATACCACAGAGTATCCACCCGAGTTACAAAGAGATATACTGCGACTGAATTTGGTAATCACAGAACAAGGCAGTATGACAGCATTAGAACTTCAACCGTTGTTGACGGATCAAATTAAAGCAGCACAAGATAAAGATGAAGAGATTCAAAAGCTGAAAAAGAACGTTCAAGAAGGAGATTTATCAGAGTATGCGATAGACGAACATGGAATCCTTACCTTCCGTGACCGCTATTGCATACCCGATGAGAAGGAATTAAGAGAATTGATCCTATCCGAAGCCCATTCATCTCAATTTTCAATTCATCCAGGAGGCACCAAAATGTACCAAGATTTGAAAAAGAAGTATTGGTGGAACCTGATGAAGAAAGAAGTGGCAGAATATGTAGCTAAATGTGATGTCTGCCAGCAGATCAAAATAGACCACCAAAAACCATCAGGATTGTTACAGCCTTTACCCATCCCCGAATGGAAATGGGATAGTATTGGCATGGACTTCATCATCGGACTTCCCAAGACTCGTGAAGGATATGACGCTATCCGGTCATTATTGATAGATTGACCAAGGTGGCTCATTTCCTTCCGATCAAGCAGACTTATGGGAAAGATAAGCTTGCAGAGTTATATTTGACAAAAATAGTGACACTACATGGAGTCCCCAAGAAGATTGTTTCAGACAGAGGAGCACAATTCACCTCCAAATTTTGGGAAAACTCCATGAGGCTATGGTACCGATTTGAACTTCACTCGAAGATATCACCCAGACAGATGGACAAACAGAGAGAACCAACCAGATTCTAGAGGACATGTTGAGAGCTTGCGCAATTGTATATGGAGCAGCATGGAATACTTGTTTACCATTTGCTCAATTTTCATATAATAATAGTTATCAGGCTAGTATCCAAATGGCCCCATTTGAAGCATTATATGGCAGAAAATGCAGGACACCTCTGAACTGGTCAGACACTGGAGAACGTCAACTCATTGGACCTCAAATTGCTCAAGACGCAGAGGCACATGTCAGAATTGTCAAAGATAGACTCAAAATGGCACAAGACCGACAGAAGGGCTATGCAGATAACCGTAGAAAAGATTTGAGCTTTGAAATTGGAGATTTTGTCTATATCAAAGTCACTCCGTTCAAGATAGTTAAGAGATTTCAGATCAAAGGCAAATTAGCACCGAGGTATGTGGGACCGTTTCAAATAATCGGAAGAGTTGGGGAAGTAGCTTATCAAGTACAGCTCCCGCCCAACTTATCAAGAATACACAACGTGTTCCACGTATCCCAGCTTCGAAAGTGTCTACGCCAACCCACAGATGAAATACCATTGTCAGATATTGAATTACAAGATGACTGCACTTATGCTGAAGAACCACTACAAATACTTGAAACGACAGAAAGGCAGCTCAGAAACAAGAATATCAGATTTTGCAGAGTTCAATGGAAGAATCATACGGCGGATGAGTCCACTTGGGAAAGAGAGGCTGATTTACAGCGGGATTTTCCCAACTTATTCCCTGGACCAGAGGAATCTCGGGGTCGAGATTCTTTTTAAGGGGGGTAGGTTGAAACACCTCAGAAAAAGTTCAAAATACAAATTTTTGCAAAATTTAGTTTGCATTTGAATTCTTGCCCAATTCGGAAATTTCAGTGATTTCCCGCTTTCCTATTTTGGCTGGGCGTCTTCTCCTCTCCCTGGCGCCTTCATCTCTCCCGGGCGTCGCCGCGCGCAGCGCCTTCCCTCGCTCCTGCCGACGCTGGACGCCGTTCCCTCCCGCGCAAGGAAGCTTAGCGCCGCCCCCTCCCTCCCGGCCTTATCTCCACGCCGCGGACCCCACTTGCCAGCCCCATCTCCCTGCTCATCTTCTCGCGCGAGGCAGCGGTGCCGTGTCCAACTTCCTCTCGCCATCGCATTCTTCTCCTTCTCGCGAATTCTTCTCACAGGAGTCAATCAACCGTACAAGCTAGCGGAGAGACTCGCCACCTCCTCTCACAAGCTCTGCAGCCCATTAATGCCTCTCATCTCTTCGCTAACGTAGCCCCGAAGCAGCCGCAAATATCCCCCGCAAGGAAACCGACTTACACCGGCTATAAAACCCAATTACAGTGACCTTAAGCCTCCTAGTACCCTCACAAACCTCCTCCCTCAGTTAATCGAGCTTTCATCGCCTCTGCTGGCCGCAATCGCCGCCCCTGAGCCCGGTGAACCCTAACCCTAACTCTTGATTCCGTCTACCATATTTCAATTCCTTGCACTGGTATAGCCTTTAGTATATGCTAATCATCATGGTACACTCAATTGCTCAGTAGCATTTGATTATAAGCTTGGCCGCGACGACCGCCGTAGGTCGCTCGGGCCTCACCGGCTAGCTCACCGGTTATTCGAGCCGCAAATTTCTCCAATATGATCTTTAGGCTCTAAAGATGGTTAAATAGCAGCCCAATTAGCTCAAGCTTCTCTAGAATCTGGATCGCGCGTGGATGCCACTGCCTTCTCCACTGCCCGCGACACTCCTCGTTCATCCGCAGCGCTTGCAATAACCCAAAATGGAAACACCCCTGCCGACCGCTTTTTTGGTGCTAGCCACGGCCAGCGAGCAGTCGCGCCTCCCAGGCCACGGCGGCGGGCTCTGTTTGCCGCCGAGCCGAGGTCGGGAGGAAGACGACGACGCCACCGCCGATCGTTGTCGATTATCCGTCGGAGCGTTGGATCATTTCGTACCGCCTCGGCCGCCTCCCTTGCGTCGCAGCCGTCGGATCTCTCCGCTCCGCATCGCGTCCGCTCGTTCCACCCCCACCCGAGCCGCTCAACCGAGACGCGCGCCACGACGGGCGGGCATAGGCGCGCTGCGCTGAAGCCGCCGCGCAGCGTGGGCGCGGCTGCTCGCCGGCCGAAGCGCGAAGCGACCGGGCGCCGGCGGTTTTTCCAGCGCGAAGGACAGGCCGGGCCGCATCGCTCACTCGGGCTGGGCCGTTCATCGCTCCAACTATTTTCCAGCAATTTTCTAATTTCCAAAATCCAAAAAATCCAAATAAATCCTAGAAAATCACAGAAAATCCCAAAATTCCCAAATTTCACCACTTTGCTCCAAATAATATCCTGGACCCATTTTGGTCTCCACTTCCCCAAGTTCATCCCAGATAAATTTCTGAAATTCCTATTTGGAGATTTATGCATTTTACTCCTTTTAAATAGTTTATTTTTCCTCGCTTGATTAGTCTCAAGCTGGATTTACTTATTTTACGTGTTTGCGCTAGTGTCGAGATTTCGGAGGTTCGGTGCGGTCGCGAGGATCCAGAGCTTCTTCGTTCGAGCTAGCGAGATCGTCCAAATCAACGGCAAGTCTCAAATCCTTTGATCATGTTGTATCCCATAATGTTTAATTATGTTACTATGTTATTTACATTAAGCTAGTTGTGAAATGTTAGTTTAAAGTAAAATTAAATGTTTAGAATGACATGTTATATAGTTAAACCTACCACCGACAAATGCCATGTTACACTTGTAGCCATGCCTTTGTAACCCTAGGAATAATTACTTGATAACCTAGATAACTGTAAGTTATTACTATCACACAAGTCTTACACTAATAAGGTTGTGGCTGCGGGCCAATAGACTTTGGAAAACCCGACTCTAGAGCAGGGTGGTATGGGACACCGTGCCCTAGGGCGGAGAATGTCGATGTGCAGAAGAGGGTAAGGATTCTTACCCGAGGTTGTAAAGTCGTGGACCTGGCCGGAGTTGCGGACTCTGGGGGAAAAAAATATAAGGACCAGACCCTGACGCCGAGCAAATGACATGGTAGTCGCTCAATCACAGGAGTTGACTCGTCAACACTGGTTTAATAGCTGCTCAACTCGATTGAAACTCTACGGGTATTGAGAAGCAGGTGTTTGAGTAATTAGGTTAGGCAGGCCGTGCTACGGGTGCCTAACAACGGTAAAATTCACTCGAAGCGGACGTTTGTTCCTCTCCTTGTGTGTGTGTGTGTGTGAGCGGACAGAGTGAATTCTACCGGTAGAGCCTATATAAAGAATTGAGCGGTGAAACGACCGGGCTTCCTTAACTCAGTCATGAGGGTTAAGGGATCGTGTGGTAAAGTGAGCAAACTCTGCAGAGTCAAATAAATGGTATTCGAATCGCGCGCTTCGGTTAATGGAGCCGTGTCACTTGGGTGATTCAGAGACAAAGCTTAAGTAGTTTTGTACATGCTTTAACTTGATTAGTTGGTTAATTAACTTTCGATGAAAACCCACGAGCTCTTGAGAAGTAGTTTTGGGTCCGTTTATTAAAATGTTTATAAATAAAACGCATCCACTCAAAGTAATAAACCAAGTATACTCCTTCATTGTGATTCCGTGCATGTAGTAAGATAGAGTCCCTTTGGGGCTTGCTGAGCAGTTGTTTGGCTCACGGCTTGCTTAATCTACTCTTTAGAGGATCAAGACGAAGGTGAAGGTCTCCCGTTGAGGAAGTCCCGAGGATCTCTTCTTCGACGAGGACCCGTGGCTTTAGGTCTTCGCCGCGCTTTCAGCGGATTCTGAAGTCTTTTGTAATGTATTTATATTTTGGGCTTGCACTTATTTATCAAAACGGATGTTATTCCATATGTTAAATATATGCTGGACTTTTGTTGTAAGCATGCAATGGTATACTCTTGCGCGACATTTCATAACTGTTCATGCGTGAATAGTTGCGAAGGGCCGTGTCCGTACGCGCCCCTGGAAACGGGGGCGTTACAACCTCCCTCGTCCCCGTGCCCACCTTTGCAGGCCTCCCTGGTCCCCGCGCCCTACCTCCATCGGCCTCCCTCTTCTCCGTGCCCTGACACTGCTGACCTCCCTTTTCCCCGCGCCCTGACGCAACCGGCCTCCCTCTTCCCCACGCCTCAACGCCGCCGGCCTCCCTCGTCCCCGCGCCCACCTCTGCCGGCCTCCATCATCCCTGCATCTCACCTCTGTTGGCCTCTCTCTTCCCCGTGCCCGACGCCACTGGCCTCTCTCGTCCCCGCACCCACCTCAATTGGCCTCCCTCGTCCCCGCGCCCCACCTCTACTGGCCTCCTTATTCCCCGTGCCCTGATGCTGTCGGCCTCCCTCGTCCCTGCTCCCACCTCTGTCGGCCTCTCTCGTCCCCCCGCCCCACCTCATTGGCCCCCCTCTTCCCCACACCTTGACACCGCTGGCCTCCCTTTCCTCGCGCCCGACGCCAAATTTGTTATGTTTTCATGCATGATTGAAGACTAAGGAAAAGTTAGAAAGTCTAAGCCTAAACAAACAGGACCTATACCCGACTTGCTTAAAAGCTAAGTGCTTATAAGATGATTAAGCCAAAAAATAATACCTTTTCTAAGGCAAAACAAACAGGGCCTTCATATCCAACCTGATCACCCTGCGTACTGCATACAATCATTCTTCACTAAAGTGTCTTTGTGCTTACACATGGTCAATGCTGACGTTGTAAGCAGGTTCATTGCCAGAGCCATGTGACGACAAAACAAATACAAAGATCTAGCCATCTATCTAATAGGTCCAAGTTATAACAGCTCAATTAAAAGAAAGATTCTATATCAAATACAACCTAAATTAACTGAAATTGATTTCTATACAACTTCCAAAGTAAATCCATAGATAATTGATATTTTGAATAAAAATTAAATAAAAATTAGCAATTTGATTTCTAAATGACTTCCAAAGTAAATCAATAGATAATTGAAATTAGGGAAAAATTAAATGAAAATTACAGAGATGAAGCTTCCATGTTAAATAGAAAGATCTAGCTATTCATCTGATGGATTCAAGTTATAAAGGCTCACATTAAAAGAAAGTGTCTAAGTCAAAGACAATCTAAATTAATTGAAAATGAATAAAAAATAAAAATTAACAAATTGATTTCCACACGACTTCCAAAGTAAATCCACAAATAATTGAAATTTAGAAAAATAATTAAATGAAAATTAGCAATTTGATTTCATTACGACTTCCAAAGTAAATCCATAGTTAATTCAAATTTGGAATAAAAATAAAAAAAGCAAATTAAAACAAAGAGTCCATGCAAGTACCAAATTAACTAAAATTCAGAATAAAAATAAAATAAAATTAGCAATTTGATTTCCATACCAATTCTGAACTAAAATTTAGAATAATAATTAAATGAAAAATACATATCAAATTTTTTTGAAAACTGAACAAACAAATCAATGCCAAGTACGATCTAAAAATATGTAATTTTGAAATAAAATTAAAGAATGATTAGATATTTGATTTGTATGTAAATTCTAAAAATATTAAAATCCAAAATAAATGAATTAAAATAAAATAAAATTAGCAATTTGATATCCATATGAATTGTAAAGTAAAATACCTAAAAACAATCATTCAAAATAATAATTGAATGAAAATTGAAATTGGATTTTTGTTTCAATTTCAGATTGAAACTAAATAAACAAATTCATGGCAAGTACAATATAAAATGCTGCAATTTCAAAGTAAAATTAAAGGATGATTAGAGATTTGATTTGTATGTGAATTCCAAATCTAAATTCCAAAAATAGTAAAATTCATCTTGAGTAATAACTACTCATATTGAAAGAAAATGACCATATCAGGTACAATCCAAAATAACTAAAATTTAGAGTAGAAAACAAAAGAAAATTAGTAATTTGATTTCCATATAACTTCTTATGTAACACCCACCAATAACTAAAATGTTTAATTATAATTAAATGAAATTAGCAAATTACAAGAAAGAGTCTTTGTTAAGTACATTCCAAATTAACTGAAATTTTGAATAAAAATAAAGGAAAGTTAAAGTTGATTTGCTTCAAGTGACGGGGTTTAATGCAATAAAAAGATATAGATGACACTACTATAGAAATACTATTAGTAGATGCCAAATCACAGACTGTTTGACCAAACCGTCTGTGACCGACACTATCACAGACGGTTTTAATTTGGACATCGTCTATGTCGATGGCGTCGGAAAAAACGAGTATCACAGACAGTTCTTACCGATGAACCATTTGTGATACTGAAATATCATAGACGGTTTTTATTTAAAACCGTCTGTGATAATCTCAGAATTATCACAGACGGGTTTTTATTAAAAATTGTCTATGATAATTCTGCTACATATTTATTGCGCCGCTCAGAACTGCATCTGTCTTCATTTCGATCCAGATCTAGCCAGTGCTGCATTCTGTCTTCATTTCGCTCAGGAGGCAAGCTAGGTGATTTCAGGCCAGTTAATTTGGTGAGAGGAGGCAGAGATAGAGCTTTGAAGATTCATACGTTCCTGGTTGCCCTAGATATGGTTAGTAATGAAATTTATTTTCTTTGTATTACAATTTAGATATAAGTTTTGGTGTGTGTTATTGAAGATGGTTTGCATCTACTTGACCATACATGATCAGTTATATATATGCATAACGTAGGACCGAAGCTGGATGTATGCCGCGAACTGTGTGAGTGAAGAGTACATTAATGGCGTGTTTGCTTTTACAAGAGCTGCTGAGGAGGATATGTTGAATAAGGGGGTGGAATATATGTACTGTCCATGCACTGACTGCGAGAATTTAAAGATGTTTAAGAACCGAGGGCAAATTCAAGCGCACTTGATTCGGAGGGGTTTCAAAAAGGATTATACGTGTTGGACCAGTCATGGCGAAGTCAATGATCATATGCCGCGGATGACATCGCCGTGAAGTGAATGATATGCCGGCGGATGACATCACCAGTGAAGTGAATGACATACCGCCGAATGATGTCGATTGTTGTTCGGATTCGGATAGGTTGCACGATGACAATCTGGATCAGATGCTTCGCGATGTAGAAGAGAACTATGATGAGAGAGAGTATGTTAAATTCCGGGGCTTGATGGAGGACTCGGAGAAACCTTTGTTCACGTGCTACAGGTCAAAGTATACGAGGTTGTCGGCCGTGCTTAAACTGTTGAAATTGAAGGCAAGTAACGGTTGGTCCGACAAGAGTTTCACAGTGCTGCTAGGTCTTTTAGCGGACATGCTTCCAAAGAGAAATGAGTTGCCTAAAACCACGTATAAAGCCAAGAAGGTTCTTTGTCCATTGGGAATGGAAGTAGAAAAAATACATGCATGTTCGAACAACTGTATCATTTACCATAAAGAGTATGCAAACATGCATGTATGTCTGGTGTGCAACGCATCCCGATACAAAAATAACAATCAATCAGATGACGGCGAGGGAACAGAGGTGAAGAAAGGACCTCCTGCTAAGGTGACGTGGTATTTTCCTATAATTCCCCATTTGAAAAGGTTTTTTTGCAAATCCAAAGGAGGAAAAACTGCTGTGTTGGCACTTGGAGGAGCGCAAGAAGGATGGAATGCTAAGACACCTTGCTGATTCCGCCCAGTGGAGAAACATCGATAGGAGTTCTGCAGACTTCGGTGTAGAACTAAGGAATATAAGGTTTAAACTGAGTACAGATGGAATGAATCCTTTCAGTAGCATGAGCAGCCGACATAGCACACGGTTCGTGACTCTCTGCATCTATAACCTTCCTCCTTGGTTGTGTATGAAGCGAAAGTATATTTTGCTGTCGATACTTATCCAAGGGCCAAAGCAACCTGGGAATGATATTGATGTGTACCTAGCACCGTTGGTGGAAGATCTAAAAGTACTGTGGAACGAAGGGGTACAGGTATGGGATGCATACAAACGAGAGAACTTCACTTTGCGTTCCTTATTGTTCTGCACCATAAATGATTATCCCGCCCTTACTAACCTATCAGGCCAGAGTATTGCTTGTGCAGTCTGACAAGTTCGTTGATTATGGATATGTTCCTTTCGTGAGACCTCGATTCCTGAGTGATAGAGCAATAAAAATGCAATGTTACCATCTAAGTGCAAATGCAATGTAGAACTTTTGTAATTGTGTATTTGTTAATGGATATTTTATTTTATTTCAATTAATTGATTTGCGAAATGGATGTTTTATGTTTGTGAAATAAAGTGCGATGTGAATTGGATGTTTTATGTTTGTGAAATGAATTGAGATGTGAATTGGATGTTTTATGTTTGTGAAATGAATTGAGATGTGAATTGTATGTATACATGTACATGTTGATCTGCTTGTTTCAAAGGGCATGGCTAGCATTTCATGAGGCTAGCCAATAAACAAAAATAGATTTAGGGGTAGAAAAGAATATCACAGACGGTTTGTAACTAAGAACCGTCTGTGATAGCTGATAATCACAGACGGTTTGTAAGTAAAAACCGTTTGTGATAGGTGATAATCACATACGGTTTTTAGTTAAAAACCGTCTGTGATTATCACCTATCACAGACGGTTTTTACTTACAAACCGTTTGTTATTATCAGCTATCCTGAATCGCGATTTTTACTACAAATCGCTCGTGATATTTACACCACGCGATTCAAAACCGCCTGCGTGATAACCTTCAATTATCATCGATCCATAAATTGAGCGGTTTAGAAACCCATCTGTGATGACGTTTACGAACCGCATGTCTGATTTTTGTAGTAGTGAACTCGCCGTCCTGATCTCCTGAAAATCGATAGCAATGATTGAGACCTATTGGAAAGATATATAAACACTACTACGAAAGGCTAATAGTAGACGGCAAATCACGAGCGGTTTTGTGAAACCGTGCGTAATGTAAACTATTACGACGGTTTTAATTTGAAGGTCGCTCGTGGTATTTGTGGCGGGAAAAAGGAGTATCACGACGGTTCTTACCTCTGAACCGCTGCGTGATATCGAATATCACGAGCGGTTTTATTAAAACCGCCTCGTGATAATCTGGAATTATCACGACGGTTTTTATTAAAACCGTGCGTGTTTGTGTCGACTATCACAGCGGTTGTTGTTAAGAACCGTGCAGGAATGTTCATGACGGTTTTTCATAAGAACCACTGTGATGTTTCTTTATCTGTCATATTCTAGATCGAGGTTAATATATAAGTACACATTGCTTCAAATAACTTAACTACGAACTACTGAGACAAGAGATCACAAATTAAAGGCAAATTTATTAATTTCAATTAGAGGCAAATTTATTACAAAAGTCGCACAGTAAAGAGTTTCCCAGTTGTATTCTTTTGGGCTTCGTAGCTTCTTTTTCAACTTGGGGACTTGGAGGATCAGCCCTAAATTCTCGAGCGCGTTAAGATTGCCCTTGTCCTCGGCATTTCCTCCTGCAGACTGGGCAAATGATCAGCAGCATCCATAATGTCGTGAGGATAGCATGAAAAGATTCCTCGAATCGCCGTTTACGCTTGATCGGCAAGGCTATCCATCGATGCATGCAATGCGTGTAGAGCTTCTTCCGCATTGCGCACATTGTGGAGAAGAACCGGGGTGAGGCTGTTTCCCTTTCTTGGCGGCGGCCGAGACGCCTCCGTCGGCAGCGGAGGATCGAGTCAAGCGACGGATGCAAGAAAGTCGGGAAGGAGAGCAGGCGGGTGCGGAGAAGTTGCTCGATGCAAATTGCTGGCGCTGTGTAAGGTTCCGGCGAACAATTCGTGATGAGCAGATGAGAGGAAGGAGATGATCACAAGAACGATAGTAGAAGCCATGTTGTATTGTATATTGTATTGTACGTGCGTAGAAGAGACTGGATTAGGAACGCATATTTAACCTTTAGCACAGACGGTTCGTATACCCAAACATTAATGATGTAGACGCTTCGTATAACGATCGAGAGACGTTAATTAGACGATCGAAACACGAAGCGTTCTGGCATCGAAACACGTGCGAAGCATTCTGGTGTGAAGCTTATGACAGACAGTTTTTTTTATCAAAAACCGTCTGTGATAATATTTATCACAGACGGTTTTAATAACAAACCGTCTGTGATAAGCTAGTTTTGTCAAACCATCTCTGATGAGCACTATTACAGACGGTTGTAATTTGGAGGCCGTCTGTGGTATTTGTGGCGGGAAAATGGATTATCACAGACAGTTATTATTGATGAACCGTCTATGATACTTTTGTATCACAAACGGTCTGTATAAAAAACCGTCTGTGATAATGGCTAAGGCATTTATCGCGCTGTTCAGACCGCATCTGTCTTCATTTCGATCCAGATCTAGCCACTGCTGCGCACTTTTTCACTCGGGAGGAAGCTAGGCGATTTTAGGCCAGTTAATTTGGTGGGAAGAGGCAGAGATTGAGCTTTGAAAGATTCAGACTTTCCTGGTTGCTCTAGATATGGTTAGTAATAAAATTTATTTTTTCGTTAATTGCATTACAATTTAGGTCTAAGTAATCCATGAGTGGTTATATTGAAGATGGTTAATTTGCAAAATTGTTGGTTATATAATAGCTGTTGTGTTTGTAATATGAATTGAGCTAGCAAATTAAGTCTCAATATAATAAATGTGGCCGGTATATATGTAGTTATAATTAGTTAATCTAGATTTTAATACTAAGTTGTTATATATGTATGCGATCGTAGGACCGGCTGGATGTATGCATGAGCCGTGTGAGTGAAGAGTACATTAATGGCGTTTACGCTTTTATAAGAGCTGCGAGGAGGATATGTTGAATAAGGGGTGGAATATATGTGCTGTCCATGCACTTGCTGCGAAATTTGAAGATGTTTAAGAACCGAGGCAAATTGAATCGCACTTGATTCGGAGGGTTTCAAAAAGGATTATACGTGTTGGACCAGTCATGGCGAAGTGAATGATCATATGCGCGGATGACATCGCCGGTGAAGTGAATGATATGCCCTCGGATGACATCGCCGGTGAATCAATGACATGCCGCCGGTGATGTCGATTGTGGCTCGGATTCGGATAGGTTGCACGATGATAATCTGGAGCGGATGCTTGCGATGTAGAAGAGAACTATGATGAGAGAGTATGTTAAATTCCATGGCTTAATGGAGGCCTCGAGAGAAACCTTTGTACACGGGCTGCAAGTACACGAGGTTGTCGGCGTGCTTGAACTGTTGAAATTGAAGGCAAGCAACGGTTGGTCCGACAAGAGTTTCACGGCGCTGCTAGGTCTTTTCGCGGACATGCTTCCGGAGAAATGAGTTGCCTAAAACCACGTATAAAGCCAAGAAGGTTCTTTGTCCGTTGGGAATGGAAGTAGAAAGAATACATGCATGCCCGAACGACTGTATCTTTTACCGTAAAGAGTATGCAAACATGCATGTATGTCCGGTGTGCAACGCATCTCGATACAAATGTAACAATCAATCGATGATGGCGAGGAACAGAGGCGAAGAAAGGACCTCTGCTAAGGTGACATGGTATTTTCCTATAATTCCCGTTTGAAAAGGTTTTTGCAAATCCAAAGGAGGCAAAGCTGCTGCGTTGGCACTCGGAGGAGCGCAAGAAGGATGGAATGATAAGACACCTTGCTGATTCCGCGCGGTGGAGAAACATCGATAGGAGTTTTGCGAGTTCGGTGCAGAACCAAGGAATATAAGGTTTGGGTGAGTGCAGATGGAATGAATCCTTTCAAGAGCATGAGCAGCCGACATAGCACATGGCCAGTGACACTCTGCATCTATAACCTTCCTCCTTAGTTGTGTATGAAGCGAAAGTATATTTTGCTGTCAATACTTATCCAAGGGCCAAAACAACCTGGGAATGATATCGATGTGTTCCTAACACCGTTGGTGGAAGATCTAAAAGTACTATGGAACGAAGGGGTACAGGTATGGGATGCATACAAACGAGAGAATTTCACTCTGCGCTCCTTATTGTTCTGCACCATAAATGATTATCCTGCCCTTGGTAACCTATCGGGCCATAGTACAAAAGGTGCCAAAGCTTGTACTCACTGTTTAGATGGTACCGAGAGTGTGTGGCTGAGACACTCACGCAAAACCGTCTACATGCGTCACCGCCGGTTCTTTCGGAGGGCTCACCCATACCGCAAGATGAAGAAACAATTTGACGGAGAGAAGGAAGACGGTTCAGCTCCAAGGCATTTAAGGGGGCACGAGGTTTATGATATGGTTAAGGATTTAGATGTTGTCCTCGGAAAGGGACGTAAATTGAGGGCTCATGAGAAGAACACACGGAAGAAGAGATCAATATTTTGGGACTTACCTTATTGGGAGTACCTAGATGTTCGACATTTGCATCGACGTCATGCACGTAGAAAAGAATGTGTGCGACAGCTTGATTGGTCTCTTACTGAACATACGTGATAAAACAAAGGACGGTGTCAACGTACGGCTTGACTTGGCTGACATGGACATCGGGCCAAGTCGGACCGACAAGCACCGATAATGGACGAACGTACCTTCCCCTGCGTGTTACACTCTGTCCAAGGCTGAAAAACAGAATCGTGCGCTGCTTGCATGGTGTCAAAGTTCCGTCTGGTTACTCCGGCAACGTGAAGAAACTTGTTTCGATGCAAGATTTGAAGTTAAATGGCATGAAGTCTCATGATTGTCATGTGCTGATGACATAGATGCTCTCTATTGCAATTAGAAATATTTTGCCGATCAAAGTCCAAGAGACAATCATGAGGCTATGTTATTTCTTTAACACAATTGCTCAGAAGGTCATCGATCCCGAAGGACTAGATGCTCTGCAGGACGAGGTGGTGATGACTCTATGTCACCTTGAAATGTATTTCCCTCCTTCGTTTTTCGATATCATGGTCCATCTCATTGTTCACGTTGTGTGGGAGATAAAAATGTGCGGGCCCGTATTCCTACGTAGCATGTACCCATTTGAGAGGTTCATGGGAATTCTCAAGTCCTACGTACGGAATCGTTCTCGGCCGGATGTTTGGATCATGAAGCAACACAACCGTCGGTTCAACCAATGGTTGAAGGAGCAAATCGCTAGGAGCTCGCCGAGTGAGACGCTCACATGGTTGGCAAAAGGGCCGACATTTACAGTTGTGACATGGCAAGGATATGACATAAATGGGTACACATTCTACACGCAGTCTCAGGATGTCAAGAGCACTAACCAGAACAGCGGTGTCCGCATAGATGCATTCAGTACCGATGGGTCGAGAAACACGTACTATGGCTTCATAGAAGAGATTTGGGAGCTCGACTATGTGGTTTTCAAGATCCCCTTATTTCGCTGCCGTTGGGTGCATCTCCCACAGGTGAAGGTTGACAAGTACGGTGTCACGACCGTGGACCTCCAACGTGTCGGGTACAAAGATGAACTATTCGTACTCGCCAATCAAGTTGTTCAAGTTTTCTATGTAACCGACCCGGCAAATAAGAAACGCCATGTAGTTCTTCATGGAAAAAGGAGAATTATCGGAGTGGAGAATGTAGTGGACGAGGAGAAATACAATCAATTTGACGAGTTACCTCCTTTTGGAAATGGCATAAGGGTCGACGATGAACAACGTGACGAAACTAGTTACGTACGCATTGATCATGATGAAGGCTAATTTTTAAAGGAAAATAAGCAAGTACAATAAGAATGTATATGTGAAAATATGTGATGTAATCAATTTTGAGATGTATATATATGTTCCAATGTATATGTGTGATGTATTTGAGAATGACAAAATGTATTGGCATTTATGTATATGTGATGTATATGTGTGATGTATATGTGTGATGTATTTGAGAATGACAAAATGTATCAAGAAATACACTGTGTGAATGCAGCTGGTTGGTGTTGTATATGAATGCAGCTGTTTGGTGGTTGATATGAATGCAGCTGTGTAGTTATTGGTGTTGTCTTAATTGCAACAGCCGGCAAAGGCTTATCACAGACGGTTGTAAGTTTAGAACCGTCTGTGATAATCTCCCTACATATACCCTCTCGCTAGGGTTTTCCGTGTGCGCTGCAGTTATTCGATTAGATCTAAATCCCGAGTCCGTCGTCGCCGCCGCCTCCCCGAGCCTGTCGCCTCCTCCTCTGTCGCCGCCGCCTCCTCCTGCGCCGCCGCCTCCTCCTCCTCCGTCGCCGCCTCCCCGAGCCCGTCGCCTCCTCCTCCTCCGTCGTTGTCGCCGCCTCCTCCTCCTCTGTCGTCGCCTCCTCCTCCTGCGTCGCCGCCTCCTCCTCCTCCGCCGTACCTAAGGTCACCAAAACCCTAAGGTCATCAAATCCCTCCCCGAGCTTCATGCTTACTGTTAGTGTTTAGGGTTGATGCTTGATGCTTCATACTATTATGGTTAGTTGCTTAGTACATATTTAGGGTTGATGCTTCATGCTTACTGTTAGTGTTTAGGGTTGATGCTTGATGCTTCATACTGTTATGGTTAGTTGCTTAGTACATATTTAGGGTTGATGCTTCATGCTTACTGTTAGTGTTTAGGGTTGGTGCTTGATGCTTGGTACATATTACATTGGTACATTGTTTACTGTAGTAGCTTAGTTTAATTTGCTATTTGGTACATACTACATTGGTACATATTACATTGCTTGTTGTGTTAGTATATAGTATGTAGTATATAGTATAGGCACATAACCCCTCTCTGTCTACATCACCCCCTCCCTTCTCCCCCTTCCCTCTACTCCTCTCCTCTCTTCCTAACATTGAGCATCATGTTTCACTTTTCTTGCTTCCTCATCTTATCTTCCTAACACATTCTAGTGTATCCGGATAAAAAAATCTTGCGATTATTGCAAAAGATACATTGACCATTTGGGTGGAAAGAAATACATTGTGTCGTCAGGCTCATGACTGCCAATTCGAAGCATAGCATAGTATCCGAGGCACATCCGAGGCTTGCAGCTGTGTCTTGAAGAATGCCAAGAGCTGGTCTTCAGATGTGGCATTCCTCAAACTACAAATTATGAATCTTATTCTCATAACTCATCTGAAGACCAGCTCTTGGCATTCCTCAAGACACAGCAGCAGGCCTCGGATGTGCCTCGGATGCTATGCTATGCTTCGAATTGGCAGTCATGCGCCTGACAAAACAGTTGATCTTTCCACCCAAATGCTCCATGTATCTAGACAAAAAACAGCAAATGAAGCAAGTGACATACTATAGTGTTCCCGTTCAATGAACCGGATACACTAGTTTGTGTCATTTACTTCATAGACCTTTGTTTAGGGACTTTGCTATTTGGTTTATAGTATTACCAACTAAAGTAGGTGCTAGGATAGGCAACATGTCACCCGCGCATTCTTCATAGAACTTTGTTTAGAGACCTTGTAGTAATAGTATTACAAAATGCAAGGCAATTTTAGTATAAAAGTTCAAAAAAAAAAAGAAATTCACAAATTCTTCGGTGAGCAGCCGACATAGCCGACTTCTTTGGTGAGCGACTATCTATCTGCTTCTTCCCACTCCTTCTCTTCATCTCTGGTCTCTGGATCACGTATGCCAGTAGCGATGATTCAGTTCTTCTTCCCACTCCTTCTCTTCATCTACGGTCTCGGATCACGTACACGATGGCGATGATTCGATTAGATGAATCATCGCTCATCGGCATACGTGATCCAATGACCGAGATGAAGAGAAGGAGTGGAAGAAGAATGAATCATCGCTCTCGCGACGTGATCCAAAAACGAGATGAAGAGAAGGAGTGGAAGAAGCAGATGGATAGTCGCTCACCAAGAAGTCGGCTATGTCATCTGCTCACCAAGAATCTGAATGTCTTTTTGCACTTTTGTAATACAATTGCCTTGAATTTTCTTGGAAAAAGAAGGACTTGATACATTGGTACATTGGTAAGATAGGCACATCACCCCCTCTCTATGTCCATATCACCCCCTCCCTTCTCCCCTGCCCCTCTACTCCTCTCTTGTCTTGCAATTCAATATGATCACTTTCTCATCTTATCTTAATAGACCCACAAAATGAGCAACATGGCACCCGCGCATTCTTCAACATCATCGCCGGAGGCGTCCGCTCCAACATCAAGACGCCAAGGAAGAGGGCTATCAAAGAAGCCCGAGGGCGACAGCACCATCACGCGTGAATGCATCCGGGGTCCCTATCCTTCCTCAAAAGCGATAAACGATTCGAACCATGGTCGGAGTAGTTGCACGAGAATGAATTGAGATCACATACAATTCGTGGAAGAACGTGCGACACTCGGAAACGTGAGTCGTGGACCGAAATTTTGGTATCGTTCGAGTTCCCGAAGAACACACTGACGCGTGCAACAACAAACCTACAAAGCGCGTGCAAAGCATGGAAGAACTTCAAGAGCACGCTTGTTAGAAATACGTGGAGACGGACGAAACGCTGTTCATAAATACCCATTCACGGAACCACAATGGGAAGAGTTCAAGGCGATGAAAACGACCAAGATTTCAAAAGTACAAGTGTGGCGCACAAGGCCCTCCAGCAAAAATACACACCCTCACGGACTTGGCACGGCTGGGTATGCGGGTAAAATCCGCAGATGGAGGAAGGGGATGAGTGGCAACGACAGACATCGCCCGCCGTTTTCAATATCCCGATGACCGCGCTCGGGTGGATTAGAGCAAGGTCATCTACAACGACATCGAGGGCGTCACATTTTGAAACCCTCCAGACCAGCAAGTGACCGAGCGCCTGGTAAGATATCGATCGAACTACGTAGCTTGTAATTACTCCACAACCGTGCATTTAATTGAAATGACATGTCGTGCTCTTGCAGGAAGAGCTGAGTTTTCAATCTACCCTGAGATCATTCCAGGGAACAAGGGAGAATGATATGCTCTCCGTGGCCCTGGGAAACAAGGAGCACTCGGGCCGTACGAGAGGCCTTGGGCTTTACGTTCCTTGGAAACATGGTTTTCAAGATGACTCCGACATGTATCGGCGCAGGAAGAGAAACAAAGCCGAGCGTGACGCACAGCTACGAGAAGAGATCAAGCCATCTCTTAGAGAGGAGATATTGGATTTGCTGGCTGATGTAATCAGAGATGAGGTGCGGAAACAGACAGAAAGTCAGCAGGCCGCTGCCGCCGCTCCTGTGCTAGCCAGCCCGCCCAACCGTCCGAGTAGTTGCGCGTCGAATCCGACGCAATCCCGTGCCAAATTTCCGTGGACGACATCACGGTAATAATTATTACCTCTCGAATGCTTTCTCCATTGGTAGGCCTATTCGAGTAGCTAATTTTGTATCGTTATGTAGGAGCCTACGAAGTGCAAGCTCCAAGTGAGATATGGCTCCATTCCCTTGTACGCTGCTTGGGGCCAGACATATTCGTCTGGTATCGGGGCCATGGTGCACGGTCAAACTTTAGCGCCAGGCTTCGCAAAAGTTAATGTGGATGGTGTGTATGTCAATTTTGAGGTGGTCCCGCTACCGAAGCCCCCAACAACGAGATCGTGACTCTAGGGCGTGCCATTGGAACATTCATCCAAAGGCCCAAAAGCGACATCTCCTTGGAGGCTTCTTCACCGGTGGCAGGACCAGAGCAACTTGCACTGGTGCCATCTCCATTACAAGACCAGTCGGTTCCACCACCGGATACTACACCGGTGCTATCTCCACGGGCCCTATTCTCGCGAGCAACTTGCACCGCTGCTACCTTCAAAGTCGACTTCGTGAAGTCGACCTATAGCCGAGGCGACAAGGCGGCAAGGGCAAAGCAAAGAAGATCAATGATGATATTCCGTACCACCCTTCGGCCCGCAAATTCGTGCTTGGCGAGCCGTTGCTCGAGCAAAAAGACCTCCAAAAGCTACCACATAGTTGCGCGCAATTGCACACGTGGTATACGTAGCAGTCCAATAAGTGAGAGGGAGAACGGACTTCAAGTATCACTGTCAAATTCACCGACGAAGATTTACACCACAATCTTCAAGAATGTATGTTCGTGGTCACCTTTGAGGATTTATTCGATCTATTCACGCTCAACGCTCTTGACGTCTCAATCATTCGATGCTGGACGCTGTAAGTGTGTACAATCACAGTCTCCGTTAATGTCAATCCGATAAATGCCATATCTAATTTTTTGCTTTCGTGTGTATATATATAGACACATGCTGATCAAAGCTAGATTATCCAACTCATCAGCTGGTTTCTTGGACCCACAATCGGTCGCCAAGGATACCATCGACCAGGAGACACCCCTCGTCGAGAGGTACATTGCATCAGGACTGCTGGGTTGCCGCAATAAGGACTATGTACTTATGCCCTTCAATCAGAACTTTCATTGGATTTTAATAGTAATTGTACCAAAATGGAACAAGGTATATTACCTTGATTCCCTAAGTAAGAATAAAATGGACTTCACAGTTTTTCACCAAGTAATCGATAGGTAAGCACATATTCCCCATACATATCTACATTGTACTCTTTCTTTCCTTCCGAATGACTAAGGTTAACTTTTTCGAATTACGTAGGGCGTTCGCGATGTACATTGAAAAGGGAGGTGACTCGAAGCGCGGGGCCAAAGGCCTGTTGACACATGTTTGAGATTTTAAGGTATTCGCTATTTCACATTAATTAATCCTATGCAACAGTTGGTACTAATGCCTCTTGAACTAACACATTCCATTTTTTGCAGTGCCACCAGCAGCAGCCGGGCAACACATGTGGATACTACGTTTGCCAATATATGGAACTACTCCTCGATTCCTCGAGGCTCACCAATCGCAAGGTTTGTCACTCTTCCCATAATTACTTCATACTTATCACGTTACATATATATGCACATTGATATTCCTATCGACAGGCTGTGTCCATCCCGTCAACTGCATTGAAACAGTCTGATTTTGGAGGGATTCAAGGAGAGTTGGCATACTTTTTGCTGACTCAAGTCATAAAACCAGGAGGACGGTTCCACTGTGCACCATGATTTCTTATTGGCCTTATCACTAAGTGTAAATGCAGTGTAGATATTTTGTAACTGTGCATTTGTTAACGGATATTTCATTTCAATTCAATTAATCAATTTGCGAAATGGATGCATGCTTTATGTTTGTGAAATGAAGTGAGATATCAATT
This sequence comes from Dendrocalamus sinicus, assembly GCA_036346575.1. Taxonomy (NCBI): domain Eukaryota; kingdom Viridiplantae; phylum Streptophyta; class Magnoliopsida; order Poales; family Poaceae; genus Dendrocalamus; species Dendrocalamus sinicus. Next base: position 26,591,966 of record CM070657.1, on the reverse strand, counting down.
GGATGTTTTATGTCTGTGAAATGTATCTGAAAGCAAATGAGATGTGTGAATTGTATGTTTTTTGTCTGTGATTATCTGCTTGTTTCAGAGGGCATGGCTAGCATTCCTGAGGCTAGCCAATAAGAGAAATATATGTAGGGGTCGAAGGGAATATCATAGACGGTTTTTACTCAAAAACCGTCTGTGATAGCTGATAATCACACACGATTTTTACTCAAAAACCGTCTGTGATAATCAGTATCATAGACGGTTGTTAACTAAAAACCGTCTGTGATTATCAGCTATCACAGACGGTTTTTTAGTAAAAACCGTCTGTGATTATCAGCTATCACAGACGGTTTTTAACTAAAAACCGTCTGTGATTATCAGCTATCACGCACGGTTTTGAGTAAAACCGCTCGTGATAGCCCATAATCACAGACGGTTTGAAAACCGTCTGTGATGACATTCGATTATCACTGACCCATAAATACAGACGACTCACAAAACCGTCTGTGATGACGTTTTCGAATCGTCTGTAATGACCTTTTCTGTAGTAGTTATATGTTCTCCCACACAACCTACGAATTTGTAAAAGAATGCCAATTTGTAAATTCATACTTATTAATACTACTTTAAATATATAGTAATGCTTACCTATGTGGTTTATGTAACCTCTTTGAAATTTTGGAAATGAGTATAAATAATCTGATCTAGGTCTATATAGTCTCCATCTGTGTTAGAATATATGGATATTAATTAAACAAGGTGAATTTTTTGTGTTTGCATGGTCACCACTGAAGATTTTTTTTAAAAAAAACTGAGAGGTTCTAGCACAAACTCCGGTCGTAGGCAATTAAAGTTAAAGTTTTGATTTATATACTTACTAAAATTCATACTACTTAAGATATTACATTTAGAATTTCACTTTCCCCCAGGTATTATTAATTATTAAGTTTCTTATGGATTATTGTGTTATATTTTCTAATTCGATTTCATTTGTACAAACTATATTACTATCCCGCCAAGATTTTAACTCGAGGTTTCAATCCTCTATACATAATTTAATTATAATTACACAAATGTTTAGTATCTATAGCCCATGGGAACTAGTATACATCATAGTAGTGTGTGAGTACACCGAAACAGCTATGACGATTATAAATACATACTCCGTATGATACCGTGTTACACAATTGGTAAGCTTGATGGTAAAGGAAATAGTGAAAGATACAAAGAAATGCAATATTTGAGTATCTAATTATTGCATTATCTACAAGTATTCTCTGTGTTAGTTAGCTCGATTTTTTAAGTAGAGTCAATGTTTCTATATGATCTAGAAACTCAAATACCATGTTATGAAGATATATCACCACTACGAGGAAAGAGTAATATAATGTTTTCTTCATAAATTTTGTTTCACTTGGGTAACATAAGCACACAACTTACATGCTATAAAAAATATGCTGGAATCTTTTCCCACGTAAGATATGCCAACACCATTACTTTTTGTACACCGATTAACCAATTATAATTTTGTATTGAGCATAGCCTCACAATTATCCATATTGAATAAGCATATAATTAATAAAGGGGAATTCACTTATTCTAAGTTGAATTAAGTAGGAAAATAAACTCTAATAATGAATTCATGATAGACTTTTCCACATAAAATAAAGAAAATTTCAATCATAAAGGTAACAAAAATCACATATTAGAACAAACTTCAATGAATAATAAAGAACAATACAATTAGCCGCAATTGTGCATACCATTCTACTAGTTATATATAAAATACAAACTTTTCTTGTTTAAAAAATGCACACTTTTCTAGAATCTGGTTGCGAAATTTCCCAATTGAAAATTAAATCTATTATATATTAAAAGTCAATGACAAGCCTTTTTAGAGTTACTAAAAAACTAGAAATTCGCACAAAAAAAATCTAGCCCTTAATTTGGTGGGTCCTAATTTTAAAAGTTTAGATTTGATAGTTGACTTCGAGATATAGCGATCTATCTGGCGGGCCTGAGTTATAATAGCTCATATTAAAAGAAAGAGTTCATATAAAGTACAAGCAATTAAAGAAAAAAATTTAGCAATTTGGTTTCCATGTGACTTCCAAAATAACATTCATGAAAACTAAAATTTGGAATAATAATTAAATAAAAATTAGAAAATTAAAAGAAAGAGTTCATGTCAAGTACAATCAAAATTAACTAAAATTCAGACTAAAATATAAAAGAAATTAGCAATTTGATATACATAAGAATTCCAGAGTAAACCCTAAAAAACTAAAATTCAGACTAATAACTAAAAAATAGGAATATGTTTTTTATATGGATTCCAACTTAAAATTAAAAAGAATTCCACAGCAAGTACTCGAGGTACTCGAAGATCACATAAATTAAATCACTCGTACCAACTATGAAGTCTACGAGTACCGACCGCGAAACCTACAGCAACTGACCGCAAAGCTTCGACTATCGACCAGAAGAATCTCCGATTATTGAGTATCGAGTACCGACTAGTAAAGTTTACCACTATCAAGTACCGACCAGTAAAGTATATGACTATCGAGTATCGATCAGTAAAGTATACGACTATCGAGTACCGACCAGTAAAGTATACGACTATCGACTAGTTACTGTAGCTATGATCATAGGCAAGGTACTCTAGCTACGACCATCCACAAGATACTGTAACTTACCACTTTGACCAGGTATGGTCGTTCTATCGTAGTCGATTGTAGGGACCCCGGATTTTACAATCCGGAATCTTCTGTGATTCCACCGCACTATTCCCTAGATCAGTAAATAGTGCTCACAGATTACAGTTCTGAATATCAAAGTACATATCATGCGGAAGCGTAAATATAATAGTAAACTTACTCATGGGCCGATTAGGCCGAAATCTATAAATGGCAGCAACGGAATGATTTTTATTAACTTAACAGAGCTACAAAAAAAATTTAAAACAAAAAGTGGGGAGAAATTGCAGCCGACTGGGCTTGAACTTAGGACCTGGGAACATGCTGAATGTCAAACGCGCTCGGTCTAGCCAAGAGGACAAAGTGCCTGGGCTGACAAAAGAAAGGCTCGTTATTTAGATATGCCGTGAGGTCGTGGAAGGCAGAACAGAGGAAGGTGGGCGGCGCACGGTGCCGATGCTGCCGACGGCGGACGGTGGCCGGAGCGGCGGGGGTAGCCGGCAAAACGGATTCCCCAGAAGCTGTGGAGGCCGGTGGAGGAGGCGGCGTGGCCCGGAACGGTGGCGAGGTGAGCGGGCGACGGCACGGGGCGACCGGCGGTGAGGTGGAAGTGATGCGCCGGTGGTCGGGAAGGAAAGGGGAGGGCATAGCGCGCGCATGAGCGGGAGGAAAGTGGTCAGATGCTTATCGTGCCAGTGATTGAGTCGGGGAGGGGCCGTGGTGAGTCGGCGGCGAGGGCCATGGGCGGCGCAGGGAGGTCACCGTGGCCGGCGTGCTACGGTGCAGGGAGGAGCGGGGCGGCGCTTGGGATAGCTTCGCGGTGTTGGGAAGATGCTCCCCTTCCAAGGAATCGAGGGAAGAGTGCCCGGGGAGGAGGCGGCGGTGGTATTGGCGGCGGCGGCCGGCAATGGGGAAGGAAGCGATGCGGCGAGCCTCGGGTGCACGGATTCTCAATTATGCTGGAGGGGAAGAAGAAGGGGTGTAGGAGCACGAGATTGCGCGGTCACCAGTGGAGCAGCTCGCCGGACCGCTGGGAATAGCGAGGAGGCAACGGCGGCGGCTCATGGGCGTGGGGTGCTCGGGCTCGGGCTGAGCAAGGAAGGAAGGGGAGTGCGCGGGAAGCCGTGGGGGGCTGGGAGCTCCATATAAGCGAGCGCGCGCTCTGGGGAGTGGAGACACGCGGGGCGGCGACAAGACGAGGCGGCGCAAGGCAGAGGGTGACGGGCGGGCGGCGACGGGATGGAGTAGGCATGCGGGAAAAACCGGGGGCGACGACAGAGAAGTCCGTGGGCGGGGCAGGTGCATGGATGCCACGGACGGAGGGAAGCTGCGCACGGCAGAGAGCCAGAGAGGAAGAAAGGAGGAGGGGGGGTCCGGCGTACGGAGAAGGAGGAAAGGACGAGGGAGGCGCGCCGCGCAGGGGGGCCCGCTGTGCAGGGAGAAGAGGTAGGAAGGAAAGAAAAAGAAGAGAGAGAGAGAAAAATAAGTAGGGCCCACATGTAATAGAGAGAGGAAATAAAAGAGAGAAAGGCTTTGAGTTTGGATTTTTAAATTTGTATGTTGAACTTCTATTTTCTCTTTAAGATTATGGTTCCTAATTTATGAAATTTTATCTCAAGTCTTCATTCAATTACTTAAATACAAAATATACTAGTCCTTCTATTTTATTTGATGTTCTTATTTTCATACCTTTATTTCCTTTATTGCTGCACTCATCATAATATATGTTTAGTATGTTGTATATTTTGTTTTATGTATATGTACATAATTTCACATAATATTATCTTGCTGGCTTACATAATTTTGCATATATGTAGGAGCGCTTGTATTTTAGTCATTCACTTTGATTGCTATTTATGTCATTATTTCCAAAATGAGATTTTGTGTTTTAACTCGGGTTTCTCCCTCCTTATACTGGATCATCTTTTCAGATTCGTATTTAAATTTTTAATTTTCTATTATTTGAACATGTTTGTTCCTTTCTTGAAATTTTACTTTTTGGAATCCCAACCAAATTTCAGAAGAATACCTTAAACTCCAAATTCAAATACAACATATTGCAAAAATAATTCAAAAGCTTCACATTTTCAAGTTGCAAATTTTTGGGATGTTACATCGATGTTCCATGGTTGAAGCCGGATATGGTCAAAGTCTACTGTGGTCGTTCAGCCGTGCAATCCTCTGATGCCACTTGAGTGTCGTCCGATGTTCCGATGCATCTCGAAAGCCGTCCAATACTCTAGAGCTACTCAAATACCGTCCGATACTCCATCGCTACTTGATAGCTGTCCGATGCCACTCGGACCCGATCAGACTAGTCCGAGACTACTCGTAGCAACCAAAACAACTCGACGCCATCTGATGCTCCAGAGCTACTCGAATACCGTTCGATACTCCATTGCTACTCGAAAGCCGTCCGATGCCACTCGAATCCGATCGGACTGGTCCGAAACTACTCGAAGCAACCAAAACCACTGGAAGAAGACAAAAACCACACGGAGCAGATTGGTCCGAAATTACTCGAAGCAACCAAAATCACTCGAAGCCGTCCGATACCCCAGAGCTACTCGAATACCATTCGATACTCCATCACTATTCGAAAACTATCAGATGACACTCGGACCCAATCGGACTGGTCCGAAACTACTCGGAGCAATCAAAACCACTCGAAGCTGTCTGATGCTCCAGAGCTACTCAAATACCATCCGATACTTCATTGCTACTCGAAAGCCGTCCGATGTCACCCGGACCTGAACGGACTGGTCCAAGACTACTCGAAGTAACCAAAACCACTCGAAAAAGACAAAAACCACCTGGAACAGACTTAAACCACTTGAACTTGAAACCTTCAATCGCGATCGACCAAATTTTTCATAAACACAAAATCCAAAGTAATCCAATTGTTAATTATTCATCATCACTTTATTTACAACCATCCACATGGTCTAACAAAAAATAAAGTCAAACATAAGTTGCGTTTCTAGAATTCATTCAGTCAACACAATGTCTTACATAATGTTATAATTAATTTTAGGGTTATATTTTGCAAATTATATGACAATTGAAATTGTGGCACTAGTGAGTTGTGGCCGGAGGGAGTACATATATCATATATCATGTGTGTGTGTATGGTGAAGGCTTCAAACAGTATTATCTGAGCGTGGAGTCTGCCTGTCTGATTGTACTACCACAAGTGCTGCGTGTATGTTTACAAGGCTTGAAACATTATTCCCTGAACGTTTTTGCTTGCCTGGCTGACCGATTGTGTACTCGATCGACATGGACATTGCCTGTAAGGTTATCTTTTCCGGGAACATGCAAAAGTCCTTGCGCTAAAAGGAGAAGTCCAGGGTAGAACGCTGTGACATTGCCGGCAAGATTATGATGTGTGCTGACCCGTGTCATTACCAAAAAGTAAAAAACACTAGTCAACAGATTATTATTCGTTTAGTGGTAGAACACCGTTTTAACGAATAATAAGTCTATCAGAGTATTGCAGTAAAATAATTAATAATTAAAGATGATACATCATTATTACAATACCATGCCACACATACTTAATATCTCCAATAGAGTTTAACTAGGTTGCACTATTATTAGAGCTTCCTTTGGGAAGTTTTACTAAGCTTTGTTTTGTACCTGGAGTGACACAACACCCCCTAGCTTCTATAGATGAACTACTAGCTTCTCTAGTCATCCCAACCTCCACCAGAAGTATTAAGATCATAGGTAGCGTTTTCTAGGTCCATAACTTCCCAACCGTCATACTAGTAGTCATCCCATAAGTACCCTTCTCCCGGTTTAGTTGGATTATCAAATTGAGTGAGTACAATGTACTCAACAAGCATATTAGCAAAATGCATGTTCATGAGTTTTATGTCATCCCAGCACCTTCCCTAGCTTAATCTCTCCACTTTGTGAAAATATAATTAGTTGAGAAGGTTTATCCATTTTATGTCTCAAAAATCTACTCATCACTCGTAATATGAGAAAGAGCCCCTCATAGGCTCTCGTAGTCTCTAGTCCAGGATACAGACATGAATTCATGATTGAGACCCTACGCAGGTTGGTATCACTTTACCCACAATTACTTTGACTTTAATTGCCATCAGTTTTCTCGCATTTCCTTAGATGCGATGCTCAAATCAGAGCACATAGCTATTTTCCTTATTTTCGTATACTATAACTTCACCTGGCTAATCATAGTTGTTAGCCCGGGGGTGGTTGCTTACCCTCACCCAACACTAACCCGACTATGAGTTAGTTGTTGGTCGGGCTGGACTTGACTTCACCTAACACTCCTTGCGCTAATATATGTGCCCGGGTCTTGCCATCTCTGGCCTTGCCCTTCTCTCACAATTATACACTCCTTACTTATGTGGAGTATATAGTAACTTGATATGGTAATTAAGCTCTGCCCATCTTTGATGAGACCATGGCTGATGCGAGGAATACAACCCATTATACGAGTGAGAGTTTGTTTATTCTTATATGCTATCCATATGCAGGGGCCCCCCTTGCCATTGTTACCAACCATGGGCACCCTCTGCCGTCCATTGTTATTTATTGTAGACCAGTTGCTCCATCAATCAGACCTACACTTAGACCTCTCATCTCATTTTTCTCATTTGATTGTTTGTTTTCCAAAAGTATTTTTATGCACATGGTACTAATAACATACGAGAAAATAATTTGTAATTAAATTACTTCTACCTGACGCAATCAATAGATAGCTTCCTGATATTCCTAGGTCAAGCTTAGACTCAATTGTGATTTCCAGGGGTTGCTTTCTTGCTATTGCTCGGTTCCTACATTTCTGTATATGTACTGAATTTAGGTGTAATTCATTAGGAGACATCACTCTATGTATTAGTGTGACCATTTCTAAGGGTCATCGTGGATTTGCCGTGGTGAATGGGTGTGGCTCGACCCACTACTATAGAAAAGGTCAACACAGAAGGTTCAAAATGATCATCACAGGCAGTTTCTGATCCGTTTAAATTTATGTGTATGTGATAATAGGTGGTTATCACAGACGGCTCTCGGACCGTCTGTGATAAGTTACAACATAGACAAGGATCGTCTGTGATAATTCTAGTTAAAAACCGTATGTGATTGCGTTTTTGCATCCTCATAAATAAGCCTCCTTCAGTTCATCAATATTTTCTAATTGTGTTATAAAATAGCAAAATGCAGATAAACCAAACCAGGCCTATTTATGATTGGCGACATGTCTTTGGTGGCTCATTGTTTAGGTTGTAGGTGTCGTGGTCGTAAGACGTGGTCGTATACTGTGGTCATAAGCCATGGTCATATGCTGTGGTCGTAAGCCATGGTCGTATGCCGTGGTTGTAGGCACACGGCTGTATGCATCTAGCCTATTAGTAGCCATGTGCGGCACATCAACAAATTCTTTTAGCAAATGGAGGAGATGACCTTCAGTGCAAACGGAGACAAGTTTAGGGAGTCGAGAAAATAAAATGCAAGTTCTCAAATTAGGGGATATATCACCGGTGATGCAAGTTTAGGGAGACAAGATGATGCGGAGTGCTCGATCTTTACGACACAAGATCGATAATGATAACTTAGATCCATGCAATCTGATGAACTGATGGCGCCAACCACTGTTAGAAAGCAACCTGCGACAAAAGAATTCGTCCAACCACACACTCATAATCCCGTCTACTTAACCACAAAGTAGATGCATCACGTCGCAGCTCTTGAGAATCACAAGGAATCACAAAAACAACAACGTAGAGAAACACCCAATTCCTCTCTAGGTTGCAATCAGATGTCAAACTCTAGGAAGAATAAGCATATAGCTCTCTCTTAAAAAATAATAGATTTAATCATGTTCTACCAAAAAGTTACGTGTTACAATGCTTATATAACCCTTGGGAGGCCGCAATGTCTCCTGCACAATTCGTAAGTGTTTTAGACTCAGACTCTCACAAAAAAGAAATAAAAATAAGAATCCACAACACTTCTAAAATAACTCCTCCTCCATTACGTAGCCCTTGAATAAGCTTTCCAACGAATCCAAGATCACCTCAATCGGATCTCCTATGTGAAAGTTATTGCCTTTATATGCTAAGTATACAATCAGATATATGATCATACTATTCTGAACACTTTCAAGTCAATCGAACGGCTGCAAGCATCTCTAGCCAATCCAATGGTCGGATCATTCGGCTAGTCCGAACATTACCATAAATATTGACCGTCCAAAGTTGATCGAATGACGCAGAAGGGTGAACGTTCGGAGCGGTCTGAATGTCACCGTTGCTATTGACTGTCCAAAACTGATTGAACATCGTAGAATGAATGAATGTTCAGAGCGGTCCGAATGTCTCTAAGGTGATCAGGCGGTCCATTGAAGATCAGACATACGATTCATTTGGAGTGGGCCGAACATTTCTGTGGAAGATTGGACCGCGCGATCGTTCGGAGCGCTTCGAACATCTTTGAAGCATCTGAGCATCCAACACTGATTAGATGGCTCAGACAGTCGAAACCATTTGGACTGGTCTAAACATTCCGAAGGTCTTGCGAGGGCCCAATGTGGATCGAATGGTCCTGAACACATCTGAGGTCGATTAGACCGATCCAAAGGTAGTTTTTGATACCAGTTGAAATCATTTGAAAGTCTGGAGAATCTTTGTGAATTCGATTGTTATCGTGGTCGATCCGATGTGGCAATAAGGAATTGAACGTGTCTTCTCTTGCTTGACTAAAAGTATTTCTTCTCCATTAGCTTCTCCTCTATAGCTCCAATTCCAAAAGCTTCACATCATTCAAACCCAAGAACACACATCACATTGGAATGAGGTAGTATCCAATTCTCACTTAAATTATAACCAAATTCAATTAGGAGTGAATTCACCTATTGAATAATTTGTTTAGCTCGTGCTCATGTAATCGGTCTAGTTGGTGTCTTCGGGATGTCCTCATCACAAGATTTACATGGCTGAAACACTAGCCATCCAATAATTTCGTAATTTCATATCCAAGCATCGAGGAAGATAGGGGAGGGGTGGGGATTTATTACCGGCGATTTTACGACTAGAGTGTCTTATGTAGTGAACTGTGGCATCACAACCGGAGGCAAAGGAGCTTGAGCAGGTAGTTGGCCAAGCCTTCTATTTTCAAGGGAAATTTGGCAAGGAGAAGTGGGGGAGAAGTGAGAAGACGAGATGAGGAGTGGAGGAGGAGAAGTGAGAAGAGAGAGAGAGAGAGGAGATGAGGAGAAGAACAGCTGAGCCTTCTATTTAAAGAGTAAATCCATCGAGATAAGTGGAAAATTCAAATTCGGTGAGAGCAGGTAAGTTGAAATATTGTCTATGATAACTAGGTCATCACAGATGGTTTTTGTTCCGAACCGTTTGTAATATATCACAAACGGTTCAAAAAAAATCATCTATGATAAGTACATACATCATAGATGGTTTTGTTCTGAATCATCTGTGATGTGATGTATCACAAACAGTTCAGAATAAAAACTGCCTGTGTAAGTAGGTCATCACAGACAGTTTTTTTCCATCACGGTGAACTTAGATGGTCCATCCTATAAAACCATCTGTGATAACTTTATCACTGATGGTTTGTGTTAACCGTCTGTGAAGAGGTGTCTAGGATAACCCTTTTTGTAGTAGTGCACCATGCGGTTCTAAGCTCACTGGCGCTTGGGCACAGCCATGGTCACGTGGCTATGGCCTGCCGATTCTCCTCCATGTATGAATTCCCTGTTTCATCACAATATCACTTACCTTCCTATTTACGAATCGTTGCTACCTCAATCATCCTCACAAAATTCTTCAGAAATTTATTGCACTACAACAACATACGATGATTACAAAATGTTATTATGAGTCTAACAGATTTTGTACCCTTGAGATTCTACAAAAATCACAATCGACCAACCTATCTTGTCTGCCCTTTTATTTCCAAAAAAATAATGACCTACAAATAAGATTTGCTAAATGTATTACCTACAAAAATTATCATTTATTCTCCCATAATTATTTCCATCGGATTAGTAAAATAATATTATTATTATTTTAAATCACCAAACTAGTACACGACTTGTCGAGGTGTCGCTCCACTATTGAGCGACTAGGACTGGTCGCTTAATAGTTGGGCCACTAGCACTAGCCACTTAATCGGTGGACGACTTGGTTGCTTGGTGCACAACTGTTATGCGACTAGCCTAAGTTGCTCAACGATGGAGTGACAGAGGATTATTAGTGTAAAATAAAAAATGAAGGTATATTACTATAATTCATAATAAAAATATATTATTTAAAAATCCAAATTCGTCTAACGGTAGGTGTTTGTCCCATGCCTCACCAAAATTCATTACACAGGCTCGTAGCATGTCCTCCAGGGTTTGGTTGACCCTCTTAGTCTGTCCATTGGTCTAGGGGTGGTAAGCTATTCTAAAATTTAGCTTAGTCCCTAGAGCACTTTAGAGGCTTTTCCAGAAGCTTGATGTAAACATAGACCTCAGCATGAGGTTATTGTCTTTGGCACTCCATGGATGGCAACTATTCTCTCTAGGTACAATTCTGCTAACTGGTCAAATGAGTATTTCTGATTAGTTGCTATAAAATGGGACAACTTGGTGAGTCAATCGACAATGACCCTAAATGGCATCCTTCTTGCATAAGGTCATAGGTAATCCGGTAATGAAGTCCATGCATATATCTTCCCACTTCCAGTTAGGGGTTTCTAGTGGCTTTAAAATTCTAGTTGGGCATTGGTGTTCAGCCTTCACCCTCTGGCAGGTGTCGCACTTGCTAACGTATTCTGCAATTTCTTGCTTCATGTGAGTCCACCAAAAATTTCCTTTTAGGTCTTCATACATATTTGTACTACCTGGGTGGATAGTATACAAGATGTTGTGAGACACCCGCAAAATTACTTCTTTGATCTCAGGATCGTTTGGCATGCAAATCTAGGTATGGTTCCACAAAACCCCATCATCATCCAGCCTGAACTTCGAGGATTGTCCTACTCGAATTCTTTGGGTTTCTTCCTTAATAAAATTGTCTGATGTTTGTTTCTCTTTAATCTGATCGAGCAACGTGGGGTGAAAGTCTAGGGTGGCTATGTTGGCTTCTGATGTGGCCGACCTCATTTCTATTACCATTTTTAAAAGTGCCAATAGTAGTTCCGGTGCATAATCTTCCATTGCCATATGGTTGCAGTGTGCTTTTTCTACTTAGTGCATTGGCTACTACATTAGCCTTACCAGAGTGATAAGTTATGGTCATATCATAATCCTTTATGAGCTCGAGCCATCTCCTTTGCCTCATGTTCAACTCCTTTTGAGTAAAAATATATTTGAGGTTCTTATGACCATTGTATAGGGTACACTTTGATCCATATAGGTAATGCCCCAAATCTTGAGTGCGAATACTATTGCTCCCAACTCCATGTCATGGGTAGGGTAATTTACTTTGTGTGGCTTTAGTGATGTGAGGCGTAGGCAATTACTCTATCTTTTTGCATTAGGACACATCCTAGCCCAGAGTTTTATGCATCACAGTACACTACATATTCCGTGCCATTCTCTCATAATGCCCATACCGGTGCGATGGTGAGTTGTTGTTTGGGTGCTTGGAAACTCACCTCACAAGCGTTGGTCCAAATAAACTTTGCCTCTTTTCTTAGTAGTTTGGTAAATGGTGAAGTGATTTGGGAGAATCCTTTTATAAATCTATGGTAATACCCCTCCATGCCCAACTCTAAATTTCAATCTAACTTGTGGTGCGATTCTAGGACATGACGGTTGCAATTTTGCTGTGGTCCACTTCAACTCCTCTTCCTGACACTATGTGCCCTAGGAAGGCTACTTGGTGCAATCAAAATTCATATTTGCTAAATTTGGCATATAATTCATTTTCCCTCATAATTTGGAGGACTATTCTTAAATGTTTAGCGTATTCTTCCTTGCTCCTTGAATAGATGAGGATGTCAGCGATGAAGACAACCATGAATTTATCCAAGTATTTCATAAAGAGCTTATTCATCAGGTTCATGAACATGGCTGGCACATTTGTTAACCCGAGTGGAACTACTGTGTACTAATGGTGTCCGTAACGAGAAACAAAGGTCATCTTTTCGATGTTCTCTAGATTTATTTTCAGTTCGTGGTACTCTGATCTCAAATCAATTTTCAAGAAAGAAAGTACCATTGAGTTGGTCAAATAAGTCATCTATCGTCGGTAAGGAGTATTTATTCTTTATGGTAACATTATTTAATTTTCGGTAGTCTTTGCATAGCCAGAGTGCCCCATCCTTCTTGGCTATAAATAATGCTAGAGCTCCCGGTGACACGCTTTCTCTGATATATCCTTTTCTCTCTACGTCATCCAATTGTTTCTTTAATTCCACCAGTTCTTCTGGACACATACGGTAGGTTTGTTTTGAGATGGGTATTGTTCCAGGCATTAATTCAATTGTGAATTCTAGTTCTCTATTGGGCAACATACCCGGTAGTTCATCCGAAAATACATCAGGATACTCCTAAATAACCAGGAGGTCTTTCGTGTTATTTAGTTTGAGTTCTATCTCCAAAATAGACTAGTCTGGTCTGTCTAGTTTCCTAATTGATGCGCCTTTTTGTTCACAATCAATTATCACTCCATTGGTAGCTAACCGGTACATACCTTAAATTACTTCCAACCTAGACAATTCTATCACATGGAAGTCTACTAGTGTTGTGGATCAATATGGGTCGGGCCTTGCATATTGACTTTAATGTTATGAACCCTCCAAGTGAACTAACTCCTTTTTAGATAAAGGATATAAAATCCGGCCTCTATATCGAACTAACTCCTAATGACTGCTTCAGGGGTATGCATGTGAGCCCTTTCTCAAGAACAAATTCCCTAGAAATAAACGAATGTGTGGCACTAGAATTGAGGAGAATTGTATCAATTGTAGGTGGGAGGACTAGTTTACCCGTGACAACGTTCGTGGCATCTCCTAGTTGTTCGGAATTCACGTAGTTCACCTTGGCTTGTACTCCACCTGGTTCCCCATGTCCTCCTCCCATTCCTGCCATGTTCATAGGCGTACCTCACCCTCGGCCCATGAGGTAGACGTTGTGTTTAAAACTTCTGTGTTGGCGGTGCTGCTGGCTTCCACAGTTGCGGACAGTAGTCTTGGTAGTGCCCTCCTTGGCCACAATTGAAGTATGCCCCGATACCCCTCCAACAATCGTGGGTACTATGCATTCCATTGCAATGGGCACACTTGAGCAGGGCATGTTGCTGGTTTGAAAAGATCGACCATGGCAATGGCATGAGTGGACGTCCTCGACCATGCATCATAGGGCGTGCTTCCACCCTAGCTTTCTTCCCCCTTTCTTTGGCTAAATCGACATGGTTATTCTCAAGTATAATGGTTTGATTCACTAAGTCTTGGAACTCAGTGATGGCATGAATTGATAAGTGCATCTTGAGGAATGGGTGCATTCCCTCCATGAACCTCTCCACCTTCTTCACCTCAGTGTTCACGTCCTTAGGGGCATGCCAGGCCAACTCATTGAATTGGTTCAGATATTCTATTATTTTCTTATCGCCCTGAGTCAAGGCGTGAAATTCCTTCTTCTTAATCTCCATCTTCTTGCTGGACATATGGGTTGCACAGAAAATTTCCTTGAATTTTGCCCATGTGATGAGGCTGTTGTCAGCTTGATTATGGCAAAAGTTGGCCCACCAAGTTGCAGTTGGCACTGTCAGCTGGTGAGACACATACTGAACCTTGTCACCATCAGAGCACCCCAACATTTATAGCTTCCTCTCGACATCGAGTAGCCAATTATCCACCTCAAGAGGGTCCACTGCCCATGAGAAGGTAGGTGGGTGGGTTTGTAGGAATTCACCTAAACTGACCCTGGTGGCATGGTGGTGATGTCCACCAGGAGTTAGTCGAGTTAGCATCAATTCAAATAGATGGTTCTGGTTTTCCTGTGATTCCTTCCATGAGTTTTCCATGAACCTTAGGACCACTCCCAAGCTACTGGCTTCTTCAATAGCTCTCAAGGTTCCAGCTTTACCGACTTTGAGGAAGCTTGGAAGTTGTCCTTGTCCTGGTAGGAAACTTTGATCTTCGAAAGGCTGGGTATTCTCAAGTGACCTCAAGCCCATGGTGAGGTCAAGTCGCCCTTCTCCCTGTTCATCCATCCTGCAAGTCCATGGGGACAAGGTGAAGCTGTTTAGGCCATAAGCAGTGTCTATATCAAGTATACATACACATCTAGCCGGCGGTATGCTTAACTAGTATTAACTATTAGCTTTTAGGTTACTCTCATGGTCTTAGGTGGCTATTAAATCCAACAGGTTGTGGCTGATTTTAATTACCAATAGTGTAGCAATTGGGTTTTAGTTGTTTTTATTATCCTTTTTTTAAGGTAGCAGTTGAATATGTTACTCGTATAGGCCGATTAATCAATCTATGACCTGTTCTTTTCCTCCGAAACTAGATTTTTGTTATAGTACTTAACTTTTAAACGGAGTATTTTCTCAATACAGAGTCTACAAGTTAAACGATGTACACGGTAAAAGTCTAACAACTGTACTATCCAAAATCACAAATGAGTATCTCTCTGTAATCTGTACCGTAAATATCTAAAATTCAAAAATTCCAGCTAAAAATTATAAACCACAATCGTTACCAAACATACCCTATATGCCTAAGTACACTTTTCGGTTTGGCTAAGTATGCAGGATAAACAATGGCTCTTTACCTTAGCTTTAGTTACTTAAAGAGCTGTTGGACACACACGTTCATTAATGCACGGCATGGCTACACCATGACTTGTACAGAGTGGTTGGAACCATCGTGTTTACTAGTACAGCGACACGACTACTTCATGACTGAGTTCAATTATTCTGCATAGCTACCACCTAGCTTACTTGATGCCTGAACCGGGCCGCACTCGTTTCGACTTTAGATTTTTATTTCTGACTTATTTTTTATTATTTATAAATTTCATCTTTTCTAAACTTTTACCTTTTTAAACTTTTTTACTAGTTCTTTTTTCCTGTATTCGTTTGTATTATCCCTGATGAGCTAGCATATTTTTTCTATTTTTAAATTTTTAAATTTAATTACGTCAAATAAGCTACCTTCAACTACAGTAAAATTTTAGTCGCTACAGTGTAATTTTAATCATAAGCCGCAGCTTTTTAGCCCAACCGAGCAGACCGTTTCAATGTATCTTAGTTAGTACACCACTCCACATTTGTACACACATACATACCACTTGGCCCTATATGGCCATTTCCTACTACATTTTTACTATGGGTCTCCCAAAAGTAGTGCCAAGGTTAGGCGTTCCACACCCTAGTAGTTTGATGAATTGGACCGGGGTGAGCTTGACCCCACAGCACTGCTAGCACTACCTTCGCCACTGCTGTTGAGCATCCCCACTTGTTACATGAAGGTGAACCATGAAATGGCTAGGGGATGGGGGTGCACCCAATAGGACAACTTTCTCTTCATCTTGTGGCAGCACTATTAGTTCCGTGGCTTGCTCAGGTGGAAGATCTACTGGTTGGATTGGTTCCACATAGGGTTCAGGTGATGGGGGTTGTGAGGGTAGTGGTGGTGTTTGTGGAGGTGGCATAACAGGAATGGGTGGTGGATTTGGTACTAGAGATGGTGGGGCTAGTGGCTCTTCTGGATCTTCTATCCCCTCTTCTGGATCCTCCTCATCCTCAACATTATTTGCTTCATCCTCTATCATAACTGGGTTGAGGGGGCCTCCAAGCTATATGAAATGTTGGATTACTTCATGGAGCATGAAAAGCCCCAAAATTTCAAACCAAAAATTTTCTTTGTTTTTGCTGAATTTTGGGTGATTTTCTGGAAACTTTCCCTTTTGGGAAAGTCTCCCCTCGCGCCGCTTTCCCTTTCCAGCAAGGCGCCACCCTCTTCTCCTTGGCGCCCCGCCCCATTCCCGCATTCCCCCTTCCCCGGCGCCTCCCGCTGGCGCCGCGCTCCCCGTCTCCTCTCCCCTCGCGCGCTGCGCGCCCCTTCCTCGCCGCTCGCCCGCTTTCCCTCGTCGTGCGCTGCGCCGCGCCGCGCACCGCTCGCGCGCGCGCGCTTCGCGCCATCCCGACCGCCTCAGTCCGAAAATGTGGACGCCCTCACGCCGCGTCGTTGCCTTTGCTCCGGCCCCACCTGGCAGCGGCAGCCTCCTCCCTCTCCCGCGCGCGGACGCGCCTCCGCCATACCCGCCGCTCACCTACTCCCATTCCCTGTCGCGTCGCCATTAATCCCCCTGGGCTGTGCGTCACCCCCCTGCGTGGAGGAGACACTCCACCTGCTCCCGTCACTCCTGTTGACTTCGCGCCGCACCCGTTGCATTCCCCCCGAAGGCTCCCTCTCCTCTCCGCTCGGTATAAAAAACGCCCCCTTCGCTCCCTCCTTCCCCTTTCCTTCCCGAGCTTCCCCACCGCTCTCAAACGCTTCCTGCCACCCCAGAGAAGCTCCCAAAGCAGCCAATTGAAATCCAATCGCCCGGAGCGCCGCCGCCATCTTCCCTTGCGCCGGCGACCCCGTGAGTTGATCTCCTTCCCCGTTCCCGCATTTCTCGATTCCTCTCGGCCAGAGCTCCCTCACTACCCCCTAACCACCGTGGTACCCTTGCTTGGCCAGGAGGATCACCGAGGAGTTCCCGCGATGAAGCTCACCGTCGACGAAACCACCTCACCGTGGCCAGACCGCTCCGAAGCTCCCCAGCTCCCATCTCCGCCGCCATCGTGAGCTCCTCGCCCCACAGATCGTGTGGCTCCCGCCGATTTGACTCATTCGGCCCCGGAGACCTTCCCCACCGCAGTGGCCCCATTCTTTCCCCTTCTGCCTCCGGTCACCCCAGTCGCCTCCCGCACCTCCCAAAGCCCTAAAATGGATTCCCCTCACTCCCCTCTTTCACCTGGTACCCTTAGTCGTCGGCGACGTCCCTTCACGCGCCCGGACCGCCGTCGTCGCCGAACATCTGTCCCGGGAGCCCTGTAGCGGCTGAAGGTGGAAGACGACCCCTCCTCGCGACGTGGCACTTTCTCCTCCGTCCATCTCACCTGTGCCATATAACCTCAGCCGCCCAATCTCGCCGTACCGCTTCGGCCGATCTTCCCACCTCGATGCCGTCCGATCTCCCCACGCATCCGCGCCTTCGCCGCCGCAGATCTGGGCCGTCCCGCCCGAGCGCTGGCGCGCGCGAGCGGGCCGCCCTCGACTTGCTTCTTCGCCACGAGCGCGCAGCGAGGGCGCGTGAGGCCGCGCAGGCCGTCGGCCGCGCGGGAGATTTTCCCGGCCGGGCCGCACTGTTCATCCGATTTTCCAGAGATTTTTCCAATTTCTAAATCCCAGAAAATCCAAACAAATTCTAGAAAATCACAAAAAATCCTAAAAATTCCCAAATTTCACCACCTTGCTCAGAAAAATGTCCTGAACCCATTTTTGACCTCCATTCCTCCAAATTCATCCCAGATAAATTCCAATTTGAGGATTTATGCATTTTACTCCTTTTTAAATAGTTCATTTTTCCTCGCTTGATTAGGCTCAAGCCGGATTTATGTTATTTTCTGTGTTTGCGCTAGTTTCGGAGATCCCGGAAGCTCAAGTGCAGTCGCAGGATCCAGGAGTTTCTTCGTTCGAGCTAGCTGAGACCATCCGGATTCACGGCAAGTCACAAGTCCTTGACCATGTTGAAATCCCATGCCAATTAATTATGTTATTATGCTATTTGCATTAAGCTAGTTCTAAAATGTTAGTTCAAAAATAAAATAAAATGTTTAGAATGACATGTTATGTAGTTAATCCTACCACCGATAAATGCCATGTTAAACTTGTAGCCATGCCTTTGTAAACCTAGAAATAATTATCTGTTAATCTGAATAACTGTAGGTTATTATTATCATGCAAAGTCTCATACTAATAAGGTTGTGGCTGCGGGACAATAGAATTTACAAACCCGACTCTAGGGTAGGGTGGTATGGGACACCGTGCCCTAGAGCGGAGAGTGCTGGCGTGCACAAGGTAGGGTAAGGGTTGGGGAAAGAGCTAGCGAGTTAGTCTTCGCCCAACTCTTACCTTAGGACTGAAGTTAGGGTAAGGGTGTTGTAGGGAGCCACGAGATGGCTTACGCCCACCGCTTACCCTAGGTAGGGGGTCGCGGGCCTGGCGAGGTTGCGGACCCCGGATAAATGTAAGGACTAAAACCCTTACACTGAGCAAATGACATGGTGATCGCTCAACCACAGGAGTTGACTTCTCAACACTGGTTTAGTAGCTGCTCAACTCGATTGAAACTCTACAGGTGTTGAGAAGGCTTGATTTTGAGAAAGCGAGGTTAGGTAGGCGTGCCGTGCGGTGCCAAACAACGGTAAAGTTCACTCGAAGCGGACGGGAGTTATATATGTGCCGCACTTGTGGATTCTACCGTAGAGTCTATATAAAGAGTTGAGCAGTGAAACGACCGCTTTCTTAACCCGACGCGAAGTTAAGAAATCGTGTGGGTAAAGCTGAGCAAACTCTGCAGAGTCAAATAAATGGTATTCGAATACGCCGTGCTCCCGGTTATTGGAGCCGTGTCACTTGGGTGATTCCAGCCGCAAAGCTTAAGTAGATTTGTACATGCTTTAATTAACCTTTCGTGAAAACCCCTGAGATCTTGAGAAGTAGTTTTGGGTCCGTTTTATCAAAATGTTTGCAAATAAAACTGCATCCACTCAAGGATAATAAACCAAGTATACACCCTTCCTTTGTTGATCCGTGCAAGTAGTAAGTTAGGGTTTCCCTTATGATTTGCTGAGTACGGGGTTGGAGTACTCAAGCTTGCAAAA
Organism: Dendrocalamus sinicus; assembly: GCA_036346575.1. Classification (NCBI taxonomy): domain Eukaryota; kingdom Viridiplantae; phylum Streptophyta; class Magnoliopsida; order Poales; family Poaceae; genus Dendrocalamus; species Dendrocalamus sinicus. The sequence goes on along the minus strand of CM070657.1, from coordinate 26,572,420 downwards.
TTCCACAGATACCAGAAGGAGAAGAAGGCAGTTCAAGATTTCGTGTCAAGAAGGTTTCCCCGTCGAGGACGTCCCGGAGGATCTCTTCTTCAACGAGGACCCGTGGCTTTAGGTCTTCACCGCGCTCAAGCGGATCTTGGAGTCTTTTATGATGTAATTATACTTTGGGCTTGCACGCCCCGCTGTCAAAACTGGATGTTATTCCATATGTGAAATATATGTTGGATTTTTGTTGTAAGCATGCGATGGTATACTCTTGCGCGACATTCCATAACCGTTCATGAGTGAATAGTTACGGGGTGCCGTGTCCGTACGCGCCCCTGGAAACGGGGGCGTTACAAGAAGTGGTATCAGAGCAGGCTCTTTGACCGTAGGTTGAGACCTAAGGCAATCTAGGAAGCGATTTTATCGCAAAATTTAATTTAAAGCCATAAAAAGGGTTTACGAAAAATATAAGTCTTACTGTTGTCTTTTTCCTCTCTTGTTGCTACCTTATCTATCTTAGCTTACTTTTCTTAAGTCTTACTTTTTGCAAAATGTTTACTGTCTTACTTGTCTAGCTTCAAAATTTCGTTTCTCGTCAGCTGGAGGAGTAGTTGGTTTCGCTAGTCTAGACTGACCCTGAGTAGTAGAGGTACTTTTGTAATGTAAAGCAGGTGTAATCATGAACTCTAAGTGGTTTGTGTAACACTTGCATATTGTAAATCTATATTCATTATCCTTTATATTGTTTGCTTAATTATCAGTAATCCCCCTTCGTTCAAAGCTTTCTCCTGTCCCTTTCGCTCTCGTTCTTACCTTATTCGACCTATACTTACCTTGAAATTCAAAGTCTTACTTATCCCCTCTTATTCTCCAAAGCCGCTGCAAAGCTGATCTCAGGTTCCCAATTGGCAGATGGATCCGGCACAGCAGAGTGGTCAGACCAACGGGCAGGGTGCACCTGCCACAGATCAAGCAACACTTGCCAGCGCGATAGCGATGATGGAACAGAACTGTTACTCAGGAGAGTTACAGCCACCGTTCATTGTCAAGGTGACACCCGAAGAGTCAGTGTCAGCATCAAGCGCAACTGCATTGAAGTTTACAGCATTCCTGCAAACTCAACCACCTAAATTCCCATCGACAACAAAGCTACTGAATGCAGATGACTGGTTATAGGACATTGAGAGAAGAATGAATACTATCCAATGTATGAATAAGGAGAAGGTTCTTTTCGCCACCTATCAGCTGTCTGAGCCCGTAATTTCTTGGTGGAATGCTATCCAGTGGATACACCCTAAGGAGGAAGATATTACGTGGGAAGACTTTGTGAAGAGATTTCGTAAAGCTTGCATTCCTCCTGGAGTTATCACAAGAAAATATCAGGATTTTCTTAACCTCCAAAAGGAGAGAATTCCATCACAGCATATCTACAACAATTTTATCAGTTATCCCAATTTGCTCAAGAGGAAACTAACACCGAAGCTAAAAGGATGGAGTACTTTATGAAAGACCTACGACCCAATATGAGACAACGCCTTCAGGCCATGAAGTTTTCAAGCCTATTAAGCCTAGTCAATCGAGCTCTCCAGATAGAAGAAGAAATATCAGACCACGTGAAAGCTATGAAATGAAAGAAGCCTTCGCCTTCAGCACAAACGGCTTGTTTTCACTGCGAACAGGATGGGCATTATCGTGACCAATGCCTACTGAAGTCCTTACCCAAAGAAGAAGCTAAAAAGCAAGCAAAGAGGCAGACATCATCATCCCGCCTGCCACCGATGGAAGAAGATGAATCTTACCCTAAGAGGACCAGAATGGAGGAAGAAACAAGTCTACCTGGAGGAATGACATAAAGAAGAGAAGCAAAGCACATAGTCAAGAAGGTATAAGCTATGTAGACCAAGAAGTGGGACGATGTCCTTTTTGGTTATCCTTTTGTAAACCAGTTGGAAGAACTTAATGGTTTGTCTGTAAAATACTTTAACTAAGGCTTGTGGCAAAATTATGAAGATGTATGAAGACCATTTGTGTAAAGTGAAATGGGTGTGATGGTTATGTTGTAATAGAGTTAATTCCAGCAAACCCAATCATATCCAACCTTGGTACGACATAATTCATTCAAGTGGGAACCGCACCACATACGCAAGGATGATATACAGGTACAAGTGAAGAGGAGTCAAAGTCAATCTAGAAGAGGTTAAAGCAGATTTGCTGCAGTCAGATATGCAAGGATTAGATGCCATTTTGGGCATGAACTGGCTAGCCAAGAATAAAGGTAAGGTAGATTGTGAAATCAAAACAGTATCATTGGTAAACCCTGAAGGTCAGAAAGTGGTAGTAAAAAAACAAAAACAAAACAAAAACAACAACAAACCGAGAAGTATTAAATGATGCAAGAAAGTGCATGATCAACATGCTAGCATTTACACCAGATCAAGTGCCAGTAGTACAAGAATATCCAGACGTATTTCCGGAAGAACTACCAGGCAGACCCCCTAACAGACAAGTAGAACTTGCCATAGAATTGGTTCCAGGCACCAAGCCAATTGCCAAGCATCAGTACAGAATGTCAGCCAGTGAACTGAAGGAACTGAAGAAACAGTTAGATGAATTGCAAGAAAAAGAGTTTATTCGACCAAGTGTTTCACCTTGGTCGGCCCCAGTTTTGTTTGTGAAGAAGAAGAATGGAGAGCTAAGAATGTGGGATGATTACAGAGGTTTGAATGCAGTTACAATCAAAAACAAGTACCCTTTACCCAGAATTGATGACCTGTTTGATCAACTTAAGGGAGCCAAAGTATTCTCCAAAATCGACTTGCGCTCGGGTTATCACCAGCTCAAGATCCGAGAGCAAGATCGAGAGAAGACAACCTTCATCACCCGACATGGATTATTTGAGTTCACGGACGTGCCCTCTGGTTTAACCAATGCACCCGCTTATTTCATGAACCTTATGAATCTGGTGCATATGGACCAATTGGACCGATTCGTGATAGTCTTCATTGATGATATTCCGATATACTCCAAGAGCGAAGAAGAGCACAAGGAGCATTTGCACATGGCATTGACCAGATTGAGAGAGCATCAGTTGTACGCCAAGTTCGACAAATGCAGTTTTTGGCTGAAAGAAGTTACTTTCTTGGGTCATATCATATCAGCATATGGAGTCAAGGTTGATCCAGAAAAGATCGCCGCAGTCATAGGATGGAAGCAGCCCAAGACAGTGACGGAAGTGAGAAACTTTCTTGGATTGGCGGGCTATTATCGCCGATTCATAGAAGGGTTCTCGAAGATTTCTCGTCCACTCACTCAACTACTGAAGAAGGACAAGCCCATCACATGGACAGATGCTTGTGAAGAGAGTTTTCAGCTATTGAAGACCAGGTTGACAACCACACCCGTTTTGATCTTGCCCAACCCAGAAAAGGAATTCCAAATTTATTGCGATGCTTCAAGGCAAGGTTTAGGAGGTGTGCTCATGCAAGACGGAAAAGTTGTTGCCTATGTATCCAGATAACTGAACCCGTGTGAGGAGAATTACCCGACTGACGACTAGCAGCTGTGGTGCCTTCTCTCAAAATTTGGAGGCACTACCTGTTAGGGAATCCTTAAAAGATGTTCCCCGACCACAAGAGTTTGAAGTACTTGTTCACACAACCAGAGTTGAATATGAGACAACGAAGATGGCTGGATTTGATTAAAGACTATGATGTTGAGCTTCAGTATCACCCGGGGCAAAGCGAATGTAGTGGCCGATGCCCTTAGCCGAAAGACTCGCCCAAGCAAAGTCAGCACGATAGAGTACCCAATAGAGTTGCAAAGAGATATCCTACGGCTGAATTTGGTGATCACGGAGCAAGGCAGTATGGCAGCATTAGAACTCCAACCATTGCTGACAAATCAGATTAAAGCAGCACAAGATGAAGATGGAGAGATTCAAAAACTAAAAAAGAAAGTTCAGGAAGAAGATTCAACAGAGTGTGCGATAGACGAGCATGGAATCCTTACCTTCCGTGGTCGCTATTGCATACCCGACAAGAAGGAATTGAGAGAGCTGATCCTATCTGAAGCCCATTCATCTCAATTCTCCATTCATCCAGGAGGTACCAAGAGGTATCAAGATTTGAAGAAGTATTGGTGGAACCTGATGAAGAAAGAAGTGGCAGAGTGTGTAGCTAAATGTGACGTTTGCCAGCAGATCAAGACAGGCCACCAAAGACCATTGGGATTGTTGCAGCCTTTGCCAATTCACGAATGGAAATGGGATAGTATTGGCATGGACTTCATCACCGGACTACCCAAGGCTCATGAGGGATATGATGTTATCTAGATCATTGTTGATAGAATGACCAAGGTGGCTCATTTCTTCCCGATCAAACAGACCTATGGGGAAGACAAGCTTGCTGAGTTATATTTGACCAGAATAGTGACACTCCATGGAGTCCCGAAGAAGATTGTATCCGATAGAGGAGCACAGTTTACATCCAAATTCTGGGAAAAACTACATGAAGCTATGGGCACTGATTTGAACTTCAGTTCAGCATATCACCCTCAGACAGACGGGCAGACAGAGAGAACCAACCAGATTCTAGAAGACATGTTGAGAGCTTGTGCTATTGTGTATAGAGCAGCGTGGAATACTTGCCTCCCGTCTGCCCAGTTCTCATATAACGATAGTTATCAAGCCAACATCAAAATAGCACCATTTGAAGCCCTATATGGCAGAAAATGCAGAACTCCACTAAATTGGTCAGAAACAGGAGACCGACAACTTATTGGCCCCAGATTGCTCGAGATGCAGAAGCACATGTCAGAATTATCGGGGACAGACTCAAGATTGCCCAAGATCGACAGAAGAGCTATGCAGATAACTGCAGAAAAGACTTGAGTTTTGAAGTCGGAGTTTTCGTTTACATCAAAGTCACCCCGATTCAAGATAGTCGAGAGATTTCAAGTTAAAGGCAAATTAGCACCAAGATATGTGGGACCGTCCCAAATAATTGGAAGAGTTGGGGAGGTAGCTTATCAAGTGCAGCTTCCGCCCAACTTATCCAGGATCCATAACGTGTTCCACATATCCCAGCTTCAGAAATGTCTACGTCAGCCTACAGACGAAGTGCCATCGTCAGATATTGAATTACAGGATGACTGCACATATGCTGAAGAACCACTACAAATACTTGAGACGTCAGAAAGGCAGCTCGGAAACAAGAATGTCAGGTTTTGCAGAGTACAATGGAAGAATCACACAGCGGATGAGTCCACTTGGGAAAGAGTCAGATTTGCAGTGAGATTTGCCCAACTTACTCCTGACCAAGTTAATCTCGGGGTCGAGATTCTTTTAAGGGGGTAGGTTGAAAAGCCCCAAAATTTCAAACCAAAATTTTTCTTTGTTTTTGCTGAATTTTGGGTGATTTTCTGGAAACTTTCCCTTTTGGGAAAGTCTCCCCTCGCGCCGTTTTCCCTTTCCAGCAAGGCGCCACCCCCTTCTCCTTGGCGCCCCGCCCCATTCCCTCATTCCCCCTTCCCCGGCGCCTTCCCTCCTCCTTCTCTCCCGCTGGCACCGCGCTCCCCGTCTCCTCTCCCCTCTGGCGCCTGCGCCCTTCCCCCTCTTCGCTGGCGCCCGCTCTCTCCCCGCTTTTCCCTCGTGCGTGCGCTGCGCCCGTGCCGCACCGCCTCCGCGCCGCGCTTGGCTCCGCGCCATCTCGACCGCCTCAGTCCGAAAATGTGGACACCCTCACGCCGCGTCGTCGCCTTTGCTCCGGCCCCACCTGACAGCGGCAGCCTTCTCCCTCTCCCGCGCGCGGACGCGTCTCCGCCATACCCGCCGCTCACCTGCTCCCATTCCCTGTCGCGTCGCCATTACTCCCCCTGGGCCGTGCGTCACCCCCTGCGTGGAGGAGACACTCCACCTGCTCCCGTCACTCCTGTTAACTTCGCGCCGTACCCGTTGCCTTCTCCCCGAAGGCTCCCTCTCCTCTCCGCTCAGTATAGAAAACGCCCCCTTCGCTCCCTCCTTCCCCTTTCCTTCCCGAGCTTCCCCACGGCTCTCAAACACTTCCTGCCACCCCAGAGAAGCTCCCAAAGCAGCCAATTGAAATCCAATCGCCCGGAGCGCCGCCGCCATCTTCCCCTGCGCCGGCGACCCCGTGAGTTGATCTCCTTCCCCGTTCCCGCATTTCTCGATTCCTCTCGGCCAGAGCTCCCTCACTACCCCCTAACCACCGTGGTACCCTTGCTTGGCCCGGAGGATCATCGAGGAGTTCCCGCGATGAAGCTCACCGTCGACGAAACCACCTCACCGTGGCCAGACCGCTCCGAAGCTCCCCAGCTCCCATCTCCGCCGCCATCATGAGCTCCTCGCCCCACAGATCGTGTGGCTCCCACCGATTTGACTCATTCGGCCCCGGAGACCTTCCCCACCGCAGTGGCCCCATTCTTTCCCCTTCTGCCTTCGGTCACCCCAGTCGCCTCCCGCACCTCCCAAAGCCCTAAAATGGATTCCCCTCACTCCCCTCTCTCTCCTGGTACCCTTAGTCGTCGGCGACGTCCCTTCCCGCGCCCGGACCGCTGTACCTCTGTCCCGGGAGCCCTGTAGCGGCTGGAGGTGGAAGACGATCCCTCCCCGCGACATGGCTCTTTCTCCTCCGTCCATCTCACTTGTGCCATATAACCTCAGCCGCCCGATCTCACCGCACGCGCCGCCGATCTTCCCACCCGATGCCGCTCGATCGCCTTCACAGATCCGCGCTGCCGCTCGCCAGATTCGGGGCGCCCGCCCGAGCGCGCGCCGCTATCCGGCCGCGTGCGCGCGGGAGGGCCGCTCCTCGGCCGCTTCTCTGCGCTGAGCCTGCGCGCTGAGGGCAGCGTGAGGTCGCAGCAGCCGCCGCCACGCGGAGATTTTCACGGCCGCATCAGAGCAAAGCGGCTGGGCCGCACTGTTCATCCGATTTTCCAGAGATTTTCCCAATTTCTAAATCCCAGAAAATCCAAATAAATTCTAGAAAATCACAGAAAATTCCCAAATTTCACCACCTTGCTCAGAAAAATGTCCTGAACCCATTTTTGACCTCCATTCCTCCAAATTCATCCTAGATAAATTCCAATTTGAGGATTTATGCATTTTACTCCTTTTTAAATAGTTCATTTTCCTTGCTTGATTAGGCTCAAGCCGGATTTATGTTATTTTCTATGTTTGCGCTAGTTTCGGAGATCCCGGAAGCTCAAGTGCAGTCGCAGGATCCAGGAGTTTCTTCGTTCGAGCTAGCTGAGACCATCCGGATTCACGGCAAGTCACAAGTCCTTGACCATGTTGAAATCCCATGACAATTAATTATGTTATTATGCTATTTGCATTAAGCTAGTTCAAAAATAAAATAAAATGTTTAGAATGACATGTTATGTAGTTAATCCTACCACCGATAAATGCCATGTTAAACTTGTAGCCATGCCTTTGTAACCCTAGAAATAATTATCTGTTAATCTGAATAACTGTAGGTTATTATTATCATGCAAAGTCTCATACTAATAAGGTTGTGGCTGCGGGCCAATAGAATTTACAAACCCGACTCTAGGGTAGGGTGGTATGGGACACCGTGCCCTAGAGCGGAGAGTGCCGGCGTGCACAAGGTAGGGTAAGGGTTGGGGAAAGAGCTAGCGAGTTAGTCTTCGCCCAACTCTTACCTTAGGACTGAAGTTAGGGTAAGGGTGTTGTAGGGAGCCGCGAGATGGCTTACGCCCACCGCTTACCCTAGGTAGGGGGTCGCGGGCCTGGCGAGGTTGCGGACCCCGGATAAATGTAAGGACTAAAACCCTTACGCTGAGCAAATAACATGGTGATCGCTCAACCACAGGAGTTGACTTGTCAACACTGGTTTAGTAGCTGCTCAACTCGATTGAAACTCTACAGGTGTTGAGAAGGCTTGATTTTGAGAAAGCGAGGTTAGGTAGGCCGTGCTGCGGGTGCCAAACAACGGTAAAGTTCACTCGAAGCGGACGGGAGTTATATATGTGCCAGACCCGAGTGGATTCTACCGGGTAGAGTCTATATAAAGAGTTGAGCAGTGAAACGACCTGGCTTTCTTAACCCGGACGCGGAAGTTAAGAAATCGTGTGGGTAAAGCTGAGCAAACTCTGCAGAGTCAAATAAATGGTATTCGAATGCGCCGTGCTCCCGGTTATTGGAGCCGTGTCACTTGGGTGATTCCAGCCGCAAAGCTTAAGTAGATTTGTACATGCTTTAACTTGTTCAGTTGGTTAATTAACCTTTCGTGAAAACCCCTGAGATCTTGAGAAGTAGTTTTGGGTCCGTTTTATCAAAATGTTTGCAAATAAAACTGCATCCACTCAAGGATAATAAACCAAGTATACTCCCTTTCTTTGTTGATCCGTGCAAGTAGTAAGTTAGGGTTTTCCTTATGATTTGCTGAGTACGGGGTTGGAGTACTCAGGCTTGCAAATTTCCACAGATACCAGAAGGAGAAGAAGGCAATTCAAGATTTCGTGTCAAGAAGGTCTCCCCGTCGAGGACGTCCCGGAGGATCTCTTCTTCGACGAGGACCCGTGGCTTTAGGTCTTCACCACGCTCAAGCGGATCTTGGAGTCTTTTATGATGTAATTATACTTTAGGCTTGCACGCCCCGCTGTCAAAACTGGATGTTATTCCATATGTGAAATATATGTTGGATTTTTGTTGTAAGCATGCGATGGTATACTCTTGCGCGACATTCCATAACCGTTCATGAGTGAATAGTTACGGGGTGCCGTGTCCGTACGCGCCCCTGGAAACGGGGGCGTTACAGAGCTGTGCATTCTGGAGCTGTCTCTCCCTTGACCAATGGAAGAAATGGCGAGCCTCAATCAACATATAATCAAAACTTGCCTTCATAGATCTATAGATCATCCCATGTGATATCATCATCATGGTAGACATAGTACTGGTGACATCTAAAGATGGTGCTGCTAGTGGTGTAGGCAAGGGTCCATGTGTCCCCGAGGTTCTCAGCTGGGTGGGTGAAGTGGTGCTTCCCATATCAAATCCCGGTATGTCTCGGTAGAGTGTGGTGCTCAGGTAAGCGGGGAAATGAGCTCTCAGTGCATGCATAGCATCCTTAGCTGCAATCTGCATGGCATCCTCAGGGTCTGGCTGAGATGCAGCAAACTCTCTACGGAAAGTAGGGTCTAGTGGAAACCCCTCAAATACTATCACAATGCTCATAAAATGCCAGGCAAGGTGCCATGTGCATGAGCAATATGACGGGGTGGCCAGTGACCTTGTGTGGCTGTACTCTAACATGGACCATCCTGCAAAGAATTCGGCTAATCAGTATGGTATATCGGTTGTGCATGCTGAGATAATGAGTTGTTCAGTAAGGGAAGTGGCAATTAATCTTCGGGAGGCAGTCTGTGTGTTCATGCAGTATGTTAGAATGGAGTAGCTATTTATTAAAGGAACATGCACAATGCTGCATGCTGAAATAGAGATGCTAGGGGATGAAGAGTTGCTACTGACTTTGGAGTTGGCATGGTACTGTGCATGCTTGGGAAAAATAATAATTTTCTATGGTCAGTAACATGCTAATCACCATTGAGTCACTATGCATGGTCTGTTCATGCGTGGGAAATTGCCTCCTAGTGTCAGGAGCTTGCAAATCACTTATTACCGTCTCTATACATTGTTTACTTATGACATACAATATTTTGTCCTATAGTTATTCTAAGTTTGGGAGAGATTACATAATAACATAGTGCCATATAACACTTCAGATTGCCCCCCTCAATTTTCTTAATTCAACTCCAGCTATTTATGTGGCCCTCGTAACCATTGCTCCGATACCACTTGTGATGATCTGTGTCATTACTAAGGGTTAAATACACTAGTCAATGGATTATTATTTATTTAGCTGGTAGAACACCGTTATAATGAATAATAAGCCCATCAGATTGTTGCAGTGAATAATAATTAGAGACGATACATCATTATTATAAACCATACCATGCAAGCTTAATATCTCCAATAGAGTTTAACTGGTTTGCACCATTATTACAGCTTCCTCATGGAAGTTTCACCTAGCTTTATTTTATACCTGGAGTGACACAATACCCCATAGCTTCCATAGATGAATTACTAGTTTCTCTAGTCATCCCAACCTCCAGTAGAAATATTAAGATCATAGGCAGCGTTTTCTGGGTCCATAACTTCCCAATCATCATATGAGTAGTCATCCCATAAGTATCCTTCTCCCGGTTCAGTTGGATTATTAGATTGCCTTGGTTCTTACAAAGGAGGGTTAATAGAGAGAGTGAGTACAATGTACTCTGCAAGCATATTGGCAAAATGCATATTCATGAGTTTTATGTCATCCTAGCACCTTCCCTAACTTAATCTCTCCACTTTGTGAAACTACAATTATTTGAGAAGGTTTATCCATTTTATGTCTCAAAAATCTACTCATCACTCATAATATGACCCTGATAGGCTCCCGCAGCCTCCAGTCTAGGAGACAGGTATGAATGCATGATTGAGACCTACACATGTTGGTATCACTTTACCTATAGTTACTTTGACTTTAATTGCCCTCGGTTTTCGCACATTTCCTTAGATGTAGTGCTCAAATCAGAGTACAGAGCCGTTTCCCTTATTTTCATGTACTATAACTTTACCTGGCTAGTTATAGTCGTTAGCCCGGGGTGGTTTCTTAACCTCACCCAACACTTACCCTACTATGCGCTAGTCATTGGTCAGGTCGGACTCACCTTCACCCGACACTCCTCGCGCTCTTGCCATCTCTGGCCTTGCCGTCCCCTCACAATTATACACCGCTTACCCATGTGGAGTGTATAGTAACTTGATAAAGTAATTAAGTTATGCCCATGTTTAACAAGACCATGGCCAATGCGAGGAATACGGCTTGTTGCACGAGTGAGAGTTTGTTTATCTTTATATGCTATCCATATGCAGGGCCCAACTTGCCATTGTTACCCAACATGGGCACCCTCTGCCCTCCATTGTTATTTACTATAAGCTAGTTGCTCCATCAACTGGACCTACCCTTAGACTTCTCATCCCATCCTTCTCACTTTATTGTTTGTTTTCCAAAAATATTTTATGCACGTGGTACTAATAACATGTAATCAAATAATTTGTAATTAAATTACTTCTACTTGACATGATCAATGGATATCTTGCCTGGTATTCCTAGGTCGAGCTTAGACTTACTCAGTTGTGATTTCTAGGGGTTTCTTCTCCTACTGTTGCCAGTACCTACATTTTGGTATACATACTGAACTTAGGCGTAATTTGTTAGGAGACATTAGTCTATGTATTAGTGTGACCATTTCTAGGGGCTAATGTCTGGTACAAATGTGGCGTCGTTGTACTAGTATTTGTCTTAAGTATGTACTAATTAATCTCCTAAGGTTACTGTTTGGCTATCATTCTACCTTCTAGTTATTATCTAGTTTTTCTGGTCAAGTTACTAATTATCTTTTTGGTTTCCTTTACAGGGCTTGGTGTAGCACTACAGCTTGTGTTCGTTACATAGCATGGGGTGCAGAAGTGGTACTGTGTTGTGGGCCCCATGGTCAAAGACATATCTATTGCTCTCTCTCCCTCTCTTTATCCGAACAGCCATCCCCTTCCTATTACTCTCACCAACCCGAGACCCTTGTCCCCGTGTTCATTCGTCTCCTCCCTTTCGTGGCTCTCATCGATGGTGTCACCCCGGTTGGATCTGGTGCTGACAGTGGATCTGCTGGCTACCTTTGCTTAGCTGTTCTCCTACCTGGCCAAGTGTTATCACCTAACTTTTCCTCTTCTTTTTCTTTTGGTTCTATTTTGCCTTGGTCTTGTTCTCCTAAATCGGGTGCTCTTCCTTGGATCTAGCCATGGTGTCTTGGTTCTGCTATGTGGCACAATTTTGTCGGCTATCTCAGTGCCTTGATGTGTTGCGGCAAGGCTTAGGGCCCCGCATGTGTCAGGGCACACGCGACCGTGCCACCGGGTGTGCGTAGGTTCTCGAGGGTGCGGTAGCTACTGTGCTGCCATGGATTTGCCAGGGTGAGTGGGTGTGGCTTGGCTATGCGGTTCTAATCTCACCGGTGCTTGGGAATAGTCATGGCTGCATAGCTGTAGCCTGCCGGTTCTCCCCCTTCTTGGCTTTGGGCTACTATGGTAAGATTGTCCTTCCCTCCCTTCTCCGGGATAATTTACCTATGTTGTTCATGGTTCCCAGTGACGGAACCAGCAAAGTGAGAAAGGGGGGGCCAGTGTGGCCAGACAAACCACAAGGATCGGCAAAGTGTATATATATAAAATATAAATATCCATATAATCATAGTTTTTATTGTGACAACACATAGAACTGACTCTTTAGTAAAAGAGGATAAAAGAAACTTACTTCTTTTTTTCATTTGAGCCTCACTTTGCGCGTCTTCATGGCATAGAAATCATCAATAATGGCATCCGTTGTGAATTGTATTGCCAGTTCCTTCTCAATATAGATTACCAAACAATCTCTCAAAATGCATCTTCCATTTTATTTCAAGTCTTGTCTTGACAAGCTTCATTGCGTAAAATGCTCGTTCGATGTTGCGGTTGAAACCTAAGAGTAAGGACAAGTCGAATTAACCTAGAAATCAAAAGGAAAGGAGAATGCATCTTGTTATTTCTACAAAAACAAAATGCATAAATAGTAGGGAATAGGAAAATAGTATACCACAATCAAATAATAGTCCTTTGATTTTTTTGTTTCTACAAGCCGATGACAAAGATCACCTACACTTGTTAAATCCTGAAACTTCGGATGGGTAGGCACATCAAGCTCATAATGTTGTAATTGGCATCTCAATTTAACTATTTCTTGATCCGAAAAGTCATGGGATAAAACTTTGAAGCTAAAGTACACACATCATCAATCTTGAATGAACTGAATGAATCTTTAGGATCCGCACTAGTACACAAAATGAGGAGCTCGGTTGCTTGTTCATCAACCTAGAATTTAGCTCTTGCATTTCTTTGATCAACCGCAACTATGAAAACATCATATCTCGTAGTGATGCTCAATCGTTGTCTCACTACTTGAACGAGATCGAATATAATCAAGATAGAACCCATTCATATCTCGGAACAAGAATGCCTTGTTTAGTACAAAAGATGTCACTTCTTCGAGAAGTTTGCTCCAACCATGATCTCTTAGATTCGAATCAATCTTTTGTGGTGCCAACATCATCCATAGCATTTACAATATCTTGAGATTTCTCATGTAACTTTCGCAAAGAAGATCTCATTATTCCCATCAACTCTTTCATTAGATGTAAAATAAATACAAAGTCAAATGACATCATCAATCTAACAAAGACAAAGAAGATTCCTCGCATCAAGCAAGACTTCCTGACCTTTAGAAGTAGCAATATCTTTAAGTACTAAATAAGTAGCTTTGTATGCTCTCAAAAGGCTACAAACAGAATCATAATGGGAGCTCCACCTAGTGTCACTGCACTCCTTAATGTTCCAACTTGGTTTGCTCCACTTGCGCTTCTAAGTCACCAAGTTCAATAAGACGCTCCATTTCAGCTACTTGATTAGCATGCGATCATCATTTCTCTTCTTGGAAGAAACAACGGTATTGACAATAAAATAAAGATGATCAAAAAGTTTTCAACCTCATATACTTCTTTAGATGCAGCAACAAGAGCTAATTGTAATTGATGAGCAAAGCAATGCACATAATATGCATAAGGGCAATCTTCTCGAATTTGGCTGCGCAATCCATTCCACTCTCCACGCATGTTACTAGCACCATCATATCCTTGTCCACGAATATTTTGCACATCTAGATTATGATATGATAAGACAGTGCATAATTCTTGGTGAAGAGTGGCTGATGATGTATCATGAACATGGACAAGATCAAGAAACCGTTCCTGAATGAAACCCTCTTTGTCAACAAAACGAACAACAACTGCCATTTGTTCTCTTTTTGACTCATCTCTAGACTCATCAACAATCAAGCAAAATTTAGAATCACCAATTTCACGACGAATTGCCGATTGCACTTTAGTAGCCATAACATCCAAAATTTCCTTTTGAATTTTTGGTGAAGTATATTTAGCATTTTGTGGAGCATTATCTAGGACAACTGCATTGACCTCTTCGTTATATGAAGCTAGAAGTTTCACCATTTCACGAAAATTACCTTGGTTCTTTGAAGTAGCTGGTTCATCACGTCCTCGAAAAGATTGCCCTTGAAAAGCTAAGTATCGAACTGCATCAATAGATGTCCCAAGACGCAACCGATTCTTCTTGATATCTTCTGTGTTTGTTTCTGCAGCACATGCTCAATATGGCCTATTGTATTCTTGATTATCATAACACTTCATATTAAAATTATGAGCAGATTTACTATCATTTCCCATGTGAACCAAGAATGAACAGTTAGCACCATCATTCACTTTTTCCAATTATTAAATCCTTTCACTATAAATGTATCGACCACGCCTTTCCGATGGCTTCTTAGAAAATAGAAAGCAAGGAAAACAAAAGGTCGCATCTTTTGCGGTGAATATTCTAACCAAGGAAAAGCGGTGAACCGGTGAGATTGAAACTGCGTGGATGATTTGTTTGGACCGTAAGTGATATGTGTCCATGTGAAATTGATAAGGGCCATGCATAATGTATACTTTGCGAACTTGATCTCTTTCATTAGCAGATACTCCCAAATTTGCCGACGTAAGCCGGATCTCGTTCAACTATCAAAACGCTGCATCGCAATTTCAGCATTAACCCTTTGAACTTTTGGTGCCGGCTGTCTTGGTGCTTCTTCTGCGATCCTCTGTTCTTGAGATTGGGGCTTCTTCGTCGACCATCGGAGAGTTATTTTGCTCCAATTGTCCATCACCATATATATCTACCTTCTTGAAAAAAGAATCAATTGTCCTTTTAGGGGGCATTATTTCCTACCTGAATATGCATACAATGATACAAAATCAAAAATTTGCACGGATGATCATTGCAAATTATCAATTAAAAAATAGAAATCGGACTAATTGATCAAGTTCACACAGGGCAAGGCCATTTTCCGGACATTCTCCTTCCGGCGGTGATGTACCTGATCGGATCGTCACGGTGCCACGATCACTGCGCCCAGGCCGAGGTGCGGCGCGACGGAGCGGCAGACGGCAGTGCTACCCCGCTTCGCAATTTGCCGATGGACGCCGGCCGCCGAATTGCCGATGAATCGCAAATCGCAATGCTGAATTGCCGATGGACGCCGGCCGCCGGGACGCAATCACGCGATCGAGATGCTTCGTATACGTGACCTTTCTCCTTCCGACGCTTCCGTTGTTGGGCTGGGCCGCGCTGAGGCCTGAGGGGGGTCTAAAAAATTTTTTGCGGCATAGGGGGGGCCGTGGCCCCTGCTGCCCCCCCCCCCAGTTCCGTCTCTGATGGTTCCTACTGGCCCATTGTTCTAGTCTTCAGATCTACTCATGGCTTAGGCTTGTGGTTACATGGTTGTTACGTGTGTTAGCAATTTATTTGTGCCATATGCTAGCCATTGGCTGAATCAATGATAACTCATACTATGTACCTCATGTTAGTTATTATTCATTTTGTATGTGGTCCATAATATGTTCGCATGTTAGTTCTTGCTAAGATCTTTAGTATTTTATCCTCATTATGCCAGATTATCTCTATTTTCTTACTGCGTATTTAATTTCCCCTTTCACTAGTTCTGCAATAGCTAGTTGGTTGGTGTATTTCTATGTTCCTTTCTACTGGTTCCTCATGCTTTCATTTGTTAACTGTGACCTGCATGCTCTTCCATGTTACTTGGCCCGCTCTATGTGTAGAACGCTTAGTTATGTCTTTGTGCATGATGCTATTGCTATACTGATGGGTGAATGTTCTAAAGAATGAGGATGAGTAGGGAATCACCCTTTGTAGTAGTTGATGACCCTTTCCACTATCTAGTGGCTTCCCACCCATGCTCATGGCTCCTTGACTGACTTTCTCCTCCTCGTCAACTGGTCTCGATGGCTTCAGGTCACAATTGTGACAGTGGGTATGGACCACTGGTCCTGGTGGCTTTGGCTAGTGTTGCTACCTAGTTAATTGGATATTCCTAGTACTAGTGCTTCTAGTGCTCCACTTTGTCTGTGAATGGATCTTTGCCCTTGTTCCTTTGAAGTGGTACTGTACCCTCTCTTTTATACTCCCTTGCCCCCTCCTTTTCTCCTCTGCTGCCCCTGCTGCTGTCAGCTTCCCATTGGCCCTAGGCCTGGCAGTAGTGTGTTGTTGAGTTCCTATTGGCTAGTTGGGGGGGTGTGGAGGGCCCCTTGTGATTATTGCTGGTGTTTTTGTTTTAGCTAAGGTTGGGGAATGGTTCTTTGGCATCTTTCCCGATTTGGCATGTTTTTTTGTTGCCTAAAAGAGGATGATTCCTCCAAATGTTTCCTTGCCTATCCATGTGGCGCTGTGGGTTCCTCGCTCAACTAGTTGGTTCTCCATTGGTAAGGTATTGACTTTTTCGGTGATGGCAATAACTTTTTTTGGCTCTTCGATGGTGGCTTACGAGGCTAGTTAAAGTGGGCTTTCACTGGATGATGAATCCATATTAGTGAGAGGTACCGGTCGTCCCTGAACGGTCCTTAGCATCTCAGTAAGCTAAAAGAACAGATACTATATGAAAGGTTGGGTCTGACGGTCTTTACTAACTATTAACTCTTACTCGTGTTGTTGTTTCTTTTGTAGGGTAAAAATGTATCTAGTCTCTATTATTTTCCATGTATTTCTCCCATCTATTATTTGAGTATTTTCAGTGTTGTAAATTAGGTGTCGTCAAGAAACCTGGTTTGTAGCCTAATTTTATATGTACTGGACTGTTGTGAGTCTTGGTTACCTTTATTTGTGAAGCTTTGTTTTTGACGAAATAGTATTATTATTACCGGTTTGTAAGTGGTTACCAGTCTGATTGTGATTGGCCTTTAAAAGAAAATGAGGGTCCATCGTCAACCACCTGGATTACATGGCACGTACTGTGACTTCTGGGTCCATCGTCAACTGCCTGGATCACATGGCACGTACTGTGACTTCTGGGTCCATCGTCACTGTGCCCTGGGGATGGCACTGTGCGCGATGATTATGATGTGTGGTTTTGAGGCTAAGATGGCCATCTATTTTTAGGGCTCGATTGTTCTGAGCTTATGAAACACTTCTATCCGACCGGTGCCTGTCTCATCCATATGTAGACATGTTGGGGCAGCTTGGATTACATGGCACTGTGACTTCTGGGGTCCATAATCAACCAGCTGGGAGGCCCCCCAATTGTGTGGCTAGCATCAGTAGAAACCCAGATGAAAATGAATTTACTTTCTTATATTTTACACTCATTTTTAATAAAGGAAACCAAGATCAGATGCAATCTATGTTATTACTACTTGTTGTACTCATTTCTTATGAATGGTTCAAATTAGCCCGTTCTAACCCAAAAATTCAAACGGCATGACATGATATAATCAGCGGTGGGAAGAGGTTAGTGACCTAGTCCATGACAACGACCAGTGGAGTATTCTAGACTTCGTCACCTTTGATGCGCCTCAGAACCGAAGAAGCCTCCTCTACCGAGAGTCCGAGAGCTCTAATTTTCTTCCAGAATTTGCAGCGTTAAAACAACTCCAGCTTCTCCCTAGCTATATTGAACTTATGAAGTCACTGTTCGGAGCATACCCATTTGGTCGTCCTTGTATTCAGATGGTGCTCGCCCTCTATCCCTTGCTCAAACTTATGCACCGGCTTGTTAGTTCGCACGTACCTTTATTGCTTTGTTTGTATACCTGATTTAGCTCTGTTAGACCATCTGGATGGTCGTAAATAAATATATAATGAATAATTGACATTTAGTTTACTTTGGATTTTGCGTTTATGAAAGACTTGGTCGTTTGCAGTGGAAGTCTTTGCCTTTAAGTGGTTGTGTGCAGCTACGAGTGATTTTAGACCACAGTTGAGATTACGACCACGGCATGGCCTTCAGACATAAGACTACAACCATAGTCTTCAGTCTTCAGTGTGGAGGGCGATGGAGTCTTTGGAAAGGGCCCTCCAGGACCTTTCCGTTGACGTGCTAGACATTACGCATGGCCCCGAGGATCGGACGCAGATGCTTGAGCGAATCAAAGAGGGCTCGAGCCTCGCCCTCCGCGGTGCCAGAGCCTTCGGCGACCACTACGGCTTTATCGGTGCTTGCCTCGCCTTCGCCATGCTTCACACTCGGGGGTGCGGACACGTCAACGAGCTAGCGAACTCTCAGCTGGATCTGCTAGCCGAGCCCTTAGCGATGTCCAATGTCGTTCGCTTCATCCAGCCCGCCCTCCAGACTTTTTATAGTCGAATCTGGTGCTACATCGGGGAGGACGCGGCCAAGGTCGCGCTGCAGCGAACGCTGCATCAGGAGAGGGACTTCCTCGAGTGGCTCGAGGAAGTTCCCCGGTGCAACGAAGATGGCGCGAACCCATAGGTGTGATGCCGGGGTTGGGTGTGTTGTGTCATGTACGCCTAGCTATACGGTTGCCTTGCAGCCTCCTCTTTATATGAATGAAACAACACTTGCCCAAGATCTTCTGTCGTTGCGTACTATTTTGCTCTGGGCGGGTGTGCCATGTAAAGGCCGGGTTCTCGCGCTCGGCCTCGCCTCGAGCGCGACGTATGGGCGAGCCTCCGCTGCGTCTTATTGAAACTCAAGGTGCGTAGGAACATCAACCATGTCTTATTTATACTCCAGAGAGTACGTGCAAGGGCAACGCCCGCACGTGCGCTGGGACATCCGTGTCTTGTTTATACTCGGTAGAGTGCGCAGGGACAACATCCGCGTCTTATTTATACTCCGTAGAGTGCGCACGGAGGTATGCCTCGATGCTGCGTCTTGTTTATACTCCGTAGAGTGCACATGGAGGTATGCCTCGACGCTGCGTCTTATTTATACTCCGTAGAGTGCGCACGGAGGTATGCCTCGACGCTGCATCTTATTTATACTCCGTAGAGTGCGCACGGAGGTATGCATCAACGCTGCGTCTTATTTATACTCCGTAGAGTGCGCACGGAGGTATGCCTTGACGCTGCGTTTTATTTATACTCCGTAGTGTGCGCGCGGAGACATCCCCCCGCTGCGTCTTATTTATACTCCGTAGAGTGCGTGCGGAGGCGGACCTCGACACTACGTCTTATTTATACTCCGTAGAGTGCGCACGGAGGTATGCCTCGATGCTACGTCTTATTTATACTCCGTAGAGTGCGTGCGGAGGCGGACCTCGACGCTACGTCTTATTTATACTCCGTAGAGTGCGCACGGAGGTATGCCTCGACGCTGCATCTTATTTATACTCTGTAGAGTGCGTGTGGAGGCGGACCTCGATGCTACGTCTTATTTATACTCCGTAGAGTGCGCGCAATGGTGGACCGAGATGGAAGCTTCGCAGACAATCGGCTTTATTAATCTCCCGTTTGCGCGGACGAGCGTTTACAATGGACAAGGTACAGATGTTGCTACATGCTTCCCTTTTGTCCTAGACATAGTACCGCTGCAGCCTGTCTGCATTCCATGTGTGGCCAAGTGTCTGCCCTTCTAGCGTGGCAAGGCGGTAGGCTCCCTTCTGCAGAGCTACCGCGGCCTACCACGACAATGTATGGGCCTTCCCATTTGGATTCCAGCTTGCCGACCATTTCTGCATGGAGTGCCATTTTGAGGACGAGGTCCCCAGGCTGGAATTCTCGAGGGTACATGTAGCGACCACGCGCGCACACCATTTGCCGCGCATACTTTGTGACGTGCTGGGTTGCGCTTACTCGCTCTCCATCAAGGAGGTCTAGGGACAATTGGCGCTCTTCTTCGGGCGCCTGGACGAGGACCCTTCTCGAGCCAGCCTTGATTTCCTCAGGCGTCACCGCCTCGTCGCCGAAGAGGAGTTTGAACGGCGTGAACCCCGTCGGGCGTGTCACCATTGTGCGGAGGGACCAGAGGACACTGTGGAGCTCGCCCGGCCACTTGCCCTTTGGCAGCCCGACAAGACGCTTCTTGACCACGGCGGAGATGGCGCCGTTCGCCCACTCGACTGCTCCGTTGGACTGCGGGTGCCCGACCGAAGCGAACCGGAGCGTGATGCCCATGCTGTCGCAGAACTCCTTGAACGGGGCAGCATCAAACTGTAGGTCGTTGTCGACGGTGACCTCCCTGGGCACACCAAAGCGGCATATGATGTTCTGCCAGAGAAAGCGCTGCATGGCCGCCGAGGTTATCTTAGCTAGAGCCACAACCTCTGGTCACCTGGAGAGATATTCCAAAGTGACCACTACGAACCGTAGGTCGCCTGGAGCCCGGGGGAGTGGTCCCACAACATCGATGCCCCACCGTGCCAGCGGCCATACTGGGGGATGGGATTGAGGCTCGTCGGGGGCCTATGAATGACCCGTCCCATCCATTGGCAACCTTGACACCGATGCACGAGGTCTTGGGCATCGGCAACGGCAGTTGGCCAGTAAAAGCCTTGCCTGAATGCCTTGCCGACTAGCGACCTCGGCGCAAGGTGCGAGCCGCAGAGTCCCGCGTGAATTTCTGCAAGGAGTTGCTTTCCTTCTTCGTGTGAGAGGCACCGCAAAAGCCATGCACAGACTCCTTTTTTGTAGAGCACTTCATCGAACACCTGGAAAGACCTGGCGCGATACTGCAGGCGCCGGAACTCAACGAGGTCGTCCGGCTCCATGATGCTCTGTAAGAAACCAAGATGGGCTCCCGCCAGTCACCCTGCTGGGTGATCTGGTGGGTTGTCCTGCGCGATGGCTGCTGCTGGTAGGATCTCATAGAATGCCCCCTCGGGAGTTGGGAGCTGTTGGCTGGCGACCTTCACAAGGACGTCGGCTTGCTCGTTGTCTGCCCGAGGGATGGCCTTGACCGTGACACCCAAAAAGTGTCGCTCCTTCGCTCTTACGGCTGCCAGGTACTTGGCTAACTCCGGGTCCTTGGCCTGGTATGACTTGTCCGCGTGGCCCGCTACCAGGCGTGAGTCGGTGCGGACGAGAACTCACCGCGCGTCAAGCGCTTTAAGCTTCGCGAGGCTGAAAAGCAGCACCTCGTACTCGACCGTGTTGTTAGTGGCGGGAAATGCGAGGCGCGCCGAGTACAACAGGCGGTGCCCCTCAGGCGTGGTAACCACTGCACCTACACCTGTGCCTGCAACACCGTAGGCTCCGTCGGTGTTGAGCATCCACACCGGGTCTTCTGGCTGCTGGGCGGGCTAAGCCGGCGGAGTCCACTCCGCGAGGAAGTCCGCGAGGACCTAGGACTTGATCGCAATTCGTGAGGCATACGTTAAGGAGAACGGGGTGAGCTCGGCTACCCACTTGCCAATGCGCCCTGTGGACTCCTTATTGTGCAGCATCTCCGCCAGGGGGAATGAAGATGGCATCGTGATTGGGTGGGCTAGGAAATAGTGTCAGAGCTTCCTCGAGGCCATGACCAGCGCGTAGGCGAGCTTCTCGAGCTCCATATACCGCGTCTTAGCGCCCTGAAGGGCCTTGGAGACGAAGTATACGGGGCGCTGGAGAGCGCCCTCCTCAAGGACAAGGATGGCGCTGACCGCTGTCGCCAAAGCGGCGAGGTAGAGCAGGAGGGGAGCCTCTGGCGCCGGAGCGACCAAAGTGGGGGCTTGCGAGATGCTTCTTGAGGTCGTCGAAAGCCTTCGCACAATCGTCGTCCCAATGGAAACCGTCGCAACCAAGGAGGGTCATGAAAAATGGCAAGCCCCGCTCCGCTGCCCTAGACAAGAAGCGGCTCAATGCAGCCATGTGGCCAGCATGCCTCTGGACCTGCCTTGTTGTCTTGGGCGGCTCATAACGAGGACCGCATCGACTTTATCGAGATTCGCCTAGATGCCTTGTCCGGACACAAGAAAGCCCAAGAGCTTGCCCGCCTGCACGCCGAAAACACACTTATCCGGGTTGAGCTTGTTGCCCGCCTTCCTAAGGTTGTCGAAGGTCTCCTGGAGGTCCTGACCATGGGAGGCAAGCTGTCTGGTTTTGACAACTACATCGTCGACGTAAGCCTCCACGTTCCTGCCGAGCTGAGTGGCCAGCGCTAGCACGATAAGGCGGGTGAAGGTTGCGTCCGCATTCTTCAAGCCAAAGGGCATCCTGACAAAGTAGTACATCCCAATCGGTGTGATGAAGCTAGTCTTATCCTCGTTGCCCTTGGCCATGTAGATCTGGTGGTAGCCGGAGTAGGCGTCCAAAAAGCTCACGAGCTCACACCCCGCGGTGGCGTCGACCAGTTGATCTATGCGCGGCAGGGGGTAGTCGTCCTTCGGGCATGCCTTGTTGAGGGCAGTGAAGTCGATACACATTCGCCAGGCGCCGCTGGCCTTCTTCCCCAACACCGGATTAGCAAGGCAATCCGGGTGCTGGACTTCGCGGATAACCCTGGCCTGGAGAAGCTTCGCTACCTCCACCTTGGCCGCTTGCTGCCGGTCCATGGACATACGCCGAAGCTTCTGCCTGACCGGCTTGGCATCAGGGTGAACCGCTAGGTTGTGCTCAATGAGGGCGCGGTCCACGCCTTTGATGTCCTCCGGGGACCACGCAAAGACGTCCGCGTTGCTCTGAAGAACCTGGAGCAAATCGTGCTCCACTTCCAGAGGAAGGCCCTCACCGATGGATACGAACTGCCCTTCAACTTGGAGAGGCACCCTTTTGACCCCGCCCTCCAGCCGGGGCTTAGGCGTCCACCCCAGAGCGGACGGCGTGTCCGCCTTGAGTTTGTCGATGAGGGCATGCACCTTGCGGTGCGGGCTCCTGGCACCTGCCTCCACGCGCCTGGCGAGATCTTGGTCGCCGAAGATGGTGATGACACCCCGCGGGCCTGGGAGCTTCATGCACAAGAAGCCATGGTGCGGGATCGCCCCGAAGGAGTTGATGGACGGGCGGCCCAGTATGACGTTGTACGGGTGGGGGATGTCCACCACGTCGAATACAACGTCCTCGCTCCTGGCATTATTGCCCTGACAAAAGGAGACTCTGAGACATACTCGACCCAAGGCCTTCAGCAGCTGGCTCCCGAAACCTTGGAGCGGGGTCCCCGGTGGTCCCAAGCGAACCCTAGGGATCCCCATGCAGTCGAGGGCCTCCGCAAACAGAATGTTCGCGGAGCTGCCCCCGTCGACGAGGACGCGCCTCACTTCGCCTCGTGGATGACCAAGGGATCCTGGTGGGGGAACTCCATGCCCTGGGCATCGGCTGACGTGAAGGTGATGTTGCAGTGCGTCATTCCCGGGAGTGTTCGCGCCCAGGAGGTCCCCGGCGAGGAGCCTCCGGAGATGACGCTGATGATGCGGTGCTGGGCCCCCTCTTTGGCCGCAGCTCACGGAGGGCTCCCCTACGACTGGTGCACGTGGGCCACGATAGGGGCGGCACTTCCAAGGCCCGGGTTCTGGCGGCTGCTTGCCGCAGCGCCATGAGTGCGGGGCATGCCAGCGTGATGAAGGAACGCGCGTAGGCTACGATAGCAGAAAATAAAAATTTCTACCGCGCACACCAGGACATCATGCTAAGGAGGGATCATAGATCGTTACCACTAGACGCGCAGCAAATGAAGAAGAGTTGGAGAAGCCGATCCAACCACGCGCCGAGGTAGTAGTGGAAGTAGCCGATCGTCCCGAACGGATCGTCTCCTCCACGCGATCAACCACACCACGAGCGGATCCAATCAGATTGTTGATGCCGATCAACGCCGCAACGGCGGCGCCTCCACCGGTATCCACACGTCCCGGCTGAACGCCGATCGCGAGTGTACCAAAGACTCGCGGCGGCTAGGGTTTGGCTCGGGAGGTGGCGGCTAGGGTTTTGCTCGGGAGAACAGGCGTGTGTACATCCTCATCCCCACCTCCATATATAGACCTCCACACTTGGGCCTCGTGGACCGAGGCCCAATAGGAGTCTATCCGGATCTCTATCCGAATTGAGCCCACATCCGAATCACATTCGAATTAGTGTTCCAACCCGTTAAGTGTGCGACCAGAGGTTCACGTATACTTGGTCGCGACCGGAAACACCTTTCCAACCACCACAGTAATAGCGGCCTCTAGCAAGACATATTAACCCCAAAGTATACGTAAAGATCATATCGGCTGAACCTGTAATGTTCTCATGTACGAATCCCTTTGCCTCACGATATAGATTAAGCTCAAGGCGAGACCTGTGTCATCCTCTTAATAGCTCAATCGCTCTCTCGATTCCGTGATGGATTGTGATTGACTCCTCAATCACATTGGCATGGCGATGCACTTTCATAATCCATTACATCGAGGGGCCCAGAGATATCTCTCCCATAAGGAGGGGCAAATTCTATCTTGATCATTCACATCCCACTACATATTTCATAGCAAACCCGAAGACTACTTTTATGACTACCCGATTCACGAGTAGTGGTTAGTAGTCCCAAAATAGGCTACTACGCATGTTGGGAACCATGATGATCTCAAGTCTAAGGATTCTACATAAACACTACTTGAGACCAACTGATGACACATGGAATCTCTGCAGTGTCTCATGGCGGGTCTATCCAACATATGTTCACTAACACATGTCCATATTATTGATTTGGTATCACCATACCATGATCCATGAGACATGATCATCAATCAATACATATGCTGATCTTTGAATCATATTTGTTCCTCACATGATATATGATCAGGGATCATTTAGAAATAGCAACATTTTGGCATTAAGAGTCTCATGAATAAGTCACATACTCATTGATCAATAATGATAATGTCTATTTCAAGGAACAAAGCAATGCATCATAAACATAGTATGTGATATATATAACATCTCCATGTTGCCTCTAGGGCATATCACTAACACGTGATGTGGTCACCATAGCCATGCACTTCACACCACCTGCCGTAGTCCAGGATTTCCTGCTCCGCACGTGGTCTCTCGTCACGGCCTCCTCCGCGCCCCCATCCTCGGCCCCCCGGCCCCTCCCACGCGAGGCGGGGGTAGGTTCCCCGGGGGGCGTCCTCTATGCCGAGGACGTGACGGGCCTTTTGGGGCCTGCGCTGGTTGCATCGGGGCTTATGCCTACCGCTTGATGAGCTCTCAGGCACCCTGGCGTCACCGTGTTTAGGGCGTCCCCCGCGGACCCTTGCTTGTGTTTTCCTTTCGGGGAGTCATTCCCCGTGCTTCCTTTTTGCGACAACCCCTCCGCCTGAATGAGGACGGGGTCATTGCCCTTGCGTCTTTGTGCATCCTCCTCCGCCGCGTACTCTTCTATTTTGCCGAAGAGCTTCACAACTGTCTTGATTGGCTTGCGGGCGTTGTACTCGGCCAACGGCCCTGGGCGGAGGCCCTGTACTACTGCGTTGATGATGGTTGTTTCGTTGACATCCTTGACCTGACAGCGGACCTTCGCGAAGCGCCTGAAGTACTCCCGAAGCTTCTCCGAGGGCTTTTGCTTGACCGCGAAGAGCTGATCCGCGTCGATGCGCTCGACATAGTTCCCCTGGAAGTTGTTGTAGAGTCGGTCGCGGATCTGCTCCCATGCGTAGACAGAGTTCGGCTCGATGGTGAAAAACCAAGAGAGCGCCACTCCCTGTAACGCGAGGAGGAGCCCCTTCGCCTTCGTGGTGTCATCTCCGCCAGCAGCTTCGATGGCGGTCTCGTACACCCGCATGAACTCCCGAGGGTCCGTGTCGCCTTTCTACGGCCCGATGGCACTGGGGAACTTGAAGTCCTCCGGCCATGCCGCCTGCAGAGAGTAGGGACTCCGGGTCCACGCGTCGCAGCGGGACGCAACTGGACGTAGGGGCGTTGCGGCTATCCGCCCGTTCTGGCGTGGGCTCCGGCGCGACCACTGGCGGGGTCTGGTGACTCCGAGCCTCTTGTATGTCCTGCACAGCCCCGCGGAGATCCGCCAACTCCCGCTGCAGCGTGCCGAGGGCCACCAGCAGGGCATTCTCTGCCGTAGGCGTGGCCGGGGTAATTGGCGCACCTGGTCACACGGCCGGCGCTCCTGGGTTGCTTGCTGCGCCAGCAAGGTGGACTCCGGAGTCGAAGACGAGGCCCGCATTGCCGCCGGAAATGCTCGCCGCTCCCGCACCGGGTGTAAGGCGGTGGCCGTGCCAACGTGGGCACCGGCGCTGTCGCCCCCAACCACCCGGCCAATGCTGCCGGCGTTGGCCGTTGTACCCACGGTGGGATCCCTCGCCATGCGCGGGGCGGTGTCGACCGTCGCGGCAGCAGTGGCGGTGTTGACTGTCGTGGCAATGGTAGTGGGGTCGACCGTCGTGCCGTGAACGTCGATGTTCGCGGCCGCCGCGCCTGCGTCGCCGTCCACGCCTGCGACTGCCGACGCCAAAGCACTGGTGTTGACGCGGGGCTCTGTTGCACCCGCCTTCTTCCTCACCGCCAACGATGAAGCTTTTTTTGGTGCCATCCTTCTTCGGATCTTGGGGCTTGCGCTTGTCCTCCCCAAAGACGGCGCCAACTGTTATGGTTACAGACCAAACAAAGATAGAGAGTATGGTAGTGGAGAGTTGGTGAGCAATGCTTAGGGTTCCCCCCATGGCCTGTATCGTGTGTGTGTGTGTGTGTGTGATATATATATATATATATATATATATATATATATATATATATATATATATATATATATATATATATATATATATATATATATATGTAGAGTCCCGAATATACAAATCCGGACTCTCACAGGTATTCTGCACTAGTCCAGATCAGGCTAGTGCACACAAGATAAACAAAGATGAAATATCGAACATATCACGATTTACTAAGAAAAGACTCAAATATTATTAATAATCATCAGAGTACGACCTTATGGCCAAGCTTACAATTAATAGCCTGAAAGGCTTAAAATAAACTAGCAGCGGAAATCCAAAAGAAAGCGCAGCAGCCAATCGACACACCCACAGGCTATCGAGTGGAGAACGAAGCCTAATCCGCGAAGACGTCAAGTACTCTCCTTCTGGAACCTCCTGCTGGTGATTCTCCTCCTCCTCAACTGAGCAACAGGGGCATAAAGCCGTGAGTACATAGAGTACTCAGCAAGTCGTTTGTAACAAAGATGCAATATAGTATGCAAGGCTTACCATTGGATGGCTGAAAGGTTAATTTTGCAGAAAGCAACAATTTAAAGTAAATACAATAAATAGATTGAAAAGCAAGCTTTGTAAATGATAATAAATAAGTAACCAAAGGAATTGAGACCAACCACAAGTGAACTGACCATTCACCCAAGGAATCCACCATGAACCAAGATCCATGAAATGAACACCCATGAACTAACCATTCACTTTCCAACTTAACCCAACCAGGTTTTTATGAAAACTCTACCCCTCGTGTGAAATCACCGAGCATTGTCCATGACCGAGGACACGGCTATTCGAATAGTTTTACACTCTGCAGAGGTTGCACAACTGTACCCACACGATGTGATTAGCCTCGCGCTAAGGAAATCACAACAAGGCTTTTACAATGATCCATCTCCACCTGATCCCACTCGCTAAGGTTTCGCCGTCGAGTAGGGTAACCCCCTAGTCGATAATTGCCCCCTCTTGCGCCACAACAACATCGGTAGTAAAACCAAAGTGGAGACTTCACAAATTATTATGCCAGGTCTATCCCATACTAGACATGTGGTTTGCACGATTAAGCTTAGATCAATGGCGCACAAAGTTAAGTCCTTAAGAATTACCCAAGCGAAGCATCCACATCCCGTGTGCAACTTGCACCCCCTTTACTGCACGATCATTCGCCCGAGTGAGAACCAATTTTGTATAACCAACACCAATGACACTACCCATGTCATGGCACACAAATTTTATAGCTGTGGTTGACCACCACGTTCAAGTATATCATTAAGTCAAGATTAATTAGCACATGTGATGATACACTCAACGTACTAATAATAAGCATGGCTAAGCAAAATAAGCGTACCACCCATGTGACAACTAGTATTGCATCACTAAATAATTTCCCATCCTATGGTGACAATAGAATCATGGCATTCAAATTATCAAGGAGGAAATAATCAATTAGGTCATTAACTACCAATACAAGGGTTTTATAATAAAATAGCGATGCATGATAATTTAAAACAAAGTAATACATAATAGATTTGAAAACTGGGTTCAACATGATCAAAGGACACGACTTGCCTTGGCCTTGCTCAATTAGGAATTCTTGATCTTCGGATCCGGCTTCAGCTCCTTCGAAAGCGTGATCTAACGAGAGAGAAAGCGAAACGAAACACAAAAACAAATTCACATAAAATCCAAATAAACTCCAAAAACTGCGAAACCAGAACTAAAAGATAGAGCTCAATTTTAGATTAATTTAGGAAGAAGAATTGGGTCGATCGGAGTTCGGACGAAGGAGAACGAGCGATCTAAAGTTTGCCGGGGCGAGAAAATGCTGGAAATTCACAGATGTTACTGTTCATCCGAGAACAGTTTTTGGAAAAGAGGCTAGCGCTGGCGAGAGGAGGCATGAGAGATGAATATAACTAGCAAAATGGATTGTTAGGGACCTAAGGCACATATAGGAAGTGACGGCACGCCAAACGGGATTCGTTGACGGCACGGGCGGCTACCACGACATGGGTAGGAGAGAGGAATAAAATCCGGCCATAGAACGTGGAGAAGTAGGGTGAGCACGGGCTAGAACGCGGCTTGGCGAAGCTAGAAAAATTGTCGGCTCACCCAGAAACCCATTGGAAACGGCGCAATCGACGATTGAATGACGTCGGGAAGGAAAAAGGAAAAACTTAATATCTTGGTGCTCGGTGAACGAAATCTAAAACCACTTGGAGGGTAGCTATCTAGGATGGTTTGGCACAAAGTGACGCGAACGGATTGGTGAAAACATCACCGGGTAGATGGGGGACACGAGATGCCATTGGCGGCCATGGCGAGGTTCGGAGGCGAAAATTTGTGGAGGCTTTCTGGTGAAAAGGGAGGAAACACGGCGTAGAACGCGACGAGGCAAGTCTAAGAAAAATTACGGCAAGGGCTAAAGCTTACCGGAGGCGACGAATCGACGTCGGGAAGCGCTTTTGACCTAGATTGGGGAAAACTTGATTCCGGGAGATTGGCTGCACCAAAACCAAATTAACTTGGCTAGAAGGTAGATGGGACATGATGGCACAATGTGACGTGAAAGAATCACGGAAAAACTCACCGGATTGCTCGAGACACGACGAGCAAATTCGGGACCGAAGGGCGTCGGTGCCGACGGCGTCCTAAGCTTTGAGGGGACTTGGCACGGCTTGGGATGGGTTTAGGGGAGCCAAGGGGTCGTATTTATAGGCTTGGAAGAGGTAGAAACCGACTCCAATCCACGGATTCTGGTTTAGAGTCCGTTTCAGAAAATTGGAGATAAAAGGCAAACGGATGAACGAAACGGAAAGTGACCAGTTGGGATGGATTCCTTGCGTGATTTGGCACAACTTTCCTTTTGGGAGGACATTGAGATAAGGTCCGGATTGGAAATTATGAAGAGAGAGGAAAACGGAAAGAACTGTGCACACGCTGGAGATCGAGCGGGCTCGGGAAGAAGACGGATGAACAGTACCACGCGGTACTGTTCATTCTCTCTCCTGCTTCTTTTTTTTGGAAATTTCAAATTGAGCTCAAACAAACTCTGAAAAATCCCAAAAAAAATAGAAAAATTCCTTGTGACACAAGGAACACAACTAAAATATTTTTGGCAAATATTAATATTTAATTTAATCATATTAAATCTTTTTAATTAATGAAAATTCCAATTAAGCTTTAATTTATTCCAGAAAAATCTAAATGGTGAATTTTATTTTAAAAGCTTCAAAAAGGCTCTGAAAATCAGGATGTTACAATATATATATATATATATATATATATATATATATATATATATATATATATATATATATATATATATATATATATATATATATATATATATATATATATATATATGTTGGACCTAAATAGCGACAGAGGGGGGTGAATGTCGCTTTCTAAAATAAATTCGCCCCTCAAGAATCCACACTTATAATTCTTCTCTAATAGCTATGGAAGCTATAAAGAAAGAAGATAAGTACTACTGAAAATCACAGCAATATGGATAAACCAGATCCAAAAAAGACAGTCAAGAAAAATAATTTCAGAGCAAGTTAGACTGCAAGCGGTAGTACCGCTGAGGCGAGCGGTAGTACCGCTATGCCGAGCGGTAGTACCTCTTTCCGGAGACGTTCGGACCGTCCGAACGTTTCATCGCTGCCGATCGGACTGGTCCGAACATGGGCAGTAGTACCTCTGAGCGGTAGTACCTCTCCAGGAGCGGTAGTACCGCACGAAATATTTCAGCAAACAGGATTTTCAGAAATCTGAGAAATTCACAAGGATTCTTGGATTCTTGGCTTGGGAAGCTTTGAGGATACCTAGGGAACACTCCTAGAAGAATAAGCCAAGAGCCAAAAACAAGAATCCACTAGAAAATCAAAAGGATTTCAGATTCATGCCCAAAACCGAAAATATTCAGAGAGCTGCGCAAAAACTCAAATTCCTGTTTCATTTTTGATCATTTGGCTATGAAACTTTGAGGATAGGTTATCAATAGCCTCTGGACCTCTCATGCCAAGTTTCATGCCATCTCGTGAAGGGAAATGAGATTTGATCAAAACCCTAGAAACTGAAAACTAAGAACAGAGGAGCTCAAGAATGAAAAACTGAAATTAAACTTGGTTTGCTCTTGGGATTAACTAGCCAAATGGCTTTTGAGCATCTACCATGTCATAGCAACCCATTTTGGGCCTTCCCAGCAAGCAAGAACTTCAAATCACAAAAAGAGGAAAATCATCCAAAAGAGAAAACGAAGGAAGAACAGAGAGCACGGGAGAAAACTTCAGATTTCCATTCATTGAAGCAAAAGGATTACAGAGGAGTCCCGATACGCATGGACAATAGAACAAGAGGAATGATTACAAGACTCTCAATCCATCTCCTCACTCTCCCTCTCCATCCTCAAGATCACCAAGAGCTTCACATGCTTCTTAGGAGGAACACACACAGAGAGGTCTCACATTGAGAACATCGAAGGAGACAACTCTGCCTCCACCAACAACTCTCAACCACTAAAGCCTAAAGCCAAAACAAACTCTAAAGCCTATTTTGACTAAAGGAAACCCTAAAATCCCTTCAAGTGTTCAAGTGGGCATGCAGCCCCTCCAACCTATTTATAGCCCACGGCTAACGGGTCTCCACCCCGTTACGCCCGCTAAATCCAACGAAGCCCGCTCCCGCTTGTGCAGCCTTGCGAAATTCTCGTTTCGCCCCTCCTGCACCTTCCGGGAAGCTTCCGCACTCCTTGTCTCGCACGCCTTGCAACCACCTCGAGTCCACGTCGTCTTTGACACATCCCGACCGTTCTGACCTCAGCGCCACCTGCGCCTAGTCCGATCCACCATGTCTCGCCACGACTCCGCCCGATGTCCTACAGCCACACAGACAAGAAGCACATCAAATAGCACCACTCGATACATGAAAGCGTAAATGGTATAAACACACCATACTTACACACACTGAAGTCAAAACCTGTCGAATCATCGGAATAAGTATCCTAATCCTATACGACAAAGTCTGACCAAGTCCGATCGAGCCCGTTGCACCATGCAACGTCAAGGTCCAAACCACCCAAACCAAACTCAACTTACCTAAAGCGATGTCAATTACTCATCATAAACACGGGATGACCTCCACATGGTCTCTCAATATATATATATATATATATATATATATATATATATATATATATATATATATATATATATATATATATATATATATATATATATATATATATATATATATATATATCTTTTACACTCTGTAATTATATATATATATATATATATATATATATATATATATATATATATATATATATATATATATATCTTTTACACTGGTGTAATTACACCCACCTCTAATATACCACCTAAACGAACTTAAAATACTCCTTTATCACTTTAGGTATACTCGTATACTAATTATAAGATACTCCAATGTGAACCACATGAAAAAATTGCAAGCGAGACCATAGTTTTTAGCATATTTTGTAAATATCTTCATATACACACATAAAAAGGAGTATGTCTAAAAAATATACATACCACCTCTGAAAAATTGTTCATACCACCTAGATGGTCTTAAATACTCGTATACTACACGTACATACCCTCTATTACGTGAGATACTCCCTACGTTGTGAGATACGATATAGGGTGTAATTACACCCGGGAGTAGAAAAGAGGCTTCCTATATATATATAATATATATATATATATCCACATGGGGAGTGTTTTTACAATAGTACCCTTACATTTGAGTATCCCTCTCAGGGGCACTTATGTCATTATACATGTCCCATTTTGGGCCTTACAACCTTCTAACAGGCCTGCTGGGCTTAGGTGGGGGCCATCCCTACAACAGGTATCATACAAGTGATATCAAGTGAGAATTGAGAAAAAAAGATTAAAAAGATGTATGTTTCAAGCATGCCATGGTTAAACAAAAGAAAAGGCACAAAAAGTGCATAAATGAAAAGAAGTATGCTTCAAGCATGCCACCATTCAAATGATAGCGTTATGAAAAAAGTATGCTACAAGCATGCCACATGCCTAAAAATCTAGTGTGAAGCAAAAGATTGTTTATGAGACTACTAACCAATCTAGATTTAATGTTTGCTTCAATCTTAGACTTTGACTTTAGAATTGGTCTAGTCATTGATGAGATGCCTGTCATTGATCTAAATTGTCTAATTGTGCTAAAAGACTAGTTTTCAATCTAGCTATATGATATATGACTTTATCTAATCTAGGAAGCTCTACTCACACTGATGGCTTGGTCAAAATATGGCCATGTTCTTTTCAACTTCTAAAAGCTGTTTTTCGGCTTTTCTACAGTAACTAGCTTTTGAACGGAGAGTATCTTTTCAAGATAGGGTGTACTAGTTAATTGTAGTACATACTTTATCGACTTCATTTATACCGGCAAAAACCGCACATGAGTTTCTATTATCCTGTAATATCTCACACAAACAGCCCAAAAGCCACAAGCCGCAGCCAAAAGCCATAAGTTTTAGCCAAAAAGAACAGACCCTATAAATACAACTTGACTTGTATAATTTCCAAAGCTTCTTGATCTTTACTCTCATTGCTCCTTCTTAGAATTGTTCTCTCTCTGAAAGTTTCTTCATGATTACATTGCTAAAGGGGAGAAATTGAAGTAAGAGGGAGGATATTTGGGGAGAAGTAAGGGGAGAGATATTTGGGGAGATTTTGAATTGGATTATTTGTGCTTCTCTTTCAAAACGCAAATCATTTGAGAATTTTTCAAAATCTTGTCAATGTACTCATCAAGGGGGAGATTGTTAAACCATGTGGATGATCATAAATAAAGATATGATGAATAATTGACAATAGGTTTGCTTTGGATTTTGCGTTTATGAAAGACTTAGTCATTTGCAGTGGAAGTCTTTGCCTTTAAGTGGTTGTGTGCAGCTACAAGTGATTTCAGACCACAGTTGAGATTACGACCACGGCATGGCCTTCAGACATCAGACATAAGACTACCACAGTCTTCAGTCTTCAAACTTCAGGCTTAAAACTACAACCACAGCTTACAGTCCTCAATCTTCAGACTTCAGGCTTAAGACTACGAACACAACTTTCAGTCTTCAGACTTCAGACTACGACCACGGCATGAACTTAATTACAACCACGGCAAACGTTGACCACGGCATGAACACGAGCACGACTTTGACCTTTCGACCACAGCAGCTGTCGACCACGTCTTCCTTACGACCACGTATGGCCTCGACCACAGTAGTATGACTTCGACCTTTCAACCACAACAGCTGTCGACCACGTCTTCCTTATGACCACGTATGGCCTCGACCATGGCAATACGACTTCGATCTTTCGACCATGGCAGTACGACTTCGACCTTTCAACCACAGTAGTACGACTTCGGTTTTATGACCACGATAGGTAATCGTAGCTACAATACTCTTTCATGGTCATAGCTACAGTACTCGATAGTCGAAGGTTTTACTGATCGTTAGTCGAGAGCTTTGCGATTGATGGTTGTAGGTTTTACAGACTGCTTTCATGGTCGTAGGTCTTTCAGACTACTTTCATGGTCGTAAGTTTTGCAGACTGCTTTCATGGTCGTAGGTTTTGCAGACTCCTTTCATGGTCGTAGGTTTTGTAGACTGCTTTCATGGTCGTAGGTTTTGTAGACTGCTTTCATGGTCGTATGTTTTGCAGACTACTTTCATGGTCGTATGTTTTGCAGACTACTTTCATGGTCGTACGTTTTGTAGACTACTTTCATGGTTGTAAGTTTTGTAGACTATTTTCATGGTCGTAGATCTGGCAGTCTTGTCAACACGCGTAGGCTTTACAGTCTGCTGTTCTGCCTGCGATAGTTGGAGGCTTTACGATCGGTTGCCATAGGCTTCATGGTCAGTACTCATAGACTTTCATGGTCGATACGAGTTCTTCATTCATGTGAGGACTCGGTACACGGTAGAAGTGGTTTCACGATCACGATAAGTGGTTGGGTGTTGAAATATTGTCTGTACTTGTAGGCTTCGTGAACGTGTTGCGACTGGTTGATACTCACTAGTCGGTACTCTATAGTCATCAGTAGCAGTGTGAGTGGTTTTCGAGTACTTGTGGGTTACGAGTACTCTATGTTAGCAGTTGTATTGAGTGATCATAGGGTCTGGTTCAGTTAGCGATGGTCATTAAGCGTTCTGAGGCATGCTCGTAAACGATTTGGGGATGTCGTAGTTGAGCTGATTCTTGTTTGGGAGTAGACAAGGGTGTGTTTTGCTAATGTGTTACATAGGGAGATGGTTTCTTTGGTCTTTGCATGTGCAAGTGGGCATGGAGGAGGCCATGGTCAGTGGTAAGGAGGACCGGGAATAGGAGGAGGTAATCTGAGGTCCAACTGGTCGAGATGTCATGCGAGGTGGTCGAGCTCATGCTGGAGCACATGAAGGTCAAAAGTGGAAGCTACGTGGAGGCGTGGAGATGATCACGATCAGTGAAAAAGATTATCGGGACTAGGAGGGGGTAATATGAGGTTCAGACGGTCAGGTGGTCAGGGGAGCGAACACTGTTGCCATGCAAATCACTCAATCCCACTGTCGATGCATGATTTCAAGTGGAGGGGGGTGGTGGCAGATGAGCAATCAATTAGAGGTGATGGTGAACCACCACCACCAATTCCTTTTAAGCAGTACATACATACATATACACACACGTACACACGTATGGCACTGTTACAATATTTTTTTTTCAATTTTGGCTGCGCTATGGTAGCTCGACAGGACTTGGTATGAGAGCTTAGTAGAACGATGTCGGATCCCGGAGCAACAATTCCAGAACCCTCTGTGTAAATCGCACTAGTCCAGGATCAGTTAATGCACATAGTGATAACAAAGACAAATATCATGTATAATGACCAACTTTATTTAACTGAATAGGGGCCTGATGGCCAAAGTTTACATCAATGGTCCATAAACCAAAATTAAATATAAGCAGCGGAAGATAAAACTGAAGCAGAAGAAGCCCACTGAGTCTTCCCACGGGCAAACAACAGTAAGACACGGCCTACTCATTCTAATCCTCACCGAAGTCGAAGTCGTCCTCTGAAAAATGATGAATTGACCAACATGAGCACATAAAGTACTCTACAAGTTACACCAAGAGGTTTAACAAAGTTAATGCATGCACAAGGATTGACAAAGGAAGGCATAATAAGGTTATTTGAGGGTAAAACAACATTTAAGAAATACAGTAAATAGATTGAAATTACTGAATTTAATACAGTAAATAAAACAACATTGTAAGTAAAATAGTTACCGTTAGTGCAGGTCCATCCCCACACTAACCTAACCACGGGAATCCCACCCAGACCATCTTTCCCAAAAAGATCTCATATGGATTCCATCCATCCATACGCTTTTTAATCTCTTATGGACTCCATCCATCCATAAGTTTTTCACAAATCATTTTGAAATCAAAGCCTAATCCACAAAAAAACTTTACTCAACTTGCCTATGACTGTGGCCATGGCTATCCAAGATAGATTATACACTCCACAGAGGTTGTATAGCTTTACCCACAAGATATAATAATCTCATAATATCGGCTACTACACGTTTCTAAAGGCATGCGACTGAGAAAATCATAATAATGCCTTTATAATGCAAAGCCTTCAACCTGGTCAAGTCAACACTAAGGTTTCTCCTAGTAAGGAATCCACTAGACCGAGACCCCCTTTTGAGCCGAGTGAGACTTCACATGGCCTACGCCAAGCTCACTTTCAACCTACAGTGAGACCTAGGTTGGGACCTGCAAATTAGTCAGCGCCGACGTGGTTGAGCCGTGGCGCCATGTGGCTGCCACGCAAGCACGAGCGCTGATGTTGCCATCCCGTACAGAGGCGACACTCGGGACCGAAAGGTCACCAGCGCTCCTGCGAGTGGTGGCGGCTGGCGAAGGGTGAAATCGAGACAGGAGAGTGAGGGGAGTTCGACGGTACCTCGCGCAAAGCCTAGGGACGAAGGCTGTCGGTGACGAAGAGGCATAGGTGGCCGTGCAAGGGCGTCAACAATGAGGGCTCGGTGGAGGGGCGAGGGATGTTCGCACAGGCTTGGTGAAGGTGAAGGTGGTGGCACAGAGGGGTTAGGTGATCTGAGATGCCAGCAATTGCTCGCCGGAGCTCGTCCGAGAGTCGGCGAATGAGGAACACAGTGTAGGGAGACTCGGGCTCACGAAAGAAGAAATTGAGGGAAGGGCGGGCTGCGGTGTGCTGAGAGGAGCTCGGGGAAGGCTTTTTATAGAGGGCGGGGAGACATCGTGGTGAGTAATTGCTCGCTACAGTTTGCGGGGAGAAATCGGTTAGGGGTGTGAACGCGAAGACGAACGAACATTTATGGGCATGGTTGGGAGGCGTGAGGTGCGGGCGAGAAGGAGAAGTCGAGGCGGCGCTTTGGGAAGAGAGATCGGCCGGAAAAGGAAGCTTGGGCACGGCGGCCATGGCGGTCGGCCAAAGGAAAAAGAAGGAAGCGGTCAGGGAAGAAGAAGGGGAGGAAGGGGATGACCGGGTGGGTCTCAGTTGTCGGTGAGAGAAGAGGGAAGAGAGAGGAGAAGCAGACGGACGGATGACAACCACGTGTCGGGGAGTGAATCGGAACCATCAGATTTAAAGATGAAGGGTTAATGGGAGCGAGCAGCTGGGATTAGATCGGGCGTGAGGATTAAATCCAGGCCGTCAGCTAAGGGGCGAACGGGTAAGTGTAGGCAAACGACCGATATTTTATCTTTGAAATTGATTTTAACATCCTAGAAAATCACAGAAAATCCAAATAAAAGCCAAATGTTTTAAAATAATTAATTTGAAATAGGATTTTTATAAGAATTGAAAATACCATTTATTTAATAATATTTATATGTTTTTAGTTAAATTACTTTTTATAAAAGCCTTTTTAAAAGCTAAAAATAGGCAAATAAAATCTCTAACATTCAAGCAACCAAATAACACTTGCTTTTATTTTAAATTAAATTAATTTTTATTTTTTTTAATAAATTTTTTGTAATAAACAACTGAACTATTACAAACGAAGTGCCGAGCTCGTGGCCGCGTGGGTGATTAGTTAGTGATAATGACACTTAGTGTTAATCATAATTAGTGTTAAGCATTACTAAAATGGCTCCTACGTGACAAAGCGGCAGGCCTCCTGCCATGGCGTGGCTGCCTGGTAGGGCCTACTGAGCTCTAGTAGCTCAGTAGGTCTTACCGAGTTGAGGTCAGAGCTCAGCAGGTCCTACCGAGCTACCGTAGTATGGCAGACGATATGTGTCACCTACTGCGTCTTTCGAGCTCGAGGAGCAGGACATTTTAAAAAAAAAAGGTGTTAGAGGGTTAAACTTGAAAAATAAAAGTTGCAACATTGCTAGATTCGTCGGCAGTTTTATGTTTCCGGCTCAAGTGATGTACTGGGAACCACTTCTGGGTAGGGATGGGATAGGTGAGGAAATATAACTCTGTCCACCAAAATTTAAATCAATATCTTTTTTTCTTTATATGTGAATACTCTTCAATATAAATTTTGTGAGGGTCATAGATTTATTTTTAGCCTTCGTGTTTCAAGACAGAAGTTAAGAGGAAGTACTCGTGTGCGCGCACGCTGGGTGGTGTGTGCGTTGCGAAAAAGTGCCGTGTTCGTAGCACCGGAAAGACTCGTGTAATCGTATTCCGCGGGTTATATCCCTTGGCTTCGAAGGAAACAACGGGGCCGCCCGACAGCTGCATAACGTAGCACATGACCAAAGCGCTCCTTGTCCTGCTGCTTTTGCTCTGCGACTTCATCTCCTAGTACCAACTCGGCATGTTAAAACATTCCTCACTTGGTCTTCGAAAGCTCCCCAAGACCAAATGTCGTCAAAAAAAAGAAAACAATTGCAAGATATCTATCTGCATTTTTATCCCCATCTCACTCTTGTTAGTGATACATGAGAAAATAAACAATTTTGCTATAGAACAGAAGCAAAAAATGGAACGAGAATAGTAATACTCTGATTAGTGATTTCAAGGTGGGATTAGGTGCAGGGAGTTGTTGAGGGCTCGCATCGCTATCCACTAGCTCATTTTGCACGCCCAAGTTTGTCCACAGGTACTTGACACTCACGGGCCCGCTTTGGCTTTTTAGTTTTTAGTTTATTTAAATACAAATTCATTTAAAATATATCGAGTTTTAATTTTAGTTTATTTTAGCCCTTTTTTGACTTTTTAATCTTATTTCTTTGCATTGTCTATGGTGATATAACAGTTTTTTTCCTAATTTTTTTTAATATTTTTCTTATTTTTTTAAAAAAGCTAAAAATTGTTACAGTGCAATCTCAATCATAAACTAAAAGGCCAAGCCCACAGCCTAAAGCCAGATAGAGCGCCACCGCAATTGTTACATGAGTTTGAAACATAATAGAGATAAGAATGATGGTACCATTGAACCGTTGAACTCAAGTCATTTTCTTATCCAATTGCCTCGTCTCCATATGCATGCGAGTGAGAGCCGCCTATCATTGCCATGCTGGTGCCGAAGCATCCAAAGGGAGTTTGCCAACTGTGTTTGACCATGGAGGAGGCTAGAACCACTTCATTCGGACATATTCTTCAGATGGTTTCACATTTCGTTGCCCTAAATCCGGGTCAAAGCAGCAAACTCCAGCCTGGCAACGTTAATTAGCTGTCCTTTGCATCCAACTAATCTCTGTTTACCCCCAACTGTTTCAGCTGGTTTTAAAGACCAAAACACTATGTGCCCAAACATGGTTAAAATTATGGAGCAGACAGGAGAAACCGATTCGACTAATACCAGGGCAAGCGATACCACAGCCTTGTGGTTTTGAAGGTGTTATTAGATTCTTAAATCCAGGTGTAGGTAGAGACGGAGGCGGCTGTCCTATTTTCCTCAGCTGCCACCTATCACAGCATATGTTCGTATTCTTGTTGTACTGATAGCTGTTACGTAGAAAACTTCTAAACAAGCATTGACCATAAACAAGCATATCTATAGGCTAACTTAAGAGCTCCCATGGAAAATTAACGTTTGGGTGTAAGCTTCATTTGAGTCACGAGGATTTGTCAAAATTCTGATGAGAATCGAACCTATTTATATATAAATTCTAAGGAAGTACTGCATCTAGTGTCCACGGCGTTACGTGAAAACGAGCAACTGAATTCGAAATTTTCAGGAAAGATCGACAATTGTCATCATCTTACGGTGTTCAGACCATCCTCACCCGTCGTCGATCCCTCTCGCGGAGGGCAGCCGCGTTGAAAAGCACATTGCGGAAAAAGCCAAAAAAAAAAAACCCCAAGTGCGCGTAAGGCAGCTCACAGCTGAGGCATGTTCAATGATACATAAGATGGTTCTTATTCGTAATACAGGTCCATATTATTTATAAATAGAATTAAAAAATAATCATATAATAAATTATCTATATAGTCTATAATAGTCTCATATAACCAATAGATTATTTATATATTTGCATATACAATATTATACATAGTAGAAAGCTATCTATAAAACATCTATTAAATAGTAGACAACACCTTTCCCTCTTTTTCATATTACCCAAAATCATACTGACATTGAAGCCAGAAGCTAAAAGCTCTTTGTAATACGTTGGCTTCTTAACATGTCTTTTTCTTTTTGCCTCTTTTTCTTTGTATTATCTATGAAGGTATAACGATATTTTTTTTGTATTTTTATTTTTTTTCTATAATTAAATACCTCAGAAAAATAACAACCACTACGGTACCATTTTAGTTAAAAAAATTAAACACTACAACACTTCGAAGAAGACTATAAGCTTACCTAAGGTAGCCCCAATGGTAGACATTGCTGTGTTATTTTCATACTTTTCACATCATCAAAAACTAGCTATAAACATAATCAAGGCCATGTTCGGTTGGGCTGAAAAGCTATAGTTTATGGCTGAAAATGTACTGTAGCTAGATGAAATTTTACTGTAACTGAAGATGGCTTATTTGGAGTAATTAAATTTAAAAAAATTAAAAATACAAAAAAAATATGTTAGCTCATCTCGGACAACACAAACAAATACGGGAAAAAAGAACCGGCAAAAAAGCTTAAAAAAGTGAAAAATCAGAAAAGACGAAAATTATGAATAGTGAAAAATAAACCAGAGTTGAAGCTGAAACGAGCGGAGCCCAAATTTAGTGAGTGGTGTCCATCAGTAGGACCGGATAATAAATTTCACCAAGCTCTCTTTTTTCCTCTCTCTTTAGTGTTGGATTTTATATTTAAACATTATCTTGTATAAGACACTGCTTCTTTTTTCTTTCTTTAATTCTCTTTATTCCAGTGTAAATTTTATTTGTCAGATTAATTAATATTATAGGCGTCGCTATCGATAGGACCATTGAGAATGCCCGGATAGGTGACATGTAACGTGGCAAGTGCCCCCGCAGCACAGGCCGTCACTCTGTCCCCACCACTTCAAGCAAGAAATCGAAAAAAATCAGAGGAAAAAACGACCAAAGCAGCAGCAGAAGCAGAGCCGGAGGGAGGCGACCACACGGACCAGCCGCGCCGCACTGCCACCCCACCGAAACCAAACCAAGCCCACCACCTCCGCCTCCGAGCTCGCACCAGGGCGCAGAACCGCGGGGGCGGCCATGTCGGTGTCGTGCGGGCTGGAGTGCGTGGTGTGCCTGGGGTGTGCGCGGTGGGCGTGGAAGCGGCTCACCTACATCGGTGCCTACGACAGCGAAACCTGGCCGCCGGCCGCGCTCGCCGACTTCGAGGCCGTCCCGCGCATCTGCCGCGTCATCCTCGCCATCTACGAGACGGACTTCTCCAACCCCAAGTTCGCGCCGCCAGGCCGCGGCTACGTCGACATCGACCCCAGCTGCATCGTCAAGCATGCCACCTACGACGACGTCGGCACCGCCTGCCCGCCCTACATCGTCTACGTTGACCATCGCCACAAGGAGGTCATCCTCGCCATCCGCGGCCTCAACCTCGTCCGCAACGCCGACTACAAGGTCCTGTACCGTAAGCGATCCCCGATTCCAAGAATGGATAATTGCGCAGGAATGTGCCGGGATTTGAAGGGACGAGTCGATTTC
Source organism: Dendrocalamus sinicus (assembly GCA_036346575.1). NCBI lineage: Eukaryota > Viridiplantae > Streptophyta > Magnoliopsida > Poales > Poaceae > Dendrocalamus > Dendrocalamus sinicus. Next base: position 26,530,660 of record CM070657.1, on the reverse strand, counting down.
TTACAGGTCTTGATGGATAACAAGCTCGGGATGCAGATGTTCGACGGCGGGTACGTGCACCACGGGCTGCTCAAGGCGGCCAAGTTCATACTGGAGAGGGAGACGGAGACGCTCCGGGAGCTGCTGCGGCCGCACGGGCCAGAGTACAAGCTCGTGTTCGCGGGGCACTCGCTGGGCTCCGGCATCGCCGCGCTCATGACGGTGCTGGTGGTGAACAACCGGAGGGAGTTCGGGAACATACCAGGAGCCACATAAAGTGCTACGCGCTCGCGCCGGCCCGGTGCATGTCGCTCAACCTCGCCGTCAAGTACGCCGACGTGATCAACTCTGTCGTGCTGCAGGTACGGGCTGCTGTTGTGAAATATTAGCTGTTGAACTTGCTGCCTTAGAATAAGTTGCCTATCGGGATGATTGGGGTGAGAGGAGAGGGAGCAACTGGGTCAAATGTGGTTTGCTTGTGGCATGATTGGAATATCTGTAAAAGGCGAACTAGTTTGATTGTGCAGAATGGTAGGAATCATGTATGTTGTGCTATGAAGGTAGCTTATAGGAGGTTTGTTGATATCGGTTGATGATCATGTTTGATTCAAGAAGCAAACTAAGCAAGGTACAAGGTAGCAATCCGTGACCTGTTTGCCATGTTGTTGGGTGAAATCAGTGGATGCAGCATGTCAAGTTATATTTGGTAGAAGGTGAATTTTCGAAAAAAAACTTGGATAATGCTCCTGACCATGTAGTATGGTATTTGAGGTGCTGTAACTTGTGCCACTGCTATATGTCCATTGATGGTTCTGCTTGTGCTATTTTACTATTGTGATCTTGTTTGATGTTGTATAAGTGAATAACTCATGAACTCAACTAATCCTATGCTGTCGTTTTAATGTTAAAACTTACCATCTATGGTACTAATTACAGTATTATGTCTTTTCAAGTTCATTATCTCACTGTACAATGTCTATTGCCAGGATGACTTTTTACCAAGAACGCCAACACCACTGGAGTACATTTTTAGTTCTATATTCTGGTAATTTGTCCCCCGTTCACTTTCTCCAACTGCATATGGAGTTCTATACTTCTATTTTCTTTCAGTGAAAAAAAAACTCCATGCAGTGGTTGAATTTTTCACCAGGCCTTTATGCTTTTGACAGCTTGCCCTGCTTGTTATTCCTCATTTGTTTGAGAGATACATTTAAACAAGACAAGAGAAAATTTAAAGATCCTAGAAGGCTATATGCTCCTGGTAGAATGTATCATATCGTCGAGAGGAAATTTTGCAGGTAATTGGTGCTATTTTATAATAGCTAGTTAGGTACTAGTTATTACTTAAGTCATATCGGTATGTTTATGCTATAAACAATAAACCTGCTATTCATGCTCTAGTAGTACAAGGAAGCGTCAGGCTGTTTGCTTGCTCATACTAAAGCCTTTTTCATGCTTTAAGAAAGGATTCAGTCATCATGGTTTTTTTTGAAAAACCAAGCAACAAAGCTTCAGTCTGTTTGTGCCTTAGAGTAAGGAAGCTCCAGCCATCACTATTCTCATTCACTACATGTATTTTCACAGCTAATGAGGAATACATCAAAATGTATGGTTTTATGTTGTTTGATTAGACAAAGCTTAGCCAGATATTTTTCAACTTTTGTGTAGTTTTTCCTTCAGCAACAAGGAAAAAAAAAAGAGAAATCGAAATCTAAGAAAAAGAAGGTATAGAGTACAGAAGCATAGAACACATAGGATATTTCAAAATTGGTATGACAAAGATGATGATCTGTCTCATCCCATTAGCTAGACATAACCAGATGATATAGGTCGTTGCTTTTATCATGGAAAATGATTCATGTCAGTACCTACTATTGATGTAGCGCAGTCTGCATAATACATGTATTAGCAGTGAAATTTGTGTCTTCAAATGTGGTGATTATAATACAGAGCTTTGTCAAATTGAGAATAACTACATTACTGCACATCTGTAGATGTGGAAGATTCCCACCTGAGGTTAGAACTGCTATTCCAGTGGAAGGCCGATTTGAGCATATTGTGCTATCATGCAGTACCACTTCTGATCATGCCATTTTTTGGATTGAGAGTGAAGCAGAAAAGGCTTTAGAGGCAAGTGCACATTATACTACAGATTGCTGATTTCTTCTAGCAAATATGAATGTATGGAAATGTTTGCAATAGTTTGCCAGCTGTGATGCAGTTGTTAGCATCACAGCAATGACATAATTATTTGATTGTTAAATCTAGTCCTTTTTATGTTTAGATGTTGATATGTTAATCTAATGTTTTGAAAGCACTTAGTATCTTGAATCTGGATCTAATAGGTTCAAGCAAGTTTCAGGACTAGAAGGAAGAAACTAATGGCAAAAATGTACTATGTTGTGGCTATATACTACTCTCCTGTTGCATTAAATAAAGCAGCCACATCAATGAATGAATTGCTCGTCTGATATGGATGGGTAATAGGTCAAAGTTCACTGTTTCTTGCTTCATTTTTTTCCCGGATTAGTGGTTAGGCCTTATTTGGTACTTCATACTTAGCACTTAGTGTCAAGAACATCAGATTGGCTTGTAGGATGTATTGTGTATGTGATTTGGTATAATTCAAAGAGAGGCCTACTTAGTAAGAAGATCACCTTTCCATTGATGTTGTTAGATAAGATGGATGCACACACGCACCCTGAATAACCTTGTGGGGTAGCAGGATCTCGAAGCATTAGTTTCCTCATTTGTTTATTAGGGGGTTAGGAGCATCAATCACTAAATTTTTGATAGATAAAAAGGATGAAAACAAACCCACCTAATATTACTGATGTTGATTTTTCCTAGGCTCTGCATGTGAACAGTATAAAACTTAAAAATGAACATGCAATTTTATGGATTCCTGGTTTCTTCTGTACCTAAGTTTGGATTAGTAAACTTGAAGTGGGGCATACATGTTTGAGATTTGACTTTGCACATTAATCCTTTAAAAATATTTTTTTCTCTTCTGCACGCTTTGCTTCTGTAAGATAGTATAAGAATTAGGAGCTAAATTTTGTTTGTCGTGATGTTGTTTAGTAGTACATTATTTGTGGAAGACAATCTTATTTTTACTAGTATTGACATGCAAGAGAAAGGAGGAATTGATTTCAAACAAAATATCCAGAAATACACATCTCTGTAACAGCAAACATCTGAAAGCTCATATTGGCAACATTAATGGAGCACTACAGATAATTAGCGTGCATAATTGCCTAATCATCATTGTCATGGTTCTTCTCACTATTTTCCATTGGCAAGTATTAAAGAGCCTACAAGAAAGTAATGAGGTTCGCTGGAACTTACAGTAGCAGCAGTGATTTGCTAAGCTTCATGGTGAATAGTTGCTTATGATACATATTTTTGCAGCTAATGATGGAAAGTGAGAAGGCAACAACTCCACCTGCTCAACAAAAGATGGAAAGACTGCGAAGTTTTGAGGAAGAACACAAGAATGCCCTCCAGAGAGCAAAGACCCTAGACGTTCCCCATGCGGTAGACCTGTCTGAAGAGGAAACCAACGAGGGTGCTAGCCCTGCACCACCCTCTGATAATCATAGCGAGACGACGTCAGAACGAAAATCTGCAGGAAGAATTAGTTGGGATGAGCTGATGGATAAGCTATTCACCAGGGATGAAGACGGGAAGCTTGTTGTGAAGAGAGACATCATAGCAAGGGATATTGTTATAGAGTAATGAATAGTCTCAAAAATGAAGACACCTTTTCACATGGTGATTCGTTCTTTTCACCGGCTGTATACAAGATTACATTGTGGTGTATCATGTTTTTACCTTGGTGGAAAAGTCTTTTTGTGATTTGAGTACAGGTTTTGTATATCGTTTCTGGGCAATGAATCAGAATTTATTACATGTGTTCGCTTTGCCCTTAACAATCCACTTCAATTGTTCATTTGGTGATGAAGGATGCATACTTGTGGGCTCTTGGAATTTAGGACCAGATTTTGTGCAAGTGATGTGGATATCGTTTGACTAAATGCTCCATTTCCTTAGCATTAGGACTCGAGATCTCGTTACTCGTTTGGCTTCAGCGTTGAGCCTTGCACAGATCTTGTCCTAGGTCAACTTGGAGCATAAACCAATGAGTAGCCTGTGGTCATTATGGAAAATGTGCACAGGAGGAGCCCCATCCTATCTATGTGTTGTTTTTCCTATTTTTATGTTCCGATGCTCCTCGAATGTTGAAAACGAATGCACTGTTCTAGCTGATCCGTTTACCCAGATATCGAACGATAGAAATCGCTCTTCAAGGTATAAAAGACAATTGGAAGAAGTAATCCTAGGTCCAATGACTATTATAATTATCGTTTGTTTTACCTACTATGCTCGGAGAATACTCCTATACTAAGCGTACGGACATAACCGCCATGTCAGCGATTTTATGAAATGGTCCTTTGTTTTTTAAAATTGCAAAAAACTCCTGCACTTTTCCAAAATTATGCATGGATCCTCGATTTTTCAGAGAAACCCTCCTTTTATGTGATTAAGCCCTACGCTTTTCGGAATTATGTATGGATCTCTATTTTTTCAGAAAGATCCTTCTCTTTCTCAGGACATACGTTAGAGTCCTTGAATTTTTTTTAGAAAAGCCCCCTACGAATTGCGAACTCTTTTGTTTCGATTTACGTGGTAACTAGCGTGGCATGGCACCGCGTTCTGTAGCTAAAGTTCATAAAAACATAGGGAAAGGGGGATCATTCGTATGTATGAAAGATGTTTGACTGGAAAAAGGAATACTGCGTGTTGTGCATCCGCCACCAGTACGTCCAATGCTCTGTTTCCAAACAGAAGGTTTTGATAGGAATATATTATATAATATAATAAAAGTCAATGATAGATGTTATAAAATGTAGGTAGAAATAGGCGATTAAAAGAATAGGAGATATGAATTTAATGTGAAAAATTCTTATAGAAAAACTACAGACGTACAAAGACAGAATTCACTATATGAAGAGATATTATAATAAGACTCTTGCTCTTCCTATGGACTACTATGGTACATATATAGGTGAGGGAAACGAGTCCCACACAGAGAGGAAACCGAATCAGAGTCGGTTGTTACAGATTGACACAATGTCTGATACAGCCTACGCATGGCTCTTGCACTGGTCATGTCACGTTTGGCATGTGGCGATACTATGTCCTACACGGATGCGGTACGAATTCGGAACAAACTTTAAAAATCTTCATCTTGAACTGAATTCCCTTTAGTAGTTGAAAAAAGGCAATAAACTTCTTCGATTAAATCAAGATGAACACTTTGTGCGTCGAAAGTCCATCGAACTAATTTTCAATAGAAAAAAAGACTAGAACAATTTTATCCAAACGTTTCTTGTGAAGCAAAAATGAGCAAACCACCAATAGATCGAAACAAACAGCTATCAACAAAGCAGACGAACAAATCTAGGTCTTTGATAATTTATAACCCCAGCAAAGTCTGAGTCTGTGTGAATGACCTTCTAAATCAAATACTCAATCGTCGAATGGTATAAGCCAAAATATTACATGTGTCATTAGATAGATAACGAATAACTCATTTAATGGAATTTGACATGCTCTACTTGGAACACAAAACTCAGCCAAACCATGCTCATTGAAAGAGTAACTTTTACGTGTAGCCATCACATACATCAAACTACCAGCTTCAAAGGTAATTAAATTCCATGACATGGTTAAAACTTCTCCTGTAAAATTGTTCGAATGAAAATAACTCTTGTATCGCCAATGAAAAATAAACTGTATTAGACCCCTTGTATTGAGCTATATCAACTGAAAATGTTGTAGTATCCAAGCAAAAGACAAGCTCCTTCTTACACTTAATTCATTCATCTTGAATTGAAATTAGAACAAAACCTTCACTTTGAAATAGCAAAACTTCAAAGAGCATCATGCTAGCATCATCAAGGTGTCATCAAATTCCTAAGAATTAATATTGCCAAAGCCTTCATAATAATAGCACAAACGATTGCAACATATCCAAATGGTGAATAAAACACCAAATTTAGTTGTCCTCCACAATTGACATTAATTTTTTAAAAGTCTCCTTCATTAAGCATAGCCTCCAATTAACCTGTTGTGTTGAAAGCCTGCAACTTCACTTTAGACTCCTTATCTGTGGATCTTGCTGTAGTAACCCGTAGACAATGATAAATCACCAATGATTACTCCCACATAGATGCTGCTAATAATAGGCACAATGGTTCGAATTGTAATGAACTCTACCTTCAAGAAAAACATGGAGAACTGACGACATAGCTTCTTCATGAAAGATGACGATCGACTGAGGCAAAATATCATCGATGGAGATGGCGTAATATGATGCCAGGCAATGGTGTTGACAAACTTGGTATTGGAATAGTCGTTGAGGTAGCGTATAGGTCAATGCTCAGTATCGAGTCGAGTCGTTGAACAATGTCAAGGCAAATCAAAATCACCAAGTTGGAGCTAAATCTTGGTACACTGTTGTGTATAGGAAGTACTGAACTTGGGGGCTTCACTGTAGACTTCTCGTGTGCACTTAGCAATTTGTTGGACCTAGATTTTACAATCCAGAATCCTCTGTGATTCCACCGCACTATTCTCTGAATCAGTAGATAGTGCGCATAGATACATTACTGAACATCAAAGTATATATCATGCAGAAGTGTAAATATAATAGTAGACTTATACATGGCCGATCAAGCCAACATCAATAAAATGCAGTAGCAAAAATGAAACACACAGGTAGGACCCTCAGGACGTGCCCATAGGCAGCCAACTGGAGTTCGCAACCTAGTTCTTAACCTCTTCATCTTCTTTACCATCACGACCAGGTGTATTGCTAAAGCGTAGCGATCTGACTCTTGATTCTGGATTAATTGAGTGAGCGAGGTGAGCACAAACCACTATGCTTTGTGAGCCAATATACAGTATGCAAATAGATAACATGCATGACTTACCAAAGGAAGGTTCGGGTTATTTTAGTTGCCATAAATTGCTTTTAAAATACAATACATAGAAATTTCCTGAGACATAGCAATTTGAAGTAAAACATGATATTTGGGTAGAAAGAATGCAGTAATAATAGTAGCACAGATTCCATTACCGTTACATGGCTCTTACACCATATGCTAACCTTTCAGCATTATAACCACTTATCTTATCACTGGGGCGACACCTAGGGCAACACCAATCAGGGCTTTTTACTGCCCGCCACTTTTCAATTCCACCCACAAGTTTTAAAATAGAACTATATCTAGTTAAGTTTCCATGTCCGCTCTTGACCATGGGTACAGCTATTCGAATAGTTTTTGACTTTGCAGAGTTTGTACACTTTGCCCACAAGAGATGATCTGCTCATTGCTCCACACGATTCCTTAGTCATGAGGTTGAGTAGACCATCACAGTAACTTTCAAAATACCTCGCCCCTTCTATCATCTCACCAATATGGGCTTCTCCCACTTGCGGTGGGTCCCATAAGTTGTACGGGATATTCTATCCCTAGTGACTAGCCCAGCTAGACTAACCACACCAACTAGCTCGCCACGGCAAATTTCACCCTCAACGAGTATCCCATTCAAGCCGTCACGCAGTCAGCACTTGCACTACCCTTCTCCCTCCACCGATGAGATGACTTTCAGAGTTAGGTAAATCTACTAAGCCAAATTGTACTTTACAGACTTATGGTTGTATTTATTTTACATAGGAGGTCATGACAAGATTCGGTCCTTAGAGCTATCTGGGCAGTTCTAACACTAACCGTACTCTCATGCACCACTACACCAGCCCCTCTTACCATCCGCCTAGACATTTAAGCAAGTTGGAGTTTTTAGGAGCATAAAATATACCAGCCATTTCCACCCATGACTTTCCAAATTAGTTTCTCATGATTAAATGTGATGCTTGGGACATTTTGGTGCCCCTGAGTATCTAAGCAGTACTAAGTATAACGTGTAATTATAGACTTATTTTTTGAAAGTTTACCATTATAATTTTGCTAGGGCGACAAGGCTCGAAAGCTCAAATGTTCTAAGGGAATGTAGTTGGTATCATACCCACAAGATAAAATAATAGGCATGTAACTAGAATCTTAAAACAAACATAGATTTGCATATAAAATAACACCATGCAATTTGATAATTTAAAATAAAAATAATTTACAGAAAATGTAGGTTCAACATGCAAAGTATGGACTCGCCTTGCGCGATTTACCGTGGTCTTGAGCTCACTCAAAGCTTTCTCGTTCGATGGTCTTGAGCTCTTGGTCTTTATCTTCATCTAGATTTTGGTCTCGCTTTATCCATTGATGCTTTAGGACTCCAATTTCTAATTACACGCTAAACAACTGAATCTAAATAAAGGCAAATAACTCAACATACCCAAATAAATCCAAATGAATTCAATTTTAGTTTTATTTTTGAGTTAATAGGTGATTTGAATCAAGGTTGATTGGGTGCGGAGTATTAACGGAGTCAAACGGGGTTGGAGCGCAGTGATGAATGGCAGAGGAAAATTTGCTAAGAGGGTTGACAAGGAAGGTTCATCAATAAAGAAATATTCACAGGAATATTCTGCTTTGGATTTGAAGATGGCTAGGTTTAGCCGATGGTAGAATACCATAATTCGATGTTTCTAATTTAATAATTTCTTTTTATTATTTTATATTTATTAAGGAAATTCCATACATTAGGTTAGACTTACTGATAGATGTGAGACTTTAGTTGGGATATCGAGTATTATTTTTGTCAGTGTTAACATTTAAGAGTTAGGGCACGAGTTCTACACATAATGTGTGCAATTTCACTTTATTGAATCAGTTTTTATAGTTGGTATTTTATGGTGTTCTAATTACCAGTTAGTCGGATGATTAATTTGAATGGTTGGCCCCATAATTTATTAAAGCATGAGATTACTTACCCAATAATTGCTATTTAACGGTTAGTTTTAATTAGATCACTATTTATTACTAATTTGTGACTACTGAATCATTCAAGGGATTAAACGCATCTTGGATAAAATGCAAACCTAACTATGCCTGGTATCACTGGACTTCAAATTATATATTAATGAGATTATTTTAATGACCTGATGACCCAAGGGTCATTTATATTCTAATGGACACGCAAGGCTATATTTCAATACGTTCTTTAACTTGAGGCCCTCTCCAAATTAAACGTCATTGATAGTTTGTGTACCTTTACTTAGTATCTAGCATAACTTAATTTTAGTTAAAATCTACCTATGTGAGCCTAGCCTGCTATGTGCATTTATAGTTTGATATCATTAAGTTTATCATTAAGATTTGGTTATCGACCACATACTAGTGACAAGGATTATCTTTTAATTACGACCTTCTAATGTAAACATGCATTTCATTTTAAATGGTTGTGGCATATCAGTTAATTAATTTTATGAAGTGGCTTGATTTGTCATTCACCTTATTACCTTTGGGTTGGAATTTTTATTAAATTTGGACACTTCACCAAAGCCATCTTTTATTAATGTCCTTTATTAATAATTAGATTTTAAATAAATAACCGAGGCACATTAGTTACAAATCTAGGATAATTAATCCAATATTAAATCTTTAATAATCTTACTTTGCACAGTACTTTATTCCATCTCTATAATTAAATTCTTATCTCTATTTTTAATTGAATTTATGCTAATTATTTAAATCTCACATAATTATTTCCTAGTAAAAAAATTAGTGGACATAAACTTGGCCTTACATGGATTATAATTTGAATGATCACTAACTAATTGAATTAGCTCTTAATTGAAAGAGGGCACCTTGTCATACACACACAAGAAAGAGAGAGAGGGGAGCTACTCTAGCAAGGAGGAAATTGGCCAAAACAGGGGACTTGGGCGATGCCGGCCAGGCCGTGGCGTTGCCGGAGATGGGGGACCAGAGGGGCGACGGTGACTAGTGAAATGGGTTATGGGGAAGTCGGCAAGGTCACAAGGGGCGTCGCCCTAGCTCGGGACGTGGCGTCGACAGTCAGCGACGACTCACGGCGGTTGGCCATGGAGGGGAAACGAGGCGGCGCAAGCATGGTGGGAGAGCGGGAAAATGGATGTGAGCACGAGCTAGAGTGGAGCATAGGGAACTCACATGTGGTGGAGATTTGGTTGGGGGAAGGCTGGAGCAAGCCAGCAGTGGTGGCCATGGGCGGCGCGAGGAGCTTCACGCCACCGGCGGCCTTGGGTGGTCAAGAGTCTGAGGCGTCAGGAGATGCTCCCGCAGCGGGGAATTGGACTGATAGGCATCGGAAAAGCAATGGCTAAGGTGGAGGCACTATTGGCCGGCGGTGGAGAAGAAATACCGCTTCGGTGAGCACGGGGCACTTGGGGGCAATTTGTCACAATGGGAGGAGCTGTGGAGTGCGAGGAAGACGATGGCGGCCTGCCATGGCTATTATAGGCTCCGAGGGAGGCTAGCATCGTGGAGCTTCGTGTGACGGCCGTGCGGGTGGCGTTGACTTCGGCATGGCACCAGTGCAGGGTGTGGTGGCCGAAGCTCCGTATAGTGGCGCGGAGGGGATGTCAAGACCTGAGGCGCTATTGCGGCTGTCCGGGCGACGCATGGAAAGGAGGATAGCCCGGGGGAGGTGCTGCCGAGGCGTGGTGACGCGATGGAGGCGACGGGAGCTGGGCGTGGCTTGGCAGGGCATGGAGCCGACGTGGGGCGGCAGGGCCATGGCAGGGCATGGGCGACAGGACGGCCGGTGTAGGGGATGGCTATGGTAGTGCGAGGTGACACGCGTGCACAGGGGAGGCAGTGTGGTTGACGGAGCGCCGAAGTGAGAGGAGAGAGGAGAGAAGGGAGAAGAAGAAAAAGAAAGAGGGGAGGAGGCTGGGCCCACATGCAAGAGAGGGAAGAGGAGAAAGAGAGAAGAGAGGGGAGCAAAAAATCAAGATTTGGATTTTTGCTTGTAATTTGGATTCAAACTTGGATTTTCAATTCAATTCTTAGTTCAATTATTTTGGTATGAAATATCTTTTTCCTCTTTGCTTGATTTTATTTACTTTGCCCTCAGATTTTGAATTCTCATTTCATTGTTTTAGATTTTTCCACATCTCTTATATTATTATGTATTATTAATTTTATGGTTGTTACTTGTATCACACGAAATTCAGAAAATCTCAAATAAAATTGTAGAAAAAATTCGAATGATAATATTATGCAAGAAAAAGTTTTAAAAATTCATATTTTTAATTATTCGAATTTTTAGGATGTTGCACAATTATAGCCGAAATCACAAAAGACAACTAAGAATCGATTTCCCGGTCTCGTGTGCGATGTAGATTTTTTTCTTCTTCCTGGCCTCGATTTCTATGCCGATTTTTCATTTCCCTGGAGCTTGGCAGTTGGCACTACAGGCTGCCTTCGCTGGCCTCTGGGACCAAGGGAAAAAGACGAAGGCCTCGCTGCATGCTCTGGGTTGCGACTGAAGGAAAAAAACCGGAGGACAATGTTGTGGCGCTGCTCGGACTGAGTGACAAAAAACCGACAGCCCTACAGCCGTGAGCTGCCTCAGGAGTCGCCTACTTTTGCGCTGCTGCTGTCTTGGGATTCGTCCATGATGCTATGAACTGAAGGACCTCGGCTTTTATCACAGGAACCTGGCTTCGGCAAGGAGACGAACAACCGAGTACGGCTCAGATTTGACGAAAAACGCTACAGAAACGAGACGCCGAAGCTGCCTTGACGCGCGCCTTGCGTGCCGCCCTCGGAAGTCAGGATTGCTTTTCTGAGGTAGCGGATTGGGATTAAATTCAAAGTTTTGATACTATTTATTATAAAACGTACGATAAAAATAGACGATCAAAATGACGAGAGATATGAATTTAATATTAAAAATCCCTATGAGAAAAAAAACACGGACACACGATGGCAAAATTCATTATATAAGAAGATATTATAATGAACCTCTTGCGCTTTCTATCAACTATTACAGTACATATATTGGGGAGGAAAATGAGTCCAACATAGAAAGAAAACTAAATCAGAGTCGGTTACTATTACAGTACATATATTGTGGAGGGCTCGCCGAAGGGGAGGTGAGCAGGAGGCAGTGGTTGGCGTAGCTTCAGGGTGTTGAGGCCGAGCTTTGGGCGCAAGGAATCGACGTGGAGAGCCGCGAAGCTTGAACGGCGCTATTGGTGGCGGCGGCGGCCGGTTTTGGGAAAGACGGCCATGCGGCGAGCTACGGTGCGCGAAAACTCAATTAGATTGGAGGGACTGGATGGGGGGTGGAGACGCGCAGTGATACACTCAATTTTGGGAGAGGGTCACCATGGTGGCCGGAATATCGCGTAGGCGTCGGCGGCCATTAGTGGAGCTCGACCGAACTCAACAAAAAGGAGGGGAAGTTTTTGAGGAAGCAAGGCAAGGCTGCTATTTATAGCCGGCGGTGGGTGCGGTGGAGATCTTTGTAGCAGCGACCGATTCTGATGCTTTCGGGATGGGGCGACGTCATGGGGCGAGTAGCGGGAGCGGCGCGATGGCGGCGTGGCGTGAGCGAGCGAGCGAGGTATGGCGAGGGCATGCGAGGCGCAGGGAGTAGCTCACTGATGACGCGCTTACGTGGAGGTGACAGGTGCACATGAAGAGCGGGGCCAGGCATTCGGGATGACGAGAGCAGGAAGAGCGAAGACAGAGAAAGGGAGCTAGCGCAGGGGGAAGGAGGAGAAGGGAAAAGAAAGAGGGGGCAGGAGCCAGGCCCGCGCGTAAGAGAGGGCGGAGGGGGGAAAAGAAAGGGAGACTGGGGGCCCAGCGGTAGTATGGAAAAAGGAGGAACAAGGGAAGGGGTGTGGGGCCGCGCGCAGTGACAGCAAAGGTAGGAAAGAGGGGAGAAAGAATGAGAGAAAAGTGAGAACTTTATTAATTCTCGAATTTGGATTTTCAGTTTAAAGATTGGTTCAAATATCTAGATGCAAACTTAATATTTCCCTATTCTTGATTTTGAGTACTTGGGTCAGTTTGATTTAAATTGAATTTTTATTTAATTTGATTTTCTAGATTTTGGTTCTTAGTATTTTAACTCATATTTAAACTATTTTGTATCTTTTATCATCATAATTCTTATTTGTAGTTGAGGATTATTTCCAGTTATTATTTTGTTTAGCACAACACCTGGAAAAAGTCCAAACATGATTTTGACAAAGTTTTGAATACCATCAAGATGCAGATAAAAGTTTTTAAATTCTTCGCGATTTCAAGCATCCGAAATTTAGGATGTTACACCAACCAACCAGCATTAAGAATCCTTCCACATGCATGGATTGTGCTAAAGTTTGGCTTGGAGTTGGTAGCTATTTGTTGCTTATGGGAAAGCAAATCTCAGTTAAACACGGAAGCATCTGCAGGCAAAGTGCGTAGGCCACTTGCAAGATTTCTTGGATGCAGATCAGTTAATTAGCCTCTGCTATTATATATAAGTATAGTATGCCGGCCGGTTTGGAAGCACTGCACGGTTCTGATCAGTGCTTTAGTGCAAAGATGGATGGATCATTCACCACTTTAATTATACCATACTTTTCCCTACATTCAAATGTCTGCCAATGTTCTTCTGGGTGGTGCAAGAGCACCAGTAGGTAATATAGATCTCATAAACATATGTTGCAACTTTACATACATACTTAGTCCAACTAGTGTGACACCCGGTTTTTCGGCTAGCTAAAGCCTGAAGGTAAGAGCTCATTCGCAATCAACTGCAAGTTGAATGAATTATTTAGGTGGATTTTTCAATATCCAATCATGCGACTTCTTGGTGCAAAATCTTATATATAACAGGGGCACCTAGGTGTCTGGACATCTAGTCTCCCTACCTTTGGATTGCTTTTAGATGCGTGCTAGTGTGATTGAGACTTTCCATCCATGATTAAGATTTTCCTTCCATGATTGATTTAGCATGCCTAATATATTACATACCATACATACTATTGCTCTAGCACGTATCTAAAAGCAATCTAATGGCAGGAGCCTAGGTGTCCCATTTCAGCGTCATATATATATATATATATATATATATATATATAGTATAAATAATGAGGCACCTAGGTGTCCTGACACCTAGTCTCCTACCTTTGGATTGCTTTTAGATGTGTGCTAGTGTGATTGAGACTTTCCATCCATGATTAAGACTTTCCTTCCATGATTGATTTAGCATGCCTAATATATTACATACCATACATACCATTGCTCTAGCACGTATCTAAAAGTAATCTAACGGCAGGGAGCCTAGGTGTCCAGGCACCTAGGTGTCCCATTTCAGCGTCTATATATATATATATATATATATATATATATATATATATATATATATATCGTTTTTATTTGTCTCATGGTAGATCGCTAATACAAAGGAAAGTTTTTAGACAAGTTTATCTAGAGAGAAGATGGAATGGATCGTGATAACTGATAGCGTGAAGCAAAGAACGCTGGTTATACTACTGCAACTGTTTGCGAATACCTACACGTAGAGTAGTTTCAGTGGCGACGTATCCCCACGCATGCGTTTTCCGCTGTGTGTATAATTTCTTGCCACCCTCAGGCGCACAACCAATCGGGGATGACCGCACCTGTGACGATACCCACTTTCAAGTTTCAACGACGTCGGCAACCAGGTTTGGTTCCAGGGACAATAGGAGATGGGACGGAGCGATCCTAGATTTGGACCTGTTTGGATTGGAGTCAGCAGGGACAGAGTTCATCCCCTTTGGGGAATATCCCGGGAATATTCCCCTAAATTAAGGATGCCTCCATCCCTCAAAAATGAGGGGATGGGCTCGTCCTTCTTCCTCGCTACCTGCCTCCAATAGTGTGTTTGGTTCCAGGGACAATAGGGGATGGGCAGGGGCGGAGAGAAGGGGGGGCGGGCAGGGGCCTGGCCCCCCCCCCCAATGGTCCACCAAATGCATTAATAGGACCCCTTAATCACCCTTCATCACAGTCAATTAGTCAATTAGGCCCCTGCATTTCTAACACAAAATCATTGCTTAGTGACTTGAGAAATGATGGCTGAGAACCACTTCTTGAGGAGGTGAAAGCCTTTTGTGACAAGCACGAGATTGAGATTTCAGATTTAAATCGCAAGTAAGTTATTATCTTACCTTCAGTTTTTTAATATGAGCACAAATACATTTTTTTATTCTTATAATACATATCTAACTTGTTTAACTACATGTCGCAATTTGTAGGTGTGTGGATGTAACCAAATCTCGGAACAAAAATGATAATACCACCACTCTTCACCATTATAAAATAGATGTGTTTAATGTTGCGGTCGACCAACAATTGATTGAGTTAGAAGATCGATTCAGTTCTCAAGCAATAGAGCTTCTATCACTTTGTGCCTCACTAGATCCAAGAAAAGATGGCTTTGACATTTCAAATATAAGTACTCTAGTGGAAAAGTACTATCCCGCTGATTTTTCAAGTCAAGATCAAGCTCAATTGGAGTGTCAACTACCACATTTTCAACTTGATGTATGCAACCATCTAGAGCTAAGTACATTACCATCACTTGCTGATCTAACAAAGGGACTAGTGAGATTAGGTAAAAATTCTATTTATCCAATGGTCGATAGATTGCTAAGATTAGTCATAACTCTTCCAGTATCAACAGCGACCACTGAGAGAGTCTTTTCAGTATGCTAGACGTATGCTACATTATTTTGCCATATGTATTATGATTGAATTTATATGACAATATATATGTGTATGTTTAATTATATATGTGTATGTCTAATTTTGCCGACACACGGCGCCCAGGACCTATGACACTGACGCCTTGGCGGGTCGGCCCCCACTTTGTCTGGATCCTGGCTCCGCCCCTGGGGATGGGGACGGTTCCATCCTTAAAAATAGGGATAGATTCATTCCATCCTTACCTGACTCCAAACCAAACACACAGAGAACAATTTCCAAGAGCTCCCCGAAGCCCAACCCCGTCCAACCTGCTCATGCAAATCATCATTCCCAAACTCAGCTAATCAATGTGTTAAACTGCAACTACCCGCTGCCATGACAATCCTGCAAATTATGGAGTAAGATCTCGTCTAGAGCACATAAAGATAATATAAATTTATATAAATAAAAATAACTAGTGATATTTAAAGCACCTTTGTGAGGGCAAAAAATCCCACAATAATCCTAAAAAGAAGAAAAATCGATAATATTTAAGCCATCTCCTTCGTCTCGATGCATCGTACACGTCGCTTCCCCCATCTCCGCCAACCACGGCCACATCCACTCCCTCTCCTTCACCTGGCACGACGCCTTCAAGAACAACAAGAAGTCCAGCCTCGACTCCATCCACCTCGAGAAGGCCGCCGTGCTCTTCAACCTCGGCGCCGTCTACTCGCAGGTCGCGCTCGCCGCGGACCGCGCCACCGATGTCGGGATCAGGACGGCGTGCAGCGCGTTCCAGAGCGCTGCGGGCGCGTTCGCGTGACTCAGGGAGAGCGGGGTCGCTGCCAAGGCCGTCGCCGCGGGAGCCACCACGGTCGATGTCACGCCCGAGTGTGCCGGGATGCTGGAGAAGCTCATGCTCGCCCAGGCACAGGAGTGCTTCTTCGAGAAGGTGACAGCCGGCGGGAAGCCACCCTGAAGCGGCGCTCGCGCGGAGGTCGCGCACTGCGCAGAGGTCATCCTCGGCCACGGCCGCCTCGCGCTCCAAGTAGGTGGAGGCGACGTAGAGGCGCAGCAGGTGATAGAGGTCGACGAAAGCTAAAGCGGCGCTCGCGCGGAGAGACGGCACGGGAGAACACGGCGCTCGCGCGGAGAGATTCATGCGGGGGAAGAGGAGGACGTGTCGGCCATCCGAGTGATGGCCTCATTGGGTCTCAATGGGGTCAGACCCCAGAGGAGTCGCCTCCGGGTAGAACGGCACATTGGTGGGACATGGGACGATACGTTTGGAGCTGACAAATCCAACAGCAAAACTCATCCTAATCAATCAACAGGTGACTGCATCCAAAGCTCAACATTGTTAATCTTCACTATAGAAGAGACAAGTGGACAGTGACCGATCAAAAAAGCAGGGCTAAACTCAAATAATTAGGGCTAGTTCTACACTTCACTTCTACTTCACAATGAACAAGCAGTGAATTCAATTCAAGGCATGTTCATCTTATGAAACCTAGTCGATGTCCCTGAGTGGTACGCTTGTACTACTAGTCAAACTGAACATTCCTTTGATCATTTCTCAGTTGGTCACAGCCTCACAGGCGTGCTCTCACTTCAGTTCAGATCAAGTCACAGGCGTCCTTGACCATTGGCTCACTGAGTTCTGGTACCACATGCGTCTAGGAAGAAATTTCTTCAAGGGGAATCCGGTAGCTCTTTTTTATTTTTAAAGGAAAACAGGAAGATCTTGGAGCTATGCATATAGCCAGTTGTTGAAAATTGTTTTAGGTCACTCCAAAAAGTTTAAGCTTCTAATTTATGACTTTGGTTGTTGATTTTTAGCTGAAATTGCACCTGTTATCTTTTTCTATGTCATTCAATTAAAAAAAAAAAATGTTATTCATCATAGACAATACAAAGGTGTAGGATCGACTACTGCAATCAGAGGGTGAATGATTGTCGCTGCTTTTTGAAGTCTCCTAATGGTCGACGACGCTTTTGACCGCTCGATTACCCGCCTGCTCAAACAATCGCTCAACTTTGACTACTCGTTGATCGCTCTGTTTGACCGCCTCTATCGACCGCTATTCAACTGCTTTGCTCGAACACTTTGAACGTGGTCGTAAGATCCAAACCACCAGCAATCACTAGCGCATTTCAACAAATTAAGAACCAGATTGATTCGAGACTATCTTTATTGCTAGAATTTCGTGAATTTACAAAGTGCCCTCACAAGCACCCCTAAAAGCCCTAGCCAAAAACTAAAGCCAAAACATTCTCAAAACTCTCTAAAACGTCACGTTAACCCATAGCATCTCTATGCTTTTATATGTTAACGTTATAAACCGTGTCTACCACAAATACGGACTCAAAACATTATCTCTACGGAAAACCCAGGGATCCAAACCACTTCTAAACATGGGTTTTATTCAAACTCCCAATCATTTTAGTTATGGACTCCATCCATAATTCCTAACACACCACATGACGAAACCTCCAGGACAACACCTCCTATATCTTCATCACGCCTCATCAACTTCCGTGTTGAAGCCTCCTGGATCGTACCACCCGTAGCTTCTCCACGCATCACCACATTTGATCTCCACGTGGTACAGCGTGAGCCCGATCACCTCATGACATCTTTGACCGCTTGGACCTCAGACTTCCTATCCTATTCCCATTTCTTCTCATCACCAACCATGACCGTCTCCACACCCACCTACACATATAAAGACCAAATAAACGTTTCCCCAACACAAGTTTTTCTCAACTTGACCGACATTAGTCCACACACTCAAAACACACCTTTAATCATACATCTACACTAACCAGGTCAGCCACGACCATGAATTCCATCTCTTTCCAGAAATTCCACTTTAGACTACTCATTATGACCGGTTATGCCCTCCATACAAAGTCCGGTCGCTAGCTCATCGAGTACTCGAAAACACAAGTAATCGGGAAAAACTATCGCTTTGAACACTTAGGAATAACAAGCATTGCTACCAACCACAAAACCATCGAGTACCAACTATTGAATACTGATCATTATGACTAAGACACCAAATCACTATATCTACGACTACCGATCATAAAGTCTACAACTACTTATCACCAACCAGGTATTGTAGCAACAACTACCGACTGGGTACTGTAGCATTGACCATCGAGTACCCACCTTGTACTGTAACGCCGACCTCTCAATAAGACCAGTCTGACAGCCATGCACCGGTCAAACAGACTACTGGCCCATTAGACACGAGTACTCAAGGTACTCGAAGATTACAAGAATTGAAGCACTCATACCGACCATGAAGCCTACGGCAACCGATCGCAAAGTCTTTGACTATCGATCACGAGGTCTATGACAACTGATTGAAAAGCCTAAGACAACGATAGCCGATTGCAAAGTCTATGACTACAAACACAAGTCTTCGACTATCGAGTATGGACCAGTAAATTCTACGACTATCGACCAGTAAAGTCTATAATTATCCAAAAGTTACTATAGCTACGAGATTACAACCTCTAACCGGCTCACTGTAGCTAAGACCACTTCACTGTAGCTTATGACCGGTTCACTGTTTCTTATAACCGGTTCACTATTCGAGGTCGAAATCTACCGATTACCTGTCGTGGTCATTCTGCCGTGATCGAAATATCGTGGTCAAAGCCTGCCATGGTCATCAAAATGATATGATCGCAATACCGTGGTCAAATCTTGATGTGGTCGAAATATCATGGTTGAAATACCGTGGTCAAAATCTGACTTGATTGAAATACCATGGTCGAAGCTTGATGTGGTCGAAGCTTAGCGTGGTCAAAATCTTCGACTACCTAGCATGGTCGATGTCTTCCAGTCATACCTCCCAACACAAAGTGGTCATACCATTTTCTCATTTGTCATGGTCGTTCAACATCCTGAACAATCAAGCACAAAAGCACATCAATCAGAACTTTCACAAACGTAAATTCTAATGAAACCCAAATGTCAATTATTTATCATCAACAAAATGTACAACCACCATATGGTTTAATAATCTCCCCCTTGATGAATATATTGACAACACCTCAAAAATTCTTGAAAGAGAAAATTTGCGAAAGGAAAAATCCAAAACTGTAGACCACAGCCGAGAGAGCACAGAGCATAGACCATGCAGAAAGCACAAAAAGCTTGGAAAACTCCCTCTCAACTCTAGAGAGCGATTTTGGTTCAATTTTCCTTCTCCCCAAACTCTCAGAACATCTGAAAATTCTCTCCCTTTCTCTAATTTCTCTCCTTTGGCAATGAAATCATCAAGAGCTCTAGAGAGTGAGTAATTCTAAAAAGGAGCAAAAGAGAGTAAACATCCAGAACATTTGTAGATTATCTAAGTTACTTTACATTGATTTAAGAGTGTGTCCAACCCATCCGAGTAGAGCTCACTAGATCATATAAAGTCATATATAATAAAGCAAGTCTATACAAGACTTTAGCATATTTAAGCAAATTGGTTTAATGACAGGCATGTTGACCATAACCAAGCTGATCTATAAAGAGTACAAAGGGATATCATACCTAAAAGAGTAAGCTAAAAAGTGAAGTAAGCTTTAAATCCAGTGGATCTAGCAGTCTCATATAGCAACCTATTGCTCAACACTCACTTTTAAGCATGTGGTATGCTTGTAGCATACTTCTTTTCATGATGTTATTTTTGTAGCAAACTTCTTTTAAATGGTAGCATGCTTGAAGCATACTTCTTTTTGATCGAGCATGTGGATTTACTGTAGCTCACGACCGGTTCATTGTTTGAGGTTGAAGCCTATCGATTACCTGTCATGGTCATTATGTCGTGATCGAAAAGTCATGGTCAAAGCCTGCCGTGGTCATCGAAATGATATTATCAAAATACTGTGGTCGAAACTTGACGTGGTCGAAATATTATAGTGGAATTATCATGGTCAAAGTCTGACGTGGTCGAAATACCATGGTTGAAGCTGGACGTGGTCGACGCTTAACATGGTTGAAATTTTTGACTACCTGGCATGGTCGACGTCTTCCGGTCATACCACCCAACACAAAGTGGTCATATCGTTTGCTCATCTGCCATGGTCATTCAACATCCTAAAAACTCAAGTACAAAAGCGCATTGACCAGAACTTTCACAAACGCAAATTCCAATAAAACCCAAATGTCAATTATTCATCATCAATAAAATGCACGATCACCACATGGTCTAAGACTAGGAATAGTGGAAAAAGCAAAAAAAACTAAAATTAGAAACTGATGTGTTACAAGTGGTTTTTGGCTTAAATAAGTCGAAAGCCAAAAAAAAAACGCAACAGGTCGGCCGGGCCGACGAGAAGGACAAAGAATTTAATTTACACTCTTAAATGAAGGGGACGACATGGACAACGGGTGGCTTATTTGGTTTTTTAATCACTTCTTCAGTCCTTCGGTGTCTTTTTTGCGGCCTGCTGCCACCAGGTTAGTGCTGTGCAGTGGGTCGTGTCGGTCCGGCTCGACATAGGCCCGGTCTAAACATAACCTGTTCAGATACGACAAATAAATGGATCGTGTCATCGGCCCACGAGCCATGGTCTGATCCTAGGCATGGCCTATGACCGTGCCGTGTCGGCACGGGCACGGTTAAGCTTTAACAAGCCGTGTTGTTATGGTTAGCCCGTTAAGCCGAGAAAAGAGGAAGTTTAAAAATACTAGAAATTTCGAAAAAAATTAAAAAATTGTATAAAATTATAGAAAATTGTAGACATTGTTACTTATCAATATAAGTATTGTCAATGATATAATGAGCTTTATTAACTTGTAGACTATCAATATAGATTATTACATGGCATGGCTGACTCGTTAAAAACATTTCCAAGTAAAAAAACTCAACTTGAGAAAATAATGGTAAAGAAAAATGAGTACATCCTATAAAGCTCAGTAATCACTACATCTGAAGAAAAAATATTGGAAATCCTATCCATTGCTATCTAGATATAAATTCTCAAAAGATTTTCTAAGTCTCTATTCTCTACAATATGTTGGAGTCTTGATTCAACTTGTTCCCAGTCTTTAACGGTCAGAAACATTTCGACCATCTCGTTCGAGAGACTTGTTCACCGCTCCTCAATTATTCTTCTGGATAGTCTGAAGGCTAACTCCGAGGAGACCGTAGAGACAGGAATAGTCTAACACATCCCGTACTAATATGGATAGCACTTGGTATGTTATTTTCTGGGTCTTCCACCATGAGAGGGTGTTCAACTCTTGCTCAAAGCTGACGCTATGACTATTGAGATAGCTTGATAGGTCTCCGGTGCTTTGCCACCTTGCTCCTCCTAACTGATGTGTATCTGCATAAAACCTTGAAAATCTCGAGAGGAAGAACCAAAAATCATGCCCCATTGCATAGTCCCCACAAAGGTGCTAGGGGCTAGCTGGGGTTTTTCCAAAAGTATGGACCTAAACTTATTTTTTGTATTTCTCGTATACCTCATATAATTTATCCTTAGCTACTCTATAGTATGTACAATAATCTAAACAAATAGCATCACTTAAAAATTGTAATACATTTGTAAATCCTTAGAGTTTGTCCCTATGATCCAAAATAAAGGTGAACGCATATAAAATAGGAATTTCCATCTAATATTTTAAAAACTTAGTTTTCATGACAACTACAACATCCCGTAGTACAGGATCATTTTCAAAAGCCTTTAGGTGAGTGGCAATTTCAAGAATGTTATGAACAATTACAGGAGAGGTAGGATAGTATTATTACTATTATAAAAGAATAAGTTGGTGGTCGTACGTCTATTTTCCTCTAATCGCTCTATTTCTTTAACTTCTCATCACTCTCCACCTTCCAACCGATCAAAGCAACCCGCTTCCATAGTATGATTCTCTATACATATAATAAAATCCATTGCAATACACGGGCATGTAACTAGTACTCCAGAAAGACAAAGTGTAGTTTTATAAAAAAAGTTATTTTTCACCAACAATCCAATCGGCCTCAGTAAGTTTGGGGTCTCTAACTTGGGCTCTACTGGAGGAGTTTAGAGATTGATGAACTTGGGTGTGAAGGAAGACAGATAAGGTGCTCTTATATGACAATATATGTTTAAGTATAAGATAAGTAGAGTTCCATCTAACAGCATGTCTAAGCCAAATTTTCTAGGATGGATGTTCATTGCTATGCAAAAGCTCTTATATGTGGCTATTTGTCGGTTAGAATGATTAATATATGGAATTGTATCCCTAAAAAATCAATACAAGCATTTAATCTTCTTAAATCACATTTAACAATAAGATTAATAATATGGCAAGTAAACCATTGATGCAGTAAGAAAGATTGTGCATAAGTATTAAACAAAGGAGTAAAACTTTTCATAGCATTAGTGTTTACAGCTACATTATCTAAAGTTATAGAAAAAAATCTTATACAACTTTAATAATGCATTCTGTAGTATTTTCAACAATATGTGAAACATTAATTAATTTAAATCCTATAATTGTTTTTTCCATTACCCAATAATCATTAACATAATGAGTAATAATACTAATATAATCATCCCTAACCCTACCGCTCCATATGTCTGATGCCAAAACAACAGAGAATGTACAAGTATGAAACATTTCTTTCAATTTTTCACGATAGTTGTCATAATATTTAATTAAATCTCTAGTTATAGTTTGCCTAGATACAACATTAAATCTAGGGTTATGAGCAGTCATAATATATTTTTTGAAAAGCATCAGACTCACCAAAATTTAAAGGTAAATCTTGAGAGCAATTATTCTATAAAGAGATTCTCGGGCTACCTTCGGGTTGTACTCCCAAGTACGTACCGAGCCGTCGGGCCTGTACTTGCAACTGCGTCTGGCATATTTGTATTCCTTACCTTCTTTTGCAGCTTGCAACTTGCCATTGCAAGTAACTTGTCCCACCTGAAGATTTTGCAGATAATTCGTTATCACAAATTTTACAAACAGCACACCTCACCAAATTCCCATCATTGTCGGTCTTGAACTTCTTGTCAAAATTGTTCTAGACTCCTGATATAGTAGCTCTTGATCTTTTTGCACCGTGCACCGTGCTCTAGGTTGTGGATGTATTCATTGAGCCAGCAGAAGATGGACCTAGCGACGCTTCTTCTGGCTCTATAGTTTGTTGTGGATGTGGACCTACCACGGATAAATTTGCTTCTTGAAAGGATTGCATATCCTCCACCGTGAGGCTGAATTCGGAGAGTTAGAAATCATAGTTCTCCCCTGAATCAACTGCAAATTCAAATAGTAAAGTACAATTAACTTACTATTGAATCAACAAATAATAGCAAAAAAATTAAAATAAGGTAGCACTATTACCTCTTTTGCAACTCTCTAAAGATACTTGAAGTTTTTGAATTTTCTGAATTTTGCATGAATTTCTCACTAATGTTGTTAAATTTGCACAAACACAACCGGATTTTTCACAACTAAACAGAGAGATGAAAGTGAGGTTTGAGGTATGGAGAATGAAGGCCGGATGACCCTCTATTTATAGGGAAAAACTTGATTTGTTTTGAATTTTTGCTATTTTTCAAATTTTTTACCCCCAATAGTTAAAAAAAAGCAATTTTCATTGGGCTGTGCCATACCGATACGACCCGTTTACGCTTGTTGGAGCCTGGCCTTGCCGTGCTGGCCTGGCCCACGAGCGTGTCATGCCACCCCTTAGCCCACAGCACGATCTATCGGGTCGTGCTAGCACGATCCACGAACTAAATAGATCGTGCTATATTTAGGTTGGACTAACAGTGACAGGCCGTGGGCCGGTACGTCAAGGCCTAGCTATAGGCCATCTCTACACCAGGTCATAATAGCGGGAAATTTTGGGGATAACGCTGTGCAAAATATCGATTCTCCCGAACCGTGGACCAAACCTCTGTAGCGAATGGGCAGTGGAGGCAAAGATGCCATAGAAGTTTCCTGATGTCGCATGTGGGTGGTGGTGTGGCTAGCCTCTGAACGCGAGGTTATCCGCCGCGAGGATTTTGTTTTGAATTATGGTGCAAGAGACGAATTTGCATTCATATTTTTTTGGCTCTGGCTTTCCAAATGATGCTCGTATTATATTGATCGTATGAGCCTTTGAACTGCGCAAGATAAGCTGATTTGGTGGAGCGTTGCCCGTCCGTTGTCCATCCCCAGCTGATGTGAGACAGCCTTGTACACTTGAAAGAGCATGCACAGTCTAGACGTGCACACTTGCCCTGTTCAATCACGGAAGTTTGTAGTTGTACCAAGTTACCAAATGCCGACGAAGTAAACGCAGCAAGCCAGCAAGCCACCAGCGGCTCCTGACCCCAACCAACTGCCCCGCCATCTACTTATAAATCCTTCTTCTTCTTCCCTTCTCCACCACCCCTCAGTGGCTCAGTCGCGCTTCCGCCGTAGCAAGCAGGGCCAATGGACCTCGACGCCGACATGATCCCGTCCTCCCCCTCCGCCGACTCCTCGCCGTCCTCCTCCGATCTCGACACCGAGGTAAGCAACCACCGAGGTTCTTGGAGCTGGATGATTAGCTGCATCTGTGGTGTTGTTCTTGTGTTGATGTAGTTTGTTGGTTTTGGTTTCTTGGTAGTCGACGGGGTCGTTCTTTCCGGACCGGAGCACGACGCTGGGAACGCTGATGGGCGTGTCTGCGTTCGGCGGCGGGCAGCGCCGGGCGGCGAGGGCGCCGGCGGGGGAGGAGAGGGAGAGGCCCCTGCAAGCGGCGCCAGAGGAGGAGGAGGGGAGGCGCACGGGCAGGTGGAGGTGGAGGCGGCGCGGGCGCAGCCTCGGCGGGAGCTGGTGGCGGCTGTGCCTCGACAACACAGGCGGGCCACCGACTTCGCTGGGCGGGTTCTTGGACATGGAGAAGCAGCTCGCCGGTGCCGACTTCCTGTGCGGCGGCGCACAGGAGCGGGACGCGGCGACGTCTGTGGCGGCCACGGCGCTGTTCGAGAACGGGAGGGTGTGCCCACCGCAGCAGCAGCCGGCCGCGGAGGAGAGGGGGCGGTGGCGGCTGCAGAGGGCGGCAGAGGGGTCGTCCTCCTCATCGTCGTTGTCGCTGGCGAGGTTGCCGGTGCTTCTCACCGGCATCTGCAGCGGCGGAGCTGGTTAGGGAAGCTGCTTGGACTGGCTCTCGAGGGTGTCTATGTGAAAGTGGAGTGAATGCTTTGTGCTTCTTTCACCCTTCTTTTTCCATCCTCCCACGGATTCTTTTGTTGTTGTCCGCTTCCTTTTTTACATTAGTTATTACTGTGCTTTGGTCCTTTTGGCCCAGTACAAACCTTGTTTGATGGGAAATAAATTAGGGAGTGTCTATATAACATTGGACAGTCAGATTTTGTGCTGTTAGATAGAGATCCAACGCCCTATATCATTTTTTAGAGGGGGTCATTTTTTGGAGGGGGGCTTGTATGGGTGGATCCGTAGGATGGAGATCTAACGTCCCAGATCAATCTGACTGTTTTTGTTCTCAAAAACAGTTGAATGTTATATAGCAATACTCTAAATTATATGGCAATGGGCATTCGAACAGAGCCGCTAGGGCCCCTTGCCGATTGATGACACGTGACGTGTTTTCGTCGTCTCCCATCTCAAAGCGTAGCATTCCCATATAGCTACTCTCCCAACATCAACTCCTCTTCAGTCTCCGCTAGGACAAGGGAGGAACCGAAATCCCACCTCGTGTTGGAGATGGTGTCTGCGTCGCCGGTGGCCAAGTGCCACCAGGCCCTCCCAGGGGGCCACCGGCAGTCAGCCACAAAGCAGGGTAGGAGCCCTCTCAGGTTCATCACGGAGCGGGGCAGGAGGCCTCTCAGGTCCGTCGCTGAGCGGGGCGGGAGACCTCTTAGGTTCGTCGCCACGGCCCCCGCTGCCATCGCCGTCTCCTTGGATTGCTCCCTTGGCGAGTGCCGCCGTGGCCTCCTCAACCTCTTCACCCGCCTCGTCAATGTGTTCGCCCGCCTCCTGAAGCCAACAATTCATCCCCAAACCTCCTATCCCATTTTCTATGCAGTCATTCGACCATGGCACTTCGACCACGGTGTCTCGACCACGGATCTTCGACCACAGCTGCTACTCGACGAACGAGTACTTTGACCACGGTGTCTCAACCACGGTTCTTCGACCATGGCGTCTCAACCACATCTCTTCAAACACGGCGTCGTCCATGGCTCTTCGACCGCATCTTCGATAGTACCGCTCACACAAAGCCGGTACTACCGGTCTTTGACCACATAGGTCTTCCAACTACCGACCGATTACTGTAGCTCTGACTACCGACTGGTACTGTAGCTCGGACTACCGACTAGTTATACGGGAGTGCTATGCTTTGAGATGGGAGAGGACGGAAATGAGGCACGTGTCACCAATCAATAAGGGGCCCTAGTGGCTACGTTCGAAGGCCCATCCATAGAATTTGTTTCCTGTCTGATGCTTCCCTTTTCTTTGTTCCCTTTTGCTCTATTATGCTACTCAATTGCTATGCTCATGTGTTAGTAGCAGTCATTACTAATTGGTTTACTTCTCTTGTGAGTGGTGAACAAGTTGTGGCAATGCGTACTTGTGTTGCCTCTCCATTTCATGGCAAATCATACTCTTAATTCCTTGATAACAAGGAAAGTAAGGTGATAGCGTTTTTAGAGGAGCATGGCATGACTAATAAATTATCACAAGATGTAGAGACATTAGATTTAGCAATGATACTAGAAGCCATCTCTACACTACGCAAATCATCAATAATATTGCAATTACTTTTAATACTAGAACGAGAGTTAGTGAGGTCCGTAAGAAAGAAAGAATCATGAGATTCCTTTAGCTCCTCATAAAAATACTTTAAAGAGAGAAATTATCTTTTTAAGACTTTGAATTTTTATTTCTCCTTCCTGAGATATCTCCTTCCTAAGGTACTCATTTAAGTCCTTAAGCATATCTATTAGCTCATCATAAGAAGTCTCATCATCATCAAGAGATATTACCTTACATGTTTTGCCATGAAGCATGTAGGAGAGAAGAAAAGTGATAGAGCCTCCGTGATGGTAATGCCCATAAGCCCCCTCTTCTTGGAGAACCCGTCGTCATCAGAATTGGAGTCGAAATACTCCTCATCGAAGTTTCACTCCCCAATATGAGCTTCATTATTCCTATCCTTTTGAAGTTTTTTGAAAAGCTTCTTCTTACTGTTGAAGTCTTTGTTCTTGGATAACTTAGCCTTGTTATACTTCTTGTTAGGACAATGAGAGGCAATGTATATTTTCTTATCGCACTCATAATAACGGATGTTGTTATAACACTTATTGTTGGAGTGACCCTTTTTGCTCTTGTCGAAGTAAGCGCTTCGGTTTGTGCACTTCTTCATGGATTTCTTCATCTTCCTCATAAGGAATGCCAACTCCTCTTCGGAGTCAACTTCTTCATCCTTCGTCTCATCACTTAATTCTGCTTTTACTTTGAAACTGGTGATCTTCTTTTGGAGGAGGATTGCTCCAAAAACTTTTCCTTGTCTTTCTTGTACGACTCATTGGTTATAAGATTGTCCAAGAGTCCGATTAGTGTCAATCTCGGTAATTTGGGTGAGTTGAGAAATAATATCACCAAAGTCTCGTATTTCTCCGGTAGAGCTCTAAGAATCTTGCAAACAATACCAACATCGGTTAACGAAGTACCAGGCCCTTGAGTTTATTTACAATATTATTGAGTTTAGAATACATCTCATTAATGTCTTCATAAGATAATATTGTAAATGTCTTATATTTGATCCGAAACCTATGCAATTTAGCCACTTTGACCGTGGATGTGTCCTCATAAATTTCCGAGAGCGTGGTCCATATCTCAATAACAGTTTCTAAATTACTCACTCGATTGAACTCATTCGTGTTTAAAACTCTAAAAAGAGCATTCATTGCTTGAGCATTGAGGTGAGCATTTCGTTCCTCAACATGGGTAGATTTTGCCCTTGTTCTTTTGGGCTTTTGGTTTTAAATTCTCTAAAAATCTAAGCAAATATGATGGTTTGTTTAGCGACAGATTTTTAAATGGCTTCATGAGCTTAAAATAATCATATGTCGTTGTTGTCTAAAAAATTATAGCTAAAATACATCAGCTGTAGCTAAAAGGTATTAGCTGCAGTCCAAAATAACATACTTTTGGTCTCAAAAGGCTAGATAAAAGACATTAATCGCAGACAAAAATTATTAGCCACCGACCGAAATAACATACTTTTAGCCGGCACCATTGCCGAGCTTTGTTCCACCATGTCAAGGCTCAGCAGGGAGGAAGATGCATGGAGGGAGCAACGGCGAGGTGAAAAGAGGCAGCGTCAAAACCGGTCTCTTGGTAGCAGGACAGCAAAGCATTTTTGTTTTACCTGCTGCTCTTGGAATGTTTTGCATTGGACGACAATGTTTACGTTGCTGCCTGCTTAGGTTGATATTTGCCATTCGTGGAACATGGCACTTGAGCCGCGAAGCTGTCTCGTGATCTTAAGCTCACTTCTTCGATTAGGTTTGCTCATTTGCACAAACTCATGAGATTTTTTTTATATCGAATATGCAAATCTGGACTCTCCTGTGTATTCTGCACTAGTCCAGGATCACGCTAGTGCACACAGTATAAACAAAGATGAAATATCGAACATATCACGATTTACTAAGAAAAGACTCAAATATTATTAATAATTATCAGAGTTGCGACCTTATGGCCAACCTTACAATTAATAGCCTGAAAGGCTTAAATAAATGGAATAAGTCTACATAACCCCTCCACGTATTGTTGCTTGATTACTTAACCCCTTGACCTAGTAAACCAGGTGTTTAACCCCTTAGCCTTACAAATACCGTTTACTTAACCCCCTAAGGTGGTTTTGCAATCTGGTTTTGCCTTGTTGGCGTGCCACGTTGGACAACAATACATAGGGGGTTATGTAGACTTCCTGGCTATTATCTATGATTTGTCATCTCAAGCTACACAACAGATTTTTGTAGGCATAAACTATTTATACATGACACAAACAGGATACTCCACAATCATTCATGAAATAAGTAGCAAAAGATAAGTACGTAGGTTCAGCATGCATTCAATTATCAAAAGAGAACATCTCTCATCTCCCCCACAAAACACATGTCTTTCATTGATTCCAGGTCATAGCTTCATGCATTGTTGCCAAATAGTAGATGGGCAAGCCGCGAAGTGTTTCCTGGTCTAGCCCTCCTCTTGCACTGTTGTTGTATTGGTGGAGCAGAGCCTAGAGCAGTAACACTTGGAGGGTGAGAGTTGGTACTCTGCTGGGTTCCCACATCACCCTATAAGAGCAGAAACATACTTTGGTTAGATTAGGCAATGTGCAAAACAAAAGAAAATATGTGAATAACAACTTTATATGGTATTACCATTGTGAATGAAGTGGCAGCAGAGGTTGTTGCCTCACTTTGCTTCCTTTTTCTTGCTGCATCCCTCCTTATGTAACCATTCCTCTTACTCCCAGCTTCTTTATTCCGAGCACAAGTTCTGCTGTTATGTGTAGTTTGGTGGCACAATTTACATCTCATCTTGATGCCAACCTTGCTTAGCTTAGCTCCCTTAGGTTTCTCAGTTGGCTCTCTTTTTCTCTGAGTTTTGGGTCTCCCTGGCATCTTAACATAAGCAGGTGGATGTGGCTTTGGCATGTCAGAAACTGGCCATTTCTCCTGCCCTTCAATAGGCTGCAAGCAATGTTGGTAGGTCTTCATGTACTCTGAGATGGAGAAGCTTGATGCTATGTAGTGATCCAATTGTTCTGATGCCTTGTATATTGCACTGATAGCATGACAACATGGTAGACCTGAGAGTTGCCAATACCTGCATCTGCATGTTTTCTGTTCTAAGTTAACCGTGTACTTCCTCTTCTCCTTCTCTTGGACATCAAATCCATCTTTACCATTCCATAACACATAACACTGGCCCGATCTCTCAATGTTAAGCTTTAGCTTCTTGAATATGTTTGGGCATATTGTGCCTTGCCACTTATTTACCTTTGTTCTATTCTCAGCAATTCTAACCATCACTTTGCATCTTATAGCCTCATTCATCGATATTACTGGAAAGAACCTTGAATCCATGATAGAGTTGTTGAAAGACTCACACATGTTGTTATCAACAGAGTCACAATTTGACCGTAACTTGAAGAATGCTCGCTCCAATGCTCAGGTGCAGTGGTCATCATGTCCTTAGCTCCTTGAGGGGTGTCTTGGGCTAGCTTTGCTCTGTTATAGTTGAAAAGCTCCCTACATGGTGACTTTGCACAGTTCCAGAACTTCTTCTGAAGCTTTTGATCAGTGTACTTTTTTCTCCAGTTTGCATATATATGCCTTGCACACATCCTATGTTCTACTCTAGGGATGAGCTCTGCCACTGCCTTCAAGAGTCCCTACATGACAAAAAAAATTAAAATATTTATTACAATTCATAATCCATTGCATAATTGATTAAAAGATAAAAAGTTCAAAAACATACTTTTTGCTGGTCAGAGATTATCACCCATCCTTCACCTCCATCATTGATATTGAGGTCTTTCTGTAACAACCCAAGAAACCAATACCAGGAATCATATCTTTCCTTCTCCACTGATGCCCATGCAATGGGATACATCTGATTATTAGCATCTCTACCAATGGCACATATTAGCTCACCATTACAAGCACCCTTGAAGAAGCAACCATCTAGCCCAATAACTCTCCTACAGCCAGCAAGAAACCCTTTTCTGCAAGCATCAAAGCATACATAAAACCTCTCAAATACATTCCTATCAACTATATCTGGATTAAGGGTCACAACCACAGTACTCTGTGGTTGCTCCTTATGACTCTAGTTGGTAATCATACACTGGAATACTCTCCCTAGTTTTATCTAATGCTTCTGTAGCACTAAAGCTTTGGCCCTCTTGCATTTGAAATAGACACATCGACAAGCATGTCCTTGAATCGACTTCTTAATATGTTTCACTTTCCAAGTTGGATTGTCCTTGATAACATTAAAGTACTTGTTTGCTATAATCCTGGATGTGACTAGCTTGTTGTCTCTCCTAGGTGGACAACAATGCTCATCAACAAAAGTGACCACTTGAAACCATTCAGACCTACTTGTTTTTGACCCATATATTAGCCATTTACATCCTGGCCAAGAGCAGGTTGCCCTAACCCTGTTTTTCTCATCCTTTAGGAATAGAATATGTCTATGTGTTGTCAGCCCATACTTCACCAATGCTTTCTTGAACTGCCTACTTGATCTAAAAGCCATGCCAAGAGAAAACACAGGAACGGATGCTTTATTGTCAAACCTATTGTGAGTGCTCTTCCATCTAATTGTTTCTTCTTCACTATTCTCCTCATAGGAGTAGTCATCACTTGAGTTATAATATGGAATTCCATCATCTTGTAAATTGACATCTTCAGGCACCAATGCATTATCAAGAATCTCTGTAGCATGGCTACTATGCACTCCTAGTTTCTTTGCCCTGATGGTCCTCTTTATTTCCTTTGCAAATTCCTAAGTTGTTCAAACTTCCTTATCTTCTCCAGAGCTATCTTGCTCTATAGGCTGCTTATAATCAGAGTCTGAACTATCAGATACTTCCCCTTTAGGATTACTCTCATTTTCAGGCCCAAACACATCTTCAGTCACTAGTGCATCTTGATATTTCCTTGGCTCAAAATCATCACCTTTTGCAAAGTCATAGCCCCAATCAGCAATTTGATTATCCTCTTGCCCCTCCTCAGTTACTACGGTCTCAACATAAATGTCTGCAACCTGACCATACGACATGTGATCTGCCATTTCTTTGCAAGTACTGTCATCAAGCAAAAACCTCAGCCCATTCGATAACTGCTTCCCTGGATATAACCAATGCAAATATGGCACACCACTAACTAGCATGTGGTCACCGAGGAAACCTATGATCTCAGGTAAAGATAGCTTGTCAAGCTCTATGTATGACATTGCAGTACATTCTCCAACATAATGCAATTGCCCCTCAGAAAGCATAAATTTTCCTCCATAGTGGAACTTGACTGGAAGAAAATCTGATGAATCCATTCCTATAAAAATAAGAGAAAAATAATCATAACTTTCCATGAGATTAGATGATTACAGATAGCAATATTATACAGACAGAGACCAAATTTCTAGCAGATCAGAACTAGCATATGATAGTTTAATTTTGTTGCACATGCATGCTTTGATCAGCTAGCAGATCAGAGAAATGCTGTTCACTAAGAACAGGGGAAATTAGCTTTGTAAGTCTGTTACTTCTTTTCAGTATTATATGACACACGAGACGGCATAAATGATACTGTTAGCTACTTTGCATCTACAAATGCAAGTCAGCTGTGCAGTGCACCCTAGCCTCCAGACGAATCTCCAAGTGCAGTCCTTATGCCACAATAATCATGTAAAAGCACATTGATCCTGTGTATGGTCAACAAAATACTCGCTAATAGTCTAATAGTGTTAGCCAATAATATCACACGTCCCTAACCCACCCTAGCTTGAGATGGGTAAAATCCATGGTCTAATTGTACAGTGCCACTTTCTAAACTCTAAATCACAAACTTTTGTAGTGCCATAAAACCACGGCAACAAGGTGCAAATACTCACCTTTAACTCAAGCTGCAGTCCGATCAGCTCATCGTTTGCCGCCGGAGAGAGAGTAGGAGAGAGAGGGAGGAAAAGGCGCTGGAGTTAACAAGGAGACGCCGCCGCGGAGTGAACGAGGGGTCGCGACTATTCGATAGCTGAACCGTTCGAGTTTTTTATCAGGGGCGCGTGACTAATGTGGCAATCTTGTCCAACGTGGCATGCCAACATAGCAAAACCAGATTGCAAAACCACCCTAGGGGTTAAATAAACGGTATTTGCAAGGCTAAGGGGATAAACAACTGGTTTATTAGTTCAGGGGGTTAAGTAATCAAGCAACAATACGTGAGGGGGTTATGTAGACTTATTCCTAAATAAACTAGTAGTGGAAAACCAGAAATAAAGTGTAGTAGCCATTCGACATGCCCACAGGCAATCGACTAGGAACGAAGTCCTAATCCGCGAAGTCGTCGAAGTATCCTCCTTCTAGTAGCTCCTGCTGATCTG
The DNA here is from genome assembly GCA_036346575.1 of Dendrocalamus sinicus. NCBI lineage: Eukaryota > Viridiplantae > Streptophyta > Magnoliopsida > Poales > Poaceae > Dendrocalamus > Dendrocalamus sinicus. Next base: position 26,496,874 of record CM070657.1, on the reverse strand, counting down.
GTCCTTTTCCCTCAACTGAGCAAATATGGATGAAGCCGTGAGTACATAGAGTACTCAGCAAGTCGTTTGTAACAAAGAATGCAATATAGTATGCAAGGCCTACCAATGGATAGCTAAAGGGTTAATTTTGCAGAAAGCAACAATTTAAAGTAAATATAATAAATAGATTGAAAAGCAAACTTTGAAAATGATAATAAATAAGTAATCAAACGAATTGAGGCCAACCACGAGTAAACTGACCATTCACCCCAATAAATCACTCATGAACCAAGATTCATGTAAGGAACCACTAGTGAACTAACCATTCACTCCCCAACTTAACCCAACCAAATTTTTATGAAAACTCTACCCCTCGTGTGAAATCACTGAGCATTGTCCATGACCGAGGACACGGCTATTCGAATAGTTTTACACTCTGCAGAGGTTGTACAACTTTACCCATACGATATGATCATCTTGTAATGTCACGGTATAACATGTTTCCTTTGGCATGCCGACCAAGAAGATCACAACAAGCCCTTTACAATGTTCAATCTCAACCTAGTCCGGCCTCGCTGAGGTTTCGCCCCCTAACCTGGTAATTGCCCCCTCTTGCACCCCGTGGAATGTGTACGACACCCACTGACATCCCAATGGCGGAACCGAATTGAAACATCATAAATTAGTCAGTCCAGGCTCATCCCATACTGGAAATGTGGTTGTACGATAACGCTCAGATCAATGGCGCACAAAGTTAAGTCCTTAGATTTACCCAGGCGAAGCATCCACATCCCGTGTGCAACCTGCACCTCCTTTACTGCACGATCATTTGCCCGAGTGAAAGCTAATTTTATATAACCAACACCAATGACACTACCCATGTCATGGTACACAAATTTTATAACTGTGGCTGACCACCACGTCCCAATATATCATTAAGTCAAGATTAATTAACCACATATGATGATAGACCCAACGTACTACAAGTATGGCTAAGCAATTCTAAACGTACCACCCATGTGACAACTAGTATTGTATCACTAAATAATTGTAACATCCTAAATTTTGGATGTTTGAAAATTTGAGAAATTTAAATTTTTATCTGCATCTTACTGGAATTTGAATTTTGGTTCAACATCTTACTGGGGATTTTTTTTAGTTTTGTGCTAAGTCAATAATGACGAGAAATAATTCTTGAGTTCCAAACTAACAGTCATGGTAGTAAATGATACAAAATAATTTAAATGTGAGTTTAAAACCCTGAAAGACCTAAAATCAATTTAATTAATTGGAACAAAGCCTTATTTTAAATAATAATAATAAAGTAATAATCAAATTGGGAATTCATGTTATATATATACATATACATAAATAATATGCCAAAGAATTCAAGACTATTCTAGAGCCGAGATTCAAGAAAAAGGATTTTGAATATACAATGCTCAAGCTTTTAGAAACTCAAATTCTTAACTTTATCATTTATTCTTCCTCTATTTTCCTAAACCATGCGACCTCAACTTTTCTACCCTCCCTTGCCCTCCTTTCTTCTTACGCGGGCCCCACCCCTTCCCTCTCTCCTACCTTTTTTTTCCCTGCGCCCGGGCCGGCTCCTGCCCCCGCTTTCTCCCCTTCCTTTTCCCTGCGCAGCACGCCTGCTGCTCCTTCCTTTCTTTTTCCCCTTCCTCCCCCTTCCTCTGAGGACGAGCTTCCTCCACGTCGTCTCCTTTCCCCCGCGTCTCTCGCTCGCCATCGCTCATGCGTCGCTCCCGAGCCGTTCCATCACCGCCGCAGCAGCTGCGCTCGCGTCCCCGCGCGTGCCGAGCCCGCCTGCGCCGCACACGAGCCCTGCGCCACCGGTCCTTACGCGGTGGTTTTCCACGCCCGTTCCTCCGCCCGGTCCTCCGCAGCCTCCGCCCGCGCCTCATCCGCCCCCTCGGCGCCTACAAAGTAGCCCCGGCCCTCTCCCCTTTACCCGAGCCATTCTTTCCTCTTTTCCCCATCCTCCTCTTTCTTCCCCGAAAGCGCCGCCTCCATCGCCGTTCTTCCTCGGTGCACACAGCTCGATTCCTCGCCGTTGGAGCTACTCACCACCACCACGGACTTCCTCCAACCGCCACCGAGGCCCTCCTTTCCCAGCTCGTCGGCGACGTGAACCTCCCTGTGCCGCCCATGGCCTTCGTCGCCCGCCCACCACGGCCTCTTCCCCGTTCGGTCAACCCCATGGTGAGTTTCCCCATACCTTAATCTCGCTCATGCGCGCCTCGCTTCTCTTCTCCCGCCCCTTGGCGTGCCGCCTTTCTACCTCGCCGCCGACCGCCCATGCCGTCGCTCGCTCCTTTCGCGCTGCTACGGTCAAAGCGCCGCCACCTCGTCTTCCCTAAATGCCCGGAACCCATTTCACAGTCGCGTCACCCTCCGGCCGCCTCCTCGCGGCGACATCCCTCCTTCCCTGCTGCCGTCTCTCTGCTCGGCGGTGGCTCTCGGTAATCCCAAGAACCGCTTCCTTTATCAAAACTGATAACCGCCTGTTAGTCGCGAAACATCAGGGGGCCGGGTTGGTTAGCCGAGCCAGTGTAGATCATGGAGACCCGAGCTCGACTCCCCTCTGCGACATTAGATTAGGATTTTTGTTGATGTTTTGCCGAAGTAATAGTAGGGAAGAGGAATTCAGTAGAAAACTTAATAAACACTTTGATGAGTAGTGACCCCCCCCCCATAAAATGCTAAAAATATACATAAGCTTATTCAATACTCAATCATGGATCAATTATCATAGGTTATTAACTAATATGCTGGAATATTTGTTTTAAAGCCTAACTAGTAATTAAATGCATGTTAAGAAATTAAGAAAGAATCTTGTTTATGTTATGCTCTCATAAAATGATGATTTATCAAATGGGGATGGTCTAAAGAAATATATCCTAAACCGTGGCATACTAGTAAATGTTATAGAATTAACCATGGCATGGTTTAATGCATAACCATCATCTCTATGTCCCAAGCAATTAGAAGAACCCTTGTGATCATTAGGTGATGTAGATGTTAAGCCACTAATATTTGGACTAGATCATGTATGCATGATCAATATGGTTTGAGCAATCATCTAAAAGGCTAATTATTAAATTCAAAGCAATAATCAATAAATATGGCTTTGGTTAGATACTCAAGAAGATTACCCTTAAAATATAATATATGCACTAACATTTAACACACCATCATTTAACAAATCCTAGGGAAAGATTTGGCTAAACAGCAAATATTAATAATATACCCCTATGTGACGAGCTTTGCCCATATAAATAAAGTTCAAATTGAAATCAATACTAAGCCTGATAATAATTGAAGTGTAGACAAAGAAATAGTGATGTCATTAATTATATTCTAACACTAGATTAAATAAATACCCATGTTGGACCCTAACTACACATATAAATGAAATTAGGCATATAAAAATGTGCATAAGAAAGGTACGACTATCTCTGTATACATATATATGTATATAATAGCCGCGGGTCATCAATAAATTCACTAATGTGTAGTATGCTGTCTAGTGATACTAGGCTTAGCTAGGAGTGGTGTTTCATCTGAGCTGTGTTTAAATAGTTCAATGGTCGTGGGTCAATGAACAATAGAAATCTGATAGTGTTAACCATTTGAATAGTAGTGACTAAATAAATAGTCCCGGGTGATAATAAATTAGGATATTAATCATTCAACTGATTAATTGATAGCAAAACTCACCTAAAATATCATAGGTGAAATACCACAAACACCAGGTCTGAGATTAATTCGATAAGTTAAACTAATGTACACCACGAGGAAACCTCCTGACCTAATTCTTAAAAGATGACCTTCGGCACATAACACTCAACACCTCCATACAAGTCTCACACTCGCCATAAGTCTAATCGACACATGGAACGCCCTTGATAAATACAAAAATAATAAAAGAGATTATTAATAAAAAGATCAAGTTATCGTATTCTATTACCAATATTGCCCCAAATCACTCGAATCATCCATTAACTCATAATAAAACTAAATTGTGTTTACTCGGTTTTACTTGGATCCTTTGAGTTATTTGCTTTTATTTAGATTCAGTCGTTTGTCGCGTAATTAGAAATTGGAAGTCGTGAAGATTCAATGGATCAAGCGAGATCAAGCTTGAAGTGAAGATAAAGCCCAAAAGATCAAGGGAAAGCATTGTGTGAGCTCAAGACCGCGATAAACCGCGTCGATTTAGTCAATACTTTGATCATGTTGAACCTACATTTCGCAAATTACTTTGTTTTAAATTAACAAATTGCATTGCTGTTATTTTTATGCAAATGCATGCTAAAATTGATATTCTAGTTATATGCCATTGTTTACCTTGAATAATATTACCCCCTCCTTTGAGTATTTGATTGTGTGAATCTTGTCGCCCTAGCAAAAATATAATAGTAACATTTCGAAAATAAGTCCAGAATCAGTATGCCATGCTTAGCATTAATTAGGAACTCGGGCAAGAAATTGTCCCAAGCATCACTTTTATTCATGAGAAATCGTTTGGGCAATCATGGTGGAAATGATCGTATATTTGGTTTTGGATATTTTATGCTCCCAAAATCTCCGACTTGCTTAATTATCTCAAGGACTGGTTCGAGGGTGTGAATGTGTGGTGCGGTGGAAGCACAAAGTGGTTTGTGGTAGAACCGCCTGATACCACTAAGGACCGAATCTTGTCTTGTCAACCCATGTAAAACAAGACAACCACAAGTCTCAGAAATACAACTTGGCTAAGTAGATCTGTCGAAACCCGGACTCATCTCACCGGTAGGGGATTGAAGGCTACGCTATGGCAAGGGGGCTGAAGGACACCAGTGGGGTGAAGTTTCCACCGTCCCACGTTATGGGAAGTAGAAGCCCCAGCTGCAGAGTGGCTGTGGGAAACATCCCACAGATAGATGGGACCCACCGCAAGTGGGAGAAGCCCATAAGGTGAGATGAGAAAAGGGACTAGATACTTTGAAAAGTCACCGTGATGGTCCGCTCAACCACATGTCTAAGGAATCGTGGGGCAACGAGTTGATTGTCTCTTGTGGTGAAAGTGTACAAACTCGCAGAGTCAAAACTATTCGAATAGCCGTGCCCACGGTCAAGGGCGGACATGGGAACTTAACCGATATAGTTCTATTTAAAAATGTTTTGTGGGTGGAATGGAAAAGTGAAGGGCGAAGGACCGCCTGTTTGGAATTGTCCCGGTGTCGTCCCAGCTGGTAAGTTGCTGCTATAACGTCAAGAAATTGCTATATGGTGCAGATGCCATGTAACGGTGGATGGAATCTGAATCGATATTAATAATGCATTTCCTTGTACATTATGATTTGTTCCAAAATTGCTAAGTCATAGGGCTTTTAATTAATTGTATTCAAAGCACTCTACGCAAAAATAAAATAGCCCGAGCCTCTCCTTTGTCAAGCTATGCATACTATTTATTTGCATTCTGTATTGGCTCGCGGAGCACGGGTCGAGTGCTCACGCCGCTTTGCGACAAAATTCAGAATCAGAATCAAATCATGCGCCGCAAGAACAAGATTGACAAGCCGGCAGAGAAGATGAAGATGTCAAGGGCTAGGTCGCGAACCTCCGCTTGGTCGCTCGTGGGCATGTCTGAAGGTCCCACCTGTGTGCTTCGTTCTTCCGCTTTGCAATTTAATGGTTTCGCCTAATCGCCCATGAGTAAGTCTACTATTAAATTTTACGCTTCCGCATGATATATATTTTGATATTCATTATCAGAATCGTGAGCACCGCTCTCATCGATCCGAGGAATAGTGCGGTAATCACGAGGAATCCGGATGTTAATATCCGATCCTACACGATGGTATCAGAGCATATCGACTGTAGGTCGTGACCTAGTTAGCCTGACCGTTAGTTCATGACTAGAATTATTTCTTAAAAATTATAATTTCCAAAAATTATAAGTAGTATTGCACAATCTCATCTCTGTTAGATGATTCCCTCTTACTATATGCTGCCCTGGCCATTTTTACATCCGAGGCTCTCTTATCCCGAATTCAAAATAATAAAAATCTGGCACTTGCTTTGTACACTCTCTTTGAAAACTTTCCTTGGGCCAAAGTCACAATTCTTAAATTAGAAACTCATTTAAAAATAATAATAATAATAATAATTTATCTTTGGGAGGATCGTTATCAAAATTGATAAAAATTTTTTTTCAGTTTTCAAACTCATTCATTTGGCAGACCTGACCCTCCAAGGAAATTTTTGTAAGTTCAGCTACAGGCCAAAAACAAATGTTCTAAAAATTCACCTTGGATTCCCAAATAGTTAAAATAAAGTTATTTGTCAAAAAACTTTTCCCTAAAAAGGGTCTTGTGTTTCAAAAATAAAAAGCCTAAGGGTAAACCTTGAGGTATGGCTTCTTAAAAGAATTATTTTAGTAAAAGCCTATTTCCCATTTTAGGTTTTATTACCCATTGTTAAAAAAAGGGGGCTTCTTATCCAAAATAATAATAATATATATATACATATCCATTTTTGCTACACAATTTCAAAAAAAATGATGATAATATAAGAATGAGCACTGATATCAAGCAAACCACCTCCAAATACTTCCTCTTTCTTTTATTAATTTCAAAAGGAAAATTTTGTTTCCCTTCTCATACCCTACTCTGAAATTTAAGGTTAAGAACGTTGAAAATGGTCATGAAGATAAGGTAGTCTCGTTCTAAACGGACTATGCAGATAAACCCTGTGCCCTCATATGTGTGTTTCCCCGAATAGACGTTGTCTTGTCGCACGAATTTCATTGGTCCCTGTGCACTGCCTTCTTGCCCTCAGGCGTCCTATTTTGCAGTCACAGAAAAAAAAGCTTGCTTTTAAAAATTTGTGTGGCTCGGTATCACTCCAACTCCCTAGATGTGCCCTTTTAAAGCTAGAATGGGTTGGATTACCTTATCCCCACGATTCTGTCCTTACCTCATGCTATTCCCTCTCACCCTGTTTGCTGCAACCCAAGTCAGATCTACCCAAGCAAAGTAAGAGATAGTCAAAGCCAAGGCAATCAAGGACAAGTGGAGCCTTCACCGCTTTTCGATTAAAAGCCTCAACTGGCACAAAGACCAATACTCAAGACTCTGTCCTACTAACATTCTCTCCTTACCTACCGGAAGGACCCATAAATCAAATCGCCACAAGACTCATCATGCCTAGAAACTAGAAGGGATGAATGATGACTAGTGATACCCATTTTAAGGGGGGTAGTACTAAGAGACAGAACTACAACAACGTATATTAGAGTTGCAACAACCTGAACTTAAATCTAATCAGACCAGTACAAGGATATTCGCAAGGGTCAGAAATCTTCTAATGATGAGGACCACAAGACGTACCTTTAGCTAAAATCGTCGTGCTTGGCAAAGCTAAAGGGTAAGAACAAGATTCCAGTAGGAGTGAAAGACCACCATATAGATATGTCCGTCATCATCTCTTTCATTCCTAAGGCCCTCTACCTCATGGCACAGACCATTGCTGCCCACCTATCAATATGGAATTCTACAACCGTATGTCTAATAGACGATGCAACTACTCTATTCTACGAGGACATGAAGACAACAACGTCATAGAGCAAGTATTTGGAAGTCTACGACCTATCCAGAAGAACAAGGTTTCCCTCTTCCCTTTTTGACTTCTCCAAGTGCTAACCCCTATTGTGTAGATTTTCATCTCTCTATGGAGCTAAAGAACTATACGACGAGCAACGCCCCGAAACCCATAGCTAGTCAATATAATCCCTACCTTCATTCTTTCTGCTCTACCGGAATCTCGGGGTCGAGATTCATTTAAGGGGGGGAAGGTTTGTAACATCCTAAATTTTGGATGTTTGAAAATTTGAGAAATTTAAATTTTTATCTGCATCTTACTGGAATTTGAATTTTGGTTCAACATCTTACTGGGGATTTTTTTAGTTTTGTGCTAAGTCAATAATGACGAAATAATTCTTGAGTTCCAAACTAATACCATGGTAATAAATGATACAAAATAATTTAAATGTGAGTTTAAAACCCTGAAAGACCTAAAATCAATTTAATTAATTGGAACAAAGCCTTATTTTAAATAATAATAATAAAGTAATAATCAAATTGGGAATTCATGTTATATATATACATATACATAAATAATATGCCAAAGAATTCAAGACTATTCTAGAGCCGAGATTCAAGAAAAAGGATTTTGAATATACAATGCTCAAGCTTTTAGAAACTCAAATTCTTAACTTTATCATTTATTCTTCCTCTATTTTCCTAAACCATGCGACCTCAACTTTTTCTACCCCTCCCCTTGCCCCCTCCTTCTCTTACGCGCGGGCCCCACCCCTTCCCTCTCTCCTCCCTTTTTTTTTCCTCGCGCCGGCCGCCTCCCGCCCCGCTTTCTCCTTCCTTTTCCTCGCGCAGCACGCCCGCCGCTCCTTCCTTTCTTTTTCCCTTCCTCCCCTTCCTCGAGGACGAGCCCTCCACGCCGCTCTCTTTCCCCGCTCTCTCGCTCGCCATCGCTCACAAGCTCGCTCCCGAGCCGCTCCATCACCGCCGCAGCAGCTCGCGCCGCGTCCCTCCGCGCTGCCGAGCCCCGCCCCGCGCCGCACAGAGCCTCGCGCCACCGGTCCTACGCGGTGGTTTTCCACGCCTGCCTCCGCCCGGTCCTCCGCAGCCTCCGCCCGCGCTCATCCGCCTCGGCGCTACAAAGTAGCCCCGCCTCTCCTTTACCCGAGCCATTCTTTCCTCTTTTCCCATCCTCCTCTTTCTTCCCGAAAGCGCCGCCTCCATCGCCGTTCTTCCTCGGTGCGCACAGCTCGATTCTCGCCGTTGGAGCTACTCACCACCACCACGGACTTCCTCCAACCGCCACCGAGGCCCTCCTTTCCCACTCGTCGGCGACGTGAACCTCCCCGTGCCGCCCATGGCCTTCGCCGCCCGCCCACCACGGCCTCTTCCCGCTCGGCCAACCCCATGGTGAGTTTCCCATACCTTAATCTCGCCATGCGCGCTCGCTTCTCTTCTCCCCGCCTCTTCTGGCGTGCCGCCTTTTCTACCTCGCCGACCGCCCATGCCGCTGCCGCGCCTTTCGCGCAAGTACGGCCAAAGCGCCGCCACCTCGTCTTCCTAAATGCCTGGAACCCATTTCACAGTCGCCGTCACCCTCCAACCGCCTCCTCGCGGCGACATCCTCCTTCCCTGCGCTGCCGTCTCTCTCGCTCACGGTGGCTCTCGTAATCCCCAAGAACCGCTTCCTTTATCAAACCGATAACCGCGTTAGTCGCGAAACATCGGGGCCGGGTTGGTTAGCCGAGCCAGTGTAGATCATGGAGACCGAGCTCGACTCCTCTCGCGACATTAGATTAGGATTTTTGTTGATGTTTTGTCAAGTAATAGTAGGGAAGAGGAATTCAGAGAAAACTTAATAAACACTTTGATGAGTAGTGACCCCCATAAAATGCTAAAAATATACATAAGCTTATTCAATACTCAATCATGGATCAATTATCATAGGTTATTAACAAATATGCTGGAATATTTGTTTTAAAGCCTAACTAGTAATTAAATGCATGTTAAGAAATTAAGAAAGAATCTTGTTTATGTTATGCTCTCATAAAATGATGATTTATCAAATGGGGATGGTCTAAAGAAATATATCCTAAACCGTGGCATACTAGTAAATGTTATAGAATTAACCATGGCATGGTTTAATGCATAACCATCATCTCTATGTCCCAAGCAATTAGAAGAACCCTTGTGATCATTAGGTGATGTAGATGTTAAGCCACTAATATTTGGACTAGATCATGTATGCATGATCAATATGGTTTGAGCAATCATCTAAAAGGCTAATTATTAAATTCAAAGCAATAATCAATAAATATGGCTTTGGTTAGATACTCAAGAAGATTACCCTTAAAATATAATATATGCACTAACATTTAACACACCATCATTTAACAAATCCTAGGGAAAGATTTGGCTAAACAAAGAAATATTAATAATATACCCTATGTGACGAGCTTTGCCTATATAAATAAAGTTCAAATTGAAATCAATACTAAGCCCGATAATAATTGAAGTGTAGACAAAGAAATAGTGATGTCATTAATTATATTCTAACACTAGATTAAATAAATACCCATGTTGGACCCTAACTACACATATAAATGAAATTAGGCATATAAAATGTGCATAAGAAAGGTACGACTATCTCTCAGATACATATATATGTATATAATAGCCATGGTCATCAATAAATTCACTAATGTGTAGTATCTTGTCTAGTGATACTAGGCTTAGCTAGGAGTGGTGTTTCATCCGAGTGTGTTTAAATAGTTCAATGGTCGTGGTCAATGAACAATAGAAATCGATAGTGTTAACTATTTGAATAGTAGTGACTAAATAAATAGTCCCGGTGATAATAAATTAGGATATTAATCATTCAACTGATTAATTGATAGCAAAAGTCACCTAAAATATCATAGGTGAAATACCACAAACACCAGGTCTGAGATTAATTCGATAAGTTAAACTAATGTACACCACGAGGAAACCTCCTGACCTAATTCTTAAAAGATGACCTTCGGCACATAACACTCAACACCTCCATACAAGTCTCACACCTGCTCATAAGTCTAATCTGACACATGGAACGTCCTTGATAAATAAAAAAATAATAAAAGAGATTATTAATAAAAAGATCAAGTTATCGTATTCTATTACCAATATTGCCCCAAATCACTCAAATCATCCATTAACTCATAATAAAACTAAATTGTGTTTACTCGGTTTTACTTGGATCCTTTGAGTTATTTGCTTTTATTTAGATTCAGTCGTTTGTCGCGTAATTAGAAATTGGAAGTCGTGAAGATTCAATGGATCAAGCGAGATCAAGCTTGAAGTGAAGATAAAGCCCAAAAGATCAAGGGAAAGCATTGTGTGAGCTCAAGACCGCGGTAAACCGCGTCAGGCGAGTCAATACTTTGATCATGTTGAACCTACATTTCTGCAAATTACTTTGTTTTAAATTAACAAATTGCATTGCTGTTATTTTTATGCAAATGCATGCTAAAATTGATATTCTAGTTATATGCCATTGTTTACCTTGAATAATATTACCCCCTCCTTTGAGTATTTGATTGTGTGAACCTTGTCGCCCTAGCAAAAATATAATAGTAATATTTCGAAAATAAGTCCGTAACCGTATGCCATGCTTAGCATTAATTAGGAACTCGGGGCAAGAAATTGTCCCAAGCATCACTTTATTCATGAGAAATCGTTTGGGCAATATGGTGGAAATGACTGGTATATTTGGTTTTGGATATTTTATGCTCCCAAAATCTCCGACTTGCTTAATTATCTAGGCGGACTGGTTCGAGGGTGTGAATGTGTGGTGCAGTGGAAGCACAAAGTGGTTTGTGGTAGAACCGCCTGATACCACTAAGGACCGAATCTTGTCTTGTCAACCCATGTAAAATAAAGACAACCACAAGTCTCAGAAATACAACTTGGCTAAGTAGATCTGTCGAAACCCCTGACTCATCTCACCGGTAGGGGATTGAAGGCTACGCTATGGCAAGGGGGCCTCAAGGGACACCAGTGGGGTGAAGTTTCCAACTGTCCTATGTTGCGGGAAGTAGAAGCCCCGAGTCGCGTAGTGGCGTGGGAAACATCCCACAGATAGATAGGACCCACCGCAAGTGGGAGAAGCCCATAAGGTGAGATGAGAAAAGGGACTAGATACTTTGAAAAGTCACCGTGATGGTCCGCTCAACCACATGTCTAAGGAATCGTGGGGCAACGAGTTGATTGTCTCTTGTGGTGAAAGTGTACAAACTCGCAGAGTCAAAACTATTCGAATAGCCGTGCCTACTGGTCAAGGGCGGACATGGGAACTTAACCGATATAGTTCTATTTAAAAATGTTTTGTGGGTGGGAATGGAAAAGTGAAGGGCGAAGGACCGCTGGTTTGGAATTGTCCCGTGTCGTCCCAGTGGTAAGTTGCTGCTATAACGTCAAGAAATTGCTATATGGTGCAGATGCCATGTAACGGTGGATGGAATCTGAATCGATATTAATAATGCATTTCCTTGTACATTATGATTTGTTCCAAAATTGCTAAGTCATAGGGCTTTTAATTAATTGTATTCAAAAGCACTCTACGAAAATAAAATAGCCCGAGCCTCCTTTGTCAAGCTATGCATACTATTTATTTGCATTCAGGTATTGGCTCGCGAGCACGGGTCGAGTGCTCACGCCGCTTTGCGACAAAATTCAGAATCAGAATCAAATCACCGCGCCGCAGCAACAAGATTGGACAAGCCGGGCGAGAAGATGAAGATGTCAAGGGCTAGGTCGCGAACCTCCAGCTTGGTCGCTCGTGGGCATGTCCTCAAGGTCCCACCTGTGGTGCTTCGTTCTTCCGCCGCTGCAATTTAATGGTTTCGCCTAATCGCCCATGAGTAAGTCTACTATTAAATTTTACGCTCGCATGATATATATTTTGATATTCATTATCAGAATCGTGAGCACCGCTTCATCGATCCAGTGAATAGTGCAAAGAATCACAGAGGAATCCGGATGTTAATATCTGGGATCCTACAATAATTTTCCATCCTATGGTGACAATACAATCATGGCATTCAAATTATCAAGGAGGAATTTATCAATTTGGGTAATAACTACAAATACGAGGGTTTTATAATAAAGTAGCAATGCAGAATAATTTAAAACAAAGTAATATATAACAGATTTGAAAACTGGGTTCAACATGATCAAAGGACACGACTTGTTTTGGCCTTGCTCAGTTAGGAATTCTTAATCTTCAAATCTTGCTTCAGCTTCTTTGAAATCGTAATCTAACGAAAGAAAAATGAAATGAAACACAAAAACAAATTCAAATAAAATCCAAACGAACTGCAAAAACAGAACCAAAAGGTAGAGCTCAATTTTAGAAAAATTTAGGAAAAACAATCGGGTTAATCGGAGTTCAGACGAGGGAGAACGAGCAATCTAAAGTTTGCCGAGCCAGAAAATGCTGAAAAATAACAAAAAGTTATTGTTCATCCAAGAGCACTTTTGGAGAGAATGCTAGCTCCGGTGAGAGGAGGCATGGGAGATGAATCTAACTAACAAAATGGGTTGCTAGGGATTCAAGACACACATAGGAAGCGACGACACGCCAAACGGAGAACGGTGACGGCACGGGCAGCTATAACGACATGGGTAGGAGAGATGAATAAAAACCGGGCATCGAATATAGAGAAGTGGGTGAGCACGGTCTAGAATGTGGCTTGGCGAAGCTAGGAAAATTGTTAGCTCAACCGGAAACCCACCGGAGATGACGCAAACGACGTTTCAACAACGTCGGGAAGGAAAAAGGTAAACTTAATATCTTGGTGCTCGGTGAACGAAATCTAAAACCACTTGGAGGGTAGCTTTCTGGGATGGTTTGGCATGATATGACGTGAACGGATTAGGGAAAACACCACCAGATAGATGGGGACACGAGATGCCATTGGCGGCCATGGCGAGGTGTCGGAGGCGAAAATTTGTGGAGGCTTTTCAGGGAAAAAGAAGGGAGTACGGCGTAGAACGCGACGAGGCAAGTCTAAGAAAAATTACGGCACGGGCTAAAGCTTACCGGAGATGACGAATCGATGTCGGGAAGCGATCTTGGCCTAGATTGGGGAAAACTCGATTCCGGGAGATTGGCTGCTCCAAACCAAATTAATTTGGCCAGAAGGTAGATGATACATGAGGGCACAATGTGACGCGAAAGGACCACGGAAAAACTCACCGGATAGTTCGAGATGTGACGAGCAAATTCGGGACCAAAGGGCCTCAATGCCAATGGTATTCTGTGCTTTGAGGGGACTTTGCACGGCTTAGGACTAGAGATGGCAATGGGTACCCGATACCCGAATACCCGACGGGTTTTACCCGATAAAGAGACGGGTATGGAAAATTTTATGTACCCATGGGTGCGTTATTGGGCGAAATCCTCTACCCGCCGGTAGGCGGAGTGCGTGTGGTATATACTACCCATACCCGCCTACCCACGGTAATGAATACCGCATTAGACAACTAGACATTCCACTCAAATGTTAATTTTATTATCTACTTGTTGTTGATTGTTTATTTGTTTGTCATATGTTGATATGGTCATGTCAAGTATGTTTATGTGATGTACTAATTTTGATCATTAGACGCTTTTGTGCTTGGCATGTATGATTAATGAATGTCTAAATTGATGATATTCTTATGTGTTGAACCGATATGCTTGCGGGTATGGGTACCCGTCGTAATAATACCGCACGTGCACGGTATGAGTAAATTTTCCTACCCGCGTGCGGATACGGGTAACTCGACGGGTAAATTTACACCTAGCGGGTACAGGTATGGAATGGCAATACCCGATGGGTATTTTCCCGTTGCCATCTCTACTTAGGATAGGTTTAGAGGGGGGTCGTATTTATAGGCTCGAAAGAGAATAGAGAATGACTCCAATTCATAGATTTCGCTTTAGAGTCCGTTTCAAAAATAGGGGATAAAAGGCAAACGGATGAATGAAACGCAAAGAGGCCAGTTGGGATGGATTACTTGTGTGATTTAGTACAACTTTCCTTTTAGGAATACATTGAAATAAGATCCGAATTGAAACTATGAAGAGAGAGAAAATGGAATAAAACGTGCACAGCAGATCGAGCGATCTGGCCGCGCGGGGAGGCACTATTCATTCTCTCCTCTCAAAATTGAGCTCAAACAAATTCTGAAAAATCCAAGAAAATACAGAAAAATTTCTTGTGACACAAGAAACCCAAATAAAATATTTTTGACAAATATTAATATTTAATTTAATCATATTAAATCCTTTTAATTAATAAAAATTCCAATTAAGTTTTACTTAATTCAGAAAAATTCAAATGGTAAATTTTATTTTTAAAAGCTTTAGAAAGGCTCTGAAAATTAAGGTGTTACAATTAGTTATGCTTTTTTTTTTTGGATAGTACAGTTCTTTCCGGGGAAAAGAAGTGCATAGCCTCCCGAAAAGCTTCCATCCGCTGAAAAGGCTCTCAGGGCAACAGTTTGACCGGCGACGTCAGAAAGAACACACGGAGACCGTAAAAGGCTGTACGTTAAGCTTTTCCAATACTGTAAAAAATTTAACTCGCTCGCTCTATCTAGTATTCACAAGTCCACAACCATACCTTGTAGAATCTAGAGCACTATCATTCTTTCTACGTTCTTCGCTTCAAACCTGTATTCCTAAATGATACGAACAGTATCCATAGCTAACATCGAATCAAATTAAGATGCTGGCAACGAAGAAAGAAGACACCAATACATGATAAGATTCAAAGGTGAATCTGCATATCGCAGGTGGGCACGTTCTCATTATCTTTGCTGCGATGAATCCAAGAAAGAACCAATAGTGAACCACATGTATGAGCAGATCCGCCTAGTCGCCTATAAATGCATATGCATATTGCCTTCCAGTGTTTCTGCAGAATCAACTGAGCCCCACTATTACCGCAGCATCAGCCCCACTATAATTGCAATATTAGCTGCATATGCTGTATGTCCCCACGCAGTACGCAAGATAAAAAGAATGATGGATTGGATAAAATATCTTACCACATTCCTCCACAGAAAAACATCGATAAAATGCCCCAGGTGTGAAAAAAAAAGGGTCAAGATTTGATTGTTTTTTTCGATCATGATGTGTGGTAACTGCACTTCTCGGTTCTGTACCAGGAAAAAGATCCAAGAATAATAGCTCACATTCCCTTCAGAACAACAGGGCTAACAGGAGTCAAATCAAATGTCCATCCACCACGCCAGTTGAGATTTTTTGTGACAGAACTTGGAAGCAAACCAGATACTACTGCCTCCTGTCCCGTCCTTTCTTTGATTGTTGCTGTTCTGCATGTTCCTTTCCCGAAACATCACTTATATCAGCTTCACAATGGGAAGGAATCCAAATTAGTGAAACAATTTAGAACTTGATATACAATAACTGTAGCCCTGGAGAAAACAATGAAATATACCATCAGGTCCACGAGTCATGAGAGCAAAAAAGATATTGTTCAGCTTTTCCATCTTCTTTGCATCCTGAGCTTGATCTGTCTTAAACTTCAAGCACTGCAGTTATTACGTTTCAGTCAGCAAAGCAGGAGTGCTTTATATCAATCAAAGATCATACTATATGCAGCTGACACCAGAATATTAGAGCAGTTAGCGATTAATAACGGACAGCATACAATACAAATTCGCTGCTACCAACATAATGAAACATTCATTGCAGGATGCCAACACACATCTATAATTGAACAAAAAAAGAACAAATCCATATATGGCCTTTCAAGAAAGTGGTAATAAGCTACAATTTGAAATTGTTCTGTAGTATAATCAGCTGAACTCCACAAGTGCACAATTGCTTCTATAAGAAACAAGCACAACGCAATCTCTCTGTATTCTACACACCCATGATGCAACCCCAGATTCAGATTACAAGATTAAATAAGGGCAAGTTTAAGGTTTTGCCTTTCTTTACGATAAATGTCAGGAAATAAGGCCCACATTCCACTGATGGTGCAAAAAAAAATCAGGATAAAATACAAGCTAAGTGAGGCAATAACAACACCATGAACTTATGCCTTACATGAGTCAACATATCTTAATGCACGACAACCATTCTGGACAGTGAAGTAACACTACAATAAACACCACAGGTCACAGGGCTTTTGTTGCAAAAACTTAATGCAGCATATTCAAGAGAACAGACAACACGAAGCATATGCATAGTCTTTCTAACAAACAAAAGGTCAAGAATAGTCATCTAAAATTTATTTATTACAAAGGCACTAGTACCAATATTTCATATTGTACAAGTCATCAAACAATATTTTCACATCAAAATATTCCATGATCCTCTGTCAAACTTTCTTCCTAATATGGTAAACCAATCTCCAACAATGATATTGCAATGCAATTGTAAACAAAATATAGCTCTTGGTGCCAGTTATTTAACAGGTATTAACTAGTACAAAAAATGGATATCCAGCCTTTACAGCCCTAATTATCAGTTAGGTAATTGTACTTCTATGAAACATATTGCTTGTTCGAAACACAATGGTGACATTGCATTGGCCTATAGATCAAAAACATAGAAAACATGAAACAGTCACTAAGTACTAAGTAGCATCGCATTCCTTAGTTAAGCACAACATTGGTACTTGCACAGAAGTGCCATTACCCTCAACATGCACATCATATGAGGCTAACATTAATACTGTTCATAATTTATAAAAGTTGTTAAAAACTAATGGTATGTGATGGGCCACATGTGACAAGAATATGCAGTGCATATGCACCTATTTAGGCTAGAGAGGAGAGGGAGGTTGGCCCAAGTGAAGGATAAAATATGGTTTCAACCAACATGCATTGCACTTCTGTCCATCGAGTTCTTAAAACTTTTGCACAAATTCAGATGGATCTAGTGCGCACAAGATACATATTTGGAAAGCTTATCAAATCTACTTTTCAACGGATCAAACAAAACTTGATTTGGATCTTTCTACAAAAAGTTGTGGCAATTGGAGTGCATGCTGAACAGGCAGTCTAGAATGGTGCATGTAAGTTGCCAAACATGAGTCCAGAGTCCGGAGTCCGATTTAAGTGTTCTTGTACTCGTTAAAAAACTAACTTCAAGACCTAAAAAAGTATCAAGTTCCAACATCAAATTCCATCTGTGCATGACACAGCAACCAAACAAACCAACGGCATAAATTTCAACATTTCATTTTTTGTGCAAGTAATCTAGAGAGTTTGTTTCTTGTGTTAGGTGTCTTAGGAGGGCTATATAAGCCATTATAAACATCCATGCAACTCAGACTCGACATTATGAATTAAAATACACGTTTGTGCTCTCACCATTATCTAGACCACGCGCTTGTTCTTCCTAACCTTTGGCACAACCACTTCTAGAGAAGAATTGGGTGTGCTTCTACCAAAGATCGTTCCTGCTTATCCGCTAGGAATTGAGGGTTTGATGTTATCCACTTCGTTGTCGGTGTATTTATCTTCAAAGCATGTGCTTGGGTGAATTTCAAAGAGTTGCATGTCTAGCAGGTGAGCAGCTACGGTTTGTCAAGTCACACGAATTATCTTTGATACCCTGAAATTTACGTTTTTGGTTTGTACTTGTTGTTACGTCGTGCATATATGGAATTTGTTGCTAGAACTTGATCCTTTGCCCGGGCCTTGAAGTTAGCTTTCCAACGAGCAAGAACACCCAAATTAGACTCCGTATACAAAAGTAATGACCTTTCCAAACTAGTGTGCTGGCTGTGACAAGTTCAATCTGAATTGACTTGAAACCTTCCTATCTTCAATTTTCTTACTTTCGCCAATTTGAATCCGTGTAAAACATGAAAAAGGAAGTCTTCTAAACTTTTAGAAAGTCATGGCATAGTTGACTACCACCCAAAGATGTCGTACAAGCTAAGGACTCCTTATGTTTAGCAACTCGCGGGCACCACCCTAGACTGCATGTGCAACATGCACTCCAATTGCCATAACTTTTTTGTAGAAAACTCCAAATCAAGCTCCGTTTGATCCGTTTGAAAGTAGACTTGATAAACTTTTCAAATATGAATTTTGTGCAAACTAGATCCATCTGAATTCGTGACAAATCTTCATGAACTTGATGTATATAACTGCAATGCATGTTGGTTGAAACCATATTTTATCCTCCACTTAGGCCGACCTCCCTCTCCTCTCTAGCCCAAATAGTTGTATATGCACTGCATATCCTCATTATCATGGCTCATGGGTGGGCATCCTGATTCTAACTCTAATGTCACCCCCACCTTCTACAACCTAATATTTTGCTTAGGGGGTTTATAGGTACAATTAAAAGTGACTACCTGTTGCACTACATGCATGCCAGAGAAATAGTTGCTAATAGCTGAGTGTTCTAACATTCTCGTATAGCATGAAATAAATTTGCGTTGCTATTAAGTGCCTGACAGTGTTATTAAGTCGTCCAGTCGGCCGACGACGCTCGACTAGAGCCACCGACTTGACTAGCTAAGCAAGTTGCTCGACTTGCTGTCAACTAGTCGACTTGGATCGACTAGTTGCCAACTGGGAGAGACAAGTCGAGCGACTTGTGACAATCGCGAGAAAAGGCGCAAGCACATGAGAAGGCAGACTTGTTTTGGGCCATTTTGGGCTTTTGGCTTGGGTCAAAATGGACGATTATATGTCACCAAGGATGGGCAGACACTACATACACAGCAGTAGCCGACGGCAGCAACCACCTCACCCTTTAGCGAATCCACCTCGCCTCTTGCCGACTCCACCTCGCCACAGTCACCCCCAGCTGGATCCATCTCGCCACCGTCGCCCCCAGCCGAATCCACCTTCCTTGCCACCAGGTTTGCTTTCCTCCCCTCTCTTATTTTCCATTAATTGCTAAATGCTCCTTCACTGCCCTCCTGCTCCTTCCTGCCTTGATGAACCTTGGCAAGTAGCAATAGCATTGTTTCAATGGTAGTAGTAGGAGTAGCAGATGTGGTGGTAATAGCTGCTTTGTTCTGTTGTAGTAGATGAGTAGAAGACTAAAACTAGAAGTAAACTAGTAGACTAGTAGTAGCAGCAGGTACCATGGTTCAATAATCAAGATGTCCATTGATTCCACTTATTCTTGATTTGCATGCATATTACAAGGATTTGGTACTTCTTCGACCAGTGTGGGTCTGTGGGAACTAGCTCTTGGGTTCTTCATACTTCAACAATTCAACTATACAAACAATGAGGTAGCATGCTTTGAATTTGTTCAATTCTTGTTTATTTCATGCTCTGCTTAATTTGCTATCATTCAAGGGTGGTATGCTGGTAGATCGACAAGTAGTCAACGACTAGTCAAGTAGTCGGCATCGGCAAGTCGGTCCCTTGGCAACTTGACTCGACTTACCGACTACTACCTGGTTACTTAGGTTGTGTGGAGTATAGGTGACAAGGTACTCATCCACACACAAAACAAAAAAATAATTTGGAGCGGTCAATTTAACATTATATTTCATATTATCAGTTCCTTTGCATATATAGCCATTATTTTGCTATTATCTTCTCATTTCATTTTACATAGTCAGAATCACTAGTAAAGGGCAGAAGGTTCATCAGTCACATATGAAATCCTATTCTATTCATTCAACCGCATGCATCATAATCTTTGTACATAAAATGGAATGTTGTTGTATTACAATGTAGTAAACATTGGACAGTGTTTTTTTGTGTGAAATTCTTAAAGCGGTGGCTTCCTAATTAGAAAAATAACTGAAGAGCACAAAAGTCAACCTTTTGTAGTTTGATATTTTTGCCTCTCTGAACAGTCAGAGATCAGACAAGAAGCATAGAATGATTAGCAAATCTGGATTAGAAGATGTAGACAAGCTGGTGTATAATTCAAAGATGTCATATTTCACATCCAGCAGTTAGCTAGGCTTTTGGCTTTGGCATATGAATAATAAGAGCTTGCAGAGAGAGAGAGAGAGACTCGTGTGTGATTTTGACCGATATAAATTAAGTCGCTATATTGTGTACTATAATCGACTAGTAAACCCCACCTAGAAAAGACACCCAATTTGAAAGTTAGATACTATAGAAAAGCAATCAAAGATGTCATATTTCACATCCAGCGGTCAGGTAGGCTTTTGGCTTATGAATAATTACAGCTTGCAGAGAGAGAGAGAGAGAGACTCGTGTGCGAATTTGACAGATATAAATTAAGTCTACTATAATCGACTAGTAGACCCTACCTAGAAAAGACACCCCATTTGAAAGCTAGATACTGTAGAAAAGCAGATTTTAGAAACCAATATGAACAGTTCCTTAAATCAAGGAGAGCAAATACAGATTTAGGTTTTTCAGGTCAAGACACATGAATACAATATGATTGAAACAGTGCACACTAAATAAGGACTACATTGGAGAAAGCAAGTTAAGGAACTCAAAGGCAAAAATGCCTAGATTATGAAATAAGATTAACTACAGGTTAACTAAGCAAGAACGAATATAGACAGGTTAACTAAGCAACAATGAAAATAGACCATTTGAATCAAGTTAAGTCTCTTTCGTTCCATCTCAGCCAAGCATCTAATGAACTCGACTGTTACACGGTTGGCCTTTAAACTTAATACACTAAAAAGAAGCTTGAAAGAAAGAAAAAAAAACAAATGCCTCATTTCAGAAGTCCTGTCAGTCAAGTGCTTTCAAATGGTTGGTATCTACTGCTTAAATGTCTGATCGCATGACAAAATATCCTTTCAGCCAACTCAACAGTACATCATAAGCTGAATAAGATTTCTAATAGAATACTTACCTATTCGAAGATTTCATCCCAAAGTGAATCTTCCTTGAGAAACTATGACCATTCCATCATATATTGTGGGAGATCTATTGCAGCAACGCAATGTCCATGCACGAATTTGCTGGGAGCAATATTTATGATTTCTCAAATTGTAGGGCACAATCAGTTGCACAACTATATGGTTATATTTGATTCCAATATAAATATGCCAGAGGGCTATGTTCGAGAATAGTGAAGTAACTAACAGTAATTTGGTGGTATGACACCGCACAGCACAGTTAATATATAATAGCTGTCTAACATAGTCACTGCAGTTGTTTATAAACAATTTGTCAAATAAATCTGAAAAATCTACTACTGGTAAAAATATATGAACATCTGATGTAAGACAGATACTGAGTACACTAAGATATGATTCGGACATGCGTGTTTAGAAGATGAAGTAACTGAGGGCATCTGTAGTGTATGAAAATAGAGGGTCTTAAGGCACCTTAAGGTTAACCTTATACATTACAGAGGTGACCTTAAGCAGGCTATAAGCAAAAAAGGCTTGAGACTGGTCCTTAAGCTAAAGACCTGGCCACAAGCATTAAAATACAATTTTTCTTTATCTGCCGAGTGGCACCATCTTAAGGCCCCTCGGGTTATATACATTACAGCATCGACCTTAAGGTTTAGATGGGACCCACCTTAAGATCCCTTGGGCTATATACACTATGGATGCCCTGATGGTGTATGTGAACATGCAACACCAAAGGATTCCCCAATAGAATAGACATCTTTCAAGTTTCAGGTCAACAAAATAGTAGCCTTCTACACTTTACCATGTTCAACGAAATTTTGTACATGCCCTAATTCAATTATAAGTGCCCAATTTTGGGTTACTGTTGTGGAATAGAAATATTCACTAATGCCCGCTAGCCTTTTTACATCTTCCAACAAAAACCACACACACACACTCAGATTTGGGATTTCAAGCAACCATTGCAGATGCAATCAAAGACTCACTATATTTTCTGTGACAAGCTTATTGTGGACTATAACCTTACATGATGGGCCCAAAATTAAAAACAACTCGTCAAAAGAGAGGCTACTAACGCACTTTCAAAATGCTGCATTTCGTATAGCCCTGCTAGCGCAGTATTCTCTCACGGCACCTTTTACTAGCCTACTACATACCAAGATATGTCGCAATCCAAAAAAAATCAATAATCTAAATCAACACAGCAGACCATCTCATGCGAGACACCACATAAATTGCTCCATGGGAAGCCGCATTTTTCCAATGCACAGAATCTACCCAGAGCCCTCGATCGGCTCAATTCTAGGTCGTAACACGCATCACGCGGTGGCACCCGTGATCGGCATCTAAAATACACCACTTCCTCGTCTAGAAATAATGAATCGAGCACAAATCTAGGCGAAAAAAAAAGGTTTGGGCGCGGTACCTCGCGGTCGTCGGTGACCTTGAGCACGAGCTTCCCCTCGCAGTGCCGGTACTTCACCACATAGCGGGTCTGGAGACATTCGCAACGGATTAGATCGAGAAGCGGATAGGAAGAAGTAGGGGGATTTTGAATGAGGGGGGGATCGGGAAGGAAGGAGGATAGGCTCGGGGCGTACGGCGGTGGGGTCGGCGCGGAAGAGCTGCACGGACCAGTCGACGAACTCGTCCCACGAATCGAAGTACACCATCGTGCGGCAGCGCTGACCGGAGGGGAGGGCCGCGGCGCGACGCTGCGGTGGTGGTGTGGTCGGATCTTGGGGTTTGCGGGAGAAGGCCGCCGCGTTTTAAATAGGATTCGCTACTCTGATCGGATTGGCGGGTTGGACTTGCGTGCGGAGGGAGCGATCGGTTCCGCTCTCTCTTCTTTTGGTCAGTTGAGTTGTGGTGCTATCTCCTTTTGTCAGTTGAGTTGTGGTGCTCTCCTTGTCAGTTGTGTTGCGGTACTCTTGAATCTTGGTACTAGATAGTAGGAACCAGGAACTTCGTAAAATTTTGCAATAAAAACTTTTCTGATAATTAAACACCCCTGATTTATGTTAACAGAACAAGCATGGCAAAGTTCCCAACGTTACACAGAATAGTTGATGTTAAAACTTGAGAATGAGGAAAATAAGTTGAAGGCGTTGGGGTTAATGAAGATGTGAAGATTGAGCCGCCGACACCATGAATGTACAGTGGATTTGTTGGGGATCTGAGTAGGCTTGAACTCTCTAACATTGTGGTTTTGTAGAGGGGGAGGAGGTGAAGAGCACCAGGGTGACGGAGATAAATGGTCTATCTTTTTTGCTGAAGTTTATAGTTTTTGGTTATGTCTTGTGGCTTTTAGGCTGTTTGTGCGAGAGATTACAAAGTAACAGAAACTCACGTGTGTCCCCTTGGTCCTCTTGCGTCTGCACCGCGCCAAGCACCCCCATCCTCGTGCTTGACAGTTCACAGTCATGGCGAATTGATTTCCTGGCTGAATGGATTGTGCAGATGTCAATGGATTGTGCGAAGAAAGTATTGCAATCGGAGTCATCCACGTCAGGGCCTTCTGGGGGGCTTCCGCTTGAGAAGATGATTTGGGTAGTGCCTGGGAGCTCGAAGAATTGAGGAAAAGAGCATTACAAATGCCCTAACAACATCATCGTAAGTTTGTTCGAAACTACAAGGGGGTATATATACACCACACCTCAAAACTAGCCGTTGGGACAGAAAAACAGGATTTCCGGAAGTACTATAGGCAAACGATCAGTACTTCTGCACCTCTCAGCAACAGTCAGAAAACTAGCAATTGCAGGCAAATCTCGTAGTTCCATCATGCAAAGTCCGGTACTACCGATCATCGAAAGTACCACAGCACGAGTGCGGAATTACCGATTCTTCGGGGACAAGAAGAATCCACAAAGGTATCTCTCTAGAAAAAATGTAATGCTACATAAGCCAGACATTCTGCAAATCATAAGTACTGCTCACACAGAGCCGGTAGTACCACTCGCTGATCGGACTGCTCACACAGAGCCAATCGGACCGCTCACATAGAGCTGGTGAAAGTATCAATCATTGACTATAATGATTTGACCACTTAGGTCTCCAACCACGTTGATCTTCAACCACGCTGTCCGGTTCGACTACAAAGGTCTCCTACTTTGTTGGTATCTGACCACGCGGGTCTTCAACCACGTTGTTCAGTTCGACCACACAGGTCTTTAACAACGCTAGTCTCTGACCACATTGTCTGGATCGACCACACAGGTCTCCGTCTGCACAGGTCTCCGACCACATTGGTTTCAACCACTCAGGTCTCGACCACATCAACCATGTCGATTTTCAACCACGTCAATCTTTGATCACACAGATCTCCGACCATCACATCGATCTTCGACCACGTTGTATCAATCATGTTAGCTCGACCACACTGGTTTTTGATCACATAGATCTCAAATATATCAGTTCCGACCGTCTTGGTTCGACCACGCTGGTCTTCGATCACACAGATCTTGACTATGTCAGATCCAACCATCTTAGTTCAACCGTGCTAGTCTTCAATCACACATATCTTGACCACATCTATTTCAACCATACTAGTTTCGACCACACAGATCTCGATCACATTAGTTTTGACCACTTTGATCTTAGACCACGTCGATCTTCGACCACACAGGTCATCGACCACGTCGATCTTCGACCCCGTCAGTTCGACTACGTCAGCTTTGACCATGCTAGTTCCCGACCACATTAATCTTCGATCACACAGATCTTCGACTACATTGGTTTGACCACAATGTTTCTTGACCACACAGGTTCTTCAACCACCAACAGATGTGGTAGTTCCATGATTACAACGCCGAAAAATTTGACTAGCAGTAGTACTGCAGAATACATTACGGTAATTCTAATTTTCCTGATAAGTGCATATACTTCAACAGATTTTGCAAAACACATTTGCAAACTACAGTATCATGCACATAAAGATTATCCATGATTTCCAACAAGTTGCAAAATACTTTTACACACTTTTAGAATTATGACACAAGGATTATATATGTATGAGCTCCAACCATTTGCAAAACACATTTGCAAATGTAATCCTCAAACTACAAGAATGAAAATATATACCTCAAACACTTGCAAAACTCATTTACACTATATAGTGCCATGTTATAAGGATTCAACACATGAGGTTCAACTATTTGTAAAACACATTGACAAATACAAGTCTCATGTCAAAGAGAGCTAGAGCAAGTAGGTTGAGTTATCAACACATGATGAGACTCAAGCTACTAGACATGACCCCTCTTAACAATACGGCAACCTCTACTAGCAACCCAGTCTTCCAACTAAACACAAGACCGGTAAAAGACTAGAAACACATCCTTAGGTCTAGATTGCCATACATTTGTATTGCGCATCCCCTTGAAGCTTGATGACTCACATCTACACTTCAAGTCCGGTCATCGTCATTACATACATCAATACGTGATGCATCTTTCATTCAACCTATATCAACACATGATAGGTCTTCACTTGACTTGATGATCAACACACTACTCTTGGACATGCAACAACTCATGATCTATTTTCTTCTTGACTTGATGATCTTCAACACATGAAGTTATCATAAGTCTTCCTCATTTTTTGAACCTAACCTATTTATCCAACTCATGAAAAATGTTAGTCCACAAAATAATTGACATCAATTACCAAACTTCACCATTAACACATAATGGAGGAATTAGATTATACAATCTTTTATTTTTGGTAATTCATGTCAATCTCAACAAATAATGAGATAGAAATTCGTTTGCGAGTATACATCATGTACACAACACTTGTATACTCTAAGATAAACTTTTAAAGCAAAACTTACTCATTCAGTCGTCATTAATCATCTAACCATCAATACATGATGGAGAAACTAGATGATAACTCAATTATGAGTATATATGAACTACATAAACTATATATACTCAAGGGATATGTTTTAAAATAGAGATCCTTAATATGTGGAAATAGAATATGGATCAATACTAATGAAACCACAAAATATAGAGTAAACTCCCCCTAAATATATGCATACAAGAATGTATTGTAAAAGCATATGCACATATTCAAGTTTGACTTATTTGGTGAAGTTCATTCTATATTTAGGATCCAAGGAATGCAATAAGATGGGAATGTGATATTAAATGCATACCTATTATGTTTTTCACATTTTCATCCAAATAAGACTAAGCAATATCATAATTACTAAACATATTAGTCTCACAATTGTATTTTATCATTATCACCAAAACCAACTTAGTGAAGTTTGAACTTACAACCGTGCACTTGTAGAATATTGATAAATTATTTTTCTAGTGTAACGGTCACCAACAAGCATTTCTGGCACCGTTGCCAGGGAAGCAATGGGCAAGGATATCGCTTTATGTAGGACCGATATAGCAACAGAGAGGGTAAATAGTGCCTTCAAATTTTTCCCAAGTATTCTTCTAATCTCTACTCCAATAGCTATGAGAAACTATAAAGATCAAGAAGCCAAAAATCAAAAAAATCTCGAAACTATTGAAATTTTCAGCCCATAAATAATGATTTCAACACTATTTCAAATCCGTAAAATCATGTAACTTTTGATCTGTCAATTCAAAAGTCTTGAAACTTGAACCAAAACTATTTCATGACCTTAAGAACCTATTCCAATCAAAATACTTGAAATAACTTGAGAGATTTGAGATATTTTGGTTCGTGAAGCTCTACTGCACAAAAATGGCCCAAAACCTAAAATTGAGCTAACTTTCAAACTAAAACTCCAAATCACTTATAATTTGGTATGCACCTTCTCTAGGATGTCAGAAACCTATTACAATTAGCAATTAAGAAACTTTTCTCAAAACTTCTCATATTTTTTCCATTTGAAGGCAAATTGCAACAAAAATGGGTCAAAAACATAAAACAGTGAATACAACTTGCTCGTGGGTGGACGATGGACAAAATGGTTCTATATATATTCCCACATATCTCTACAAGTTAGAACACCAAAGAAATCAATCCAAAAACTCTCAGATCAAGAAATCACTTGAAGGATCAAAACTATGCAAAAACCGAGTTTCTTGATAAACTTGCTACCAAAGTGTCTAAATAAGTGGAGATTGATTTTCTAATATTATCTCCATCTATTACACATACTTGGCACAATAAGATCAAAAATAAGGAAGAGGAGAGATCAAAATCAACCAAATCAAAAGCAAATAAATCAAAACAAGAGATAGCCATGGAGAATATCAAAGATTGATGTATTGCCACTTGAGGAGATAAGTTTTATAGCCAATCCACCTTGGAGGACAGAGAGCACACCACAAGAACTCAACTCTCAAACCCTAACCCTAAAACAAAAGAGCACACAAGAGAGGTAGGTTAGATGGTTCAACACAAGTCTCCATCCCGACCCCTTAAATAGATAGACTAACCAGCTACATACCATCAAATAGCATAATAGGGGAATTCCGTTAACCCCACACACGAGTTTTAACTCACACATCACACTTATGCATGCTTTTCAAAGCACGTAACCCCAATCTGCTAAATCCTAAGCTTTGATCCATCTTGATCAAATTAGCTTCTCTATGACCTAAACCGCATTCCCAAGCATCACTCACACGCCACAGTTTCTTCCAAAGCAGTTTCTGGTATTTTGGTCAAACTACCAAAATACTCTTCTTTGAACCGGTCATTTCCTTCCATTGAAAGTAATCGTCATGCTTGTCACATGTAAGTGCACTACTGGCTTGCCATACGTCAGTCTCTCCTATTGTGGTTCTATCGGACCACACCTCACTTGGATCGACCAAGCCACATAGTGCAAACCTACCGTTCGATCTCGCCTTCAATATTTTTCACCTTTCTCGTGCCATGCTTGAGCTCACCATCTCACTCGACATCCTCGATCTTTTGGGTCTCAACTCCTCCATGAGCATAGCTCCGATTCTCATTGTTGAACATGGTTGATTCCAAGTGACCATACACATCTAAAGACAAAGAAATCATTTTCGGTACAAGTTCTTCATAACTTGACCCACATTGTCAATGACATATCTCATGCATCTATAACCACTGACCTATGTCACCAAATCATCATATGACTCAAAATTCCCAAAATCATCCATTTCTGCAACATGTCTAGAAAAATATGTAAATTTACAAATTCCATATTTTCACTCCTCTAAAATAGCAATGGTTCATCACAACAAAACTATGGACCTTCTCACATGGTCCTTCACTTTAGCATCTATCTATTTATTTACCGCTTTCCTACATGTTCCCTCTCTCATGCTTTCTGTTGGTAGGCCTGTTCTTTTTTGGCTGCGGCTTATGGCTTTTGGCTGTTCGTGTGAGAGGTTACGGAGTAACTGAAACTCATGTGCAGCTTTTGTCGATATAAATGAAGTCGGTACAGTATGTACTACAATTAACTAGTAGACCCTATTTTAAAAAAGCATTCCGTATAAAAGTTAGTTACTGTAGAAAAGCCAAAAGCTAAAGCCAAAAGCCGTGAAAGAACAGGCATGGTAACTAACAACAAGACCTCGCTCAAACGACTGCAAAAACAACACATGTCTTTGCAAGAAAAGCACTCAGACAACAAGATAATCTTTGACAAAAGATTGGGAATAGAAATATCAACACCGACCGCTCAAATGAATCGACTAGGGGGAATACATCAACTCCGAGAACCAAATTTGCTCACATCAAAAGTAGACACTCTGGTCAGGAAAATTAAAGCATTACAAAGAACCGTTCAATCGTTCATGTGCCATCCATCATTGACGAAAAGACAAATGTGGATCAAGAGAGGAATTACCGCTGCAAAAACCCGGATGACATCCCACATGCCATAGACTACCGATAACAATCAAGGTATATGAGAGGTCAAGCTTCTGACCTAAGCATGTGTTTGGTTTGGAGACTTGGTGGGATGGGATAGCTCCATCCCAGGTATGTGGGATGGGATAATCCCGTTTGGTTGCAAGGAATGGTTAGCCTGTTTTTGTTTGGATGGAGGGATGGAGTAGTCCCTAGGACGCCGCCGCCAAGAACTTGATGTTACTACTTAATAGCCGGTGTCCCAATATGTGGAAGCCATTTTATTTTACCATTGCAAAAGAAAATGAAACATCAAATAGTAGCACTAACTGTGGTCAAACTTGAAGCCGCTCGGCCGCCGCTTCAAGATTCGGACGGATATTGTCCGAGTACCATATCCTAACCCATATTTTTCTCCGATTCGCACCAAGCGCGGGCCTCGACGCCGCCGGATTCGCGACGACGCGGATCGAGCGAGATTAACCTCGACCGCCCTCGAGGCGAGGCGCTTGCACCACCTGGACCGCTCATGCGCCATCCATCATTGAGATGCGAAAAGACAAATGTGGATCAGAGGGAGAGGAAAATACCGAGGCGCGCGCAAATCGTCCCAACCCACTGATGACATCTCTTTTCTTTGCCAACCCACCCCACTAAATCCTACAACCAATCAAAAAAGGTTGATATCCTGAGGTCAAGCCAAACACTACCTAAAATAATTGATATCAGGAGGCAACCCAGAATTTATTTTTTATCCCTTTTCCAAAAAAGCAAAAATTAAGAAAAATTTAAAAAATATAAAGAAATAAAATAATAATAAATTAAAATACACAAAAAATCCTTATCTCTATTTCAGAGAGAGAGAGAGAGAGAGAGAGAGAGAGTTCGCCATTCTCCTTGGTGGAATCATCATTCCACGCAACCCGGTGCCATTTTCAGTCCAAAATTCAGTGACCTCACAGGATAGCAAGTGAAGCTCTCAAAGATATCATCATCTGATCTGCACGTATGTTGTTTCAATTTGGTAATTCAAATATTTCAAGAGCTTTAAACAACCGGGGAGGTAATTAGACTAAGCACGTGCTTAGGTTGTTACTATAAAATTGAAACAACCTTCGTCTCTACCTTACCACACTCAAGCTAGGAGAACCGTGAGCTCCTACACTTGGTTAATCAAATTCAACATAGTGTTTAGGTTGATCGACAGACCGATAGTGATATATCATTACCTGCCTTGGTACACGATGTTCTTTCTGTGCTAACATTTCTGTAAGTTTTCTCGAGCTCTAGCCTTGTTCGTTCTGGAGGGAACAGAACCCGCGCGCTCAGATCGTGGGAAACCAAACCAATTGGCGCTAAAAGCTTGGCGCTAAAAGCCCTTCCTTTTCCGCCAATTTGGCGCCACCGGTCCCCTCTCCCTCTGCATTTCAACCAGGTTTGCGATACAGATGGTGTGCCACAGGTAGTGGAGCGGGTGAAAAAAGAAAGAAGGATACAAATGGTGTGTACGACTAATTTCCAAGTAACAAAAGCGTGCGCCGTTCTTCCAAAGCACATCGATAATGTGCAACTGCAAGTTTTGAACACCAGTATACACCTGAGGAGCCGAAAATGGATGGAACATCGAGCCTGAACTGATACCAAAAAAAAAGGACTGTAATGTCATGAACTGTTGATTCCGCAGAAAAAAAAACGACAATAGTTGCTCAAAAGAGGTGTTTGTTTGCCTCACAGTCATAGTGAAGATATTAGATGTTATTCTCTCTTGCGTATTTTAACTTTGCACAGGGATTAAGAAGATTGTAAAATTAAGAAAAAGATGAGAAAAAATTACTTACATAGCCTCTATAATTGTTTTGAAAAGATGAGAAGGAATACTTTGTTTCGATGGTAATAAATACTCCATCCAATCACAAAAAAGTGACATTTCAGACATGAACAGTCGTTGGAACACAACTTTGGCCACCAATGTCTATTGTAAATACATTTACAAACCTAACAAAATTATAATGCTATGAATATGAGAAAAGGTGGTGAAATTAATAAAAATATGAGAGAGATATAACTTAGGTAGTCTTCATAATTGTTTTGAAAAGATGAGAGAGAATACTTTGTGTGGATGCAGGAGCGGACCCACCGGGGGGTCAGCCGGGGCTGGCGCCCCCCCCTACGGCTGGCTGGCCGCCCCTGGATCAGGGTTGTTTTTTTCATTTCGCGTCATGTAATTCTTGTATTGTTTGTGCACACTGCCTGCCTCTTTTTCCCCAATTGCTGCGTCTGGATTTCTCACTTCCTTGTTCTATGGCATTACTTCTTTCATCTTGTCTGTATATAACTCTACGCTTGCCGCTTTGCCAGCCCTGTAGCTTTACTCAGCTCATGGCTTTTGGAACTCTGCCCTTCTCACTTGTTTTGTTGGGTCCCCAAAATTGCTAATGATGTAAATTAATCTCAATCGAGGAGCTCGTGGTTTATCACGAGATGGGAAATGGCAGCAAACACCTTCGCTCCTGACTCGACCACACAATGATCATATTCTTTTTAGCTGTGATTGATGACTTTTGTCACAGATGGAACACAACTCACTCCTTTACCCTCCCTTTATTTATCCCGAACACACTTGCCATGCATGATTGATCCTACTACCCAGCTTAATTTCAACGAAAAATCCATTGGTTCGTCGTTGTATTTCTCCCGCATAACTATTTGCATATATATGAGAATGCACGCTTAACCACTCGATGATGATGAGAGGCAGACGCAGATCCACCAGGGGTTAGCCCCTCCTAAATTTTGATTTGGGTCCGCCACTGTGTGGATGATAATAAATACGCATCTAGTCGCAAAAAAGTTTTGTTTTGGATATGAACATGGTCCCTAGAACACAACTTTGGCCATCAATATCTATTGCAAATACATTTACAAACCTGATGAAATTATAATACTATGAAGGTTTTTTAGACAAATCTATACATATTATTTTCATATGTCAAATCTAAATATTTATAAAAAATATCAATAGCCAAAGTTTATAAAACTTGACTGCACAGACCTCAAAACATCATTCTTTTGTAACCAAAGAGAATAAACGCATATGATAGAGAAAATAAATAGAGGCATAAGAAAAAAAAACCAACCTCACTAAATCTACCTACAAGCTTATTTATCAACAAAACTTTTCAAATACAAGGCACGTTAACTACTTCAAATAGAGAGAGTGGAGAGAGAAGATGGATTGGGCTTCTCTAAAGAAAAAATAACGTGAGGGTTTTTTAGACCAAGGAGCTCACATTCATTAACTTAAGGCAGGATTACAAAGATGTTTTTGCAGAAAAATAGGTGCTTCAAAGAGCCACGAGCACCCCTACAAATTACAAGAAGCTTGGTTAGCGCAAACATGCGCTGCAAATGTGCTTGCCTTCCTACGGAATTGGAGGCACACTACTACAGAAAGGCTAATAGTAGACGGCAAATCACAGACGGTTTTGTGAAACCGTCTATAATGTAAACTATTACGCACGGTTTTAATTTGAAGGCCGTCGTGGTATTTGTGGCGGGAAAAAGAGTATCACGAGCGGTTCTTCTATCGCTGAACCGCTCGTGATACTAGACTATCACGCATTTGGTTTTTATTAAAACCGCCTCGCGATAATTTGGGATTATCACGCACGGTTTTGTATTAAAAACCGTATGTGTTGTGTCGACTATCACAGCCGGTTGTTGTTAAGAACCGTCGGGAATGTTCACTGACGGTTTTTCACAAGAACCTACCGTGATGTCCCTTTGTCTCATCATATTAATTCTAGATCGAGGTTAATATATAAGTACACATTGCTTCTAATAACTTAACTACGTAACTACCGAGACAAGAGGTCACAAATTAAAGGCAAATTTATTAATTTCAATTAGAGGGAAATTCATTACATAAGTCGCATGTAAAGAGTTTCCCATTGTAATCTTTTGGGCTTCAGACGCTTCTTCTTCGACTTTGGGACTTGGAGGATCAGCCGCTGAATTCTCGAACGTTAAGATTGCCCTTGTCCTCTGCACTTCCTCGTGCGGCTGGGCAAATGATCGCGCAGATCCATCATGTTGTACAGATAGCATTAAAACATTCCTCACAATCTGCCGCTTCGCATGAGCGGCAAGGCTATCCATCGATCAGGTAATGCGAGTAGAGCTTCTTCCGCATTGCGCACATTGTGGAGAAGAACCGGGTGAGAGCTGCTTTCCCTTTCTTGAGCGGCACGAGACGCCTCCGTCGACGGCGGAGGATCAGTCAAGCCGACGGATGCAAGAAAGTCGGGAAGGAGAGCGGGCGGGTGCGGAGAAGCGCTCCAGATGCAAATTGCTGGCGCTGTGTAAGGTTCCGCCGAACAATTCGTGATGAATGATGAGAGGAAGGAGATGATCACAAGAATAGTAGAAGGCGCCATATTGTACGTGCGTAGAAGAGACTGGATTAGGCGCGCATATTTAACCTTTAGCACAGCATTTGTTCGTATACCCAAACATTAATGATATAGATGCTTCGTATAACGATCGAGAGACGCAATTAGACGATCGAAACCCGCGTTCGCAATCGAAACACGGCTTTACGCAATCAAACACGCGCGAAAGCGTTATGATGACGGTTTTACTAGCAACCGTCTCGTGATATTAATTTCGCGTAAGGTTCTTAATACGAACCGCCTATACTATCGAGATAACACGACGGGTCCTGTTAAGAACCGCTCGTGAAAAGAGATAACACGACGGTTCCTATTAAGAACCGCTCGTAATAATCCCATGTCACCGATAATTGGTGTGTAATAATCACATGTCACCAATAATTGGCGATACACAGATTTCGATCTCACCCGCCTATTCTCTCCACATCGAATGGTCGCACCGCCTCCTCCACAGCCAGCCCTTATTAATAACTCCCCATCAACCTTTCCACCGGTACTAGTCACGCGTGAGTTCATCCACTAGCTAGCTTCCTGCATGCATCTCCTCCGCCGTGAGCTAGCACCTCCATCGCTGGCACGCCCGGTTCATACTAAACAACACACTCTTGCCGTAAGTGTGTCTTGTTTAGTGTGAACCGTCGTGCCACAAAGGGTTTGTTAGCTTGTTATCCTGTAATAGATCGATCCAATGTGTTGTTGAGTTTTTGTGCTTGCCTCTGATTTGCATGTTCCTCGACCACCAACCAAGAATCTTGAAATGTCTTTTCTTTGAACTATTGTAATAAAATTGCCTTGAATTTTGTCGGAAAGATGAACTGTTTTGTGGCGGGAAAAGGAGTATCACAGAGCGGTTCTTACCGCTGAACCGCTCGTGATATCGAATATCACGACGGTTTTATTCAAAACCGCTCGTGATAATATGGGATTATCATAGACGATTTTTATTAAAACCGCCTCGTGTTGTGTCGTCTATCATAGCCGGTTGTTATTAAGAACCGCTCGGGAATGTTCACTGACGGTTTTCACAAGAACCACTGTGATGTCCCTTTCTCTGTCATATTCTAGATCGAGAGTTAATATATAAGTACACATTGCTTCTAATAACTTAACTACGTAACTACGAGACAAGAGATCACAAATTAAAGGCAAATTTATTACTTTCAATTAGAGGCAAATTTATTACAAAAGTCGCACAGTACAGAGTTTCCCAGTTGTATTCTTTTGGGCTTCGTAGCTTCTTCTTCAACTTGGGGACTTGGAGGATCTGCGCTAAATTCTCGAACGCCGTTAAGATTGCCCTTGTCCTTAGCACTTCCTCGTGCACCGGGCAAATGATCAGCAGATCCATAATGTCGTAGAGGATAGCATGAAAAGATTCTCGAATCGCCGCCGCTTGATCGGCAAGGCTATCCATCGCCTCGCAATGCGTGTAGAGCTTCTTCCGCATTGCGCACATTGTGGAGAAGAACCGGGTGAGGGCGTTTCCTTTCTTGAGCGGCACGAGACGCCCGTCGACGGCGGAGGATCAGGTCAAGCTGACGGATGCAAGAAAGTCGGGGAAGGAGAGCAGGGCGGGTGCGGAGAAGCCGCTCGAGATGCAAATTGCTGGCCGCCTGTGAAAGGTTCCGGCCGAACAATTCGTGATGAACAGATGAGAGGAAGGAGATGATCACAAGAACGAGTAGAAGCCATGTTGTATTGTATATTGTATTGTACGTACGTAGAAGAGACCTGGATTAGGAGCGCATATTTAACCTTTAGCACAAACGGTTCGTATACCCAAACATTAATGATATAGACGCTTCGTATAACGATCGAGAGACGCATTAGACGATCGAAACACGGCGCTCGCATCGAAACACGCGCTAGCAATTCGGTATGAAGAGACAGACGGTTTTCATAAAAACCGTCAGGATAATTTCATAGACCGTTGATAACATGAACCGCCTCGTGATAATTGAGACATCACGCACGGTTCTTAATACAAACCGCCTATACCAATCTAAATAACACGACGGTTCCGCTTAAGAACCGTCTGTAATAATCCCATGTCACCGATAATTGGTGTGTAATAATCACATGTCACCAATAATTGGCGATCGATTTCGATCTCACCCGTCTATTCTCTCCACATCGAATGGCCGGCACCGCCTCCTCCACGGCAGCCCTTATTAATAACTCCCCATCAACCTTTCCACGGTACTAGTCACGCGTGAGTTCATCCACTAGCTAGCTTCCCGCATGCATCTCCTCCGCCGTGAGCTAGCATTCCATCGCGGCACGTCCGGTTCATACTAAACAACACACTCTTGCCGTAAGTGTGTCTAGTTTAGTGTGAACCGTCGTGCCGCGAAGGGTTTGTTAGCTTGTTATCCTGTAATAGATCGATCTGAATGTGTTGTTGAGTTTTTGTGCTTGCCTCTGTATTTGCATGTTCCTCGACCAGCTCAACCAAGAATCTGGTAATGTCTTTTCTTTGCACTATTGTAATAAAATTGCCTTGAATTTTGTCGGGAAAGATGAACTGTTTCGTCAGGTCATGACTGCCAACTCGAAGCATATATAGCATATATAGCATTCGAGGCACATCCGAGGCCTGCAGCTGTGTCTTGAGGAATGCCAAGAGCTGGTCTTCAGATGTGGCAGCCACATCTGAAGACCAGCTCTTGGCATATTCCTCAAGACACAAGAAGCGAGCCCTGATGTGCCTCAATGCTATGCTATATATGCTTCGAGTTGGCGATCATGCGCTGACAAACAGCCATCCTCGTAACTATCACGCAGCGCGGTTTGTAATGTAAACCGCTCAGCGAATGATTATCGCGCAGCGGTTCTTTATACAAACCGTCATTATACGCATAAATCACGCATTTGTTGATATTTAGAACCGCTCGTGATATTATATACATCGCGACGGATCGTATTACGAACCGCTCGTGATATTAATTTTGATGCACCGCTTGTAGTTGGAACCGCTCGTGATATTCTCGCGTAGTATTAATTACTTGGCGCATTTGCTTTAGGATGTCGACACCGATCTGTCTTCATTGCGCTGATCGGTGGAGCAAGGCGCCGCTTTAGGGAGTTGGGGTGAAAAATATCACCGTCTTCTTATTGATCTCGATCGAGGTTAGCATACTCAATTACTTAACATTCTTAGTGATCGATCGAGATTAGTATTCAATTACTTAACATTCTTAGTGATCTGATCGAGGTTAGTAGTAGAGGTAATAATCATTTTTGACACCCATTTTTCACTTGTGTAGCATAGATGGACCGAAGCGATGTATATTGAGAACCGTGTGCGTGAAGAGTACATTATCGGCGTGTCCGCTTTAGAAGGGCGCCGAGCTGGATATGTTGAAGAAGGGGATGAAATATATGTATTGCCCATGTATTGATTGTGATAATCTCAAGATGTTTAGCAACTCAACGTAGATTGAAGCTCACTTGATTCGAAGGGTTTCAGAAAAGGGTACAAATGTTGGACCAATCACGGTGAAGAGAAGAGTACACAAGAAGGTAGTTATGACATAGTCGAGGAGGCAACGATATGCCGGTTGTGGACTGTTCTTTCGATCATGAGGAAAGGTCGCAGGATGACAACTGGATCATGAGGATAGGTCGCAGGATGACAACTGGATCATGAGGATAGGTCGCAGGATGACAATCTGGATCGATGTTACGTGATGCGAAGGAACTATAGTGAGAGAGAGTTTGGTAAATTCTTGGGCTTGATGGAGGACTCGGAGAAACCTTTGTTCCCGGCCGCAAGCCGCAATACACAAGGTTGTCATCGGTTCTAGAACTATTAAAATTGAAGGCAAGCAATGGTTGGTCCGACAAGAGTTTCACGGCATTATTAGGTCTCCTAGTGGACATGCTTCCAACGGAAATGTGTTGCCGAGAACCACCTACCAAGCCAAGAAGATTCTTTGTCCATTAGGAATGGAAGTAGAAAGAATACATGCATGTCGGAATGATTGTATCCTGCATCAGTAAAGAGTATGCTAGCTTACATGTTTGTCCGTGTGCAAAGCATCCCGATACAAACGTAAAATGACTCGATGATGGGAAGGGCATCGAGGTGAAGCAAGGACTTCTGCTAAGGTGATATGGTATCTTCCTGTAATCCCCGCTTGAAGCGCTTATTTGCAAACCGCAAGGATGCAAGATTGATGCGCTACACCGCGAGCGGCGTAAGAAAGACGGAATGATAAGACATGTTGCTGATTCTGCCGTGGAGGAACATCGATAGGATGTTTGTAGATTTCGGTGTGGAACCGAGAAATATAAGGTTTGGGTTGAGTACAGATGGAATGAATCCTTTTGGTAACATGAGCAGTCGACATAGCACCTAGCCCGTGACTCGTGCATGTACAACCTTCCTCCTTGGTCGTATGAAGCGGAAATATATTTTGATGTCACTACTTATCCAAGGGCCAAGCAACCTTGGCAACGATATTGATGTGTTCCTAGCCCCATTGGTGGAAGATCTTGCAACACTGTGGAATGAAGGGGTACATGTATGGGATGCGGACAAACGAGAGAACTTCACTCTACGGGCCATGTTGTTCTGCACCATTAATGATTTTCCTGCCCTTGGTAACCTGTCAGGGTTTAGTATAAAAGGAGCCAAAGCGTGTCCGCACTGCTTAGATTATACGGAGAGTGTGTGGTTGAACAACTCCCGAAAAACTGTGTACATGCGTCACCGTAGGTTCCTTCCAAAGTATCACCCATACCGCAAGATGAAGAAACAATTTGACGGAAAAAAAGAGGATGACTCAGTACCAAGACCTTTTAGCGGGAAAGAGGTGTATGATATGGTTAAGGATATAAATGTTGTGTTTGGAAAGGGACGTAAATTGAGGAAGAACATGTGGAAAAAGAGGTCAATATTTTGGGACTTGCCTTATTGGGAGCACTTAGAAGTTCGCAATTGCATCGATGTCATGCACGTAGAGAAGAATGTATGTGACAGCTTGATTGGTCTCTTCATCAACATTCCCGACAAAACAAAGGATGGTGTTAACGCAAGGCGTGACTTGGTCGCTATGAACATCGGGACCGAGTTAGCACCGATAGAGACCGATAAAGGCGGACGCACCTTCCCCAAAGATGTTACACTCTTCTAAGTCCGAGAGAACTGAATTGTGCCATCCTTAAATGGTGTGAAAGTTCCATCCGGTCACTCGACAAGCATGAAGAAACTTGTTTCCATGGAACATTTGAAATTAATTGGCATGAAGTCTCACGATCGTCATGTGCTAATGACTCAAATGCTACTGTTGCAATTAGAAGTATTTTGCCGAACAAGGTTCGAGTGACAATCATAAGGCTATGTTATTTCTTCAACGCAATTGCTCGTAAGGTCATTGATCCGATGGACTAGATGCTCTGCAAACCGAGGTGGTGACAACTCTATGTCATCTAGAGATGTATTTCCTCCATCATTTTTGATATCATGGTCCATCTCATTGTCCACCTTGTGAAAGAGATAAAAATATGTGGCCCCGTATTTCTACGTCATATGTACCCTTTCGAGAGGTACATGGGAATTCTCAAGTCCTATGTACGCAATCAACCTCGACCGGAGGGTAGCATCATCGAAGGTTATACAACGTAAGAGGTCATTGAATTCTGATCGGCTACATGGCTCGTAGAGCCGATAGGTGTACCTCTATCTCGTCACGAGGGAGGTTAGAGGGTATAGAGACTATCGGGAGGAAAGCAATAACCCGGATCAAAATACGTATGCTCAAGCCCATTTCATGGTTTTACAACACATGACTGAAGTGACCCCATATATTGAAGAGCACAAGGACATGCTACGTCAGAGAATGCGAGCGGTTAGAAGTTTGGATCACGAGACAACACAACCGTCGGTTCAACGAATGGTTGAAGGCGCAATTGACTAGGAGGTCGCCAAATGAAACACTACAATGGTTGGCAAAGGGCCAAAATTTACAATTGTGACATGGCAAGGATACGACATTAATGGCTACACATTTTATACAATGTATCAAGATAGAAAGAGCACGATGCGTAACTCGTGTCCGCATAGATGCCTATGATTCGCACGGCAGAACCGCTGGCCCAAGCTCGTACTACGGGCTTGTAGAGGAGATTTGGGAGCTTGACTACGTAATTTTCAAAATTCCTCTATTTCGGTGCCGTTGGGTCCAACTCCCACGGGGTGTAAAGGTTGACAAGTGCGGCGTCACTACCGTGGACCTCGAATGTGTAGGATACAAAGACGAACCATTCGTACTCGCGAGGCAAGTTGTTCAAGTATTTTATGTAACCGACCGGCAAATAAGAAGCGCCATGTAGTTCTTCAGGAAAAAGAAGGATTGTCGGGTTGAGAATGTTGTGGATGAGGAAGAGTACAATCAATTTGATGATTTGCCTCCATTCGGAGACGGCATCAGGCTCGATGAAGAACAAGGCGATGAAGCAAGCTATATGCGTATCGATCATCGTGAAGGGCTTTATTTAAAATGATATAGCCAAAGTGTAATAAATGATATAGGTTATGCTTGTGTTTTTCACAAATGTATGTATGTTCCATTGTAATTGTAAAATGACTAAGGAACCCATGCATTGTAATTGTAAAATGACTAAGGAACTAAGAAATAGTTATATTTATGGTTATGCTTGCGTTTTTCATAAATGACATAGGAACCTAGCTAGTGCGGTATTTATAGTGAACTATCACAAAGCGTTTATCAAAAGAAACCGCTGTGATAACACATCACAAACCGGTTCTATCGATATAACCGTCAGTGATAATATGGGTAGCGGGTGGGAGGGAGCAAAACCTAGCTAGCGGCGCTGCAGTGGAGACAAGAGAGCTGCGGCGAGCGGACTCCATGAGACCTAGCGCGGTATTTAAAGATGATCTATCACAAACGGTTCTATAAATATAACCGCTTGTGATATGCATTATCACGCACGGTTCTATCTATAGAACCGCTTGTGATAGGTATTATCACGACGGTTCTATAGATAGAACCGCTCGTGATAGATCATCTTTAAATACCCGCGCTAGGTCTGCGGAGTCCGCTCTGCCGCAGTCTCTTGTCTCCACTCTGCAGCGCCCCTGCTAGCTAGGTTTTGCTCCCTCCCACCGCCGCTCCCTCCCGACGCCGCCGGTCCCTCCCGAAGCCGCCGGTCCCTCCTGACGCCGCTCCCTCCCGAAGCCGGCGGTCCCCCCCGACGCCGGTCCCTCCCTCCCGACGCCGCCGCTCCCGACGCCGCCGCTCCCTCCCTACGCCGCTCCCTCCCGAAGCCGGCGGTCCCCCCCGACGCCGGTCCCTCCCTCCCGACGCCGCCGCTCCTCCCGACGCCGCTCCTCCCGTAGCCGCGCCCCGCCCGACGCCGTCCCTCCTCCCTGCTTCACATGCTTCACATGTATATGCTTCACATGATATATATATGCTTCACATGTATATGCTTCACATGTATATGCTTCACATGATATATATATGCTTCACATGTATATGCTTCACATGATATATATATATGCTTCACATGTATATGCTTCACATGTATATATACATGATATATATATATATATATGCTTCACATGTATATATATCACATGATATATATATGCTTCACATGTATATGCTTCACATGATATATATATATGCTTCACATGTATATGCTTCACATGATATATATATGCTTCACATGATATATATATATGCTTCACATGTATATGCTTCACATGATATATATATGCTTCACATGTATATATATGCTTCACATGATATATATATGCTTCACATGTATATGCTTCACATGTATATATATGCTTCACATGTTATATGCTTCAAGGTCTATTTGGAAGGCCCATAGCTCACGCAATTAGCTAATCGTTAGAACTTTGTCAAAGGGCATAAAGCAAGTGACACACTCCAGTGCTCACTTGATTAGTTTTTCTTAGAAGAGAGATGGCGCCCACACGGTCTTCGTCGTCGCTATCCGGGTCTCACGCTCCCAAGATCGAAATCTAAACGTGGCCGAGGAGTATCGAAAGGCGGAGGGCGAAGGACCATCACGGTGGTCTCTCGGATGGGGTCCCTCTGGAACCGCCGAAAGCAGCGTCATCATTTCGGACTACTGCGGGATAATTGGAAGGCAACGGGTCCCCATCACCATAGCAAGCTGGAAAGATTTGACAAAGGATCACAAAAATCAGCTATGGGAGGAACTTACAAATTCGTTCGAGTTCCCAAAGAAGCACGTGGACTCGTGCAACGGCACGCGCTCCTCGCGATGGGAAAAGCATGGAAGAATTTTAAGAGCACTCTTGTGACGGCACGCGTGGCGAGGATGTCACGCCTTCACGAAGTATCCTTTCGTGTCGCCGGAAACATGGGAGGCCTTTGTGCAGATGAAGACGACGCCCGAATTTGTACAACAAAGTGCGCGCACAAGGATCTCCAATCACAAAACACGCACCCTCACGGCACTCGCACTGCTGGAGTACGCGGGTAAAATCCTGCAATGGAGGATGCGTGATGAGGTTGCAATCCGATCGGAGGCCTCTCGCCATTTGCCGGGATCGCAAACGCGCGCTCGAATCGTTAAGAGCGAGGTCATCAACCACATCTTGGTGTCTCTTTCAAAACCCCGCAGATGAGGAAGTGTCCCAACGCATGGTAAAATATGTTAAACAACATAGTTGTTAACACCTCTTGAACTTCATGGGTTCAAAATAACATGATTAATTGCCTCTTGCAGCAATCATTGACTACCGAATCTTCTCGTGGCTCCTTTGAAGAAGATAGGAGATAGATTTACTATCACAGCCTTGGGAAACAAGGAGCACCCAGTCGCACACGAGGCATGGGGTTTATGTACCTTGGAGGCACGGATTTCCAGATTACTCCGAGACATATAGGAGTAGGAAGAGATCCAAGGCGTCTGCAATGAACAAATAAAACAGAGCTTCGTGCTCAACTTGAGGAACAACTATCCGCCTCACTTCAAGAGCAGCATCGCCTCACTTTGAGGAGAGATAGATTCGTTGCGGGAAGAAGCGAGACAAGTCCGCAACCAATCGCAACCCACTCCTAGTATCTGCGGTACCCAGTCCCCCACAACGTCGCAAAGAGCTGCGCGTCCACACCAATTTCTGAACATAGCGACGACCACTTACGTATTGATGACATTCGTAATGTACCTCTTTAGAATGGTACATAGATATCTCTCGTGGACGCCTTAACTCATCTCTTGTATCGTTATGTAGGGGCCCATGCCTTGCAGCCTCAAAGTCGCTTGTTGGCTCTATTCCCGTTGACGCGGGCGCGCATGGTGTATCCATTGCTGCCGTGGACGCAGTGCACGGTGTACAAGTAGACACCGGTTTCATAAAGGTCCGGTGGACATGATTAATGATATTTTAAGCTGTCCCTCTTGAGAAGCCCCCAAACGAAGAGATTAAGACATTAGGGATGCCGCCCACACATTCGCTCAGTGGCCCAAGAGGGACATCGTCCTCGACATGTCCGTGCCACAATCTTCACATCCAAAGGCCCAAGAGGGACGCCGCTCGACTGGCACATCGGCTCCGGTGGCTCCACCTCCACCTCCAAATCCAGTAAAGTCTGTTGCATCGGCTCCCGCTGAGATGCCACCGAGAACATATCATAAGCGAGGCTCCAAGGCCTCCAAGGCTCATGCGAAGAAAATTAAGCCGGGTCCCGTGCCATGGAAGTTTATTCTAGGAGTGTCGTTGGTGCCCGATTCACAA
The DNA here is from genome assembly GCA_036346575.1 of Dendrocalamus sinicus. Taxonomy (NCBI): domain Eukaryota; kingdom Viridiplantae; phylum Streptophyta; class Magnoliopsida; order Poales; family Poaceae; genus Dendrocalamus; species Dendrocalamus sinicus. Next base: position 26,453,415 of record CM070657.1, on the reverse strand, counting down.
TTACGCCAGCTTGGTATGATTTGCAATACATTGCATGCCTGGTACATGGAGAAGTCCAACATGAAGCCAAACCGGCAGAGTGCATTCACTGTGAAATATAAAGAGACGCATTTCCTCCATGACTTGGGCTACATCGTCGTGACATTCGAAGATTTATTCTTACTATTCAATCTCGACGAACTCGACGCCTCACTTCTACGATGCTGGACACTGTAAGTGTACTGTACAATGAAGTTCTATATTCACGTTATATAGATAAATGTCATTACCCTTTCTTTATGTATAGATACATGATCCAACAAGCCCGGAAATTGCGACGACCGGTGGGTTTCCTCGACCCTCACTTGGTCTCCGAGCAATGTATCAACGCAGATGCATCCTTCGTGGAAGGTTACATAACGAGGGGATTGATTGCTCACACCGACAAGGAGTACGTCATGGTACCCTTCAACCAAGGGTAAGTGCTTCACTAGTTGCCACACATATGTTTCATTTGTACTTTACATGCAGCATGAACTTAGGATTAATCACTATGGCGACACATATGACTAGGAATCATTGGATTTTGATTGTGATTGTACCAAAGTGGAGCAAGGTAATATACCTTGATTCCCTCCTTAGGAGCAACCACGACTTGATCGTGTGCAAGAAGTACTTAACAGTAAACTCATTTCCTCCATACATAACTCTATTGTAATATTTCTTTTGTTTGCCACGGCCGAGGCTAAGTTTTTTGAATCACGTAGGGCGTTTGCCGAATATGTTGCCCAAGGAGGAACACACGACAAATCCAAAGACACGCTACGACACAACACGCGATTTCCTGTACCGCTACAACACAATAATCCTATATCATACTTTGTAATTAATAATGCCTCTAGAATTGACAATACCGATGTATGTAATTCTATTTTTGCAAATGCCACCAAGACTACGAGTGGCAACGTATGTGGATTCTACGCTTGCCGCCATATGATGGAAATCATGGGTACTAAGATCAATGATCCGAGGTTTGTCGAGTCCTTCCAATAATTATTATTTTCGATTATATTACACACACATGCTAATTAATGACTTAACATTGCTCCTAGCGACGTGGTGAACTTCGACGGAAGTGCATATGATCTTGACAATCTCGTCGATATTCGTGCAATCATCTCCCAATTCTTGCTAGCGAGAGGTCATAAATAAGAGGAGAGTTCCACGCCGGCGATGATGATAATTAGATGTTGAAACATTGGATTCAACTGTACAAATCAAACAATTCCTTCAATTGAATACATTTGTCAGATTTTGTGTAACAATTTTCATTCTATATATGTGATATTGTTACATTCATCTGTGTATCGAATTTTGTTGTAATTTAGTATGAGTTGCAATTAACTTATATCTGTCATTTATCTGTAATCTGCTTGCTTTCAGAGGGCATGGCTAGCATATCCTGAGGCTAGCCAAGAAACAAAGATATAAAACGGATGATGCACTTGGTATCACAGAGCGGTTCATTGTTAAAAACCGCTCGTGATACCATATCACGACAGTTTCAAAGAGTGCCGTATGTGTGGTGTGACCGCTATCACGACGGCTTTTACTCGGCGATGCCTGTGATATACACAATATCACAGACGGTTAGTAATACCCGTCTGTGATAGGCGAGTATCACAGACGGTTTTTTATAAGCAACCGTCGGTGATACTCGTCTATCACAGACGGTTAGTAATCAAGACCGTCTGTGATATCCACAATATCACAGACGGTTTGTAATACAAACCGTCTGTGATATTGTGGATATCACGACGGTCTTGATTACTAACCGCTCGTGATAGATGAGTATCACCGACGTTGCTTATAAAAACCGTCGTGATACTCGCCTATCACTGCATTTGTTAGTAATCAAGACCGCTCGTAATGTTTTTATCACGCACGGCTCGGGAACCGTCTGTGATAACCACCAACTATCACTGACACATAAACACTGACGGTTCAGGAACCGTCTGTGATGACGGTTCCGAACCGTCTGTGATAGGGCTGTCTGTAGCAGTGGCATATGAATGCATTGACATTCCAAAGGAATTATACGACCTCAATCCTATGTTTCAAACAACCTGCTGCTATATATGAAAAAAATATATAAATATTTGAGTCCTCCAAAAATCCTTCAAAAAGCCTGCAAACCAGATAGGTCCCCAATTCAATCACAGTTCGGTCTACTTTCTGTGGGCGTGTATTGGCCATTGAGGGTGAAATCAGATTGGATGGCGTGATGGCGTCTAAACCACATTCGTATTCGTATTTGTAAACTAATATGAATATGAATCCGAATATTTTTTTAATACAAATCAAATATTATAATGAATACGAATTCAAATCGAATATCTACTAAATTCGGTCAAATCCGGATATCCTTATAACTTATGTAATATGAAGTCATTAATGATCCTTATACAATCACATTTAATCATTCTAATTTATTTACTTCACCTACACGAACTAACATTCAATTAAAAAACTTGTTCAACTAATTAGTCGTATTGTAATAAAATATTTATATTGCTTTGTCGAATACAAATATGGATAATCCGGATAAAATAACATTATGGTAAAATTTCATACCATAATCGCATCTATATTTTTATACGAATTTAAATACGAATATGAATAGGATAAAAATTGTTAATCGAATAGAAATCCATACCATATTTGTATCCTATCGAATACGATAATCGAATAATACAGATAATTCGTATCCACTTTTTACCCTATCTGTCATACAAACATGAGGCCAATTTTTGTGCCTTGCTCACAAGAAAGCGGCGACTAGTTATCACGCAAACCAGCATTGCACATGACCGCTTTCAAAAAAAAAAAACGCTTTCCAAAAGAAAAAAAGCATTGCATGTGGCATTTTCATGTAGCCCTCCTATGTGCCACGGTCACTCATGGACAGTAGGGGTGAAAACGGATCGGATACGGACGGATATTGCTCATCCCGTATCCTTTTCCATATTTTTTTTCGGAGTCGGAGTCGGATACGGATAGTGCCGGATACGAATACGAATGCGGATATTCTCGGTCACGAATACGGAGCGAATACATACCGCTCCGGATACGGTTAGTCTCGGTCACGAATATTTAGTCGGATAATGCGCGGAAGCAAATTTTACATGATGACAAGGACAAATTAAGCAACTAGTAAATTGTGAGAAACCCATGTTATGTTTATCAGTTTATGGCATCAACCAATAATTCACCATCATGGCAAATTGTTAGTTATCTTACTTTCTTAATTACAAATCAAATATTGGTGTGTGGCTTTTGTCTTTATGCATAATGATTAATGAACCACACCATATCATTACTCTGTGAGATATGCCAAGTAAAACTAATACCCTAAGACAAAAGGTCAGTAGAGATTTACCTAAGTGATGAGCCGAAGAAGATCACCACACCAAGAACATCAAAGCGCTTGACCATATATTGATCTAGTCCACACAATAATTGATACCGCAAATTTGCATATAGTCCTAGAAAAGCTCCATAACCAAGGGCATTGCCGCTAACAGAAGGATTAGTCACCAATAACCTATAGATGAGATTAGCAAAAAAAAGTTCCAGAATAAATGGATCAGAGAAATCTATGAAGAATGAATTTTATGACTATATACATAAACTCTGATAAAAACGCACCTCTTTTCCTTCCTTGCGGACAGGGCTTTGACAGACCACCTTGAATAGAGCCAGCAACTACCCCACCAGGCTAAGCTCAGCAGCCTTGTAAAAGAATGCACTGATTCGTTTCTATATATCAAACTCTTTCAACGGATAACTCTTCTCAAATATGTTGTTGGAAGTTTCTCAACGGCATGGTGCCAGAAGCCCAAGTACCATCAAGTTGCAACATGATGCAGTCAAAGCATTGACAACAACCAAATCCCATTCTTGCTCAAACATGATTAATCCAAAGGTGTAACATGGTTTAGATGAAGTTATGAATTTTCATCTCCCACCAAACTGATGAGAAAAAGTGGCCATGAACTCCATGAAGCTATTTTTAATTGAAACTACAACTTTATAAACTACAACCGACAGCCAAGCAAGCATTGTTACCAAGAAGCATAGCAAGACATGTTTTCCCAGATAGAGATGCAAGCAAATGATTCATCTGTATTGTCACCCCTGTATAGAGATGCCATTCCTGGTAATTAAATTCTTTACATCATCCATAGAGATACATTGCTTCAGCATTTAGAATTGCATGAACAAAACTTCATTGCTCAAAGAATCACAGCTCCAGCGTTCGCACTTAGCACATACCAGCGGGAGGCAACGACGATGGCGTTCGGTGCGGTGGGGAGGACCGAAGGAGAGGCGGCGGCAGCGCCCCGCTTGTGGGGAGGAGGCGGCGGCGGAGGCATCGATCCAGTGCCGCCGTGGGGACGGAGGCAAGGCGCGCGCGCCGGTCGCGGAGCGAGAGGCGGCCGACGCGATCTGCGGGAGACGGACGGACGGCGGTGGAGTGGAGGACCGGCGGCGGCGGCGGCGCAGCGGCTCGGCTGTGGGGGGAGGAGAGGCGGCCGCGGAGGCGCTGGGTCGAGGCTGCGTGGGACGGAGAGGCGGCGGCGCGCGCCGGCCACGGAGCGAGAGGCGCCGACGCGGATCTGCGGGGAGACGGACGGACGGCGGTGGAGTGGAGGACCGAAGGCGCGGCGCGAAGGAGGACACGGAGACGAAGAGGAAGATGAAGCCGCCGATGCGATCTGCATTTTTCGCCGCCGCAGCATTCGCTAGGGTTAGTGCGGCTCGGATTGGATTCGCGTTGTATGGTGGGCCATCGGGCGTGGCGTTTCGGATAGTTACGGATAATAATCCGCAACTATCCGAAAATATCCGATAATTCCGTATCCGATCCAATCCGAATCCAATCTATCCGAATATCCGTATCCCGGATATCGTATGCTCCAATTATATCCGAATTAAAACGGACGGACGGTCGGTCGGGAAATATCCGCTCCGTTTACACCCCTAATGGACAGTAGATCCAAAAACTTTACTATCCCTCGTAACTTATTCAACTGCAAGTTACAGCCGGGATCGCATGTAAAAAATACTGGCGCCAGGCCGGCAAATTCCGGCGCGCCGCATGCCGCCGCCGAGAATTGGTCCCGCGCTGCCCTCTAAAACCCTACCAAACCCAATCCCCTGAGGCATTCCATCGAACGCCCTACCTGCGCTCACAGAATGGAAATTAAGCCGTATAAGCATTTCGCCGGACACCCACCACGCCCAACGGTTGACATGCGTTAACATAGGCATCTCGTCAAACGCCCTGCCTGCGTGGCTGCGCCCACAGCAATTTCGCCGAACACCCGGCGCGCAAGCTGCAAACAAGGAGCACAAGATGTATCGATAAATAATCAGCTTGATTCATTAGATTACATCACGAACACGAACCAGCAACAGTTCAAACATTATGGAGCACCCAGTACATGTATTACTACTAATAGGACTAACATTGTAAGCAAAGAGCAAGCGAGCATGAAGGAGAACAAGCCAAGAAGCCATTGACAACCACAGCGAAGGGACGGGTTTGATCAGATCAGAAGTCCTCGTCGACGCTGAAGACGTGGTTGCAGGCGGCGCCGCCGTTGAGGCTGGACATGACGGACGCCTTCTGGTAGTCGCCGACGCGCTTCTCGAAGAAGTTTGTCTTGCCCTGCAGGGAGATGAGCTCCATCCAGTCGAAGGGGTTGGCGACGTTGTACATCTTCTTGCAGCCGAGCACCATGAGCAAGCGGTCGGCGACAAACTCGATGTACTGGCTCATGAGCTCGCCGTTCATGCCGACGAGCGCGACGGGGAGCGCGTCGCAGACGAACTCCCTCTCGATGTCGACGGCATCGGCAACGATCTCCCGGACGCGGGCCTCGTCGAGCTTGCTGCGGTGGAGGTCGTAGAGGAGGCAGGCGAAGTCGCAGTGCAGGCCCTCGTCGCGGGAGATGAGCTCGTTGGAGAAGGTGAGGCCCGGCATGAGCCCCCGCTTCTTGAGCCAGAAGATGGCGCAGAAGGAGCCCGAGAAGAAGATCCCCTCGACGCAGGCGAAGGCAACGAGGCGCTCAGCGAAGCGCTCCCCGCCGTCAATCCAGCGCATGGCCCACTCAGCCTTGCGGCGCACCGCGGGCACGGTGTCGATGGCGCGGAAGAGGCGGTCCTTCTCGGCGTCGTCGCGGATGTAGGTCTCGAGCAGCAGCGAGTACATCTCGGAGTGGATGTTCTCGATGGCGATCTGGAATCCGTAGAAGGCGCGCGCCTCGGCGACCTGGACGTCCGACATGAACCTGGAGGAGAGGTTCTCGAGCACGATGCCATCGGAGGCGGCGAAGAAGGCGAGCACGTGGGAGATGAAGTGGCGCTCGTCGGGGGACAGCGTGGCGTCCCAGTGGAGCGCGTCAGCGGAGAGGTCCACCTCCTCCGCCGTCCAGAAGGACGCCACCGCCTTCTTGTAGAACTCCTAGATCTGCGGGTACCGGATCGGGAACATCGAGAAGCGGTCCGACGACTCCGCCAGCAGCGGCTCCTCCGCGTCGCACGAGGGCACCAGCGTCGGCGCGGCCGGCATCTTCGATGTACCACTAATCGGTGGGGGATTTGGTGTGGGGAACGGGCGGAGGGGGGGAGGGGGAATTTATAGGGTGGGGAATTGCGGGGAGATTTTGAATTGGAATGGATTTGGCGGTGGCTTGGGCTGGGAGGAAAGGAGGAGGGGATGAGGCGCCGCGCGAGGGAAGATTGGGGGGAAAAAGATTCGATTTTGGCGGGCGATCTGAATGTTTCGGGGGAAGAGCGGAGGGAGGCCACGGCGTTTGCGTTGTTAATTTGGGCCATGTGGGGAGTTGGCTGGCGAGTAGCGAGGGTCGTTTTGGTAAAAAAAAAGAAAAGAAAGAAAAGGACGGGTGTGTGCCGTATGGGCTGGGTACATTTGGCCTTGTTGATGTTCGGTTGATGTGGCCGCATGGCCTATGTTAATTTGGACTTGTTGTAAGGCGTTCACATATTAGTTTTTAGTTTTATCTTATAAATGGTAATACTTATAGAGCAAGAGATATTCATGTGTGATTTTAGTTGATATAAATAAAATTATTATAGTATGTACTACAATCAACTAGTAAACTCTACCTTAAAAAGATACTCCGTTTAAAATTAGTTACTGTAGAAAAACCATTTACTATAGAAAAACAGCTTTAAGAAACTAATACAAATAGGATCGTATGGGCCATGTTAATTTGGGCTCCCAATAATTTAAGGTCCATTTTTTTCAAAGAGATTTATTGAGATAGGTTTTTTGAAATAACTTATCAATCGATCGGCATTGATTCTTTTGAATAAGGGCTTGCATTATGACAAAAAATCATCAATCGCAACTATAAACTATCAGTCGTAACAAAAAAAAATCCACCCTAAACTGAAGTTTAACCGACCCCATTTCCTCTCAAAGTAAAAGACCAATTGCCACACCGCACAACCACGTTGTAACAATTTCGTAGCCCATCTAAATAAACACTTTCGTAGCCAACTCGCCCAAATTTGTACCGACTGGTCCTCCCATCGGATCACCTTAAGGCCCATTCAAAAATGGTATGGTTTTTGTTTTTTTGCTGTAGTTTTTTCCTTGAATGACACCGTAGTGACGGATACTTTCTCCAAGGTAATTAATTAAAAACGAATAATAATAGAATAATAAAAAACACTGTTATATCTTCATGGATTTTAGCTGATAAAAATAAAGTCACTATAGTATATATTGCAATCAACTAGTAAATCATATCTTGAAAAGGCATCACGTTTGAAAGTTAGATATTGTAAAAAAAGTCATTTACTATAGAAAAATAGCTTTTAAAAGCCAATACGAACAGGACCGTATGGGCCATATTAATTCGGGCTCGTTGTAATTTAAGGTCCAATTTTTTCAAAGCGATTTATCGGGGCAAGCTTTTCGAAGAAGCTTATCAGTTTATCTACATTTAATTTGTTTGAATAAGGACTTTCACTAGGACCAAAAATCATCGATCGCAATTATAAGCTATCAACCACAGCCAAAAAAATCACCCTAAGATGAAGTTTAATCGGCCATGTTTCCTCAAAAAGTCAAAGACCAATTGCCACACCGCACAACCATGTCCACGTAGTAACAATTTCGTAGCCCATCTAAATAAACACTTTCGTAGCCAACTCGCCCAGGGGTGGATTCTTTTAGGCTATAGATTATACCTTATGGTTTATATTTTTGAATTCTGATTGTTCACAAGAGGTAGTACACAGAGAAAAATAGGCACATGTGATTTTAACCAGTATAGCTAAACCCAGTACATTTTTTACTACAATCTTCCTGTGATCCCATCTTAAAAAAACACACCGTTTAAAAATTATTTACTATACCATAAGTTATAAGCCATAAGTTATAAGTAAAAAAAGAAAGGAGTCCAGATTTGTACCATCCGGTCCTCCCATTGGGTCACCTTAAGGCCCATTCAAAAATGCTATGGTTTTTTGTTTTTTCCTTGTAGTTTTTCCCTTGAAATGACACTATACTGGCCGTTACTTTCTCCGAGGTAATTAATTAAAAAAGAATAATAAATAGAGTAATAAAAACACAATTATATCTTCTCTACCCCTCTATAATACACCAAAATTTTCTTTACTAAATCCACCCCCTCAATCACCCCACAGTCATGCCTAATCTAAGTCCACTCAGATTTGTGTACCAAAGTAATCCAATTTCATACAAATGAATGGTCTGGATCTCTCCTCAAGTCTTCTTCTCTTACTCATTGAAGATCCTAAGGCCAAAATCATCCGGATCATGCACATCATTGAACCCGCGCGCTCCTCGAGCGGGGCGAGGCCCTCCTCCAGAGCCCGGCACGCGGCCGCCAGCGCCTCGGCGCGCTCCACGACCTCCCCCGCGCGCTCCTCGTTGACGCCCACCTTCGCCTCCGCCGCCTCTTCCTCCTCGGCGATCTCCTCGAGGAGACTGTTCAGCTCCCGCGCTGCGCGCTCCACGGCCTGCATCTCGGCAAGGAGCCCCGTGGGCACCGCCGACCCGGACGATGACCCCTTCTTCTCCCCGCGCCTCCACTCCTCCGAGATCCGCCCTTGGAGAGCCGACATCGGCGTCGCCCACTGCGCCTGCTTCGGCGGCGCAACCGGGGGATGGTAGATGCGGACGACCGGTCCTGGCCCAAAGTTCCCATCCCGCCCAAACTCGCCAGTTCCCACCCGCCGCAAGAGCAAAGGAAGGAGCACGCCGCGACGCGATGCTGTACATCGTGGGGCTCGGCCTCGGCGACGAGCGAGACATCACGGTACGGGGGCTCGACGCCGTCCGCCGCTGCGCCAAGGTCTCCCTCCTCTCCCTCGGCCTCGACCCCTCGGCGCTCGCCAGCCTTGTGTGTTTCTTGGTCGCCCATCACTTGTTCACGCAAATGCCCGCGTGGCTGACTCGATGCCGTCGCTCACGCCTCGTTGCTTTCCCCCACGCAGGAGAAGTTGTACGGCAAGGAGATCACGGTGGCCGACCGTGAAATGGTGGAGGAGCACGCCGACCAGGTGCTGCGCGAGGCCGCGGACGCCAACGTCGCCTTCCTGGTCGTCGGCGACCCATTCGGGTAATGATTGCTTTCTTTGCGTTCCTCTGTTTGAGTTGGCTCTGCGATGGCGTGTGCATACAGCATACACGTGCTCATTTGTCATATAGAGGTTTGGATATGCGCGATTATGTTTAGTGCACAGCTGCGGAATTCGTGGCCATGCCGCCATGAACATGAGGATACCCATGGCATTGCAGCACTTGTTCATATGTGGATGCTCATGTGACGATTCATATACATACTCTTGTTCGTAAGTACTTATGTGAATGCGTTCTTCTACATTTATGTTCTTTGTGTGTCAGTTTACTATAGGTATGTAGTGTGATTGTGCATTGTTGCTTACATTTCGCAGGCCTCGATTCAATTTATGTCCTTGGGGTTTAAAATCTGTCTTTGTACAAAGGAAACAACCGTGTACCTCATGTCATGCTCGGTCTTTATGTATTATGTGTATATATGCACATGTTTGAGTCTGCCTTTTTTCGAATGGAAAAGTGACTAGCGTATGTGTAGGCATGCTTTTTTTCCTTCTATTTGTGTGCATATACATATGGGCTTTGGATGCATGATTCTTTGTGTCATTGCATATGTATGCAAGTCTGATTAGGGGCATGGACTTCACCCAGGTTATTTTGAAGTTTTGACCCACAAGAATCTTTTATCATCATGATTGTTTTCCTCTTGTTCAAACAATATACATCAAGTAAAAGCTTGGGGGCCACAAATTTTCTTTGTATTCAATATTACTGCTTTACTATTATCACTTTCTTTGCTGATCAATTCAATTATTCAATGCAGATATTCGTGTTAAGGAGCCAACATTCGAGTCCTTGTGCAGGTAATTACCTTTTTCTGTCTATGATTTTCAGTAGCTCACAGTGCAGAATGACATTTCTTATGAGAACGAGCTATGCTCAATATTCTCAGCTCTTATTGTTTAGTGTAGCTAGATATATCATTTGTCATTGGATTTAAATTTGGCTATTCACTTTCAAAGGAAAGAAGGTGTATGAACCACCAAGATTCATGACGGTGAACACTACAATAAGTCAGCTTTTGGAGGTGGAGGAAGTGCGTGGGGGATCTGGTACAAATTTTATCTTGTTTTGTATATTATCGTAGCGTTAGCACGGGCACACTACTAGTCATAGATAATATACATATAAATAGAAATCGTTCACAAAGAACACGTGCTTGGCAGTTGTAGATGGAAACAATTTGTAACACTAGGCATGTAGGGGTGTTTGGCCGAATTTTTTTAAATAATCTATTTTTTGTTTCAAAATACAAAATCATATTTGTGTTTTTATTTTTGCAGAAGTAGACCTAAGTCGCCCAATCATTGGGCTACTGGCTCCTGTCGCCAAACGGCCTAGCGACAGGAATCTAGTCACCTAACTGTTGGGTGACAAGGATGCAGCCGCCCCAACAATGGGACGACATGTGTTGTCGCCCAAACCGCTAGGCGACAACACGTCCTGTCATCCAACGTTTGGGTGACTGTAACCTGTTTTTTTAATATTTTTTTACAAAATATGTTAAAGTTAATCCGTTTTAAACTTTATTTGCAATTCTGACCCCTTTGGCTTGACACTTCGTGCCTACTTCCACTGTATTTTTTTATGTTGTTGGATGTCTTGCTGCGTGAAGAATTGAATACGAAAAGACGATGGGATTTGAAGTTGTGAATTAAAATAGACTTTATAATAAAGTTGGGAATAACACAGTGCACAGGGATTGGTTACATGTATAACAAATAGCATCATGCACGATGCAACAAACCGAAGTACTCCTACGATAGTAGGGGAAGACATTGTAATTGGTCCTTACCGGCTGCCAACAGCTGCTCGTGTCCCAACGGTAGTTAGGATAGTCATAGGAGTAGTTCGCGTAACCCCAATAATGCATGCCCAAACTGAGCCGCTGCTTAGACTTAAATAATTTGCATGGGTCCCTGTAGCAACAGTGGGGCGGCGTCTCCCCCTCGGGCGGGTATTGCGATGAAGGCTCGGTTCAAACGTTCGGGTTGGGGTTACTACTACGGGGGGCGTCATTGCAGGGAGGTGACCTCTTGACACGCTCCGCTTGTTTGTGCCGAGCCGCAACAGCCATTGCTTGTTTATCGCGAGCCGCAACAGACCTTACTAATTCACAGGTCTCCTCCGATTGCTTCATCATCTTGTCACATTGCTTCTTTTACCTCTTGTCCATCCCGACATGCTGAAGGAAGCTCTCGTGTAATGTTGGGTTTGGTTGTGTAGTGTTCTCTCACAGATCTGTTCCACCTCTTTTTATAAGCAAAAGGGTTGGCATGGTGTGATTAATTCATATAAATAGCTTGCGATGCAGAGTGTTGTCTTGGTCTTTCTGAAAAGTAACTAGCGAGGCATAGTGTTGTCATGTCTTACATTGCAAGGAGCCACCACGTCCTACTTTGCAGAGTCCTATCTTTTCAGAATGAAAATCTGAGGAGGTATAGTATTTTCATATTGATTTAAAAAGCTAGTGAGGCAGAGTGTTGTCACGTTTTACTTAAACGTAAACTGTAAACCTTAAAACCTTATACCCTAAACCTAAACCTAAACCTAAACATAAACCCTAAAACCCGAAATCCTAACCAAAACATAAACATAAACCCTAACGTAAACATAACACATGCTTTTGATAAGAATTTTAAGATATATAAAATGAGGTTAAAAATAATTAAATTTTCTATAAAGAGTAGTAATATAGTTTACTTGCTTGTGTACTTTTTTTGTAATTTTAAATGTGTAAGAATTTTCGACCATAATTTATTTATGTGCACTGCGCAAAGCTGTGTCTTTTGTTCTTGTCACTGCACAAAGCTGGCCCGTTAGGTCTTGTCACTACACAAGGTTGCCTTCTTTAGTCTTGTCAGTGCTCAAAGCTGGCCCATTTGGTCTTCTCACTACGCAAGGCTATCTTGTTTAGTCTTGTCACTGCTCAAAGCTGGCCCGTTTGTTCTTATCACTGCGCAAGGTTGTTTCCTTTGGTCTTGTCAGTGTTGAAAGCTGTCCCATTTGGCCTTGTCACTATGAAAAGCTAGCCCACTAGTGTAGTCACTGAGCAAAGATGTCCTGTTTGGTCTGCTCACTACATATAGCTGACCCGTTTGGTCTACTCAATGTGGAAAGTAGGCCCGTTTGGTGTAATCACTATAAAAAGTTGCAAGCTAACACATGTAAGGCTCCCCGTGGGCTATAAAATGCACGCCCCATGCTCAAAAAGTAGGAGGACTCGACACTGTCAACGTTAGGAAGAACTACCTTCTCCGTCATACAGTAACATGCCATGTCAGACGCTGAGGGGCCAGTCCAACCGAGGTTGCCAAAGTAAGACCTTCTCCTGGAAAGACGGGAGGACTTTAGCCTTAACTACCTCTTGATGCCATGCAAGCGTGCTCAACCGGTATGGCCGAAATGCAGACATGGGGAGGATATGGTTGTGCAGGTCTTGGATGCCCTGTTCGAAGGCGAATGATGTTTCTTCCGATATCCACACTCTGAGGTACAACTAGCCAATAGTTTATTTTCTATTACTACAAATAGAGCTTCCATGTTAATCCTCCTTTCCAGGAGATGGCGAAATGCAACTTTGTTTGCTGGATTGATCCTCCCCATGAACACCATGTTATGGCGTACGTGGATACGTTGTGGGAGCGAGAGTTGGAGGCACGAATTAACAATCACAATGAGGAGAATGATGAACAAACTATTTTTTTCTCTAAGTATAATTTTCTACGGATGCTACCTATACTAATCTTTCCACTAAATAAACTATTTACTTACTACAAAAATAATGACTAAAAGGTAAAAAATTACCTTATAGAGGAATGGCTACTCTCAAAAATAGCACAACCTCCTCTTCTCCTCTTTTTTCTTTCTTTCCTCTCCTCTCTTCTCCTTTCTTCTCTTCTCCCTCTCTACTCACTCACACGGCTGACAACTGCTCGAGCGCTCGGCCGCATGGCTTATATAGACCATCTAGTCATCGAACGGTTGGGTGACTAGATGGTGCTGTCGCAGAACAGTTGGGCGACATCAGTTATTGTCCAACCGTTCGGCTATCGTTGCCAGTCGCTCAACGGTTAGGCCACAGGAGTTTACTTCTATAAAAAAAATAAAAATGCAGGTATAATTTTGTATTTCAAAATAAAAAATGAATTATTTAAAAAAAATCGTGTTTGGCCCGGGTCCGGGGCCTATTCTTTTCAGCTTCTAAAAGCTGCTTTCGGCTTTTCTACAGTAACTAGTTTTTAAACAGAGTATCTTTTTAAGATAGAGTCTACGAGTTAATTGTAGTACATACCGTACCGACTTCATTTATATTGGTAAAAAACACACGTGAGTTTCTGTTACTATATAATTTCTCACACAAACAGTCTAAAAACCACAAGCCGCAGCCAAAAAGAACATGCCCCGGGTCCATGTTTCCCCGCCACCTGCTCTAGCGTCTCTCCGCTGATTAGAGTTGTGTGATCAACCGATGATTGATCGTGAACTGCGTTTTATTAGGACTATCCATTTCATAATTGGCCAACGATTGGTTAACAAATCAGGTAGCTGTTGAAAAATCTCTACTGACAAGAGTTGTGTGATTAAGCGATGATTAATCGTGAACTGCATTTTCTAGGACTACTGATTTCATAATTGACGTACAACTGGTTAAGAAATCAGGTAGCCATTCAAAAATTAGCATTGTTCCAACAATTAAGCATATAGTACAGAGTGTGTTAGTCATGTTATTCCCTTTAAAAGAATGCAAGCCTTGTTGGTAGTAGTTAAAAAAAACAAGTAAGCTACGACTAACGCTACCATTTCCCCAAAAATATGACTAACATATGGAAAATAAATGTTCCAAGTAATGTAGACGGCTTTGGTTAGGGATATTCATGAAAATTGTTGTTAATAAAACCAAGGACCTTAGCATTGATTATTTCAGCATTCAGCACAAAGTACATAACGTGTTAGTGATGTTTTTCCCTGTAAAAAGAATGTAAGCCTTGATAGTGTTACTTTTTTAAAAAAAAGAGAGTATATACGATGGTGACATCAACTGTGAAGTGAATCCCATGTCTGAAAGGAAAGGGGTGAATTGGGAGTCTTTTTAAAATTTGGGCTAAAACAAGTTTTTTTAATTAAGTAAATGAAAACCTATTATCTACCCAAAGCATGACTAAGGCTCACTAGTGTGGTCAAGAAACTTCTACAAAAATCTAGTGAAATTTTGCAGCCTAAGACTAAACCTGAACAAATGTAGTGGTCTAAGAATGTAAAGGGGATAAAGTAAATGTGGAAGCATAGGGTCTATTCTTTTCAGTTTTTAAAAACTGCTTTTTAGCTTTTCTACAGTAACTAGGTTTCAAACGAAGTATCTTTTATAGGCGAAGTCTACAAATTGATTGTAGTACATACTGTAGTAACTTTATTTATATTGACCAAAATCGTACATGAGTTTCTGTTACTCTGTACTCTCTCCTACAAATAGAGCAAAAACCATAAGCTGAAACCCAAAAGAATAAGCTCATAAAAAGATAGCGACAACATAATTTTTTATTGAGGTCTCGAAGATTTAGCTATTTCCCCTAATCCTTGTTAGAGCACTCTTACAAAATTATCGCTCGTACTTGAGTTCACGTAAGGATCCAAACGTTACACTTGTGGTAACCCTTCTCCACTCCAAATAAGTGGATCCAAACCTTTCCAAATTTCCCGGTACCTTCCTAAGCTCCTGATTGGAAGGTCACCAAGAATATGTCACTAAGCCATCTAGGAAATAGTGATTTCTTGAGCAATAAGCCCAATAATATTACTTAACCTAGCAAGATCAAGCAACTCAAATTGATGCACACTAAAGCATAGCGGTGGTGGCAGAGCACATGGCGGCTTCCAAAAACCGCTTTTAAAAGCGGGGCGTTTGATTCGGCTTTCAGCCATTTCAAATACCCTCTTAGTGGTACTAATGAGCAAGTAGGGCTGGTAGCTTTGATCCGAAGACGCACAAAGCTCAACAGGCCACAAAGTGGCTTTCAGAATTCGTTCAGCGTCGACCAATGTTGAGTTGAATTAAACAGTAGTACAGCTCGATTTGAGGGATTTTTGGACATCCAAATAGGGACCTAAATATGTATTTCATCCAACGTTGCTGAATCTTCCCCCAACGACATTGCTTGCAGTGTACCTTCGCTTGATTCGGCAAGTTAATTAGCACCATCCACGGTCATAATGGGTGCCATGGGCAGCTCCTCGATGTTACTTCCCTTGTGGACAACCCTGACATGCATGGCGGTTGCGGGGGAGGAATAGGGGTGACAGTTTGCCCCATGGAGGTATGACCTGTAGAGATTATAGGATAGATTCTTCTAAATAATTTATGATTTTTGAATGCTAGTTATTCATGAGAGATATTATGAAGAGGAGAGGAAGATAGTCGTATGAGATTTTAACTGATATATTGAATCGGTTGTCTCTTCTCTCCCCTCATTTGAACTGGCTTAAAGCCTTAAACACCATGTTGTTGAGTTAGGCAGGAAGAGCGGGGGTAACGCTGGTAGACCAGGGTAAATGGCGAGGGAATCAATTCAGTCTCTTCTCTCCCGTTATTTGAACTTGGCTTAAACACCATGTTGTTGAGTTAGGCAGGAAGAAACGGGTTACGCCGGTAGACCCGGGTCAATGGCGAGGGCAGGGTACTAGCTAAGGTTTTCCAAGAGATTGTGGATACTTCAAACTAAACTATGTGCATTGGGGGGCAGCAGACCCATTAGGACATGTACAATACAAGATATTTATATATGAGTACTTAGAGGGACAGAATATTACCGTATTAGTAAGCATCCATGTAAAAATCATTTTCTTCTAATGCAAACGTCTCTTTTGTCGGTGGTTAGAAGTTATATTATCTATTTATTAGATATAGTTATATGCATACACACCTGTTTGTTAGAAATTGGTCTATTTATTTATGGTCCATTTCCTTAATTCCAAAACATGCATGGTTTAGTACCATATTGCTAAGGAAAGATGAAGAAGACCGATTTATAAGGTGGAGTTCTCACCACTCATTGAATATGGATAGAGATGGTATGAAGAGGGTTCTGTCTAGTCACACACGCACGCACGTGCGCGCATGTATTCGCCTATTTTCACGTGAAAATCGCATGACTTGTGACCTGTGATTTGTGACGCGCGACCGTGGCACGCCACTTGGTAGACCAAGTTCATCTTTATTTTTTTTGCTGAACCCTGCACCTCACTCTCTCTGTTTGAATGAGATTCAAACTTTTGAATTGAGGCTTAATTGGGTTTTGATGACAGACAGTTACCAGTGGATAAATCACTGGTTAAATATTATCAGTTACCAGTGAATTATTGAGCAGTGAGCAGTTACCAGTGAATTATTTCAGTTCAATGGGGCAGTTACTAGAGAATAATTTGCATATCTTTATATACCTGGAGACTTCCAGGTATAGAGGGTAGAATCTCTCACTGCCAGCATCTTTTACTTCTGCCAACTTGTGCTGTTGTACTGCGCTGTCTAGACTTCGCCAACCTTTCTCCTCGGCGTGCACGTAGAAGGAGGGAGAGCGGTTATCTCCGAACCATTGCCACAGAGAGTATCTTCACGGGGCGGCAATAAGGTTTCTGGGCAGCGTATTTACGCGACCACTCCTGCACTGCGTCATTTACGTTCTGCACTGTGTCAAGCCTGCGCGGCTTCCTGTTCTTCTTCAAGCTAACAAGTAAGTCGTTCGCGCGCACGTATGACTTTGTTACTATATTTTCTTGAGTATTTTATGAAGTATGATGAGTATTTTGCTGTTAGTAGTAAATTTTGCATCACTAGTTTATTGTATTTGTCTCCTCATAAAATTTGGAATTAAAATATTGCCCACATTTATAACACTGTTAAGCATCAGTGCTTACTTAAGCAGCAATGGTATAAAATAAACATTTCATCTATCCTATATGGTAAGAAAAACAGTTTTTCATTTCTAAGCACCTCCATTGAATATACACTTAGATAACTTAGTTCCATATTACTTAATCTATTATTATGGTATTTCACCTCTCTCTATAAGTAGGGGCAGGAGCTACATATTATACACTCTACCAAGGCATATCAATAAAGTTGAAAAAAAAGCTCTGGACTACATCTTGTTTCTTGTTTTTACTACAACGGCAACACCGCCCAAATATGCAACAGAGTTTTTTTTTATTTTCTCGAAGAAATGGTTTGTTTCCCTTTGGATTCTTCGCTTAACAGACTTGAGGAACGAAGAAAGGCACGCCCACGGCCTAAGACGGTAAGACCCAGCTCGATCGGTTCTGTATCCTTAGTGGGCTTGCCGCATTAAGTCAAAAGCGCTACAAAGCCTGACCTAACCCGATTACCTTTACAAGCCGAGCTTAGGCGACGATTTCTAGCCCAAAATAAGTTGGTAATTTCTTCGTCCCGGACTGGGAAATGCTCAGGATTGTGAGCTACAAGCTCGAAGCAATGCTGCTTGCGGGACACTCCCTACACTACTACATAAATACTATTAGTAGACGTTAAATCATAGACGGTTTAACAAAACCGTCTGTAACGTACACTATCACAGACGGTTTTAATTTGGAGAACGTCTGTATTGTTGGCGTCGGAAAAAACAAGTATCACAGACGGTTCTTACTGACGAACCGTCTGTGATACTGAAATATCACAGACGGTTTTTAACCGTTTGTGATAATCTTGTTACATATTTATTGCGCCGCTTAGAGCCGCATCTGTCTTCATTTCGATCCAGATCTAGCCGGTGCTGCACTCTATCTTCATTTCGCTCAGGAGGCAAGCTAGGTGATTCCAGGCTATTTAATTTGGTGGAAGGAGGCAGGAGATAGAGCTTGAAGATTCATACGTTCCTGGTTGCCCTAGATATGGTTAGTAATAAAATTTATTTTTCTTTGCATTACAATTTAGATCTAAATTTTGGTGCGTGTTATTGAAGATGGTTTGCATCTACTTGACCATACATGATTAGTTCCCGTCATATGGGAGGCCAAATTTGTCAAAATTGTTGGTTATATACAAGTGGTTAGTCGATCGCTGGGGAAATAGCTGTTGTGTTTATAATATGAATTAAGCTAGCAAAGCCTCAATGCATGTGGTATATATGTAAGTAATAATTAATTAATTTAATTTTTAATACTAAGTTGTTGTATATATGCATAACGTAGGACCGAAGCTGGATATATGCCGCGAACCGTGTGAGTGAAGAGTACATTAATGGCGTGTCTGCTTTTCCAGGAGCTGCTGAGGAGGATATGTTGAATAAGGGGGTGAAATATATGTACTGTCCATGCACTGACTGCGAGAATTTAAAGATGTTTAAGAACCGAGAGCAGATTGAAGCGCACTTGATTCGGAGGGGTTTCAAAAAGGGTTATACGTGTTGGACCAGTCATGGCGAAGTCAATGATATACTGCCGGATGGTATCGCCGGTGAAGTGAATGATATGCCGTCGGATGATGTCGATTGTTGTTCGGATTCGGATAGGTTGCACGATGACAATCTGGATCAGATGCTTCGCGATGTAGAAGAGAACTATGATGAGAGAGAGAGAGAGTATGTTAAATTCCAGGCTTGATGGAGGACTCGGAGAAACCTTTGTTCACGTGCTGCAGGTCAAAGTACACAAGGATGTCGGCTGTGCTTGAACTGTTAAAATTGAAGGCAAGTAACGGTTGGTCCAACAAGAGTTTCACGGCGCTGCTAGGTCTTTTAGTGGACATACTTCTGGAGGGAAATGAGTTGCCTAAAATCACGTATAAAACTAAGAAGGTTTTTTGTCCATGGGGAATGAAAGTAGAAAGAATACATGCATGTCCGAACGACTGTATCCTCTACGTAAAGAATATGCAAACATGCATGTATGTCCGGTGTGCAACGCATCCCGATACAAACGTAACAATCAATCAGATGACGGCGAGGAAACAGAGGTGAAGAAAGGACCTCCTACTAAGGTGTCATGGTATTTTCCTATAACTCCCCATTTAAAACGGTTTTTTGCAAATCCAAAGGAGGCAAAACTACTGCGTTGGCACTCGGAGGAGCGTAAGAAGGATGGAATGCTAAGACACCTTGCTGATTCCGCCCAGCGAAGAAACATCGATAGGAGTTTTGCAAACTTGGGTACAGAAACAAGGAATATAAGGTTTGAACTGAGTACAGATGGAATAAATACTTTCAGTAGCATGAGCAGCCGACATAGCACTTAGTCTGTGACTTCCGCCCAGCGAAGAAACATCGATAGGAGTTTTGCAAACTTGGGTACAGAAACAAGGAATATAAGGTTTGAACTGAGTACAGATGGAATAAATACTTTCAGTAGCATGAGCAGCCGACATAGCACTTAGTCTGTGACTCTCTACATCTATAACCTTCCTCCTTGGTTGTGTATGAAGCAAAAGTATATTTTGCTGTCGATACTTATCCAAGGGCTAAAGCAACCTGGGAATGATATTGATGTGTACCTAGCATCGTTGGTGGAACATGGTACCGAGAGTGTGTGGCTGAAACACTCACGCAAAACTGTGTACATGCGTCACCGCTGGTTCCTTCGGAGGGCTCACCCATACCGCAAGATGAAGAAACAATTTGACGGAGAAAAGGAGGACGGTTCAGCTCCAAGGCATTTACGCGGAAGAGGTTTATAATATGGTTAAGGATTTAGATGTTGTTCTCGGAAAGGGACGTAAATTGAGGGTTCATGAGAAGAACGTCTGGAAGAAGAGATTAATATTTTGGGACTTAACTTATTGGGAGTACCTAGATGTTCAACACTGCATCGACGTCATGCACGTAGAAAAGAATGTATGTGATAGCTTGATTGGTCTCTTACTGAACATTCGTGATAAAACAAAGGACGACATCAACGCACGGCTTGACTTGGCTGATATGGACATTAGGACGAAAAACAGATAATGGACGAACGTACCTTCCCCCTGCGTGTTACACTCTATCCAAGGCCGAGAAAACAGAACTGTGATAGTGCTTGCATGGTGTCAATGTTCCGTCTGGATACTCCGGCAACATGAAGAAACTTGTTTTGATGCAAGATTTGAAGTTAAATGGCATGAGTCTCATGACTGTCATGTGCTGATAACACAGATGCTCCCTATTGCAATTAGAAATATTTTGCCCATCAAAGTCCGAGAGACAATCATGAGGCTAAGTTATTTCTTTAACACAATTGCATAGAAGGTCATCGATCCCCAAGGACTAGATGCTCTGCAGGACGAGGTGGTGATGACTCTATGTCATCTTGAGATGTATTTCCCTCCTTCATTTTTTGATATCATGGTCCATCTCATTGTTCACGTTGTGTGGGAGATAAAAATATGTGGGCCCGTATTCCTACGTAGCATGTACCATTTGAGAGGTTCATGGGAATTCTCAAGTTCTATTAATTGAATCGATCTCGGACAGAGGGCAGCATCGTCGAAGGTTATACAAGCGAAGAGGTCATTGAGTTTTGTGTCGATTATATGGCTCAGATTCAACCGATAGATATGCCTCAATCTCGTCATGAGGGGAGGCTCAAAGGTATCGGAACTATCGGAAGGAAAGCAATCACTCCAGATATGGCCGCGTATGCTCAAGCCCATTTCACGGTCTTGTAACACATAATTGATGTGGCGCCTTATGTCGACCAACACAAGGATGTGCTTCGGCAACAGAATCTAGATAGGCCGGATGTTTGGATTATGAGGCAACACAACAGTTGGTTCAACCAATGGTTGAATGAGCAAATCGCTAGGAGCTCGCCAAGTGAGATGCTGACATGGTTGGCAAAAAGGCCAACATTTACAGTTATGACATGGCAAGGATATGACATAAATGGGTACACATTCTATACATAGGCTCAGGATGTAAAGAGCACTAACCAGGACAGTGGTGTCCGCATAGATGCGCTCAATACCGATGGGTTGAGAAACTCATACTATGGGTTCATAAAAGAGATTTAGGAGCTCGACTACGTGGTTTTCAAGATCCCTTTATTTCGGTGCCGTTGGGTGCATCTCCCACAGGTGAAGGTTGACAAGTACGATGTCACTACCATGGACCTCCAACGTGTCGGATACAAAGATGAACCATTCGTACTCGCTAACCAAGTTGTTCAAGTTTTCTATGTAACCGATCCGGCAAATAAGAAGCGCCATGTAGTTCTTCATGGAAAAAGAAGAATTGTCGGAGTAGAGAATGTAGTGGACGAGGGCGAATACAATCAATTTGACGAGTTACATCCTTTTGGAAATGGCATAAGGGTTGACGACGAACAACGTGACGAAACTAGTTACATACGCATTGATCATCATGAAGGTCTAATTTTTAATGGAAATAGGTAAGTGGAATGAAAATGTGCGATATATATGTGGGCATTTGCATTTATGTATATAACAATGCATGTGTGTGTGATGTATTTGTGAATTTACATTTATGTATATAACAATGCATTTGTGTGATGTAATTGTGAATTTGCATTCATGTATATAACAATGCATGTGTGTGTGATGTATTTGTGAATTTGCATTTATGTATATGTGAAAATGTGTGATATATACTCTGTGAGGTCTTATTACAGTGCCTGCAGCTGGTTGGTGTATAGAGTTACTCTGGCTACTTTTGATGGCAGCATGTTACTTCAATGATCTATGTCTCAAATCTGAATATATGCTGGTTTTAAACTATTGTATGATATGTTGTTTAGATGGCTTAATATTTCCACTTGTTTATATCTTGACGAAGTCATATTTATATCCAACATGTTATCCACGCATTCTTCAACATCATCGCCGAATACGTCCACTCCAAAATCAAAACGCCAAGGAAGAGGACTGTCGAAAAAGCCTGAGGGTCGATTTACCATCACAGAGGTTGATGGATCTGGGACCCCTCTCCTTCCTCACCGAGCAGCATGCACATTCCAAAGAATAATCGGAATAATTGCACGAGAACGAATTGAGATCACATTCGATTCGTGGAAGAGCGTGACTGAGACTCGGAAGCGTGAGCTGCTGCTAGAAATTTTGGCATCGTTCGAGATCCCAAAAGAACACCATGACAACGTGCAATGACATGCCTTGCTAGCGGCGTGCAAAGCATGGAAGAACTTTAAGAGCGTGGTCAAGAACTACGTGGAGAAGGATCTAACGCCATTTCATAAGTACCTATTCCTAGAACCACAATTATGGGAAGAGTTTAAGGTGATGAAGACGACCGAAGATTTTATAAGTGCAAGTGCGGCACACAAGGCCCTCCAGGCAAAAAATACACACCCCACAGACTTGGCACAGCTGGGTATGCGGGTAAAATTCCGCAGTGGAGGAGGGAGGACGAACAGGCAATCCTGCGGGACACCGCCCCACCATTTTCCATGATCCCGGATGACTGTGCTCGAAATTAGATTAGAACGAGGTCATCTACCACGTCATCCAGGGACATTTCCTTCCGAAACCCTGCAGACCAAGAAGTGTCCCACCGCCTAGTAAGATCAATCGAACTACGTAGCTTGTAATTACTCTACAACTTCGTAGGAAGTGAAATGACATATCGTGCTCTTGCAGGAAGCGCTGAATGTTGAATCTTCCTAGGGATCATTCCAGGGAACAAGGGAGAAAAATATACTCTTCGCAGCCCTGGGAAACAAGGAGCACTCGGGTCGTACGAGAGGCCTTGGGCTTTATGTTCCTTGGAAACATGGTTTCCAAGATGACTTCGAATTGTATCGGAGTAGAAAGAGAACCAAAGCCGAGCGTGAGGCACGGCTACAAGAGGAGATCAATGCATCTCGTAGAGAGGAGCTGGCTGATAATGTCAGAGATGAGATGCAAAGATTTACAAAAAATCAGCAGGCCACCACCGCCGCTCCTGTGCTAGCTAGCCCGCCCAACTGTTCGAGTAGTTGCGTGTCCAATCCTATGACGGAAAGTGAGGTCAGATTTCCTGTGAACGACATCCTGGTAATAATTATTATCTCTGGAATGCTTGATCCGTTGATAGGCCTATTGGAGTAGCTAATTTTGTATCGTTATGTAGGAGGCTACAAAGTGCACGCTCTAAGTGAGATATGCCTCCGTTCCCTTGTGCGCTGCTTGGGGTCAGGCATATCCGTCTGGTCCCAGGGCTATGGTGCACCGTACAGTTTTAGCACCAGGCTTCGAAAAAGTTTATGTGGATGGTGTGCATGCCAATTTTGAGGTCGTCCCGCTACCGAAGCCCCCCAATGACGAGATCGTGACTCTAGGGCAAGCCATTGGAACATTCATCCAGTGACCCAAAAGCAACATCTGCCTGGAGGCTTCTTCACCGGTGGCAGGTCCACAAGGGCAGTCTGAACTAGAGTTACATGCACTGATGCCATCTCCACAATGCCTATCTCCACCGCTACCTGCACTGGTGCCATGTCCACGGGTGCTATTCCCGGTGAAGCAACTTCCACTAGTGGTACCTTTACAGTCGACTACCGTGAAGTCGACCTACAAGCGAGGCAGGGCCAAACCAAAGAAGACAGATGATGATATCCCCTACCTGCCATTGGCCTGCAAATTCATGCTAGGCGAGCCGATGAATGTCGCAGAAGAGCGCCTCCTAACCCTAAGATTTGGTTGCCAAAGATTACACGCTTGGTATATAGAACAGTCCAATAAGCCACAGGCAGAACGACGCTCAGGTATCACTGTCAAATTCAGGCCGGGTCATTTGTAGCACAACATTCAAGATTGTGTCTTCGCGGTGACCTTTGAGGATTTGTTTCAACTTTTCACGCTCGATGCTCTCGACGCCTCACTCGTTAGACGCTGTAAGTGTGTACAATCACAGTCTTCGTTCATGTAATACCGATATATGTCATATATAATTTGTTGCTTTTTTGTATAAATATAGATACATGGTGATTGAAGCTAAATCGTCCAAATCATCAATTGGTTTCCTGGACCTATGCTTGGTCGCCATGGATACCATCAGCGAGGATGCATCCTTCGTCGAGAGCTATATTACAACAACACTACTGACTTACCGCGATAAGGAATTTGTTCTTATGCCATACAATGAGCTATTCCATTGGATTTTAATTGTAATTATACCAAAATGGAATAAGGCTATATACCTTGATTCCCTAGCTAAGAACAAAACTGACTACACAGTTATCGCCCAATTACTCGATAGGTAAATACATTTTCTCCATACATAACTATATTGTACTCTTTCTTTCCTTCCGAATGACTAAGCTAACTTTTTCAAATCACGAAGGTCGTTCGCCATGTACGTTGCATAGACACGTGGCTCGACGCAAGGGGCCAAGCCCTTGCAACATGTTCGAAATTTTCGGGTATTTGCTAGTACGCATTAATTAATCCTATACAACACTTAGTAGTAATGCCTCTTGTAACACATTCTATTTTTTGCAATGCCACCAACAGCCGTCGGGTAACACGTGTGGATTCTACGTTTGCCACCATATGAGACTACTTCTCAATTCCTCGAAGATCACCAATTCTAAGGTTTGCCAATCTTCCCACATTTATTTCATACTTATCAGGTTATATATATACGCACATTTATATTCATATCGACAGGCTGCGCCCATCTCTACAACTGCATTGAAACAGCCGGACCTTGCACAAATTCAAGGAGAGTGCACGTTCTTTTTGCTGTCTAAAGTCATAAGATCAGATGAAGAGTTCCACACCGCACAATGAATAGTTGTTTGAGATAAGATTGACATTGATTGTAATTGCGTATTTGTTAATGAATATTTTATTTTATTTTATTTCAATTAATTGATTTGCGAAATGGATGTTTTATGTTTGTGAAATGAATTGAGATGTGAATTGGATGTATTGATCTGCTTGTTTCAGAGGACATGGCTAGCATTTCCTGAGGCGCTAGCCAATAAACAAAAATAGTTTTAGGGGTAGTAGAGAATATCACAGACGGTTTTTTAAAAACCGTCTGTGATATTTAGATATCACAGTTGGTTTTTAACTAAAACCGTCTGTGATATTTGCACCACAGACGGTTCAAAAGCCGTCTGTGATGACATCGTATCATTACCGCCCCATAAATTCAGATGGCTCATAAAACTGTCTGTGGTGATGTTTCTGAACCGTCTATAATAAGATTTTCTGTAGTAGTGCTAGCTGACCTGAATCAGCAGCCATATATATGGTTACTTGAATCAGATTTTTGCCAAAAGTCACTGATTTTCCAGGTCACTTCGATCCAGGTGACCATGAGAAAAAGCTTATGAACAAGCACCTGATGCCATATTCCTTCTTGATCGAAAAGGAAACCATTTCTAGTGCTCCCGCCCGTAGCCGAATTCCTAACCAATTCTTGTTCTACGCACCATGCAAGCCAAGCCACCGAAAACTGTTGCAAGGTGAGCACGACAATTCCACAACAACCGCAGCTACCACCCCTGCGATCACAGGCCAATTCCTCCCTTTGTTTTAGTTTCCAAGCCTTTTCTCACACGATTAGCTGTTGCAATTCAATCACTGCACCCAATCTTCGGGAACACAGAAAGAATTGAAATACCCAAACTTGCAGGTAATGCCATATACCCATGACTTGCAGTGTCACTACTCAGCGTACTATAAAACCATTGCCACTTCATGCACCCTAGGCCATCAGCACCAAGTGCTTACACACAACACAAGCACAAAGCATTCACCACAAAGAAAAACACAGCACACAGCAATGGCAGCTCTCGCCGCTGCGGTCGCCATTGCCATTCTCGCACTTACAACTGTAGCCATAGTAGCTGCGGCGACGACAACAAAGGGTCCGGTGATCTACATTTTCGGTGACTCGATGTCGGACGTCGGGAACAACAATTACCTCCTCCTTTCCCTCGCCAAGTCCGACTACCCCTGGTACGGCATTGACTACGCGAGCGGGTTCCCCACCGGGAGGTTCACCAATGGCCGGACCATCGGAGACATCATGGGTAAGCGCGCATGCATGGATACGAGTACGCTAGTTTTGTCTGCATGAATGGCAAGATTTGATGTTTCTATTGACGCATGCATGCAGCTGCCAAGTTTGGCGTCCCACCTCCGCCGCCGTTCCTCTCCCTGTACATGACCGATGACGAGGTCCTCGGTGGCGTCAACTTCGCGTCCGGCGGCGCCGGCCTTCTCAACGAGACAGGCATTTACTTCGTAAGCTACGACGATCGACGTGCTTCACTCTTTGTTGCTCAAAGTTCTTCCTTTCGTAGTCTGTACCATCAATATGGGCTTGCAATTTCGCAGGTTCAGTACCTGTCGTTCGACAACCAGATATCGTCCTTCGAGCAGATCAAGGACGCGATGATTGCCAAGATCGGCAAGAAGGCGGCAGAGGAGGTGGTCAATGGAGCAATCTTCCAAATCGGACTTGGTACAGACAGAGATTTCTTAAGCTCAGTCGGTTGCACGCGATATACTAGTTGATCTGTTGTTGGCGATTAGCAAATCTGAAACGATGGGCATTGCTTTGCAGGGAGCAACGACTACATCAACAACTTCCTGCGGCCGTTCATGGCGGACGGCATCGTGTACACTCATGACGAGTTCATCGGACTACTCATGGATACCATGGACCGGCAGCTGACGGTAAGAATCGATCGATCAGTGAAACGAACACTGTTGTTCAAAATTAAGAGCTCATTTGGAACACACAATTTCACAGAAAACAGTTTATCCGCAGAAATAGGAAAAAAATAATGTGTTCCAAACAGGACCTAACGCTAGCATCGTAGCATGCATGACTGCATTGACGAACTTTGTTTTTGCAGAGGCTGTACAAACTCGGCGCACGCTATGTGTGGTTCAGCGGCTTGGCCCCACTCGGCTGCATCCCGTCGCAGCGCGTCCTCTCCGACACCGGCGAGTGCATGGATGACGTGAACGCGTACGCCGTGCAGTTCAACGCCGCGGCCAAGAACCTCCTGGACGACCTGAACGCCAAGCTGCCCGGCGCGCGCATGTCCCTCGCCGACTGCTACTCCATCGTCATGGAGCTCATCGACCACCCGCAGAAATACGGTAACCAACACGCCCTACGCCTCAATCGATCGATCTAATCGATCTGGATGCTTGAACAAGATAGTGATAAGCTTGTGAGGGCTGCATGCATGTGGTGTACGTGCAGGTTTCAAGACGTCGCACACGTCGTGCTGCGACGTGGACACGACGGTGGGGGGCCTGTGCCTGCCGACCGCTCAGCTCTGCGACGACCGCACGGCGTTCGTGTTCTGGGACGCGTACCACACCTCCGATGCGGCGAACCAGGTCATCGCTGACCTCCTCTACACCGCCGCCGTGCATGGCATCACCAACACCTCCGCGCCTCGCGCGCCGCCTCCAACCCACGCTGCGCCGCCTCCCAAGTCTTGATCAAACCGACCCGATCTGATCGATTGACGTTAAGTTGTGCTTCGTAAATTAATCTCCATGTATTGTTCCAAACTTAAATGTACTCGGTGCAGTTAAGCAAAAGCCATGCGTATGGTGAGTTAAGCAGAGATCAAGGTGAAAACTGTGTTATCACGATCGTACAACATTTTCTTTTTTGTTTGAAAGCAAGCAATTGCTGGGGTCATGTATTAGAAAAGGCATAAACATATACAAGTTATTTCACAACAGTAGAGATGTTCGCTACTCTTTACAGAAGAAACAGGGGGCCAACAGAAAGGCTTTGAGGTAGAGCCACCACAATGGGCTCTGTTTGTTACAGACCATCATTAGCCTTTGCTGTTAACTCTTTTAATCGTTTTGCTTCAGCCATCTCCCAAAGCTTGGCCTCCTTCTTGAACAATGTTAGGATCTTATGGTGTGTCGATATTTTGTTTTGAAAGACACGTCTATTCCTTTCCTTTCACTGTTGCCACATTACAATAATGATCTGTGTACTTATGGCCTTAGTGAAAGTCAGCACGAAGTGCACCCGTTTGAGCCATCGATGCTCAATTATCATCGTCAGCTCCCAATTTGTTGGATCGAGCATTGGCAAGTGCAGCCATTGAGCTATTTCGGTCTATATCTGCTGGATTGCCAGGCAGACAATGAAGTGGTGTGTCACATTTGGTGAAAGTATTGGTTTGGTCATCCTCGAAGCTATAGTCTTTGAACTGTCCATATTTTGTCCTGCAGCACTAACCAAGCAAAAAAAACTTGCAAAATAGAACATGTAACAATGTGGATATAAATACCATGCAATAACTGAGTATGTGTACCAAATATATATGGCAGAGCATACTCAAAATAGTACCAAGAAATTGTTTGGAAATATGAATTATTTCCCTCTAAGAAAAATCGAGAGCATATCCTTTTTTTCTTACCAGCTGAATGCATGTGCGTTGCTAGGGATTTTTAAAATTTATTATACTACATGTTTTAAAACTCACATGTGGTAAAATTTTTTAGAATATGCATACAAACATGTTTTAAAAGTTTTTAAATCCGTCAAGTAAGTCGAAAGCCATCAATCACACCTCGTGGTCATAAGTCAGAAGACATCGACCACACCTCATGGTCATAGGTCGGGAGCCCTCGAGCACACCTCGTCGTTGTAAGTTGGAAGCCGTCGACCATCACACGTGATCGTAGGTTGGGAGCGATCGACCATCACTGGTGGTCGTAAGTTGGCAGCGATCGACGATCGATCGTGGTCCTAAATCGGGAGCCTTCGACAATGATTCATGGTCGTACATTGGAAGCCGACGACCATTATTCATGGTCGTAAGTTGGAAGCCATCGAGGATACCTCGTGGTTGTAAGTCGGAACATATCGACCAGCGCTCGTAGTCGTAAGTTAGAAGATATCGACCACACCTCATGGTCATAAGTCAAAACACATCGATCAGTGCTCATGGTCATAAATTAGAAGCCATCGATCACACCTCGTGGTCGTAAGTTAGAAGCCGTCAACTATTGCACGTGATCATAGGTTGGGAGTGGTCGACCATCGCTGGGGTCATATGTAGGCAGGCCTCTAGTGCGCTTGTGCCCTGTCGCCCGACTGCCAGCGCCAGCCTGCTCGTCCCCGACTTCGACCACTGCCCCCTTCAACCACTGTCCACTTCGACCATGACCTGTCGATGTCGACCACTTCCCACTTCGACTAGGGCCCTGTTGTGGCTACTGACCAAACAGAGAGAGAGATGGTAGTGGAGAGTGATGAAGATAAGTGTAATGACCGCCTTCCTCCCTATGGCTTGCTCGTATATATACATACATGAGGAGTGCTTTTCGATTATACCCTTACATTTGGTTATCCCCTGCAGGGCGGTTATGTCATTACGCATGGCCTGCTCGGGCCTTATAATCTCCTACCAGTCTCTGGGTTTAGGTGGGGCCATCCCTCGACAGAGCCTCTCATGGTAAAGGGCTTCACAAGGCGAAGCCATGTTGCCGAGTCCTTTGGCCCCCTCCGTCCCCGCGGCCTGTGAACTTTTCCAAGCTGCCGGAGCTGCGATGTGGCCGAAGCAGACGTGCGCGCTGCTGCGACGCTCGGATTTCCGGGCATCCACGTAGTGCGGGCGTTGAGGTGTTGTGACCATTAATACGGCGGCGGACTTCCGGCGGTTGGACTCCTGCCGATTGGCCTTCCGCCGGTTGGTTCCCCTGCTGATTGGGGTATATATATGGCGCCGTGAGGCGTTGCTCTGCGTATATTGCGATAGAAGTTGTTCCCTAAAATGGGCCTGCCGTGCATCAACATTCTGGGTGATACCGGCGGCAGGGAATGTTGATGCACGAAGGAGGTCTAATTTTCTGGGAGCTTTATCGGTGCGGTTATCGATACCACCGCGCGCTTCGACCCGCACCGTGCTTCCGTGGCGGCGAGCGAGGTTTGCCTGTTTTCTTAACAGCCTACCTACGATCGGTATTCACGAGGAACCCGCCGGCATTACCTTGTATGTTGATGCACTTGTAGGTGGCTGTTAAGGAAAACGAGGCAATTTCGCAGACAAAACCCCGTCTTTGCTGCGCCGGCCGAGCGGACTCGCGCTCCGTCCCCACCCTTGGAGCGGGTGGCGCGGCCGGCGCCTGGTCGGCGTGACGCGCGCGCGCTCGTCCCCTACCCTCGAGCGGGTGGCGCGGCTGGCGCCCAAGTCGAGGTAGACGCGTGCGCTCCGTCCGCTACCCTTCAGCGGGTGGCGGTGGCGGCGCCTGGTCGGCGCGCGCGCACGCTCCGCCCCTACCCCTCGAGCGGGTGGCGCGGCCGCGCCTAGTCGGGCGAGGCGCGCGCTCCGTCCCCTACCCTCGAGCGGGTGGCGGCGGCCGGGCGCCTGGTCGGGCGAGACGCGCGCTCCGTCCTCTACCCTTGAGCGGGTGGCGCGGCCGGCGCCTGGTCGTCGGCGAGACGCGCGCGCTCCGTCCCCTACCCTCGAGCGGGTGTCGTGGCGCGCCTGGTCGGCGAGACGCGCGCGCTCTGCTCCCTACCCCTCGAGCGGGTGGTAGCGGCCGCGCCCAAGTCGAGGTAGACGCGCGCTCCGTCCGCTACCCTTGAGCGGGTGGCGCGGCCGGCGCCTGGTCGGCGTGAGCGCGCGCGCGCGCCCTACCCTCGAGCGGGTGGCGGCGGGCGCGCCTGGTCGGGCGCGCGCGCTCGCCCCTACCCTACCGAGCGGGTGGCGCGGCGGCGCCTGGTCGGCGAGACGCGCGCTCCGTCCTCTACCCTTCGAGCGGGTGGCGGCGGCGGCGCCTGGTCGGCGAGACGCGCGCTCCGTCCCCTACCCTCGAGCGGGTGACGCCGGGCGGCGCCTGGTCGGTAGACGCGCGCTCGCCCCTACCCCTCGAGCGGGTGGCGTGGCCGGCGCCTGGTCGGCGGCGCGCGCGCTCCGTCCCCTACCCTTGAGCGGGTGGCGGCGGCCGGCGCCTGGTCGGTAGACGCGCGCTCCGCCCCTACCCTCGAGCGGGTGGCGCGGCGGCGCCCTGGTCGAGGGCGCGCGCTCCCGCCCCTACCCTTCGAATGGGTGGCGCGGCCGGCGCCTGGTCGGCAGACACGCGCGCTCGCCCCTACCCCTCGAGCGGGTGGCGCGGCGGCGCGCCTGGTCGGCGTAGGCGTCGCGCGCTCCGTCCCTACCCTCGAGCGGGTGGCGCGGCCGGCGCCTGGTCAGTAGACGCGCGCGCTCCGTCCTCTACCGTCGAGCGGGTGGCGCGGCCGGCGCCTGTCGAAGCGAGACGCGCGTGCTCGTCCCCTACCCTCGAGCGGGTGGTAGCGGCCGGCGCCTGGTCGGCAGGCAGCGCGCGCTCCGCTCCCTACCCCTCGAGCGGGTGGCGGCAAAGCGGCGCCCAAGTCGAGGTAGACGCGCGCTCGTCCGCTACCCTTCGAGCGGGTGGCGCGGCGGCACCTAGTCGGGCAGACGCGCGCGCTCCATCCCCTACCCCTCGAGCGGGTGGCCCATCCCTACCCCTCGAGCGGGTGGCGGCGGCCGGCGCCTGGTCGGCGGCAGGCGCCGCGCTCGCCCCTACCCCTCGAGCGGGTGGCGGCGGCCGGCGCCTGGTCGAGCGAGCGCGCGCGCTCCGTCCCCTACCCTTGAGCGGGTGGCGCGGGCCGGCGTCTAGTTGAAGTAGACACGCGCGCGCTCCGTCCCCTACCCTTCGAGCGGGTGGCGCGGCCGGCGCCTGGTCGTAAGAGCGCGCGCTCCGTCCCCTACCCCTCGAATGGGTGGCAGCAAAGCTGGCGCCTAGTCGAAGTAGACGCGCGCGCTCTGCTCCCTACCCCTCGAACGGGTGGCAGCGAAGCTGGCGCCCAAGTCGAGGTAGACGCGCGCGCTCCGTCCGCTACCCTTCGAACGGGTGGCAGCGAAGCTGGCGCCCTCGCCCTGCGGACACCGCGCGTGGCGGTAACAGGTCTTTCTTTGTGGCCTTGCTCATGCAGGTTCACGAATCACACCGCCCTGGTGCAGCGGGGTTAGGTTCCGTACGTCGCGACCCGCGCGCCCGGCACGCGGTGGCCTATGGCCGTGTGGCGGCGGGATGTGGACGGTTGCGTGTTTGCAGCCGCTCGTCTCTTCCCTAGGCAAGGGGGACACGGGGCGGGCAGTGAGTGGCGCCTGTGATCATGACCTTCCAGCGTTAGGTGGGGCGTTGCGCTGGACGGGCGCTTGTACGACTGCGGTCGCGCCTCGTGCACGAACCTCCGCGACCCTTCGCTTTCGATTATGGGGAATCGTGCGGGGCGGGCCTTTACACCGCTGCGGTTACATCCGGCACGCGGATCATTGCGACGCTTCATTAGCGGCGGTATGGGCGAGGTGGCTTGAAATAGCCCCGTAACAGCGTCCCGCACCTTTAAGCCCTCTTTCACATGCGCTCGCCTTCCACACCTTCGCGCTATCTTCACCACTTCGGTCTCGTCGTGAAGCGATGGCCTCGATAGCGCAGCGGGCGGCGGTTGGTGGCCCGCCATTCGCCGGTGATCGCCGCCGTTGGAGGTGAAATACGCGCCCAAGAGCGCGACCGGCGGCGGCTAACGGGAGCGGTGGTGGCGGAGGAGGAAGGCACGTTCTCGCGAGCTAGGCCCTCGCTCGTGATCGAGAAGACGATCCAAGGGCTCTTGCGCGGGGAAGTTGTCGAGGCGGCGGGGCGTCGATTGCCCGCCGACGGCGAGACGGAACCGCATCCCGAGAGGTCGAGGCGGTTGTATTCGTTGCCTTTTCGGCGCGGGCTCCGGATCCCAGCGGCGACCGTGGTGGGCGGCGTGTTGCGGACCTTCGGTGGGCCGCACAATCCGACTCCAAGCGCGTGGCGGCTCGCGGTGTATAGCTGGGCCTTGCACTCGGGGCTGCTGGCCCAGCGTTGCTATTCGCCTATCTCCACGAGGCACGATGCGGCCGAAGGGCGGAAGGATAGGGCGCCGTCGAGCCGTAGCGTCTCTTTTATTCTTCGCCCGTCGTGCAGAAGCTCTTCCTGCGAACTCAACTCGCGGGAAGTGGGAGTCTTCGGATGAAGCGGTGGTTCTACCACCGTGTGGAGAGCGGAGCGCCTTGAGTGCCGCAGTCGACCAATCACGTTCAAGCCCTCGCCGGGCGAGCGCTCGATGATGAGGACAAGCGGAGGGTCAAGCGGCTCGTGGCGTGGCGCCCGCCTCAACATGCGTGACCTTGCCGAAGAGTACGTGATGTACGGCGTGGCACCGCTTGCCTCGATCGGCATCTTGCCGCCGATAGGCATCGAGACGACAATGTTTCACCGTGGGTTTGCTCGCTACCAGCGTCGCCCGGTCCCCGTAAGCCTCGATTGCGCCCCTCCTTTGTTGACGTGAAATGCGTTGTATGCTGATGCTGTTCTCCTTTGCTTCAGGGATTTCCTTGGAGGAGGCGGAGCAAGCCACGCGCGTGTTCCTGGGGCCGTACACCGCCAGGTAGCACGAGCAGCGCGCGTCTGCTATCGCCAAGGCGGGGCTGGGGCGAATAAACCGCGTGTGCGAGGTCCTGGGCCTTGCCGTGCCGGACCGTGTCGCTCCAGCCGATGGTGGAGTGAAGAAGAAGAAGGCCTCATCTCGAAAGAGGGGCCGCAGCGGGGCACCTGCCGCGCCTGCTGCTAGTGTTTCCGAGGGCGCGGCGGACGCGGAGTCAGACTCGGCGAGGTACGCCGGTCGGGCTTAGGTGGCGCAGTGCGGCGGGTGTCTTCGGCAAGCATCCCGGACGTCGGGTTTGCCGCGGGCGGCCGGAGAGGGGAAGCCTCACCACCCGCCGAAGTCGCCGAGGCGGACCCCGTGCGGGCCGGCGATGCCGAGGTGGAGCCCTCGACCACGGCCGCCAGTGGTGCGGGCGCCCTCGCGGGCGCACGTGGCGTCTGTCTTTACCAACAGCAGTGGGGACTGAGGTGCCCCCTTCGACGATTGCCACCGTGGAACCTTCGCCCCCGGGCGCAGCAGCCGCGGGGTCTTCCCCAACCATGGCTGCGGGGGCGGTGGCGCTGCTAGCTGCCCCGGCCAAACGGCCATGTGTGCGGCCGGAGCTCCACCGGACACCGCGGGGGTTCGTCGTGGCTACGGGCATCAGAAGCTTGTGGGATTCCAGCGCAAGCACCGGGGGCCCCGTGGCCTATGCGCCTTCTGCCCCTCTGGCCACCCCGCCCGCGCAGGGACAGCCGTCATCCTCCCCGAACGCGGAGGCCTCCGCTCGCGGCGGGACCATTCCTTCTGCTACCGAAGGTAGGGTGACTTAGCTTACTCTGGTGTATGCTTTTATGCCTTGGGGTGATCACCCGTATCCTTGTTTGCAGCGTTGCTCCTTCCGGAGGGGGAGCACCCGACGGAACACGGGGCCTCCGAGCACGTGAGCCCTGCGGACTTCGTGCCGCCTCCGAAGACGCTGAGGGCGTGGCGCGGGATTGTAAATGACGCGGCCACGAGCGTCGACCCGCAAGTGCTGCAGGCCTACGGTGCGGGGCGCCTGGAGGACGCTTTCGAGGTGTCCGGGGTGAGGGTAAGTACTCGTGCGACCACGCCTGAGTTTAGCTGAGTGTGCTAAGTCTTTTCCTTCTCTGAGACACTTGTCTTGGCAGGCCACGCAAGCGGCCTATGCTCGTAGCCAAAGCGCTCGAGGATAGGCTGCGTGCCAGAGGAGGAGCGCGCCTCTAGTGCCCGCTCTGCCAGGGGCCCGCATCCGCCAGCTGGAAGCGGAATGCGCCGAAGCGGGGGCGCACGCCGAGGGGCTTGTTGCGTCGGCGCAGGAGTCGGCCGCGGCAGCTGCTGAACAAAAGTTCGCGGCGGAGCGGGACGGGTTCCTGGAGCAGGTCGCCGCGCTAGAGAAGGAAAAAGGCGAGCTTGCCTTGACTCTAGCGGAGCGCAACCGGACGCTGGGCGACGCCTCGGTGGTTGCTTGGGACGCCATGCAAGCGCTGGAGAGCCATCTCCAAGGGCTGGTAGCGGAGGTGCCGGGACGCGCCTTCGGCCCGGAGGAGCTGTCTCGGACGCTCCGCTGGATTGGGGATGCCGCCAACGTCGTGCGCGACGCGGCGACGTCCTTCGGCACCCACTGCGCGTACACGTCGGCATGCTTGGTGTGCGCGCTCCTGCAGCACCGCGGTTGTACGCACGTCGCCGCGCTGGATGATCCCCAGCTGGAGATGCCTGGCGGGGCCGGAGTAATGTCCGGCGCCGTCCGCTCCGCTCGCCTTGCCCTCGGGCCCTTCTTCGACCGGATCTGGGGTCACGTCGGGCCGGATGCTGCACGGATCGAGCTCCAGAAGTCGCTCTACGGGACGGGGAGCCTCGGCCAATTCTCGGGCGGGGTCCTCGGCGCGACGATGGTGGCGCTGGCCCTCCGGCGCCGAACCCGCAGTCCGGCGCGTGGTGCTTAGGTGTAGGCGTGTGTTGTACTGTTCCTTGTCTTTGTGAATAGAGTACACACTTGCTACTTGCATTCTGACTTTCACCTACATCCCGGGCAGCTTCCTTGCTGGGACCGGCTT
Organism: Dendrocalamus sinicus; assembly: GCA_036346575.1. Classification (NCBI taxonomy): domain Eukaryota; kingdom Viridiplantae; phylum Streptophyta; class Magnoliopsida; order Poales; family Poaceae; genus Dendrocalamus; species Dendrocalamus sinicus. The sequence continues at coordinate 26,417,296 of CM070657.1, read as the reverse complement.
CGTGCGGCCGACCTTTCAACCCGGCGACGCCTTCGACGCTGGCGAAGGGCCGAAGAGTCGCTCGACTTTTGGGCGAGTCGGCCTTCTTCGAGCGAGGCCCCCACTTTAGCGCGTGTTAAGGACGAACCCGCGGGGTAGCGGCTTAGAGCGGCCGGGATGTTGCCGGACCTTTGTACATGTGATTCTTCCGGTATGCAGACTTCCTGGCATTTTAAGAATGCGCTGCGTGTTGATGCCGCTGTTGGCGAAGTAGCTGTGCCAGGGTTCCGTAAAGCGGACAATCCGCGGACTGACGTATGCGAAGGCAGACCTCCGCGGTGTGCCTTGCTTTATAGTCCAGAGACTCGCGCGTGCGGAGGCAGGCCTCGACGCTACGTCTTATTTAGAGTCCGTGGACTAGTGCGTGCGGAGGCGAACCTCGACGCTACGTCTTATGTATAGTCCGGAGACTCGTGCGTGCGGAGGCAGGCCTCGACGCTACGTCTTATTTGGAGTCCGTGGACTAGTGCGTGCGGAAGCGGACTTCGACGCTACGTCTTCTTTGTAGTCCGGAGACTCGCGCGTGCGGAGCTAGGCTCGACGCTACGTCTTATTTAAAGTCCGTGGACTAGTGCGTGCAGAAGCGGACTTCGACGCTACATCTTCTTTATGGTCCGGAGACTCGCGCGTGCGGAGCTAGGCTCGACGCTACGTCTTATTTAAAGTCCGTGGACTAGTGCGTGCGAGCGGACTTCGCGCTTCGTCTTCTTTATAGTCCGGAGACTCGCGCGTGCGAGCTGGGCTCGGCGCTACGTCTTATTTAAAGTCCGTGGACTAGTGCGTGCGAGCGGACTTCGGCGCTTCGTCTTCTTTATAGTCCGGAGACTCGCGCGTGCGAGCTAGGCTCGGCGCTTCGTCTTATTTAAAGTCCGTGGACTAGTGCGTGCGAGCGGACCGGCGCTCGTCTTCTTTATAGTCGGAGACTCGGCGTGCGAGCTAGGCTCGGCGCTCGTCTTATTTAAAGTCGTGGACTTGTGCACGCGAACGTCCCGTGCGCCGTTTGTTTATACTCGGACCCGTCCCACGGGCGGCGGCGAGTGCACACGCGAGCGTCGTCTTTGGTTTATACTCGAGCCCGCCCCTGGCGGCGGCGAGTGCACCGCGAACGTCGTCTTTGGTTTATACTCGCCCGCCCCCGGCGGCGGCGAGTGCACACGCGAACGTCGTCTTTGGTTTATACTCGGTCTCGCCCCGGCGGCGAGTGCACACGCGAACGTGCGTCTTTGGTTTATACTCGATCCGCCCCGGCGGCGGCGAGTGCACACGCGAACGTCGTCTTTGGTTTATACTCGTCCGCCCCGCGGCGGCGAGTAACACGCGAACGTCGTCTTTGGTTTATACTCGATCCGCCCCCGGCGGCGGCGAGTGCACACAGCGAACGTCGTCTTTGGTTTATACTCGATCCGCCCCCGCGGCGGCGAGTGCACACGCGAACGTCGTCTTTGGTTTATACTCGAGCCCGCCCCAGGCGGCGGCGAGTGCACACGCGAACGTGCGTCTTTAGTTTATACTGCGGGGACGCGCGCGTTGGCCAAGCCTGCGCGCGCCCTCACCGCGTGCTTGCGTGTGATGAAGAAAGATTAGCGGCAAACGGCGATCTTCATTACATCCCCGTTTGCGCGGGTGAGCGACTACAAAGGGTGAATATACTGACCGTTTGCCCTTGGTGCTGCCGCAGCCTCTAGTCACTAGACGTCTGCAGGGCCCGCGCAGGCGCCTATGGATGACCCCGCGGACCTCCGTGCTGTGATGCCGGCTCTACTAGCGTCGTTGGGCGTCGCGACGCGGGCACCTGGTGCCTGGCTCGATGCGCCGGGCCATATCCTGGTCGCCTCGGACGGTGATGGTGGTCCGGGGACCCGGGATCTTCATGCACAGATAGCCGTGATGTGGTACCGCGCCGAAGGAGTTGAGGATTGGGCGTCCTAGTATGGCATTGTAGGGGTACGGAAGGTCGACCACGTCGAAGGTGGCATCTTCGGTCCGCACATTGTCATCTCGGCCGAAGGAGACTTGAAGGCCGATTTGGCCCAGCGCTGCGGGCTGTCCCAGAAGCCTGCGGTGGGATTCCCGAGGCCCAGCGGCCGAGGATCCCCATCCGTCGAAGGCCACCGCAAACAATACGTTCGCGGAGCTACCGCCGTCTACCAAGGCGCGCCCCACGTCGCATCCCGCGATGGTGACCCGGATAACCAGGGGGTCCTGGTGAGGGAAGTCCACACCCTGGGCATCGTCGGGTGTGAATGTAACTTCGTGCTGCGCCCAATTCGACGGTGCTTGCGCTGGGTATGCCGCCACGTGATGTAGTCTTCGCGCGTAGGCCTTCTGCTGCCGTGCCGAGGTGAATTCCAGTGCAGAGCCTCCGGATATGATATTAATGACCCTGCGGTAGGTTGCGTCCGGGGCCTGCAACGACAGGAGGCCCTCCCGAGGCTGCTGTACATGAGCTTGGATCCGTAAGGCGCCTTCCTGGGGTTGCATCCCTTGCGCCTGTACCTGCATCCCTTGCGCCTGCACCTGCATGGGGGCCTCGTATGGGAATTGGACGTGGGCCACCGCCGGCGGGCGCGCCTCCGGGTTCCTGTCCCTAGCGACGCTGTCGCGGAGCGCCGCGATGGAGGTGCAGGCGCGGGTATCATGATTACCGCGGCCGTGGACTACGCACCACAGTCCCTGATGCTGGTCGTCGTAATCCCCACGACCCTTATCGTCGCGGCCCCTGCCACGGCCGCGCCCCCGGCCACGGTGCCCCCGACCGCCTCGGCCCGCTGGAGCACCCTCGTCGGACCCGCCTTCGATGTCGAGGACGTACCGATTTCGCCTCGACCTCTGCTGGCCGCGCTTGGGCTGATCGGACGACTCCTTATGCGGGTTGTCCCTACGGTCGGGCGCGTCCCGGGACGACTCCTGCTTTCGCTTTCCCTTCGAAGAACCGCCCCTCGGCGGTCTTGGCTTTCCGAGCTCGGCTTGGTTGGTGTCGGAGTCGTCACCTTGCCTTTGCGCGCGTCTTCCTCCGCCCTAGCATATTCTTCCATCTTGTCGAAGAGCCGCCACCGTCTTGATTGGCTTTGCGCGTTGTACTCGGCCATCGGGCGGGCGAAGGCCCTGTATGGCTGCATTGGCGATGGTGGTCTCATTGGCGTCTTTCACGACATCGAATCTTGGCGGCGTTTGAAGTAGTCCGGAGCTTCTCGAAGGTTTTGCTTTACGGCAAAGAGTTGGTCGCGTCGACTCGGTCAACGTAGTTTCCTTGGAAGTTGTTGTGAAGGCGGACACGGTCGTTCCCACGCGTAGATGGAGCCGGCTCTATGGTAAAGAACCAAGAGCGCCACTCCTTGTAGCGCGAGAAGTCCTTCGCCGTGGTGTCGTCGCCGCCCGCGGCTTCGATTGCGGTCTCGTATATGTGCACGAACTCATGGGGTCCATGTCGCTTTGTATGCAGTCGATGGCGCTAGGAAACTTGAAGTCTTCGGCCATGCTGCTGCTGCGCAGCCCGCCGAGCGGGGACTCGGATCCACACGCCGCAGCGCACGCGGCTGGGCGTGGGGCCGCGACTATCCGCCTCTCGGCGTGGGCTCGACGCGACCATCGGCGCGCTCGCGACTCGAGCCTCCCGCATATCTCGACGGCTCGCGAAGGTCCCCAGCTCCCGCCGAATGCATTGAGAGCCGCCAGGCGAGGCACTTTCCATCGCCGGTGCAGCGGGTCGCCGGTACCCCGACGCGCGGGTCGGCGAGGGACGACCGCGTCGCGAGTCCCGAACTGCCGTAGCTCCATCGTGGCTACCTCGCGCCGCTGGTCCGCGCCGCCGGCGAGGGTCTGATGGGGCGGCGAGTCGGTGTCGTTGCGTCGGCGGGATCGGTTGTCGCTGCGCCCGTGTCGGCGTCTTCGACCGCGGGCCCGTCCCGCAACGCCGGTGGCGGGCGGGTCGTCGCGGTGCCGGTGACGGGGTTGGTCGTCGCGGTGCGGTGACGGGTTGGTCGCCGCCGCGCGGCGTCGGCGTCTCCGACTACCGCGCTGCGCCGGCACCGCGTCGCCGCTGCGATGCCGGCCCACAGTACTCATCGACGCTCCGAGCCGCCGCCTTCTTTCCTTCGCGCGCTGGTGAAGCTTTTTTGTGCCATCTTTTTCCTTCGGTCTTGAGCTTGTCTTCGTCCCCACGGACGGCGCCAATCGTTGTGGCTCTGACCAAACAGAGAGAGATGGTAGTGGAGAGTGATGAAGATAAGTGTAATGGCCTCGCTTCCTCCCTATGGCTTGCTCGTATATATACATACATGAGGAGTGCTTTACAGCTTATACCCTTACATCCGGTTATCCTCTAGGCGATTATGTCATTACACATGGCCTGTTCTGGGCCTTATAATCTCCTACCAGGCCTGCTGGGTTTAGGTGGGGGCCATCCCTACGACAGGCCCCCTTCGACCTTGGCTTCAACTTTGACCACCTTGTGGGTCTTGCCATCGAGGGTGGGGAGCTCGATCTCGAGGGTGACCTGGGGGTAGGCAACAGTGATGTCCAATAGGAGGAAGAACTCGTAGCGGTGGAGATTGTGGACAAACCAGCAGGTGCTCTCCGGGTTGGGCTATGACTACGACCATGACCGCTACGACCACGTCCACAGGTGCTATGACTACGACCATGACTGTGACTTCGAGCACTGCCCCCTTCAACCACTGTTCCCTTCGACCACGGCCCTTTGACGTCGATCACTTCCCTCTTCGACCACGGCTTCGACGACGACCACTGATCTTCAACTTCAACCACTGTCCACTTCGACCATGACCCTTCGATGCTAGCCACTTCCCCCTTCGACCACGGCCATCTTTGACCATGGCTTCGACTTCAACCAAGGATCTTTGACTTTGACCATAGATCGTCGACTCCGACCACTGCCCCCTTTGACCACTGTCCCCTTCGACCATGGCCCTTCGACGTCGACCACTTCCCCCTCTGACCACACCCCCTTCGATCACGGATCTTCCACTTCAACCACGGATCTGCGACTTTGACCACTACCCCTTTGACCACTATCCCCTTCGACCACGGCCCTTCGATGACCATAGCCCTTCGACGTCGACCACTTCCCCCTTCGTCCACCGCTCCCTTCAACCACTGTCCCCTTCAACCACGACCCTTCGACATCGACCTCGGCCCCTTTCGACCATGGCTTTGACTTCGACCGCTGCCTCCTTCGACCACTGTTCCCTTCGACCACGGCCCTTCGACGACCATGGCCCTTCGACTTCGACCACTTCCCCCTTTGACCATCGTCCCCTTCGACCATAGCCCTTTGACGTCGATCACTGTCCCCTTCAACCACAGCCCTTCGAATTCAACAACGGCTTCAACCTCGACCACTGTGCCCTTCGATGACCACGACCCTTCGACGTCGACCACTTCCCCCTTCAACTACCGCCCCTTCAACCACGGCATTGACTTCGACCACGGATCTTCGACTTCGGCCACGGCCCCCTTCAGCCACAGCCCTGACATCGACCACGACCCCCTTCGACCATGGCCCCGATGTCGACCACGGCCCTTCGACATCAACCGTGGATCGACTTCGTCCATGGCCCTTTGACTTCGACCAGTGTCCTTTCGACCACTGTCTCCTTCAACCATAGTTTGGAGTTCGACCACGACCCTTCGACTTCGACCATGGCCCTTTGACTTTGACCGCGGACCGACTTCATCCACAATCTTTCGGCTTCGACCACTGCCCCTTCAACCACGGTTTGGATTTTGACCATGACCCTTCAACTTCGACTATGACCTGACTTCAATCACAGCCCTTCGACTTCGACCGCGGACCGACTTCGTCCACGGCCCTTCGATTTTGACCACTGCCCCCTTCGGCCACGGCTTGGACTTTGACTACGGCACCAACCACTGTCTCAATTCAGCAATCTGCGACAAAAGAATTCGTCCAATCACATGGTTCGATTCTCGTCTACTCGGTCACACAAAAGTAGACGTGTTCTTTCTGCAAAAACACAAGGAAATCATAAAAAGAATGATGATAATATATAGATTGGAACTCTCTATTTTATTAAAGACGTTGTAGCACAAGCCATAGAATTAGGAACAAAATCTTTTATTCGAATAATATGGTCTCTTTATAAAGAGGGGATACATGGCCATCATATAGCCGACTTAACAGAAAAAACAACCGACGCAGTCTCATTGGAAACAACCGGAACAAATCAAGCTAACAAAAATATTCCTAACTATTCTTCATGTTGTGGCAGCAGGAAAACCGGGTGGGCCCCGCTCATTTCGGCTTCAGCTTCTGCCTTTTGGCTTATTTTTCACTATTTATAAATTTCGTCTTTTTCTGAACTTTTGGTTTTTTTGAGCTTTTTTGCCGGTTATTTTTTCCCGTATTCGTTTGCGTTGTCCGTGATGAGCTAGCATATTTTTCTATTTTTTAAATTTTTTAAATTTAATTACGCCAAATAAGCCACCTTCAGTTACAGTGAAATTTCAGCCGTTACAGTGCAATTTTAGCTATAAGTCACAGCTTTTTAGCCCAACGAGCGGGGCCTTGAGCATGAGCCACGGAAAATAAAATCAAGCCATATCTTGTATTGCCCTTCGTGCAATGACCTGACCTGGTCATGTGTATTACCCATGTGTATAAAGTAATGACCCAAAAATTAGCATAAAGCAGCCACATGGCCTGGTCATGCAGACATGTGAGCTGCACTGGGAACCGGGTTCCACCATGCATGTTTGGTTCGTGGATAGAGGTTGCATCGTATATCCTGGCTGAGTGAAATCGTATTTCAGAAAAAGAAGATGTTTGGTGAGGCTGTATGAGCGGATACAAAAAAACTGAGAAGTTGTTTGGTTGCCTGTATGAGCGGATGCAGTCTACCAAACCTGAGAGGCTGACACGTGGGACCGCATAAGATACACTGCATCCACTCATCCAGGATGGCTAGTGAAGCTCATTTTGAGCGTATCCACCCATCCAGGATGAGGGCGTATTTTTGCATCCGCTCATACAGGCTGTATCCGCTCATACAGGCAACCAAACAGGCTCTTTCTCAGATTATACGGATCCACCCATCCAGGACGAAGGAGATGCAGGCAACCAAACACACCCATCCATCCGCATGCATGAAGTCCATGGAAGCAAGAGGTGCTGTTTTTCTTTTATGTGGCTGTCCATCATGTCCACCAGGTAGGCAAGGAGTTGCTCGTGGTGATCTTCGGGCACGTCACGTTATCTCATACATTTGAAGAAATGGATGATATATTAGTGTCGACGAGACTTATATAATAGTTCCATTTGTTCTGATATGCAACACTTCTTTCTTCAGGGTCTTACAAACACATCTTCATTTTAGTCTTATACAGATCGAATATGAGACTACGTATAATTAAATAAAATAGTAGTAGCTCTATATCTCTAACTATAATATTTAAAAACCTAATAAAATTAGAGTTTACATGACAATATTTAATACATCTCAATAATTCTTTCCAAATATATTTAACTGAAAAGCGTTAAGCATGTCTGTATTCGCATCATGTGCTGTCGTCCACAAATTCGGCGAGAGCGCCGCCTCCTTTCTTCGGTCGCCCGGGTAATCTACCCAAATTCACCCTCATCTTCATTCCACTTCCAAATTGGTTATGCCAACATCATCATCTTCTTCTTCCCTACCTTACAGTTTTATCAGGACCTTTCTCGCGCTGAGACATTGTAGGAGTTGCCATCGCCGTTCGTCATGCCATCGGCCATGTCACTGTCACTGTCACCACAGATCCACCGCCTCCATCGTTTCCTTCCCTTGTCATCTACGTCATGAGGTGCACCTTAATCTGCCATTGCTGAATCCCATCTCGGTCGATCATCGCATCCGCCATGCACAGCCATCACTGAGCTTCACCTTAGCACCATGGCCACCACCATCGTCAGCCTTCCTTGTTGCACCCCAGACAAAGCCATCACCACCAAAGCACTCACCATGCCTACACCATGCTCATGTATCCACTATTTTCACCGGAGATCACCAGAGCTCACCGTGGGAAAATTTTTCCTTTTCCGTGGCCGCCGACCTTGTTCTACCTTTTTTGACTACTGCTATCCTCCCAGTTGTCCCAAACCACCCAAAATGGGTTCGTGGTGCCTAGGAACACGTCGTGTGTCTATCGTCATTGTCGATCCACCAACGCATTGGCATCACCATCTCTTCTCTCATCTCTATTTTCTTATGCTCGGTTGAGAAGAAGAATAGTGCCAGTCGGCACTGTGCTCTCGCGGTTTGATTGAGCCAGCTAGCACACCTAACCTGAATCATTTGCACCTGACCGAACCTTTGTGTAGTATTGTGCACACGCGGTTAAGCCAGACCACCTCGCACTGAGCCAAACTGGACCCGAACCGGTTTTAGACTGAGTCCAACCCGAGTCAAACCATTTAGTTGAGTCAGGCCCAATTTCCACCGGTTCAGCCTAGTTTAGAACTGGCTTGTGACCAATTCACATGATTCTAGGCCTTTTCTCACTGAGTTAGCACTGATTCTGCACAATAGACTAACCTTAGGCCCTCCAAATATCACTGTTCACCCTCTATATACAAATCTAAGCTTTCCAAAGCCGATTCTTCACCAATTTTCCTACCGATAGTTTTTCAGCCCTGTTTTTTCTTTTCTTTTAGTAGTGTTTTATTTGCAAGTGTTGTAGCTCTTTAGTAGGCTTATTTGGCTTTGTTTGTGTGCGTACGCTAGATTATGGAGAAGAAGCCTCTGGGGCAACTGAAAGTAGAAGTGACGACCCTGAAGCCTACAAAGGAGTGAGCGTCGACTACGAGTCGCAAGGTAGGCCACGTTCCTTGATCATATTGAATTTCAATTAGTTGGGTTATATTATATATGGGATTCCTGCATTATTTATTTGTTAATGCTATTTGTTATCAGTTTCTTTTGAATGATCCTACTTAGGTAGTTAATGCCTTAATTATAGTGTTTACTTACCATCTTTGATAATAATCTGATATGATATTCCTTGATGAACTTAAGAGTTAGTATATTATACTTTAGATTCACGTAGTGGTGAACATGAATAATAGTAATCTCATTACATTGTTGTCTACCATCACAAGTTGACGCATTGAAAATTATGACCATTATGGTATGATGAATACAAGTGTTAGAGGGCAGAGATAGGTGTGTGGTTTGGAGGTGATTGTTTGCGTATGCTACCCGGTGGTTGCGTGCACAAGTCTCTGCTAGAAAGATGGTTCTATCTAAAGCACATAACAAATTAACTTGTGCTATGAGAAAAGACACAACTACCTCCCTAACTTGATTCAACTACTATATTACTTTTATTGATATTATCATGGGTATGTTTGGTGTTGGTATGGACCACAAATTGGCCTATGCCACAGTATGACCCTTGGGAGCAGCGAAGCAGTCACCCGTACCTAGGCCCACTACTGAGAGGGACCTATTCTAGATTGGGTAGTAGTAATGTTTGTGAATCAGTGATGAATTCTGTTATCCTACCTTTGATCAAGTCGTGGATATTGTGTGGATAAAGCTAGGCACTCTCTATAGAGATTAAATCAAATCATTCAAATATACTGTGCTTCTGGTTAATATAGAGCCATGTCTAAATGGTGATTCCTAAATCAAGGCATAAAGAAAGTTATTGGTTAAAATTGTGGTAACTTAAAAGTGAGATAACTTGTTTATATACAACCCCCTTAACAAAACCTTTTTTATGAACTTGTTTTGACTCAAGTCAAATGTTTACAAATAAAATTATATGGGTACTAGTAATGATAGGCCCAAGATAAACCCTTCTTGGTAGACATATCTCTTGAAATCCTCAATTGCATTATAATAATTTACTCATTCTTGCATATTTTGGTTTAGATAATGAGCAATATGAAGGGAACATACCAACAGATGATGAGTACTACGATGGTAAAGATTACACATTCTAGGTTGACCCTATACTCAAACATAGCCTATGGTGTGGCCGCATTTTATCGTCTTTTGTCTATAATGCAAGTAAGTTCAGCTTGGAAGCCTTAAAACTCTCTATTTGATAGCTATGTTATATTTTATTTAAGACTCATGTTATGGTATTGTAATTGTAAACATGCTATTTATCCATCAACGCGTAGCTGAAAATCTTGGTCAACTGCATGAATACGGAGATTTCTAGTCAATGTGTGTAACATCCTAAAAATCAAGATTCTAAAAATATGCAATTTCTAAAGTTTTTTGGAATGCTTCTTATTTGCATTTCGATTTTGCTAGAATTTCTCTAGTTTTGATCAAGGTTCCAATAAATAAAATCCATGGAAATAAAATTTAAATTAAAAATGCAAATAATAATAATTTAAATTAAAATATAATATGAAACTAAAAAGATGATCCAGATGCTAGAGTAGGAGGATTTGCAATGAAAATCCTATTAAACATAAGGCCAGGTGTGAAATAGGAAAATACTAAAGTAAGCTATAATTTGTTAAATTAAATCATGAACATGTTTCTAAAATAGGTGAATAAATGGGATTAAAATTAAGAAAAGAAAAATTGAGATATTGTTATTAAATTCCTAGTTGCAATGTGTCCAAAAATTAAGGGTAGTTTTCGAATATAATGTAAATTAGCACTTGGAAAGAATGCTCAATTCGAAACTTGTAGCATCACAAAAACAGTTGACATTTAAAAACCCTAAGTTGATGCTTGGAAGGATCTCTGAGTTAGGACAATGCAAATGCATGTATGAATTTAACCCTAAAAGTGAAATTGGAATTGGTTTGAATTAAGAATTTAAATTGAAATGCAATTTTAAAATCCTTGAAAATCATAAAGGGAAAAGAATTGGGCTTAGCCCATTTTGGCTTTGGAGCCCACTGGGCTTGGCCCATCTCCCCCTACTTCTTGCTCTAGCTTGGCCTGGCCACACTAGCTCGCGCACGGCGCGATGCCCCCACACGCCGGCCGCGCCACCCACCACTACACCGCGCCATCTCGGTAGCACCTGAATGCCGCCAGTGTACGCACGGCCTTCGTCTCACCGCCACTAACCTATCCCCATGCGTGCTCGTGCCAGCCTTGACCTTCCTATGCACTGCCACGCCAGTCGCGTCGTGCCATGCACAGGGCGCCACCATACGTCGAGTCACCCCGTTGCCTTAACTCGTGCCCAAACAGTTCTGTTGCACTGGCTCCGCCCTGCCACACCATCGAGTCACAACGACAGCCATGCCGTGGACTCCCCGTGAGAGCACCCCCACGTCCTGCACTGCCAAGGCCTTGACTGCCCATCTTATCACCTGTCCACTGTCTCCTCCTCGTCCTGTGTCCATCACACGGCTGACGACGACGAGTGATGACCGTCGAGACAACTCACGGTCACCACTAGAGTTGGCCCATGCTACTAACCCTCCTCGCTATTTATAAAAGCCCAAGCGAGTCCCCAGCTACGTCGTCACACCACACTCCCTCTCCCATCTTGAGTAATTGTGCTTTTGCTGTTGTAAGTATTTGGCTGTAATGCCTTTATGTAAACTGTCATCCCATGTAGTGAGATAAAACTCTAATGTGTAATAATAAGAGATGATATGTTTCTTATGATGTATGAAATGAATCAGCAATACGTCTGTGAGCACTATCTGCTGATCCAGGGAATAATGTGACAGAATCACATAGAATTCAGAATTGTAAAATCCGAGTTTGACAATGCGGGTGTCCCCACAGCCTTGCGTCGTTTCCTATTATTACCTTAGCGGCCGCTACAAAGAGTGCTTTGTCCCTACTGTCACATGGTGTTGGTAGTCTTAACCAGGGCTTTTGAGGCACTTTCCATTCATACCAAAGCCATATAAATCTTAGTGCAGTTGCAAATTTCTCTAGGTCCAAGACTCCCAATCCCCCTAGCTCCATCGGGCGACAAACATTGTTCCAAGACCTTGCATTTCCCTCCTTATGTGTCTCGGGTTGCTGCTCCCATGAATTTTTGTCTAACTTTGTCAAAGTCCCTCATGAATTTTTTTGGCGATTTCAATGCTGCCAGTAGTGAGCTAAGGATGGATTTTAGGAGTGAGTTGTCCGCCTAGTGATGAGTGCTCTAGCTACCAACTAGCTAATCTTCTCGTTGCCTTGTCATGAATTGGTTGTAGATCATTCCGGCGTAGTTTTCTAAAAGTTAGCTGTACCAAGGTAGTTGATTGGGAAGTTGACCTAGGTTCCCGTACAATGTTGCATGATGGCTTGAAGGTCGATGTCTTGGCATCTTACTGTGGTAACTGAGCTCTTTTCCAAACTGACTTGTAGACCTGAGGTGTTTCCAAATTTTTTTAGGATGGCAATTGTTGCTTCTAGTTGCGATCTATCTAGGTTGAGAAACAAGATCACGTTGTCAGCATAAAGTGATAGTCTCATTGTGGCAACTTGACCTTTTAGCGGGGTTAGAATCCCTCACTCAATAGCGCTTTGTAGGATATGTTGCAAGGGGTCAATTGCCAGGATGAAGAGGAAGGGCGAAAGGGGGTTGCCCTATCATAGTCCTCGACAATGCTTGGTCTTGTGGCCAGGCACTCCATTAAGAAGGATCATTGATGTTGATGTTGCAAAGGAAATTGCCAGCCATTCTCTCAATTTTGGCCCAAAGCCCCTGGCCTGCAGTAAGTCCAGTAGATATTCCCAGGATACTGAATCAAAAGCTTTTGCTATGTCTAATTTGAGCATCACTACCAGTGTGTGACTTTGGTGATATGCCCTGACTTGGTTCCTGACAAAGTGAAAATTGTCTTAGATGCATCGTCCCTTGATGAAAGCACTCTATAACTTGAAACCAACATATCTATGTGTCTAGAGAGTCAAATGGCAGGCACCTTTGAAAGCAGTTTGGCTATGGAATGAATTAGGTTAATTGGCCTGAAATCTGTGGCCTTAGTTGCTCTATCCCATTTTGGCATTAGTGCTATGGTTGCTTCATTAAGGAGATCAAAGTAGTTCGGTGAACAGTTGTGGATGCATTGGAAGACCGCCATTACATCATCTTTGATGATATCCTGGCAATGCCTAAAAAAATACTGGTGAAGCCATCTTGTCCAGGGGCCTTTTCTGTCGGCAGTTGTGCAATCGCATGCCTCACTTTTTCCTCGGTGAAAGGGGCTTCCAATTCTGTAGGTCATGGGAAGGCAATTCAAATTTGGTTCAGTGAATGTTGTGCAATCGTCACGCCCTTGTACCCAGGTTGTTAGTGAAGTGGTTGTGGAGTTCTTGTGCCTTTTCTTGATGTGAGCTGACAATGCCACTTGAAGTTTGGAGTGTTTGGATGAAGTTTTTATGCCTTCTAGTATTTGCCTTAAGGTGAGAAAAAAAGCACATGTTAGCGTCTCTTTCCTTACTCCATGTGATTCTAGCCGATTGATGCTTTCGCGCCTTTTTTATTGCCACTAGGCCAAGCACTCTTAGTTTTAGTGCCTCCCTCATTTCGAATTCAGTTGGCGTCACGGTTCTTTTCTCTTGTGCTACATCTAGTCGGAGGATTATTTCATTGGCCAATAAGAGCTGTAGTTTCACACCACTAAAAACTTGCCTATTCCACTCCTGTAGTTTCTTAGCAGTGAATTTAAGCTTGTATGCTAGGCGTCTCATGGGGTTTGTATGACTACAGGGAGCCGATCATGCTTCTTGGACTACATCTATAAACTCCGGGCAATCACAGCTAAAATTTTTCAAATTTGAAGGTCTACAGTTTCCTTGGCCTATTTTCGCTAGTGAGAAGGAGCGGGCAACATCGGACACAGAGGTGAATAGTGTCTGTAGTAGTGGTTTGAGAAGAGATTATCCCAATCGTACAACATTTCTGGTGGCAAAAGCTTGAGATGTTCCATAGTTTCCAACAGCTTTTGCTCCAAGAATCCGAATCTTTCACGTCCTCTTTACGAAGCTTATCCCATTACGTTTCCTACGAGACAACGTATAGTAGCACCCGTGTGGCCGTGTCAGGCTCGATGTCTCAACCAACCACTTAACAAAAACTAATCATATAGAAGTTGAGTACCGGATATGATCTTGCAGTCGCAAGAAATTAACAAATCTCCACAGCCCTTGGAAAAAGAAACAAATCTCCACGTCCCGATCGACCAAGCACATCCACCAGCTAGTGCGCGCGTACGTACGTAGCACGGCCGCTGCATGCATCTGAACGACGAATATGACGCCGATAGACACCGCAGTGGTTGAGTTCGACGCTCTGTTCGCCATCGCGTTAATCCTGGCAGTGCTCTTCTGCGGCGACGAACCAGGACGGGAGTCCGTAGATCGAAGGGTCGCACGGGTGCTGGCGGCGGCACCGGATCCGACACCAGCGCCGGCTCCGTCGCTGCCCGTGATGCTGCAGTGCTTCCCGTACGCGCAGGGCAGGGCGTCCGAGAGGTTGGTGTGCGTGATATGCCTGGAGCTGCTCCGGCACGGCGAGGTGCCGGCGTGCCGCCACATGTTCCACAAGGAGTGCATCGACGTGTGGGCGAGGAGCAGCAGTAGCTGCCCGCTGTGCAGAGTTTAGTTCTGCCGGCATGGTTTAGTTGTGACTTGTGAGCCATAACCAACGAAAAGTTTGTTCGTTTCGTATATTGGATGTATGGTTTTGTCGTCCGGTCTAGTCCTTTGGTTTCTCGGAAAAAACGGCCTTCTTTTTCCTTAAATTCTTTTGTTTCTTTGATAGGAACTTTTTGGGTTTTCATAATTCTGTACATATACATATGCTCCATGTGGCAAGTAGTAACGCTCAGAAGTATTGGCAGTTAATCTGGTTAACTGTTAATAGATCTAACCCATTGCTAGTATCATATCATATAACGTTTGCCCGCATTGATACCATTTTCGGGGATGTTTACCAACTAATCAGGCACATTTTGGAGAACTAGATTGCTCCATGGTGCACCCTTTTAATAAGCAGAAAAACTAAATAACGGTATACCCCGTTACTTCCTCAACTGACATGATAGCCTACTACTGTTTGATCAAACATCATTGTAGCATGTGAGTGCTTCAAGGCGTGACTCCCTCCGTTGCTTGACCTCATTCCATGCTGCCTCCCCTTCCTCCTCCACCGACATGGCCGCCACCCTTTCCTCTTCCACTGCTGCTGGCGGCTTTGGCTCCAGATCTAGCGATAGGGGGGAAGCCGCCGTGACGACAGGTTCACCACGCCCCTGGATGTAGAGGGAGGCGGTGCGGAGGGCGTTGGGCGGCGGTGGAGGGATGAAAGGGCGAGGCGGTGGCGCTGTGAATATTAGGTTGGACGGAGTGGTGGTGGCATGTAGGGGGAGACAGCGGAGCGGCGAGGCGGTGAGGTCGCCATGGGCCACCGGTGGTGGATGAAGGGGTGGGGGAGGTGAAGCAGAGGTGCAGAGCTGCCCACGCCGGAGAAAAGAGGGGAGGGGAGGGGAAGGAGAGCAGTAGCAGTGGAACAGTCAGAGAGCGGCGGGGAGGGTATCAAAGATGAGAGGGAAGGGGGCAGCTAGGAGGCTATCCTGTTAGATCCAATCCAATAAGATGTCATTGTGTGGTTGCTCTTTTTAATAAAGCTACTAATGTGAGCGATGTACAACACCACCGGTCACCGACCCACCGCCACCATCTCCTCATCCCCAACGCTGGTGACCTCTCTTACTGCCTGCCCAATGCCACCCTTTGCACTAATGGCACCTAAACTTGATGGGCTTCCCTCTGCTTGGCCCAATATGAGGCAATATGAGGCTGTCTTTTAGGGCTGAGTCTATGTTATATTGTGCCCAGTAACCCACACGGCCCCAAATGCCAGGTGATGTGTTTTACTTTTATTTTCCAATGTAAAAATACGCAGGCCGACGGGCTAGACAACAAGTTCCTACTAGCTTACCGGGCCAAGGCGTAGCAGCAAAGCCGGTCCAAAATTGACCAGACTTATTGCCAGATCACCAGCCCGTCATTGCTCTCGTCTATCGGCCGCCCTCCGCCTCCACCCACTCCGACAGGCCATTGATCGTAAGTCTACTAGTGCCCTCACCACTTTGGAAGAATCAGGGTTAGGCCCCAGTGAATCCTTAAAGCGGAAGATGCACGATTCTCGGAGCATATCAACGGTCCAAAAAGTGCACGGTTTTTAACGAAAAACAGGTAGCAAACCTCCCGTTCTTTCGAAGGAAACAATTGGACGAGAACTTCGAAATTAGAACTATGTTGTCGCCAGATCGAAATCGTGCAGTACATTTTACGTTCCAATCGCAAACGGAAAGAACTTTTACGAGGATAGAGCCTCAAGTCATCCGATGGCTCCATGGATCACGATCAAACAGGAAACAGCTACAAACCCTCGCTTGTTTGCCAATTCCCATACAAGTTTTTTTTTCTGGAATTGCTATACATTATAATAATGGTAACTTCTGTGCAAATCATTCAAATTTCTGATCTTATGATTTGCTTGAACATTCGTGCTTTGACCGACGATATCATCTTCTCCAGCAAGGTTGTCCTCCTCCTCCTCCTCTCCTCTCCGAATTTAGAGGGAGGTCAAAATGGTGGAGGACCAACGGTGGGTGGCGGGGGGCTGTGGGGTGGCGAGGCGGTGGTAGCGCCACCTTGGCCGCGGGTCAGAGGAGGGCGGAGGCGCAGGGCGATGACGTTGAATGAGCAGAGGTGGGGCAAGTTGTCGATGGCGGTGGATCCAGGGACGATGAACCGTCGAAGACAGGGAAGAAGGCGGATGGGCGGTGTCAAAGGTGGAGGGAGTCGGTGGCAGAAGTGGTGGGCGGCACCAACAGCCGCTAGGGGAGGCAGAAACAACAGGGGTAGGGGCTCGCTGGTGGTAGGAGCGCCGCCAGTGAGGTGGTGAATCGGTGGGCCATCGTGGCGGCGGTGGGGCAGGGGTAAGGGAATGAGCATTAGGGTTAGGAGTGGGGCTTATGTAGCGAGGGAGTGGGTCAACTTGAATCTTTAGATGAGAGATCGAACGGTGTAAAAATTTGATTGATTTGGTCCCCAAATATCGTTCGAATGATTGCTAGCCGTTCCTTTTTTCTGTCGCACACTCAGCTTGCGGTTACGTGGAGTCCGACGCCTTCAAGTGAGTCCAAGCAAGAACCACCGATCAACACTTATTTCCCAGACAAATCTAAAAGATGAAACGTGACTTTACACCGCCGCCTCCCATTGGATGCCACGATGTAAATTGTGCTCACACTATATACCGAAATTCGAAATAAATTATTCGGCGATGCTGGCAGGTTTGAATTCTAAAAGAAAAACATCCATGTATTCTATGCATGGATTTGAATATATGCTGGCAGTCTTAAATTCAAGCCTTCTACATCTCCTTTCTGAAATCTGTGCCTGTCCAAGTTGCTACAGTATACCTTGACTTCAAAAAAAAAGTTGCTAGGGCCGGAGCACGTATCCGGGTGTGCGGGGGCGTGGGGGCGGTGTTGGCGCTCGCGTGGAGCTGTGTCGAGGAGGTGCGGCGGCGCTCTGCAGCCCGGCCTGTGTCTCGTCTGAGACGAGGTAGCTGGCCATCGGCGTGCGTCCCCGACGTGCTGGCGCACGGATCTGGTTGAGCTCAGGTCCGGCGGCGGTGTTGAGGCCCGGCGTGGTGAGGGTCTCTGGAGCCCGACTTGGGTCTTGGCGGGAGGCTAGGTTTCTACGGCTGGCGGTGGCGGATGCGGAAGGCGAGAGGGAGGTGGTGTCGGAAGAGTCCGCGGCGGCTAGCAACGTCGAGGGGGCGGAGGCCGGTGGCGGCTCGGCGGAACTCGTAGACGCCGAGCGGCGGCAAGATCCGGTGGGAGTGAAGGAGAGGTAGGCTTTGAAGGGTGGAGCCGTCGTTGGGTTGCTTGCAAGGAGGGTGTGGAGGCGGCGCTGTGTGAGCAGAGCAAGCTGACGACGAGGGTGGGCGCACTGGAGCGTGCCGTCCGGCGGGTGGAGGAGGCAGATCGGTGCTGGCGGCAAAGGCCGGGATGCGGCAGGAGCTGTGGCTGCTGGGTTTGTCCAGGGAACCATGGCGCGGCGTTGCTCGAGCGGGAAGCGGTTCGTCGTGGAGTTCAAGGGTGGCTATGCCATGGCCTTGAGACGTGCAGAACCCCGGTGTGCTGGTGGCGGTCTTTTTTGTGTGAAGATAGTGCGTGGGTTGCTGTGGAGGTGCTGGCGAAAGCCTTGCCGGTGTTCCTACCGGTCTCGACAACTATGACGCCTTTGGACGCCATTTTCCTTCCTGGAGGGTTGTCATGGCACTCCATAGCCCTCATGTATTATGTTCTCTAGGTGAAAGCCTTGTCTCGGTGAGGCGGGCGGCGTCGGCGACCCTCGTCTCCTCTATGGAGACGTTGCCTCAGAGGTTCATCTTCACGCAAAGTAGACCGGAGTTTGAGTGGCTCAGTTGGAGGAGGTTAGGGGCTTGATTGAAAGCAAGGACGGAGAAGAAGTTCTGAAGCTTAGTCTTTCTAGCTTTTTCATAGTCCTTTAGCTCTCTTTCTTGTTGATGTTGTGTGATCCTCAGTGTTGAGGCTTTGAGTCTAAGAGCTCGTGTAATTTTTGGCTGTATATATCCCAAGTGGATATAGAGGCCGGATTTTATATCCTTTATCTAAAAAAAAGTTGCTATATCCTACTACGAAACGTTATCTGGTATATCCTCCCACCGTTATCACGAACCTTGAAGTAGAGTACCAGCCGGACATATGGGTGATCTTTTTAGGCTGATAGCATTTGGTTTGTGGTTTTTAAATTTTAGTTGTTCGTGAGTGCGTACTAAGAGAGACAGTGCATGTGATTTTAGTCGGTATAGCTGAAGTTAGTATAGTGTTTACTATAATCGATTTGTAGATCCTATATTAAAAAGATGTACTATTTAAAAGTTAGTTACTATAGTAAAAATTAAAAATCATAAACATAAAGTTTAAAAGAGTCCAGCTACAAACACTGCATCTCAGGGCATCTTTCCCTCACAAGAAACAACTTTAATTTGTACACCACGAGTTCACGACCAAGCGCATCCACTTTTACGTACGTTACATAGCGCGTCCCGCGTGCGGGCATGCACCGGAACGGCGATGCTGATCCCGCCGGCAGAAATCGCAGTGATCACGTGCCAAGCTCTGTGTGGGATCGGGCAAGTCGCACGCTGCTGCTGCGGGGAACCGGAGCCGGAACGGGTGGCCGAAGAGCGAAGCGCCCCAGGACGGCGGCGGTACCACGGATACCGGCTCCACCACCGACCGAGGCCGCCACTGCCGTTTTTGATGTTAGTGATATGTTTCTAAAAATAATTATAAAGATGATCACTTTTATGTTTATAATCTTTCACTACAACAAAAAAAATTTATATTAGACGTTTTATCACAGACGATTGATTAAAACTATCAGTGTTAAATGCAATCATAGACGGTTTAGGTTTAAAGACTGCCTGTGTTGCTGCTAGTGCTAAAAACCGTTTGTGAAGAGATAATATCATAGGTGATTTTTTTTATTTAAACCGTCTGTGAAGTATCACAAACGATTTTTATTACGAATCGTATGTGATAACTCACATACAGTTTGTAATAAAATCTATTTGTGACATATTTCCCGCCTCACAATCCTCTAAAATTTCATAATCTCCCGCCTAAGTCTGACTAAGATTCCGTTCCAAAACACCTTTAGTAAAATGTGCATAACTTTTACATACGGTGTCCGTTTTCGACGTTCTTGTATTCGTTGGAAAGTTAACAACGAGTCTGATCCAAAAAAATGACCAACTTGCGCTAATCACCCTCTAAGGCCCCTAAAATTGGCCATTTTTAATCCTAAATTTGCGTTGCAAGATTTTAGTTTCTGTTTTTGCCAAATATTTTGATCTTTCCTGCGGAATTTGGGGTTACCTCAACTGCAAAGTTATAGATCTCATCGAAACCTTTCACATGATCATATATAAGCCATATAAAATTTTGTTATTTTATCTTTGGAGACTAATCTTACATTGCTATATATATATATATATATATATATATATATATATATATATATATATATATATATATATATATATATATATATATATATATATATATATATATATATATATATATATATATATATATATATATATATATATATATATATATATAGTCCAATTCAAGACGGCTGGTATATAGAACTTTTTGTGATACTCGTACATCATAGATGGTTCTAGCTATCAATAGTCTGTAATGGGAGAGTATCACAGATGGTTTGTATATAGAACCGTATGTGATAGTCTGACCGCTGGGCCCGTCGATCCTCTCTAACCTAATCCTAGCCAATAGAAACCCACGAACCCCACCCCATGGATCATAACTCCACCTCTTCGTCTCCACACAAAAAAATTTCCGCACTCGCGCCTCTCCCCCTATAAATACTCACCCAAACCCAGCCTCCTCGCCTTCCTCCTCCTCAACCCTTACCCTAATAGCCCACACGAAGCCGACAACGCGCAAATCTACGGGAGGCAAGGCACCGTGGAAGCAACTGGTTACCAAGGCGACGCTCAAGTCAGCGCTGGCAATGGCGGGCATCAAAAACATTCAGCTCATGCACCGCATTAGGGGTGAGAGGGCCTAGACATAGATCCCTCATCGGCACGGTTGAGCTTCTATTGTCTGCTAGTACTTTGCCTTTTCTCTGTTCTTGTCATGTTTAATAGTTAGCTTCGTAGGATTAGGAGATGTGTTCTTTACATGTTCTTGTTGTGTTAGCTAGATGGGTAACGTGCTCGTTATCATGGGATATTGTAATGGTGGACTCTAATCTTAATGAAAATAGAATGTGCTATTGTGTTTGTTGCCATATTTGCTTGTTTTCAGAGGACATAGTTAACATTTCCTGAGGCTAGCCGAAAAAAAGAAAAAATTTAGGTATAAACTATCACAAACGATTTTGTGATATAAACCATCTGTGAAGGATTATCACAGACGGCTCACACCAAAAATCGTCTGTGATACTAGTATATCACAGACAGTTCTATCTACCAACCATCTGTGATGGGAAAGTATCACAGACAGTTCTATATACCAACCGTTTGTGATACTTGCCCATCACAGATGGTTGATAGTTAGAACCGTCTATGATGTGTGAGTATCATAGACGGTTTTTGGTTCGAAACATCTGTGATAGTGTTCTTCACAGACGGTTCTAGTTACAAACCGTCTGTGCTATGATTATTACAGATGGCTCACAAATTGTCTATGATAACATCTGATTATCACTGACCTATAAATTCAGACGGTTCAGAAAATTGTCTGTGATGACAGTTCCGAACCATCTATTATGACCTTTTTGTAGTAGTGTTTTGAATAATATATTATTTTCTTTCTTGAATAAATTATTATTTATAAATGTTAGCACGTATACGATTTGTTGATTTATAAATAATAAATTATTATTTATAATATATTATTATTTATTGAATAAATTATTATTTATAATATATTATTATTTATTGAATAAATTATTATTTGTTATATGATATCATTTTAAAAGTTCTCAAGTCAGAACACTAGTAACTTATAGATTAGCACATGTATTGATTGAAGACCATGTTTCATCGGTCATACATATGGGGATATCAAATTGATAGTATAGACACATGTTAAAGAATATAATGTTGAATTGACCCACTTTGAGATAGTGTTGGGATTGTTATGTTTCTATGCGTTATCAATTGGTTTCAAACAATGATGATGAAAAATTCTTGTACCTGAGATCAATATAGTTTTCTACATGTGTAATAGACTAATAGTGCACTTAGGGGTTATCAGACGCTACTCTATAACTGTGTAGGTATAAAGGTAGTTTTCGGGCATGCTGTACAGAGGAATATGGCTGGTTGGATATGAGATTTGCTCCTTCTATATCACAGTAGAGATATTTCTAGGATCCTTGATGTGGTCAGGTAAAGCAAGTGTGTGGGCATACCACAAGTGGTCAAAAAGTCAACCATATGAAGTTATCTATCACTAGATTGAGAAAAGATTGAACAGTCCATAGATGATACGTTTCTTACCTAAACATAGATCAGGTATCATGAGGTAAAAGGAGAATACACAAATATGTCGTTTAGTCCGATTAGATACGAATTGGTTGTATGTGTATGCTGACTAATCATGAGCTGATCGGACATATCACAAACGGGTATGTGAACTGGTCATATGGGGATACAATCTAATCATAAACAGATACGATATGGTCGTAAAGAGTTACGAATTGATCATGAATGACTAAAACCTAGTTGTAGAGATTAAACTTTGTGTATATTTGGGGGGCCAATATGTCCTACTAGGAACTGCTACTGACTAGTAATAGAAAAAGTGTTTACGGGTCACAACCAAGTGTACATAAATCTACAAGATCACATACATAATCGGTTGGAACATAAATAAACCAGTCAGAGTCTTTCTGAGTGGGATACAACCTCTACTCATACTGTATAAGAATTCGGTAGGAGACTCTTCGAGTGAGATATAATCTGTACTTGTACTGGATACGCATTTGATTGGAGTTTCTATATAAAGGGGAGCATTGTGGCTATGGGTTGGGGTGTGAGATAGAGAGAGATTGCCCTACCCACGGAAACAACAGACGCCTCCTCTAGAAGTCTCTGCTGTGCACGCTGGTGCTAGCACACTAGCACGTGGCATCACTACTACAAAAAGGGTCATCACAGATGGTTCAGAATTGCCATCACAGACGGTTTTCTGAACTGCCTGTATTTATGTATCAGTGATAATTGAAGGTTATCACAGACGGTTTGTGAGCTATCTGTGATAAATACAACACAGACGATTTGTAACTAGAACCGTCTGTGATAAAGACAACACAGACGGTTTGTAACTAGAACCATCTGTGAAGAAAATTATTACAGACGACTTGAAGCAAAAACCGTCTGTGATACTCACACATCACATACATTTCTAGGTACCAACCATCTGTGATTAGCGAGTATCATAGACGGTTGGTATATGGAACCGCCTGTGATAGTCCTTCATAGGCGGTTTATACCACAAAACCGTCTGTGATAGTTCACTCTATACTAAATTTTTTTTTCTTTTTGGCTAGCCTCAAGAAATAATGTTACCTATGCCCTTTGAAAACAAGCAAATACAGTGGCAAATTAATACAATAGCACATTCCATTTCCATTAAGATTAGAATATACCATTACAGCATAACAAGATAATGAACCCAACTCTTTAACACGGTAAGAATATATAAGAAGAAGAGATCCTAGCAGACAGTAGAAACTGGATGCATCGGATAACGCACGGATATCACGGGCAATGGAGAGACGGTGGTAGCGCCACCTTTGTGGCATGACGGTGAGAATGCAGAAGACACTCTTACAACATTTACGACAAGAGTGTGCTCTGCATTCGATCGAGGTGTCACAACGGAGCCGCTAGCTCACGGTGGTATTCGGCGTCATCGAGGAACAAGCTTATAGAGAGGCAGCGGTAGCACCATCTTTGTGGCATGACGGTGAGACTGGATAAGACACTCTTACGACACTTACGACAAGAGTGTGTTATGCAGTCGACCGTGGTGTCACAACGGAGGCGCTAGCTCACGGTGGTAGTCGGCATCGTCGAGGAGAGGATGCAGGAGGCTATGTAGTGGATGAACTTACGTGTGACTGTCGGTGGAAAGGTAAATGTGGAGTAATTAATAAAGGCCGAGCGGTGGGAGGAACCGGTACCTAGCTACCATTCGATGTGGAGAGAATGGACGGGTGAGATTGAAATCCTGGGTGACACGCCACAGATTGGTGATGTGTCATTATCAGGGATGGTTTGTTATATGAACCATCTGTGATAACATCTATTAGAGACAGTTTGTTATAGGAACCGTCTGTGATAACTCACATATCAGAGATGCTTTGTTATATGAACCATCTGTGATAACTCACCTATCAGAGTGTCCATGATATTAATATCAGAGACGGTTTGGTATAAGAACCATCTGTGATAACGCTTAAATATGCGCACCCTAATCCAGCTCTTCTAAACTGTTCTCTAATCTTCTTCACCAGATTTCTCAATAATGGCATCTAATATTCTTTTGATCTCCTTTCTCTCTTCTATCCATTATGAGTTGTTTGGCCGCAACCTTACACAGGTGGCCAACAATTTACGTCTGGAACAGCTCCTTCGCTCTCGCCCTGCTCTCCTTCCTCGAGTCGCTTCCATCCGTCAGCTGGACCTCATCATCCGCCGTCGACGGAGGTGTCTCGTTGCCACTCATCAAAGGGAAACCGCTCTTAGCCTCGTTCTTCTCTGCAATATGCACAAAGTGGAAGAAGCACTTGCGGCAGTGGAGAGACACATGGATAACATTGCCGATCAAGCAGAAGCGGCCGATTTTGAGGAAGCTTACATGGCATCCTCTATAAGATTATGGACCGTGTTAATGATTTGCCCAGGCTAGAGGAGGAAGTGCATAGGGCAAGAGCAAACTTCACGGCATTCGAGAACTCAGCGGCTGATCCTCCAACTTCAAAAGTCGAAGAAGAAGCATATGAAGCCCAGAAGACTAAGATCTGAGACTATCTTTTTTTTTGGGACTTTTGTAATAATTTTGCCTTGAATTTGTCTCTCGTCTCAGTAGCTTCTATAGTTCATATGACAAATGACAAAGCACAGACGATTGTAAATAAAAACCGTATGTGATAGTTTCATAGACGGTTCTAGTTAAAAATTGTCTGTGATAATTTGTATATCACAGACGGCTTTTAAACCTAACCGTCTGTGATAGTTTCATAGACGGTTCTAGTTAAAAACCGTCTGTGATAATTTGTATATCACAGATGTGATAGTTTCAGAGATGGTTTTAACCATGAACTGTCTGTAATAATCAAAGCACAGACGGCTTCACATGAACCTTCTGTAATAAGATGTCTAGTATAGCTTGTTTTGTAGTAGTGTGTGTTAGTACCCTAGGATCACCTAGGTGTAGATCAGAGGGTGCTCTTGATCGGATTCGAGAGAGAAGAGGAGAGGGAGAGGGAAGTACCGACCGTCTGATGCATTGGAGGAGGAGCTGGCCATCGCTGCTTCGTCGGTGAAGTCTGCGCACGGGCAGCGACGGTCGGGGAAGAGGAGGGCGGTGGCGGCGGCGTAGATCCGGTGAAGGGGACGGTGGTGGAGCTTCCCGCCGCCGACTGCGCGTCCCTCTAGATCGGTCTAGGGTTTGTGTCGGTGGGGATTTGCGTCTTAGGCGAACCTCATGTCACAAGCCACCGGCCCCCACCCCTTTATTTATTGCGCAGCGCGACAGGGGCCCACCAGCCAATAGATGGGCTGGGCGCCCCCGATCAGGGCGCGGATCCAGGCCCCGATTAGCCGTTGGGCTAATCGGGAGAGAGATCAATCCAATAGTGTGTTCTATTTCTAAATGTGTGGATTTCGGTAGGGGCACTACTACAACTGCATCATTGATCGGGATAATCTGAGGAGAAGATAATTGGCTTGTGGAAATCGAGTATAGCTAGAAGACTACTGGCTTCTAAGGATCACTTGAGGAGAAGATAATTGGCTTGTGGAAATCGAGTATAGCTAGAAGACTATTGGCTTCTAAGGACCACTTTCCAGAGATGTTTAACGATTGATTACTTCCACTGTATCGATGCGCACTACGTTGAACCGGACTGCTTCAACTTTTCTTTCGCTATACAGCGCATCTAGTAATAACGATATATGATTTCTTACTCGTATGATTTTCTGATGTATGTAATAGAATTTTTATTTTGCCCTAATATAACCTATCCATGTCCTAAATAATGCTGCCCTACTTCTCGTTTGCACAGGGGAGGGCGTCGGAGAGGCTGGTGTGCGCCATCTGCCTGGAGCTGCTCCGGCACGGCGAGCTGTGCAGTGAGGTCAAGGAGCAGCATAGCTGCCCGCTGTGCAGGTTAAGATCGCGTCCGGAGCAGGATCAGGCGGAGTACCAAATGCTCATGATATGGTGTAGATCGCGATCGATGAAAAGGATCGTGCCATATTCATCTGCCTCGTATATATGTTTGCTCTACGATGCAATGCAAATTGTTGAGGAACCGTTGCTGACGACCAGTCCGATTGATTCCTCTGCTTAGAACAAATCGAATCAATCATTGAAGACAGAATAATAGATTAAAACACACAGAGAGGTAGAGAGAACTCCTGATCTTTCTTTATTAATTTCTGATTGTATGTATATAAAATATGCCGATACGACTTCCTATTTATAGTCTTCAGTGAGAGACCCACCATGGGCCAGGTCTGCCCAGGTTTCCTAACACAAATGATGCGATTGGTTCGATTAGTTTGGTCCTGTTGTCCGTGGTTTTCGGATCGATCGGTTTAGTAGTCCGTTGGCTGAGGCTAAATTGTCTTGTTTTCCTTGGATTCTTTATTTTCTTGTTTCTTAATTTGAGGGGACTCTTATTCTTGTAAGTGTAGGAGTCAGCTGATTAATTGAATTTTGATATGTTGTTACTGATCCCCCAACTCGAAATTTGAAGTTATTTTTGTGCTTGGTAGTGAATTTCTTTTGTTTTCTTTTTCAACTCTTGTGAGTTACACGCATACTCCCTGTAGCATTGCGAATTACATAGAAGATACGCAAGCGGCGCTCTCCCGTGTGCCTGTGGTGGTGCTTGGTGGTTCTCTATTCAAGGATGTCAAACAATTAGTATTGTCTCTATTCTTTTCCATTTGTCCTTTTGGATGTAAATACGGTCTCTAATACACATTTTAACCATTATTTCTGTCTAATTATATGTTAGCAAAAAATTATTAAAATATAATAATATTAAAGTATTTTTTAGATAAATCTAGTTGAGAGCCCAAGTCAATGTCTAGAATTTTTCTATGATGAATAATTGACACTTTGGTTAAGTTGAACTTAAATATTGCAAATTTTAGATTGTGCTATTAGGGTTCAGGCAGTTAGACCGGTTGATGGCTGACAGTCAGACCGGTTGATGGCTGACGGTTTGACCATCATGGGGCAAGTGGTCAGATCGTCCATGGTCTTTTCGAAAATGAACACCAAACACTTGTGTAATCTTGTTTGAAGATGCGTTTACACTAGATGCTACTAGAATTAAAAACTAACCGGAGTTCCGAAGAGAGTGTTTTCTGGTGTTGTTAAGTGGTTAGACTTGCCAGTGGCCAGCGGTCTGACCAACGCAGTTTCACCGGCATGGGAAGTGCGGTCAGATTGGTTGGTGCGACCAGAGAGCAGTGAAATTGGATTTTGAGTTGGTTTGAGTGTGAGCACAACATGTATGCCACTTCCAGTGCTTGGTTGTGTTGTGTTATGTTGCATAATGCATTGTTTTAACTAACATAAGTCAGGTGTATAAAACTGATGCTTGAGATGGTTGCTTAATTTTTGGGTGTGCAAATGGCTTGAAGAATGTTAGCGGTCGACGATAATGGACCGGGACTAGGCGAGGGAGCTGAGGTCCAAGTGGTCGTATAAGTCAAGGTGACTCTAAGTGGCTCAAGCGAGAATCTCAGAGAAGACAAGGATCATGAAGAGGCTAGTTGGTGCATATGGTACGCCAAGTGGTAGGCCGATGCATGTAGAGACATTTCGAGGGAGTCCAAATGAGTGAAGGCTAGTCATTAGGCATCACAGGCTGCATGTTAAAGCATGTGGAGAAGCTTTGAGGCGAAGGTGAAGATGGAGTCAATAGAAGGTGCACATAAGCTTCGTCAAGGGTATTTTGGTTGTTGGCCAAATAATGGGTTGGTGCATTGATCAAAACCACGGCACAAGGAGACATAAAGGAGAAGTGATTTAGGTCAAGAAGAGATGAAATTGACAAGTAGATCAATCCCTAAAGGGTTAGCTAATTGAGTCTTGTAAAACCCGTGTTAGTGGGGTTACATGTTTTCTTGATAGGCTTAATGGGTTAAATCCATTAGGGTAGTTGCTAGTTTTTAAAGGAAGGAGAGAAGATTGTAGATCTCAAGGATCCTAGGGTTTAGATTTTGTTCTACCACCTTATCTCCTTCTATAGTTGTGTGAGAGAAAAATTGAGAGAGAAAAGAGTGGTGCTTTGGCTGCCCCTTGTAAACAACTATGAGTATGTAAACTTCATCCTGCATTAGAAATAGACCAAACCTTTGTCTTAATCATGTTCTTGTTTGCGTTCTTACTTAGTTTTATTTGTTCTTGAGCTAAATATGTGATTTCATATTCGTGGGTGTTCTAGCCTAAACCCCTTGCTTTAATTACCTTGCTAGGACACTTAAGAATAGATATGAAAAATCTCATGCCTTAGATCATCACGTGCGAGAAGTAAGTTGAGTTTAGGTTTTTGTGTTATTATGCCCTAGATTTGATTCTTACAAAATTAGTAAACCCAAGCCAAAGAACCGTGTGATTTTTATTAGTTTAGGTTCCTAATGCCTTGAACAAGTGTCATGCAAAAATTGGAAGTATTTGGATGAGAACCGAGTAAGTTCTTGATATTTGAATTTTGACCCGAGAGGTTTTTAGGTATGGGAATAGGAGACTAGTCAGACCGGCCCCAGACTTGCGGTCAGATCAGCCCTTCAATGAAGGTCTGACCAATCCTATGCAGTAAGCATCTGATTTTGTTGGCATTTATCTCCATATTTGTTTTGTTTAGCCTAGTTGGTGTGATATGAACTTGGTGACTATTATAGTCACTTGAGTGAAGATTTTGAATACCTTTGGGGAATAAAGTTTTGGAAATCATTCACCCCTCTCTGACTGCTGACATCAGTCCTACAAGTGGAATTAGAGTCTAGTTAAGCTCTTTATCATAGATATTAACCAGTCTTAAAATCCATGGCATCAGATTGTTATTCCACCACACCACCCGTCTTCGATGGGGTCGACTTCCCATATTGGAAAGTGAGGATGGCTACATACATTCAAGCTCAAGGCTATTCAATCTAGTAGAAAGTTAAGAATTTCTATTTAGTCCCTACTGATGAACATATCGCTCTGGCAAATCTTTTGAATATGGAGGCAATTTGCAAGGCAAGAATCTCTTGATTTTGGGTCTTGGAAGGAATGAGTTCGAGTGTGTGTCCCATCTCACTTCAGCATATGATATCTGCCATGCTCTCACTAATTACCATAAGGGCACTACGACTATCAAGGAAGTGTGTTAGAATCAGTTCAAAAAAAGAACATAAAAAATTTGAGATGAGGCCCAAGGGTCTTTGGATAAGTTCTTTTCTTGCTTCCACAAGATCATTAGCAACTTGTGTGCACTTGGTGTGACATTTTTTACTCTAAAAATACAAACCAAGTGCTTGGAGCCTTGAATATATCGACTTGGGAGATGAAAATCACTTCCATAAATGAGACCATTGTCATGAGATAAGTTTTATTCAAGGTTAACGACTCATGAGATCAACTTATTTTCTCACATGAACAAGTCACAGTTAATAGCATTTGCGACTAATCCCGCACAGAGTTCATTTTATGGCTCAATTGGGCATGCTTCTTCTGGATTCTTTTGTCTGCTTTATATGTTATGAATGATGATTAGCTTGAGCAAGTTCCTATGAATGACCTAGCACTCCTATCCACCAAGCTTACAAGAGCCTTGAACACTGCGAGAATGAGAAAGAGAGGAGGTCCCGTGTGGTGCTTCAAGTGTGGTGAAGTCAACCATAGCAAGGCATATTTCCCTAAGCTCAAGGGCAATGAAGAGAATGAGTACTGCAACTGTTCACCCCCTCAAACTACCAAGCTAAAGAAGCACAACTGCTGCAAGGTAGTCCTTTAGATCCTATCCGCTCTAGAACAACTTGACTTGAGCTAGTCATTATTGATGATTACTTCTGATATTCTTGGGTTTACTTCCTAGCATCTAAGGATGAGATATTTGGTCCTTTTGGAGAGTTAGCCCTTAGATTGTAATTTGATCTTTCAGGTGCTCTTAGGGTTATTAGGAGTGACTATGGGACTGAATTTAAAAACTCATCATTCTCTTCCTTCTACATTGAGCATGGTCTAGAGCATCAGTTGTCCTCTCATAGAATTCCTCAGTAGAATGGTGTAGTTGAGATAAAGAATATAACCTTAGGTGAGATAGGTAGGACTATGTTAGATGAGCATGCTACTCCTAGGAGGTATTGAGTTGAGACTATTTTCATTGCTTATTATGTGTCTAACAGGATATTCTTGAGAACCTCATTGCGCAAGACTTCCTATGAGTTGAGATTTGATTATAGCCCTAGTGTATCTAACTTTAGAGTCTTTGGTTCATGTGCTTAACCTTGAGAGTAACAAAATTATGGAGACCTACAAGGTTACTTTTGATGAGGCTAGTCCAGGGATTAGATCGAACATTGTAGGTACATAGGTTCAGGGAGATTTAGAGAGCATATTCCTTGAGGAGTGTAATGAAGAAGATGGAGTTGTTGATCTACTTCCTCTTCAGCCAGCTAAAGCACCTGCTTCACCTTCAACTAGACAGCCTGCTTCCATTTCTTCTTCAACACTGTGTGACTCTGCTCCTATTTCCACAACCCAAGAGGTAGTGGCCACATCAACTTCAAAAAATGCCTCAACATCTCCATCAGAGACATTCATCAGATCAGATCATTGGAGATCTTTATGAGCAAGTCACTCGCTTGAGGTTCACCTCCCCTGACTCACATGCTTATTCTACTTTCATTACTTCTTCTGAGCTCTGTGATGTCACCCGTGCACTTACTAATAAGTCTTGGATTAATAGCATGCATGAGGAGTTAGAGGATTTATAAAGATATAATGTCTGTACCTTAGTTGTGCCTCCTCATGGTCAAAATGTCATAGGAACAAAGTAGGTTTTCAAAAACAAATAGAATGATAATATGGTAGTTGTTATGAATAAGGATAGACTTGTAGCTCAGGGCTTCACTCAGGTAAGATCTTAGACTTTGATGAAACTTTTGCACCTGTTACTAGATTAGAAGCCATTAGAATTCTCTTAGCATTTACAACCTTTAAGGGCTTTAGACTGTATCAGATGAATGTTAAGAGTGTTATTCTTAATGGTTTCATAGATGGAGAAGTCTATGTCAAGCAACCTTTTATGTTTGAGCGTTCAAAGTTTCCAAATCATATCTACAAACTGTTCAAAGCCTTATATGATCTTAAGCAAGCCCTTAAAGCTTGATATGATAGGCTTAAGTCATTTTTGTTAAAAAATAATTTGCAAATGGGCAAAGAAGATAAGACACTATTCATCCTTAGGTATCGTAGTGATATTCTCTTGATTCAAGTCTATGTGGTTGACATCATTTTTGGTGGCTCACCTCGTGCTTTTGTTTCTAAGTTTTCAAACACAATTAACAAGGAGTTTGTGATGATCATGATGGGTGAGTTAACTTACTTTCTTGGATTCTAAATCAAGCAGACAAAGCAAAGTATATTTGTGCACCAAGCCAAATACATCAGGGACCTGCTTCGACAATTTGACATGGGGGTAGCAAGCTAATCTCCACCCTGATGGCTTCTACATTGAGTTTGGATCCAGATAAGAATAGCGAGCCTGTTGATTAGAAAGAGCACCACAACATCATCGGCTCCCTTCTCTACCTCGCATCGTTGAGGCCGGACATTCACTTTTTAGTATGTTTGTGCATTTGATTTCAGGCTCCCCCTCGCGCATCTCACCACCAAGCGGTGAAGCGCATTTTTATGTACCTCCAGTCTACCCTTGAGTTTGGAATTTGGTATTTGTCTTCCTCTTGCAGCTCTCTTCAGGCTTTCTCATATGCAGATTTTGGGGGTTGTAGGATTGATAGGAGTAGTACCATGGACACCTGTCATTTCTTAGGCATATATCTCGCCTCTTGGTCTTTTAGGAAACATTCTTCTGTTGCACAGTCCATAGCTGAGGCTGAGTATATACCTGTCACCAGCAGTTGCTCTTAGATTCTTTGGATCTCATCTATGCTAAGGATTTTGTGTTAGATTTAGATAGTGTTCTAGTCTTCTGTGATAATACTAGTGCTATTAATATTGCTACGAACCCATTACAATATTCTAGGACCAAGTACAGAGACATCATGTATCATTTTTTTAGAGACCATGTGGAGAAAGGAGATGTTATCCTGCATTTTGTTGAGTCTAAACACCATGTTGCTGGTATTTTTATAAAGGGGGATTGGATCATATACCCTCCCCTTAGTTGGGAAATTCAAGATTTACCCTCCCACCTCAATGACATGTGGGGTCATCATAAGTCAATGACGCGTGGGCCAGGAGGGTAAATCCTGAATTTCCATCTAAGGGGAGGGTATATGATGAATAAAACCTTTTATAAAACCTTTGGATTCTTCTTATTTTGCCTTCTTGCGGGGAGAGTTCGGGGTTATTCATCCTGTGAGACTGATTTGAGGGGAAGTTCTCTTCATTTGCATGCATTTGTAATATACTACATATTTACCTTTTATCCTTGTATTATAATATAATGTGGAGCATTATCTATTATCCATGCTCATTCTCTGTATGCTTTACTGATCTTTCTTTTATCATGTGCTTATATGTATAGCTTAGCTTGTTGTGCCATGACTAGTTTACTTAAAATTGTGCAATTTTAACTAAAGTTGTCCAGGCTGGATCTTTTGAAGAGTATAGTTTTAGTGATCATTTTCTGATTTCTATCATAGCAAATTGCTTAGTTGAGTTTTGAGTTTGGTCTAACTTGGGTAGAGATTTTTAGTTCCATTGTGAAGCATTTAGTAACTCTTGCCATTTCATTTCTTTAGTTGATCTCAATTGTGCTTATAATTGCATCTCAGTATTTCTTTCTCATGAGAATGCTTGTCATTACACTTAACATGAATTTAGGTGGAGTTATGTATGACCAAGACTATTTTCGTAAGCTCCCTGCTTGATATGGTCGACAATGGCTTGAGATCAATGAAATTGTCTAAATGAAATTAATTCAAATTGTTGAAGCTCAAAAGGCAGTTGTAGACGGTTCCTAGTCTAGGACTTACTTTATTGAGATAGAACATTTTCTCTACCAAGATAAGTCATTTATCTAGTTAATTGCATTGTTCAACTAGGCTTTTAGCTTAACTGAGTCACATTGGAGCTCTTTAACATATTTCTTACATGACATAGTTTCTTAGCTCACTTTGTACTTTATCTTATCATGACTTAGATTAGGATTTCTCTAGCTATACTTGTGATTTTGAGACATCCTGACATGTCTTTAATTAGTGTAATCATTTTTATCTAGTCTTGGCTTGCTGTCGGACCTTGGGTTAACAAAACCCAGATCCTCTGTGATTCACCGCACTATTCCCTTTATCAGTAGATAGTGCTCACAGATATATTACTGTATATCGAAAACATATCATGCGGAAGCGTAAATAATACAGTAATACTTACTCATGGGCCGGTTAGGCCGAAAATGATAAAATGCAGCAGTGGAAACTTCACACAGGTGGGACCCGCAGGACTTGCCCACAGGGAGCCAACTGGGGTTCGCGACCTAGTCCATGGCCTCATCGTCTTCCAACTTTGTCGACCCTTTTTAGGCATCGCAAGGCTTGACTTTATTTCCTTTCTGACTGAATGATGGTAATTAAGCAACAGTGAGTACGACGATTATCGACAAGCCACCACACAGGATGCAATAATAATAGATGCAAGGCTGTCAAAGGAGGCTTGAGGTTCTTTTATTTGCTTAATGCGACATTTGCAATAATCATAAATAAAATTCCTATGACTTGGCATTTTATAAACATGTTTTAAAGAGTTTGAAATGGTGCAATATTTATAGCGGTGTAGGTTCCATCCACCGATTACATGGTTCCATCCACCTATGCTAGCTTTTGATCATTATGCCACTTCTATATTATCAACCACGCTGGAGTACGTTCCCCAGGAAAAAGCCCAAAATCAGAGTACCTCCCTCTGATAGGTTTTTGTCCCACCCACAAAGGTTTTTGAAATAGAACTAACTCGAGGAAGATTTCCGTGTCCGCCCTTGACCGTGGGCACGGCTATTCGAATAGTTGTATACTCTGCAGAGTCTGTACATCTTTACCCACAAGAGGTAATCGTCCCGATGGTTCTACATGATTCCTTAGCCATGCAGATCGAGAGACTACCACGAGGCATTTACAATACCTTGCTCTCTAGCATCTCACTCCTATGGGGTTGCTTCCATAGGTTGTGCGGGATGTCCACCACAGGTTAGCGCAGTCGGACTCCACTCTCCATATACGCTAGCCTCGGCGACGTCACCTACATCCGATGTCCCATTCCACGTGAGGTTTTTATTACCCACCTACACACGTTCTCCGTGAAATGGCTAGAGAGTCTAGTAAATTATTCAGCCAAGCCTACAGTTTGCCAGCTTGTGGTTGTATTGTTGTACACGGAGGGGTCATCATAGGATTAAGTCCTTAATTTGTCCGGGCGGTTCATTCCACAAACCACAATCCTTGTGTTACATCCACACCTTGTCACTACTACAAAACATGGATACTGTAATACATTCCTGTATCACATTCGTCAATGTGTTACAAAGAAATTCCATAGTAACATAAAACAATGTGTTACAGACAATGGTTGTAACACAAAGCACTTGTTTTATAAAAATGTGTTACTGAGAACAATTATAGTATCACAAAATTAATGTTACAAGTAAAATGTTACAAAGATTGTACTATGTTGTAACACATAAATGGAACATGTAAAATGTGTGCCAAATATATACCCTATAGTAACACAAAACAATATTACAACTAAAGTGTTACGAAGAAACATATATATGTGACCTTCCAATTCATGGTCTGCAAGTACGTCGCAGTCGGTGTCGTCTTGGTTGTTAGGCAATCACATCGTGGTCCTCACATGACTCTTGAGCAGCAACTATTAGGCAATTGAAAATGTCGTGTAGTTGCTGGAGCACACTTCCAAACTGTTGGGTTGAGCACAAGCTACGCTATAGATATATCGTGATCATGAGAGGAACAAGTACGACGGGAAGAAACATGGAAAAACAAAAAACTACGTAAAATTAAATAGGAGAATAGTAGAATTCTTTTGATTGTGTGGGCGATCACTACTTACCTCCTCCCTACAATATATAAGGTGATATAAACTTTATCTTTTAGGTTGATAAGAAAATCAAATAGATTTAAACTCATTTTCACATGATCTCGCTTTATATGCTCCAATGCCGAGTGCAAACATTTATTGGTTCTGGGTCTAACAAAAAAGCTATGAAAAAACAATTCTCTCTACTTCTTTCAAGCTCTGAAAAGAGAATAAACCATCTTATCTTTTCATCTCAGTCACAATCCCATCTCCAACACTTATCCTTACTAGCGGAATGCCCGTGCGTTGCTAC
This sequence comes from Dendrocalamus sinicus, assembly GCA_036346575.1. Taxonomy (NCBI): domain Eukaryota; kingdom Viridiplantae; phylum Streptophyta; class Magnoliopsida; order Poales; family Poaceae; genus Dendrocalamus; species Dendrocalamus sinicus. Next base: position 26,381,900 of record CM070657.1, on the reverse strand, counting down.
GGATTTTAAAAAATCTTAGAACATATTTATATGCATGTTCGAAAAAATTTACCACCCATTAATTTCAGAATAATAGTACGATAAATTTTAAAATCCATAGTAACACACGGGCATTCCGCTAATATTCTACAAAAATTGCTCGATTCCAGGGGCGAAATAGAGCCGGGACGACCGAGAAACAAACTTCATATTGCCATGCATATTTGTTTGATCCTACATTGGAAAGTTCGAGTCGCACTGACATATTTCGAGGCGATTGCTTTTGGAAAACGTCTTTAGGAAAGCCTCTGCGGTACAAATCTTAGGAAAATTCGGGTTTCCTAGAGATTCAATTAGGACCGTCGGTAGATTCGCGTGTCATCACCTAGTCCAATCCAATCAAATTTCTGGATTTCCAAACCGAGCGAGAACTGAACCCCAACCTTCAAGGAATTGGTGCTTGTAACCGTTGCTGGAATTTTTAGCTATACAATGATTCAACGAGTATACACCCTCTCCATGGCTCCATCCCATTCATGTCCGGAGAGGCATAATGATTGAAATTATATTATTAAACAAATGGCATGCTCAAATTAATGATCAGACGGTACATGTGCGTAAGGAAACGATGATAGCACAAGGTGCGGTTCTTGGTGTTTGACAAGCGAGAAAGCAGGAGATGTTCTCTAACCTTTAGGCTCCAAACTTATTACAATGGCGCTACACCAACAAAATACATCTGCAAATGGTAGTGCAATACAGCAAACATGCAATGGATATGTATATCGTTCACGCAGATCAGGAAAACAAACATGGGAACCGGGCAACAACACAGCATGAAGTCACAAGAGAAAAGAAAAACGCAGACAGATCACTTAAGTAACAAAGCAATGAACTATTAATCCCTACGAGTTAGAATTGTAAAACGCCTTTGAATGTTTCTAATAGTTGCTGTAACTTGGCCCTGGATATGCACACCCACGAGGACCATCGTTCTGTGCATTTAACGGATCTTGCATGTCTTGGTCTTGGTCTGAGAAAAGTAATGTTCGGGATGCCGTTCCGAGTAGAAGTAGAAGCTTGAAAGAGTTATTGCCCGACCGTAGTATGGATCCAACCAGCCGACCAATCCTGCAAACCTGCGGCAAAAGAAACCAGAGAAGAATCAAGCGCTCACGAAGTTCATATGATGATTTACAATAGGTGCATCATGCGCATTATTTGAAAATATTTTTTATACAAAAGAAATGCTCACGATGAAATGTATGGTTGTGCGGTTGTGCTCTTTCAACAGAAAATGTCCACTTTTGAGAATAAATTTTGAATTTTGGCTATCGAAATTTTAACACTATTATTTGCTCATCAGAGGGAACCCCAAAAAGGGAAAAAGTTGATAGCTTCCGTTCATGCAAAGTGACAAAGGTACATGCTTCTCTAAATTTCACTACATTGGATAGGTCTATACCATAATTTGCTAGTTGAGGACTGTCGAATCGCAGATCAGATAATTCAGGAAAGCCGTCCTCAGTGGCATGCAAAGTGACAAAGGTACATGCTTCTCTAAATTTCACTACATTGGATAGGTCCATACCATAATCATGCCATTGACCATCCCCAATAAATTCCATTGATATAAATTACCATTATAGTAGAAATTAAATAAACTTTAGAAGAACTTATACAATTAAACAGAGCAGAAAAGGAAGGAACACAAACCATTGAAGAAACGAGTTTGCCCAATGAATATTTATGGAACTGTAGCTCATGAACTATTATTGGTCATTCAATCCACTGGTGCTAGCATCCACCTGTGGTTCCCTCAATGTCTCTTCGACCCATTGATGCCTAATATTTGAATTATTGAACAACTCTCCAAGGTGTGTGACATGGAATGGCTCGTTTTCTACATCATCTTCCCATTCCTCACAACTTTGTGTCATATGTATCTCTTGGTTTCATCTTCATTACCACAGACCACCCGAGATTTGTTTTGTCTTCAACATAAAACACACAGTCGACTTGTTAGGAAAAATGTATGGTTCATGACCAATCTTTTCTCCTGTATGTATCAGGTGTGAGAAATTAACAAGTGTGTACCCATACTTGTCCTTTTTTATTCCTCTTTTAGAAAGTACATCAACCCATTCACATTTGAAAAGTACGACAGAAAAATTCCCAGAATAGTTCAGCTCAATAATATCAATTATTCTCCCATAGTAAGTCACATCACCTAAAACTGGTGTGGCATCACTTGCACTGGCATAACTTGATGTTTTTGCAGTTAGGACTACACCACTGTTTTGTGTCACCCCATCCAACCGTTTGGGCCTAAAACGGAAACCTCGACTATTGAAAGCACGATACCTTTTTGCCGCCTCAACTGGGCCACGAGCTAGCCATCTAATGTCATCTTTAACACCGTCAATGCCATTTTCCCTCTCTAACTTCATTATCTGTACATTTATCCAAGTTTAGTTTTATACTTTAGTTTTAGGTTTAAAGTATATTGAGATAAGGTACTTACATGACATCGAAACCACTGATGGAACTTCTCATTTTGGATTTTCTCAACATCTCTATGGCTAGCTCAACGTCCCTTATTTTTTTCAATCATCTCTTTAGCATGAGCCCTGCAATAGACCTGGTAAGAAAATTTGTGCGAAAAATAATAATTTATGTTTATGTGTTTGAGACATTACCTAAGGTATGGATTGACATCAGAACAATTGAATAACACATATCTATGTGCTTGTACTTTAGCCAAACCTCTTATGACATAACTACTTGGCTTCCCAAGTGGTTTCCCAGGATGAGGAAAAAGAGTTGATGCCTGTCTAGTAGAACATCCGAGTGTTTCATCATTATCATCGTTATGCGAAAGCCTATTAGACAAGGTCTCAAAACCATCAAGAAATGTTGAAAAAAATGCCATAGCCTCTTTTGCCAAAATCGATTCAGCAATGGAGCCCTCCGGACGAGCTTTGTTTCTCACATTTGACTTCAAATCACCAAGATACCTGCACAGAATAGTATACGGATAAAACATTAAATAATCATGGAAATAGAAGGTAGAAAATATGACACTTCATTTCTTAAGGAAAACATACCTTTCCACAAAATACATTGATCGATATGACAGGACCACCTATTTTTGCCTCATTGCTAAGTGAAGAACTAGATGCATCATAATAGTAAAAACCACAGGCGGGAATATCATCTCCATCCGACATAACGTCATGATAATTCGCTCCTCTAGCTTCTCAAGTTCATCCATGTGGAGAACTTTTGCATTTAGTTCTCTAAAATACCCGCATAGATCAAATAAGACGGATGTAACTTCATGCGGGAGAAGACCTCTCAATGCAAGTGGCATAAGTTGTTGCATTAGTATGTGGCGATCATGACTTTTAAGCCTGAAATTTTTGCTTGAGCAACATTTACACATCTAGAGATGTTCTTGGAATAACCATCTGGAACTTTTATGTCATGAAGGACTTTCTGAATCTATTGCTTTTCCTCTTTTGACATGTTATACAAAGCGGAGGCAAGTAATACTTATCATTAGCCTTTTTTTGTGGATGTAGATCTGGCCTAATGTTCATTTGTTGCAAGTCTTTCCTTGCTTGTAGATTGTCCTTTGATTTGCCCTCCATTTCTAAAAGTGTCCCAAATATATTTTCACAAACATTCTTCTCTATATGCATAAAGTCAAGATTGTGTCGTAGCAAATTATACTTCCAATGAGACAAACAAAACAGACCACTAATACCCTTCCATGTTTTGGACTTCTCAAAGTCATCAATTGATTTTATCTTTTCCAAAGGATACTCGAGAAAAGGAAACGAGTTTTGACCGATGCTCTTGATTCCATCAAATGAATTGGCATCATATCGGAACTCATGGCCATCAGGTAGAAATCGTCGGTGTCCCATGAAACATTGCTTGTAGCCATGCTTCAAGCGTATGGAACTTGTTTCATCTTCACAAGACAGACAACCCAACTGGCCCATAACACTGAACTGTGCCAATATCCCCGTCCCAGGGTAGTCACTCACAGTATACAATGATATAGCATGAAGTTGAAATTGCTCTTCTTTAGATCGTCATATGTAGGCATACCGGACTCAAATAACTCATTTAGCTCATCATAAATTGGTGCATAAATGTATGAAAGTCCTTTCGGGGTAACCAGAATTATTAGAGTGAGCATAAGAGAGGAAGCTTTCATGCATAACCATGGAGGAAGTTGTATGGTACTAAGACAACTGGCCAACAACTATAGGTAGAATTACACTTCCCATATGGGTTAAAACCATCGGTTGCTATTCCAAACCTCATGTTTCGAGAATCGATGCTATGTGAGGATAGTAGGAATCGGTGATTTTCGGACCTCTGAATCGCGAGGATGGCGCAAGGCCCCATCCTTTGTACGCTCTTCATCATGCCATCTAGTTAACTTGGCTGTTTCCTTGTTCATAAAAAGCCTTTTAAGCCTAGGTTTGATTGGAAAGTAGCGCAATACCTTTTTGGGGTTGCCTTTCTTCTTTGCTTCTTTGTCAATGATGTGTTGTGCCTTATTTTCCACCTTGATGCTCCACATTTTGAGCAGAAGTCATTATCTTTCTTGTCTTTCCAATATAGTGACAACCATTGGGGCATACATGAATTTTCTCATATCTAAGACCAAGCTTTGCAATGATCTTACGAGCCTCCATAAATGTTTTAGGTATATTTGAACCATTTGGGAGAGCCAATCTGTAAAATTTGAAGCAGATCATTAATTGATTTATTGCTCCACTTGTTGGTAGACTTCACATGGAACAATAGGACTAGGAAAGAAAGTTTTGATAGCTCACATCCTTCCCATAAAGGTTCATCAAGATCTCTAAGCAAATCAAAGAAAGCTTGTGTTTACGCATCTGGTCCATCTTTTGGAAAACTGACACATCGAGTTCGGTTGTGTGATGTTCATTGCCTACATATCCAGAAACTTCGTGGACTACAGCGCATATTCTGTTTAAACTCGGATGCACTTGGCGGTGAATCTTTGTTAGCAGAGATATATGATCTTGTTTCCCATGGCAACCCCATATAGTATATCCACACAGCAGTCCATTACACACTAAGTGCTCATACACTTTTCTTTCTTGCGTATGTAACGCCTATTGACACATTTGACACAAGGACATCGAATCTTCGAATCTGATCTTTTCCCACTGTAGGCAAACTTGAGAAAACCCTCTACCCCGGCTATGTAGTCATCACTTGGTCTTTCAGATTGCAACAGCCTCTTAATAGCACTTAAGTCCATTAATTCACTAAAAACAAGAAATACTATTATTGCATTAGTAATGTGGTACTTCAATATCTAGAATAGAAAGTTTTGAACTACATAAATGAGCTCTAAAATTACCAAATGATAATAGAACCTATGAGTTGAAAGTGGAGAAATTCATTACCATTGTTCTGATCACTTTAGCTATCTTAATAAACACATTACCATTGTGCTATCCTCGACATGTTTATAAATAACAAGTGCAGCCACTAGCTACAGAACTGAATATCCAGACAAGTTTGCTTTGTTTTCTTCATCAATTGATCTTTCTACCAAATGTCAGTGATGTACATGTACAAATGTCTATGGCATTTCTATGAACTATGCAGGCCACTCCATAGAAAGGTGCAGAATTTTCTAACACTTGCATGCGAGCAAAGATGAAATGACAGAGAACATGCAAGCCCGCATGCAGTGACTCTTAGTACAAGTCATTGGTTGGACAACTGAGGCTATGGCAAAGAGTAAACTTCATATAGTTTGGATAAGAGTAGCTGGGGTACCTAACACTAAGAAGAAATACCATCCTCTCTATATGAAGAATTCTTATAATTCTGCATACATCATAGAGTCACATTTTTTCTCTGAAGCTCACATTGTTTCGCAGCATTACCACTTCACCAGCATGCCATGAGTCGCATTCATGTTATTATATATTAATAACTCCTGCCTCCCCAGTTCCAAGCCTTATGCCTTGTTAATTGTTGTTCATGTTGGATATAACCGATCTTTTTTATCATGGGCATTGCCACATAAAGACTGGTGAACAATGTATAGATTCCTTTTTTTTTACAAGAAGGCTTGCAGACTGCCAGACTGGTGAAGTTTGTTGTACAGTTGTATTGCTTGTTTACCCATACTTGATATGAATGCTAACCTACAAATCTTATAGGAGCATTGATCCCTTACTTTAGAAATCTCTTTTTTTTCCTGTAACAGTACAAGCACTGCTGTGAATTTTTGCTTCATGTAATCATGTGTACTCAATCACCATTTAATTTCACCCTTTTATACTTCACTGATTAATCATAAGTACAAGCACATAGGAAGAGCCCTCCTATATCTACCATGAACTGATGAACATATGACTTCACTGTCAACAGCATACCTACAAGAGAAATTGCAGCCAAGTGCTTGTCTCAGCAACAGCTTAAAGACCACCAGTGACCAGTCTATAAACCTTTAACCTTCTGACAATGCAGCATATCGTGCAAACTAACACAAAAGAAATTAGGAAAATACCCGGTCAATTTACAGTTCCTTTATTGTAACCAGTGAGAATTAACATTCGAATCCTTCAGAATAAAGACATCATTCATACGATTACCGCAATGATTCGAAGACTTTTAGATGGACTTCCTCAGTTCCTCACTTCCTCTGCTGAATGCTGAATCGCCGATACATGTTCATGTTCCTTTCTCCTGCCTCCCAATGAAACTGGCAATACATTAGTGAATTGATATCAGCGAGAAAGTGCAAAGATCCCCAACAGCCAACACCAACAAAATGGAAAGCTCACCTATTCAGGTCGGGCGCCGCCGCGCCGGGCGGAGTCACGGAGGGCCGGATCTGAGGGATCTAGGGTTGAGTCGGCTCGGAAGAGAAGTGGCGTGAGGGGGACGAAGTGGCTGCAGGAGGGAGACGGCCGTGGGGACTGCACGACCCAGGGGAGGGTCTAGCTGCGGTGGCCGACACGGAGGAGCGGAGGCATGGCACGGGGTGAAGAGAAATCGGAAGAGGAGGAGAGAGTGAACGCCGAGAAAAGGGGGAATCGGGGGAGGAGTTGAGGCGGCTTGGCCGGAGGCAGCAAGAAGATGGGGCCAGGCAGAGAAAGAAGGAAAAGAAAGAAAAAGGGGAAGAAAAATTGGAAAAGAAAAATTTAGAAATGGGAAAGAGTAGAATTGTTAAGGTTAAATATATTCACCACCTTGCTAGTAGATTTGTAAAATTTAGGAATTAGCTGCATATATTCAAGAACCTGGTATTGGACTACTAGATGTATCAACGAGATAGAAATTCATTCAAGAATTAAATCGGAATCTAGAAAAACATATACGCATATTTAGTAACATTCACCTAATTACATCAGCCATATTATATTGTGAAGCCATAGATTAATTCGTAGCATAAACTTGTGGAACTTCAATAATAAATATTCATAAGCTTATAAATAAACCAGGCGTGTCAATTGATTAAAATTGGTCCGAGTATATATTAGAACCTGTGTATTGTTATTGAAGCTACTCAACGGTATAATTAATCATTTAGACAACTTGGTTAGTAATATTTAATTTATAGAAAGTCACCGTTATAATTATAGAAATCCACCTCTGATTACTCTGGAATATGAGGATAAAGTAACAATGGTCCGACAACTTAAAAGATGCTAGTCGATTAAACTTATAACAAATGCGGATTAAATTAAAGTACTATAGTATGAACCAATTGTTGCGAATAACCGGATAGTGTAGTTAGGTTCATCTAAATAATAGAAGACCACTAATCAGTAATTATAATGAGTCAAATAAGTAAATTGCCAGCAATAGACTAGAGTATATGGCATACTGATTAAACTAGTACATTGTTATTGCAACCGTGGTTAGTTGTATTAAATTGCAGAACCTTTCTAATAAATATTTATAGCTATAAATTAGGTAATGTATAGGAGCAAATTTAATACAAAAATAAAACCTGGAGAGCGTGCGAAAACACTCTAGTATCATTTAATTAATATCTACTTAGGAGTTAATTTCATTGGTGTAGATAATTAAGCATGCGCGTACTAGTTACGAGAAAGGACCGGTACCAAGGAGAGAATTTATTTAAATAACCCAAAGACCTAAGTTGAATTAGAGGTGAATAGATACACACCTAAGAGAAATTAAACTGGTATAATGGCATGCGTGAGATCGATTAGGATTAAGGTTCACCAATAATTTATTTAAATAACCCAAAGACCTAAGTTGAATCGGACTGAGGCGAGTGCGAGCGAGCACCGTGGGCGACTGGGCCGACTGCCGAGAGCCTGAGTCCCTACCCTTCGCACGCGTGCCCACACCGGGTCGAAGACGCGGCGCGCAACGAACCCAGCTCGCTCGAAAATGTCTGCTACACCGAGCTTTCCCCCTCCAATTTTTAGAAGATACCCAACACGCCTCGGTACACAGCGTTCAATTGTTATGCACACGCCTCCTTCCTTCACCGGCACAGCCCCTCCTCGCGGGCCGTGCCGAGCACCTTCATCTCCCGATTGCAATTTGCGTCTCAGCTAGGGCAGCAACTAGACGACCGGGCGTTAGGTCATTGCGGACGGCCACTTGCGCTCACAGCAACAAGTCAAAAGCAACAAGGTAATTCAACTTTAGGGATGAAAACGATCAGATGGAGGCCAAATCACTTTCACTTTCACATAGTTTTCCCAAAAACGAAATCGCTACGATATTTCAAAAATAAATACGGTGTCGGTATTCCGGTAATTTCGAAAAGGACAGTAACCGATCCAAAAGCACATCGATAACGATCGAAAATCATGGAGACGATATTTAAGAAACGATAAACACGTTAAACTGTAGAACACGACAAAAGAGTCATATAACTTGACCTATCGCATACTAGGGCATCGCCACCGTCGCCGTCACCGTTATCATTTCCGTTTTTTCGGTTACCACTATGTTCTCTTTTAGGCTGAAAATCGAAAAATTCTCGAAAATGATTTCTAGAAATAGGAAATTACCGTTTTTGTTTTCAAATAATCCTATTTATTTTTCTTCAATTCTACTAAATTCTTCGCACCTTTTTTTTCGTTGCGCTCGGCTCCGAGTCCATCGCTCTGGTTTTTCCCCCACGAGCCACGACTCCACGCCCACGTTCACCAGTTTATAGGCCTCACAACTGGAATTGAGATCCTCTGCCTGCTCTTCGCCAACACCCATCGCCCTGAGTCACCCTGAAATACCCATCCTGCTCTCCCGTAGGCCGCCGTCGCCCTGAGTCACCCCCACCTGCTCTTCGCCAACACCCATCGCCTCTACTCCTCCTTCTCCGTCGCCGCAGTTCCCAGAGACCCAAGCCATCCCCTGGCTAGCTGGCCGGATGGCGTCTGTGTAGCGACGGCCGGTACCCGCCAACACCCATACGAGGCCAGCTAGCCGCCGCCGTCGCCTTCGTCACTCAGGAGCCAGCGTCCTCACCAACGCTAGGGCATGTCGTTCTAATCCAGGTGTGTGGGGACTTCCTCCAAGTAATTCAGTTCATTCATCCTGTTGTGGTAGGTTTTTTCAATCTAATTTGCAACATTTGACCCCTAGTAATATTGTGGTTATTCTGCAGAGCAGTATTTGACAACCCATGATTTTTAGCGACCAACTGACCATAGAATGGTAGAAATCATATCTAGGAGCTTTGTGTTGAGAACATAGAAATCCTACACTGTACTTGTATATCCCCAATTTCAGTGGTGATATTGCCAAAGAAGTCTGGATATTGGTCTGGAAAATGTGAAATAGAATATAATCTAGTTGTTTGCAGCTTTTCCTTACAAGTAGCAGGATTATCACACAGCTTGTTGTTGTTACCTTGTAATGGTCCAACAAACTATAACTTACTATTTTACTTTCAGTCAGCAGAACTCTGGAGTTAGAAATCAAGGGCAGTAAAAACTTCGTGCCAAAACAGATATACTACATCAAAGTAGTAGTACTATTTTGTTTCAACCAATACTTCTTATTCCTAATTCCAAAAACTGGATTCATAGTAAGTACCACTAGTACTCTGGTATGTAAGAGATGCAATAACCACAACCTCGGCAGCGTAGAAAAGAAAATATCCAGCACTTCAATATGACTAAGTCTGTATATGCACTTGGGAAGTTTGTTAGTTATACAGCACAAAGCTAGGTAATGGAGATGAACCAACTGACTAATGGTTTCTGGTAATTCCACAATATCAGACTCACTAAGATCCAGAACATGCAAGCTTTTAAGTTCAGCCAGAAGTTTACTAGGGAAACGTCTCAAGGACAGTGAAGGGATTCTATTTCCATCACTTTACTTGGTGCAATACTAGTGACATTGCAATGGTGGGGCTAAGTTTATCTTTGAATGGTGTACTTAGCAATGGGATATTAACTCACTCTTTAAGATTTGGACCAGAGCTCATATTACTCCGCACGAGTGGAATAACTATGGATGGTAGGCACACATGTCAGTTTACACCAGATCAGAAGTCAGTAAGTCACCATGAGTTAATATCCCATTGCTAAGTACACCATTCAAAGATAAACTTAGCCCCACCATTGCAATGTCACTAGTATTGTGGCATTATACATAGTACCACGATCTTTGGACACATCGGTAATTGTGGCAACACATAGGATGCGACCAAAAATCGAGCAGACTTCAAATACATCGAATCATTAAAAAGGTATGTTGAGGTCCATATTAGTAAATTTAGTTGCATATCACCTTAGAAAGCATAATGCAGTGTTTCTACATATACATACAACACCGTCTACATGGAAGCTTGGTAGTTGTTAGTCATCGACGAAAAGTTGTAGCTACGATGCTACATCGGACATTCACCTACACGATCTGTTGCTCTGAGACAATCATGTGTGTCATGATATGAATGTTCCAACCAATTAAATTAACTCCACTCTAGTAATGAAGATGTTTCAAGTAATGAAGCAATACCTGATCTAGACATCTAGCAATAATGATGCTTCAACTAATGAAGCCATCCGCCCATCCATGTTCTAGTAACAATGATGTTTCAACCAACAAAACCGTCACAATTCTTGTAATGATGCTTTGACTAACGGGTAGAACAAAAGTATAGACTTTTATGGCTCATTCAGGACCACAGTAGTGATCAATTGAATTCATTACACACTAAAATCAGACCATACCCATGCCATGTAATCTCATGGGGATATATTCATGCCAACTTGCATCAATACTTTCTCTTCAACATAATCATTGTTTAAAGATTCCAGGATGATAAAAAAGATTTCAGTTTAGTGAGCATTTTCATTCAAAGATAGCGAGACCGAGTTTTTGGATCATAAGCATTAGAATAGTTCAATGCATGTATTCAGTTTTTTCTGCACTTTATATGGGAAGATAACCCGAATAAGCGTGCTCAATTCGCTCATACTCTGTAACACATTGCTTTTAACAGTTCAATACATTTCCTTGCTTCTCTGAAGTATCCTGCATTCTTGAGAAAGTTGTGATGGACCGGTGGATGGAAGTTGATTAGTGTCTACATGTCTTATCATATGATTAATCTGTTATGAACTAAATAGTATAACTGCAGCATGTGTTGTGTGATTGAAAACTTTTTTGTTTTGTCTGTAAATACTTAGCGGAATGGTATTTATGACTAGTATGATCGGCCTTGACTTTCTTATTTGTAAAGCACTTGTTTTCTAAATAAATTATACAAGAGGTTGTAGAAACTCTTTTTTTTCCATCTCGATCTTTGCAGAAAACAAATTTTGCATTCATGAATGAACTTACCATAATACACCTTCATAACATTGTCTTGCTCCTGTCTTTTGCATCACACACTGTACTTCATCCTTCAAAAGTTACCATCTGAACCTGTTCTTTTGACACACAAAAACACAATGAATCGCATAGGAAAGTTAACGATCTAATTTTTTAGCAATATTGTAAAATTTATCATCCTCTTGGTCAAAACATATTCATTTTCCCTTTTAAAGTATTAAAAGCGATTCAGAATAAGGTACTTGAATAATGGAAATATTGATTTGGTATCGAGCAAGTCAAAACTATAATATCTATTCTGAAGTTTGCCATACAACATTTTTTACTTGGATTCTCTCCTGGGTATACTCCTCATAGAAATATCTTTTCTGTCCTGGTGTATTTGGCACTTCTGAGGTGTTGTACTGTTGGATCATCCATTCACTATTCAATGTCAAACAGGCTATAGTTCATATTAAGTACTAGTTTGGTTGTGAATATAGATGTGCTCCATCCTAGCAGCGGCCACTCCAACATGGGATTTTATTATTTCCAGAATCTATTCTTACGTGCTGATCTTGGTTATCCTTCTCGTTCATGCATAGAGGAGTGCACGTGAGAAATTGCTATTTTCTTTGTGGAGAATAGAGAACGCTATCAATCAACTGTTGGTGCTATTATTGGTTATTGTTTGATTGGAGATCCAACTGTATCTTCGTGTATCATTGACTTGGTCGTGTTGCTATGCTAGGAAATCAAGGTCTTCTTTGTTAGAATAGGTGAACTACTTCTGCTTTGTGTTGTTTGTTCAAGGAGGCATGAGCTATTCGATCGCTATTGAATTCCTTGCTGCGACTATGAGCCATTGTCAATCATTGTTGCTGTGCTACTAATACGCTTATGTGATCAACGGGCATCAATCAATTGTTGCCGCTCTACACAAGAGAAAGAGAGATAAAGGTCGTTGTTCAATTATATATAGTCTTTGCTGCATATAGTGTCTAGGTGACTTATTTACTTTTTTCTCATGGAAACACTTTCGTGGAGGATTTAGAATTCGCAGAGGAGAAAGAGGATTAAAAACATTGTAATTTCAGGTCGCGGAGGTGCCGAGTGCTGCACTTCGATAATTAGGTAAGTGGTAGCGATGCATCGGTTGCTTCTCTGCTCATGGAGTTGCAGCTTTCATTTGCTCGCGACCGCAAGGGCAAAGTGCTAGCATTTTGTCATTCATGTTACGAGAATACTCCGAGCGGCGATTTAGTATGCTTTTGTGAAATGTCCTATCATGATGCAATGGATCCATCTTTTAATAATTTCGCTTTCATGCTTTTAGTAATTATTTATTCCATACTTGCTAGCTTCTTAGGTTAGCTTTTTGTGCATGGTTGAAATGGTTGAAAACAAAGGGCGACTTTTCACATTTTATTTATGACCTCTGTTTCAGTTCTACTCGATCTGTGTGCATACGACTTAGTGCTTGATTGATTCACTAGTGTCATGGTATTAGTGCTAACTGACACTACTATATATAAAGTTAATTTTCAATCAAGCAAAACAATAGTGATTTTCCTCCTATGGTAGAGCTCTAGCTCTACCCTAGAGTCATCATTTAACTCTTAGAGTTGTAGGCATGTTAGTGCATTTACATGACTCATTTCATTTATATTATATATTAAATAAAAATATTTAAATCACTTTAATTTAGTCAACAAACTAATCCAACATAGATCTCGATTTTTTGTGCCTAAATGTTAGCAAAAATAAATTATCATACATGTTAATTTTATATCTTATTTAATGTAAAGAACATTTTGGACTATTTTTGTTCGTATATATGTGTCATGCTCTAGACCATCCTATCTCAACCATAGCACTTTACTTGTTCTCAAGCTCCAAGTTCAAATAACATTACAAATATGCACTTTAGTCAAATTGTTACTACTCGGTTATACTTGATTCTTATTTGTGAATTATCTTATGCTTTATTCTTATTTTCCTATTGGTGCTATATTTTTTTTAGATTGTGCTACCATGGCGGTGGATAATTGGACCATAAATCTGGAATGCGATGGGAAAGCTGAAGGACATAAACATGTGCAAAGGCAAATGGATAGAGATCAGATATGCTTTTTTGACTTGATTGATATGATCGAGGTTACTGGTACACATCGATCGACTATCTATACTACAAGAGAAAAGATAGCTTGGTTTTAATAGAACAAGATTCTGATGTGATGGAAATGCTCAACGAGTGTGAGAGCGAAAAGACGGTTAATTTGTTTGTGACGAAGCAGAGACTTGCCACTTTAGCGCCTACCAAGTCCAACAAAGAACCATCCAAATCTAAACCAAAAAAAATAAAGGTATTAGAATGAACATATAATTTAATTTTCTATGTATATTTGATTATTCAAGGACAACTATTCCTAGTCATGTTAGTTATCAATGATTTATTTTCATCCAAGATTAGCATATCCAACCCCACCGCGGTATGTGACTTAATAAATGCAGTCCTGATAGTCTAATACAAATATCTAGTTGTTTAATAAAAAGATTACATATTGTTTATTATATTCACTATAAACTCGTATTCATGTCCCCAACATTTGTTTAGCAGGAAGAGAAGGTACAAAGAAAAAGAAAGGATTAAATTTAATGCATCTTTGAAGCACTATATGCTAACGAGGTTGAGCAGAGCGATGATGAGAACCGAACACATCGGTACAAATGTAGTTAGATCAATCTGATTCATATGAACTGCATCTTAACTAGTTACTATCACTATCATTCTGCTTTTAATAGGTGATGGCGATGAAGTACCTGATAAGCGAAAGGGGACCGTTTTAACACATGTTTGGGATCTACTTGAAGGAGATCGGATAGTAGTAAGATGTAATATGCTTGGACAACCCATTGGAAAAGAAGGTGGCCTTTTAGGGCAATTTTTGGGCACCATAGCAAGAAATGGTGGTTCTTGTCTGTTGGTGCCAAAGATTGGAGAAGTTAAGAAAAACAATGCGAAAACGATAATTCAATTCGTCCAGGTTAGCTAAAATTTACAAGACATAATGTTTTTATAAGATTAAGTATATATATGCTTGTTATCATGTCATGAAGTCAAATTCATTCATTAGTGACTTTCTTATTTTAGACAAAGTTCTTATATCCTCGTTCATGTGAGAAATGGATATTGAAATCAATTGGAAGAGATTGGAGAAAATACAAGGCAACATTAAAAAAGACACTATTTAATCCAAAGAAGAAAAAGTCAGTTTTGAAGAAGCGTTGTCCAGATGATATCGATGAAGATCAATGGAAGGCCCTAGTAAAATATTGGAAGTCCAGCGAAGGACAAGTAAGGCACCATTATTAACGCTATTTGCCTTTTTTTTTACTATCACTATCTATACCATTATTGATTTCTATATGTATAATGGTTCATTATCTATTAATTTACTTTTCTTGTAGAACCTAAGTGAGAAGAACAAAATAAGTCGTGAAATGAAGAAGACAACACATACAGCGGGTACAAAGAGTTATGCTCGTTGGTCTGAGGACATGGTGAGTCATCTTCTGTTTAAAAATATATATATGATTCTTCTTACTTTCCTTCGCTATTTTTCAGAGGCAAGTGATCCTGAAAAAAACACCACATAGAGCAATGGTTTACCTTGCAACTCACAGAAAAGAGGAAAAGGGATAAATGAACCAGTGGTATGCTACATGCACATGAGAATTTTTGCAAATATAAAATTATTTCTATTTTCTAATGTGCGGATTTCTTGCTTGTAGGTTGAATTGGAAAGTCTCCTCGACGCACAACCAGAGTTAGCCCAAAATAGTGAGGGAGGAGTTGCATGGGAAGGTGATGCATTACATCAGTGTTGGGAGAAGAGAAAGCTGGACAAGTACATGGCATGGGATTGCTTCCAGTTCTAAACAAGTTTATGGTCGAAGAACACACCATTTTAAGGACATTAATATAGTTTCACTAGATGGCTCATCATCGATGTAGAGACTCACATGTTGGAGGAAATAAGGCAACTCAAAGAGCATTCTAGAATGCAAGACAAAGTTATTGAAGAACTAAAAAACAATCAAAGGCACCATGAGAACCAAGAAGCAACAATGGTAACAATTTACATTTTAATTTGTAACTCCATATTGAAAAGTGTTACTCAAATTTTATATCATTTCTAGGAAATTGTGCTAGGAGTGATCATAACAATTCTCGAGAATCAAGCGGTGCATTTTAAAAGAAAGGTATTTGCTCTATTTTCCATGTTTTCACCTAATCTAGTCTTTTGGCTTTAATATTGTTTCAAATTTTTAGAGAGTTCATTGTCTTGCACCCAACCAGAATGATGGATTCCTTAAGCACGTGGATGAATTGGTAAAGTCACTTTATTGTGAATTTAATACTTATTTTATCCATAAAGGATTTTTGTATTAACTCATGCTACTGTCTTTTTTCTCTTTACTAGAATAAAGAAACATGTGAGTCTGAATTTAGTGATGATGACAGTCTACTTTTGTCCACCACAAGTAGAACAACAAAGAAACAAAATGTATATATGAACCACACTTTGCTATAATTATAGTAGAATTTGTCTTATTATTTCATACTTCATTTTATATATATGTGTAAGGGTCAGCATGGAGGGCCTGGAGAGACTACAACCATTGCACACCAGGAGGTGGCTCATGACAAGGCTACATGCTACAAGCGTCAAACACCTAAACAACTTCCTCTAATGAAGGTAGATGAACATAATATTACTTGTTCTAATTGCATGATCATGATGTACAACTAAAGGCTGTTGTTCACTAAGAGATTATGTCAAATTAATGTAGGCTGGGTCTATGGTGCTATTAATGACTTCAAAATATCCTAATAAGGCTCATGTGGCCTATGCAACTCTCTTGAGCACTGATCCAGAAGCCATTGTTGGTGGAGTTAAGACAGGAAGTCAATTCTACAAAGTGCGTATCAATCATGTTATAGCAAAACATGAGCCATTAGTGAGGCCCATGCCTAGGTGCAACAATATTGGTGATGCTCAAGCCAAAGGAGTCTCAATTGCTTGGCCTTCGATGTTTGTATGTTCAAACTAGCTTTCTTAACTTTAAATCAATGAACATATGTGGCCTAATTTGTAATGTTATAACTTACATTTTCTTTGCAGGTTGAATTGATTAATGGTTGAATTCCTACATCGATGTGTACAAGAAGTGATAGACTTTATGAATCCTAGCTAGTTCTTGAATTTTTCTTTCTAGTATGGACTATGTGTATTTGCTCTCTAGAGCCATATCGTTATGTACATAAACTATGATTTGATCTGAACAAGCACTATGTTTGAATTCATCCTACAATATGTGGATCTTTCTATGATTATGGAAATTTGTGGTTTATGTGATTTTGCAATGTCTCATGTTTGTGTGATTATATAATAATCCGTGTGCCATATGTATAGGCGAAATAAATATTTATTTCATAATCTGAATATGTTACAATAGCTATAGAAAAGTGTTACAAACCATGTGTTCCTTTGTTCCATACTGTGCTCTACCATAATGTAGAAGTGTTACTAGAAGTAAAAAAAGTGTTACAGCAGACAATCCCTGTAACACTAGGCAAATGTTCCGATAAATAAATAAATATGTTACAAACTATGCGTTCTACTATAATGCCAAGTGTTACAGCAAAAATCATTGTAACACTAGACAAATGTTCCTGTAGACAAGCAGATGTGTTACAATAAACCAGTCTATAGTAACATGGCCAATTGGAACACAAAAAAAATGTGCTACTAAGAGAGCTAGTAACACTTTTTCTAACCTATAGTAACACAAGTTGGTGTTACTATATCTCTGCGCTGTAGTAGTGTGTGTTACATCCACACCCACCACTCTTACCATCCGCCCAGACTGGTATAGCAGATTTTTAGAGTTTGGAGAAGCATAACTTAAGTTATCACAAATAATCAGCCACGTACATCCCGTGACTGTCCCAAAACCGATTTTCATATTTAAAGATTGATGATCAGGGCCACTAGTGCCCTGGACTTGTTAAGACTAGCACGACATTAATATGACTTATAGCTAGTAAAGTTATTATTAACATCTAAGGTGACAATGGTCAGGTGGTTCAAGTGTCAAGAAAAGGCATAGTAGTTTTTTTTAAGACATCAAATAGGCAGGTAACTACCTTAAGCTTTAACATACATTTGCATAGTAAAGTAAGCATGCAATTTGATAATTTAAAGAAACATAATTTTGCATAAAATGTAGGATCAACATGATCAAAGTGATGACTTGCCTTGATTGGTTTACCACGGCTTTGATTGCTTTAAATCTAAGCCTTCTCAGCCAGTGACTTTAAGTTACTGGTCCTCGCTTTTACCCAGTCTTACTGTTCGAATCCTCCACCTCGTCGAGTCTTCAAATTCTAATACGCAACAAAGAAAGAAGAGACCAAATAAAACCAGATACTATAAATGCCCAATTAAATTTAAATTGTAAAATTCTTATGATTTGGGTATAGAAGGAGAATTCGGATTAGCGTGCTGTGAACACAGCGGTGGCTGGATTTAAGCAGGATAGTGAGTTGTCTGAATAGTTTTACCGTGAGGAAAAATTTTAGGAGAACGAGGGATCGGAAGTGAAGATGCATCTTTAGGAATTTCCTGCGTAGCTGATTGGGAAAAGGCGAGGCTCGACCTTTTATTTGATGACTTGATCTTAATCGATTTACATTTATCAAGGAAGTTCCATGAGTCGGGCAGGACTTAGGGACAGAATAAAGAGAGTATCGATGGTAGTAAAGAGAAACATGATTTTATGATTTTAGGATACGGATACGTAAGGTGAGTATAGTTAAATACGCGGTGTAACTTTGATATTTCATGTGACAGTATTTTTCTGAGATTGCAACTGCCCATTCCAAAGTCAGTTATTCTGCCTGATTAATAACTTTATTCGATAGGATCAACGGTTGTGATTTGTCAGAAAGGCGAGTTAGGATTCTTAGAAGGATCTTCTTGGTAAAGCTATTTCTTTTATTGTTAT
This sequence comes from Dendrocalamus sinicus, assembly GCA_036346575.1. NCBI lineage: Eukaryota > Viridiplantae > Streptophyta > Magnoliopsida > Poales > Poaceae > Dendrocalamus > Dendrocalamus sinicus. The sequence goes on along the minus strand of CM070657.1, from coordinate 26,363,024 downwards.
TTATTTTCGACTATCCAATTTCAAATCCTGATGTGATGATTTGGGGATTTGGGTGGGAGACAATGATTAATGATTGTTCTTTCTTATTCAAGAATTCTTAATCATACTCATTTGTTATTTTAAATCCTAGCATTTTAAGATGGATGTTAAAGTTTTTACTACAAATATTTTTAAGCACTTTTGAGAAGATAGCTTCCATGAGTTTAGAGATGAGTAAACTATACTTGATATTTTATGCGGCGTCCTGATGATTCCTGAGAGGTAACTTTAACAAGCAGGGTAGTTTTAAATGCTCACTAATGAAATGTTATATTTGACTGTTCCTTCATTCAATTTATTATCTTGATTACCTTTGTTGTCATTGTCTTATTTTTCATGGATTTAGACAAGATGAGAGGGTGCAATTCCTAAGCTCCATGATTAAATCCTTTAGTCATGATAGTATTGTTATGTTCATTAGGTTATTAACTTTATGTTACTTTCTCAGTAATGGGAAAATAGTTCATGTCATAGATTTACCTTAATTAATCTTCTATAGAAGGATCAATGAATTAATCTTGATTAGTAAATAAATAAATTAACCATTGTTAAGTTTCAATTTAGTTGCATGAATCTTTTCATTATAAATTTATATACATATATATATATATAATATGTATATATATATACACAGTCTTATTCTTATTATCATTCACAGCTTACTTTAATGTATGCATGTATAGATCTTACACACAAAGTTACCACTGAGCCAAAGGGTGAGGAGTTAAGCCACTAGCTAGCTGGGCCCACCTGTCATAATATAGAGAGGGAGACAGAGAAGGAGGCGGTTCGGCTGTGAATAAGTGCTCCCAGCTGAGGAAAAGACGGAAACAGAGGAGGGAGGCCGAGGCATGGCAGCAGCGGCGACACCGGCGAGGAGCGGTCGGAGAGGCGACTGCGACCGGTCAAATGGGGTGCCCCGGGGGCGAGGAAGCTCGTGGAGGCGGCTGCTTCAGCCGCGGTGGCGCCAAGGCGAGCGGGCGGTGAGCCTAGGCGGCCGGCGGTGAGGAGGAAATGGGCGCCGCCGGCCGGAGGAGAGGGGGGAAAGAATGGAGGTGCGCGTAAGCAGGAGTGAGGCACGGGGAACTCACCCAGAGGCTTGGTGGAGCCGGAGAGAGGCCGAGGAAGGCTGGCGGCGTGCACGGGCGGCGGCGCGGGGAAGGTGACCGTGGCGGGGTCGCTCTGGCGGGGGAGAGCTCCGGCCGGCGGTTGGGGAAGCCTCGGGGCGCCGAGGTGCTGCTCCCACCGTGCCGAATTGACTCGGGACCGACCGAGGAAGAAGCGGTGGCGGCAATGGTGGCGGCCGGCCGGAAGCGGAGAAGGAGCTGGCGCGGCGTGCTCGGGTGGTGGTTTCGCAATTAACCGCGTGCGGAGGCGGCGAGCGACAGGGGGCACACCGCGACGGGGTTGGCTTGTGGAGGGGAGGGCCGAAGTTGCGGAATCGGCACGAATGGCGGTGGCCGGCGCAGGCTCGGAAAGCTCGAACGAGCTCAAATGGGGAAAAGAGGAGAGAAGCGCCGAGGATCTTTATAGGCAAACAAGCGCTCGGGGTAGTACCGCCGGCATGGGCGCGACGTGCGCTGGTATGGGCGGCGGCATGGCAAGGTGTACCCTGGGCATGGCGGTGTGTACGTCGGGTATGGGCGGCGCGCCCAGGCGCGCGATCATGGGCGCATGGGCGAGCGATCGCGGGCATGGGCGAGCATGGGCGGCCTGGTTCGGAGGGTGGCACAGCCGGAGTGCTGGTGCATGCGGCGAGTCAGGAGAACAGGGGAGGATGCCAGGAGAAAGAAGAAGGAGCGGGCTGGGTGGAAGAGAAGAAGCAGGCCGGCGAAAAAGAAAAAGGAGGCGGTTGGGTGGGCAACAGCCAGGGGAAGAGGCAAAGCAGGCCGGGGAAAGAATTGGGCTGATCGGACCAGGAAAGAAACATGCCAAAAAAATAAAGAGGTGGGCCGGCACAAGAGGAGTTTTGGGGATTTTGTGAATTTCTGAATTTAGATTTGTGAGTATAATTTGAATTTGAAAACTTGGTTCAAAACTTTGGATTCAACAATTTAATTTTATGATCATCGAGCTTTGGCGAATTAAGTCTTAATTTTTCCAAATTTGAATTTTCCAGATATGCAAGTTGGATTGAAAGATTTTATATTAACATTCAATTTCCATTCTTGGTTTTACATACCCGGATTTCAATTTAAATTTGAAATTAAAATTTCCAAGGAGTTTTGATCTTCTCAATTTGATTTTTATTAATCGGACTTTTTGGCAAGACATCAAATCAAGACATTTGAAATATGCCAAAAACTTCTGAGAACACAGGAAAAACGATTAAAAGATTTTCATCATTTTCGTAATTACACTAGTTCCCTTTTTGGGATGTCACACTTGCTTGCTTTATATTTTCTTAAATGATTCTGCAAGCTAATTAGAGTGACTTCGTGAAATATCTTTTAATTGACTTGGATAATTTTCGAACCTCACAACCCCACTAAAATCTAAAAATTACCAAAAAGGTCATGTTTGCCTCTTAGTCTTCATTAATTCCTTTATTTCTTTACGTGATGAATTCATTGCCAAAGGGGGAAGAAATTGTGAAAAAAACATGACTTGGAGTAAGGGGCCAAAATACATGATTTCGACTTCTATTCACTTCTTGAGCCAAGATGAGTTTTATTTTGTAAAATTCTCTTCTAATTTCTAAAATCAACTCAACTTTGTATTTTTAGGAGAATTGCTAACGTGTTCATCAAGAGGGAGATTGAGAGACCATGTGAAGATCTAAAATATATTTGTGATGAATAATTGGCATTTTGTTTATTTTGAAATTAAATTTTGCAAAAATTTCAGAAAATTCATATTGTAGATTGTGATGTTAGGGTTCAGGTGGTCTGATCAGTTAATGGCTGGCTGTTTACCACCATGGGTGAGCGGTTAGACCTCCATGGTCTTTTGAAAAATTAACACCAAACACTTGTGTAAGCTTGTTAGGGGGATGAGTTTGCACTAGGTGCTACTGGAATTTAAAACTAGAGCTAAAACTAGATAGAGTTTAACGGAAATTCCAGAGAGGGTGTTTTCTAGTGTTATTAAGTGGTCAGACCGACTAGTGGCCAGCAGTTTGACTAGGGTGGTCTGACCGGCATGGTGCGGCTAGAGAGAAGTGGAATTAGAGTTTGAGTTGGTTTAAGTGTGAGCACAGGGTTGCTAATGTTTGGTTATGTTGTGATGCGTGATGCATTGTTTTGACTAACATGAGTCAAGTGCTGGGAACTTATGCTTGAGATGGTTACTTGGTCTTTGGACGTGCAAGTGGCTTGAAGAACGTTACCGGTCAACGGCAGTGGATCGAGATTAGGCAAGGGAGCTGAGGTCCAAGCGGTCGTGTATGTCTGAGTGATGCTAAGTTGCTCAAGCGAAAAGCACAAAGAAGACAAAGATCATGAAGAGGCGAATTAGTGCATGTGGTACACTAAGTGATAAGGTCGACACACGTAGAGATGTTTCGAGGGAGTCCGAATGCATGAAGATGTGATGGCTAGTCATTGGGCACTACGGATTGCATGTCAAATCATATGTAGATGCTTTGAGGAAAAGATGAAGACAAAGTCAATGGAAGGTACCCATAAGCTTCGTCAAGGGTATTTTGGTTGTTAGCCAAATACTGGGTTGGTGTCTTGATCAAAACCACAGCATGGGGAGGTGCAAAGTAGAAGTGGTTTAGATCAAGAAGAGCTATAATTGACAAGTGAATCAATCCCTAAAGGGTTAGCAAGTTGAGTCTTGTAAACACTTTAAGAAGCGTGCGTGAGTGTGTAAAACCGGTATTAGTGGGATTGGACCCATTAGCATTGTTACTGGTTATTAAAGGGGAGGAGAGGAGGTTGTAGATCTCAAGGATTATTCTAGGGTGTAGGTTTTGTTCTACCACCTTATCTCCTTCCATAGTTGTGTGAGAGAAAAATTAAAAGAGGAAAGAGTGGTGTTTTGGCTGTAACTTGTAAACATCCATGAGTATATAAACTTAATCCTGCATTGGAAATAGATCAATTCTTTATCTCAATCATGTTCTTGTTTGCGTTCTTGCTCGGTTTTCCTTGTTGTTGAGCTAGATTTGTGATTCATGTTCATGGGTGTTCTAACCCAAACTCCCTTGTTAGGATATATGAAAATAGATCTGAAAGACCTCATAACTTAGATCCTCACGAGCAAGTAGTAATATGAGTTTTAGAGTTTTTGGTGTTCTTGTGCCCTAGATTTGAATCTCTTAAATTCAGTGAACCTAAGATGGAACCTTGTGATTCTTGATTGGTTCTGGTTCCTAATGCCTTGAACAAATCTCATGCAAAACTTAAAAGTGGTTGGATAAGAATTGAGTAAGTTTTTGAGATTTGAATTATGACCCGAGAGGTTTTCAGGTCTGGGAACAGGGAACCGATCAAACCGGCCCAGACCTATGGTTAGACAGGCTTACCAGTCAGATCGATTGTAGGCCGATGATCAGATCGACCCTTCAATGGAGGTCTAACTGGCCCTGCGCACTAGGCTACTTATTTTGTTGGCTTTTGTCTCTAGATTTGTTTTGCTTAGCCTAGTTGGTGTGATATGAACTTAGTGACTATTATAGTCATTTGAGTGAAGATTTTGAATATATTTGAGGCAAAGAGTTTTGAAAATGGGAAAGTGGAAGTCTAGCGGGTAAGCACGGGTGTGTGTGTGTGTGTGAGAAAAATTATGAGAAATCAATTGTGAAACTTGCAGATACATCTGCTCACATGGATACCTAGATTGAAAGGCCTGATTTGAGAACACCTGCAATTCTACGGCTTCAGATCGCATCAGTGAGTTGGGGTAATCAAGGGCGTCCGTATAATAGCAAAAACCATCTCTCCATGTAGGGCTGTGAATAAAGCTCGAAGCCCACGAGCTGCTCGAGCTCGACTTGCTCTAGGCTTAATTCGAGTTTGGCTCGAACTGTAAACGAGACGAGCTCGAGCTTGATCTCGAGCTTGCGAGCTACAACGAGTCGCGCTCGAATAGCTCATTAGGGCTCCATTTGAGATTGAATATTGATACATGTTAACTTTTACCGAGCTTATTCGAGACGAACTCGAGTTTTTCTTATTGTTGAAAATTAGTGTATATTGAATTATTTGATTGTTATCGAGTTTACTTGAGCCGAGCTTGAACTCGAGCTTTTCTTATTGTTGAAAATTAGTGCAAGTAAATTTGTTTTGACTCTTATCGAGTTTACTCGAGCTGAGCTCGAGCCTACTTGAGCTTGGGCCGAACTAAGCTAAAGCCTAGATCCAGGCTCAAACCTAACTTAGACTCGTTCGAACTTGACTCGAGCTTCTACCAAGCTCGATATTGAGAGGCCAGGCTCACTCAAGCTCAGCTCGTTTGCAGCCCTATCTCCAAGTGCTTCCGACCTACGGACACCCTTCCTCTTATAGTATGGGGAAAATCAAAGACTTTGTTTCCACGTGTAGGTTTTAGTGCCCCTAGCTATTTTTTTAAAAAAAACAAGTAGTGAAAACCGACACACTGCTGCCTCGCCGCTACCCAACCACGGTGTAACAGGCCACCGTACGACCTGGACGTGCAAGGAGTAGTGTGCTCAAGTGCTGCTGATGTGTCGCCACCACAAAAGGTTGCTCATGTGTGTACTAACATGGCAACTTCCCAATATCTCAACTTACAATATGAGGGGGTCCTTGTTGGTTGTGACTTATGACTTATGGTTGTGGCTTATGATTTTTGGTCTAGTGCGAGCGTTTATGTGAACAAACTGAATGCCGATAGACCGATAAGCCGTTTCAAAAAAGCTGTTCCGATAAGCTGCCTCAAAACAGTGGCGGAGAGGTCATCTTGTTTATTTGTTTGTGAAAAGTCATAAGCCAAAAAAACTCGGCAATAATGGGTGAGTGTTTTCGTCTGTTTTCAGAAGCTAGATCAATGTGGTCGTGCTATCTATGCACAAAGTACTACTCGTACTATATTTGAATCGACCTAGTATTTCTTATGATGTTGGAAATTCCTGACGAATGTGTAGTATATGGTTCTTGCTTTCGTACTACACAGGCAGCTGCTGAATTTGTTAATTCTCCTCTCCCCTTCTCCGAATTACTCAAAACCCTATGTTGTTTGCTCATGACTTCGTGCGCATCGCATGCTGTTTTACCTTCAACAAGAGGAAGCGCATCGTTGAGAGAGTGCTTTGCCATCTCAATCCCATCCGTCCGATTGGAAAATGAACCGCCCAGAATCATCACTACAGTGTATTAGCCACAGGGAAAGGCCTACGGTACAAATCGCTATAGCACCCAACGGGACTATGCTACAGTAAAAGCGCTACGTATTTTGGCGTCCGAACTGGGTTTGCACTGTTCTTCCCTGCCTTTTAAATGCAGAGGATATGGATCCTCAACAAGCAGTTATTTGACCAAGTAACCGGCTTGTTTTTTTTTCTTTTTCAATTAGCTTTTGGTTTCAACTACTTTAATAGTAATTACTATTTATTACAATAATAAATTTATAAATAGTAGCTCAAAATAATGCCCTGTAAATTCTCTTCTCCTCTGCTTCCTGCCGGTCTGCCAGTGCATCCTTTTCTTCGTGCGCTTCGCCCTGTGCACCGCATTTGCTTCGACTCTAGAGAGGTTTGTGGAATTGTGGTGGTACAGTTGTGCGTGCTAGCGACGGGACACGAAAAAAGGCAGTTCTTGCATGACGTTGACCTCGGACGAGATGCTTCCTCCTTAGATCGCGGGGTACATTTGAAGGCTCCTGCATTTTAGTTTAAGCTTCTGTTTTTTAATTTATTTTTATTATTTTTAAATTTCGTTTTTAAATTTTTAAACTTTTTTGTCAATTCTTTTTCCATATTTATTTACGTTTTTTCTTTCATGTTTTTTCTATTTTCAAATTTCTAAATAAGTCATCATCAGTTACAGTGTAATTTTAATCATCTGTAGTGTAATTTTAATCATAAGCTAATTTATTTCAATCCAACAGAGCGGCACTTGAAACTCACTATCGTGTGCTTTACGTGAGCGTGTGGACGGTGATTTCGATTAAACTAAAGAAGAATCGGTTCTTCCGGGCTGCTGCATCTGGTCTCTTATGTCATTCTGCCCTGTTTTCATGACTCCTCTGTTCTTCAAAAGTTAAGGATACAACCAAAGATTCAGGGGTGAAAAACTGAAAACCCATTAATAAGAAGTGTCTAACGGAACTCAATCCAAATAATTTCGATAGAAATATCAACTAGCTGCCAAAACTGCAAGGATGCAAGGAACAGGAGGACTCACTTGAAAGATGGAGAAGCAATCTTACCTAGGATCTAAGGATCCGGTTGGAGCGCATGAATTCTATAGGGAACAGTTGGACTCTTACAGAAAAAGAAAAATTCTTGCGTTTCAAATATAGCGTAAATACTTGTCAAAACTGAAAGAAAAAAATGTGAGACTGAACTAAGAAGTCTATCGAACTAATATCCACTTCGAGAACCAGATTGGCACCTGTATTAACCATACGTCAGTTATGCCTACTTAAAGGATCTTCAGTATTTGACCGTGACAGCAATAATCCAACGCACCATTCCTAAAAAGAAAACATCCGCGTCGTTTTCACCCTTACCTACATTTGATCTGGAACATTCTCATTCCGCGTAGCCGTGCACGACAGAACCAAGGTCAGCGAGTGCCAGGAACGGAAGCGCTCGTCACCGTCCGGTTCCCCTCCACCGAAGCCTCCCTCCCACACCCAATCGCGGAAACTTGCACGGGGCGCGGTCAACACGCAGCGCGGCCTCCGGAGATGGAGTGGCGAGGCGTCCAGAAGCGCACGGTCGCGTCGGGCGATCGCGAGAGTCAATTCACGCTCCGCGCGATCCCCTCCGCTTTTGGAGAATCGGCCCCGGATCGCGCGAGATCATCGCCTTGTCACGGCTGCTTTCGTGGGAGCTAGCTGGCTCGTTGGCGTGCGTGGGACGTGATCCTCGACGTGTCACGCCGAGGGGAGCACAGCCGTCGACTCGTTCTCCGAGTCGACGGCACGGAGCGAAGATATTTCTAGCGTCTGGTCCGGTGCGTGGCATAAGTAGGTAGCCTCCGTGATAGGATGGTAATGAGTGCCTACGGTTGTAAGAGCAACTGCAGCAGGGTCCATCTCTTAAACTCAAATTTGAGAGTTAGAGTAAAAAACTAAGCTCTAATATGGTCTCTACTTGGCGAGGCCTCTCAAATGAGGTCTCCAAGCCCTTATTCCTAGGGGCCCTCTCCTGGCTCTCATCCTTCGGTTTTTTTCCCGCGCGGTGAAACTTCCCCGCGCCCCCCAAAATCCGCCGCTTCTACTCGCCCTCCGCCTCGCCCGACTCCTCCGCCGCCGCCCGTGTCCCCTGCGCGCCGCCAAAATACCCCGCCTTCGCCGCTTCCGCTCGCCCCCGCCTCGCCCGACTCCTCCGCCGCCGCCCGTGTCCCCCGCGCGCCGCCAAAATACCCCGCCACCACCGCTTCCGCTCGCCCGACTCCTCCACCGCCGCCCGTGTCCCCATTGCGCCGCCAAAATCCCCCGCCTCTGCCGCTTCCGCTCGCCCCCGTCTTGCCCGACTCCTCCGTTCGCTCGCCGCCTCCGCTCGCCCCTGCCTCCGCTCGCCGTCGCCTCGCCGCGCCCGCCGCCGCCGTCGCCGCCGTCGCCGCGCGCGCGCCTCCTCCGTCGCCGTCGCCTCGCCCGTCGCCGTCGCCGCCAAAATCCCCCGCTCGCCCGGGGCCTCCGCTCGCCTCCCACCGGATTTGAGTAGTGGGTCCCATGTGTAAGTGTGTAGTGAAATGGATTTGAGGGCTTAGATTTGAGGGGTGCTGTTGGAGTAGATGCAAAAAAAACTGGGCCCTCAAAAATAGGAGGAGCCCTCAAATCAAAAGTAGGGGACCTGATTTGAGGGCTACTGCTGGAGTTGCTCTAAGGACACAATCATGACAAAGTCTTAGTGAGGGACTCAAGTCTCAATTAGCAACAGTGCCCTTGCGGAAGTCAGCGACAGTTGCTTCCCTAGGCGTTTATCAAATGAATGTAGTTGACTCCTGTGATAATCAGAAGTCTATAGCTGGGAGTTCGCATTGTCTAATCACTTAAGGTGTGTTCTCAGTTCTCACCCAACGCACTCCCTCGAATAACATTTAAGAACTTGCTATAGGTGGTGATCGGTTCGGGGCAAAACTAACCACAAAAAGAGGACGGGGCAAACCAGTGACACGGTGGTGGCCTGGGTTTAATGTCTAAGAATTTACAGTGTGATTTATTTACTCAGAGTACTTTTCGTGTAGCCCTACAGCCATGATATTCTAACAGTGTGCAGTAGTTATGCACACATGTGTGGCGTGGGTAAGATGTCATGTGGTAAAAAACTAACCACGAAAAATGTTACTTATGCCAACTTTTAATTGCCTGGTCTCTGTTGACCTGGACCATTTTTCATTTTCTAATGGTCTATTGTGACTCATGAGTCGTGACGTCAAGTTCAAACTAAGCTGTACTCCAACTCCAATCCTGGGTAGGAAAATCTACCTCCTGTTGCCTGTAAAAGCAGAAAAAAGCAGAAGTTATTTCTGAGAGGTGAGAAATGTTCATAAAGTATAACAGTGACCATTATTTCTCTTTGGGCCTATTCTTTTTGCTGCGGTTTATGGCTTTTGGCTGAAATTTTTAAATTTTGGCTGTTTACGGTACAGATTACGGAAAGATCGATACTCATTTGCGATTTTGGCTGATACAGATGTTGGGCTTTTAACGTGTACTACGTTTAACTTGTAGACCCCGTCTTGAGAAAATACTCCGTTTAAAAGTTAGGTACTGTAGTGACTGCGAAAAGCCGGCCGGCTTGTTGCCTGCCAAACAGACCCTTTGTTTCGTGAAGACTGCGAAATGGGTACAGGGAGAAGATTTTCTTGTCAGATTTTTCAAATATTTCTCGTGGTCTTCCCCAAAGAGGGAAGCCTAATCAAGGAGAGATTTTACTGTGTCACAGTTGCACAAATGAATTTGTGTCACAAGCCAATCCGAGGCCGTCACGGGGGCAAAAAACACTGTAACAGTACTGTAAATGTACGGAAATATTATTTTTAATGGCTGCTACAGTATTTATTGCACTGTAGATGTATGGAAATACTATTTTTAATAGCTGCTATAGTACATATTGCCACGTGGCACCGTCTTAGGCTTGTTATTACACTAACTCGTTTGTATCACCGTTGTATATTAGAATTTTTCCTAATCAAGAGTGGTACGACCGTACTGTCGGATTGAGGAACACACAGCTCAACCTGTGCTATTGCATTCATGTGTGTATATAATACGAACAGGAGTTGGGTTTACAAAGGGAGGAGATATCTCAGATATACATGCTGCGATAACTACCCATATATAGCTATATATGATCCTAGCTTACCGATCTTAATGGATATCGGCTGATACATATCAAATATTGACTAACACTCCCCTGCAGTCGAAACTGGTTTCTATCAGATATTAGAGATTGGACCAAAAATCTAAAAAGAGTGGCGAAGGTAATCCCTTTGTGAATATGACGGTGAACTGCAATGATGAAGGAATATGCAGTACGCGGATTTCTCTTGATGCTACTTTGTCGCGAAAAAATGCAAGTTTATCTCAATATGCTTAGTCCGTTAATATTGAACTGGGTTTGATGACATATAGATGACACTTACATTGTCGCAAAAAAAACAACAGTGGATGTGCTAAGAGGGCGGTGGAGTTCTTGAAGAAGTTGCCAAACCCAAGTTGTCTCAGCGATGGCATTAGCGACTGCCTGGTATTCTACCCCAACGCTGGAACGGGATATCGTGTGCTGCCATTTGGAGGACCAAGACACAAGACTATCTCCAAGGAAGAGATAGTAACCGGATGTAGAGTGACGAGTGTCAAGGCAATCAGCCCAATCCATGTTGGTGTAACAAACAAGACAATCCTGCTGTGGCTAATCGAGTAAGCTGTAGCCTATGATGAATGGTCCCTTGGGTATACCGTAAGACATGCTTAACCAAATTGATGTGATGTTCGCGTGGATCGTGCACGTGTAGGCAGATCTGTTGTATGGCATACACAATGTCAGGACATGTAAAGATTGGGTACTAAAGAGCACCTGCCATATCCACGAAGGAGGGATCAGTGACAGGAGGACCAACAACTAGAGAAAGTTTAGAAGAAGTGTCAATGGGGGTGAGAGATGGTTTGGAAGAAGGCATACTCACTACTACAAAAAAATATTATACTAGACGCCTCATTACAGACAGACGATTTTACAAGCGATGACTAGAACCATCTGTGATACATAATTATCGTAGATGGCTCGGATTAAGAACCGTCTGTGATATCTGCAATTATCACAAATAGTTTTTAATAAGAACCGTCTATGATGTCTACAATTATCACAGACGGTTCGGTTAAGAACCGTCTATGATAATCCATAGACGATTCTTAACAAGAACCGTCTGTGTTGACTACAATTATCACAGACGGTTTATATTAAAAATCGTCTGTGACATTGCAATTAAAAATCATTTAAACATCCAAATCCTCTTACCTTACTTGTGTTGTTGGATTTCCTAAAATATAAATTCGGTATGGTTGTTTTCCAATTTTGTCGTGTAGAACTTTCCAAAAAGTGCATATCTTCCCAAAAATTGAAAAGAGTGCCAAATTTATGCTAAATCTAGTGAAAATTGCTAGAGTCCTTCTACATATAGCCACAAACTTTCACAAAAAAAATTCAACAAGTTTGGCCAATGGGATTAAAAGATAGCAGTTTCAATTTGAATCCGAGATGAATTCGAGTCTGAGTAGGATTTCGTTTAGAGACACATTTAGTAAAACATGCATAACTTTTGCATACGGTGTCCGTTTATCATGTTTTTGTACTTGTTGGAAAGGTAATGACGAGCCAGATCCAAATAAATCAACAGGCTAGGCCTGTCACTCTCTAAGCCCCCCAAAATTGGCCATCTTTAGCCCTGAATTTGTGTCGAAAGTTTTTGGTTTCTGTTTTTACCAATTCTTTTGGTCTTCCCTTTGGAATTTGGGGTTCGTCTCAACTGCAAAATTGTAGATCTCATCGAAACCTTTGAATTGAGTATATACAACCATATAAAACTTTGCTATTTTATCTTTTGAGACTAGCTGTTTAAATTGCATTGATATATATATATATATATATATATATATATATATATATATATATATATATATATATATATATATATATATTCAAATTGTCCTTGATCGATGGGCCCATCGGTCCTCCCCAACCCAATCCCAACCAATAGAAGCTCACCAACCCCCACCCAATAGATCATAGCTCCACCTCTTCGTCCCCATGCCCATTCTATCAAAAAAATTTCACTCCTACCTCTCCCTCCCCTGTAAATACTCACCCAAACCCATCTCCTACCAACTACGCTCAAAACCTCTCTAGCCTCCTAACTATCCTCCTCCTCGACCACGATGGCTCTTATGAAGTAGACGGCATGCAAATCTATGAGCGGCAAGGGTTGGCGCCATAGAAGTAGCTGGCTACCAAGACGACACTCAAGTCAGTGCCAGTGACAGTGGGCATCAAGGACATCTAGCACACGTGCTACATCGGGGTCAAGAGGCCGAGGCCTCGTCGGTGCGGTTGAGCTTCTACTGTCTACTAGGATCTTTACTTCTTTTATGTTTTTGCCATGTTTAAGAGTTGGGTTCGTAGAATTAGGAGATGTGTTCTTGCCATATTCTTGTTGTGTTAGATGGGTGACCTGCTTGTTATCTTGTGATGCTGTAATGGTGGATTCTAATCTTAATAAAAATGGAATGTGTTGATGTGTTTGCTACTATATTTTCTTGTTTTTAAAGAGCATAGCTAACATTTCCTAAGGCTAGCCAAAAAACAGAAAAAAAATTTAGGTAAGGAATAAACTATCACATACAATTTTGTGGTATAAACCGTTTGTGAAGGACTATCACAGACAGCTCGAACCAAAAACTGTCTGTGATACTCGCACATCACAGACGGCTCTAGCTACCAACCGTCAATAATGGAAAAGTATCATAGACGGTTCTATATATCAACCGTCTGTGATACTCGCTCATCACAGACGATTGGTAGCTAGAACTGTTTGTAATGTTCGAGTATCACATATGGTTTTTGGTTTGAGCCATCTGTAATAGTTTCCTTCATAGACTGTTCTTAATATGAACCATCTGTGTTGTGTCTTATCACAGACAGCTCACAAACCATCTATGATAATCGCCTATTATCACATATGCATAAATTCAGACGGTTCATAAAACTGTCTATGATGACGATTTAGAACCGTCTATAATGACCATTTCTGTGGTAGTGACTAGCACGCTCAAGAAGCTCAGTGGCATATTTCTTTTGGGAAAGAAACATGCTGGAAGAATCTCGGGTGACAAAAACACCACGGAAGTAGTGAAGAAATCTGAGGTCTATCATTGAGAATTCCAAATGAAGGCTGAGAGGAGGTGTTGAAGAAGTTTGGTGGAAGATGCCATGAGTATAATGTCATAGACATAGAGGAGAAGGTATGCATGACCGAGATTGTTGTGTAGAATGAATAACGATGTGTCAAACAAAGAAGAAGAGAAACTGAGAGAGGAAACATAAGTGGCAAATCGTTGATACCAAGTATGAGGTGCTTGCTTGAGGCTGTATAAGGACCAATTCAAGTGAAACACAACATCGGGTTGAGAAGAGTCAATGAAGCCAATAGGTTGGTGACAATACACTGTCTTAGAAAGAGTGCCATGTAGGAAGGCACTCTTACATTGAGTTGGTGTATTGGCCAATCAAAAGACAAAGCAAGGGAAAGAATGAGCCAATTGGTGACTGGTTTGACAACAGGACTAAAAGTTTCATTAATATCAATACTTGCTTGTTGAGAAAAACCGTGAAGGACCCAACGGGCTTTGTATCGTTCGAGGGAGCCATCAGGTTTGTATTTGTGGCAAAAAAATCCACTTCTCAGAGACCACATTGGCATTGAGAGGAGGAAAGACAAGTCTCCAAGTGTTATTGAAAGTGAGAGCATGAAATTCATCTCTCATGGCAGTGTGCTAGTTGGGATCTTTAAGTGCAAAGTGAATGGACTTGGGAACAGGAGATACATTGGGAAGGTTGGTGGCATGTAGATTAAGACATTCCCTGGGTTTGAATTCTAAGCCACTATGGGTACGGGTGTTATAGGGATGGTTGAGTGGAATTGTTGAAGGAGATGCCGTTACTACTGCAGGGGCTGCCACAGGCGCTGCCACAGCCGTGGTAGGTGCTAGCACAGGAGGTATGAAAGGATGTGTGGCAACTGCTAGTTCGGTAGGGGCCGAGGCTACCACGTCGGGTGTGGCAGGTGCAACTGATGCTACTGTGGAGGGTGCGGCGGTGGGTGTAGCAGCGACTGATGGAAAAGTAAGCCAAGGAAGGAAAGGTTGATCAGGTAGGGAATCAAGAAAATTGTATGTTTCTAAATTTGAAGAGATTGGAGAGGTGGTGGCAAAGGGGAAAGTGGACTCATCAAATATGACATAACAAGATATGATGATGCAATTAGAGGAAAGTTCTAGTCAACGATATCCGTTGTGATTGGAGGGGTAACCAAGTAAAACACAAGGAGTTGAACAGGGAGATAGTTTATGTGGCATGGATGCTATCATGCTGCAGTAACAAAGGCAGCCAAAGACGCATAGTGAGTGTATGAAGGAGTGGTTCGGTGTAGAAAAAATATGCAACGAAAAGTTCAAGGTTTTGGTGGGATGGGGATTAAGGAGATATGTGGGTGTATGGAAGGCCTCCACCCAAAAAGAAGGGTTCAGATTGGCTTGGAACAGAAGTGTGCACACGATGTTATTTACTGTATGTATGGCACGCTTGGCTTTTCCATGTTGTGGCAAGGTGTATGGACAAGAAAATCGAACATGAATACTGCGATCTTGTGCAAAAGAGCACAATAAGAAATTGTCGAATTCATTCCCATTGTCACATAGAATGGACTTGATATTGTACACGAACTAGGTGTGTACATAGGTATGAAATGAGGTGAGAGAACATTTTGTGCTCAATTTTGTGTGGAGAGGGAATGTCCAAAGAAACAGTGTAAAATCATCCAGAATAACTAGATAATATTTATAGCCCAAAACACTTTCAATTGGAGAGGTCTAAAGATCATAATAAATAAGTTCAAAAGGTGTAGAAGTATGACTCAAAGAACTGGAGAAAGGAATCAAACATGCCGACCTAATTGGCATGCGTTACAAAGTTTATTCTCATTTATTTGGCTAGCACACGAAATAGTAAATGACCGAGCGAGGCGATGGAGAGTGTGGTTGCTGGGATGCCCAAGCCGGCAATGCCAAAGGACGGTGGAGTTGGTGGAGGACACAAAGGCGTGAGATGGCAATGACAGCGAGCAGACTGGGAAGAGATCGCCCAAGCTATTGCACCTCAAAATCACATTCTTTGTTAGCGAGTCCTTCACAGAGAAGCCAAAGGGATCAAATTCAATAGTGCAATTATTGTCAATGGTGAATTGTGTAACAAACAAGATTTTTGACAATGTGAGAAGTAACTAGGACATTGCGTAAAAACAGAGGCCGGCCAGGTATGGTGGAAGGAAGGGAGGTGTGGTTGGTTTGTGTGACTAGAAGAATTGACACGTCACCAACCATGACATGGTGAGAGGAGAGGTGGGAGGAGAGGGAATGGAGAGTATCGGAGTCGGCTGAAATGTGTGCGGTGGCACTAGTATCCATAAACCATTCATGAGTTGCGGAGTCATCATATTGAACACATTGATGAGGCCGACGGAGTCCCATGCTAGTCCTTGAATCGCCCGGGTTGGAGGAGCAGCAGCCTACCACGGTTGCTGCCATGGTGCTGCTTGTTGAGTTGGGGTCGTGGCATTTTGCCACAGTTTTGGCCGTAGAGGCGTGGCAAGGAGACCCTACTGTGGAGGAGCCTAGGGAGGAGTGGCAGGATGTGGTTCGAGGACCACGGTAGTGGAAGAATTGTCGCTGCCACTGGAGGACCAAAGCTGGATGGCACCGGTCCAAGGATTGTAGACTGTCGGCCAATGGGGTCTGGGAGATCCACCATGGCCAACATTGCTACTGCCTTTGCCTCCTTTGCCATGCCCTTTCTTGTGCTTGTGCCCACCACCATAGCCGCTAGTATGGCTATTGCCAAGATGCTAGCCAGTCTGGCTTCCCGAACGAGGCACAGTATTGGTAAGGAAGGTGGATGCATTGGAGAATTCGGCACTGGGTTGAGGTTGCGACTTGCTAGACTTTTATTCCTACAAAAGGAGCATCGATCTAACTTGGACAAAGCTTGGGAAGGGAGTCAACAACGGCACGATTGTGGCCACATTGTCGAAACGCGGGTGGAGGACCTTCAGAGTTGTGAGGACGAGGGATTCATCACTGACTGCGTGGCTGACATCGCCGAGTGCGTCGGCTAGTGTCTTGAGCCGAAGACAATAGTCCGTGATGGAGAGGTCGCCTTGCACTAGGTTGCGGAACTCAGCATCGCGGTAAAGAGCTCGAGTTTTTTCTTATCTTGAAACAAATCTTCAATGCGAGTCCATGTGGCGTGAGCGGTGGTGGTGGATTCCATAACGATATCAAGAATTTTCGTGGAGATGGATCCATAGATCCATTGGAGCAACGTACAGTTGAGATGCTTCCATTCGACATCGGCATCCTTGGGTGGTGCAGATGTGACATGGTCGTCGAGGGCGAAATTGCCAACTACAACAAGAGATTACACCACTTTGCGTAATTGGACGCTTTGATGTCAAGAATGATTGGTACAAGGGAACGGATGGAGGAGACAGCCATTGGTTGCACCCACAGTTGGGACACAGTATTGGTAGTAGTTTCTCCCATCGCTTGTAGAAGGTGAAGTGCACACTGGCAAACAGGAGGACAGCGCACTTTGTGGTGGACGATTGGGCTAGAAGAAGCCAACGATTGGTGCGGAAGGAGGAGGGTAGGTTCTAGTTTAGGAGCAGAGCCGCTCTGATACTATGTTGAATTGAGGAACACACAGCTCAACCTGTGCTATT